>OZ007588.1:386584194-387966444 GCA_963931845.1 Maratus michaelseni
AGAGGTGCCGGGGGGGGGGGGATTTATTTTAAAAATATAAAGCTTCAATTCTTCATTTAAAAATAAAAAAAAGAAAGAAAAAGAAAACCTGTAATAGCTTTTGTTACATTTCTGTATTGTTTTTCATCCTAATTTATATAAAAATTATCTTGTATGTGGGTTTCTAACAAAAAAAAAAAATATCTAATTTGATTTTATTTCATATTTGTGCTTTCCTTTAACTAAATCTTGTCATGTATTTAAATGCACGTGTTAATACTGTGCAAATTTCAAGAAATAAAAAAATGTTCAAATGAGTCATAATGTCAACATATAAATCATAAATGTTCTGAAAATTCTGCTATTTTTGGAGTTCACAGAACCCGAAATATCATTGTAATAGAATTTTTTTTAGCTCACAGGTTATCAAAGCCGGACCCCCCCCACCCCCCCCCCCCGCTTAATTTACATAAATAGGTTTTTCATGCAGAATTATCCGATTTTAAATTTTCAAATTTTATATATATGTTCATTCTGATAATCCGATTCCTTGATTAGTTTTGGGGGTTAAATTGCTAAGTATAAAAGGGGGAGGGGGAACGGGGGCTGATCCCCACTTAATTTATATAAATGGGTTTTTAATGCAGAATTATCCGTTTTGTTTCAAATTTTATACATAGGTTCACTCTGATAAGGCGCTTCCCTGATCAGTTTTGGGGGTTCATTTGTTAAGTTTACATGAAGGAACTGGGGGCTAATCCCCCCCCCCCGCTTAATTTACATAAATAGGTTTTTCATGCAGAATTATCCGATTTTAAATTTTCAAATTTTATATATATGTTCATTCTAATAATCCGATTCCTTGATTAGTTTTGGGGGTTAAATTGCTAAGTATAAAAGGGGGAGGGGGAACGGGGGCTGATCCCCACTTAATTTATATAAATGGGTTTTTAATGCAGAATTATCCGTTTTGTTTCAAATTTTATACATAGGTTCACTCTGATAAGGCGCTTCCCTGATCAGTTTTGGGGGTTCATTTGTTAAGTTTACATGAGGGAACTGGGGGCTAATCCCCCCACCCCCTTAATTTAGATAATGTGTTTTTCATGCAGAAATATTCGATTTGTTTCAAATTTTGTATATAGGTTCATTCCAATAAGGCGCTTCTCTGATCAGCTTTGGGGGTTCAATGGTTAAATATAAAGGGGGAACAGGGGCGAATCCCCTCCCTAAATAAATGGGGTTTTCATGCAGAATTACACAATTTGCTTCAAATTTTGTATATAGCTTCATTGTGATAAGGCGTTTCCTTCATTAGTTTTGGGGGTTCATTGGTTAAGTATAAAGAGGACAACGGTCATTAATCCCCCCCCACCCCCTTAATTTAGGTAAATGGGTTTTTCATGCAGAATTATCCGATTTGTTTCAAATATTGTATATAGGTTCATTCTGATAAGGCGCTTCCCTGATTATCTTTGGGGGTTAATTGATTAAGTATACAGGGCGGAACTGGGGGCTAATCCCCCTTAATTTAGATAATGGGTTTTTCATGCAGAATTATCCGATTTGTTTCAAATATTCTATATAGGTTCTTTCTGATAAGGCGCTTCCCTGATCAGTTTTGGGGGTTCATTTGTTAAGTTTTTACAGGAGGAACTGGGGGCTAATCCCCCCCCCCCTTAATTTACATAATGTGTTTTTCATGCAGAAATATCCGATTTGTTTCGAATTTTGTATATAGGTTCATTCCAATAAGGCGCTTCTTTGATCAGTTTTGGGGTTCAATGGTTAAATATAAAAGAGGAACAGGGGCTAATCTCCCCCTAAATTAAATAAATGGGTTTTTCATGCAGAAATATCCGATTTGTTTCAAATTTTGTATATAGGTTCATTCCAATAAGGCGCTTCTTTGATAAGCTTTGGGGGTTCAATGGTTAAATATAAAGGGGGAACAGGGGCGAATCCCCTCCCTAAATTAAATAAATTGGGTTTTCATGCAGAATTACACAATTTGCTTCTAATTTTGTATATAGCTTCATTGTGATAAGGCGTTTCCTTCATTAGTTTTGGGGGTTCATTGGTTAAGTATAAAGAGGGCAACGGTCATTAATCCCCCCACCACCTTAATTTAGGTAAATGGGTTTTTCATGCAGAATTATCCAATTTGTTTCAAATATTGTATATAGGTTCATTCTGATAAGGCGCTTCCCTGATTATCTTTGGAGGTTAATTGATTAAGTATACAGGGCGGAACTGGGGGCTAATCCCCCCCCTTAATTTAGATAATGTGTTTTTCATGCAGAAATATCCGATTTGTTTCAAATTTTGTATATAGGTTCATTCCGATAAGGCGCTTCCCTGATCAGTTTTGGGGGTTCAATGGTTAAATATAAAAGAGGAACAGGGGCTAATCTCCCCCTAAATTAAATAAATGGGTTTTTCATGCAAAATTTCCCAATTTTCTTCATATTTTTTATAGAGCTACATTGTGATAAGGCGCTTCCTTTATTAGTTTTGGGGGTTCATTGTTTAAGTATAAAGAAGGGAACGGTGATTATTCCTCCCCCTTAATTTAGATAAATAAGTTTTTTATGCAGAATTATCCGATTTGCTTCAAATTTTGTATATAGGTTCATTGTGATAAGGCGCTTCCCTGGATCAGTTTTGGGGGTTCAATGGTTAAATATAAAGGGGGAACAGGGGCTAATCCCCCCCTCTAAAATAAAGAAATGGTTTTTTCATGTAAAATTACCCAATTTGCTTCGTATTTTGTACATAAGTTCATTGTGATAAGTCGCTTCCCTGATTAGTTTTGGGAGTTCAATGGTAAAGTATAAACGAGGGGAACGGGGGCCAATCCTACCCTTAATTTAGATAAAACGGTTTTTCATGCAGAATTATCTAACTTGCTTCAAATTTTGTATGTAGGTACATTGGTGAAGTATAAAGGGGAGAACAGGGACTAATTCTCCCCCCCCTCTCAATTGAGAAAAATGATTTTTTAAAGCAGAATTATCCAATTGTTTCAAATTTTTTTTATAAAAGGTTCATTCTGATAAGGTGCTTCCTTGATTAGTTTTGGGTGTTCAATGGTAAAGTATAAAGGGAGCGAAATGAGACTAATCCCCCCTTAATTTATGTAATGGGTTTTTCATGCAGAATTATCCGATTTGCTTAAAATTTTGTATTAGGTTGTTTCTGATAAGGCGCTTCCCTGATCAGTTTTGGGGGTTCAATGGTTAAATATAAAGGGGGAACCGGGGCTAGTCCCTCTAAATTAAATAAGTGGGTTTTACATGCAAAAGTACCCAGTTTTCTTCATATTTTGTACATAAGTTCATTGTGATAAGTCGTTTCCCTGATTAGTTTTGGGAGTTCAATGGTAAAGCATAAAGAGGGGAACGGTGATTCTTCCTCCCCCCCTCAGAACTCTATAATATGCCCCCAGGAGCCACAGAAATCCCTCTCGGAGAAAAATGCCTGAATTCAACACTGAAGATATCAATAACATACCTATGATCTTAAAATAAATTCATGAGATTTTTCTGTATTCGATGCCATATCAGAATCATATATTGTCTTTTTTTTTCAGGTACTACATTATTATAGAATCAATTTAACATTTTATTATTTGTAGTGTATTAAAATTCAATTAAAAAGGAATGTCCATTAAATTCTATAATGTTGATTAAAAAATTGAGAAATGTATGTCAGGGTGCTATAACGAAATTTATAATGGTATATGGTAAAATAAATTTCAGTAGTCTTTTAATATCAGACAATATTTTAGTTGTGAAAAACGTAAAGTAGAATATGCTTAATACCTTGAGGTTGATTTTACCTATATTCATGCTGTAAAAGCTTGCATGCAGAAGCTTTCAACTGCCCCAAACTGTATATTCAAATTTAATTGATTAAATTTTATTTTTCTCACATTATTTTGAAAATAAAAAGCAAACAGGGAATTTTTGTCAGTAGAGGTGCGGGGGGGGGGGATTTATTTTAAAAATATAAAGCTTCAATTCTTCATTTAAAAATAAAAAAAAGAAAGAAAAAGAAAACCTGTAATAGCTTTTGTTACATTTCTGTATTGTTTTTCATCCTAATTTATATAAAAATTATCTTGTATGTGGGTTTCTAACAAAAAAAAAAAATTCTAATTTGATTTTATTTCATATTTGTGCTTTCCTTTAACTAAATCTTGTCATGTATTTAAATGCACGTGTTAATACTGTGCAAATTTCAAGAAATAAAAAAATGTTCAAATGAGTCATAATGTCAACATATAAATCATAAATGTTCTGAAAATTCTGCTATTTTTGGAGTTCACAGAACCCGAAATATCATTGTAATAGAATTTTTTTAGCTCACAGGTTATGAAAGCCGGACCCCCCCCCCCCCCCCCCCCCCCCCGCTTAATTTACATAAATAGGTTTTTCATGCAGAATTATCCGATTTTAAATTTTCAAATTTTATATATATGTTCATTCTGATAATCCGATTCCTTGATTAGTTTTGGGGGTTAAATTGCTAAGTATAAAAGGGGGAGGGGGAACGGGGGCTGATCCCCACTTAATTTATATAAATGAGTTTTTAATGCAGAATTATCCGTTTTGTTTTAAATTTTATACATAGGTTCACTCTGATAAGGCGCTTCCCTGATCAGTTTTGGGGGTTCATTTGTTAAGTTTACATGAGGGAACTGGGGGCTAATCCCCCCCCCCCCCTTAATTTAGATAATGTGTTTTTCATGCAGAAATATCCGATTTGTTTCAAATTTTGTATATAGGTTCATTCCAATAAGGCGCTTCTCTGATCAGCTTTGGGGGTTCAATGGTTAAATATAAAGGGGGAACAGGGGCGAATCCCCTCCCTAAATAAATGGGGTTTTCATGCAGAATTGCACAATTTGCTTCAAATTTTGTATATAGCTTCATTGTGATAAGGCGTTTCCTTCATTAGTTTTGGGGGTTCATTGGTTAAGTATAAAGAGGACAACGGTCATTAATCCCCCCCCACCCCCTTAATTTAGGTAAATGGGTTTTTCATGCAGAAATATCCGATTTGTTTCAAATTTTGTATATAGGTTCATTCCAATAAGGCGCTTCTCTGATCAGCTTTGGGGGTTCAATGGTTAAATATAAAGGGGGAACAGGGGCGAATCCCCTCCCTAAATAAATGGGGTTTTCATGCAGAATTGCACAATTTGCTTCAAATTTTGTATATAGCTTCATTGTGATAAGGCGTTTCCTTCATTAGTTTTGGGGGTTCATTGGTTAAGTATAAAGAGGACAACGGTCATTAATCCCCCCCACCCCCTTAATTTAGGTAAATGGGTTTTTCATGCAGAATTATCCGATTTGTTTCAAATATTGTATATAGGTTCATTCTGATAAGGCGCTTGCTTCCCTGATTATCTTTGGGGGTTAATTGATTAAGTATACAGGGCGGAACTGGGGGCTAATCCCCCTTAATTTAGATAATGGGTTTTTCCTGCAGAATTATCCGATTTGTTTCAAATATTCTATATAGGTTCTTTCTGATTAGGCGCTTCCCTGATCAGTTTTGGGGGTTCATTTGTTAAGTTTACAGGAGGGAACTGGGGGCTAATCCCCCCCCCCTTAATTTAGATAATGTGTTTTTCATGCAGAAATATCCGATTTGTTTCAAATTTTATACATAGGTTCATTCTGATAAGGCGCTTCCCTGATCAGTTTTGGGGGTTCATTTGTTAAGTTTACATGAGGGAACTGGGGGCTAATCCCCCCCCCCCCCCCCCGCTTAATTTACATAAATAGGTTTTTCATGCAGAATTATCCGATTTTAAATTTTCAAATTTTATATATATGTTCATTCTGATAATCCGATTCCTTGATTAGTTTTGGGGGTTAAATTGCTAAGTATAAAAGGGGGAGGGGGAACGGGGGCTGATCCCCACTTAATTTATATAAATGGGTTTTTAATGCAGAATTATCCGTTTTGTTTCAAATTTTATACATAGGTTCACTCTAATAAGGCGCTTCCCTGATCAGTTTTGGGGGTTCATTTGTTAAGTTTACATGAGGGAACTGGGGGCTAATCCCCCCCCCCCTTAATTTAGATAATATGTTTTTCATGCAGAAATATCCGATTTGTTTCAAATTTTGTATATAGGTTCATTCCAATAAGGCGCTTCTCTGATCAGCTTTGGGGGTTCAATGGTTAAATATAAAGGGGGAACAGGGGCGAATCCCCTCCCTAAATAAATGGGGTTTTCATGCAGAATTGCACAATTTGCTTCAAATTTTGTATATAGCTTCATTGTGATAAGGCGTTTCCTTCATTAGTTTTGGGGGTTCATTGGTTAAGTATAAAGAGGACAACGGTCATTAATCCCCCCCCACCCCCTTAATTTAGGTAAATGGGTTTTTCATGCAGAATTATCCGATTTGTTTCAAATATTGTATATAGGTTCATTCTGATAAGGCGCTTCCCTGATTATCTTTGGGGGTTAATTGATTAAGTATACAGGGCGGAACTGGGGGCTAATCCCCCTTAATTTAGATAATGGGTTTTTCATGCAGAATTATCCGATTTGTTTCAAATATTCTATATAGGTTCTTTCTGATAAGGCGCTTCCCTGATCAGTTTTGGGGGTTCATTTGTTAAGTTTACAGGAGGGAACTGGGGGCTAATCCCCCCCCCTTAATTTAGATAATGTGTTTTTCATGCAGAAATATCCGATTTGTTTCAAATTTTATACATAGGTTCATTCTGATAAGGCGCTTCCCTGATCAGTTTTGGGTGTTCATTTGTTAAGTTTACATGAAGGAACTGGGGGCTAATCTCCCCCCCCCCCCCCCCGCTTAATTTACATAAATAGGTTTTTCATGCAGAATTATCCGATTTTAAATTTTCAAATTTTATATATATGTTCATTCTGATAATCCGATTCCTTGATTAGTTTTGGGGGTTAAATTGATAAGTATAAAAGGGGGAGGGGAGACGGGGGCTGATCCCCACTTAATTTATATAAATGGGTTTTTCATGCAGAATTATCCGTTTTGTTTCAAATTTTATACATAGGTTCACTCTGATAAGGCGCTTCCCTGATCAGTTTTGGTGGTTCATTTGTTAAGTTTACATGAGGGAACTGGGGGCTAATCCCCCCCCCCTTAATTTAGATAATGTGTTTTTCATGCAGAAATATCTGATTTGTTTCAAATTTTGTATATAGGTTCATTCCGATAAGGCGCTTCCCTGATCAGTTTTGGGGGTTCAATGGTTAAATATAAAAGAGGAACAGGGGCTAATCTCCCCCTAAATTAAATAAATGGGTTTTTCATGCAAAATTTCCCAATTTTCTTCATATTTTTTATAGAGCTACATTGTGATAAGGCGCTTCCTTTATTAGTTTTGGGGGTTCATTGGTTAAGTATAAAGAGGGGAACGGTGATTATTCCTCCCCCTTAATTTAGATAAATAAGTTTTTTATGCAGAATTATCCGATTTGCTTCAAATTTTGTATGTAGGTTGATTGTGATAAGGCGCTTCCCTGGATCAGTTTTGGGGGTTCAATGGTTAAATATAAAGGGGGAACAGGGGCTAATCCCCCCATCTAAAATAAAGAAATGGTTTTTTCATGTAAAATTACCCAATTTGCTTCGTATTTTGTACATAAGTTCATTGTGATAAATCGCTTCCCTGATTAGTTTTGGGAGTTCAATGGTAAAGTATAAACGAGGGGAACGGGGGCCAATCCTACCCTTAATTTAGATAAAACGGTTTTTCATGCAGAATTATCTAACTTGCTTCAAATTTTGTATGTAGGTACATTGGTGAAGTATAAAGGGGAGAACAGGGACTAATTCCCCCAACCCCTTTTTAGTGGGAAAAATGATTTTTTAAAGCAGAATTATCCAATTGTTTCAAATTTTTTTTATAAAAGGTTCATTCTGATAAGGTGCTTCCTTGATTAGTTTTGGGGGTTTAATGGTAAAGTATAAAGGGAGCGAAATGGGACTAATCCCCCCTTAATTTATGTAATGGGTTTTTCATGCAGAATTATCCGATTTGCTTAAAATTTTGTATTAGGTTGTTTCTGATAAGGCGCTTCCCTGATCAGTTTTGGGGGTTCAATGGTTAAATATAAAGGGGGAACCGGGGCTAGTCCCCCTAAATTAAATAAGTGGGTTTTACATGCAAAATTATCCAATTTTCTTCATATTTTGTACATAAGTTCATTGTGATAAGTCGTTTCCCTGATTAGTTTTGGGAGTTCAATGGTAAAGTATAAAGAGGGGAACAGTGATTCTTCCTCCCCCCCTTAATTTACATAAATGGGTTTTTCATGCAGAATTATCAGATTTGCTTAAAATTTTGTATATAGATTGTTTCTGATAAGACGCTTCCCTGATCAGTTTTGGGGGTTCAATGGTTAAATATATAGGTGGGACAAGGGCTAATCCCCCTAAATTAAATAAATGGGTTTTTCATGCAAAATTACCCAATTTCCTACAAATTTTGTATATAACACATGGGCTGATAAGTTCCCGGTCTGGCACACAGATGGCGTTGCAATTGCCGAACCGATGTTTTTTTTTTAGTAAATACGAACCTTTAAAAGGTAGCAGAAAAGATGTCATGATGATTCGCCGTGTGGATAAAACGTTAGAGTGGTTTTATTTGAACAACTTTGTTGATAAACAAAAAAAATGGATAAACAAGAATTTCAAGAATTGTATTTTGATGGGAAAAAACACCGTTCAAACAAAAGCTTGGCTTGATAAGCATTATCCGGACATTGCACCAGGTAAATCAAACATTATTGACTGGTTTGCTGAATTTAAACATGGTCGTACGGACACCAGTGATGCACCACGCAAAAGAGGTGGTTACTCCGGAAAACATAAAAATAGTCCAAAAAATCGTTTTGGGGAACCGTAAAGTGAAGTTGCAGGCGATAGCTCAGACTCTGAAGATATCCAAGAAACGTGTAGGTTTTATTTTGAATGAGCATTTGTCTATGAAAAAGCTGTTGTCAAAGTGGCTGCCGCGCGTGTTGACTTTTGACCAAAAACAACAACGAGTCAATGATTTAGAACACTGTTTGGAGCTTTTTCGTTATAAAATTATGTTATTTATTATTAAACTATTATTATTATTTATTTATTAAATTATTATTATTAAATTATTATTATTTATTATTAAAGTTATGTTATTTATTAAAGTTATAAAAGTCATAATGTTTTGTTAAAAAGTTGTGTTTTCTTTATTAGACCGGGAACTTATCAGCCCATGTGTTAGCTTCATTGTGATAAGGCGCTTCCTTCATTAGTTTTGGTTGTTCATTGGTTAAGTATAAAGAGGGGGACGGTGATTAATCCCCCCCCCCTTACTTTAGATAAATGACTTTTTTATTCAGAATTATCAGATTTGTTTCAATTTTTATATATAGGTTCGATGTGATAAGGCGCTTCGCCGGATCAGTTTTGGGGGTTCATTGGTTAAATATAAAGGGGGGAACGTGGTCCAATCCCCCGTAATTTGGATAAATTGATTTTTCATGCTGAATTATACAATTTGCTTCAAATTTTGCATATAGGTTCATTGTGATAAGGCGCTTCCCTGATTAGTTTTGGGGGTCCAATTGCTAAGTATAAAAGGGGTGGAACGGGGGCTGATCCCCCCTTAATTTAGATAAATGTGTTTTTCATGCAGAATTATCCAATTTGCTTCAAATTTTGAATATAGGTGCATTCTGATAAGGCGCTTCCCTGATTAGTTTTGGGGGTTCATTGGTTAAGTATGAAGGGGGAATGGAGGCTAATCCCCCCTAACTTAGATAAATGGTTTTTTCATGCAGAATTATCGAATTTTCTTCAGATATTGTATGAGGTTCATTGTGATAAGTCTCTTTCCTGATTAGTTTTGAGGGTTCATCGGTTAAGTATAAAGGGGGGGGGAACTGGAGGCTAATCCCCCCCTCCTTAATTTAGATAAATAGGTTTTTCATGCAGAATTATCCGATTTGCTTCAAATTTGGTATATAAGTTCATTCTGATTAGGCGCTTCCCTGATTAGCTTTGGGGTTCTTTGGTTAAGTATAAAAGGGGGAAAAGGGGTTAATGCTCCCCCTAATTTAAATAAATGGGTTTTTCGTGCAGAATTATCCGATTTTCTTCAAATTTGGTATATATTTTCATTGTGATAAGGCACTTCCCTGATTAATTTTGGGGGTTTATTGGTTAAGATTAAAGGATGGAACGAGGGGCTAATCCACCTTAAGTTAGATAAATGGGTTTTTTATGCAAAATTATCTAGTTTGCTTCAAATTTTGTATATTGATTCATTGTGATAAGGCGTTTCCCGCATTAGTTTTGGGGGTTCATTTGTTAAGTATAAAGGAGGGAACGGGGACGAATTCCCTCCCCTTAATTTAGATAAATGGGTTTTTCATGCAGAATTAACCGATTTGCTTCAAATTTTTTATATAGGTTTATTCTGATAAGATGCTTCCCTGATTCGTTTTTTTTTTTTTTTTTTTTTTTTTTTTTTTTTTTTTTTTTTTTTTTTTTTTGGGGGGGGGGGGGTCATTTGGTTAAGTAAAAAGGGGGAACAGGGACTAATTGTCCATTTTAATTTAAATAAATAGTTTTTTCATGCCGAATTATCCAATTTGATGCAAATGTTGTATACCGGTTTATTTTGATAAGGCGCTTCCCTGATTAGATTTGGACGTTTATTGGTTAAGTATAAAGGACGTAAATAGGGGAGCTAATGACCCCCCCCCCCCCTTCTAATTTATATAAATGTGTTTTTTCTTTGAAATAAGAGTATAATATGCAAATAGTGTGAATAGCCTGTGAGCTCAAAGCCATCAGTTTGACTGAGCACTTTTATTTTTATTATTTTATTTCCAATTTAATATATATAAATTTTTTTAATTAATATACCTTTTAAAAAGTTAGTATCCAGCCGAATATTTGATAATCTGCTAAATCACTATTTGTTACATATCGTAAAGTTATTGTTATGTTTTTCTACTATATTCCTGTGGCACCATTTTTTTTTTTCTTTTAATGCTGATTGTGAAATCCCATATAGTAACCTATGTAAATTTTAAAGAAATGATAAATTCCGTTATACAATTATCAAAATATAGCTTTCACCAGCAGGAAACAGATGTCCAATGCTGGTAGAGTACATTTTTAAAAATTTCCTTAATTTTTAAATTTTTTAAAAATTTTATGAATTTTGAATTCTTTATTCAAAGGAAAATTTTCAAATATTTTGTTCTTAAAAATACTTATCGCTGAAGACGAAGTGTCCCCTTAATCATTCTTTGCTCTTGTGCTGTTTTTATATATTTTTAAATATACATGGTCACTAGCAATTAGTACAATAAAAAAAATTAATATTATTACTGTTATTATTACAGGATAATACTGCAGTGATCAATGTCGCCTTACAGCTAGAACCGATCATCCTTGCCTACTAGAGAATGAGGATGTTAGAAAGGACGTCAAGGTGTTTTCGTATGTTGATGGTGTGACACTTTTTTCGGAGAAATGTTCAACTGAGTCAATTTCGTTGCTCTAGCATCCTACTGGGTGTTTAATTAAGACTGTTATCAGGCCGGAATCTAGGCAGGCTTTTTTACTAACTGCATCAATTCTAAAGGAATACATACATGCCAATAGCATATACATAGCATAAATACAGTGCTGTAATTTGTTTTATTAAAACATTTTGATTTATAGTTTTGTTGAAAATAAATTTTATTTTTCAGTATAAATGTTTGTTTTATTTTTTCTGTCTTTTGTTGTTAGCCAGAAAAAATCGAGTAATTTATAAATTTTTTAAAAAATAGTATTTAGTCAATTTAATGTTTGTGTAAATTAAATGCACTTGATTTATTTTAATAAGTTTAAGTAAAAAAAAAAAAAAAAAAAATAGCACATACATATTTGCTAAGACCGATGTTTTATTGAATTCACTATTTTATAGATATTTTTTCTGAATTATTTGCAATTTTTAATATTCTGCTATTAAGTGATCTGCCATTGAGGAATAAAAGACTCACAAACATTTATTTCTTTGTTATTAATCATGATAAAAAAAATTTGTAATCAATATACTTTTTAAAAAGTTAGTACTCAGCCGAATATTTGATAGTCTGCTAAATCTCTATTTGTTACATTTTGTAAAATTATCACGTTTTTTCTACTATATTCCTGTGGCATCATTTTTTCCCCTTTAATGCTGATTGTGAAATCCCATGGTAACCTACGGAAATTTTAAAGAGGTGATAAATTCCCTTATACAATTATCAAAATATAGCTTTCACCAGCAGGAAACAGATGTCCAATACTGGTAGTGTACATTTTTTAAAATTTCCTTATTTTTTAAATATTTTTTTAAAGTATCTTTACTTTAATTTATATTTAATATATATATATATTTACTGGCAACTGGACTTCCCTGTAAGTAAGTGCTTATATATTCCATATTTTTGTTTTTTTCATTTGTAAAGAGTTTATAAATATTATTCACAAGTCCTTAATTTATTTCTTCAAAATAAAATGCAGGTTTTAAGTTATCAAATTGGCTTTTGATAAGTTTATTTAGCTGATTCACCAGATTGGTGTTATAACTTTTACTTCAATATAATCTTTTGTTAAAATATTGTATGCAAGTACATGATTTTGGAAAGAAATTTTTTTAATTACTTTTTTTTTACAGCAATTGGTAAATTTTGGTATCTTTTGAAATCTAAGCATAGTTTCATTGCCAATTTCTTCAACGTTATCTAATCAGTTATAATACAGAAAGTTCAGAAATCTTAAAATATTTAGATCAATAATTGAAATTATATTTCAGCACTATAATCTCAATTTAAATTAAATAATTGCTAAATAACACTTGTGGAGTCTAACAATTTTTAATCAGAGTTCATTGATTTAAATCAACTGGATTTCAATCCTGATTTAAATCAACTGATTTATTTAAATACACTTTTTTTTTTCAAATTTAGGTTAAGATATTTCATTATAAATATTATTTTTGACAACAATACATTGTAAATTTAAGGACTGGGGGAGACAACACTCAAAATCCTTGCTTTTTGAATTTTATTTAAATCAAATATCACACTTAAAGATAAAAATTCTAATTTAAAAATAGAGAATCTCAGCTGAGAAATGTTAAAAGATTAAAGCATAAATTTATTTGTTAAAAAAATATGTACAAATCTTATGTGAATTTTTTAATACAAAAACATGGAGGTTTCTGCGAGGATTTGTAAAATGTTAGAATAAATAAATATAGGTCAATCAAAAGTATATTTATTGTTATTTATATTGATATCTCATGACTTCATTGTGCACATGTAAATAACAAATGGTTCGATATTCCAATGTAATTTATTTATGGAAAGACTCGGAAAATAAAGATTCCATGGTTAGTAATACTCTGAAATGTTTATATATATTTTTTAACATAATTTTAATTACTTATAAATGTAAACTAATAAACAACTAAAGTGTTAAAATCTTTAAAAAATCAAACACATGATTTAAAAGTATCTTTTATTTTAAATTTAAAAAAAATCAAACTTTAATTCACTGCAAACTCTGTAATCGCTTATAAAGAACTCATAAAGCTGGAAAATTGGTGTTTCTTTTCAAACATTTTAATAACAAAGAATAATTTTTTCAGATCCATTGAAATTTATACCCAGATAATCATAATTATCTTAAGAATTTTTTATATATGCTCCAACTTCATTAAATGAATTAATGTATGTATTTCAGAGTAGTGTATATAATCTGGAATAGGTATGTTTAAAGGAATACTGTATATAATCCAGATCTAGAATAGAATGCTTAAAATTTCATTTTTTTTTTCTGAATAAAATTCTTACATTATCTTTTATATTTTAAGATTTTTAATCGAGAAATTTGGTCAAAACAAAAAGATTTAGCTTTTAGTAATGAAGAGTTTATATGCTTTTTATTTTATCAAAGGGGTAATTTAAGGTGGTATATATTTTATACAGAATAGGTCAATAAAAAGTATATTGTTAAATTGCAGTTAGTGTAAATAAGTGATATATAACACAAGACAATTTGTTTACTTTATTTCCTGTTTTCAAAAGTAAAAGAGAATTCACATTTTCAAATTATATCATTTTCTGTTGCTCCATTTTTTAACTATATTTTTAACTGTTTATATATGATTAAAATATTTCAAATTAAACAAGTGAATGAGTTTCTCTATATATTTTTAATTTCAAATAAATTTAAATGAGCTTTTCTAATTATTAATTTTAATGATTTAGTAAAGGTTATTTTACTTTAAAACGCGTAATTTTAAAATTGTATTTTGAAAAAAAAAATAGCTGATTTAAATTTTAACAAAAAATGATTTTCATTTACTGAGCCTTTTTGTTATGTAATTTTCAGTTGAGCTTCAAGTTCAAAGTCTTGTACATTTTCAAATTGTATGGCTTCTGATAATTGTTTATCATCAACGTATTTATTAGGGTTAGCTGAATTCTGTATATTCTTATAATTTACATGACTTCAAAAGTTTTTAGATTTACTTTATTATTATTATTATTTTGTGTGTGTGTGTGTAATAGAGCAGAAAAGCACCCAAATTGGGTTATAATAGTTAGGTGCAGCAATGTTCCTAATTGGAAAGTGTCTCTGTGACACAAATTGGGTATAAAAAGTGATAAATTTGAAATATCATATGCGCAGGGTGTATTTGGGGACAAAAAAGAACATTTAATCTCCAAACTGTCACTGTAAAAAACAAAGTTATTCTTCTGGAAACTGTCTTTTTTAATTTAATGTTGAAAAAAATAAGCTTAGAGGGTCATATTCATGCCGAAATTGTAGCAAATTCAATAGATACATCTAATTGGGGCATCATGTTTGGCTTTTTCAGTAAATGTTGCCCTATGATAACAAACTGGAATTCACTCAGTCAAGTAGTTTTGAAATTATGAAATTTTAAAGTTTGTAACTCCTAATCTGTAATCGTTGCAAATCAGACTGTAATGTGGGTAGTGTTTTAAGCATAACTTAAAAACTACTTAGCGGAATCAGCTGTGATTTTTGATTTGCATATTTGAAGTTTTTAGAAATCTATTTCTATTAAAATTAATTTTTTAATTAATTTAAAAATACATTTTTTTTATAAATTAAACCATAAAATAAACCATAATCTATAATTTTTTAACCGAAATAGATTTCGAAAAGCTTCAAATAAAATATACGAATATAAAATTATTACGTCAAGTATTGAATTATATAAAAAAAACTCCACCAGCTGTTTAACATTAGGAGTTCCAAACTTTAAACTTCATAATTCTTAAACATTTTGACCTAGTGACTTCCCTTTTGGTATCTTTGAGAAAAAGTTACCGAAAGAGGCAAATATAATGTCAAAGTTAGATGTACATATTGAAAAGTTTGGAGTTCTGTGCAACTTAAGAACGAAGACGACCCCATAAGCTTGTTTTTTTTTTTTTTTTTTTTTTTTTTTTTTAGGCGTAAATTAAAAGAAGTTCTAGTTTTTTAAAAAGGGGCGGTCACTATTGTGATTAAAAAATGTTTTGTATGTCCTTTGTTTTGGATATACAGCAATAGAAAGTCTTTCCAGTACCAATAAAACTTCAATGTTAGTTGCATACACTTCATACGCATGCAACATGTCATACACTTGTGCTACACCCAATGACATAAGTGTGGGTTTTAAATATCCAGTCCAAATTGAAAATATTTTGTTCCGTTTTTAATATCTTATTTAACAGTTTTTGGCATCACCTAAATATTTAGTGCTTGGGGCAATTATCTCCCACACACACTTCACCACTGGCTACACCTATGTATATTCTGGCACTAATAAGCTGGCATCTCTGTACAGTCCACTTTGCTATACAGACAACAGATGAAAAGGTTTGTTTTGGACACTATTTGGACTTTCTTTTATATCGCTTAAAATATATATATATATATATTTTTTTTTTTTCCTTTAGGAAACATATACACATATTCTAAAGAAAATAAAAGTATATTATGTATTTTATGAACATAAAATCCATTTCATTGTGTACTTTTTATTTATTTATACACTTTTCTTTTACGAGAATGACTTCTCCTTGTTTATAAAGATACTTCTCTAGCATTCCTTGTATAAAATACTTATTTAAAAAAAATGTAAATACCCATGAGCTAAACGTATCAGTATTACTTGTAACAAATAAATAAAATTTCAAGCTGATTCTGTATTGTAAAGAAACTTTTGTTATAAAGAGTAGGACCAATAACAGATGAAAATATTGCTTTTGGACACTATTTTGATTTCCTTTTATCTTAGTTAAATATTATTAAGAACTTTTTTGAATACATACATACATTTTAAGTATTTTGTTATCATAAAATCCATTACATGTAATGCATTTTATGATGATAAATACTTAAAAATGTGTGTATGTATTCAAAAAAGTTCTTAATAATATTTAATTAATATCAAAACAGTGTCCAAAAGCAATATTTTCATCTGTTAATGTTCCTACTCTTTAAAACAAAAGTTTCTTTACAATGCAGAAAATTTTCCGATCATAATGAAAAAAAATTCCGTAAAGCAAAGAAAAAGTTTCTATAGTACACAAGAATTTTTAATTTTTTCATGATTAGTTTACTGACTGATTCGGAAAAGTTTCCTTTTTAAAACGGAATACTTTCTGTCTATTCTACCGTTCTACCAAGACATTTCTTAGTGTGAATGGAAAGTTTTCCTTTTTAAAACGGAATACTTTCTGTCTATTCTACCATTCTACCAAGACATTTCTTAGTGTGAATGGAAAGTTTTCCTTTTTAAAACGGAATACTTTCTGTCTATTCTACTATTCTACTAAGACATTTCTTAGTGTGAATGGAAAGTTTTCCTTTTTAAAACGGAATACTTTCTGTCTATTCTACCGTTCTACCAAGACATTTCTTAGTGTGAATGGAAAGTTTTCCTTTTTAAAACGGAATACTTTCTGTCTATTCTACTATTCTACTAAGACATTTCTTAGTGTGAATGGAAAGTTTTCCTTTTTAAAACGGAATACTTTCTGTCTATTCTACCGTTCTACCAAAACGTTTCTTTATGTGAATGGAAAGATTTCCGTAAGACCCAGGAATTTATTCTGTGTCTAAAGATTAGTTTCTGAATCAAACAGGAAAAGTTTCCTGACGGAAAGAAAAAACTTTCGTTTTTTTTCGTTTTTTTTTCCGTGTTGGTTTGGAAAAGTTTCCTGTACTATACGGGCAACTGGAAATCCTATTCCTACCGGAAACTTTTCCGAATTTTTTTTTACAGTGTAAAGTGATTTGGAATAGAAATGAGTTTCCCATTTTTTGATAAATAAACTACTCATAAGCGATTTTAATATTCCTTTCAAAACACTGTATCCTTTCTTTAATAAATCCAAATAAATTTCATTTAGCAAGAAAAAAAAAAAAAAGTCATGTTTTTTATAAAGTAAAAATTTTCCGGTCTATTTTTTCGTTTTTTCGAATATCTAAACCAGCCCGCTATTATACTCTGTCATATTAATATCTGTCATATGGACTAAATGCGATATTAAAAAAAAAGAAAATAATTTCAAAATTAAACATGTTGTACCTTCAAAATGTTAAAATATGAGAATATTTCCATAATCGAGTTTTTATCATGATTCAATACGTTCCTTAAATTCATATATTTACTATTTTCTAATACTCATATTGTTACTTTCTTTGTATTATTCTCAAAAATTTCAGAAATCCATTAAACTTCCTATATGACATCAGATTAATTTTCTTTTTAATTATCTAATGACGGGATATTAATCTGCTTTCTGTACATAATCATACTCATACTCCTTGTATTATTGAGAAATGTTTGAAAATTTCCGTTTCATTCCCCATATGACGTCATAATCTTTTTTTAGGTAGCTTTCAATACAAAAAAGTATAAAGCTACCTATTGCCGCCGTTCGGAGGAAAGCAGTTCCGGAAAATTTCGATATATTTTCACCGATCATGACCCCCAGACCCCAAAACCACCCTCCGTTCAAATGTTGATTTATATATATAGATCTATCCATATATATATATGACCTATGTTATACGATAACGCTCGTATTTATAAATCAATTTTGATGAAACTAATTGTGTGTATTAAGCTCACCAATGTCTCGACCGAGTTCGTTGGCCAGCTTGGTCCGCCAGTTTGTTTCAAGATGGCGGCCACTTAAAAATTTAAAACTAAAATAAATATACAAAAAATTTAAAAATTCAAATTTATTTTTAATTAAGTGTTAAGCCTTGATACGAGGATTCCAGAGCATTTTTTGGTTTACCTCTATCTTAAAAAATGGCTGAGCAGTTTGAAATTCTAGGGTGACTGACATTACAGGTGGTGACAAGACAGCACATTACAAAAATTTTCATTTTTGTAATAATTTTCCCAATCATACGCATACAACTATATATTCATATCCGTTAGCGCCAAATTTTCGCCAAACTTGGCGACATTTGGCGAAATATCGAAAAAATTTGGCGACCAAAATAAGTCTTCATAAATGAAGCCAATTTGGCTATCTATACTATTAAAAACCGTTAGCGTATCTATCTATGTAACCACAAAAACTCGGAAACCACAGGGCGCAGGGCTACGAAATTTTGCACACGTGCTGCTGGTAGGGGGCCCATGAACGATTGGGGCAAAAAATTCGAACATTTTAATTAGATTTTTGATAGATTAAATATTAATTAAAATCCATCCACAAATAGATCTCATCAAAAATACGCATTTTAATCTTCGGTTGGTTGGTTGTATAAAATCCCCGCAGAAATCATTAAATAAATCAAGATAGGGATCATTGCAAATGGAAGTCCAGCGTTTAAAATCCATGGATCAGAGATTATATGACATGTAGACAATCAACTTAATTATTAACAGCTGCCAAATGCTAAAAACTTAATTTTAAATGATTTTATCGACTTAATGAATGATAATTAGCTGGGTTTAAGGTTTTTTTTACATGACATATATTAGTATGATAGAAATTATTAATACAGAAAACTTTATTTAACAGATTATTTGTTAAATTTACGGGGATGGGGAGGGGTTGGGGGTAAACGACTTTTTAATAAATACCACATATATTTTACTTGACCGCGCGCCACCTGGCGGCGGCTTTTTCATCAATTGACACTCCTTTTTAATAAATCCATATCTACGGCTCTGATTTCAACAGAACTAATTACATTTAACAAATTTAACATTTTTAGCTTCACCCGTAACAATTAATAGCTGTTTTATATAAATAATACCGCTATTTTAGAATAACAGTTTTCGTAAAAATTAAATTTATGTTCCTAATAAAAGTACAGAGCCCGTATTCAGTTGATGCATACCAACAGTCAAAGTTAGTGATTTGTTGTTGAGCACTTGACCACGCGCCTCCTCGTGGCCCCTCCCTCAAGGTTTTTTCACTAACTGCGCTTTATTTCCAGAACTCAGGTAATTATGTTCCGAACTTCTCCAAACCAGTTCCATTTTGCTAAATTATCATAAAAATCAGCATTCATAGCTTCAGGGTGTACTTCTAGAAAACAGTTACCAATATTCCCGAATAATATTCTAAGCCAAATTTCAAATTAAGTTCCTAGCATAACCAAATTAATCAATCTTTAAAGATGCATGTAGTGGCTCTTTTATAATTTATCATTTGCTGAAAGGCACTGGAACACCCGCCCCCCCCCCCCCCCCCGGCCCCTCCCTCAAGGTTTTTTGTCTAATTGTACCCCGTTTCTATAACTCAGCAACTATCTTTCAACGCAACTGATTACAAACATTATGATTAACTTAATAGTCACCCTCTATAACATTAAAGTAAATTTTATGAGTAGTACTTACCACTATTTCCGAATAATAGTTTAAGCCAAATTTGTAATTAAGTTCATAGCTTAACCAATCGAACAAATTTTTAAAGATGCATAGTAGTCCTCCTAATGAGTCATTTTCAGAAGGACACTTGAACATCCCCTCTTTCCGGCACCTCCCTTTACTGCAATGTGAGATATACATATTACGGCGCCGCGCTGCAATACTAATAAGCTGTAGCGGGTATTACGATAATTCTTTTACCTCGCATGCAAATAATTTGAGATTATTTAATTACGCTTCATTATTTAATTTTTTTTAGAAAAGAAAAACATTTTATCACAAACGGCAACAACATTTTTATTCTATTTATTCCCTTATTCCAAAGATATCGTTTTATCGTCTGCTGCCATAGCAACATAAATTAAGTTTCATTTAAAAAATGCACAGTAGTATTTTTTTTTTCTAAATCGTATAATTATTAAACAACTCAACACTTTAATAGGGGAATTAAATTCATTTTATTCACGTTTTAGAATTAAATTCATGAACTCCCGTGCGTAGAACGGGTTAAACAGCTAGTAGCTCAATTATTTGGCGAATTTCTTATTCAAATTCAATATTAACGAATCTTTTGTAAACGGTTTCTTTGCATTTTAGCTTGCTGTTTTCGAGTCACATTAGCTAAAATTTTAAAATGAAGATATTGGAAAGCTACCTTTTCCTCCCGGTACAGGCCGGAAGGACTTTTTAAAATTGGTGAAACTTTTTATTTCATTTTCATTTTGCACGTGGAAATCTTTCAATAGAAAATTAATTATTGTAGAAAGAATTTTATTGTGGATTTTTAATTGTTGGCAACTGCTATAACGAAAAATGTTTAAATTTAATAGGAAAAGGCTGTTGGTTTTTTATCTCTATTTATTAAAATAATACGATTTTTGTAAATTTTAATATTTTGAGCTTCATAGTAGGTATTTAGCTATAAGCACACACATTTTCATGCCTGTAAGTTATATAGTTTCTATTCTGACGGACAGACAACGGAGCGGGAGTAATAGCGTTTCGTGAGATGAACGAAACCCTAAAAAAAAGTCAAGCTTGAAAATTATTTTAAAATCATAAAAAAAAATCAGTAAATTGAGATAGAATTTTCAAACAAATTGCATTTCAAAGAAAATTTCTTTTTCTATTCGATGGTTTAAATTTTTAAAATTGTGCGATACTGAAAAGTTAAAAAAAATGCAATAAAATTCGAAATTTATTAGTCAAGTGTTGCCACTGTAAATAGAACGCAAGCGTTATTCGCAGACGTGTTTTTGCTTTATAATATATATAGGAAATATACTTCATATTATAAAGCAAAAACATGTCCGCGAGTAACGCCGACGTCATAATGACAGTGACAACGAGCTGATCAATAAATTTCGCATTTGCTGCAACTTTTTTAACTTCTAAACATCACACAATTTCAAATTATACACCATCGAGTGATGGTGTGTGTGTGTGGTATATGTATACACATATATATATGTGTGTGTTTGTTAGAAATGTGTTTCTACATACGTATAATTAATTAGTAATTTTATATATACAAATAATAGCCATGTACTAATTACTTTAAATTTATTTTAAAGACAGTTTCGTTTTCGTTTTCGGCAGAAAATAAGATAACCGAAATTCGGTTTTGGTTTTAAAAAGTTGTTTCGGTTCGAACACTAATTTTCTTGTCATCAAAGTTATATCAATATTATACTATGATTCGTAAATATAACTTTAAAATAAATATAATATATTTATTCTTGTAAAAGTTACATTGTGGTTAGCTATTCTGACACTTTCTTCGTTGGAATCCCGGTATCGAAAATGAGTTTCAAAGCAAAAGGGGTATTTATAGATTCGGCTTTGCTTATTTTTAAAATAATTTCTCAATCTACCGTTACATATCGCTAGATGATAGCTTATGCAGTTCAGCTACAGTGCCTAGAAGTAGTAAACTTCTGGACACTGTAGTTCAGCTAGCTTCGTACCAAAATAATAATGAGATACAGCTGATACTAATCTGGATCTTTCTGAACGTTCGCCATCGAGGTGTAACTAATTCAAGATTCAAGGTAGACTTTGGACAATAAATGGGAAGATCACGACGAGGCTTATGAAGTATTTCTGACCATAGCAATGTATAATGTTAGCTACATCACCAGTTCTATCTTATAGCTTTATCTTACATGATAGGGGTGTTAAGGTTTCCTCGGAAGAGTGAGCACGTATATTATGGGTTGCAACATCTGGGTGTTTCTATTGGCAATTGCAATATTTGTGAGAGTGAGATATATATTTCGATTTACTGCGAAAATGGTAGACGTAATCTTATCTTCTCGTGATCCCTTTTCTTTATAGTCGTTTGTTCTCTTTTATTTTGAAACTAACTTTTGACAAACTTTGCACCACACTTAAGAAATAGTTTTTCATATTCATTCGCAAAACTGATCAAATATTCTTATTAAAATAAACAAAGTAATGTCAGGTTTATGTAAAATAAAGCTTGTTGCTATATGTGGAACTCCCTCACACAATTGTGCAGTGCAGAAACCCCTCACGCGATTGCTGATATATATATTTTTTTCTATTATGCAATGGCAACGTTCTTGATGCGAGGAGTTTTCGATAAAACTTAATCCCATCAAAAAAGTCACATGTAAAAAAGGCAGCCCAGTCTCTTGACTCTTTTACCTTAAAAAGTTTTGAGATCGTGTAAAGCCAAGTTTAGCTATATTATTAACTCTGAAAACTTTATTCACAAATCACTCCTAGTCTCTACATCTTTAGTTAATGATTATTGTGTGATTTGGCAATTACGTAGCTCGAGACTGTGACAGCTATATATATATGATTAGCCTTAATTGTATAATACCATCCCATCCCATAACATAGCAAGGTGTAACAACGTAAATTCTGATTTTTTTGTTTATGGAAAAAGATATAGAAATAGCTATATATATATAGAAATAGCTATTTGACAATGGACGGAATTAAGAAAGAAAATTTTTATTTAACAGAATTTTTTATATTCGCGGTGATGCGGAGGGGTCAGGGAAGGGAAACGACTTTTTATTAAATATCGCGGTATTAATTATTAAATATAACAGTACAGCGTGTATTCGTGCAGCGATATTTATAATGTTTTCGCGTTTCGTAATATTTTTTTGACGGGACTGGGCAACATAGGGCGGATCAGCTATTTTAATATAAAACACACGCAATATGCTCTACTGGGTTGCCAGACGATTGAAAATCTCGTGAAAATCGGGGTATTACACCAATGCTTACAACGGCCTTGAGTAAAAAAAAAAATAATAATAATACTGAAAGCGGTATTTATTAAGATAATTATTATTGGTTTTAATAATTTCATGATGTTTATTGATATTTTTACAAAATTTTCTTCTCAATTTTTTAGCAGTAAATGTTTTTATAACATCCTCATAATCAATCTTTAGTGTTCTACTTCGCTGACGATTTTTCAATCTTTCGACATTGGTTTCGAAGGTGAAAGTATCCTAATAAAAAAAACCTGTAAACAAAATCTAAAAAATAAAAAACGGCCTTTGTAGAGATCGACCTCAACTATCTAATGAAAGAAAAAAAGCATTTAAAAATATTGAGATGCAAACGAGATAATTACAATTTTTTTCTCCATGGTATTAACATTAGCGAGCGTGTGTTAAGTGAAGTAGCCCCTTAAAAGTTACTTTTTAATGAAAAAAATAATAAACAGATTTTTCGATATTAATTTTGTTTTTTAATAGTTTAAAAATTCATCAGATTTTGGCCAATTATTGAAAAATCTTTAGTAGCATTTGGGAGCCCTGGGTCCGTGCCCCGAATGCCCTGCTGTAAATCAGGCACTGGTTATGCGCTTTCCAAGTTGTTGAGCTTAAGCCGAAAGGTAGGCCTCCCCGCCTGGTTTGATCTTGATCTTGTTCACTTAGACATCATATTTCACCATATTATACTGTGAATTTGTTACAGTATTCTGAAAATGTGTTGAAAAGTTTTTGATAATCTATGCTTGACGCATAATTTTTCTTTCTTGTTTTTTCTATGCGAGTGCTCTATTCAATATTTTGCTTAAAACAAATATCATAAGTAAAAACTGTACAGAAACAAAAATATTTTCTTATTTTCAATTAAAATAGACACTCGCTATCTTTAATTACATAATTATGTACTTAAAAGATATCAACTTAGAAGCTTCGTGGGCGTAAGAATAAGTGGTCGGTGGGTACAAAAGTGCATTTGCTTGAGCGTAGTAGGAATTGACAACCCCCTGTTTTAAGCGATTCTCAAACATTAAGAAGTGAACAATCAGAAAAAAAATAAGATTGGGTAATATTTAATGGTTTTTTGCTCAATCATAAATTTTTCTTTCCAAAACTTCTATCCAAACAGATATGAATGATCCTATCCGCTGCACTAGAGCATTAATTTAGCTTATTACATCTGGAATGCATTGAATGGGCAGGCCATTATTTTTAGGTTATAAAAAAACAGCCTCTTATAAAAGCTATGAACCACCAGAGGACGACAGGTTTCTCTAAAATAAAGCCTGTTGCTAGGTGGAACTCCCTCGTGATTGCTTATATTTTTTATTTCTCTTTTGCAATGGAAACACTTAAGAGGGGAGAGAGGGCCTTCCTAAAACTTATTTTTGTAGGCAGTGCCTCGCATGACCTCCTCGAGGGTCACATCCGGCAAGGATAGGCTTCGTGAGTCTTCCACCCTTCCACCCATATAGAGGCACTCAAAGGAATCATGCCCTGAAATCTCACAAAATTTGCGAAGGTTAAGTCTCGCAGTTCTCAGTGTCTAGGAGTGCTTTCCCACAGCTGGGTTGACAAGAATGATAAACCATTTGTCGGTGATGCAATCGACGTCGATTATATTATGATAAACCCGGCTCTTACTAAACAAGTGTAGTCAAGTGGGTGTCTGGAGGATGGGTTTTGTTTTGACAGACATTCTTAGATTTTTACCTTCTTGATGATCTTTACTTGAACATATGGCCCTCTATAGAGGGCATAAGATTTAGAGTCCTGAACAGATCGGTCGGGTAATCACAACACACCCCATCCCGAAACCGAAAATCAAATCCCATTCGAAGTCAACCAGCTAAAATATTTTCCTCGACCCACAACCCGATCCGAAACCGGCACACTTCAACCTGAAACCCGAAATGAAGGAAAATAAATATCATATGTTAAAACAAATATGGTACAAGTTTGCAATCATATCTCTAGATAAATTTATATATGTATATATATGTATTATATATACTCAGTCATATCAAAATAGTCTTTTTCATTTGAAACTTCTTTCTTCTGAAAAATCGAGTATGTTCGAACTTGATCCGAAAGATCGAACTGAAGCCGAAAAAAGAGATCTTGCCTACGCCAAAAATGACCCCCACCAGAAAAACAAAAAAACTACAATCAACCTTACCCTAATCTAACCCGCGGGTTCAATCGATTTGATGCAGAACTGTATATGAGACATCAGACATAAATCAAATCATTCAGCGAATTTTTTTAATCTTCAAAACACAGAAGTAACATCTCTAATGTTGATAGATTTTAAATTATAATTTTTATTGTCAGATGGAGCAGAATGTACAAACCTTGTTAAATTGAAATAAGTCTTCAGACTATTTCTACTTTAATTTACGCTTAAAATTTTTATAATAAATCGAAAGAGATTGCCTTTCGTACTTAGTTTCTTTAAATTCTAACTTCAAAATTATAAACAATCAAAATAGATTCCCCTTATTCTTGTTTTTACCTTAATGTCTGTGTTTAAAAATATAAATATCAAATCAGATTCACTTTCCGTTTCACGGCTGTTTTAATCTCAAATTCTACACTGCAAAAAGGAAAAAAAAAAAAAAAATGTTGATTTTACGGTATAATACTGGCAGCTTGGATATGCCAGTATTATACTGTAAAATCATTTTTTTTCCCCTTGCAGTGTACTTTTAACATTTATAAGCAATCAAAAAAGATTCGTTTCTTACTTAATTCTATCTTTAAATCTATCTTCAAATGTATTAACAATCAAATCAGATTCCCTTCCATAATTGTTTTAACCTTAAATTCTACTTTAACATTTATGAACCAACATTTTCCAAGCTTTATTCTTATGCGACCTACCTTAAAATTGGAAAATGTTTCATATATACAAACTTTATACAAAAAAGATAAAATTTCTATTAGAGATGACTATTTTTCCATAATTGTATTAAAATACGGATTAATTTTCTTTCATTTCGGGTTCGGGTTCGGGTTCTTAATATTTGTGGTTTGGGTTGAAGTGTGTCGTGTTTCGGGTTAATGGATTTTTTTTTCTTTTTGTAAGGTTCGGGTCGGATTTCGGGTTGAGTTTCAGCAGGAATTTCGGGTTCTGGTCGAGTACAACACGACCCATGCAGGACTCTACTGCTGAGGAGGGCTTAATTTGTGCCGGATCTAACCGGAGCCCGGCTCCGGTACTTCTCTGTTTTTATTAAATCTTTAAATATTGGCCAGAATTCACCGGAGCTCATAAACACTGCGTTTCGGAGCCCAGTGCGAAAACGCTTCCGAAAAACAAATCCTAAATTACCCTTCCCTTTCCCTCCCATCTCTTATCTGTTTCCTTCTTTTATATCAAAACACTTATAAGTGACGTAATGTGTCCCTCACGTAAGAGATGGAGATGAAGGGAAGGCTCGAGCTCATCTGTCTTAAATTCAAAATTTTATTTTTTTCCATTTCAAATTATTTTAATGCTATTTTGATCAGAATAAAAAGTAAACAGAAATAGTCTTTTTCTATTCTGCATAGCTGCGAACTATTTAATTTTTGTGTTAACACTATTTCCTAATCATAATCCTGGGTTATTTAATCGCAGAATTCTGCGATTAATTAACATTAAGATTAGGCTAAGTTTTTTATTTAGAAGTAGTAACAACTAAAAAGTGGAATAGTTTATAGCTAAGTATACGCAGATAGATGTATTTAAAATTTTTATTTTGCTAAATAAAAAAAACAATGCTTTAAATTTTGAAAATAATCTCTATAATAAAACTGTAAGTCATGTGACTGTCCTCAACAGTTCCGGGATGCCGCATCGCTTTTTCATATGCCAAGCGGCCATTTTTATTCAAAATTATTTTTTCGAATAAACTGCATAAAAGTTACATTTTAAGAAAGATCGTTCAAAATAAATTAATATTTGAGAGATGACTTGCGTTCAATTATGTATATATTATGCAATAACTTCAGTCGAAAGATTCGCAGTTCAAATTCTCTATTCATAAAAGTAAACAAAAAAAAGATTGATTCGTCGTGAACATTTAAAATATTAAATCATGGAGGTAATCATTCGCAAAGCAAGTTCTCCGCGAATGAATTTTTGGACCGCTGCCTCGCGTCAAAAAAATAATTCGCACCAGTGAGACAATCAAAGTTTACCATAATTATGTGCTATACAACTCAACTTTCGGACCTTTTCTTGACGTAAATTGAACTCATGTAATAATATTTAATGAATCAGATTTTTAGCATTTTTAAAATCGCTAATACAGCTTTTATTTATCGCGTGTACAAATTAGAAATGATACTTTGATTTTGAAATCAAATGTTTTGATTTATGATATTATTTCTTATTTATTTATTTATTTTCTCTTTTAAATGAAAAGTGTGAAGTATTTTAAATTTATGTAATATAAGCATTTTAGATTAAAGTTAAGTATTTTAAATGAAATGAGTGACAGGTTTATAATTTAAAATTAAATTAATTGTAGTATGAATGACGGTGATGGGAACGATATTTGGCGAATTATCATCTGCTCCCGGCTAACAAAAATACTCATAATTAAAAAAAAGAATAAAAATAAATAAATGATAGTTTGTTGTAAATAAATATTGATATACATATCAAAAATAATTTATAGAATTAAAATAAAAAATAAAAGTAAATAAACAACAATTTCCATAACAAAGTTTTCGCCAAATTGGCGGGGGAGGGGGGGGGGGGGAATCGCGCCAACGTGCGTATGTGACATTTGTGCCCAAAAAATATGCGAAATGCTACCATGATCGCAAAAGTTCATGATTTGTCTATTAGAATCTTCCGATTTGGCGAAGGATTAAGGGAAAATTAAATTATGAATAAATGTAACGTGTTGCAATGTTTAACATACATTTAAGGGAGACCAAACTGGTCGCCAGTGGCGGCTAGTGTATGAAATATAAATATGCAGATTGGAGTGACGGCGGAGGGGGGAGGGATACGCTACGGGCGTTACTACTGCAGAATATTAGGGCTCCGGTATTTTTTTTCTTAGAAATTAACCCCGGCTGCTGAGTGTATCAATAATGCTGGCAGAAAAAAATGTACGAGCTATGTAGGATTCAGTATGCTCAAATACGATTTACGTATATTAAGTGATACCAAAGATTAACCTGCGCACCTTTATAAATTTCTGTGCGTAATCTTACACACCAAGCTGTGTAAAAGTGCGTTTCTATCCACTTGTGATTGTTTGTTGATTACTCTAAATAATTTTATTATTACTTTCAAATGTTTATGGCAGTTTGTTACGTGATTATTAAGGTTTAATAATAAATACATGAATGTTTTTTGATACACTCATTATTTATTCCTTTAGAGTCAGTTATTTGAAAAATACACAATTTTACACCAACCTTACCCTAAGCCAAATCGAATATCAAGTTTCGAGCTCAAACTCAAATTTTCAGTTTTATGGAAGTAAAGACTTTGTCAAAGCGAAGCTTCTCTTCTGGGTTTAGTTCAACTTCCATATTTCACATTTCTTTACTTTTTGAGCATACTTCCTCAACATCACTCATGCTTATGTCGCCAACGTCATCACAATATCCTGAAATATAAATCTCCATTTATTAAGGGGAGGCGTTATGAGGGTATAAAGCAACAGAAAATAATGATATAAAATTTTTCCATGAACTTGTCAGTGACTGCAACATATGGTTAAAGTGGCTGGGGTAGCTCAGGTTTTCTTTTTTGTTCTTTTTGACCTAGTATGAAATTGGGATAGTTAAAGGCCCGAGCAATAATTTATTTTCTTATGAAGCAATAATAAACCGCAGACAACAATACGGTAGAAATTATTTATAAAGAGCTCGTTTTAAGAAATAAAGTGATTGGTCTATTCTATATGTATACACAGTCTGCACAGTGGGAAAGGTGAGTGATTTTATTTTTGTGTAACTATTAGTGCCATCTGTAGGCGAATAATTGGGTTAACAATTGATGCATATAACTATCTTCTGTAAAAGTTACACAGCGCTAGCATAGCATTTACAATATTGTAACAATTGTCAGTGCCTTCTGTATCGTGATCGAAACCTTCTGAATATCTAAAATCACGTCTAAACACTTTCCTTTCATTGCCATTTTTAATTTTGGAAATGGATAGAAATCGCACGGAGCTAAAACAGGTGAGTAAGATGGATGATCGAACACCAGAATCCTAATTGTGGCCAAGAAATCGCGCACAATCTTGCATTTGTGGGTCAATGCATTGTCATACAACAACGACCATGTCCCTTGTTCTCGATATTCAGGTCGAACTCGAACAGTTCAGGACTATAAACGCTTTCTTTCCATTGCAAGGAAATAGCTTTTTTTATTTTGGAAATAGACAGAAATCGCATGGGGCTAAATCGGGTGAGTACGATGGGTGATCGTGCACCAGAATCGAATCACCACTTTTTGAACATTTTCTTTAATTCGAACTGTCAGTGACGGTCATGGCCATGGATCATCTTCAATAATCGCTCTACTATCACGAAATTTGGCATACCACTTAAAAACATTCTTTGACTCATTGCTTCATTATCATAAACAGTCTGAATCATTTTAAAAGTTTCTGTGGCACTTTTACCTAATTTGAAACAAAATGTAATGTTCGCGCGTTGCTCTATTGTTCCTTTTCCGACCGAGATTCGCAGAAAGCACTGTCAATCTCAATTGCTACGTGATTGTAAATGAACTAGCGATGCTAGCGCCGTGAAATTTTTATAGAAGATAGTCTAAACTCTAAAGGTTGCCTCAGACTACATTTTCCTTAACGGCCTCTTTGTTGCGGTAAGGAGGCCTGTTTCATATTTTATGACTTCTCTAGCATGTCTAAAGGTCAGAGGTCACCAGGGAATGTCACTGACAAGTAAGTCACCACCTCTTTCTTTTGTTGATGACCACAGAACCTTAGGAAAAGAATGGCCAGACGAAAGATTTACGACTCTCTTATCAAGCAAAGCGAAGCCCTAATGTGTTAGTTGTTAAACCAATCATTCGCCCACAGGCGATGGTAGTTACACGAAAATAAAATCAGTCACCTTTCCCACTGGACCGACTGTGTAAAACTACATAGAAAATAAAACTCATTCCGAGTTGTTCAGAGGGAAACTCAGATTTAGTGAGTAAAAAATTACTAATTCGAAGAAAATGTTCCAATTTGTACATATTTTCCTTTAAAAAATTTATCAGTTTACACGTGTTATAAGGGCTGAAGCCGGAGTCTAAATATGTTATGAAACAAATTTAGAACAACAACTCACATTTTCTGTGCTAATACACCACAGCTGTGCAACTATAGCAATAAACTAAGCTTTATTTCAATGTTGCACTTCCAATTCTGTGACAATATTAGTATTTTTATGAAAGTTGGTGCGTGGGTGTACCATGTATACAAACACCTGCATGAAAGGATATTGGCCTTAGTTATTTCCTACTATGTGCCAGGAGTTGACTGCAACCAAAATTGCGAACACAAACAAGAGATACATCACAGGTTACACCAAGTGATGTATCTCTAGGTGCAACAAAATCTGATTCTTGGACATATATCGTAAAGGATTACGGCCTCTGTGACGAAAAACTTTACGACAATGATGAATACTGTTATATCTTTAGTTAGAAAGGGGGGTGGCGCACTACGTACAGATTGGGAATGTAAAATTTACATTTGGGAATTTCAGAGAGGCAGAGTGGTTTTTTTCTTAGACACTTGGTTTTATTTTTATTATTATTATTATTTTGACTTATTTGATCTAAATAAATAACATGCGGGTTGTTTAAATTTTATTATATTCTAAATCGAGACAAAACTATATATTCCAAAAGAATAAAATTTCAATATTGATTTAAATCAATGACTAAAAAAATCACAGTGATTTAAATCGTGATTTTAATCAACCTGATTTAAATCGGCGTACCCTGATTCCTGTAATGAGAATTCTAAATTTGATGTTTCGTTGAATTCTGCACACATAAATTGGAGATATAACCGTAACATTAATCGAACAAATCATCGATTTGCGGCACCCCTTCTTGGGAGATTTTGTCACAAAACTAATCACCACCAGTTCACATAAGGATAGAACTTCATATGAAATTTCATCCTATTCTACGCAGTAGTTCCTTTAGTTTGAGAGCCCAAAAAATTTGTGACACAGACAGACAGACACGCAGACTCAGTGACAGACATTTTCTAAAAACAGTCAAATCGTATTCAAGACTTACTAAAACGTATAAATCCGTCAAATACCGAAAGTCGAAAATATTTACGAATCCAATACTTCTTGTATAGACAGAAGAAAGTAAAAAGTAGAAAGATAAAACGTTAGACATTAACCTCAGATGTTCTATATGCTGAAAGAATCATTTAAAAATATTGAAATCCAAACGAGAAATTTGCAAAGAACAGCCAGCTCCAGTGGTTGAACATTGGCTTGAGAATGTCGTCGCGTGATTAGTGTAGCCTCTTAACGAAGAACAACGTGTACTCCATTTTAAAAACATATTCGAATTTTGTTGTAGTGTTAGTTGTATTAGCTGTAGCAATTGCTGTATTAACTGTAGTTATCCACTTCGCAAATCAGAGAATGGATCTACAAACAAACAAATGGACAAGAGACAAAGAACAAATGTTGTGGCAATATTAGCATATCTTTACGCAAATTAGAGCATCGCTTCAATAGCACTATGGCTAAAATAGGATCAAAATGCAAGTCTTATTGTTGTCACGAGACGTAGAAAGTGAGTTATATCGAAGTCATTGTGACATCAATTTGTCCCATTTTATAACAACTTGAAAATGACAAAAAAATCACTCACAGTGACTTAACAGGAGAGTATGGTCACCTGAGACGAGACTCATAATGTGACAAATTAAGTTCCATTCTGGTCAGTGTTATGACTGTAACACTTGTGACGTCATAATTTCATTACATCAACTGATTTTGCTATAAGGACAAATAGAAAACGAACAATTAGGTTTACAGTATGAGATACAAGCCATAACTTTTTACTTGAAAGATGTGGTACTCAAAAACTTGAACTGACTGTAACACTTGTGACGTCATAATCTCATCACATCACCTGATTTTGCTGTTAGGGCAAATGGAAAACGAACAATTATGTTTACAATATGAGACACAAGTCATAATTATTTACTCGAGGGATGTGGTACTCAAAAGCTTGAGCTCAAATTTCTATCACACCCAACTAAAAATGACTGTGTCACATCGACTGATTTTGCTATTAGTGCGAATGAAAAACGAACAAATAAGTCTAGAATAAGAGACACAAATCGTAATTTTATACTCCAAAGATGTAATACTCAAAATCTTGAGCTCAAACTTCTATCACGCCCAACTAAAAAAAAAAAAAATTAAATTTCGGGGTCTAGCCTAAAATTTATTTTCGTAGAAGTAAAAACAAAATAAAGCTTATTAGTATTTCCTCAACATCGCTTAAGATAACGTCATGGCCGTCATCAAAATATCCAGAGATATAAATCTCCATTTATAAAGGGAGACAGTGTGAGGGTGTAAATCAACAAAAAAGAATAATATGAAGTTTTCTAAGAACTTGTCTGAGACTGCAACATATGGTAAGGGGCTGTGGGGTCCCTCATTTTCTTTTTTGTGTTCTTTTTGACCTAGTATGGAAATGCGATAGTTGAGGGAACCAAGCAATAAGCTTCTTCTTTCCACCTTACAGAAGACAGAGGCATAAAATAAGAAATAAAACATTACATTAAGATTGACTGATATCAAGCTAGGCATTTCCTGTTTTCTTCAGCATGGGGAGAAATTTTTTATGCAGTTAATAAAATAACTTTAATGTTACAAGTCCCTATAAAATAATTTATCAAGCATGTGTGCAAAAGCTTTAAGTGATTTCAAGAGAATGCGGGTGCTTAATGTATACGGAGAGTTCTTCCTACTAATAACAACACAACATTAAAAGGTACTTCTCCATTATCCCGTCGACCCCTTTTCATAACAAAAAACTATCGCCAAACTGTAACGCCAAATAAACGGGAGAACGTTGCCATTGGAATATCAAAATAAATAAACAAATAAAATATAAGAATTTAAGGACACAATTGTTATTTTAATTTATGAAATAACTAATAAATAAGTAAAACATAATGAAAAATACACGCAAATGTCGAATTAAAAACCACTTGATGGCATAACAAACACGTATAATACTTCTGACATCAAGAAATGGGACTGCATTTTTGGCGTTTAATCTTACAGTTTGGCGATAGTTTTTTGCTATGAAAAGTGGTCGAAGGGATAATAGAGAAGTACCCATTAAACATAAAAACTAACATAATTTTATACATTAAGGTGGTTCTCAAATGACCTGCTCAACAACGTGAAACTTTCTGACACAATTTCTGACTCATTTTTAAATATAAATGCATAACATTAGCAGGACTGACTTTGGAATCGAAGTGAATTTTCCATTTTCTGATAAATAAATTACGTATCGAGTTATAAGCGATTCGTGTCACGTGACGACACGATTTTCCTCATTCTCACTCTATACTGCCTCGGGAATTCGGTTCAAAACGCCGACTTTGATAGTATTTTCTAAAAGATCGTTTGCTTTCACCAAAACATGGAAAACTTATTTCGATTACAATGTTTCTGAATAAGAACACCTGCCAATTTTATCCGTTCCCGAATAAGAATGAATTCAAAATTGTATCAGAAAGATGCTCCTTTGGATTTCAGGACAGCTTTAAGTGATTTCGAGAGAATGCGGGTACTTAATGTAAGCGGAACATGTTTCTTATCTATCTATATTATAAAGGACAAACGTGTCCGTGCGTAACGCTGACGTCATTTTGAGAATGGCAACACTTGACGATGAAATTTTGGTTTTCCGATTTTTGCTACTTTTTTTTTTTTTTTTTTTTTTTTTTTTAAATAAATATCGCACATTTTCAATGTTTACACCGTTATATAGGGGGAAAAACTACTTTCAAATGTAATTTCTTTGAAAACAATATCTTAATTGACTGATTTATTATGGCTTTTAAAATAATTTTCAATCATGATTTTTTTACCTATCTCTATCGTTTGCAGACGATTATAAAATATTAATCCGTTTGCACTTTAAACAATATAAAACAGTTCAGCATTTGTTTCCAGCTAATATTCCATAACGATATTAAAACTTCATTAAACAATAAATAAAATAAAATAAATAAAACATATATTTAACAGACATGTAATTGAAATAAGCGCTTAAAACCGCTGAAATTATCAGAATAATAATAATAAAAAAATTGTAGTTAACGAAATTTTTAGCGATTTCTTCGACTATTAACTTCTGGCACGAGGCCAGTACGAAATTACTGCTTTTAATAAATTTCAAAATTTTATTTGAATATATAATTGACATATTTCATATAAAAATGCTCTTTGGTGTTGTTGGCGGGCAATCTAAACAAATTATTAAATGTAAAAAATCTGTTATAGTTTTCAATAATAATAATAATAAAAGATAAATGGTTTACACATATATTCTCTATCCCGGGAAGCCCGGCTGAACTGACCTAGTACTAATAACAACACAACAACTAACATAATTTTATACATTAAACATAATGAAAGCACAGAATTACATTTTTGAAGCACATAGGGCAACCGAAACAATGTAAAACAAATTCTACACTAATATTGAAATAATTAATTCCATGTCTGGTACAGACCAAGTAAAAGAGTGATCTGAAATAGAGATGAAACGTGTTCAGCCCGGGCCCGAAACGTGCACTGCAAAAAATAACTGTTGATTTTACAGTATAAAACTGGCGCCCCAGCTGCCAGTATTATACCGTAAAATTAACAGTATTAAACCGTAAAATAAGCAGTAATACGCTGCCGTGCAAGCAGTAATACGCTATCCGCGCATGCGCGGATAGCGTAGAAATTCTGTAATGCGCAGAAATTCTGTAATTAAATAAGAGAAAAATGTTTTATTCAAAATTATTGATTGGTCTAATCAAGCATTCTGAGCACTCTATACATCATGCATATGTGACGACCGTTGCGAAGAGATTAAAAATGACTGTCTTAACCTTTTATGTGCCAATGAAAATTCAAACTATGAGTAGTAACAGATGATTATAAAAAATATTTGATTCAACCATTAGCTTCGGTACGTTTCAGGATCAATGTTAAATCTTTTTTACTCTATCATGCTTTTTACTTTATCAGGAGTTCATTATTTTAAATTTTTATAAGAATTATATATATTAGGGGGAGGGGGGCATCATCATTTCAGAGATGCTTTGGTGGGGCGCGGCCAAAAAAAGGTTGGGAAACACTGGTTTAGAGGCAGAACGGGATGTTTATGGTAATTGACGTTCGAAGAGTAAACTTCAGCTAAGGGGAAAAAAGAAAAGAAACCCTTTGGTGATCTTTTATTTTCGAGTCAAAATAATTCTTTAATTCCATAAAAATTTGACAATCATCACGAAATACGGATACGCTTTTAAGCTTAGCCAGCAGTATGTTTCCTTTTTCGAAATTGTTATTACAGGAGTTTAGCAAAGGGTCTGACTCAAACTTTCCCTATTTAAATGAAGACATTTTTTTAAGTCATATGAACTGTCCCAAATACTATTACTTTTTGTTTTCATTATTTGATTATACATCTCTAAAAGACAACTCTACACAAAAAAGCACTGTAAATATTGATTACATTTCTAACTAGTAGACCAGCACAGCGTTGACTTTAAATATATCTCACTATGTTATTCGAATTTTCTATACGAACTTGAAGCTGGGAACCCTGCTGCTTTCGGCAGCGTACATCCGGCCGGACTATGCCTGTTTCATTGTGATATTGTATTTTTAAAGGAAAACCTTTCCAAACGAACCTGGTGTCGTGGTATTTGGAGGCACTGCCTTTGGCAGTGTACAACTAGGAGGGCTCCTCCCACTCCGCTCAGTTTTTCCAAACGAACCTCGAATTTTTATGATTTTATATTTTTAAACGAACATCTTTCCAAACAAACTTAAGGTAGGTAGGTGGCCCTCCCAATGCCTTCGGAAAGCGTTGACTGGCGGACGTTGTGTAACGCATCTCATTCTTTTCCTCTCTTGAAATTTAAAAAATATATATATTAAAACCCCCCATCCAAATCGAACAATTAGTTCTAGAGTAATTATATTTTGATTTTTTAGTAACGCGCAATTTAAAATCATTAAAATTTTCCATCTTTAAAAAATTGTAAAGTGAGCGTTATGTAACCTGCCTACTTATTTTACTCTCTGAAGGGAAAAAAAATCGCGAAAAAAGCATTGAAATCTCCCAATTAGTTCTCAGGATATTAGATTTGTAAAACGCATGGATATTTTATACATTATTGTTTCATTTTCTGTTTCCAGAGCCACGAAGAGGAACAGAAAAAAAAAATATATATAAAAAAAAAATAGCCGCCGCAAAGTCACCCGACGAAATCACATACATCGAAAGAATTTGAAATTAACCCTTATTTTAGTATCTAGCGATCGACCATGTGATACGTTCACCGGAAGGATATATGGGGCTCACGCAGGAAGGAAGTAAAAATATGAAAAATACTTCTTGTAAAACATTTTTTTAGATAAAAATTAATAATATTTTTCAATGGAAGGTACTGTCAGAAACACGAAGGAACTACGTATCTGTAGGTGTCTTTATTTTTTAAAGTTCATGGAGCCCTGCGCAATCACAGTTCTACGCTATAGGGAACAAAAACAAACAAAAAAAAAACGAAATATTTTCCTCCGTTGTGCTTGAGAATCGAGGATCAATCGCGGCGTGAAAGCTTATCTAACTGGGAAAAGCGCGGTCGAGGAATTAGCGCTCGGTGTGGGTTTTTAAGTAATATCTCGGCTAAATACCAGAAAATCCAAAATCTGAGTCTCACGTGCATTAGAATCTGTCTTCGTCTATGCGGAATCAAATTTGTAGATCTCTACTTGCGATATTTTCCCCTAGCCATCGCTCCCAAATGCGTGCACTTACATGCACACACAAACACTTTCTTTGGTATTTTTAATGTGTAAATATGTATATCAGGCTTCAACGTCAGATTTCCAAGTCGCATTTTTCATTTGGAACTCTTTTTATTTAACATTTGGAACTTGGAATTGTCAACCTCAAGTTTAATTTGAAACTGTCAACTTCCAGTTTCCAACTTCCATTCTTTAATATTAGCATTTCTAATTAGTTGTTTTCTACTCGCATATTGATCCCGTTTTTTAGACAGTGGAGTGTTGAAAGTATTTTTCCGTAAATTTTAATTATAACCCCCGATATCAACACCTCCAAATATGATCAATAGATTTTCAAGCTAAGATACGTAAATTTTTTTTTTTTTTAATGACGTCAAGCATGAAAAAGAGGTTTATCGGTATTTCTAAAATATTGGTAGGAAAGTAGTCAATTCTTGTCAGTTCATTATTTTTCGTTAATTACAAAGAGAAACAATTCTCTTTTTAGCACTTTCCAACATAGTTGAAAATTGTTTATGATTTCGGTTTGTCTGTCGGTCTGTGCTCTAACTCGCATAAATAAACACTCGAACGAACTGCCATGTAATTTATATATGTTATTGAGGTTTACCATGGCACGTTCAGTATTGAAAACGAAGTGTGTAGCATTTATACTTCTTTTATAGGAACACTCAAAAGAATTACTTCACATTATGGTACATTGGGAAAAATCGTTTACATTATATTATAATGATGTTATACTATTTCAAAACATATTGAAATTGATATATACATCACTGAGTTGCATTGCATAATACTTGATGTAGAATAGGATACGCATAGCATTTGTTTAAGCATAGGCACACACACAAGAATTCGGTTAAGATACTGTCTATGAGCCATAATTGTTGGAAGTGCGTTTTCAGTTGCATATGCGTTTTTAAATTTAACTAATTTTTTGCATATTACTTGGTGTGTATAAATTCTATAAATCATATACAAGGCTTCACAAGGAAAATTTTCGACTGTGTTAGGCGTTTCCTAACTGGACTAACTTTTTCCACAGTATGTAGTATAAATACAAATTTATAGATCATATACAGGGCTTCACAAAAGAATTCGAATGCTTTTCTGATTATATGGATTGCTGAAATCGGGTTTCAAATGTGTTATATGTCTTCGAAATTGTTTACTTAGATATCATCTTTCACTTAATTAAACGGTTAAACTTTGTTACAGTATTCTGAATGTTTTGGGAAGTGTTTCATAATCGATGCTTGACGCATGATTTTTCTTTCTTGTTTAGTTAGTCATAGACTTACGAATGTAATTAAATAGATAACACTACCAGAAATAATGTTATTAACTGGAGAGGATTTTTTTTTGTTTTAATTTTTTTTTTTTATTATTCTTTATATAATGAGTAATTTATTATGGAGAAAAAAGAAATCTACTTCTATATACAGATAACATTACATTGTAAGAACGTACAAGCACTTTTTTTTTTTTACTTTTTCTTATCATTTACATACTTTTCATCTAAATGCTAAAAGTCATGTGCTATCAAAAGTAAGAATTTCGCGAGTCTAGTTTGTTTCTTTATCAGCATTCTATATTGCCTTTGAAGGTCAGAAATTAAGGGGCGGCAGATTGCATTGGGTCCAAGGGCACATAAAATAGTTATCCGGCTCAGGTTCTACATCACTTGATTTTAGGAGCCTCAAATTCGGTGTGGTGTGTATTTCTTAAAAGCTTAAATATTTTAATTAAAAAAAAAAACCTACTCATGTTTCTGGAGTTAATTTTTGTTACAATATTTTATAAAAAGTTCACTTCTAAATATAAATTTAAAAAAAAAAAATGACATAACCTTTAAAAATATGTTCTTGGTTTACGTAGACGTAAAAAAACAGATGAGAGACAGAGAGAAAAAAGTTGCGAAGTCGCATTGTTTCCGCCTCACGGACAGCGAAATGAAATGAAACGGAAGAAGTAACTTCCAAGAAAAACCTAATTACTCATAAGAGACTTTTCAACGCTCGTAGGCGGAATTAAAAAGAAACATCATTAAGGTTTCTTTTTTTCTTTTTCTTTTTTTTAACCAGCTAAACATATAAACTTTCTTTTTAAAAAACCGTGTTTTCTGAATGATGCATGAGACACCCAGAATACTAGCGATAAAAACAAACGGAAACTGGTTTTAGAAATTTTAACATAAAGAAAATTCGCAACTATGTGATTGGGTTCAATGCTCAGGTAAAGTTATTGAGATTTAGAATTAAACAAATCAACTCTATATGCATAAGGAAAAAAAAATACCGTATCGACATGACTGCTGGCAATTTTCAGAGCGATCTCTCCTATACTTGAAAATTTTCAATGGGACTTGACCATTAAACGCCATATTTTTTTTTCTGGCACTTATGGAAGGAAATAAGCATTGCTAGTTAAAAAAAAAAAAAAAAAAAAAAAAAACTACTATTGTACTGCGACTATAAGATTATGACAGTTTTGGCTAAAGCACCCAATACACTCTTTTAGAAAATGTATAATATTTATAAATTTAAAGAGAAAATTCGATGCTATTAATAGAATGATTTTTATATGAAAGCAGATAGGAAGCACTTCACTTGGAGCCAGAAAGGGAGAAGAGCTGACCCCCCTCCCCCCACCCCTTCTTTACCCTCTCTATCTCTCTTTCATTTTGTTTACTCTCTTTTATTTAACTTAACTTGGTTCGTGTATATAAAATGAAATTCTGTAATCGATTTTTCACTCACTTCCTAATATGGTAGAATTAATATATATATATATATATATATATATATATATATATATATATATATATATATATATATATATAAATTCATAGATATTATAATTATTTAACATTCTATAAAATTCTGCTGCATTGCGCAAATTGGTATGGAATGGTTTATACATATTCTTTTCAATAATTATCTAGTAAAAATTATTGATTTTCATATGATACCATAATTAAGCCTATTTGGCTCATAAATCACTTTGATTAGCTTCTGTTTGGAATACGTAGTTACTATAGCTGCATTGCGCTTTTAATTGTGTATTTAATAACAATAATTATACAATATTACTATTGCATCTTGGTATCATTTGTTCATCTATTGAATTTTCAAATGCATCTTTATAACATGTTATTCAGGTTCTTTTTGTATTTTGCCAAAATTAATTTTGTATTGACTTATTATTGCTTAGGTCTTTTAGACACTTTATTACTAATTATCTCTTTGGAGATTTAATTAGAATGTTACAAGAACTTTATTAATGTTTTTTGAAATTATAATAATTATATATATATATATATATATATATATATAATTCAAATGTATTTTATATACAGTGAAACTTTCATTTAACGACGTCTTATCGTTACACTTAAACACTTCGTTATGAAAGAAATTCGTTAAATGGAAATCAACTTAAATTTACGAAACGTATGCACATAACCCACATTAAATGGAAAGTACTCATAAAATGGAAAAAAATGAAAAGAAACGCCCCCAAGGATTAACATTAGCTTGGAAGTTTTGTCTTGTGACATGTCAAAGTTAAATCTTCGATCTTGTCAACCGAAACAGGAAGAGTACTAGCACAAAAACGACAATTAGTTGTATACACATAACCCACATAAAATGGAAAGTACACATAAAATAGAAATATTTAAAAAACATTTTAATTCGGGCAGTCCTTTTTTATGCAATGTAGATATGAGAATAATTTAATTATAATATTATTTAAAAAACACATAACAAAGAAAAGTAAACAAAAATCGAAGTGTATCTTTTTTCCCCCATTAAAATGTGATTAAATTTGTGTGTTTTGATTAAATGATTCAAGTGTGTTCATTTTCATACAGTCCGCTGAAATAAATTCATACACCCATCGCAACAGCAATTATCCGCTTGAATGCTGCACACGCATAAAAGTGGAATAAACTTCGTTATATAAGTTTTTCGTAATATAGAGATTAGTTTACATGTTAATGATGTTCAAAGTCAAGGTTCTGCAAAAAATTTCGTTAGGTACAAAACTTCGTTAAATAGGGACTTCGTTAAAGGGAAGTTCCACTGTATATATATATATGTGTGTGTGTGTACTCAGGTGTGTTTCCGATGACACTACAACATTTTAATATTTTTAGAACTGAATTATAAATTAATACATTAATTTTACGGCATTTTTTATTAACCAATCTCCAAATTTAAACATTGAGTGGCAGCGCAATGCTTATTGATTTCTAGTGTGACTCCTTAATGTTAATTTAACACAGTAACACCCGTAGACCCAATAACTTTTTTTACTTCTCCCCACCGTTTTGTCCTGATGCCAAAAGAATTTTTACTCTATGCTAATTCTACTAATAATATAAATATGAAAGTGTGAAAATGTTTGGCTGACGTCATGGTCAAAACGAATGATTTAGAGGACTTTGCATAAAAACCCAGAAAGTAACATAATATAGGCTATGTTTTATTTTTATTTTTCATAATATTTTTCTTAATAATTCAGAATTTCATTATTTTCATTGAGAATCAATGGACATTTTCCCTATAAAATTTATTATAAAATTTATTAACCATGTTTCTTTATTGTTGCCACCAATTCAAAAACCGTAATAATAATTTGTCCACAGCAATTAATTTTCAATTGAAAGGTTTCCATGGGAAAAATGAAATTGTAATATACTTTTTAATTAAAAAGAAGATGAATATGGCGTCATACTGGATATAAACAGGACATTTTCAAACATTTGTTAATAATACAAGGAGGAGTAAATACGAGGAGTAAATAACATCAAGGAGTAAATACAAAAAGCAGCTGAATATGACGGTCTATTTATAACAAAAAATTGAAATATATTTTCCATTACTGATTATTAAGGCTGAATATCAGTTACATACAGAAGAGAATTTTCTGTCAAACAGGATGTTATGATTAACAGGAAAAGAAAATGAACAAGAATCATATTATTTAAAAGAGATTTCTTTGGGGAGAAAAGTGACGTCTTATTATATACTAATATCATAGATGATTATTATGAAATAGGTTGTACTGGGTCAACACAATTTGCTTTTGCGTTTATAGCGCCCCGTGGGAGGATACGGGGTAACCAAATATAAGTAAAATTGATTTTTTTATGTTTCATTGCAGGAAAGCTACACTGAAAAGGTTGGTAAAGTAGATGGTACAGATTCAACAAAATTTTCTTTTGTGTTTAAAGCGTCGCCTAGCGGGAAATAAAGTAACTAAATTTTTTAAATTGATTTTTTACGGTTATTATTATTATTATTATTATTTGAATAAGGTTCTCCCATGGTAAAATTTATGTTTAATAAATATTGTCATATGATAAGGGTTTTTTACGCTGGTGGCGCCCCTGGTGGGAAATTGCCTAACTAAAACTTTAAAATGTATTTTCCTTATGTTTTCTCATATGGCACCCATGATGAAAGTTAAAATTAAGTAATACAGATTCAACAAAATTTACTCTTGCGTGTATAGCGACCCTGGGGGGGGGGGGGGTGATAGAATAACCAAATTTATTTTTTATTTGTAAGATTGTTTTTTTTATGTTTTACTGTATGACAGCTATATTAAAGTTAAAAATGCGTAGCACAGATACAACACAATTTGCGTTTAAACCGCCCCCTAATGGAAAATAGAATAAATACATTAAAAAAAAAGTTTTATTTATTTATATATATATATCTTCTTAATAACTTCTGAGACGGTAAAATTGATGTTTTGTTAAAAATGTACGTTTTTTTTTTTTTTTTTTTTTTTTTTTTTAAGTTTTTGAAGTACCACCGTTGAGAATTTAAATAACTGAGCCTTTAAAATGAGTTTATAGGTTTTCTCGTATGTCAACTATACTCCAAGTCAAACATTATATAGATTCAACAAATCTGTCCTTTGTGTTTATATCGCATCCTGGGAGGAAATGAGATAACAAATATTAATAAAATTGAATAGTTTTTTCTTTCTTTCTTTCTTTCTTTTTTTTTTTTTTTTTAAATACACTGGTGGTGTTTTTGGTGGGAACTGCATAACAAAATTTTAAAATGGATTTTTTTTTCCAATATGAGAACCATTAATCCAAATTAAAATTTGATAATATTATTTTCTTGAATTTTAATTTGTATCACCCCCTGGGAGGAAATAGTGTAACCAAATTTAAGTAAAACTGTTTTTTAATGTTTTATTGTATGGCAGCTGTACTGTATAAGCAGTAAAGAAGTAACACAATTTACTTTTGCATCTGCATTCCTATCGTCCCTTGGTGGGAAATAGGATAACTACATTTAAATAAAATTGATTTTTTATGTTTTTATTATTGATTTTTTTTTTTTTTATCCTCAAATTGGAAGTTTTTGTCCAAACTGCAACAACCTGCATTACCGATGCACTGGGTGAAACATTTTGGATTAACGATTGGTAAATTTACATCACAAATTGTGATGCAATACTGCATAAATCAAACTTGATGATGTTACCCTCTGTTCATTTTTAAATGAGGTCGTCTGAATGCAGTAGTTAATTTGGCACATAAACAAAAACATAATTTGCTGAACAAATTGAAAAAATATATATATATTCCCCACATTGTTTAGGCGCGAGAAGGGACAGATATTAAGATATTTCATTCAATTGATTCTACATTTAATGTTAAATGTTCGTAACAAATATAGTTAAATCAATTGCACTTTAAAAAATAAAAAATAATTCAAACAATGTGAAATTTAAACCTCCCGAAAAACTTAGATTCCGTTTGATTCCAATGAAATCGAAATTAATCTTAGACTTTCGGGTTTTATGAAAGGACCAACATTTCGAATGTCAATTGCATTTTTTGTACTTTTTAGTATTTCAGATCATATTTATTTTAGTTTATGTAGGAATCACTCATTTTTATAAAGTTTGGGAACTTTTCGTAGTATCTCTTACTATATTTTGGGCTATATTTTGCATTTTTTACTTAAAAAAAAAAAATAAAGTTTAAAATCTAAAAAGAATAATACTTTCAAATTGAAAGAATATCAAGAATTTCAAGAATAATTCATTTTCATTTTATTTATTTCTTTCATTAAACTAGAAATAAAATATATAATTTGCAAATAAACAAGCTCACCAGAACGGCTTAAAAAAATAGTATCAATAAAGGTTAAATTTGGATTCAAGTAATAGGAAATAATCTTTTGTTAAAAACTTTATTTTTCATGAAAATATAATAAATTTCACAAAAATAACTTTTTTTTTTTCATTAAAAAAAAGACCCGGCAAAGATCCCTAATATTTTGTCTAGTATCCAAATATCTGGACAGTTTAGAATTTTGCCGTAATTAAAATGCATTTTTCCATAAATAAATAATTTATCCTAAACTAAAAATAATTATGAAAAAAATAAAATGGAACAATAAACTTTTGTATGTAAGTTTCGAAGATAGATATCAACAGTTGTCTTAGCCACTATAACCAAAAATGGCTACTGGCTAATAACAGCATACATACATTTACAGATTCGAGTCTGCACAGTAAGAAGTGGAAAAGCAGTATGAAATATTCATAATTTTCCTTCATATACTGAAAATTCGAGTCATTTCCCCTTTAAAAGACCTCCTCCAAAGTATCTCTCCCAGTCCCAACAGAAAAAAAATATATACAAAAAAAAGAGGGGGAGGGGGATAAAGAATAATGTAAATGAACAACTGGTTGGAGATCTATGTCAAAAACAAAATAGATTTAAAATTTAAAAAGTTTCAAATTGTTAAAAAAAAATTTCACGCATAAGAAAATAATCGTAGAAACAGAGACAGCATTAATAAACTTAATTTCCAAAACAGTCTAAAATAAAAAATTACATTTCATATTTTAAAAAATTCTTAACTTATACTTATTTAAAGTATTGCATAAAGCAGAAAACGAAGACAGACAACAGACTTATTACTATCAACATTCACCTTTGGCGCACGAACCACCAATAGAGAAATATTTTTTTTTAAAGTAAAAATGGGAATAAAAATGCTAAAAAAATCAACAAACTGAACCTTTAGTAAAACGAGAATTAAATAAAAACTAAGAATGAATAATAAATTCTCATTTATTAGGTAATAACCGAGTATATAATATGTATTCCAAAAATAAGGCTGAAAAGTTTTATGTCGTGGCAACGAACAAAGGAGACTGCAATAGTAAATTTCGTTTCGAAACAGTTTAAAAATAAAGATTATATTTTGTATTTCAAATGCATTTAAATTATACTTATTTAAACTATGGTATACTAAACAGAAAAAAAAGACAAAGTTATCATTATTACCATTGGTGCACTATCCTTCAATAAAGAAATATTTTAAAAAGGAAAAATGCGAATGGAAAATGCTAAAAAATTCGACAAACTAAACATTCAGTAAAATGAGAATTCGATATAAAACTAGGAATGAATAATAGATTCTCGTTTATTAGACAATACTCGAATATATATCTATACTAAAAAAAAATTAGGCTGGAAAGTTTTATATTGTGGGAAAAAAACAAGAAGACTGCAATAGTAAATTTCGTTTCAAAACAGTTTAAAAATAAAGATTATATTTTGTATTTCAAAAACATTTAAATTATATTTATTTAAACTATGGTATACTAAACAGAAAAAAAAGACAAAGTTATCCCTCTCACCATTGGTGCATAACCTTCAATAGAGAAATATTTTAAAAAGTAAAAAACGGGAATAAAATGCTAAAAAATTCAACAAACTAAACATTCAGTAAAACGAGAACTCGATATAAAACTAGGAATAAATAATAAATTCTCGTTTATTAGACAATACTCGAATATATATGTATACTAAAACAAAACAAAACAAAAGGCTGGAAAGTTTTATATTGTGGCAAAACACAAAGAGACTGTAATAGTAAATTTCGTTTCAAAACAGTTTAAAAATAAAGATTATATTTTGTATTTCAAATACATTTAAATTATATTTATTTAAAATATAGTATACTAAACAGAAAAAAAAGACAAAGTTATCCCTCTCACCATTGGTGCATAACCTTCAATAGAGAAATATTTTGAAAAGTAAAAAATGGGGAAAAAAATGCTAAAAAATTCAACAAACTAAACATTCAGTAAAACGAGAACTCGATATAAAACTAGGAATAAATAATAAATTCTCGTTTATTAGATAATACTCGAATATATATGTATACTAAAACAAAACCAAAAAAAAAGGCTGGAAAGTTTTATATTGTGGCAAAACACAAAGAGACTGTAATAGTAAATTTCGTTTCAAAACAGTTTAAAAATAAAGATTATATTTTGTATTTCAAATACATTTAAGTTATATTTATTTAAACTATGGTATACTAAACAGAAAAAAAGACAAAGTTATCCCTCTCAAAATTGGTGCATAACCTTCAATAGAGAAATATTTTAAAAAGTAAAAAATGGGAATAAAAATGCTAAAAAATTCAACAAACTGAACATTCAGTAAAACAAGAACTCAATAAACCAAGAACTGAATAATAAATTCTCGTTTATTAGATAATACTCGAATATATATGTATACTAAAAATAAGTCTCAAAAGTTTTATATCTTGGCAACTTCGTGGGGTTCGATCTATTTTCTCTTTATGAGACTATAAAAATACTCTTTTCGTGCCAGAAAACTATAAATTTTTCTCAACATGCACCGAGCTGGCAAAACTACCCCTGTGCTAAAAAAGTCCCAAATCTTCTATTCGATATTACAGCCTAAAACACCATTATTTACTATCCTATCGTCTTTAAATCTTCAGCTGAGAGAAGACAGGACCAAACCTCCTGGCTGGCATAAAAAACTTGCCTGGTTTCCGGACCATACTTTACTTAAAGTTAGTTTTCTTCTTTACTTTCTTTTCTTTTTTCTTTCTTTTCAGTTCTGTCAGAGAAAGACCGACTCCTTTTTTTGAGAGGTTGTAATTAAAGCGTACTCGGAGAGAAATAATAATGAAGAAAAAATAGAAAGAAAGAAAGAATATGTCTCTCATACATTATTTACGGATCTGCGAATAAGAGAAACCCATTTTGTGACTTCGATCGTGGAAGTAGCATAAAAAAAAAATTTGTAATTGGAGATTAGCGTTATGTGGAGTTGATTGAAAGAAACTGATGCTTTTTCTCACGGCGGAGAGAGGTGATTACACTCTTTTTGACTTATATCAAATAACTATTAGGCGAAAAAATAGACCTAGTTTAGAAGTAGCTGCTGTATGAATTAGCAATACAGCCTGTATCACGTATGAATAATTCTACGAATTAACATGTCGATACACATTACTCCTGTCATTCGTGTTTTTTTTTTTCCTCAAGCAGAAATAGTAATGGAGAACGGCAGTTTTAAAGGTAAAACTAGAATTTAGTGAACAGCAAGTGAAATGATAATGGACCCCCACCCCCACTCCCATGAATTTTGTAGTATGCATGTGACTCATACAATTCATTTGTGACTACTGCGGCAAACTCTTTTGCTGCAGTATTCGAAGTTTCGGATTACTGGGAAAGTCCTGACAATGTTAGAATCAGAACACCCCTAGCAACAAAGCAATATCGGGCCAATACTGCTGTCTGCTATATCTTGAATAACATTAACTATATCTAGGCTAAGCCATATGTTAGCCAATATTAACTATATCTTGGCTATATTTTAGTCAATATTAACTAGATCTTTTCTATATACAGAGCTACTATATATTTATACATTTTAAGGCTCAAGCATAGCTGAGAAAAAAGCGTTTGCAGCTACATTGGGTGTTTACACTTTGCTAATATTACACCAATATTGGCACGAAATATTTCGGCATTTCATTGCCAATATTTCCAACGTAAAACCAATATCTCTGAAATATTGGCGTTCTAATGTAAATATTTCCAGTGTAAAACAATTATTTCTGTTATAGTGACATTTCATTGCAAATATTTCCTATATTAAGCCAATACGTAACTAATATTTGTATTTCATTGGAAATATTTCCGGTGTACGCCATTTTCTTTAGTGTTAGTATTTTAGTACCATGTTTCTGTGCATATTTTTATATCCAGAGTCGCCCCCCCCCTTCTCTTTCAATGATCTTGTCCTGGGTATAAGAAATTTTTGAGCCACTAAATTACTTTTAAAAGTGAAAAAAGTCATTTAGTCTCATTAAAAAACTTTATAATTGCAGGGGCCAGATGATAGCCTGGTTTTAGCAATTTTGGGGACCTAAATGTTTTCATTTATTTATTTTTTTAGTTTATTTTTTTAGTTTATTTTAGTTTATTTTAGTTTTATTGGGGGTACTTGTGCAAACGCATGGCAATGATGTATTTTCCACACACTTTACGGCTAGCCTTGTTTATAGCGATGTATTATCTCTGGACTGAAGAGATCCTCATAAGATTTTTCAGATTTATAAAGTTTCATTTCCTTTTCGTTATACGTGTATGAGATGTTATTTGCAGTTAGTTTGTTCTATATTCAATAGATTATTTTCAAAAAATGTAATTTTACTTGACGTTTTTGAATTGTAAATGAGGTGCTTAGAGACCATCTGATACATGGATCGAAAATAATTCTCGGCATATAGTCTCAGACAGGGTTCACCCTGCCGATCACCACTGCGCCAAATCGCTACTAAATAATTCGTTTGGCGAGAAAACGAAAGCTTGAAATTGTCAAATTGCGAGAATTTTACTTTATTTTTTCAGCGACTCTTTCAATGATATTACAATGTGCGATTAATGATATTATTATATGTGCTCAATGATATTATTATGTGCAGTATTACAATGTACGATTAAACTTATTCTGTGTAACTTATTTATTATTTGTGTTTTGATAGTTTTCAGAACAAGTTCACATTAATATATATATATATATATATATATATATTTCTTTGTTTGTTTTAGTTGAATTCGGGTTCGGGTTGACCCGATTTTTCAAAAGGAAATCCTATCTATCTTTCAAATGAAAAATATTGTATACTTGAATATTAATGAGTGTGTATGTGTTCATTTTTATATAAAACAGTGTAAAACTTATATCAGAGATATAAATGTAGACTACTTTTTCATAATTGTATTAATGAATGTTTAATTTTCTATTACTTCGTATTCGGGTTGAAGCGTGTCGGGTTCGGTTCGGGTTTCGGGTTGACGAAAAAATTGTTTTTACACATTCGGGTTGACTTTAAGCAGAATTTTCGGGTGCAGGTCTGTAGTCTAAACTTACATTAATTTTCTTATGTAATTGCTCGATGATTCAATGCGTGTTTCGTTGTAACTTACTGTGATACTATTGTTGTGTGACATTCAGATAACCATGTTAATGGGGCGCAAAAATCATTTTAAAGAGAAATGACCGAAACACTACTAATGCTGGAAAAAGAAAGGAGAAAAGAAAATCCAGTATTTAACCTAGATCGCGACTAGAGATGAGTAAGTAATCTTGACAGAAGCCAAATGAATACCAGACCGCGCTAGATGAAAATAATCAGCTCATCAAAAAAAAGATCTAGGAATATACTAGAACACCAATGATGTTGAATTCCAAGAAGATAAATAAGAAGACTGCTCGTCTGATAATAATTAAGATGATGAGGAGAATACTAATTGCAGTTAATCACCGTTTATACGTTTCTCATTTATACATCATTTCAGTGGGGTCTCGATTTAGCCCTATGTAATGGTTGGAAAATTTATTTTTTTTCCGGTGTTTATGAAATCCCATTCACCAAGGCAGATTTAACAGTACAATACTATATAGGAACGACAAACAGAAAACTTAAAACGAGAATAAAAGAACATATGGCAGATATCAAATATGACAGAAGAACTACTGCCTTAGCTAGACAATATAGAAAGGAGCCGTTGCAGATTGATTTCGAGAATCTATATATATATTTGTCTTACGTGGCGTGGAAATAGGGCTGAATTTCTACCTTATCGTATCGTTGGCAACAATCGTAGTTTCCAGAGCTCAAACCAATGAACAGACAAGATTGTGTTAGCTCCACCTCCAATATGGCGGTTTGTGTCAGAACAGTGAAAGTCAAGCTAGCAATTATTAAAAATAAAATAATATGAACGTAATTCAAAGCGTCTGAGATGATTCCTCATTTTAATTATGAGTAATATTGTTAATTTCAAATTAATTCTCAACTCTTATTTAGAATTTATTTACGAATTTCACTCGCACAAAAAATTGGAGATAATAAAATATAAACTTTCTAGAGTGCACCTGCTGCTGTTTTATTGAAGTAAAAATAATTTCTTTTTCCGAAATCTATAATCAATTAGAATAATAAAATGTTGAACGAAATTTAAACAATCATTGATGATAAACTATTTTCCTTTCACGTAGTGTTTTTTTTTTTTTTTTTTTTTTTTTTTTTTAATGAATTTAAGCCGTGTTGTACAATATTATAGGTGCAATAAGTTTTAAACTAATTATGTTTCCAAGATACTTTTTTCATAGTATTTAAATGATTTATATACCCTTTAGTAGCATCAACTAAATGCATTTTTAGTTGTGATTTCAACGGAGTTTTCAATTACTTTTTTACATTAAAAAAATTGTCAATTTCATATGTTCAAATGATTTATTGTAGTACTTATTCCGGCTAGAATTACCAGAAAAATAAAAAGGGGCGATCGCGTAGCGGTCTCAATGTGAATTGCTTTGCAATTCACCGGGGGTTGACGAGCATTAGCGAGTAGGGGGCTGAGCCCCCTAGTAGTAAAATATTTTTTCAATCAAGAGCTTATTTCCCATCCATTTTCCATGAATCAATAGAAATATATTTGCGAAAAGATAACATTTGCAACGAAGCCGCTTCTTTTGAATTACCTAAAATTTGACACGCGATGATCTACAGACTGAAAAAGCAATAAAAATAAAAATAAATAATAATTTTCACGTTTTCCAGTTTGACCAATTTAAGCACCTGCTTGCCTTGGACATACGATCTCGTGGTTTATGTTTACCATTTTCAAAAAACCATGCGAGAATATTTTATTTATCATTTAGATCTGAAGATGTCGCCGATAGAGCGAATGAATCATATGTAATCTACATTAAAAGGTATTTTTAAACATTTCGTGTCATGTTTTTATTACTTTAAGCATTAATTAGACTTTAATTTAAAGTTAACAAGATTCTATTGTAATATTCATTAACATATTTAATTAAAACCTATTTCTTACCCCGAAAATTTTTAAGACCGATCATCTCTTAATTACTATTTTTAATTTGTTTCTTAGTTATTATTTTTAATAATTAATATTTTTCATTGAAAACTCAATAAATCTCGCTAAATCTAACAGGTCTTAACAGTTAAGGAAAAAAAATCACGTAAAATTCTTAAATCCGATCATTAATATTTTTAATTACTATTTATAATTACTATTTTTAATTAATTTATTATTTTTTATAATTTATTTCTTAGTTATTATTTTTCATTGAATACTCAATAAATCTCGCTAAATCTAACACCTTTTAATGATTCAGAAAAAAAAATCACGTAAATTTCTTAAGTTACTATCATAATTAATTATTTCTTAATTACTATTTTTAATTAATTTATTATTTTTTATAATTGATATTTTTAAATACCATTTTTCATTCACCTCTTACATGTATTTCAAACCGCATACTCTAATTCGAAAAAAAAAGAAAAAATACTCGAAGAATTTCTAAGTCCCCCAATTAAAATTAAATTTCTATTTCATTAAACAACAAAAAAAAATATTTCATCCCACCTCGTGTTAGAGTACACCTATTTACGCGGAAAAAAAATGTTTTTGCTTCGAAAATTTTTAAGTCCCCCAATTAAAATTAATCAAAAATAATCCGAAATAATCAACTCGTCTTATAGTTGACGCTCCGCACGCCAGCACCCTCCTCCACCAACACGCGAGCACCCTCCTCCTCCAAAACGCCACCACCGCGGAGCGCCAGTCGGAGCTGCTCCCACCACCACCACCGTCTCCGCATGCTGAGGTCCATTTGTCCCCTACTAATATTTTTCTACAAATTTTATATTTAGATGTAATGCAATAGACCGAGGTTTGTATAAAATTTTGGAGAAAATCGGTCTGAATGTGCGCCGTAATAGTGATTTTTTTTTTTTTTCAATTTTCGGGACGAAAGCGGTAGCTATTGAAAATCGCATTCATTCACCTAATTGTTCAATCTAGGTTTAATTGGCATATTTTGGATAAGCAAAAATTTTCACGTATTTTCATATATTATTTTCCATATTATTTTTTCATATATCATTTCATACCCGTTGATTAGACTTTTGAGGGGGTTGTGAGGGATTTGTGAGGGTGTGTGTGCTGGGTGGATTACGAACCCCCCCCCTCCCCCGCCTCACTGTTAAAAGATAAAATAAAATATTAAAAAAAAGAAACTATTGACAAACACTTGAAATGTAACCAAAAAATAAATAACAGATATGTATACTCCTTTTTTGGTTCGAAAATCCATAATAAAAAAAAATACGATTTTTGCAGTATTAACATGTATGAGATAGAAGAAAGTTTTGGGATTGGCACATCCCACTAGTTTAATTTAAGTTTTAGGGGATTTTTACTGGATTTTTACGCTGGGTATTTTTTTTTTTTCTTTGCACTATTCGCATTTGTTTCTAAATATCGCATATTTTTAGTCTTTACAACGCAGAATAATAGAACAACGAATGCGCATTCAGATAAAGTTTATCTCAAAACTTTTTTGGGATTTTCATTTTTGGGACAAGGATTTTCTGAAAATTCCCCTCTCTTGATTTTAATATTTTTGCTCTGCACATTTATTTGATTTTATTATGTATAAATGCAAATAGATATAGTAAAAATATAATAGAAATTTTCTTTGGCTGAAGTCGAAATTGCTTTAAATTTTGCAGATAATGTATGAAACATAAATATGCGGGTGGAGGTGACTGGGTCGATACACCACGATTGTTATTACTGTAGCATATTAGAGCTCCGGTACTTTTTTACTTGTTTTGTTGGAAATTAAGCCTTTATTACAACAACAATGTAGTTAATTATGCTCCGAAACCAACGCTCACTGAAATACTAAAACAAGCCAACTGGCTGTGAAAAACGAAACAATGAAATATTTTAAACACTGAAAAGTAGATAATAAAAGATAAAAAATAAAGAGTGTAATGTTTAAAAAATATACGATGTTATTTTCTTTGCTTTAAGAGCCTACATCAGTCACTCGAAAAACGCTCAAGCTAATGTTAAGTCTATGGGAAGGTTCTTGCGCGATTTCTCGCTCGCATTTTAATATTTTTAAATGATTTTTATTTTTGCATAGGATAGCTGAGGTCGATCTCTAACGTTGTTAGTTTTTAATTTTTCGATTTTGGTTCCAGTTTTTTTATATAAGGGTACTTTCACTTTCAGAACCGGTTCAAACCGGTTCCAAAATTGAAAATGTCCGCTTATAAAGAAACTGTAACCAAAATCGAAAAATTAAAAACTAACAACGTTAGAGATCGACCTCAGCTATCCTATGCAAAAAAATCATTTAAAAATATTAAAATGCGAGCGAGAAATCGCGCAAGAACCTTCCCATAGACTAAACATTAGCTTGAGCGTTTTTTTTTTCGAGTGACTAGCGTAGGCTCTTAAGGGTGTATTCAAATCCAAACTGCTTATTTTGAGACACATTTGTAAATTCACTTTTGCTCTAAAATGCATCCAATTGGCGGGTTCTCTTATTCAGAAACTTTATAATGTCCGTATTGTCTCGATTTTTTGATAAAGGCAGAATATATTTCAAAAAATGCTGTCAAAGTGGACATTTTGAACCGAATTTCCCAAAACGATAGCGCTGGAAACAAAAAAAAAATGATCGTACTGTGAAAATAATTGTCTATAAATCAATTTCTAATTAATTGAACGAAAAATAAAAACATGTGGCCCTTATAAAGGTCTTTATAAATCACGCCGCCAAGTTTCCTGTTGTTGCTTTTAAAAATGAGTCTGAGAATGTGTCTCAAAATTTTGAGTTGTTGAGCGTGGAAAAATATTTTTTTTGAATACCGCCTTAAGGGGATTTTTTTTTTTTTTTTTTACTAAATTAGGTCACGTTCTAGTGAAATATGACTTCCGTATCAAAATAAGATGAACGTGAACAATAAATAAAAATATTTAATTGAATAATTGAATTTAGAAAAAAAAAATTGTGTGTGTATGTGTGTGTCACAAAATGGTTTCGTTTAGGTACCAAGGCCGTTGACCGATTTGTACGGAAATGAATACAGCTCTGTGACAGTGGCTGTAACATATTCACCAAAATAGGTAGCTCAATTTGGGCAGTATCGCGTTCACTCACACACATACATACCGACATCATCGAAAAAGTATCGAAAACGGACTCAGGCGACCAGAAAACGTTAAGAAATAACAACATACACGTCTACATACAGACATGTGGAATCATTGAAAAAACAGAGAAAACGTTGTTGGTGTTGTTTATTACGGCCGATTATCTATCTACGCGAGCAGATATAGGCCGAGGGGGAGGGGGGGGGGTTTCTAAGGAAACCTAACCCGTATTTATGCAAGGATACATAAAAGGCTAAAAGAAAACCACGGAAAACTCCGAATGATTAGGCTGACGGGCGCGATTGGGTTCGAACCCAGCACCTCCCGTATAGCAGCTTTGAGAGCATAACCTATATCAGCTGTTTGTGGGGTATAGAGAAAAACGGATTCAGGGAACCTCAAAATGTAAAAACATACAAATATTTCTATAATCTTTTTTTTTTTTTCTTTATTACAATATTTTCCTTATACTATATGTGTACGGAAAATTAAAAAAGTAACAAATATTTAGAAATAAGAAAAATGCCAATTTTGTGTCTCCTACCGGTCCACGTGAAAAATAAAAATAATAAATGTGTTTTTAGACATTTCAGAAAATAAAACTTGTTTAAAAATTCTCATGTGTTGGTAATTTTCAAAAATTTTCTTCCGAAAAAAGCACAGGGTTTTAAAGCCACGGTCTTTTCGCACCTGTATACATATCGCTTTGCTTTGAAAAAATCTCCGATTAAAGAACTACTTTTAAGTCTATTCCTGTGTTTGAGCCGAAATTTTACCGCGCCATCTATTGTATGTAATGAAAGTAAGATACAATTAGGTATAATTTATTTAATACAATGGCTTGAGAATGGGCTTGGAAAATAAGCTTTCAGACTGAAAAAAAGCTTACTCTCTCAAAGCTAATGCGCTCAAAATAAGCTAAAAACGATCATTGTGGACAGGAGGGCTGTTTTCCATTCACAACCTGTTTTCCTGCTACCAGCGCGGAAGAATACAGTGAACGCAGTATATAGTTCACATGTAGGGCAGAACAGAACGTACAGTTGATTGCATTGCCTTGCATGCTCGTGATGTGATCAAGTATATTTTAAATCTCTTATTAATTTTTACAAAGTTACCGAATCACGATTGATCATGGTGAGCAGTTGTGCAGCTTATGGTTGTAAAAATCGATGGAGAAAAGATATGAAGTTTCATAAGTAAATAGTTTTTTTTTAATTTTTATTGTAAATTGTACACGTGCATTTGTTCGAATGACCAGAATTATTTATATACTTTTTTTTCCCCATATTTAGAACAAAAAGTACTGAAATACTCATTTAAAAATATTTTGTAGCAATATATATATATATATATATATATATGTATATATATATATATATATGTAATATTAATTTAGAAAAAATATAGGATAACAAATTTAAGTGACATGTTGAATAAGATTGTCAGTGTTAACACTGTGGTGCAACGAAGGTGGAATGGGAATCAGTGTTGAATTCAGGGGGTGGCCCGGCGGAGGCGGGGGGGGGGGGGGAGGACATTAGATGTTATGCTTTTAGTAGTTAAAAAGTGCAATTTCCCCCTCGGAGTCACAGAAATCCCCCCCCCTTCACCCCGCGGAGAAAAGAGTTTGAATTCAACACTGAATGGTAATTAATGCTTTAAAACATTAAAACCCATCCCAGCCTGCTAAAAAGTGTAAAGATGCATATAAAACCACAATTACCAATTTTTCGTTCTTTCTTTTTCTCCCCCAAGTTAATTAACCTATTTGAACCAGAAAATTTCTTTAATAAGATAAGGTTCTTATTTGATTTCATTTATCATGGTACAAGTCATGTTTATTCGACTTGAAATAAACCTGAAGGTTGGCAGCTATACAAAATACACTGTGTTAAAGCTCTTCATCAATGAGATTTCAAATTCCCTTAGCTAATGTTAAACCTATGGGCAGGTGATGCATTCGTATTTTTAAAATATCTCCTCAGGAAATTAATATTTTTAACTTCTTTTTTCTGTGTATACTCTTCTTAAAGGACGTCTCTTTCTTTCTTAGTTGTCAAAATATTTCTAAAATATATACTAAATTTATAATTTTATGCTTTAAAATCTTCGCGAAACTGAGTAATATTTTAACACTTCACATAAAATTAAGTATACATTTAGAAATATTTTGACAACTAAAATAAAACGGATAAATCTTTCAAGAAGGGCACACAGAAAAAAATATATTAATTTCCTCAAGGAGATATTTTGTAAACACGAATGCATCACAAGGCCATAGGTTTAACATTAGCGAAGGGAATTTGAAATCTCACTGATACAGAGCCTTGCGATGAATAACGTGATGCGTAAAAACAAACGAAAGGTAAATCATAAATAGTCTAAATTATTATGTACAACTGTTTCAAGGCTTTATAATAGGAGCCCCTTTTTCAGTGCAAATTAATGAAATTACGAGGTACAATAAGCAGAAGAAAATGTGTAACATTGAAAAAGAGGCTAGGCTCCCATTATAAAACTTGGAACATCTGTTATAATTGTAGTTTCCATCCATAATAGTTTATTTCCATGATCGGGTTGCTTTTATCATAAATGGTACGAAGTTTTTCTGGTAGTTGAAAGCAATAAGCATATCTGTCTATTAAAAAAAATAATAAGTATAAAATTAAAAATTGTTTTAAGAAAAACGCACGCTTTTATAAGCATTCTATCTTTAAAAAATAAGGCTTAATTTCAAGATTGCAATCATGTTTTCCCAAAACATTTCCGTTACAAAGTTACAATACATTAATTTGGCGTGAGCCCGATTATCGAAAATTTATCGCTTTACTTTGCGCTTGGTCAGAAAGCGCGAACTAGTGGATTTATTTAAAATATATATAATTTTTGCTTTGTTTTAAAATATGACAACAGTAAAAAAAAAGCTCTACTTAAACTATCCATTTAAAATTACTTGAATGCCCGTTTAATGTAAAATCTGTATGGTGAAGCTTTTATAATTAGTTGGAAATGAACTATTAACTGAAATGATATTATTTGATCGAATTTTCTTCCTGTATACCTTTTCAATGGTCAGATTATTACTATATTTCTTATAAGTTCAACATCTAGAAAATGTATTTTTCCGTTTTGTTCAATTTCCAATGTAAACTGTATGTTTTTAATCTATTGTATTGATTTCATCTAAAAATTCCTGTAATTGCTCTATATACGAATCCCAAATAATAAAAATATCATCCATCTATACCAGGCATGTCAAACACGTGGCCCGACGACAACTTATTTGCGGCCCGCAAAGCTTTTGACTTTTTACCTCTGTTTAATTTAGTTGTTAGAAAACATATGCTGAAAGTACTCTTTGCACGAACAGTATTTTACTTATAATTTTTATTTATTTATGTCGAAAATAATACTGGATTTTATTACCCTCTTCGATTTTACACCACTTTACAAAATAATGTGTTGTATTTATTAAATACTTAAGAATTGTAAAATTAATGCTTTAAATGAGTCGTTCTGAAAATGACACAAATTGTCACCCAGGTTCTTCACCTGGGCTTTAGTCGAACATATGGATTTTGGATTTAAGCTTTTTAATTATTTTTATTACATCTTTCTTTCCTTTCTTTCATTTTTTATTGATATACAGGCATTTTATTGGCCTACTCTCACACATCCCAGGATTAAAAATGAATATGTTAAAGCTTTTTTCACATTGTGAAAAAATATAATGAACTGAAGATGAACATCGCAGATTTTGTTAAAAGATGGTTTACAATACAATTACACTGAAGGGAAAATTAAAATTTTATGTTTGATATGTAGACATTGTTGGAGTTTGGAAATAATCTAAGATTAAGATGTGCAACAGCACAAAGTACAAAGAAAACTCACAAAAATCTGATTAAACATCCGAAAAATAAACTGTCATTATTGTAATTGATATTTCTTAAAAATAAATTAAAGTGCTTTCACCAAGCTTATTGAAGAAAATATATTTGCTTTAAAAAACTAATTTTCATCTTTCTTTCATTAAATATCCTGCGAATCGAAATATTCACTGCGAAATTGACGAAATGATGATAGAACAAGTTAAAGAAATTTGAACATACCATAAGCATATGTACCACTGCTAGAAAGATTTATATATAGCGAGTAAATTTATGAAAGCCGGATATATGCTTAAAAACTTATAGTGCTTATAAACTTATATTATATTCGCACGTTACATGCTTAATCATCGTCAATCTAGAAAACATCTTTGAAATATATTAGGTAGTGAAAATATAGGTAGACGAAACGTATCTATCTCCTTTTACAGATATTTGACGGCTGTCTATCTTAAAATTTTAACTGTTAATTTAGAACAGTTAAACAAGGTTGCAATTTTCCTTATAAATCGACAAATTATGCATGTGGATTATCAGTCATGCATGTGGGTGGAAAGACCACCAATAAACAAAGTATTTGGAGTTTTTATTTTAAGTTACAAAGCATCTGAGTAAACTTCAACATCAAAGAAAATTTCATAATGGTATCTTGGTATTTGATAGTATTAGCGTTTTCAAATATAATTTATTACTTTGATAAAACAATTATCAAAAGAAAAATGTAATGTCATTTTAAATGTCGCCAAAGCATTATTACAAAAATCATCGGAGTGCAACTTTTTGGAATATGCTAAACATATATTAAAAAATTAATTCATAAGAAGATTTTTAAAGAAATATGAAAATCAGTTTAATCTATTTACTTCGCCTCTAATGTTTGATGTTGAAATTATTCTTCAAAATTTATTTCTGCAGTTAATCAAAATTCAGTGTGATTCCATATTAGAGCGAAAGTATATGAATATGGGGTTTCCATATTTGTGTAATTATTCACCAATCGACTGATTTTTTAAAGTAGTGTGTAATTAGGCATATTTTATCTATGATCAGTAGCGCACTTTTTTACCACATCTTTGCGTAGCTGCTAACTTTTTGTTATTTTTCAAGTCAAATGAACATAATTGGTACCATAAAATATATTTAATAAATGGAATCAAATAAGTAGACCATGGATGCAAGACACATTTTATTAAATAAATTTTCTAATCCAAAATATGCTTATTTTTTACTTATATAAAACACGGAAGATTAACAGTTATAGCATTTTTAGACTTGCAGGCCAGTGTAAGTCATTTCTTAAAATAAATACAATTTAGAAAATTCAATTTTCAATTAAATTTTATAGATTTGGTTGATAAAAAGTAATTTTCAGTATTTTTTCGAAAAATAAGATAAAATAAACTATGTATAATAATAACTTTGAAAGTTTTCATGAATATTTCTTTAATATGGCTGTGCTTTGTACATAGAAATATTATTCTGCGCAATGTTTTTTTTTTATGTGGCCCGCGGCTTTGCATGTAATACTTAATTTGGCCCGCGGCAGTAAACGAGTTTGACATGCCTGATCTATACCATTCCGTTGGTCTTCTTTGGGTTTGTACTGAGAAATATATTGATCAGGAGTTGGGCAGACATCATTAAAAATATAGCAAATGATAATGTTTTTTCTGCCTAAGTTTATTAAACCAAACACAATATAGAAATGCTAGCATTAGTAAATTTAAATGTAATGAAGCAAAACTACACAAATTTCAACATTTTACGGGTTTATTTGAATGTTTAAGGTATAAATTAAAGAAATATATAAATCCCCCCCCCCCCCCTTTAGTAGTATTGATCCTATCCTCATGGTATATTCCGCAGGTGTATATTTAATCCTTGTTACAATAATAGATAATAATAATAAGAAAATGAATTATGTGAGTATGGTATTATGAAAAGTTCTAAAAGCGTTTAGCAGAACAGATAGCACATAGCAGATTTTAAACTAAACCGATGTCGAACGGCAATTTCTAAACTGCATCAAGAGTAGGATTATAATGATTGATTTTAGGAGAGATCATATGAGGTTAGCAAGTTATCAGAGGCTATTAATTATGGAATCAATTGAAAATCTATGTTGAATTACTTATACGTGTAACACATTATCATGCATCATCCCCAAGATTTGGTACAATTTACTAGGAATAATAACATAAATTCTTTCCTCACTTCAGTTTGAATTTTGGAACAGTTCAAACGACATAACCTTCCCTCTTTTTACTTTGAATTTTGGTACAGACCATCAAGTATAAATGTAGGAACTTAACCTCTGGTTTTTAACCCAGATGATGACCACGTCAGATGCTTGAAAGTATTTGGTTGATGTTTTAGTTGTACAATGTATGTATTTTAATAAAACACCTTTAAGTAATTTTAAATGGAATTGTTGTTTTTTTATGTTTACGAAATAATTTCTATGACTTGTCATAATATGGTGAATTAGGGATTCAAGAAAACTTTATATTTTATATAATTTTCACTTAAACTATCCATTCACAATTTCTAAATTGTCTTGTCAACATATAATCAGAATTTAATTAATATTAAACTATTAATTGATAAAGGCGTATTTTTTTTAAAAATATATTAAACTTTTTTATTTATATCTTATTTTCTACTTTTTGGTGTTTAAAATATTGCATTGTTGCAGTTTCACAGATAGTTGGCCTATTTTAATGAGCGTGGTTTGGTGCATAATTAACTCCATTGTTGTTGCAACGCGTATACAGTTGTAACCATACAGAACATTCAGCGATTTCTCGCCTAACGGAAAAATGCCTTAAAATTAATTTCTAAAAATACTAAAATGTCATATCACCATCAGAAATACACCTATGTACATTTTTTTTTTTTTTTTTTAATTCTAGTTAATCGGAAAGTGGGTGAAAAACGATTACAAAAGTCTATCTTAACCTGAACCAACTTTTAAGAGGCTACTTCACTCAGACGAAAACACCCGCTCGCTAATGTTAATCCTATGGAGGAAATATTTTAAGATATCTCGTTCGCATTTCAATATTTTTAAATGATTTTTTTTTTCCTTGCATTGGATAGCTGATGCACGCTCCTTTTTACTTTTTCGATTTTGATTACAAGTTTTTTTTATTAAGAAGCTTTCAATTTCGGAACCGGTTTTGAAAGTGAAAGTATCCTCAATAAAAAAACTGCAACAAAAATCGAATAAGTAGAAAGGAGCGTGCATAGAGATTGACCTCAGCTGTCCAATGCAAAAAAAAAAAAAAAAAAAAAAAAAAAAAAAAAAATCATTTAAAAATATTGAAATGCGAACGAGATATCTTAAAATATTTCCTCCATAGGATTAACATTAGCGAGCGGGTGTTTTCGTCCGAGTGAAGTAGCCTCTTATGTTAAATAAAAGAATCTAAAAATACTGACATAGCGACAAGGAAGATCTCCTTCTCTATAAGCGCATACTCAGAAAAATTTGCAAAAATTACAGAATATTCTTGTAATGAGGATATATATGTCTATAAAAAATTTCCCATGGAACCTCGATATAGCGTCAGTAAAAAACTAATGATTTTTATTATTATTATTATTATTATTCTGCCGATTTATTATCGGTTGGCGACACAATGAAATGTTATAAAAAAAATACCCTTGTTATGATAGATACTCTTTAAGAAAAAACTTTTTCTATCCTTCACACTCAACTAGTTTAAGTAAGTTTAACTTAAATAAATACAATTTTATTACTACAGTTTTGACATATGTATATATAATGAAATTTAACGATCGTAAATGGTTTAGAACAAAATTGAAATTGATTAAAAATGTTTCAAGCTCAAAATTAAGGTCCGATTCTGAGTTCAATTCGGCTTCTATATTGTTAGTGTGGGGAACAACAAGAGAACAGTATTGTTTCCATGGAAATGACGACTTATTCAATATCGAAATTGCTAACAATAGCGTTCTTAATTAGGCAGTTACTTTTAAAAGACACTTAAAACTTATCCAGCGGGTGAAACGATGTAAAATTAAATAATTGCAGCAACACGCCACCTATATATATTAACATGCTTCTAGAAATGGTAATAAACTACTTCATCGTTTAAATTCAAATTCATTAATAACAAACAATTTCCGAAGGCATTAAAATCGCTTGCATTTGGCAAGGAAAAAGTGTTGCTCGCCAATTCACATCTTTTTCAGCCAAATACTTGAAAGTACTTTATTTTCATTTTTTACAGATTTTCTATTCGAATTCCGCAGCTAAATTTGATTGATCCTTTATACTGTGCATGAGTATACGTAATTTCATTAGTATTCCTTTTTTTTTTTTTTTTTTTTTTTTTTTTTTTTTTTTTTTCCAAAATATTTTGAGTATGCGTTTTAAAGAAACTTTCCTTGTGAGTGCTCTCATAAGTGTATTATCTATTTAACCAAGGAATACTCAATATTTAACCTAAAATCATGCATTTGTATTACAGGTTTCCTGTTAATGATCCTGTGCGTCTACGGAAATGGTTGATAGCTGTTAGAAGAGCATCATGGCAACCTTCAAAAACGTCTATCTTATGTGGAGAACATTTCTCGGATGACGCTTATAAGTCTAATGCTAGGCATTTCTTAAAAGAAGATGCAGTTCCAAGTATATTTTCCTTTTCCACGCAAAAGGAAAAGCGAGCAGGCAGAAAAAAGACGATTTCTGTAAGTAAATATTTTCATTGATCAGGAATAATATTAGTAACTGCAGATGAAAAAAAAAAAAATGTAATTTAACAAATTACAACAATCATTGGAAAAATGTTCCGAAAGCTTAATTTTTTTTTCAAAATAATTAAAAATATTAATTATTCAAAAATATTCATCGGAACCATCTACAAATAAACGCAATATCCATTACTATACAAGAGATCCTGGCATTCTCTGTCCTCGAAAAAATATTCGTTTGAACCATCGCCGCAGTTATTGAAATTTTCCATTATTATACCTTATCTTTAATATATACCTTAATATTTTATCGGGTCCTTCCTACAATAACTTTAACTCTTGTTTAGATTGATGTCTGAGCTAAAGGTATTTTGAGGAAATTAAAGCTGAAGACCACGTTTTTGGCTTTATAAGACGATCTGTCATCCGACGTCAATTTTTGAATTCTGCTTTTTTTCATATCCGATAGTTTTGATCTATCCTTTTTGTAACGATTTTATGCATTTCTATTGCCTATTCAAAGAAAAATTCTTCTAAAGTTACAGAATTTCGTTAAAAACGCTTTAAAAAAATTCTTCGAAAGTTACAGAATTTCCCTGAAAACGCTTTTTCTCGACCGAAAACAACAACCATTTTCCCAATGGTTAAAAAACAAACAAACATGGAACTAGTTTTTCTACATAACATGGATAAATAAATACAACTTTGAGAGCAATTATTCCCTTTCTTCAACAGGCGATTAGTAACGGAGAATAGTTTACCGAGAAGCGGAAAACAGAGCAGATTCTGTTTTCAGTTAATCAGGTGAAATACACTCTGCTACTAATCACCTGTTGAAGAAAGCAAATAATTAATTTCTCTCTATGTGTTTCTTTACTCATTTTATCTTCCTATTCTAAAAAAAGGGGGTAACTAAAGTTGCTGCAGCCGTAATTGAATTTATTGTGACCTTCACTATCTCGTTTTTCCTGCAAAAAATATTGCATATGAAAACATGTAGATTTATACAAAAATGTATGATAAACACGCAAATTCAGGCGGTTTCTAAATCCAAGAATTATTTTAACCGCTATTTAATGTTGAAGTCGGTCAAGATAGTTCAGTGTTCAGCTACAAGTTTTGTAGGATCAAAAAATATGCTTAACCATTTAACCCTTTTTTTTTGTTTATCAGGCATATACTTTACTAGAATGTGGTGTGCAGTGTCCAATCATATTTTAAATTTATCTTTTTTTTTCATTATTCTGAATTTCATTATTTGAATAGAGATTTAATTCATAGTCTGAAATAGCCGGTTTTACGTAGATTTCGTAAGTACAACCTATAACATTCTCACCTAAGTTGGAAATTTTGAAAAATTTTTGCAGATCTACGCCGATCATGACTCCCAGAACCCAAAACCACACCCAGTTCAAAACTTTATATATATATCTATCTATCTATGTCACTTTTTTTATGGACACGATAACTGGAAAAATTCTGCATAAATCTCTTCCAAACTGATACATAAAATCAAGGGGCATAAAATCTCGGTCAAGTTCGTTAATGGGCAAAATCGAACCAAGGGGGGGAAATGGGGTGGGGGCTTTTTGTGAAAACAGAAAAAAACACATAATTTCTTAATTATTATACGTATCGAATCCGTTTAATGTTATTATTACTTCTAGGAAAAGAGCCGAAAATTTATGTATGACAGATTTTTGATATAATTAAAAATGGCCCCAAGGGGGAGAAAAAAGGGGGGTTTTAGAAGAAAAAAATCATAGCTTCGTCAATTCACAAGATATCAAATCCGCGTAAATTTATTATTAATCCTCTTAATATTATCTAAAACTTTTATATTGACAAGTTTTTTATAGGACCAACCGTTATAGCAAAAAAAAAAAAAAAATTAAAAAAAAAAAATCCCTGCCGGCTCCGTCTGCAAACAAGTTATTTTTCGAAGTAGGCGGTTCCAACTCCCGCATCTTTTCGAAACTGATACATAAAATCAAGGCGCATGAAATCTCGGTCAAGTTCGTTAATGGGCAAAATCGAACCAAGGGGGGGGGGGGGCTTTTTGTGAAAACAGAAAACCCCCCATAATTTCTTAATTATGATACGTATCGAATCCGTTTGAAGTTATTATTACTTCTAGGAGAAGGGCCGAAAATTTATGTATGACAGATTTTTGATACAATTAAAAATTGCCTTAAGGGGGGTTAAGGGGGGTTTTAGAAGAAAAAAATTCATAACTTCGTCAATTACCAAGATTTCAAATCCGCTTAAATTTATTATAAATCCTCTTAATATTATCTAAAACTTTTATATTGACAAGTTTTTTATAGAACCAACTCTTATAGCAAAATAAATAAATAAATAAATGCCTGCTGGCTTTGCCTGCAAACAAGTTAGGTTTAGAAGTAGGCGGTTCCAACTGCCGCATCATCGCAAAAAGGTCATTTCTTCCGCAATTCCCGACAAACAGGAGTCCCACGGTCTGCGTCTTCGAAATCTACCTTTGCCTGTAGGCCGAGCCGTCAGGGATTTTTTTATCTACAGTTGCCAGGTTTTAAAAGGTCCAAATAAATTTCCAAACACTTTTCAGTTGAAAAATACACGTAAATATTAAAAACTTTAAATTATTACGTGCGAAATGCATTTAATGGGGAAAATTACGTCATATTATCCTTATAGCGTTTTTTATATGTTTAAAGCTAAATGCGCATTTCTTAAGATTTCACATGAAATTGACCTGAGTGCGCTGCTTCAACTTGTTTTGAAAGTAGGAATAGAAGGGGAAATACCAGGTGGATTCTCCCTTTCTATCGTTTGAAAGTGGGCTGGGTCTGAACAAAAGGGAACAGGGAGCGGTTAAAGCCCACACATTGAGAAACCCATTCATCATTCTCCCCACTTCCAATAGGAAGAAAAACCTTCTTTGAAATGGCAGCTTTTCCTTCAGATGGATTTTGTAAGCAGACATTTTGTTTCCTGGAGCCTGGGTCAATTTTCGTTGAAGAGAAACGCTTCACCCTTCGGACAAAAAATAAATCAACAATCGCAGTTTTTGAAATTACGTTGATGCAGTTTTTGCAGGATTCTAAATTACATTTCCTTTTTCTGTTTTTTATTTAAATCCGAACCGGATTCGAAGACGGTGGGGCGCCCAATCCTAAGTTCGTTTAATTTGAGGTTCGTTTGGAATAAACCGACCAGCGTAGCGGGCGAAGCTCTGCTAGTATACCCTTATAGCGTTTAACCCTTTCCGGCACAGACAAATTCTGTTCGTAAAATGAGAAATTACTGACTGGCACCGGAATTTACAAACGACATTTTTAGAAAATAAGAACTCCTTATTTTAAGCTTTCATTATAGATACAAAAATTTATTAAAATATTCGTGGTGCCGTATGCAAGTTTGGAATTAAAATTAGGTATGCCCGGAGTGTGACCACTGTGCCGGAAAGGGTTAAAGGAAACTTTTCTTCTAGGCGTTATAAAATTACGGGAGGCAGCGACACTTTTTACGTAACCATTTTTATACAAGCGACAGCCGTGGATGCGTCCTTGGTCATCGAAAAATCCCCCCCAGTCGAAGGGAAATGAATGGCAATCCGATCAGTGGTAATATCATTTAATCTTCCGTAAACGAGTAATCTCTAAAAGCAGAACAAATTAGCGTGTTTGGAGCCTGCGGGATCTGCACGGACGTAGGTTGTAGGATGCATCCGAGTAGAGAAAAAAGATCTAGTTCCATATTTTCACTTATGTTGAATTTAAAATCTGTTTTAAAAACACCAGAGTATCCAACCCCCGCCTTGCCCGTAAGTAATATAATATTAGATTGACCGTTGATTATATCGCTAAAGCAATCCATCACATCTATGCGGCGTTTTTTTAGTGTAAAATATCTTCCCGCATAAACATGCTATTACAATAAAACAATTGTGCAGGTAACAGCGAATACTGAGAGAAGATACAGTGCGGTCAATTAGCTCAGCGATTTTGACAGCCAAATTTGGCATCACAAACATTTACCTAGAACTAGAGTCGATTCTAGGCTTAGGTATTCTAAGCCCAATCTGGGGGGCGTCTTTGTAATTAAAGTTGTCTCACTTTACGGTCGTCATAACATTTTTTTTTGTTGTTGTTGTTCAATTCCTACTATTAGCTCACACTCTCTATATATTTATATATCTTGTTCAAATTTTCAATCGTTAATAAAATATTTTCTATTCATCCTATCAAGTTCAAATAAATTTTTTTAAACTTGTATTGGATGACAATTGATGTTAATACAGTTTTTTTAAATATTAATTCATTCATTAAATTTAATTAATTAATTTTAATTTTATATTTCATTTCTGTTCAAAAGTATAGACTCACTCCATATTTATAGTCTCACCTTCACACGTAAAAAGGTAATGGGGCTGTTCACGGACGAAGATCAGGCGGCTCGCGGGCGAAGGAGACTATAAATGTGGAGTGAGTCTATACTTTTGAACAGAAATGAAGTATAAAACTAAAATTAAATAATAAAATTTAATTAATTAATTAATATTTGAAAAAAACTGTATTATTGTTAACTGTAACATCGCTATGGCACTTTATTGTGAAGTTTGGTAATTTTTTTAATTCACTATTTGGAAAACGGCATAATCATTAGATTTTAAATTTATATCAAGAAAAATACAATTTTTTTACCTTTCTAACGCAGTTTGTCTAACAATTTTGTGAGAAATACTTTTCGAGCTATTAATTTTTGATATTTTAGCTATTTATTTTTTATTTCATTTTTAATACATTTCAAAAATTTCTCTTATGTAAGATATTTAGCAGGATATAAATTTAGGAATAAATACCGTCGGTGGCGAAGCGTGTAGATCGCTGGAAAAAAATTTCTATTTGACCTAAGTAGGAATTGACTTAAAAAAAACAGTTTTTAGATTACTTGTTTTTAGATTAACTTTTCATGGTAAAAAGTGTAAATGAAAATGAGTGGTGTGCTATTGAAAAAAAAAAGTGCCTAGGAGCGTCATATACTCTCGAGTCGCTGCTGCCTAGAAAATTGCAGAAATCAAGCTTCTGCTACTCATAGGAGTCAATTTACTCACAATGTATTTTCTCGTAAAAAACATAAATTAAACTGGGGTAATTCGAGCGACAAGCAATAACTATTATCTATGATACAAGACATGCAAATCTGAGGTGAAAAACCCATCTAAAATTCGTAATAGAAATTTAAAAACCATCAGAAATGGGTGCATATTGCATATACTTCGTAATACCACCAACAGACGTGACTTAAATATTTGGTACTTTATTCAACAGACCAAAAAACTTTCTAAAAATCTTTAGAAAAATCTTTACAATATTTCTAATGGGATTATTGCTGAACAGTCGGACTACGATGTCTGCGACCCAAGCAATGGGAAAAGACCACATTGATTGAAGATACATGATTTTATTTCTGTTGTTTATTTATTTTTTTCTTGTGGTTTATCATACGTTTAATTTAAACCTCTTATATATTTTCTTATATCCTGTCGTAATCAGATTCATGTCATCAATCCAATTTGCAAACTAAGTATTAACTGATATTATCAAAATGTAATTTGTATACTATAGATATATATTAGAGATATAAATGTAGACTATTTTTCATAATTGTATTAAAATAGGGATTAATTTGCTTTCACTTAGGTTCAAGTCTCAATATTTCGGGTGTTAAGTGTTTCGGGTTCGGGTTGGTTTTAATCAAATTTCGGTCTCTGATCAGGTTGTGCAGGACTCTACAGTGCATTTATTTGTATGTTTGGTTGAGATGTTGAGAAACACTGGCTTACTGCATTGCACTGTAGTCGTACAACGTACATATTGTGTTACGAATTATGATCAGTGCATCCTGATTCTGAAATATTCACTAAATAAAACACATTCTTTGGGTGAGAACTTGAGCGTTTATTTATAAATCCTGTTTCACAACACTGAAAAATTTAATCATATAATAAAATCACTAATAATAAGCCTTTTATGAGCCTTCTTATGTTATGTTTTATCACTTAAGCACTTATTATATTATATTAAATTATATCTGTATTTTAATGAAAAATTTAGTCATAATAATTTAAAGAGTGCATTTTTCACAATACAATTTGCGTTTTACACATGCAAGACATTTTTCAAAAGACTTGTTCCAACTTTCAAAAGACGACGATGTTCCATTTCTTTTCCTCATACTTGTGGGAAACTGTAAAGAAAAATGGATCAGATTCAGATGTAAAAAGTGCATTACCATATAAATTAAATATTTTCATTGATATGAACTTAAAATTAATTTTACAAAATTATTAACATTAATTATTGATTATGACAATGCCATGTATTATTACAAAGTGCAGTTCCCCTCCCCCCTCATAAACACAACTGAGTAAATGTAAAAATAGTTTTACAGGCAACGGTGAGTAATGAAAGTCGCGCTTGGCGATTTTGGCGATCAACTTTTGCCCCGAGTTTATTTGGATAATTCCAGAAATCAAGCTTCTACCATCCACAAGAGCAAAATGTTCGAGACAATCTGATATGTTGTCATTAGATTATTTTTCGCCAAGAGAAAATATAAAAAAAGATCGCAACTACACTTGAGTTAGTTGAGTGACAAGCTACAAACATTTGCATGTGAAATGAGAGAATATATAGATAAAAAAAATATATTGCATTATGTTATAAAAGAGTTGTTAATTAGTTGCTTTGTAAATTTGGATACAGAGTTTTTTGAGTCTCTTCTGTTTAATGTTTATGTTGTTTATTATTTTGTGATGCTAATTATGATCATACGTGGTAATAGGTTACGTAATTAGTCATCTGCCACTTCCAATCCACATTCTTAAGTCTTTTCAACTATTTTCCAACCTAGTCTGTCCAACCTTTGATTTATATAGGAAGGGTGAGTTTCAACTATGGTATAGATCCATATATATGCTTTTTTTTAATAAACACAAAAACCACTTTTTAATTATTTTGTTAAAAATTATCTCTCTTCTCTTTTCCTTTTATTCTAATATCATATCTCATTTATTGACAGATTAATGCTTTATTCTTTTTGCAGGCAGATGCAATTTATTCTCGCATCTCTTACCTTTTTAATTTTACATGTACACCACAGCTCGAATATTAGAACAATATGTTTCTCACTGACGGTTACTTTTGTGTGGCGTTAATGGGTCTTGCCAATTGTTTTATTTTGGCGTAAAATACTCGCTGACCTGTGAACATTGTCATGATTCGAGATCTTCAGTCTTTGCTGAGATGTAGAGGTGAAAGCACTTCTCTTAATGCGCCCCTGCTATGGAGCAAGCCGACCACCTGTTTGCTTTGATTATTATGCTACTTTTCGCTTCAAATAAAGGACTAATTTCGACAGAATGAGTTTTTATTTTATCGCCGAACTTTCGTTGTGTCTCTTTACCCAGGAAACGTATCTGAAGTGTTTTTGCGGCACGACGAATTTCATTTTAATCGCTATGTACTATTATAGCAAAATATTCGCTGTGACGATCAGGCCATCTCTTCGATATTATTATTAGAATGCAAACGACAACTTTTGTATACTAAAACGATTGTATAACACCTTTCAAAGTAGCATTTTTTATATTAATGTTAAATATGATTATTTAATGTGTATTTACATGCAAAAAAAATGCTGTTTATAGAAAATTTATTTTACGAGGTACCTCTGTGGTTTTCCTCTTGGATACACCTGGCTATGCTATTATATACATCTGTACCTTTTTACTTCCTAAATATCCTAACTAATCCCCTAATAAAATACCCTATCTGAATATTTCAGGAACAGACACAAGATGCTCCGAGAGAAGCTTTCCGGCTTAAAGATGAACCCACTTCTCTAACAAACTGCCTGAATGATAGAGATTCTTTAGATCCTGCAGCCTCAACTTCAACTAACACAATTCCCGGATCACATTCGCAGCCAAACAAAGGAAAAGAACCCAGTGATAAAGTCTTAACTCGTGTTGTTTTACTACCAGTTATGCGGAGCTCCAAACATCCGCAAGAACCTGATGATAGATTTGATGCATTTGGCAAAACCGTAGCTACGAAGCTACGAGATTTGTCGAATACGCAAAGAATTATTTGTGAAAAAATAATTAACGATGCTTTAGACAAGGCCAAACTGGGAAAGTTAACGCCCAATCACGAACTGTGTGAATTAGAGCTAGAATTGTGTGATTCATGTCATCAATCAGATTCGCAAAATACGGACGATTCCGAAGAGACTGAAGAATGATTATGTGTAATTTTAGCGCCTAAGTATTAATGCATATTACCACAATGTATTTTGTATCTGTTTACACTGAATACAATTTTAAGGAAGCATTTTATAATTTAAACAATAGTAAATTTCTATGTTTCTCTATTTGAAGTACTCATTGTATAAAATACTTCTTCATCACAGGTGCCCTTGATAATGTAACTTCTATGTTCTGAGTTCTGACATTGAAAATTGTTATTATTAAGTAAATTACACTTCTGTATCGAAAATCGGAATTGGGAAAAATATAGTTGAGTGTTTGCGGTCATTTTTAACTGTAGATGCTAGGGTTTTCGTGTGAGGCGGGTTAAGCCTCTGTTTGGAAACACCTACAGGATAAGAGATTCATTTTTATCGGTCTTCCGCAATTCGACTTTGCGCTTGCATTTTGCCCAAATAGAGAAATAGAAGCCAGAAGATAGACGGTCAACAAATAACATCTGAATTATAAATCCCTTTTTCCTTCTTTCTCTCCTTTTTTTTTTTTTTTTTTTTTTTTTTTCCCCCTGCAATAAATGCATCTTTTTCATGGAAAAATCCACAAGTGCGTTCCAGAAGTTACAGCTTTCTTTTTAAAGGTTGCCGGACACAACAAACTTTTTAGGGCCTTAATTACTTTCAAAGATAAAATCTTTAAATCTCATCATAGGTTCCTATAAGGGTCAAATGCGGGTGTTAGTTAAAAACTTTTTACGAAAAAATTCTGTTAAATAGAAAGACCATTTAATCAATATAGGAGTTTCTATTTGCTTGCGTGGCTTGCCTATTCACGATACCTACCCGGTCAAGATCGAGAGTACTTCAGACCTTCAGAGCCGCCCTGATTGGCTCGCCAGATCAGATTCATATATTTAGACCATACTAACTTTTAATGTCTTGAAAGCTGTGATCAGTGAATTAGTTTTGTTCTAAGTGTTTTCGGAATCAGTACGTAGTAGTATGTGATAAGTCGTTAGTTTCCAGTCGTCTTAATCCCAGCACCGGAAAGTTTGAAAATATGGAAAGGTTTTATTTTCAATATTTACTCGTATTTAAATTATAAAAATAATTCGAATGAAAAAATAGAAAGTTTCTATTTTTCAATATTTATTTTTAAGTTATAAGAAAATAATTTGAATGAAAAAGTAGATAATTTCCATTTTTCAATATTTAATTGAGCTATAAAAGATTATTTGAATTAATATTAACAATAATGTGAATATTATTTAATATTCCATATAGTGAGTGTGGGTTTAACGATTTTCCTGTATTTAGAGGTTCCAATACAACGATTTTGCTAAATCCACTTATTATTATTATTGAGCGCGAATTCCTTTTATACGCGTTGTAATGATAGCGTCGTTAACGAAATGTCACACAGCGAGGTTACTGCAACGAGTGATGTATTTTTGTTGTTGTTGTTGTTGTTATGGGCGTAAAACGCTCATACATGCGTTGCTGATCGCGGCTTTAACGAATTTCAGGCATTTTTTAGATTGCTGTACGACCAGGTTGATACATCCAGTGTGTTTTGTTTGTTTACATGGGCGCGAAGCGCTCATACATGCGCTAGTTATCGGTTACATGATAAAAAACGTACTAATTTACAGAGTTTACAAACCTTTCCACAAACAATACTGGCATTATTAAACGCGCGCTCAGCTTTAATGCATTTGTAGAAATTGAAAAAAATATTTGAGAAATGTACATGAATGATTTAAGTACGTATTTTTAAAATTATTCAGAATCATCATTAAATTGTGTTCATCGAAAGGTCTGTATATCTGAATCTCGCGAACCAATCAGAACGGCTCTGAAATACGCTAGATCTGAACTATGTATAGGTATTACGAATATGCGGGCGGCTTAGGTATATTGGATTCGTCACCCCCCCCCCTTTCCTAAATAACATGGCCAATCCATAGATCATATATATCATAGAATCTATTGTATACTAAAGCCATATATCGCATATATTAAAGCAAACATTAATCAAATAACTATTATTATAAAGAAATTTTGAGGTATGCAAAAGTATTTTTCGCTATTCATTTAAGAAATTGTGGATAAGACATAAGACTTGATAAAGCTAAGATAAAATTGTCTGGTGTGGATCGCACTTGAGCTTTTTCCATGAAAGAGATGCCTTTATTGACGGAAAAAAGAAAAAGAAAGGAAGAAAAGGGGATTTATAATTCAGATGTTGTTGACCGTCTATCTTCCGGGTTCTATTTCTCTATTTGGGCAAAATGCAAGCGCAAAGTCGAATGGCGGAAGCCCGATAAAAATGAATCTCTTTATCTGGTGAGACTGCGGCGTAAACAACTTTGAAAACGTGCGCAACAATAAGGTGTTTTTATCACCCAGAGCCAAATAAAACTTCTTTCTGTGTGCAAATACTCCGTGGGCGATAAATGTGAATTTCCATGTGGTTAAGCACAGACAAAGAACTAATTTACATAGCAACAACAGTGGGTAAATAAAGGGAAGACAGACACGTACCAGCAGGCCTGATGAAAGGGGGGGGGGGGGTATTAGGGATTACTGGGGGAGGGCTCAAGGGCTTAGAAGGTCTAAGGAATCTTTAAGTGTATTCTTAAAACTTTTTATTTCCTCCCACTCGATAACGCTAAACATTCACGACCTCAACTTTTCGTTGCTCGTAGATGCATGAACTTTGAATATTTTACAGCTCAATGCATAAGAATCGAACAGCGCTTTTCATTTTTCTCATCAATGAAATATACTGTGATTTATAATTTGTTTCTTGATAACTACCAGTACTGAACTGTCGTGTCCCAAATATCTACCCAAAGTGCCGTTTTTGACAGTATTTTCTAAAAAATTCTTTGTCTTTATAGGAAAATGCTTTTCGATATCTTGTTATTCGAATAAAAATAGAAGCAAAATTTATTTAAGCCTTTTTATTTAAGCATTTATGAATAGAAATGTCTTCCTGAATATGCAAAAAGTGCCCATTTGGATTTTAAGGGGAGGTGGGGGAGAGACACACAGGCTAATCTATCCTACTTATAATATTATTACAGTCGAATCTTGTTAGAACAAGCTTCATTGGATCGCAATATCTTACATGATCTCATAACTGAAATATACCGTACTCATCGATACTCACGAATGTGTTTCCAATTTATGTTGAGAAAATCGCAAAATGCCCCGTAAGTCATATCACAAATCATGGTAAAGACGTGTATTACAAATTGTTTGAATTTTGCACCCAGTCGCACATGCAGAACAGGATCCGGACAAATATCATTCCGTAACAGTAAAACCGTACAGTGGTACGGTTTTAAATCTTACAGTAAGTAACCCTAATTGGAAAAAAAAAATTGTATTTCACTCATATCTCAAAATTAATGTTTTTTTATTTCTTTTTTACCCGACTGCCAAGAAGGGTTATGTGTTTGACGCGTATCTCGGTATGTATGTGGATTTTTTTATACCCTCGAAACATCCCAACGGCTAAATGGATTTTAATGAATGTGGTCGCTATCGATTCGTTTTAACCGTCCGATGGTTATAGGCTAGGTTTTGTTTTCATAAATTCAAAATGGCGGCCGTAAAATACAAAATGGCAGTAGAGACAAAAAAAAAAGTTACTCACCATATTGAGTGGCATATCATTGGATAGGTCTTTCAAAATGAAGACTTATAGGCTAGGTTTTGTTTTCATAAATTCAAAATGGCGGCCGAAAATACAAAATGGCGATAGAGACGAAATTTTTTTTTTACGCACCATATTGAGTGGCATATCATTGGATAGGTCTTTCAAAATGAAGACGATGTTTCCTAGACTATTTTACAGTCGGAAGTTCCGTTTTTAGTTGGCTTTTTACGCAGTCGAGTTTTTTGATTTTTTAAATTTAATTCGTTATTGTTTTTTTTTTATTGCAACAGCGAGAGTTCTTCATTTTATTAATTATGGTTTAGAAAACTCTACGTACGTACTTAAAAGGTTTTTGAACTTTTGTTTAAATAGCTTGGTGTTTATGCAGCAGTATACTTCACAAAAGCTGGAATAAGCCTAAACGCTTAACAATCTACAAACATGGAATGGAATCTCAATTTTCCTCATTGCTTGATTATGTAAACACCGACGACATAACATTCGATTCCAGCCGTACAAATACATTTGAAATTACTGATGTTTGGCGTATCTCTGTGATGTCATATACATTTATTCAGTTATGCTTCCATCGATTTTTTTAGTGGAGTTTATGTTTAAAGAAAAAAAAAAAGCTAGTAATTTAGATTTCGTATCATAGCAGTAATCGAGGAATAAACATAATTTATGCAAAATGGTTAATGATTTTAAACAGTATACTCGGTGATTATGAAATTGCGAGTCACGACAAGGCCTATGGTCACGACTCAAAAAGGAGGTGGAGGTGGGGCTACAAAAATTACACTTACACAAACAAAAATTTACTTATAACGTAACATAAAATTGCATTGCTAAAACATTTAATACATTAAGTAATAATGAGCAATGATAAATTCACCGAAGACGGAAAATATACTGAAATAAATTATAAGTTTAAAAAAAATAATAATAATAAGATAAGCTTTTATTATACTGTACTAAAAAGGGGGAAAATGTTGAAGGACAATTGAATGAAATAAATACATTTTTAAAAGAAATAAATTGCGGGGTGATTTTTTTAATCATTTTTTTCTTGAAAAAAAAAATGGATATACAATTTTAAATCCAGCTTCGCGGTGAAAAAAAAAAAAAAAAAGGGATCAATGTCTTTTATGAAATCGAACCCACATTCATTGATACACGGAATGGAACTGAAAGATTTATCAACCATTCTACGGTTCAATCGAAGAACATCAGCTTATTTCTGAAGCAATCAATGACATTTATGTACCTTTATTGGACAAATATTTTGGGCCCCTGAGGAGTAGCGGAGGCAAATTTCAAATATTTTTTTACAGAATATTGTATTGTCACCAGAAATACGTCAGACTACCAAAAATTAATTGTAGCACAGGAAATGTGTTAAAATTGCATTACAAGATTTAAGCCTAACGGACAGACAAAGCAAGTTAAATAAAAGCTTGTAAAAAGAATATTTACTCTACTACGTTTAATGGATTATTAGTACAACTAAGTTTAATTAAGGTTTAATATAAATTACATTACACTACATATTATTTTACTGCTGCTTAAATATTAGGCTCACGTCACTCGATAAATAAAATGTATCTATAATACAAATAGGGGGTGTGTGTGTGTGGGGGGGATATAATCAGCGTTCGTACGGCTCCTGGCGACCAGGAAATTCTTCGATACCAGTATTTTCTTATTGAAAATCTCTCCTTAAAAGAAGGTGAAGTTTCGCGAGTTTAACCTAGATTTCTTTTTCTATAAAAAAAAATATATATATATTGGTAATACTACCGGAAAATTCTCTTATCCGTACGAACCCTGTATATTTTTTTATTACATTTAATTTAATTAAATAACATTTACTTTAAATTTTAATTTAATTTTCCCGATTATTTTCGTATTTTAGATTTCTACACAAATTTTTCGATTATTTATGAACTCCTTCGCGACGAATGTCCTTTACAGATGTATATATTTATTTATTTTTTCAAACCGAAAGATTTGCACAATTTAATCGCAAAAATACTTTGATTAAATAGTAAAATTTTCAATAAAAATTTACTGGTACGGTTAATAAGTAATTTTGAGCACTTTTACGTAATATACGACACTCATCGTGAAGGGGTTAAACGAACTTCGTATTTATTAACCCCTTGGAGTCGAGCGACACGTTACGTGACGTATAAAATGCTCAGAATCACCCAGCAGTTACTTTTTAGGGTTTCGTTCATCTCACGAAACCCTATTGCTCCCGCTCCGTTGTCTGTCTGTCACAGAGCCATTCTCGAAAACTACGTAACTTACAGAGTTGAAACTTTGTGTATAAATCCGAATATCAGCTGTGAAGAGCTGAAAATATTAAAATTTGAAAAATTCGTATTATTTTAATAAATAGAGATAAAAAACCAAAATTCTAACAGCCTTTTCCTTTTAAATTTAAATATTTTTCATTATAGCAGATGCCAAAAATTAAAAATCCACGATGAAAATCTTTCCACAATAATTAATTTTCTATCAGACGATTTCCATGTGAAAAATGAAAATGAAATAAAAAGTTTCACCAATTGAAAAAAAGATAAATATGAAATAAAATTGATTGACGTCATAGTCGTAATAAAACGGAAAATATCTAAGATTTCTCAATAATACAAGGAGTATGAGTAAGTAAACAAATCAGATTAATATCACGTTATAGAGAATTAAAAAGAAAATCTGACGTCATATGGGAAGTTTAACTAATTTTTCAGATGATTGAGAATAATACAAAGCATCAATATAAATAATAGAGAATGGTAAATATATGAGTTTGAGAAACATATTGAATCGTGATAAAAATCCGATTTTGGAAATATTCGCATATTTTAACATTTTGAAGGTATACAATTTGTTTAATTTTGAAATTATTTTTTTAAATATTGCATTTAGTCCGTATGACTGATACTATTAAGACAGAATATAATAGCGGGCTTGGCCCGCTATCTGGCTGGTTTAGATATTCGAAAAAACGAGAAAATAGACCGGTAAATTTTTACTTTATAAAAAACATGACTTTTTTTGTTGTTGTTGCTAAATGAAATTTGTTTGAATTTATTAAAGAAAGGATAAAGTGTTTTGAAAGGAATATTAAACGAAACCCTTTGAGCGATCTTTGATCACACTTACCCACTTGTTATTGTAAGCTTTGCCTTATTTAATGATAGCATTTCAGCGATTCAATTAGGCGAAAATTTCTGTTTTGAAAAACCGGTGGTAAAAGATTAAAAATTCTGTAAAGGACGCTCGTCGCTAAGGGGTTAAAAAGCGTATATCGTATGCTGAGAAAAGAGCAGAATCAACTTTATTTTTCAGTGTTAAATTTAGCAAAAAATAAAAAATACAATATACACTCCATAGGAGGTAAAAATCTTATGCGGAATAAAGAGAATTAATTGCTAAACGAAATGACAAATATTTAAATGTTTTTATTATTAAAAATAAATCCGGGTGAGAGGCCTTTCTGGGCTCGAGGCCAGAAAGGTCTGCTCGAATGTTACATTACATATTCTCAAAAACAAAATGTGCAAAAATTCAGTGTATCTATATTAAAATTAATATATCAGCATATACGGTATAACTGCTTATTTGTGGATAGGTGGGAATCAACGAACTAAAAACTTATATATGCGGGTATGTTTATTATGTTTCACTTTTCTCATTCATTTCATTAGTTTAACATTTTATTCTTATTTATTTATTTTCTTTCTCTTTTTTCTGCTAATGCATTGGAAAAAAAAGTTGTTGCGCCTAAGCCTTTTCTCTCTCTCCTTTTTTTTTTCTTTTTTAAATAGAAATACGCTACATTGTTACCCCCCCCCCCTCTCCCCAGGAGCGAAATATCCTCTAAATTTCATGGATTTTTTAGCCCATTTTTATTCATTTAATTGTCTCCCCCCCCCCCTTTTTTTTTTCTTGCTTCATAAGTTGTGGATTTGATTTTTTTTTAAATATCTTTTTTTTTTCGAAAAGTCTTTCGATATCTGTCCCATTGTTATTTTAATATACAGCAATAGAAAAGATAACCTCCTCTTTAAGGGGAAAAAAAAATCTGTATAAAGAAAGAGAAGAGAGAAAATGTTATCGAAGTTTTTCTCTCTGCAGGATATCATTCCAGCTGTTCGATAACGCAATATCTATGAAATATCTGAAAGGTTCTCTTCAAGCGATCCTGTTGAAACCAGATTTAATAAGTTGGTTGTTGCGACAGTACAGTATAATAGTTAGCAAATGCTAAGAAATTGATCAAAATATCTGGCACTGTTCCAGAAGTTGTTTATGCTGAACGAAACATATACTCTCTCTTACTAACCCTCATACTCTTACTAAATGCACTGCGCAGTAATGCATAATTAAGAGATGAGTTCAGGGCTCTTTCAACTACTAGTGATGGGCATAACGATTATTTTGATTATTCGAATGAATCATTCGGGCATGCGCAGAAGCATACCTGTCAAACTTCAAATTTTTTTTATTCAATTACTACCAGAAATTTTGAAAAAAAAAAAAAAAAAAGTTTCTCAGAAACTTTTTTTCTTTTTTTCAAAATTTCTGGTAGTAATTGAATAAAAAAATTTTTGAAGTTTGACAGATATGCTTCTGCGCATGCCTGAATGATTCATTCGAATAATCAAAATAATCGTTATGCCCATCACTACTTTCAACATTTGCCGGAGCCCGAGCAGGACGATTTCAAATCAGAGCCCGAAAAATGTTGTGTCATCAAAGCCCGAGCCCCCCATACCGAAAGTACATTAGTAAAAAATTGTTAATAATATTTTTAAGTTGCTTCAAAATTAAATTTTCTCCTTAAAAATTGTCTTCTTAGATAAAAATAAGTATTAATCCTAAATACCACCTCATGGCAACGTTTCGTGATTTTCATGTTCCTGAAAATCTGTTTAAGATAACAAATTTGTTATTTATGCCCAACCTCTTGCAGAAATATGCAAAAGTCACAATTCTTTTTTAACCCCTTGAAGAGCGGTGGGACATATCTGTCCCTCTTAATTTTTATTTCCCAAATGCCACGTTGGCACCAGAATTTTGGAGAAAATCTTTTTGGCTTTTATACATCTTACGTGAAGAAATGCTGTAACTTATTTTCAAATGAGATTGTTTGTAAATCCTGCTGCGAATCATTCATTTTAACATTTTAGCAACAGAATTACCTTGCCCTTGAAAGGGTTAAAATATCATTGTACAACCAGGGCAGAAAGACGCGAATTCTGTTTTCCAGTAATTCTGGAAAACGATTTCAAACAGAAAGCGAGGATTGGCAAGGAATATCCCACGGCTTCTTTATGTTCCTAATGCAGACCATGCAAATGCTTCAGAATCAGATAGAATATTTCTCCTTATTCGAATCAATAACAGTTCAGTTCCCCCCCCCCTCCCTCTCCGGAGAGCTTCAGAGGGAAAAAATGTCTTAATTGAACACTGCAAAGGAACCTGTCGTTTGAGGGCCCATGGCTCCGGTCTCTTATCAAACAAACCTTCAATTACTGTGATTTTTTTTATTTTTGGATACAAATATTTTCAAATGTACCTAGAGTTAGGGCCCCACTGCCATCAGGCAGCAAATCATTATTTTTCATATTTCAAGAAAACATGATTGTCTTATCTGGAAGGCACTCTGCGATCGACCCAGATTAAATTCAAAATTTTAACATCATCGTTCAAGTTGCTTTAAGGACCGATTTGGCATTCTTCCAATTTGAATTTAATGACAGTAACAAAATTTACCGGAAAGGTCTTTCAGTTTCCGAAAAAGGATGAAATCACCACAAAGTGCGAAAAATCGTATAAAATTTCGGAAAAATTCAAAATTCGTAGAGAACAAAATTTTCTGTATTGAATTAAAACATTGAAAATCGCATAAAAGAATTAGCGAAAAGTTCAAAAATCGCTGTACGAATAAACCTTATTTTAAATAGGGTAAAGTTTACTAGATTCGGCTAAAAGATTGAAACATGATTCCTTTTAAGAATATCAAACATCGCCGTAAACCATGAAAAAAACGCTAAAAATCGCATAAAAATTCAAAAATCGCAGACGACAAGATTTATTATTTTGTGCTAAAAGATTGAAACCAGATTATTTTTACGAATGTGGGAAAATCGCCGTGGAACGCGAAAAAACGCTAGAGATCGCATAAAAAAATTAAAAAATCGTTGAAGACAAAAGTTACTATATATCTATACTAATATTATAAAGGAGTAAAGATTGTTTGTTTGTTTGTTTGTAGGGGGTAATCTCTGGAACTACCGAACCGATTTCAAAAGTGATGGTGAAAAATTGATGGTGACAACCCTTGCTCCAACATAGGCTATATTTTATGTCGGTGCCACTGACCCCAGAGGGGTGCAGGAGCGAAAAACGTTCTAAAATTGCGATTTTTTGTATACCGAAGGAGCTAGAAATTTGAATTTTGGCATTGTAGTTACTTATAAGATGTAAATGCTCTCTAGGAACAAATTTTTAAAAAAATTCGAAATTTAATAGGGTGAAATAAGCGAAAAGCGTTCTAAAAACATTCTAAATTACAATTTCTATGGAATCTCTGGAACTACAGAACCGATTTCAAAAGTGATGGTGGCAAATTGATGGTGACAACCCCTACTCCAACATAGGCTATATTTTATGTCGGTGCCACTGACCCCAAGGGGATGCAGGAGCGAAAAATGTTCTAAAATTGCGATTTTTTGTATACCGCAGGAGCTAGAAATTTGAAATTTGGCATTGTAGCTACTTATAAGATGTAAATGCTCCTAGGAACAAATTAAAAAAAAAATTCGAAATTTAAAAGGGTGAAATAAGCGAAAAGCGTTCTAAAAACATTCTAAATTACAATTTCTATGGAATCTCAGGAACTACAGAACCGATTTCAAAAGTGATGGTGGCAAATTGATGGTGACAACCCCTGCTCCAACATAGGCTATATTTTATGTCGGTGCCACTTACCCCACGGGTGTGCAGGAGCGAAAAACGTTCTAAAATTGCGATTTTTTTATACTGAAGGAGCTAGAAATTTAAATTTTGGCATTGTAGTTGCTTATAAAATGTAAATGCTCTCTAAGAACAAATAAAAAAAAATCGAAATTTAAAAGGGTGAAACAAGCAAAAAGCGTTCTAAAAACATTCTAAATTACAATTTCTATGGAATCTCTGGAACTACAGAACCGATTTCAAAAGTAATGGTGGCAAATTGATGGTGACAATCCCTACTCCAACATAGGCTATATTTTATGTCGGTGCCACTAACCCCAATCGGGTGCAGGAGCGAAAAATTTGCGAAAATTGCGTCTTTTAATACTGAAGGAGCTAGAAATTTGAAATTTGGCTTTGTAGTTACTTATAAGATGTAAATGCTCTCTAAGAACAAATTAAAAAAAAATCGAAATTTAAAAAGGTGAAATAACCGAAAAGCGTTCTAAAAACTTTCTAAAATACCATTTCTATGGAATCTGTGGACCTACAGAACCAATTTCAAAAGTAATGGTGGCAAATTGATGGTGACAATCCCTACTCCAACATAGGCTATATTTTATGTCGGTGCCACTAACCCCAATCGGGTGCAGGAGCGAAAAATTTGCGAAAATTGCGTCTTTTTTATACTGAAGGAGCTAGAAATTTGAAATTTGGCATTGTAGTTACTTATAAAATGTAAATGCTCTCTAAGAACAAATAAAAAAAAATCGAAATTTAAAAGGGTGAAACAAGCAAAAAGCGTTCTAAAAACATTCTAAATTACAATTTCTATGGAATCTCTGGAACTACAGAACCGATTTCAAAAGTAATGGTGGCAAATTGATGGTGACAATCCCTACTCCAACATAGGCTATATTTTATGTCGGTGCCACTAACCCCAATCGGGTGCAGGAGCGAAAAATTTGCGAAAATTGCGTCTTTTTTATACTGAAGGAGCTAGAAATTTGAAATTTGGCATTGTAGTTACTTATAAGATGTAAATGCTCTCTAAGAATAATTTTTAAAAAATCGAAATTTAAAAAGGTGAAATGAGCGAAAAGCGTTCTAAAATCATTCTAAATTAGAATTTTTGTGGAATCTCTGGAACTACAGAACCGATTTCAAAAGTGATGGTGGCAAATTGATGGTGACAATCCCTGCTCCAACAGCCTCTTTAATAAAAAGCTATGCGATGCTGACGACTGGGTTTTTCGCTAATTGTTGCCACAGCGGAAAATGAAACCTTTGAAGTTGCTGAAAAAAATAATAGCTCGAAAAGTATTTGTCAGAAAATTGTTAGACAAACTGCGTTTGAAAGGTAAAAAATTGTATTTTTCTGGATGTAAATTTCAAATCTAATGATTATGCCGTTTTTCAAATAATGAATTTCAAAAATTACCAAATTTCACAATGGAGTACCATAGCGGAACCTTCATGCGTAAATAGATAATGATAAGGGCGACGAGTCCTGATGTGTATATTGGCACGAGTCACAAATTATAGTAGCCTTATTATTCTGTTAAAATATAAGAGTGAAGTATGAAATGTCAATATTTTGTTTGATTAAAAGTTCGTTAAGAGAAATTGACCAGCGTAGCGTGCTAGTATTTGGCTAAAAGATTAGAACAAGATTTTTTTTTTTTTTTTTTTTTTTTTTTGGAACAAGATTTTATTTATTTATTTTTTTTTTTTTTTTAACAAACGTGGAATCGAAATAGTTGGAATGGAGATTTTTTTGCAATTTCACTATTAATATTTCCAATAAACGGAAAATATGTTTCAATATCGACGTTTTGTTGGAGATAATTACAATGAATTACAATATCTCTGCAGTATTGATGTTTCATTACAAATATTTCCAATACAAACCCAATTTACAAGTACATTTCCAATATTTGTATTTCAGTTCAAAGATTAGCGATAGCGATCAGTGTTGAAAATTAAGCGTATTTTTGTATTCAAAATATCTACCAGAATATTTAAAAAATAATATTGGCTTAATTTAATGGCAGACTTTCGTCGATTAAATAAAATGAAAATTACTATTTCAAAAGTCCAGTAGATATTTTGAATTCAGAATTCCGCTAAATTGGCAACAGTTTAGGGATGAATGCAAATATTGGCGCAATATAACTAACATAACTGATATTGGTTTTCATGGTAATAATTGTGCTTCTATTTCCAAATAGTAATCTTCGCCTCATTTAATCTCAGAATTTATAATGCGAATATTACTGTTATGGTGAAATATTGGTTATAAAAAAAATCCGGACACATAATCAATCAATCCAGGTTTTCGAATCAGGTTTTTTTTTTTTTTTTTTTTTTTTTTTTTTTTTAGTAAGCTTAACATTACTGTACCTATTACTACTGCAATGTCAAATCAATTTTCATTTTTTTTCCTCTTTGAAATGTCACAGTATTAGAAATGCAGTTTACCACTGTCACATTTGATTGAAAGTAGGTTTTATTTTTATAACTTTTATTTTATGTATTACAAATAAATAATGTAAATTTTATTAACTTGAGTGAAAATGTTGCGCATTGGATTAAAAAAAAAAAAAAAAAAAAGATGAATGTAATGGATAATGAATAAAAAGGCATTTAATCACCCATTTTGACGCAAACTTCAACCAAACACTTTCCCACTTTCACATTTATAATATTATAGGATATTATCATTACATGGGCCACACCAGTGGCTGAAAGGTCCTGCTCTAAAAGCTGGTAAACGGTAGGTGCTGGGTTCAAACCCCTATCGCGCTCGTCGACCTAACCGTTCGGGGTTTTCCGTGGTTTTCTTCGAACCTTGCGTAAATACGGGTTAGGATCCCTTAGAAAGACCCATCCACGGAGGGCATTCCCCCCCGCCGGCCGGCCCCCTAGCGCAGATAACCGGCCGTAACAAATAACCAACCAACCATTACTACATGAAGATAATAACAAAACTGATTGTTTCAGAATATTCAAAATCTCATACCAGAAAAATATACTGAGAAACGCCAGTGTGCAATCTGAACGGAGTAAGGTATTGTGATTATGCATTGTCGTGGATTGGACGCATACAAGATTTTTGTCAGGAGGAGGAGGACAATGGTACATTCTCTATTTAAAGTTATATCTAACTATTTTCAAAGATTTAAGGGGTTGGGAGTACAGACTACGGTCACTCCCCTGCGTATGCCAAATGCCCTGGCAATAATGTCAGGATCCAAAAGTGAAAACACCAAAGAACGCATTTTGCAAAGGTATTAGAGAAAAACAAGTTGGAAATTGTACGTCACACGTGACAAATGAGGTGCGTTCGTACTATAGCTAGTTATATAAATATTCAGATCTTGATGATTTTTAATTCTGTGAAATGAATTGTATCGTCTGCAGATTAATTTCTGTCATAAAATAAGTATCTCGGTCGCTTGGCGGTGAAGCCTCGGAAGCTCCTATAACAAGAAAGCACCGATTTTTAGGAAACATTCAAATTTCTTAATAAATATTTTTTTATTAATATCTCCTAAAATTTTGATTCGATTTTTATAAAATTTGAAATGTCTCGACAAAATTCTGCAAAAATAATATATCTTAAACTTCAAACCATTCGGTTGGGTAGTTTTTGCGTTGTTATATGCAGACGGACGGACCAAGCGACGACAATAGGTGCTACGTATTTATATAATTATGAACGCACCTAAAAATCATATTCTAGGAGTCAGTGGTGAATTCGGGTGGGGTGTGGGACTTTCCCCTCGGGCACTGAAATGTTATCCCGGATTGTTTCGAATTTTGTGCTTACAAATAGCCAAAAAATTACCATCCCCTATTAATTCCATAATGACTGTCTTTGGAGCTGCAGAAATATCCCCCCAGGGGAGGGAATGTCTGAATTCAACTATTCAACAGTGCTAAGAATGAAAAATCAGCATTCTGGTAAGGGCGAGCTAGTGAGTCGTCCGCAGTGTTCAATTGAGCTATTTTTTCGCGGAAGAGATTTCTGAAGCTACTGGGAGGGGAGGGAAATTACACTTCTATAATAGATCATTAATCAGCAAAAAATCTGAAATTTTCCGGACAGGGAGAGTACAGGACTTCTAAAATAAAGGGGTTCCAGGTGCAAGAAGCATTTTTGGGTGGACCAATATTTTGTTAGTTAGAGAAATATCTGTATGTCTTGTTAGGGAAAAGATTTTCTAAGATCATTTTTTTTTTTCAAAATATTTTAAAAATTAGTCTTGTTTAGGGCGCCAGTATAAGAGCAGGAGACTAGGTGGTCTGCATCCACTGCATTCTCCTTATGGCTGGCCCTGAAAGGGTGGGGGGTGGAGGAGTTACCCGGGCTATCCCTGGATTTATCACGGCGTCTTGTTACGACGGACGTTCAGAAAGCCAATATCACCAATTATGAGACAACAAGATAGTCAAAGAAATGTGATGAAATGGGGTGGCATCGACTAACTGAAACTTAATAAAATAAATTCATTAATTTCGCAGAATTTCAGAGAAGAATATGGTAAAAGATAAATGTTAATTAAAAAAAATTACCTCTATCAATCTTTTAAGGATGGGCGAAGTCCCCTTCGGCACATATCTGGCATACTGGTCTGAAATGCCCATGACAAACTAGCCTCATGCAGTAGAAACACACAGTTTTTGTCTTTTTATCTGCACTTCGAGGACATAGAGAGCAACGTCCTTTATTTGGAACTTTCATTTTCTTCAACGGTGGCGCGGGTTCCGAGGGCTCCTCGCTCCCTCCACTAATTTCGGCACATTCCATACGAAGAGTTCGTGGAAGTGATTCCAGCGTTGACCTGTATTTTATATGATCATTCACCAATGCTAATCCCAAATCCTTCAGAAAATCTCTCCTACTTTTATACATCAGCGGTGGATTCTTGGTTGACATCAGGATTACTCTAGAATTTATAGCAGCGATATTCAAGAGCGCGAAAAAAACAACTGTTGGCCACTTACTGGTGATCCTATTGACTGAATAACAAGCTATCATTTCTTCTAATGTTGTAACAGCTCCACTAGTATTGTTGTAAAAGTGCAGAATTTCTGGCAGCGTAATATTTTGCTCAGATTCGACAACAGTGTCAGCTTTATGCATAGTTGATAACGCAAGTGTGCATTTCCCTTTCTCGTGAGAGTAGGACACTAGCGTAGCATCCTCTCTGAATCCAAACAGAGAAGAGTTGACCCGTCTTTTATTGGCACTCTTAAACTGGAATGGTATTTCTGGCTTGTTTTTCTTAACTGTACCAACTACGGTGATATCTGCAGAAAGCAACTGTCTTGCGAGTGAATAGCTGGTAAACCAACTATCTAAGGTGAGATTTCTATTTCCAGATTTACATAACGGCTTAACCAATCTTGTCACAATATCATGCGGACTATTGCTTATTTTATAGGGTCCTTGTGGTTGTTTGTTGTCATAAACTTCCATGTTCCAAGTATACATTGTACAAGCATCCACCAATGCAAATATTTTAATACCATACTTAACTTTTCTCTTCGGTATGTACTGGCGAAATTTGCACTTTCCTCGAAAAGGTACAAGCATGTTATCTATTGTAATGTATTTGCCAATATTGTATGCTTCTTGACATCTGGTGATAAATTTATCGAAAAAAGTTCTGATGCCTGCCAAATTATCACTGGCTTCTCTTTCGTCTCTAGAATTTAAATCGTCGAAACTTATAAATCTAATCAAATTTAGGAAACGTTTGTATGACATTGTAGTATGAAATATGCTGATCCCCGTACCATCAGCTGACCAAAGATCTTTGACATTTGTATGTGAAGACTTGAATACACCTCCTAAATATAAAAGTCCAATCAGAGCATAGATTTCTCTACTATCTGTTTTTTTACAGTCTCTTTCCCTTTTGAAATTTTCACTTAATTTACCTATCTGGATATTAGTATGCTCAACTATTTGATTTATCAGCGCTTCATCAAAAAGAATTTTCCAGCTGCTTATTGGATCTGTAACATTTGCTGCATCTCCTTTAGGCCCAGGAAAACAAGTTTCTGGAGTTAAGATTTCTTCAGACTTCAATTTTTGTTTCAACCAAACGGTTTTTCTGTCAGTTCCAATGTATGTGCCAGAATCTGAATTTAAAGATGAATCCAATTCATCATAATACTCATCATCAATGTCGGTGTCATTATCGCTAAAAGCCTCTTGATCTGTAATATTTTCCGTAAAACTAGACCCCTCTTCATCTTTTGCTTCTGTTTCTTTCAAGAGAGCACGAAGATATTCGGTTGCTTCCAAGTATGAGGTTGCCATTTTCTTTATCAATCTTTTTCTTCTATCGAATTCTGAAGTTTTTTCAGTACAATTCTTCTATTTCAAAAATTAAACTTCTAAATATAAGATAAAATTGTTGCACACACAAAGATTTAATTAATCTGTCTTCAGCTAAAAATTAGAACTGGAAATGAAGCAGTATTAAAATTCCTTAGACTAAAACGATGACTCTTTCATGAGAGCACGAAAGTCTTCGGTTGCATCCAGGTATGAAATCGCCATTTTCTTCTATCGAATTCTGAATTTTCTGCGGTATGTATAATAGTCATTCTTCTATTTCTAAAACTAAATTGATAGAAATTTGTCGCACATACTTAGATTTCAATAATCTGCTTCTGCCTTCAGCTAAAAATTAGATCTGGAAAGAAAATAAGACTAAAATATCTTGCACAAACGACGGTTCTCTGAAGGTCACGCTTCGCATTTCTCTTTTTCTCCTATCTACCGAGCGCGTGGGGCTGCATCGATCCCCAAATTTCCCGTTGCTAGGGGAAGAAGGGAAAAATATCTCTATTAGCCCGCTCTTGAATTGCAGCAATATAGGGACATAGCACTGAAAAAGACCTCACGTTTTATCACAACCGCTCGCCTTTGAAAGAGAATAAACGTGCAGTTGGATTTCGAAAGCTGGATTTCATATTTCTTAGAGGTTTAACCTTTCAACAGGCGCGTTGTAATTTTTTGTATGAGTGTTCGTATCGTATTTTTTTACACAGTAATTACGATTATTACAAATGCAAGATTTCATGATAGTAATAAGAGACAAGTTAGAAAAATAGTTATTCATATATATCAGTAGAAATAGTTACATTTTAATTTCGGCGACATACGTGAGAATAAAATGTAAGAAATGTCACGTTTCTCGTAAAATTTATGAAAGAGCGATCGCTGAAAAGATAAATAGTGAATAGTTTTTTACAACTTTTACTGAAATCACCTTGAAAGCATTTTTCGTCTTCATTGATTGTTTTCTTAAATAGATTTAATCTATTTGTTTAATGATATCAAAATATTATAAAAAGATGAAAATATAGCTTGGAAAAAATTGTTTTTAAACTAGCCAAATTGCATAGAGTTTTAAACTTTCAAATATAGTTTTATTTTGTTTAATAAGATGTTCTAAAATAAAACTAAATGAATAAGTTCATTTCATAACAGGGTTTAAATAAATAGTGAATAATTTTATACAACTTTTAGTGAAATAACTTTGAAAGTAGTTTTTGTTGGAATTGACTGCTTTCTACACTATATTTAATATATCTATTTAGCGATAACAAAATATTATAAAAGGTGAAGATAAAATTTAGAAAAGAAAGAATTTTTAAATTCGACAAATTATACAGAACTTTCAAAGAGAACTGAATTCTGTTTAATATGTTTTAGAATAATATAAAATGCCTGATTCTTACAACTTTTACTGAAAGCACCTTGAAAGTATTCTTCGTTTTCATTGATTGTTTTCTAAAATATATCTTTTAATATCTTTGTAAACTTTAAATAGATTTAATCTATTTGTTTAATGATATAAAAATATTATAAAAAATAAAAATGCAGTTTCTTAGAAAAAATTGTTCTTAAACTAGTCAAATTGCACAGAGTTTTAAACTTTCAAATGTAATTTTATTCTGTTTAATAACATGTTCTAAAATAAAACGAAATGAATTGGGTTCATTTCATAACAGGGTTCAAACACATAGTGAATAGTTTTTAGAACTTTTAGTGAAATAGCTTTGAAAATATTTTTCGTTTGAATTGATTAATTTCTAAACTATATTTAATCTACCTATTTCGTGATAACAAAATATTATAAAAAAATAAGATACAGTTCAGAAAAGAAAGAATTTTTAAATTCCACAAATTACACGGAAGTTTAAACATTCAAATAGAATTTAATTCTGTTTAATGTGTTTTAGAATAAAAAATAAAAAAAATCGAATCTTAAAACTTTTAGTGAAAGAGCGTGGAAAATATATTTCGTTGTGATTTATTGTTTTGTAAACCAGAATTAATAAATCTATTTAGCGATAATAGAATAAGAGGCGGCCACCGTCGAAATTCGACGAAATAAAAAAGGTTAATAAGGAACTGTTAAATGAACTTTAAAAAAAAAAAAAAAAAAAGTCTCACATTGGCTAATTTAATTTCTACAACAATTATTAATAAAAAACATTTTTTTTAACTATAACCTATTTTTATAAATTTTAACTTTTCACATTCTTAAAAAATTAAATTTTATTCATCTAATCTATAGTTTATTTCGAAACTAGCTGACCCGCCCGGCGTTGCCCGGGCCCGTGATAATAGCCTTAAATAAATCTCAGATTTGTATGATTTTATATCTTTAACCCGATTTTGTATGAATTTTTACATTTAAATGGATAAATCGGGAAAAAAATATTGATATTTAGTAATTAAAATGCTCATGAGCAGACCTTTTCTTGTTTTTAAACGTAGAATCGTTTCATAATTAAAAAAAAAAGTTCTTGTTGTCCGAACTCTTTGAAATTTTTATCGGTATTAAATATTACGGTTTTGCAACCTGTGTAAAAAATTTTCTGAAAAAGTATTGATATCTAGTTGTAAAAGAAATATGTTTGCTTCTCAATTTTTTTGTTTGTTTGTTTGTTTTCGCGTCGGATCCTTTAACGTAACAGCAACAAAAAAAGTTCTTATCGTCCAAACTCTCTGAAATTTTAATAGGTTATAAATGAACTGTATCCAAACTCATTAATATTTCGTGAAAAAATATGCATATTTAGTAGGGAAAATATGAGCCGAAGCCGCGCCGAAACAACCCGCGGTTTAGCGTTTTGACCACGAACGTTTCAAAATTTTGTAGGTAAAGTAAATATGGTCTGCTGATATGCTCTAAAACGATTATGTTGAAATATCGACGTGTGAAGATGGTGCTTTATAGGTAAAATGTTTAAGGGAGGGGTACTCCAGGGATGAGATTTCTCCGCTTTTTTGAATACCAGTATAATCTTAGAGAAAACGTTGTTCTCTTAAATCGCAAAATATTCCGATTAAAGAAAAAAACATTTTCTGTAAGATTATACTGGTATGCAAAAAAGCGGAGAAATCTCATCCCTGGGTACTCTGACGTCTGACACATAGAAAATCACCATTTTGGTAATCTATCTTTGAGTGATTTGTGTCCAGAATAAATATAAGAATCTTTGTTGTCAGCAAATTATACATAAAACGTAATAAATCGCATAAATATATACAATACTTTTAAAGTCAGTTTAATTAACACACACACACACACACACACACATATATATATATATATATAATTCGCAAAATGTTCAGAGTTACGCGTACCTCCGTGTACCACTGAATTAAAAGTATATAAATATATCATTTCGCACTTATTTCGAGGAGAGGTAAAAACTCGCTAACACGTCCACTTTCGTTATTCTTAAGAAGTTATAAAGTTAGGTAACATTTTTGAAAATTTATTTGTTTATTTATTTTTCTGAACTGTTGTTTGCTGACGAATGTAGATACTTTTCGCACACACCCTTCCCTTTCTAACGAAAATTCTCCGTACGCCCATGCTGATTATATAGTGTTGCATATCTGCAGCACTGTAATATAGATGATTAGCATTACATAAAACTAGAGAAATAAAAAAATCTTTTCAAAAAATATCTGAACTAATTTGAAGATGCTGCTAAATTAACTCCACTTCCGAACAGCTGAATATTTCCGACACACAACTCTTCTTTCCCGTTTAGATTAACAAGTTCAATGTACTCTTGAGCCGGGTAAACAAATCGTTATATACTACATGATCCTTCTTTTCTTTTTGTGGCAGCTACCCAAACGTAACTCTTCTTCGTTTACGAAAGTAATTAAAAGCCCCTTTATAAACTTCCCATTTGCGTTGCTTTCAAAGTATATCGCTGATTAGAATTAACCATATTTGTCGAGGGTTAATTAGATTTTTTTCTTGTTTCTCTTTGTTGTTCTATGCGAGCAATAAGGGTTTTCATTTCCAGATTCAGTCAGATGCAGATCATCCTTGTGTATTTTAAGAATTGATAAAATTTTGTTTGTATTGGATTTGTTTTGAATGTAAGTTTCCGATTCACTTTAAATAGATAAATTTAGCTACGTATAACGTAAACAAGCTTTAGGAAATTTCAACAAGAAATAAAAATTAAACGCCGTGCTTAACAAGTAACTATTAAAGTACTATCATGTGTTTATAAAAATCGAATCTTTTGATGCTCAAAATCTCAGCAAAAATTATCACCAATTACATTCAGTTGAGTTGCAATAGGGAAATACGATTGTTTCATGGGGATAGTTACAAAAAGAAATAAAAAGGCTTCATAATCACTTGGATATTTAATATTTTTCGATATTAAAAAAAAAGGACCCTAGACAAAGTTAGCCCTAGTCATAGACCGCTGACTAAGTCGGGAATCCAAGGGGGGGGGGGGAGGGGTTAATGGATCTGCAGACTCCTCTCCGAAATGTAAAGAAAATATAAAGTTTAATTACGAACGTTTTTCTAAAATGCAGTGAAACTCGCTAAGACGGAATCAAAACGAACCAGAATATATTCCGTTTTAAACAGGAAGGTACAGACTTGGAAGGTACGTCTTTTACCAGGGACCATGAAATTTTCCCTTTAAACCAGTTTTTTCGTTATGAACAGGTTTTATTTTCACAGGTTAGGTTATATTGTATGAAACATGATATATGGTAACTAAAATTGCATTGTTATTTTTTTTATTAGTTTAATAAAACACTTACTCCAGCTATTTTTCAGTTGGATGCATTATATAAATAAGAGGTTTCTTCTCAGTATGAACTGACAAAGTGTTGAATCCTTTTTGAAATTTATGTAATGTTTGGCATGGTGCAGGCTTGTTATTCAGCAAGTGACATCACACTGAAAAAGAAAAAAAAAAAAAAAAAAAAGGGGGGGGGGCGCATGCGCGGTAGCGTATTACTGCTTATTTTACTGTTTATTACTGTTAATTTTACGGTATAATACTGGCATCTGGGGTACCAATATTATACTGTAATATCGACACTTTTTTTTTGTAGTGCACTGTTATGTGTTATTTTATTTCAATAACATTTTAAAATATTAGCGAAATAAATTGTTCTATTGTTTTGTAACTTTTTGACTAGAATTAAGCTATATTTAATACCTCAGAAGTCTAATTGATTGATTCTGATTCTCGAACACACAAAAAGATTCTATTAGCAACATTTTAGGGCTTAAAAGTTTTCTCGGAAAATACTGTCAAATGTCTCCCTTATTCTGATTATCGTGACGCGATGGAAAGGTCATTATCAACAAGCGATCGACTGTAATTCCAAATGTATTCCATTTATGATAAAATTAAAAACGCTATTCGTTTCTTAGGTTTCTTAATATAGTAAAAGTCTGCAAATGCCATGCATGTATGCGGCAAAATGAATTCGTGAATGTGTTGAGTATGTGAGTGTGTGTGTGTGTGTGAAGGGGCGGGCAGCGTACTTTAAATATTTTCAAATTTATTGTTTACTTCGGTTTTATTTATTATTTATTTATTTATTGACACATTTTTTTTATTACACGTAATTTCCGGTAATCTGTTAAATGTTAATTGGTTCATTAAAACAGATTTTCGTTACATCAGAGCTCGTTATACATGAGTTTGACTGTACTGACTTGTTTAGGAAACGATCACGCATTTCTCTATCTTTAACAGTGTAAATATAAGCCTTTTTGCTGAGAAATAAATAACAGAGAAAAGGGTTCGGAGCCAGGAACTCTGCCATACCATCTAAACAATAAAAATAGAAAGCAATTTGTATGCTAAATGACGCTATAATATGGTGGTCAAGTTCCTTAGTATAGCAAACACTATATTATAATATTTGTCCTCTTTTGTTTTACCTTCAGACAGGGCTGCGGAGTCGGAGTCGGAGTCAGGCCTATTTTTGGACAAAAGAGTCGGAGTCGGAGTCACTAAAACACAGGCCGACTCAGACTCCGACTCCAGCTTGTTTTTTAGACAGTTTGAAGTGAAATTAAACCAATTCTACGTAATTTTAAATTTATAAAATGAATTATTATTTTTATATTTGGAATACAAGAAAACCCAGGTTAAACAGGTCCAATATACTGTCCAGTTTACAGCGTATATATGAAAACTGCTTTTAATTGAAATCTTTAGTTTATATTTTATATTAGTATGCAGTACTTTCTCTCGGTTTTTGGAGTTTGCAGAACCCGAGGTAATGCGAAAATTGGAAGTTTCTGCTCTTTTTAGAGTCCACAGAATCCGAAATATCATTGTAATAGAAAAATTTTCCCTTTTGTTTTCTTGTTTGTCTCAGATTCTTCAGGCCTGTAGGACTAAGAGTAATGCTGAAATTGTAGTAAATTTTCTCCCCTTTTTACGTGTACATAAGACCTCCCACCCCCCGAAAAAGAAAAGTGAAATTATATATATATATGTATATATATATATATATATATATATATATATATATATATATTTTTTTTTTTTTTTTTTTTTTTTTTTTTTGAGTCTGCAGTAACTCAAAATAATGATGAAATAGTGAAATTTTTGTTATATTTCTCCTTTCGATATTCAGGTCTTGCAGACCCGAAATAAAGCCAAAATTATAAACTTAATGCCGGAAATACAAAATATTCCTCTTTATTTCTATTCCCTTACATCGGAATTTTTCGGGTCTGGAAGACACAATAACTTCAAAATTACAACATTTTGCATTTTCTTTTCCAAGTCAGCGGGATCTGAAATAGTAAAATTTCTATTTTATTTACTTCTTTAGATTTCAATATTTGGATTTTTCGGGTCTGCAGGACCCAAAATTGTACAATTAATAATGCTGAAAATATAAAATTTCTTCCCCTTTTTTACGAAGAAGTGAGAACAAAATTAATGCTAAAATGGTAAAATTTTTATTTTTATTTTTCTTGCATTCCCCCGTAATTTTTCGGGTTCTGGAGACCCCAACTGATACTTACATTGTAAAATTTTCGCCTCCTATTTTGAGGGTCTGCAGGAATAGATATAAAACCAAAATTAAACATCCGTTCACCCATATATTTTGGTGAAAAAAAGGTGAAACTTTTTATACTAAAATACTGTCAGAAGTTTGCCGCTGCAGTAAATGAGTCCTAGTCTTGACTACCTATCACAGCTTATACCTATATTTCATCCAAAAATATACACATCATACACTTCAAGGTCAAACAGGAATGTAACAGCAGGTTGCAGTGTTGCCAGTTGAGTTTTTTTAATTCTGATTTCTTGATTGCTGCCATTTTTTTAAATAGTAATAATTTCCTTTATTTAATGACAAATTTAATAAAGCAACTATTACTATTTCAAAACAAATGACAGCAATAAAGCAATCTGAATAATAGGAATCAACAGGCAATACTAGTACTTTCGACGTCCCGGAGTCGGAGTCGGTACCTTTAAAATTTCAGGAGTCGGAGTCGGACATTTTTCCAACCGACTCCGCAGCCCTGCCTTCAGCAGGTCTGCGGACGACAAATTATTCGACAAATTAATGACGATAATTCAGTTAATTAAATAATGCCTTTTTGGTAACCATTTACTCTTGCGGTAAAATGGTGAATCAAGCTCATCAAGAGTTTTTCTTTTGCCAGTATATATCCTTTATTGCTCCATGCGCAAATGGCAGGGTTGTCCGATATTTACCGTGTGATGGAATTTACCATCTAATAGAAAAACACAATTTTTTCATTTTTCTTTCACATTATGTTTATCAATAAAAATTAAAATTTTTAAACATTTAAAAACAGTATTAAATGCCTAAAGTCTTAAAATTATTCATAGAATACATACATGGAAATGTGTATACCCATCTTAATGAACTATTTTTTCTTTTATTTATTTTTTACTAAATACAGATATTTTCGTAATTTGCTGAAACTTATGAAATATAAAAGTATGTATTTAGCAAAAATATTCATGCATTAATATTATTTTTTGAAAGTTGCTAATAGTAATGACTAAAGAAAGGTAAAAAAGAAATAATAAATTTATTTTTTATTATAATTAAAAAGTTTTTAGTTATTAATGAGTTTTTATTTATTACTTTTTTTTTAATTTTAATTCACTTTAATGAACGAAATAATGAATTTCTGAAACGATCGTGTCTTAGATAATAAATACATTCATAAATTAAAATAAGAACAATTATTTTTATTTATAATCCAGTTTAATAATTACATAACAAAACTTACAAGTTACAAGTATAAAAACATTAAAACAAATAGAAATGTTTGGAATGCTAAATTTGAAATAGTCATCACAAAATTTAGTTTTAATAAACAATAGTACAGTACACCAATTTAAGTCTTTGTATCCTCTGAGCATTCTATAACAAAATACAAGTTTTGCAGCTTTCTGCACACCGAGTCTTTTACTTATTTTATTATGGATATTTGAAAAGTTGTAAACCAGTCGTTCTATTGATGCAGAACTGCAGGGCCGACCCCTGGCAAAGCAGTTACGGCGTCCCAACGTATACTACAATACTGAAGTGATAAAATTTCTATTTTAAAATTATTTATACCAATGGAATAATATACAATAAAGCTAATAGAATGTATGAAAAACACCACTATTCTCACATTTAAGGTGCATAATTTATTTTAATTTCGTAGAATCTTCTATCCTTTACACTATTTTAAATATTTATTTTTAGCGTTCACTGTTACTTTCAGTATCATCAAATCTATACATTCCCAAAAAATTATATCAACTACCTGTAATAAATAAAGTTAATACTCACTTTTTTCTCACAGAGAAACATTTAAAAATAAATTTTGAAGAAAAATATTATTTTATATAGAGGAAACGTTATTTCGAATTTTATAGAGATTCCGGGGGCCTTTATACAAAACGTCAATTGGCGCGGGGCCCTAGGCAGCCTCCCCGTTTGCTCGATGGTTATTGCGCCGGCCCTGCAGATCTGTAGGGCGTGGAATCGAATTTTACCGTAATATGAACAAATTCAGATTTGACTTCTTTATCATTTGAGGCTTTCCAACAAACTTTTTGTTTCGAAAAAAAAAAAAACTTCTTGGAAATGGTTCAGCTTCTGCTTCGTATGCTAAAAATACTGGAAGAGATTTCGACATGCGATTCTTCAGCCACACTCTTGCCATTTACATCTGATTTTAACTTAATGTTTGATCATTCTTGTATGTCGGATCACTCATAAATGCCAAAAGATGAAAGGGAATCAGATTTTTATGTGGAGTTAATGTAGCACAATTTTCTAATTTAAGCATTCAAAAGAAGCATCTTGCTAGTGTTGTATTATCACTTTGAAAGTTGTTTAAGAGCCTACACTAGTCACGGGAAGAAATGCTCAAGCTAATGTTAAGTATATGGGAGGGTTCTAGCGCTATTTCTCGCTCGCATTTTATCGATTTTTGTTGCTGTTTTTTTTATAAGCGGGCATTTTCAATTTTGGAACCGGTTCTGAAAGTGAAAGTACCCTTATATAAAATAACTGGAACCAAAATTGAAAAATTAAAAACTAACAAAGTTGGAGATTGACCTCAGCTATCCTATGCAAAAAAGAAGCATTTAAAAATATTAAAATGCGAGCGAGAAATCGCGCTAGAACCTTCCTATAGACTTAACATTAGCTTGAACATTTTTCGCATGACTGATGTAGGCTCTTAATGTTTTGGCTACAGGCTGTAGTTGCTGTAAGAATTCTTTCACTTGTTTGAACAAGTTATAATCATTAATTAGATTTTGAATTTTAATCTCACTATCACTTTCGTGATTCTCACAAATGTTAGAAATACAGGCCTATTCTGAATCAATGTGGATATGCATTCCCTTTGGATATTTCCATCTTGTTTCTCTTGGCAATTGGGGTTTCACGGTATTGGAAAGTTTTTTTAGCCATTCAGCTGGTTGATGTTGGTTTTTAAAATTATTTTTTTACTTCAACAACATATTTAGTAATAGATATTGGAATGATATCTTGTGTCAACAAGTTCATCCAATGTGCTGCACATCCATAAACGATCAAATCATCTCTTTCTTTTTAACAACAGTTAACGTAGTTTATACATCATGCGGGGTTCGAACCCACGATCTCTTTCGAGAGCCAGAGCGCCTTACCGCCCCGTTTTCTGAATTCATCGAACTCCAACTTAAAGCGAATGAAATTGCAGATTTAATTTTACGCATGCGCAGATCTGTCCATTTTTGTCTTAAAATTTAAGTTTGTGTTTTAAGTTGGTTCTCAAACAATCTGCTGAACAACGCGAAACTTTCTGACACAATTTCTGACTCATTTTAAACGCAAAGGGCATAAAATTGGCAGGATTGACTACGGAAGCGATTTTGAATCGAAATGTGTTTTCCAATTTCTGATAAATGAATTACTTGTCTTGTTATAAGCGATTCGTGTCACGTGACGACACGATTTTCCTCATTCTCTCTCTGCTGCCTTCGTTTCAAAACGCCGGTTTTAGCAGTATTTTCTGAAAGATCTTCTGCCTTTACCCAAAAATGGAAAACTCATTTCGATTACAAAGTTTTTGAATAAGAACACCTGCCAATTTCATCCGTTTCCGAATAAAAACGAATTCAAAATTGTGTCAGAAAGTAGCTCCTTTGGATTTCAGAACAGCCTTAATGAACATTAGATTGTTTTCTTAAAATAAATAAATAACAAAAAGTACTTCTTCCATGCACATTATTTTATGTTAAATCTTACAGGAAAGGGTTATTTTTATTTTTTTTTTTGTAAAAACACTTTCCTATTTTCTTTTTATCCCCCCACCCCGCCCGCCAATTCATAAACTGCGGATAGTCATCTTTTAGAAAAGTTTCACTGTACACAGTAACATTTAACTTTGTTGAAAACGAAACGCAGCCAAACGTAACGATTCATTTAAAAGCAACTCTACACTGCTAAACCTGCGTAAATCACCAGGCGATTCCGACAAAAGCTTTATACGGCGATCGGAGCTTCCTGCTTTATATTCTATAGCTTAATCACAATGCTTCTGCTCCATCTAGAGCTCTGCAATTCGGCAAACCTGTTCATTTTCTTCGAAGCGAAAATTGTATAGTAATCACGATCTGCAAATGTTAGAGATGCATGGAAGCGTAGAGATTGTGACAATAGAGGGGTTATCCTCTGTACCCGTTAGATTTGATATAATCCGATATAACCCAGAGAGAGAGAGAACAGCGGATAGACGGTCAGAGGATCGTAGGCCTGGATCAGTCAGCTGTGACGCTGCGCAGATCCGTGAATGGCCAATTGTTACATGTGCAGCTAGCTGATTGACCGTGTGTGCTGTTTTATTTGATCACTTTTTTTGCGTGTGTGATGCAGGTTACCTGTGCTATAATGAAATTAAATATCAAAAGTAAAAAATTTTATCATTAACATCATCCATTAAAAGAGTTTTTTCAACGACATGGGGGGGTAAGACGAGATTTTCTTCGAGAATGGTACCTTACTGTCCTCGAGAAAATTATCGATTACGGCTCGGAGGTTTGGTACAATAATCTGAGAATAATTGATAAAAGAAACTTACAATCAATACAAAGAATTTGCTGAACATCAATAACAAAATGTTATAAGAATGTATCGACGCACACACTTCAGGTGCTCCTGGGCATTCCACCGTTATTATTTACATTAGAAGCAAAAAAAATCTTAAATACAAAATTAAAAATAATAAAGACATCTTAATATTTAATAATCAAATATTAGAATGTAACAAAATTGAAGAACAAGTCTATAAATTTCAAACAAATCCTGAAATATATATTAACAATTTAATTTTGACGGATGTAAACATAAACAAACCTAACGTAACACAGATCTATACTGATGGTTCTAAAACAGATAACAACACAGCATATGCTTATGTGGCCTTTAAAGATCAAATTAAAATTAAAGAACAATCTTGCAAAATTCAAAATAACAACACAGTCTTTCAAGCTGAACTTACTGCAGTTATTAACTCGATAAAATGGGCTATCTCAACAAATCAAAAAATAACCCAAATTTTTTCAGACAGCAAATCAACAGTATTAGCATTAAACAATATGTTCCCTAAATATAAACAAATATTTGACCTTCATAAATTACTAAAAGAAAATAAAAATAAAATTTTCTATATCACGTGGGTGAAAGGACACGTGGGTATTGTGGGCAACGAACTGGCGGACAAGCTGGCGTACCAGGCCGCACAGTACTGCAACTTGCCAGTAAGCAAGGAAGTTAAACTTCCATGCTCTTTACTTAATAAGCTTATTAAATTGCAATTGCTGGACAGGTGGCAGCACAACTGGGACTCCTCAGGGTGCGGCAGGTTTACACATAGTATTATTCCAAAGGTTCAATGCTCACTTATATGTAAAGTAGTAATATTTTAATAGTAATATTTAATATTTTTATAATAATTTAATTTTTTGATTATTTTAATATTTTAAAGTAGTAATATTTTTCCCTCCCTAGGCTTAGGGGTTCGTCCTGGCCATTAGCCAAAAGCTGGTCCCTAGGGTGGGCGCTGTCTGTCTGTCTGTGCTATAATGAAACAGATCGTGGTTTGCTACAAATACCGCCAATTAGAATAATAACTATAACGGATGAATGTAAAAGCATTCACACAAAATTTGTTTAGGAAAAATTTCTGCTTGGAATATGAAAAGTTTATACATACATACTTCAATATTTTACAAGATGGGAATTTAAAATGCTAATAATCCAAAATCATATTGCTCTTTGTATTGTTCTTTCAATGCAAGAGTCTCAAAGAATAGTTATAAATAAGGGAATGGATCTGGGAAATTAAATTGCTACTAACCCAAAATCATATTGCTCTTTGTATTATTCTTTGAATGCAATAGCCTCAAATAATAGTTATAAATAAATGATAAGATATGTATTTTATCTTATATCAGTGGTGTCTAACCTTTTTTGCCTGTGAGCTGCTTGTCACCATACTATTTTCGAGTAGTAATCTTCTGTGAGAAATCCACAATGTCTCACCCGAAACCCCTGTATGCAGTTCAGAAACCACCATATGAGAATCCCATGTAAAATATATTTTCCTCAGATTCAAGTCCACAAATATACCGGCAATTATCAAACGATCCTGTACATCATCACCCATCTTCCATTTTGAAATTACAGAGACAACTACCATAATGAAACGAACAACGAACCGGGTAGCATACCTTTCATCATGCCGCGAGGCCCCACACGCAGGACGCGAGAAGAGTGAAACACAGAACTCGCAATGACATCATGAGAAATCTTACTCTCCAATGAGAGCAGACTTCCTCAGGACATCACTTTTCAGAGCTACGACTGGCTAGAGAAATCTCTTTTGTTCCGTGCAAAAAAACAGAAGATATGTACTAGAAAGTGCAGAGTTTTTGGAGTTAGTGAATGAAATAGTTTTCAGCTATTTTGAATCTGCAGAGCGGAATCTTAACTCCGTGCAGGAAACGCAACGCATACTTTGGGTGATCACTTAAAGCCCCCTTTGGAAGAGCCTTTGTTGGCTAACAATTTGAGGTTTTATTTCATTTGATTGCCTAAGAGCGACTGCTCAGACAAGGGAACTAAAGCTGTAGAGCATAGTACCCCTCCCTGTCCCTTTATTAAAATCTTTAAAAAGTTAGTGTTCAGCCGCAGCTGAAGTCGTCGTTAAAACGCAACAATGGGCGGTAAAACATAAACATAAGAATGAAAGAAAATCGGCCTATGGCCGGCACTACCAGCAATACTCCAATAGCGAGCAAATGACAGGGAGTGATTAAGGTTTTTACAGGAGTGATCCATCACTGCCGGAAAACAGATTTTCCCACGCGACACTGGGCAGCGAGGGACATGAAAACTTTTGGGCCGGAAAAACTCCCTCGTGACAAACGCACGTTTTTCTGCCAAAGCTATACGCATGACAGGGGGCAGAGATTAGAGAAATTGTGAACCGACAGATAGGCTCCCTAAGTTAAATTTGAGAGGTAGGTTTAGGTGGTCATATATGCTTTTCAGTTTCCTCTTAAGAAGTGGGCGAATGAGGACATTTGCGAGCCAATTTTTGGAGGGTTTTGAGTGCACCTGAGATGCCATTGGCTTGTCATGTCAGTGTTCAGTGAAAATACGGGTGTGACTCTGTACCTTGTTCACTGCACTCGCATCAGTCTGAAGATGCACATTTGAATTTGTGTAAGGTACTGGCGGAAGGGTCCATGATCAGTAAGAAAAGCTGTAGTGTGAGGAATGAGGTAAAATAGTGTGTAGGAGACTTTGGGAATTAACGTATGAGTATGTCGGCCTTTTGTTGAGGTGGTTCAATGTACTTGCGAGTTTTTTAGAATATTTGTTTTTAATGAACGTTTGATGTAGCTAGGTGGGAGTGGCAGGTGGTGATCAATGTTGGGTTTTTTGTGGCTTCTTTTGCTAGAGTGTCCGCCAACTCGTTGCCAAATATGTCCTTGTGAGGGGACAACTGACCAATTCGTGCGCGGCTTACGAGAGTTAATAGACTTTTCTTGATATCAAGAACTAGTGGGTGTTTGGTTCTGTGGGAATTAACTGCCTGCAGACTAGACAGATTGTCACTATATATCCAGTGCAGGGTTGTGCCTGTGTGTGCGTGGATCCATTCGAATACTTGAAGGATGGCATATAGCTCCGCTTGGTATACCGTGCCGTTGTTGTTCAGTCTGCAGGCTTATTGGTAGGTGATCGAGGCACCTTCCGTGACACAGTAAGCTGATGCCATTCCTGTTGCTGTTCGAGATCCACCAGTAAAAATTGTTGGCAGTGTAGATGGCGTGTGCATGTTACGATCTGTATTTACTTGAAGGTGTGACGTTTCTTTTGCTGCATGCAACTGCTAACCATGGACTGTTCGTCCGATGCTTTTGGATGGAAAATGCTGTTCTATTGTTTGGGTGTATGAAAGGTGTAGGATTCTGCTCTTGTTGTATTCATATTCTAATGTTAAGATGATGGGTGGTATGCCTGTAATTACATTTAGTGTATCTGTTGATATGGTTTTATATCCCCTTGACAGTTGTAGTAGGAATGTTCTTTGAATTGATGTTAATTTTTTTTGTTAGTTTACCTTCCCAAATTCCAGCCCTATAAAGAATAATATTTTCTATAATTGTATCGTACCATATTTTAAGATTGTTATTATTGATCCCCCAAGATTTCCCCCTAAGTTTTGATGCATTGTGGTGGTGTTTGACTAATTTGAGTTTAAGTTGGTTGAGGTGTGCTATCCAGTGTTGATATTTATCTACAGTGACGCCTAAGATTTTCATATGTGGTACATGGTGCAAGCTAATTCCATTAATCCGCATTATTGGTTCACGCTCCGGCTTGGCGAATGTTAGGACCTCTGATTTCCCAGGTGATAGGTGTAGGTAGTGTGCATTTAGTAGCTGGCAGAATGCTGCGCGTGCTCGAGTCCCCGCTGTTTCTAGATCCAGACGCGTGCGGTCCGAGAGAACAAAGCTGAAGTCATCAGCAATTGCATATGCGATTATGCTCTGACAATCCAGCTCTAAAACGAAGAAGTTCGCGATTAGTAACCAGAGTAGAGGACCAAGAAAAGAGCCTCAGGGACACCCCTTCTCCAGCTTATGCGAAATGTAGCCTGCACCCCGATTAATGAGGACGCTCCTTTCTGATAAATAAAACTTGAGGACCCCAGGCAGCCGTAATTGTATAAGTATGTCCCTCCATTCTATGTTAACGAAGGCACCCTGTATGTCCAGCGAGACCAGGAGAGTGTAGTCACCATTAGCTATGCTGTCGGCACTGGAAGTCAAGATGTCTAACAATGCATTTTCACTTGATCTGCCCGCTCTGAACCCGAACTGTGTTGATGCTGTCAATCTTGTTTTCGAAACAAGAACTCTTCCTGATTCTTTAGGACAGCGAGAACGGGATCTTCCATCCATTTGAAGGTGCATCTTTTTTCTGAGAGATTCTGTGAAAGGAACTGATTGCGGGAAGTTAGCTTCCTCTCCCGCTCAAGTCTTTAGAGAAACCATTAGAAACTTCCGTGCCGTGAGCATAGACTTGATGAGAACTGAACTGGGCATTAATTGATATAGATTAGAAGCTTAACGAACTCCTTTTTATTAATTTGTTGTGTAATTTCATTTATTCAAGAATATGTATTTTATTGTTGTCAGATAGAATTACAATAAATACATCTTTATTTTTAAATGAGAGAGGATCCACTGAAGGCCCACGCTACCCCGCCCATCACACGTCATCATATTTAACTGCACAGTTCCTGTTATTAAATAAAGCTAGTTTTACTGTTCGGAAGTAGTTATAGCTTTGCGGAAGACGGGCTGCCCTGCCTTTAGGGGCATGAGGGGCATAAAGGCAGGGGACACCCCTGCCTTTATGCCTTAAGATTTCAGTCAGCAGTTACTCTGCGAAGATCCATGTTGTTAATTAACCAATTGTAGAGTGTGACTAATTGTTATAATGTGCAGCTGATTGACCGAGTGTGCTGTTTTATTTTATCACGTCGTCATCGAAGTAGATATATGATTAGTTGATATTCAGATTTTTATTTTGTGTAGGCGAAGCAGGTTATCTGTGCTATATAGAAGTACGTAGTCCGTACAAATACTCTCAATTAGAATAAATATAACTTGTGAATGTAGAAGCATTCGCACCGAATGTTTTAAGCAAAAATTTTCTTTGGAAAATGCAAAGTTATACAAACAGATTATCATAGAGGTTTAAAATCCTAGCAAATAGACAGGTCAAAATTGCGTATTGCTTTTTGCAGGGGCGGTGGGGGTCCGGCTTTCGATTAAGAGAAGAATGGGGGTAGCTGTCTTTTTTGTGGGTGGGGGGGGGAGGAGTTTACATCTCATTATGAAGGAAATTTCATTAATATGTATTTACATGCAAAACATGCATTGTTCTATATTCTATCGAAATTTTCTTAGTTTAAGGAGGTTTTGTTATTGACCACAGTGTGGTTTTATTTTTCAATATGACCTTCCGCTTGGATCTGAAATTGACTCTTTGTACAGATAAAATAAATTTATAATTCATGGGACTTACCTAAAACAAACGAGTTCACTATTTTTCAATGAAAACAAAACTGGGCATTTTTGAAGCAATAGAAATTTTTCCAAAAACAATCTACTATATGCACTTCTCAAAAAAAAATTAGAGGAGCACATGATTTTAACGAAATCATGCAATATGTCTACTAATAACTACAATAAAATGAAACAACCATAGTCTAAATATTTTAAAGCAGTGGTTCTCAACCGGTGTGCCGTGAGAGTGTGCTTTGCACGTGTGCCACGAAAATTTTAAGTCAAGTTGTATCAAAAATTTAATAATTAACAAAAGTGTCGATACTTTAACATGCATCTATATTATACGATTTATTTTGAAATGACGTTTAGGGTTATAAAATTGTATTGTTTAGAAATTTATTTCTCTGTTTGTATGCGAGAAAATCACGAAAATGCCCTCACATCTTCAGATACATTTAATTCTTTCAGAGAAAAACTGTGCCTTCCGAAAGAAAGGGGTTACAATTTAAAATGCAGTATTATAAATGAGGTGTTCAGAACCAGAGTGGACCAACCTCGCCAGCTGTGATTTCCAGAAAATATTTTTCCAAAATTTGTAGAAATTTTTGCCAAACTCTGTTAGGCCACTTCTGTCAGTGCCAGAAGAGACCAAGATTCTTCAGCAAGCATATGGTGATTATGTTGGCAGTGTCAGAGTGGACCAAGCCACTTGATCCACTCTTGCACTGATATCCAAGTTACGTTGGACTATCTGTTAAACTGGCTCTATCACTTGAATAGTTTCGAATTAATAAAATTCATTATACAGCCAGTAGATGGCATGGTATACAATGCTTTTTTCATACTCATATTCTCAACGTCTCATATGATCACTGGATGATTTAAAAGCATGCATGCCTATCCATAAATTCTATTTTATAAAGAAAATAGTATTATATATTTTTTTTAAAGTTAAGCTCAGATAGATTGATAGGTCATCCCTATCAACCATTACAGTCAGCTGGATTAATCTAATCCCGTGAACAGAAGATGCAATGCTTCTGTGAAGGTTTAATGAATAGAGGTGGGTACCTTCCTAGATAGGGGTTAGCGTTCACAAAAAAAAAGTGTGGATAACATTATGATGAATTCTAAAAGAATGAGGCTATAAAAGGATCCGCGAAAGGAATGGTGGGGATTAGTAAGGGAAAAAAGAGTCGTGAGGGGAGTCTATAGCTAGACAGTCATCTTGGAGAATCGTGCTACGGCAGAGTGTGAGGTTTGGACTTGTTTTTCATCACAGAACTCTGAATCGTGTAAGATACATCTTGGCTTCAGATAAGCCAGATAGTTTTTGGGATTACGAGAAATGATTCTTGCAGTTATCAGCGAACGTTATTATCATCTTTTACTTATGTTATTATTTTAAAAAAAACAAATTTAGTTAATAATAACTTGTATGTTCGAAATAATTATATATATATGGGAGGACATATTGAGAGCTGTAGGCCACGACATGACAATATATTAAAAATAAATATATATTGTAACAAGTCGTGTAAATTAGAATGCGTCAAATACACCAAACAAATTTTATTATGTCACAATTCACACAGAGAATACACACAAGTAGACACTTAAGAGTTTCAGAAAGTTTTTTAAAATGTTCTCAAAATAACCGAGCCTTTCGTAGAGCTTAACTTTTCTACCATTGGTCACTGGACATATAATCTCTGGATCAAAATCCAGATTTCCCTCAGCATCTCACTTCGAGACTGAATTAACTCTACGGCAAAGTCCATTTTGCCCTCCGTACAACTCCGAATTTTCAGAGCCACGGTCGACGTGCTGCTTCTAGTAGATCAAAAGCTATATCCTAAAAATGGCTCCATCTCCATCGCATATATAATCTTGGGGATTTAAGTGCCCTCTTGGAGTGGTTAAGGCTGGTTTCACGTATCTAAAAGTTACTGGGTAATTTCTGTCCGTGTAACGTCAAAACTTGGGATATTACAAGAACTTATTGCTTTTGTAATGTCAAAAAGAGTCCTTAGCTGAATATTAATTATTACTGCAGTAAGTTTCATGAGAGACGTCTGCAGAACTGCACTTCTGATAGAATCTTGCTGAGGAGGGAAAATTTAGGAACTTCGTTAATAGAATCGAACTCAAATTAGTAATTAAATGAAAATAAATATATATATATGCATAATAAGAATTTTAACACTCATTTATTACAAACTAGTTGTTACCCGTGAATTCGTTCACGTAACACTTAAAGAAAATTAATACATTAATTAAGCAACATATACAATTAACAAACTCTTTATAATATTTTGTAGTAGAAAATATTTTTGATAATCACAATTTGCGTATTTTCGTTTATATATATATGATTATTTAAATTTCTTTCATGAGCTTGAAATTTTCTACGTTTTCAATAAGATTAAGTGTGGAACACATTTTTTTTCTTTGTTATTTTTTTTTTTTTTTTGCATTTCTATTTATTCTATTTTTACATTTATTCCATTCATGGAAATTGATTTAAGTTTTCGTGTCGAAGAATATTTTTTAAAGTGATTATATTAGTGAATAATTTTGAAGAAATTTATTAATTAACATGTCACTTGTGATATGACTTTTATTTTGATTAAAATAGTCTAAAAATCAACATAAATTATGTTTCTATTCCAAAACACTTCACATCTTTAAAAACAAATTGAAGTTATGTGATATTTAAAAAAGAAATTAAAACGCGGTGGAGCATAAAAGTTTAAAAATAAAGAAAATAAGTAGAAAAAAAAATACCTTTAACCATCATTATGCGTTGTATTTTTATTTCACAGTGCTACACTTTTAGCAGTTGTAGATCTACCAACAGTATCAAAATGTTTATCACGCTCCAAAGACTTTCCAAACCTAAATGCTTATTTGTTAAACAATAGAGTTGCTTATTTATTTCAATGGCGAAAAAATCTGAAAAAGGATAAAACATTGTCATATTGATTTTTGTGTTGTAGTTTAGGATTATGGGAGTTTCGAAATTTGACAGGCATATATTCCAATGAGGAGCAAAAATTAATTACCCTGCAGAGATATTTTTAATTATAGATTTAAATAATTTAAAATTATAAGGAATTATATAAGTGTCAGAGAAAGATGACTAATAATACCTGGATTTTTAATTGGCTTTTCTCTTGCTCTTTTCCATAATCATAGTACCTTTAAAAAACAGGAGAGGGGTTTTCTTGTTTAATTAGTGGCATACTACTTGTTTAATTAGTGGCATGTTTAATTAGTGGCACTCTTCAATTTTTATCAAAATTTAATATTCTGGAAGATTGTACGGTAAAAGGATGTTAAACTTATGTTTTGGTGACCAATATAGTCTACGGAAATTACGCTACTTTGTGTAATTGCTATAAAATACTAATTTTTTCTGAATGAAAACCGGCACATGATTTAAAATATGACACAACTTTCACCGGGGATAGTTTTTCCTATGAACTGATACTTGTCTAGTTAAAACAATTCTTTCACTTCATGAATCATGTACAAATGTGCATTTAAATTTCTAGATAATGTGCATGTTTGTCAACAAACTGGTTTGTTGCGTGTGTACTCAACTTAACGTATGCAAAACTTTGAGCTAAATTACTTGAAGTTCCGTTAAATTTCTCGTAATTTTCAAGTAGTTAGGATACATTATATTATGTGTAGGAAATAATACATTATGAATTACTAACTCTGCAAGTATAGTTATTTTTCGCCTACAATTTGTTGAGAAATTTGCCTTTACTCGAGTGTGTGACATGCAAATTATCTATTTAAAAAATGAAAGCGCTTAAAGAAATTCAATATTATTGTACTCATAGAAAAATTTTAAACATTAATACTATTAAATACTAAATTTAACTAAGAAATTATATTCACAATGTAATTTAAACAGAATTTGCTAAAATTACGTTTTGAAGTTACCTGATTTTTGATCCAAAACATTATTTCTCAAAAATATATTTCTCTTTTAATAATTGGATAATAATTTTGAAGCTGTTGAAATGAAAATGACGCCACTTTGTCGAGCTTATAAAAAATACATTGTTTTTTAAATTAAAATAAATGTTTTACGTGAAAAAAAAATTACGTCATTTTTTTCCCGATAAACCATTTTACTTTTAATCCCCCTTTTTTTAACACCCATTAATTAATGGGAAATACTATTATGTGTTTTTTAAATGTAATTATTGTCCACCTAAATCTAGGAGCTTAAATATGCTTCCTTGATTGAAGCTGAAGCTGAAAAAAATTACGATGTAATGATTTCTAAATGTCAATATTTGACAGACGATTTTTGATTATGTTAAATAAATTGAATCATAAAGTTTGAATGCGCAAAAATGTGTTTTTATTTCTTGAAAAAATTACTTTAATATTAACTAACCAGTGTAATCAATTTACCTTTGTAAAATTAAGAGCTAAGCTATTTATTTTTATTTCCAAATACATTTAAATAAATGTACTATGTCATTTAAACGCACTTGTAATAATATTTTTAATATGCAAAAAAATGACAACATCATGACCGCTCAAACATCTTCTCTGAATGACGTCAGTTTCCGATTTCAAATTATAGTGAGTGAATCTGGATTTTTATTGGTTTATAAAAATACTGTCCCTACGCAGTTTCTTTTAATGGTAACGGGAAAGAAATTGCATTAGAAATTGAACATAGGATTAAATAAAATTAAAATCTATGTAAAATTGAAAATTAAAAATAAAAATAAAATGTATTATATTTAATTCAATATTCCCTCTCATGAAAAATGCAGGAATTCAGCTCTGATCCGGATTGTGTCCATTCCGAATAGTTGGAGTTTTACTGTAAGTATCTTGCGAAGTTTGTAGTTCAAGAATAGACTAAGAATACTTATAGTCTGGATTACTGGATTTCTAAAGAACAATGTTGCCATAATGTAGTAGAGAATGTGCTGTAATTTACTTTAATAATAAACTTAAATTTAGAAATTATCCGAATAATTTTTAGAAAGTTACAGAACTGATAACAGACATACAAACCGAAGATTCAAAAACAATTTTCATCTATCAAAGGATTGAGAAACATAATTTTCGGTAAAATGGAATAGTTCGAATAACAAATCAGTTATCAGATCATGTAATGCCAGGTTTTGTAAGTCAAACACAACACTTCTTTTAAAAAAATTGAGAATCATATGATTTTTTAAAGTATTGTAGTAACAATTAACAATGCGAGTTGCAGCTGATTGCAAGATTCTGCGAAAAGCTTTTTGTTGCTTTTGTTAGACCTAGTGAAAAGCAATCGCAACCTTTTTTTTATTTCTTTCTACAAAATACGGGAAATTGCAGTTGTTTCCTGTACCTGAACTAAAACGAAGTAGTCTGAGTGAAAAATCTGCCCAAGCCAGTATTTTTATTCTCTTTTAGGCACGTTATTTTTACGGTCAAATAATACTTATTTTTCATTCTATATCGCTTGATTTGTGACCCACGTTAGCATCACAGCAGCTGAACGTCACATGGTTGATAGAATTTCGAGCGGATATGCGATGAAAATCTAGCAAAGATATTGAATTTTGCTTTTTTTTGCACATTACCCCTTATAATTGCAATATTATTACACCAGATGTTGAACAATAAACTAAAAATGAAGAGACTAAATCATTTAGTTTGAAATTAACAGCACGCTTTGTGCAGGGTTTTAGGTCACAGAAATTGTCGCACTACTACTGTGAAAGGTCTCTGAGGCCGCTTGATCAAAAAATGAATAAAACGCCCAATTGACTTATCGGATATTGTTTCTATACCAATATTTATGCACAAGATTATTATATTTAATATTCACGTATTTATCAGTCAGTAGTTAAACTGAAAATTACAAATTAAACTGTCAAAATTTTAAAAAAGCAGCCTGTGAGACCGCTAACAGCAGTTAAGGGTGAAGGTTTCCAATCTCAATCTTTTGAAAATTTCAAATTTTTCCACTTCTTAAATTTTTTATATGTTAAATTAGAGTTGCTCTATCATGTTGAAATTCTGGGACACTGGAAATAATATTCATGTTCAGAGGATAATTTATATATAAGCTAAACTAGTTTTGGGCTTGTCGCATTTTAAAGGGCTTCTCAAATTTATTTTATATTAAATTATACATTAATATTTACTCAAACAGTAAGCTATCAAAACCATTTAGTTAATGGACTCACTTATGTTAAACCAGACATCATCCCGGCTCTAGAGGAAAAAATTCTATACATTATTATTGGCATCCTCTTCTATTATTTACAAATTTATAAAGAATACTGTTAAAAAAATAATTTTAAATTGTCCATGAAAATAGTATTGCTGTCTTATGAAATTCTAGGATTTAAGGAATCTTGTTAACTGTAATAAAAGTACTGAAGTAACTGGTATAACTGTATTGGTCAATAAAGGCTAAATTATCTATTATCACCAAATATGGAATATTTGAGATGAATTTTTTGGTTACGGTTGTTGAATTAGAAGAAGGATTAAAAATGTAAACCATTTTTTAACTTTAAAATCACTTTCAACACTAATATTAATCAAAATAACACAGATTCAGAAGATTCAGATTTAAGCATGCTGCAGCATGCTTAAATATGAATCTTTCTTAGAATTGACTAGACAAATGAATGCCCATCAAATTTTCTTTATTTTTTATTTGTACCAATAAATTCTGAAAATAATTCAATAAATATTCCTAAAGGAAACTCATGCTGCAAAACCCTATGCAATACTCACTGTAAAGTAAATTGAATGTTTTTATTTCTGGACGAAACTGTAAGTTTAACGATAATTAAAGCGAGTTATTCTTTTTAAGAATAATCAACCGGTTCTTTAAAATGGCTAAACAAATAAAATGCCCAACAAATTCTTTATTTTTTGTTTCTACCCAATAAATTCTAAAAATAACTCAATAAATATTTCTAAAGGAAACTCATGCTGCCAAAACCCTATATAATACTCACTGTAAAGGTGTAAAGTAAATTGAATGCTTTTATTTATGGACGTAACTGTAAGTTTAACGATAATTATAGCGAGTTGTTCTTTTTAAGAATAATCAACCAGTTCTTCAAAATGTCTAAACAAATAAAATGCCCATCAAATTTCTTTAATTTTTTATTTGTACCAATAAATTCTAAAAATAATTCAATAAATATTCCTAAAGGAAATTCATGCTGCAAAACCTTATGCAATACTCACTGTAAAATAAATTGAATGCTTTTATTTCTGGACGTAACTGTAAGTTTAATGATAATTATAGCGAGTTATTCTTTTTAAGAATAATCAACCAATTCTTCAAAATGTCTAAACAAATAAAACGCCCATCAAATTTTCTTTATTTTTTGTTTCTATTTCTACCCATTAAAGCCTGAAATAAATTCAGTAAATATCCCTTAAGGAAACTCACGCTGTAAAATCACATGCAATACTTGCTATAAACTAAATTTAATGCTTTATTACTAGATATAAATGTAACTTAAACGATAATCATGGCAAGTTATTCCTTTGGGAGTAATCAAATATATGCACTGTAAATCTAAGCAACTAACTGTAATTGGACTGCTAAAAATTAACTATGCTCACCAACTGTGACCAATCAATATTTCTCTCTCAACTTGCCCTGATTTTGCAAGCTTTGTCTCTTTTTTTTTTTTTTTTTTTTTTTTTTTATCAATCTAAATAAAAATAATCTTATTCCAGTAAAATGAATGGTTTTTTTTTTTTTTTTCTTCTACCTTACTTTAACTAATTGGCATCCCTTGACGCAATAGATGGAGCTCCATGCTAAGAAGATTTTCATAAAATAAACACAAGCAAGCAGGGTTTATAATAAAAGAAGCTGTAAACCTTCTTTCGCGTAAAATACGAATGAAAGAACGAGGTCACTTTGTGTGTATATAGCATGTTTAAAAGTGGTTAACTTTTTCTGGTTAAAATGGGTGCATTTATATAGCTGTCACTAACTGAAAATTATGTACTCTGTTATTTCTACATTAATTTATTATGAACCGGATTTAAAGTCCAAGAACAGTATTTCTCTTTATTTATTACTTCTTTTTTTCCAATGCTAGTTAAACAAAAATCAGCGAGAACAATCAACTCTTGTTCTTAGAAATAAATATTACATCCTCAACTCAGACGAATTACCCACGAGCTTCATGGTTATGGTTTGATGTCCATTTTAATTAAAAATGTTAGCGTTATAATTGATTTTACTCTTTATCTAAATCGTTCGTAAGTTTTTGCCTTGATCTCTTTTATTTTATCACTTTAGAACAGACGTTAACAAAAAAAAATGTGTCGCGACTAAATAGTCTTTAAAGAGAGAAAATAAGGATGTACACTGCAAAAAAAAAGTGTTGATTTTACAGTATAATACTGGCACCCTAGCTGCCAGTATTATACCATAAAATTAACAGTAATAAACAGTAAAATAAGCAGTAATATGCTACCGCGCATGCACGGCATTATAATTAAAATACATCTATTCAGAAGTCTCTAGTTATGGTATCAGGGTTCCAAATGGAGCAAAATTTCACCAGTATCTATAGTTAAACTGAAAATTGCAAGTTAAACTGTGAAAATTGGAAAAAAAAAGCAGCGGTCAGTGAGACCGCTAACAGTAGTTAACGGTTAACCTGAAAATTACTCGTTAAACTGTGAAGAATGAAAAAAATAGCGGTCTATGAGAACGCTAACAGCGTCTAAGGGTTAATAGGGATTTTTATTCATCTTCCGATCAAGCGGTTTCAGAGATTGCTCACAGTAGCTATACGACCATTTCTGTCACAGCAAGTTAAGGGTTAACTCATAGGTTACCGTTTCTGTACTAAACTTTATGTGCAGGACTATTATAATTAAAATTCCCATATTTAGAAGTCTATAGCGATGGTACTATAGGTCCAAACGAAACAAAATTTCAGTAGTATCTATACTTAAACTGAAAATTACAAGTTAAACTGTGAAAATTGAAAAAAGCAGCGGTCTGTGAGACCGCTAAAAGCCATTGGGGTTTACAAATGGTGAGAAAAAATCTCCACCCAATAGGTCCTTTCATGGGAATAAAAATCTCAATTCAATCTTATTTAATAACTATAGTAAACTCTAAATTTACTGCTGCAATAGTAACTCGTTAACCATTACTGCTGTTAGCGGTCTCAGAGACCGCTGCTGTTTTCAATTTTCACAACTTATAATTTTCAGTTTAGCTATAGATTCTGGTGAAATTTTGTTTCGTTTGGAGTATTGGCAGTTTCGCTACTCACTTCTGAATAGGTGAGTTTTAATTGTAATAGTGCTTTCTACATAAAGTTAAGTACAGAGACGGTATCTTATGAATTAACTATGGCTTTTAGTCATTTTTCGATCAAGCAGTCTCGGAGACCGCTCACAGTAGTTAGGTGTACCAGTGTTGAAATCAGATACTTTTCTCCGGGAGGGATTTCTGAGGCTCCGGGGGGGGGGGGGGAATTACACTTTTTATAATAATACTTTTTATAAAAAGGTCAGGTATAAAATTTCAAATCTTCCGGGGGGACATTTCAATGCTCCGGAGGGAGAATGTCCCTCCGCCGGGGCCACCCCCTGAATTCAACACTGAGGTATACTACAATTTCTGTCACAGTTGTTAAGGGTTAAATAACTGAGATTGATTCATATAAAATACGCAAAAAAAAATTATATTTTTTGATTCCTGAGTTTTTATTTTTATTTAAATAATTTATGAAACATCTCAAGTTTGTAATAATTTAGGTTATTTAAGTCAATACTTTAGCGAACCAATATTTCGCCCATTATTTGTTGAAAAAAGTTCAAAACTCATTTCTCTACTGTTGCGTGGTTGCAGGGGCGCCATTTTGGGAAGGTTAGGGGACAATTGACCTCCTCAAGGAATTTAATATTTCAGTGTATATCAATCATCACAGATCCGACTATTTTTACCCCTTCAAATATTGCACAATAGCTGAAAAAAACGTCATATTTGATTAAAGCAGAAATGTTAGTACCATTAAATAAACACTTTAAGCACAAAAACTAAGAATTATCAATATTTTTTTGCTAAAGTCTAGTTGCTATTGGAACATTCTCAAAGTGACATTAATTATTAATGAGTACTTTGGCTAATTAAAAAATATTTTTGAGAATAAAACTCAATCAATTGCTTCTCAACTATGCATAGCAAGAAGAAAAATTGCCCTTCCCCCCCTTCAAGAAAGTTTTGAAATGGCGCCCCTACACAGTTGACATCTTTTTTCACAAACATAAAAAATATTATTTATACGCGCTTATTGCAAATGAATCTGATGAAACAAGGTTTATAATAAAAGGAGTTGTAAACCTTCTTTCACATGAAATATGAATAAAATAAATGAGGACACTTTGTGTATTGTATGTTTAAGAGTATTTAACGTTTCCTGTTTAAAACAAATGTATTTACATAGTTGCCATTGACTGAAAATTATATAGCCTGTTATTCCTATATTGAGTAATTTCTATGAACCGGATTTAACATTCAAGGACAATAGTGCTTATATCTATCTTTATTTATTTGTTTTTCTTTTGTTTCGAATACTAGTTAGGCGAAAACCAGTTGTGAACAATCAATGCTTTGTATTTAGATACAGAGATACTAAATTAGACGAACTATCTGAGAGCGTCGTGATATAATGTCCATTCATATTATAAATGATAGAATTATAATTGTTTTTCCGCTTTATCTGTATATATATCATTTCTGTCTTGGTCTCTTTGGTTATATTTGAATTATCATTTTAAAAGTTTTGAAAGCGTCTTCCCACGGTCACGAAGGACTCAGCAATCGGTAGCAAGCTAAAATAATGTAATGGGTCGCTGCAATTCTGAGATTTAATTCTCAACTACTGTGACTAAAATTGTCGCATAGATACTGTGAGCGGTCTCTGAGACCCAGGGCCGTAGCTAGAGGGGTCACCCCCCCCCCCTCTAAGAAAAATTCTAAGGTCACCAAATGAAACTGTTCAAAAATCGAACTTTGTTTTGGGGCCTTTTACAGTTTGGCACAAATACTAAATTGTAATATTATGTATAAAAACTGCAAATAAGTGTTTTAAATTAGTTTAAATAAGTGTTTTAAAAACAAGGATTTTAAAATGCAAAATACATCCTTGATTGTGTTAATGTTTTTGTTATCGTATACAAATGCAACTTTAGAAACCTTAAGAGCAGGGAATTTTCAGAAAAAAATTAAAGGTTGCAACTCTTTATGAAACAGGTAAACTGTAAGCTTTTTATTTACTTGTTGACATCATCACTTATTATTTCACCAGTATAATTATACACTAGTTATACGCTGGAAATTTTTATTCTACAGCCTTTTCTTTTCTTAGTATATAATGAAGTTATCAACATTTTAATAAGAAACATAGTGCCCTCAATATGAATATACACTAATTTATCTTTCTACATAATACTTTGATCATCTATATCTCTCTGTGTGTGTTTGTTTGTACGTGCATGTGTCAGAGAGAGAGAGAGGAAAAAAATATGAACCTCCCCTACATTTTCTTGCGTACGTTTCTACATTTTCTTGCGCCCTTATTATTGACATCTAGCTACAGCCCTGCTGAGACCGCTTGATCGAAATATGAACAAAAGGCTGGATTAACTCATAGGATACTGTGTTTCTGTACTACACTTTGTGTACAGAATTATATAATTACAATTCAACTATTCAGAAGTCTCTAGCGATAGTACTAAGGCTTGAAAACGAAACACAATTTCACTAGTATCTATAGTTAAACTCAAAATTACAAGTTAAACTGTCAAAATTGAAAAAAACAGTGTCTATGAGACCTCCAACAGCAGCTATGGGTTAAAAAATACTGAATTCAAGCGGACACCATTGAAGAGTAATTTCCACCCAGGAAGCTAAAATATTCTTCAATCCCGAAAGTTAATATCTGAATTCAACTCTAACACTCATGCTACGTTTTAATTTTTCACTCCCTAATAGCCTACTTTAGCCATGCGACGACATTCGCAATCTAATGTTACATCAATGAAGGCATTCTGTGCAAATCTTCTCGTTTATATTTCGTTTTTTTTTTTTTTTTTTTTTTTTTTCATAGGGTATCTCTGTACTTTTTCGATTATGCTGCAGTTTATTTCTGAAGATATTTTCCATTTCAGAATCAACCAACCAATTTTTTCCCGAAATTGGAAGTGCCCTTAAAAATAAACTGCGACCAAATTCGAAAAAGTACTATGATATGACGTTGGACATCGACTTCAGATAGCCCAGTCCAAAAAAAAAAAGTAATAATAAAATCACTAAAAAATTATTTAAATACAAACGAGAAATTTTTAAAGAACGTCTTCGTTGATTTAGCATTAGCTTCCGAATGTCATCGCGAGACTAAACTCTTAAATAGTAACTCATGATGTCTCTGAATCATGTCCATTATCTCATTATGTCCATAAAATATACAGCGTGATTACAAATGAATATCCCAATTTTGAAGGGCTATATTTTCTGAACAATAAAAGGTAGTGTTCCATTTCACACATCGTAGTGCGTGAGAAATTATAAAGTTTCATAAATGTAAAGGTTCGTTTTTTTTTTTTTTTTTTTTTTTTTTTTTTTTTTTTTTTGCGAGAAATGGCGCAACGAGCGGCGAGTTGAAAGTGAACCGGCATGTTCCGTTGCGAGTTCATCCAACAGGATGGTGCACCACCCCATTGGCACCTTTCTGTACAAGAGTTTTTGAACGAGCAACTGTTGCAACCATGAACATATATCTTTAGTTCTATGTTCATGGCTGCAACAGTGGATTGGTCGCAGAACAGATTTCGACGCTGCTCTTCATTAGTGGCCCCCACGAAGCCCGGACTTAACTCCGTGCGTATTTTTCTTTGGGGATACATAAAAGATAAAGTGTTTTTACCACCTCTACCAACCAACTGAGACTGCTGAACTGAAAACGGGGATAACTGCAGCTATTGCAACTGTAACACCCGACATGCTTGAAACCGTGTGGGACGAATTCTTCTACAGAATGGATGTCGTTCGTGTTTCTGTTGGTGGTCACATTGAACATTTATAATTTTTTGCTGTTAGTAATTTCACAATCTTCTTTTTTATGTATTTTTCACAAATGAGTGTATCTTCTATACTTTTGTTAATAAAGTCCTTCAAAGTTGGGATAATCATTTGTAATAACCCTGTATACTTTAAAAACTTCTATTCTTTAATTCCTTTAATTTTCTGATATAGAGACTTCCCTACTTTTTATAATTTAGATTATTTGTTATTATTATTATTATTATTAAACCGGTCCCTACCTGCCGGACATTTTGCCTAGCTTAACGGGTTGTGTACATGGCCGATGGCCGAAATTCGCCTGATCTCCTCATGGGGAATATCTATCTGACTGAGCACCTTGCCCATCATGCTGCAGCACTATTTGGCGGATCACTTTAGTTACTGTGTTGGTCGGTTATAAATTGCTATTAACTATGATTTAATAAATTACACTATTTAACCTGTAACTGGGAGATGAAAAATTGTACTGTGTGGCTCTGATTAGAAAAACCCTGAGTAAGTTTCCTGTTTTCGAAGGTTCCAAAACATATAGGGAGGAACTTCATCCGTAGAAGGACAAAAGATTGCAATAATTCTCGGACTGACCGATTGAACGGGAGAAAATTGGCATGAAAAGAAAATGCCGGACTTCCCTAAAATAAAGTCAACTAAAATAAAGTCCCAGTCACCCTGTCAACAGGACTGGGCCGAGACCGGTTCCAGAGTCTTTCTTAACTCAGCCACACAGTAAGGTATGCTGTGAGTTGGTGGATTTATGGAATGTCTACGGGTTAATGCCAAAATATAATACAATTATTATATAGAGTAAAAGGTTAAAAATTATATAAACACAGATCTCTAACAAACGAACAAAAATGCAATATTCATCTATCTCTGTCTGTGCAGAAAAACATATTAGAAGTTTTATAATGTGCGCAAAAAAATTGAGTTGGGAAACAAAAAAAAAAATAAGAATTTTTGCATATTTGGTTGTACAAATCGAGAAATTCAACTATCGCGCTATCACGTAACAGTGCTTCAAATTTCTCGAGCAAAGATAAAATGAAACCGAACAAATCAAGAACTAAATGTTTAAATTTCCACTAATGTTGACATAATTTTCAGAATTTTACTTGTAATCAGCAAATTCGAAAAGCACAACAGTAATTCTATCCCTACCACAGAAAGCCTTAATCTGCAAATTATCATATCAGAAAATTTAGTTTATCTGTGCTGTCTGGAAGTTTTCAACCGAAAATCTCCCGTTCTCATTGCAATGTTTGTGCATGCCCTGATTTTAAAGTGTTGATTCAATATTAATTAGATCAAAACAATGCATAAATGATAATTTTGACAAACAGAAATGTTGTATATTATCTGAAACGTCTCAAATAGCATTTGTTAAAACTAGTCGGTAAAATACAGACATGCTTTCAGCACCGATAACTATGCGCATTTTCCTGATACTAATAATTCATGTACTATATGTTTCATATCAAAGAAAATCAATAAATTAAAAACTGCAATAAAAAAAAAATGTGCAAGGGTTTACAAATTTGATAAAATCTGGTAGCCAACAAAAAATTCTAGTCGCCAGTAAAAAATAATCCCCCCCCCCCCCGTCTCTCTTTAAAATAAATATGATAGATTCATAGATTACTCAGTATCAGTAACACAAAAATCTTATTTAAAACTTACAAAATCTGGAGCCTTTTTTAGCATTGTATCCAATTTTAGATGCCACAGAGATTGGATTGACACTATTTTTTACTGTTTTATTCAAACATCCTCCCCCCCCCCTCCACATTCTAATCACGTAACATGTTAGCTAGCGAAAGCTGAAAAGAATGGCGTTTTCTGCGTATGAGATGGAAAAGCTTTTAACTTGGTTCTTCCATTAAAAGTACGAGAGAAAAGGAAGATCATTGCTTGCCGCGTACGAGTAAAGATGGGGTAGAGATGAAATTCCGTTTGTGCTCATTTCTTAGATCAATTTTTGTACAAAAAAAGAAAGAAAAAGATTAATTCGCGGCATTTACCGTGTAGCGTATTACTGCTTATTTTACTGTTTATTACTGTTAATTTTACGCTATAATACTGGCAGCTGGGGTGCCAGTATTATACTGTAAAATGAACCCTTTTTTTTTTTTTTTTTTTTTTTTTTTTTGTAGTGCTGACTTTTGAATTACCCGGTATATAGTATATCTTTTAATACAAACATTCATATTTTGATTTTTACACAGAAAAAGAAGCGATCAATTACTGATGCTATCTCATTTTATAACTAATACAGTAAATAATTTATATTCTAGAAAAGAAAATCGGAAAATGTTTCCGGATTAGGATCCTCATACTTTTAATTAATTTTTAAGGAAGTCTTCGAAGAATTATCTCAATAATTTCATTAGAAAAAAAAACTGAAGAAATTCCCACTAAATGGTTAATTATTTACTAGTCACCGTAAATCAAATGATAACTTAAAAATCTCTAACAGAAGGTAATGAATTTGATTTCTTTTTCCCTTTTAAGATAATCCCTGACAAAACTCAACGGTTACAGTAATTAAATTTATTAGAAAAAAATTAAATCCTCCTAATTAAAATTACCAATAACAGTATTACACGTACACATTGGTCACAAAATGACAAAGGACATATATAGTGATAACACTTATAATGTCTTAAGGCTGTTTTCAAATATACAAAGGAGCTATTTTCTGACACAATTTTCACTTTATTTTTATTCGGAAACGGATGAAATTCGCAGGTGTTCTTATTCAGGAACTTTGCCATCGAAATAAATTTTCCATTTTTTGGTAAACGCAGAATATCTTTCAGAAAATACTGTCAAAGTCGGCCTTTGAGGCAACAGAGTGAGCATGGGGAAAATCATATCGCCACGTGATTACGAATCGCTTATAACTCGGCAAGTAATTTATTTGTCAGAAAATGGAAAACTCATTTCGATTCCAAATCGCTTCCATAGTCAGTCCTGCCAATTTTATGTCTTTGCGTTTTAAAAATGAGTCAGAAATTGTGTCAGAAAGTTTCGCTTTGTTAACCAGGTCATATGAGAACCACCTTAAGAGGTTACTTCACTTACGCGAAAACACCCGCTCGCTAATGTTAATCCTATGGGACACTTATTTTATAATATTTCGTTTGCATTTCAATATTTTAATTTTATTTATTTATTTATTTTATTTATTTATTTATTTATTTATTTATTTATTTTTATTATATTTGTTTATTTTTATTTTCATTTTTTATTTTATTTTATTTTATTTTATTTGTATTGGATAGCTGAGGTGGATCCCTACACTGCAAAAAATAATTGTTGATTTTGCAGTATAAAACTGGCACCCCAGCTGTCAGTATTATACCGTAAAATTAACAGTATTAAACAGTAAAATAAGCAGTAATACGCATACCGCGCATGCGCGGTAGCGTATTACTGCTTGCACGGCAGCGTATTACTGCTTATTTTACTGTTTAATACTGTTAATTTTACGGTATAATACTGGCAGCTGGGTGCCAGTTTTATACTGCAAAATCAACAATTATTTTTTGCAGTGTATGCAGGCCTTTTTTTAGTTTTTTGATTTTGTTTAAAAGTTATTTTTTATTAAGATATTTTTACTTTCGGAACCGGTTTCGATATTATCGGTTATCCTCATTAAAAAAAAAAAAAAAAAAAAAACTGCAACCAAAATCGAAAAAGTAAAAAAGGGCCTGCATAGAGATCGACCTCAGCTATCCAATTAAAAAAAAAATCCTTTAAAAATATCAAAATGCAAACGATATAATTATAAAATAACGGTCCCATACGATTAACATTAGTGAGCGGGTGTTTTCGCGTGAGTGAAGTATAGCCTCTTAAGTAGTAAATCTACATATCAGAGGCCTCAACGTCAGCTATACAAGTCATTGTTTATGAATCTCACTAATTTTTAATATAATCTTGCATAATATTTAATATCCTACAATCCGATTTTTTAAGTTATATGTATATTTATAACCAGGGCTTTACAAATTTGATAAAATCTGGTAGCCAGAAAAAAATATTTAACCCCTTCCTCACCCCTTTCCCAGTCATTGATTAAAAAAAAAAAAAAAAAAAAAAAAAGCGTTTTTTATGAATTAATTGAGAAAAATTAAAACCAAGTATAGTTTAGAATTATTAGTTACATAGTTTAAAATAATACATAATTAAGAAAAATAATATAAACTATTTTTTCTAATGAGGCTTATAAAAATTATAATCACTTATGTTATGTTGACAACTTATATAAACATAAAAATTAGATTTGAAACTTACAAAAACACTTGAGCATTTTTTAGCATTGTATCTAATTTTAGATGCCACAGAGGCTGTGTTGACACTATTTCTTACTGTTTTATTGAAATATCCCCTCTCCCCCATATTTTATTCACGTGACATATACTAGCTGCGGCTATAGCTGAAAAGAGTCGTGTTTTCTGTGCATGAGTTGGAAAATGCCGTTTAAATTTAGTTTTTCCATTAAAAATACGAGAGAAAAGGAAGATCACTGCTTACCACGCACGAGTAGGGGTGGGGGAGAGAAAAAAATGTCATTTGGGCTCATTTGTTAAGTCAATTTTTTTTTTACAGAAATCACCCCGAAAGATTAAATAATTTGATCGCCAAATCAGAAAACTTGGTAGCCATTGGCGACGTGGCGACCCCATTTGTCAAGCCCTGTTTATAACCATATAAAGATTTATCGAATTTCCGGAAATTTTAGAAGCATCACATTAAACACAATTTTATGCGATGATATGATAAATTACTTATTCTTGCATTTTTTTTAAGAATAAGAATACATTCCTTTCGGGGGGGGGGGGGGGGGGGGGCTCTGCTTCCCTGAACTCTCCATTTTCACTTTAATTTCGTTGTTCTCAATTTCTTGTAATTGTGCTATTTCATTACTCGAGTATATGTCTGAATGCATTTACTACTGTATTTTCATTAGATTAACCATCTCCTTGTACAGGAGATTTTATCCTATCATTAAAAGAATACTTATTTTTCAACCACTAAACATCATCATATGTTGCAGAAATTGAATAAAATTTCGTGTAATGAATATACTTCTACAAATATAAATTCCTCTTATGACACTTATATGCAATTTACACATTCAACGTTTTTATATAATTTTCGTTTGCAAAACCAATTTGGTCATCTTTCTTTAGTAGTAAATATAAATCCTTATCTATTTCATTAGAAAAAGCATATTGAAAACTAAAATCACTCGAAAATTAGCTTTGTTAATAAAGGTTTGCGTCAAAATAATGCGATTTACTTATGATTTTTCTGTTTTTTTATTCTTTGAAATACTGTTGCTATACAACCATTTAATAAAGGAGAGGAAAAAAAAAGAAATGCATTGAAAATTTTTGTAAAAAATGATAAATTAAATGTTTTATATTATTATTACGGCTCAAATTGATGCGTAAAAATTTCCAAATATTTATTAGATAAATTTATACAATTAATTTCGAAATTCTAATAAATATATAGGAAAATTATCAAAGCAATCGGATTAATTTAAGATGTCCATTGCGGTAATTTAGCATCTATAATTTAGCATTTACAGTTATCCCAATACGTCATTTTCCTTTCGATGGCTGTTAAAATTTAAAAATCGTCTGATTTCCTTTTGAAAAGCATTATGACTTAAAAGAAAATGTTCTCTATTTTTTCGAACGAAGGAACCCAATTTAACCACAAATTATACAGTTCATTCCGGGTACCTCGCCAAAATACCTACCTAATTACAGACTTAAAATGATGCTTTTTTCGGCAGTCATCCCAAACAGACAAAGAGACATACAAACAGACAGACAAACAACCAAACAAACAGACACCAAAAATCTTTCAGGTCTGCACAGTAAGCCTTAACTGACGTTTCGACAATTACTGATATTGATAATGCTGTGACTAACATACATAATATCATTAATAACGCCTAAAAATATGCTACCTATTCTAAATTCACTGTTCAAAAATGACGTAAAAAAAAAAAAAAGAAAAGAAAAGAAAGAAAAAAAAACTTGATATTTTTTTTTTTTTTTTTTTTTAAGGATTCTGAATGAAATTAAAAAATTTATATGCAAACTTTTAAAAAAATAGTAATGTTTACTTCGCAAATATATATAGTAGCTTTGAGTAGATTTTCATTCTCTTAATTTTTACGTGTTTACATAATATACAGTTATGAATATATTTTTAGCTGTTTTATGGAAAAATCCATTTTTATTCCAGCTGTGTTGTCAAGGTCTTCACCTTCATTCCACATTCTCATCTTTACAATCTCGTTTCATTGCACTATAAACAAAGCAATCGCGATATGCAAACATCCACTTTCCTATAAAAGCCACGCCCACTACTTCATCTGATATTCACAGTAAACGTTAGAGATTTGATTTCTTCCCATTTATTTCAACTTATTTTTTAGAGGCAAGTAATTATGTTTCTGTAATGTCGAAATCTCACCAGAATTTATGAAATTTTTCATTTAAAAATAAATAAATGCAATTAAAAAAATTTTCTTTACATTTAATAAAATAATTTTAATTTTAATTTTAATAGTTTAATTTTAATAATTAATAGACAGAGCTCGTCCAAAAAAATCACACACAGATTTGCGCGTATTCGCGGAAACTAACGTGGTGCGAGATGCGGTGTTCATTTTAAACTAAAATTCAAAGTATGCATACGTAAAGAAAGTGGAAATTTAAGCCAAAAGCGTTGTTGCATTTCAGTTGTGATTATTTGAAAAAATTACGCCAAAAATAGGAGTTTTTTCAATTGAACCACTCTAGATTGTGTACCGTAAGTTTGATATATTTTCATTTTTATGTCAAATTAAAGCTGACATTGAAGAAAATGTAAATAATCCAAGAAATGCACAAATTATAATCCATGAAATTATATCATTATCACGTTTCAAGAAAATAGTTGTGGGAGAGCATTTAATTTCTCTAAATGAAGATTAGAGCATTTTTATTCTAGTTTACAAATAGTTCCGAAGCAAGAGTACTTTATAAGCTAAAGTCTTTACTTTGTGTTTGTCAGCTCAAATAATCAACACCAAAAAATATATATATCTTGATTATATTTTATACTTCTAACTCTAACCATATACAAATTTACAAAGACTATTTACAAATTAAAACTGTTTAAATATAAACTTTTCATTATTCCATAATAGGAATCAAGATACGGATTTTTTTATATAATTCAAGAGTTGTTTTTACTTCTATTCCGAAGCCAAGACAAACCGTTTCATGACAACGGCCAAAATTACTTCTACATTAAAAAATAATAATATTTCAATTCGCTTCTCCACTGCACCGGGATCACATGATCAGAACGTCAGCAGGCGCGAAGCAAGAGAGAGACCTGCAAAAAGGTTCTGTAAAAGGAATTAAATAAGCATTCTTCAGACATATCAGGTTATGAGAAAATGTGAGAGTTTGTAGGGTTAAAGGTAGGCTTAAATTATTATTCGAAATTTCCCTTAATCGGACCGAAATTGACCAAGCTTCGGTGGAATCGAACCGAAATTGACCGAAATTGAACCAAGCTTTGACACTCGAGCAACGAATTTTTATTGTCGTGAAATACGATTTTTGTGGTGGAACACCTTCTTCATTGTGTACTCATGAAAAAAAAAACACATGGAGGACACAGTGCACCAAAAGGCAAACGATAAACAATTTACTTGGCATATTTAAGGAGACAGGAAATCTTGTCGATCATAAAACAATTTAATCAGAAGACCACGATCTGTGAAGACAGCTGAAAATATCCAGCAAGTGGATGAATATCTTGATGAAGATCCATATCCATCTAGTTCGAGACTTGCTCAAGAGATCGGCATTTCTGAGGTAAGTGTCAGGCCGCATGTCAGAAGGTGAACTGCATCTTTTCTCATACAAAATTCAAATTGTGCATTGTGCACAATTTGACTGCAAATGCAAAGGAAAAGAGATTTATTTTCGCTGAAAAGTTTCTTCGGCTATTGCGAGGGAAAAAAATCCCGCTTCCAAGCCTTTGGTTTAGTGATGAGGCTCACTTTCATCTGAACGGGCACATTAATAAGCAACATTACCGGTACTGGGGTAGAAAAAACCCCATGAGTCTCTTGAAAAGCCCTACATCCGCAAAAAACGACTGCCTGGATAGCCATCTGTTCAAAAGGAGCATCAGCAGCATACTTTTTCAGAAACACGGTTAATTCAGAAAGGTTCGATGCTTCAGGAAAATGGCATCCCTTTAATTATTTCCATGAGCGAAAAAGGTGATCCATGGTTTATGCAAGATGGAGAAACTCCTCATCGTTCTCACGAAAGCCACGACATTATTGAAGAACATTTTCATGACAGAGCTATCGGTCTGAGTTTCGATATGGACGGGAAGTTCAGTGGCCACCGTATTCTCTTGACCTCAATTCATGTGATTATTTGCTCTGGGGATATCTGAAGGATAAATGCTATCGAAATGCACCATGAAATCATAGTGAATTAGAACATTTTGTCCAAAAGGTGCTAGAAAACATTCCGCCAGCCACTTTTCTTGAGGTTATTAGAGGTTTCAAGCGAAGGCTTGAAATGAGAGGTGAACATATCGAACCATTTTTATAATGCCATGCATTATTCCAAGCTTCATTTTAACATTGAAATTTCGAATGTAAACCGAATAAAAATAAAGTTATTGGCCAAACCCTGTGTGTCATTCCTTTTGACGGATCTTGTGTGAGCCTTTGATTTTGACAGTGGGGCAAGTGCACTTTATGTCATTACTAAGATATTTAATGTTTTGTATTTGAATGGGTATAAAAGTATTCGTAAGCCTTAATATATTTATTTTATTTATTTATTTATTTATTTACTGTAGTATTATTTCATGAAAATTTAATATGCAATAACGGTTATCCGTGTTAGCTCAAAAAAAAAAAAAAAAAAAAAAAAAAAAAAAAAAAAAATCATGGTTTTAGTATGCGCCAATGGACTTGCCTCATTTTCAAAAGAAATTATTTGTTGAAAACGTTGATTTTCTTCGAATGGTTTATAATTATAATGACAAAAAAAAAAAAAAAAAAAATAGAGAGATAATATTTTACTTTATTTACTTTTTTAATTTATTTCAGTATTTCATTCTTTTTTAGAAAAGTTACGATAAAACAAAAAATAATTTAATTTTATAGGAAAAACCGAAAAAAAATATTCAGTAATAAGTGCATACATATATCATTATATTGGGTCATCCGGAAAGTTCTGCGGTTTCTAAAAGAGAAGTGTGGATTCGTCTAGTTATATTTTGCTACTGCTGATAAGATGTGACTTTGAATGACCCAGAAATGTAAATTTGGTCTTTTCTGCTTGCGTTGAATAATTCTTGTTTGGGTTGTAGCATAATTTTTGTTATCAGATTGTTGTGCTCAGATTGGGGAAACAAAAAGTTGATTTTCGCCAGTTATGCTCTTTTATTTCAAGAAGCGTAAAAATGCTAGTCAGACTGCTGCTAAAATTTGCGCTGTATATAGACAGAGTATTGTTTCAGATGGCACAGTTCGAAGGTGGTTTGAGAAGTATAAGCACGGAAATTCCAGCTTCGAAGATGATACCGCTTTGTATAACCATCATCTGCAAAGGAGGACCTCTTAAAAGAAGCTATCGCTGAAAATCCATGTTACGCAGTTCAGGAGCTATTACACAGACTAAATATTCCAAAAAGTACAGTCTATGATCATTTTATAGCTTCTTTTAAGAGAATTTGCAGAAGATGATGGTCGTCCATACCGGACATCATCTTCGAGGCTGAAATTTCTGCGCTTAAACGAATTGTTTGATTCTACATTCTTATAGTACTGTATGGAAACAAAAATTATGCTACAACCCAAACAAGAATTATGCAACGCAAGCAGAAAAGACCGAATTTACATATATGGGCCATTCAAAGACACTCCTTATCAGCAGTAGCAAAATAGCTAGACGAAACCGCGCTTCACTTTTTGAAAAACCGCAAAACTTCCCGGATAACCTAATATTTCTTAATTTAGATTTTTAAAGCTTTCATGATGGAATTCTGATTCTGACTGCGCTTGTTAATATTATGCAACATAAAAAAATAATTCTGTTCAAAGTGGACTTGCTTCCATTTCAAAATCAACGAACTGGAAATATTGTTGATCCAATAAATTACTAGTAGCAAATTTATACTGAAATTAAAAGATATTTGATGTGAATTGAATAAAAGCATAAATTATATGTTAATTTGTAATAAGATTTAGGTTTAACTTTTTTTTTTTTCACGAAAAGGAATTTACCCCACCTTCACAATCAACAGCTCGTATAAGTATTAATTTTTTTAATAATATAATTTTATTAAAAAACTCTGATGCAAATTTTGATTCAATTTAAGTGGTATAAATAATATATCAACGCCCTTTATCGTATCGAAGTGGGGGAGGGGGGGGGCAGGCCCGTAACAAGATGAGGCAGAGAGGTCTGACTGAGTCCTGTCTGACAACCTCTAGAATTCCCTTTACCCTTATGATCTTATAGGATAACTTTTAAAGATTTTTTGGGGGCCATTTAAGCAGGTTGTGATGTATATTTTTAAATTATCAAACTAAACAGACCTTAGCAGGTTTAATTATATAGATTTCCTTCAGTTGGGACTCGGGACCATATAAATTTTTACGTTTAAAACAGGATTCCGTTATAGGCAGGTTTCGTGTTCACGGGTTTTATTATATTCGAAGTCATGGTTATAAAATAAAAATTATTACAATAAGAAACTTTTAGAAATTAAAGTTACACATAATGTGTTTTATTACTTAAAAGATAATAAAATGGTAAAAAAGATGTTAAACTACATTAACATTAATTACTCCAAGCACTTTCAGGTATACACATAACCATCATCAGGGTTGCTGATCACATTGATTAATATTAATGTAGTTTAACATCTTTCTTACAATTTTATCATCTTTTAAGTAATAAAACACATTATGGGTACACTGAAAAAAAAAAAAAAAAAAATTGATTTTACAGTATAATACTGGCACCCCAGCTGCCAGTATTATACCGTAAAATTAACAGTAATAAACAGTAAAATAAACAGTAAAGCGCGGTAGTGTATTACTGCTTATTTTACTGTTTATTACTGTTAATTTTACGGTATAATCCTAGCAGCTGGGATGTCAGTATTATACTGTAAAATCAACAAATTTTTTTTTTTTTTTTTTTTTTTGCAGTGTAATTTTAATTTTTGAGTTTTTAAGAGGAATTTTAGTATTCTACTCATTTATTTGCTTATTTATAAATAACCAATATGTTCTTTTTTCTTTTTCTTTCCTATATCTCCTTTTACTTATATCTTATTTTACTTCTGAAGACTGCGTATGTGTTTTGTAATTTTTTTTTGTTTGTTTTATTAACCATCGTTTTCTTTCTCTCTTTCAACAGGAGGTATTTTCGGGAGGTTTTTATTAAAGGAAATGCAGCATTACTCTTGGATGAATGAATAAGGTAGGAACTTTGGCTGACGGTACAGCTGAGTGATCGTCGCGTCGGCGCATAGGTGGTACTTCACAAATGCAGCCGGACGTCCGCTTTAGGGCTGGACCGTCCAAGTTTCGGAGATGGGAAAGAGAATAGGAACCACGGATATGGAAAGGAAATATTTAATTACGGTAACTTCTAAACCTGCTGCCAAATATAAATTATTCCGAAATTATTTTGTTTTATTAATAATGATGGGCGTAACTAGGCTGAATCCTCTGGGCGGAACCTCTCAAATGTAGGCTAACAGTAGCATTTCCAATGATGGGCGCTCACAGCGGAGAGGAGGTGGTGGTGGTGGGGGGAGGGGGGGGGGGATTACGTCTCTCTGAATTTTCAAATTTTATTATCCAAGTTTTTCTTTTCTCTCATAATTTTGAAAAAAAAATTCTACTTAAATGATTTAAAATAATTAAACATTGAGAAAAAATGAATTAAGGATTTTCATCGGGGGACTCTGTCCTCTGAACCCTGGAAGACAATTTTTATGTATATTTCTATTTTTACTGTCATGCGTTAAAAATGATCTTAAACGGTCTGTTCAGGAAGGGACAGAGACCACTTGTGAAAACATAATACACTGTTTCAATTCTTCATTTTGAAAAAAGAGCCAGTAGAAGATTTTGAAAGTGTCTTATTTGTTACACCTCTGTAATGTTTTTTATGTCGACATGTTTAAAAATTCTCTTGTACGTGGGGTTGTGGCAAAAACTTTCTAGTTTAATTTATTTCATGTTTATATTCTCCATCAAAAGAAAACAAGAATGAAAAATCATCCGCCAATCATAGATTGTGAAACACTTTCCAACACTTCCAAAATACTGTAATGGAACTCCACCGTTTAATAAGCTGAAAGAAGATATCTTTAGTAAACAATTTAGAAAACGTATAACAATTCGAAAACCAAATTTCAGTAATTACTGCCCATAGTTAGAAAGGTACTCGAATCCTTTTGTGACTATATGATTTAGTTGAGTTAGAAAGCGCATAACACTGTTGAAAAGTCACACTGAAAAAAATATATATGTTGATTTCAACAGTATAATATTGGCATCCCAGCTAGTATGATACTGTAAAATCAACACTTTTTTTTTTTTTTTTTTTTTTGCAGTGCACCTTCAGCAATTTCCGCTAATAGACGGAAATACGCTCGATTTTTTTTTTCCTTAGCTCTGCATGTTATCTACATATTTTTATACACACTACATATTAAGCTAAAACTTAATTCAGGTAAAAAATGCATACCACAGAGGCACTTCCAGCAATTACAATCGATAGACGGAAATGTATCCAGTTCTATGCGTAGCCCTGTATATGAATTTATTTACAGCCCACAAACATTTTTTTTTTTGTGTACTAAATATAATAGTTCAACTGGAAAATGCATTACACAATTAAAATACACCATTAAGCAATTCACGCCCATAGAAAGTAATGCTTTCGAATTCTTTTGTATAGCTCTGTATATGATCTACAGAATTTATACACACCAGGCGCTATGTAAAAATATAGTTAAACTTAAAACACAAAACAAAGTTAAAAACGCATTTCCAGCAAATATCGCTCATAATAAAAAAAATTTAAATCGTTCAATTTTTTATTTTTAGGTAGCTTTCAAAACAAAAAAGTATAAAGCTACCTATTGCAGCCGTTCGGAGGAAAGCAGTTCCGGAAAATTTCGATATATTTTCACCGATCATGACCCCCAGACCCCAAAACCACCCTCCGTTCAAATGTTGATTTATATATATATTCGATATATATATATATATATATATATATATATATCTGACCTATGTCATACGATAACGCTCGTATTTATAAATCAATTTTGATGAAACTAATTGTGTGTATTAAGCTCACCAATGTCTCGACCGAGTTCGTTGGCCAGCTTGGTCCGCCATTTTGTTTCAAGATGGCGGCCAATTAAAAATTTAAAACTAAAATAAATATACAAAAAAATGAAAAATTCAAATTTATTTTTTAATTCAGTGTTAGGCCTTGAAACGAGGATTCCAGAGCATTTTTTGTTTTACCTCTATCTTAAAAAACGGCTGAGATAGAGCAGTTTGAAATTCTAGGGTGGCTGACATTTTAGGTAGCTTTCAATACTAAAAAGTATAAAGCTACCTATTGCAGCCGTTCGGAGGAAAGCAGTTCCGGAAAATTTCGATATATTTTCACCGATCATGACCCCCAGACACCAAAACCACCCTCCGCTCAAATGTTGATTTATATATATAGATATATCCATATATATATATATATATATATATATATATATATATATATATATATATATATATATATCTGATCTATGCCATACGATAACGCTCGTATTTATAAATCGATTTTGATGAAACTAATTGTGTGTATTAAGCTCACCAATGTCTTGACCGAGTTCGTTGGCCAGCTTGGTCCGCCATTTTGTTTCAAGATGGCGGCCATTTAAAAATTTAAAACTAAAATAAATATCCAAAAAAATTAAAAATTCAAATTTATTTTTTAATTACGTGTTAGGCCTTGATACAAGGATTCCAGATCATTTTTTGGTTTACCTCTACCTTAAAAAATGGCTGAGATAGAGCAGTTTGAAATTCTAGGGTGGCTGACATTTTGAAACAAAACAGCACATTAACGCCATTACTTGCAAATTATTTTCTTTCATTGTTGTAATAATTTTCCCAATCATACGCATAAAACTTTATATTCATATCTTTTAGCGCCAAAATTGGCGACATTGGCGACAAAATTGGCGAAATTGGCGACAAAATTGGCGACATTTGGCGAAATATCGCCAAATTTGGGCACCAAAATAAGTCTTCATAAATGAAGCCAATTTGGCTATTGTTCAATAATTTGGCGAATTTCTTATTCAAATTCAGTATTAACGAATCTTTTGTAAACGTTTTTTTGCATTTTAACTTGCTGTTTTCGTGTAACATTAGCTAAAATTTTAAAACGAAGATATAGGAAAGCTACCTTTTCCTCCCGGTACAGGCCGGAAGGACTTTTTTAATTTACCAACAAAATTATTTTTTTGCCAGTTAAAATTAATTTATCTATTAATAACTTCTAATAACATGCATAAGGGGTAAGTGAAAATGTTTTAGTTAGAGGTAAGTTCAAATTCAAAGGGTACCGACCCGAGCCCCCTTAAAGTTTAATTCAATTTGAATAATTCCACTAGTTACTAAATTTGTAAGTCCCTTTTAAATGCAAGGCGCTGAGCTTTAGTTTATCTAGCTTTTGCATAAATCGGGCCTTGCCTCCGCAATATGTTTCTTTATCATTTGCTCCGGAAGGGGGGGGGGGGTGTACATAAATATTTGAACATTGTAGTTCCATAGATGTCATGTTAATCCAAATCTTTCCCTGGGGAAGGACGGGGGGGGGGGGCAGTAAACTTGTCTCGGGGTATCACTGCCCCTCCAGAGAAGTGCCTGAAAGAAACTCTGTTTCCATCCCCCTAAAAAAAAAAAGAGACAAGAAACAGAAAAGTAAAGAAAAAAAACTAGGAAACCAGATTATGTAATAAGCTCATCTGATCTCCATAATACAAACTTAGAATTCACATCACGCTGGGACGAATGACCCTATATACAATGATTTATTTATTCAAATTCATCAAAATCTGATAGTGGCCATAACAATTTATTACACAATGGACCGAAGAAGCCATCATTACCTAAATATCGATGATAAAAAATGTTATAATTGTAAACAGTTCAAAAGTAACTCTTTGATATCGATCCACTTTCCAGATACAAATGATCCGATATGTTTTTTTATCTTATCATTCCGAGTGAGTTCAACAAAACATTTAATCGAACCAACTTCATCCGGCATCAGCAGTTTTGATATAACCTTATTTGTTTCTTTTTTTATCAGTCAGTTATCTGTCTAAAAGTAAATAAATTATTTTTCTTTCAAAAGTCTGCACGTGTTTGTCTCTGAAAAGTTAAAAAATTGTCCCACATTTTCGCATCGTTATTTCATGGTTTGTTTCATAAAGTACTCTTAATTTTCAAATTCCATAATTTATTAACTACAATAAACCTAACGACAAAATAAGTGAAATGTTAATTTGGCGGCTATATGCAGTAATTTTAAAATTAGTTCAAATTTTTGACAACAGATGGCACTTTGCCGTCTCAAATTGTAAGAATACTCACTAACACATGTAAAACTGCTTCAAAAGTCTCTCAATATCTTAATATTCTATTTTATTCTATGTCGCTATTGAAATGCTAAAAAGGGGTTTATATTTTAAAATTTTGAAACACTCTTACAGTTTGAGATAGCACGGCTTCATCTATTGACGAAAATTATAACTATTTTAGACTGCTTTTCCATTACAAAAAGTAAAAAGTTACCTATTGCAGCCGTTCTGAGGAGAGCAATTCCGGAAAATTTTGGTACATATTCAGACCCCACCTCCTCCAGACACCAAATCCTGCCTCCGTTCAAATGTTGATTTTTATATATGTAAAATCTGACTTTTGTCATTCGATAGCACTCGCATTTATAAACCAATTTGGATGTGACGAACATATGTAGAGAGCTTACCAAGATTTCGACCGAGTTCTTTAGTTAGATTGATCGATCCGCCATCTTGTTTAAAACTGGCAGACATTTAAAGATTTCAAACTCAAAAAATTATGAAAAAAAAAATCCAAAAATTATTTTCCCTTAATTCGGTCTTTATGCAAGAATTCCGTATCATTTTTTGTTTCGCCTCTATCGTAAAAAATGGCTGAGATGCATTTTGGAGTTCTAGAGTGGTTGACATTTTGAAACACTACAACAGATTTAAAAAAAAAAAAGAGTTCTTCCGTAATCGTGTTCACTGCTAATTTATGTTTCAGCGAGCATGTTTTCTCGCAAATTTAATTTCGTGGGTGTAATCTTGTAACTAACTACATTGTTACAACTCTCATACTCTTAAAATTGACAGTCATGATGTCATAAAATGACGTCATATTTAAAAGAAAACATATATTGATATTCATCAAATACTATTCGCAAATGTGCATGTGCGTGCACACGTACAAACATAACGGCTTGAAATTATTGTCAAGCTTTGCGATAGATACTTAGCGAATAATCGCCAAATTTGGCACCAAAAATTAGTCGCCATAAACGAAGCCAACTTAGTGCTAGTTGACTATTTTTTTGTTTTAATTCCCATTCAAATTTAGTATTGACGAAAACTGGGAAACTTCTGTAATCAGGTTCCACCCATTGTAGCTTTTGTGTTTTCAAGTAAAAATTGCTGAATTCTTAAAACCAAGGAATGGGGAACAACCTGTCCTCCCAGTACAGATCGGAAGGTCTTTTTTAAATTAGGGTATATAAAAGGTCTTTTTTAAATTAGGGTATATGAAATTTGTGCAATAATAAATGTACCTAATACATGTGTCATTCATTTCACCTTTATTGTAATTAATGAATTATTGAATTTTGAGTGTTTTATGAAACACCCTGTATTTTTACTAGCATTCTTAGAGTCATATTATTGTTCTTGTTGAAGTGATATCTTCTTTTACAAAAGCAGTATAAATCAGAAAAAATTCGTAGTAACAAAATAGTAATGCCTTGTTAGTTTTGGAATAATTGGAAAATTTTGAAAGTCAGTATTCATAAATAGGCTGTGCAAATGTTTAGAATAAAAAAAATCAATGTAAACCAATACTTATTATTAGAAAAATAATTAAAAATATTTATCGATCAATCACATTAATTAAAATAAACTTTTTCTGTTATTACAAATTCATTTGCATTATTTATTTATTTATTTATTTATTTATTGACTCAGTATCACAACCTAATAACATGTATAGTAAATAAAACCCAAAAATTTTCTATTGATTTTAATATAGGATTTCTTTCATATGCATGATATACTATTTTCAAATTTAGCGTTCATTAGCTAGTATTTGTTCCATGGTTGCAATAATTTTTTCAAGCCTCAAAGAAGTTTTTCATTTAATTATAAGCAATGAAATCCACCGTATTTTAAGCAACGGAAGGTAAAACAAAATGAAAATGTTTTTCTTTCCTTCCGAATTATATTTTGTATACAATCTTGATGAATAAATGTTTTTTACTTAACTATGCACTGTTTGTTATGTGTGCAAAAAAATATATATTTTTTTCATAAGGAATTCTTAAGTTTAAGACACGCATAATCATTTTCAATGTTAAACTTGAATTCGTACCGTGATTTTGAAACGCAATATTTTTCCAGCTATCATACTGGTTTACATAAAAAATCAGTAAAACCTGCTAAGACGGAATTGCAAAATACTGAAAGAAAAAAAACTTTTAGATAGATTTCGTAAGAAATACTACCTATTACATTCTCCCCTAAGTTGGAATTTTTGAAAAAATTTTGCAGATCTACGCCGATCATGACTCCCAGAACCCAAAACCACCCCCCAGTTCAAAACTTTATATATCTATTTATCTAACTATCTATCTATCTATCTATGTCACTTTTTTATGGACACGATAACTGCAATAATTCTGCACAAATCTCTTCCAAACTGATACATAAAATTAAGGGGCATAAAATCTCGGTCAAGTTCGTTAATGGGCAATATCGAACCAAGGGGGGGGGGGGGGAATGGGGGGCTTTTTGTGAAAACAGAAAAAAAAATTCTTAATTATGATACGTATCGAATTCGTTTAAAGTTATTAGTATTTCTAGGAAAGGGGCCGAAAATTGATGTATGACAGATTTTTGATATCATTAAAAATGGCCCCAAGGGGGGGGGGGGGGGGTTAGAAGAAAAAAATTCATAACTTCCTCCATTTACAAGATATCAAATCCGCTTAAATGTATTGTAAATCCTCGTAATATTATCTAAAACTTTTATATTGACAAGTTTTTTATAGGAGAAACCCTTATAGCATAATAATAATAATAATAATAATAATAAATCCCTGCCGGCTCCGCCTGCAAATAAGTTAAGTTTCGAATTGGCGATTCCAAGTACCACATCATGGCAAAAAGGTCATTTCTTCTGCAATTTCCAACAAACAGGCGCCCCATGGTCTGCGTCTTCGAAATCTACCTGTGATGCCTGTACGCCGAGCCGTCAGGGATTTTTATTTAGACATGTTTTCGCGTTAGCAGATACATTCTCCCTCGTATAGTAAGTAGTATTTATTCGTTAATTCGTTTCACTGGGACCATGACATTTTGCCGTAGAACCACTTCCCCATTAAATATGTCTGTTACCATCTTTAATAGTATGCATACAAATTGCGTGCTGTCTCCGTTTGGCATATGATGCGAAGTATCACCTACGTAACATCTGCTTCTAGTCAAACATTCGGAAATCTCTAGGAGAGGTATACAGACAATGACGAAGGTTTATCACTTTCTGACTCATTCCTTTTCTCAAGAGACCGACATCGGATGTTCCAACCAAGGTACAATGTGCGTCTAAATATTAATAAAATTGAGATATTAAATTAAATCCGCATGGCAGTTTCACATCGGATCTTTCTCAAACGAATGCAATAAAGCAGTGTTTATTTTTGCTTATAGAAAGAGAAAGAAGAAATTACTATCCCTAAAATTCACATTTCAAATGATACTTTTCAGTGTGCCAAAAACTTCTATTTATTGCAAAATTATCTGAAGGAATTGGGTTTGGAAAAATCTTTATTTAACAAATTTGCTTCAAAATAAATATTGGGCTTTATTGCAATGAAATTTAATACAATGGTTGTTGTGTTTGATTGGTCTTCTTTTTCAAAGAGTTCGGAAATGTACACAAATTTTGAAGGTATTATTTTGAATGGTAATATAAAAACAAGTGGATAAGTGTGATCGAAGATCGCTCAAAGGGTTTCGTTTAATATTCCTTTCAAAACATTTTTATCCTTTCTTTAATAAATTCAAACAAATTTCATTTAGCAACAACAACAAAAAAAAAGTCATGTTTTTTATAAAGTAAAAATTTACCGGTCTATTTTTTCGTTTTTTTCGAATATCTAAACCAGTGGTTCCCAACGGGGGGCGTACGCCCCACAGGGGGGCAATTTGACTTTTCAGGGGGGCAATTCCAGATTTTTGTGAACTCATACCCTCTGAGTTGTTTTTGTAATAGTAATGCTGTAGACTGAAAATAAAAGTTACACATTCAAATTTAAAAAAACAAAATGAAAAAATATTTTTTATTCACTTTTTAAAAAGTTTCCATTAAAAATTTTTAAATACACCTATACCAGAATAATTATAGTAAAAGTTATTTAAGTTATTTAGATACTTTTATATATTTAAAAATTCTTTATAATTTTTCTGATTTATAAGTATTTTAGAATTTTACACAACTTTTTCAACTATTTATTGAATGAGTCGCACTGCAATATGTCACATGGAAATCCATTTTACACATGAAACTATTCAAGTGTATATTTAACAATTACTTGACGACCTTCCTCTACAGAATCTTTTATCACGTTTTATTCTGGTTAGAAATTGTTGTATAATTTAATCGCAGAAATTCGGTGATTAAATAAGACAAAAATGTTTTATTCAAAATTATTGATTGGTCTAATCAAGAATTCTGAGTCTTCTATACATCATGCATACGTGGCGACCGTTGCGAAGAGATTAAAAGTGTCCCTTTATGTGCCAACGATACTTTAAACTACGAGTAGTATCATAATATTATAAAAAATATTTGATTCATCCATTACCTTCGGTATGTTTCAGGATCAATGTTTTTTACTCTGTCAGTTCATTCATTTAAATTTTTATAAGAATTATATTTTTAGGGGGAGGGGGCATCATCATTTTAGAGATGTTTTGGTGGGGCACGGCCAAAAAAGGTTGGGAACCACTGATCTAAACCATTCCGATAGCGGTCTAAGCCGGCTATTATATTCTCTCACTGTAATATCTGTCATGCGGACTAAATGCGATATTAAAAAAAATAATAATTTCAAAGTTAAACATGTTGTACATCTTCAAAATGTTAAAATATGCGAATATTTCCATAATCGGATTTTTATCATGATTCGATATGTTTATCAAACTCATATATTTACTATTCTCTATGACTCATATTGATACTCGCAACTCGCTTTGTATTATTCTGAAACATTTGAAAAATCCGTTAAATTTCCGATATGACGTCAGATTTTCTTTTTAATTCTCTAATGACGCGATATTACTCTGCTTTGTGTACATACACATACTCATACTCCTTGTATTATTGAGAAATCTTTCCGTTTTATTACCACTATGACGTCAATCAATTTTATTTCATATTAATCTTTTTTTCAAATGGTGAAACGTTTTATTTCACTTTCATTTTTCACGTGGAAATCGTCTGATAGAAAATTAATTATTGTAGAAAGAATTTCATCGTGGATTTTTAATTTTTGGCATCTGCTATAACGAAAAATGTTTCAATTTAATAGGAAAAGGATGTTAGAATTTTGGTTTTCTATCTCTATTTATTAAAATAATACGAATTTTTCAAATTTTAATATTTTGAGCTCTTTATAGCTGGTATTCAGATATACAGTGGAACTTCCCTTTAACGAAGTCTCTATTTAACGAAGTTTTCTACTTAACGAAATTTTCAGAAGAATCTTGACTTTGCATATCATTAACATGTAAACTAATCTCCATATTACGAAAAACTTATTCTATATAACGAAGTTTATTCCACTTTCGTGCGTGTGTGCAGTATTCAAACGGAGAGGTTGCTGTTGCGATGGGTGCATGGATTTATTTCAGCGAACTGTATGAAAATGAACACTTTTGAATCATTTAATCACATTTTAATGAAAAAAGAAAAGGTACGCTTCGGTTTTTGTTTACTTTTCTTTCTTTTCTTTCTTTCTTTTTTTTTTTTTTTTTTTTGAGACATTATTCTAATTAAATTATTTTCATATCTACATTGCATAAAAAAATGATTGCCTCAATTAAAATGCGTTTTTCAAATATTTCCATTTTATGTGTACTTTTAATTTTATGTGGGTTATATGTATATCAGTTTCATAAATTTAAGTTGTTTTCTATTTAACGAAATTTCTTCATAACGAAGTGTTTAAGCGTAACGACGAGACTTCGTTAAATGGAAGTTTCACTGTATATACAAAGTTTCAACTCTGTAAGTTACATAGTTTTTGAGAATGGCTCTGTGACGGACAGACAACGGAGCGGGAGTGATAGGGTTTCGTGAGATGAACGAAACCCTAAAAAAAGGTCTCTTAGTCTCGTTGGAGGACCTGGAGGATCCAATAGGTGTTGCCTAGTCTGAACTAGACTTCTGCATCGTGTCGGGTAGCCCGATTTTACCTGACCTGACCGACTCACGGTTAGGGTCGGGTTGACTTTAAATGTTTCGGGTTGGGTTTTGACTCCTTCAGATCGGAGTTCAGGTTGATCCGATTTTTCGCCCTATATATTTTCTTAATTAAGAAAAATAACAAACAAAATATTTGAATATTAATGAGTGGATTGTGTTCATTTTTTTTTTAAAAAAAGGTAAAATTGATATTAGAGGTATAATTGTGGACTAATTTTCCATAATTGTATTAAAATATAGATTAGTTTTCTATCACTTCGTACTCGAGTTGAAGAGTGCCGGATTCGGGTCGTCAAATGTTTTTGTCGGGTTTGGGCGGGTTTCATTTTGACTTTAAATAGAATTTTCGATTCAGTGCAGGACGGCAGTCTGAACTCGGGTGTAACATTTTTTAAATATCTTTTTTTTTTTTTTTTTTTTTTTTTACTTTTAATCCTTTTGCGACGAGCATCAAGTTATTTTATCAATTTTGCCACCATTTTTACTGAATAGAAAATTTTATATTACTTAATCGTTAAAAATAACCCTGAACTTTCTGTTCAAAAATACTGGTGTCCAAATTAAAGGATGTCACGACACTATCCGGTACGTATACATGCCGCTCTTTGGAAAGAGGTTAAAGATTTAACAAGAACGAAAAATCATGCGTCAAGTATATATTATGAAACACTTTCCAACACATCCAGAAAACTCTAACGAAACTTCACCGTTAAATAAGGTGAAAGAAGATATGTAATACAGTATAGGAAACATATAACACACTTAAAAGTCCACTTTTAGCAACTACCTTACATAGTCAAAAATGTAGTCGAAATATTTTGTGATACCCTGTATATGATCTATAGATTTGGATATATACTACAATAGCATAATAAAATTTAGTTAATTTAGAAAATTCACATTTAGTAGTTTTCGCCAATCGATAGAAATGCACTCGAAATCTTCTGTATATTATCTAAAGACTTTTGTACACACGCCATATTAATCTAAAATTTAATTCAGGTAAAAACGCATAAGGTAACTTAAAAAATCTTCCAGCAATTACCAACCATAAACGACAATGTTCTTTGCGTAGCTCTTATATATGAATTTATTTATTTTCCACAAACTTCTATAAATCTACTAACTATTAGTTCAGCAGGAAAATGTGTAATATAATTAAAAACTACCTTGAACAATTCGCTTCCATAGTCTGTAATACTTACGAATTCCCTTGTGTAAGCCCTGTATATGTTCAACCGAATTTATACACACCACGTACTATGCAAAAATTTAATTCAACTTAAAAATATAAACCAACTAGCTGTTACCCGTGACTTCGTTCACGTATCAATAAAAGAAGAAGAAATGCATTAATTAAACAAAATATTTCATTTCCGATAATTAGAAACATAAATAATTAACTAACTCTTTATCACATTCCATAGGAGACAATACAGTATTTCTATGTTATAGAGACCTTCACATAACTAAGTTTTAAAAAAGTGAAATTTTGTGACAAATAATCACGAAAAGGAAGCTGCAACCAATGAAAAAAGGCGGGCCAAATAAAATCGTGGAAATCGGCGAATTGTGTAAAAACATATGTCAAGTTTACCTGGTAAACCATTTTACTTTTAACGCCTTGTGAAACGTTTTAATAGCCATTCTTCAAATATAATGGAAATAGTATATTATTTTTCATTAAATTAAATTCTTGTGAATAGGGACCAATTATTCTAGACCTAAATGCAAGAAGTTTAAATTTGTCTCCTTGATTTAATCTATAACTGAAAAAAAATCTTTATTTCTAAATGAAAATATGTTGACAGACGATTTTTGTTCGTTAGAATAAATTGATTCATGAAGTTTGAATGTGTGAAAATACGTTTCTATTTTTCAAAAATTTTACTGTAAGATTTTACTGTCAAGATTTTTTTTTCTTTCACCATCTATTCAAATTGAAAATAAATTCTTTTATTCAGTTTTAATGAGAAAAAAATATATTAATCCGTTTTATTTCTTCTTTTTTATTCACAAAGGGCGCGTTCACAGACCGAACCCCGAGTTACATAGGGTAACACATGGGTAACCCGAAGCGTTCAGAGAGCGATATCACGTGACTTTTTGCGAGTTACCCGTAGCGTTCAGAGCTGGAAATTACTCAGACTTCGGGTAACCCACATTACCTGGAAAATTTTGTTGGGTAAAGTGATCCCGTGGTTGGAAATCTGATTTGTTTGTTTGCTTTATAGTTAACTGCAACTGTTAACTGTTGTTCTTTATGACTCCTACCGTATACATGAGTCCTGAACATTTGATTGGTCTACCTTTAACAGGACTATGATATAATTGGCCAACATCGGCTGGATGGTTCCTGAAATGTTCGTACAATCAAAATATAATGGTAGGTTGGTTGACGGAAGTGTTTGATTGTAAATATACCCATAACTTTACCCAAAAGCGTTCACAGACGTTTTAACCCAACTTTACCCCTGAGAAAATCAGACGACGTGATTCCCCAACTATACGAGTAACCCACGTTTCAGTCTCTGAACGCGTTCAAAATTGGAATAATTTAGTTGCTTTTTTAGATAAACTTCGTTAAAATTTACAAAATAATAATAATGATAATAATAATAATAATATATCGGAATTTAAATCATTTTTTTTTTAATTCTGAGGGTTTATGATATTCCCGGATCAATGATAACCGGTGTTAAGTAAATCGCATTGCGTTCGACAATCTGAAAGGAGTAGTTGCGAAATACAAACAGGCGGTCAGATTTTAATATAATAGATTCGTATTTATTTTTATTTTTCTAATAATCATGATGCAGTTTTTTGCAAACAACTCTCATCTGTATGTAACTGATATTCATGCTTAATAATCTGTACAGATAAAAAAAATAATAATAATTGTGCGTTTTAATTATGGAGTGAAACTCATCTACTTTCCAAACTTACCGATCCTTGTATTATTAATGTAAGGAATTGATTCCCGCTCCTTGTAAACACATTTGAAAATTCCCGTTTTATTTCAAATATTACGTCACTATTTCCTCAGAGAAATCTCCTTTTAATGGCATAGTTCTTGTTAATTTTTTTTTCTGGCAATCAGGACGTAAATTTTAGCAGAAAACTCACATTTGTATGTAACTGGTATTCAAGCTAATTATTAATCAGTATCGATAAAAAATATTTTAGTTTTTCATCTTAAATATTACGTCCATTATCTATCTACTTTCGTTATACATTGATATTTATGCTCCTTGTATTATTACGAATATTTGAAAATACATGTTTTATTTATGACGTCATATTTGTCCAAGCCGAGGAGGATATTTTTCATATTTCCATGGTCCAAGCGAAATCTATTTTTAATAATGTAATTATTGTTCATTTTCCTTCTAATTATAACGCAATTTTTGACAGAAAAAGATCTTTTTAATGTGACCGATATTCATACTTCATGTATAATAACAAATACTCCATATTTGTGTTTCAAATATCACGGAAATTCATCTCCTTTTGAATTATTTTTAATTTTCAGTTTTCACGTGAAAATCGTTCAATTGAAAATTAATTGTAGAGGAAAACGTATTTTTCCGCGTTTTTATTTATTGGCAACGATCAAAGCCCTAGCAACGATAAATTTAAATGGTTAAATTGTATGGAAAAATGTCCATTTATTCTCTATGAAAATAATGAAATTTTTAATTATTAAAGAAAATATTTGAATAAAATAAACAAAACCCAGCCTATGTTTATTCGAGTGCTATAACCAACCTATATGCAAAGAAACAAGATCATTCAATGTTCCATTTTGACGCTGGCTTCAGCCTAACATTTGCACACAATGAGATTTATAATATTATTAGGATATTGAAAACGCACTTATCACACATAGACTGTAATTATTGCACATAATACTGTAACCGATATATTTTGTGTGCTCCTGAAAATGAACGATAAACGCAATGCACACCATACTTTTAATCGAGCCAGTTTATAGTGCACCTCAGTGATGCATATAAATTACATTATGTTTGAAATAGTGAAACATCATTAAATTACATTGCAAACGATTTTTCCCCGTAGAACAATGCATATTTTTGCAGTGCATTTTCGACGATATCTCTAAAAATATATTACCTAAAATTAAAACAAATATATTTTTGAGATCGGTATTACACTGCAAAAAATAACTGTTGATTTTACAGTATAAAACTGGCGCCCCAGCTGCGCGGTAGCGTATTACTGCTTGCGCGGCAGCGTATTACTGCTTATTTTACTATTTAATACTGTTAATTTTACGGTATAATACTGGCAGCTGGGGCGCCAGTTTTATACTGTAAAATCAACAGTTATTTTTTGCAGTGTACGAGATCTTTAACACGATACTCCACACGATATACAAAAAGAAAACTTTTTTTTTTCAAGTAATTTAATTAGCCCCCTAAATTTTTCCTAAAAATATTTGTGAATGGCTAATAATCTGAACATATGTGAGTAAAAGGGCTTTATAACTGTCCCAAGTTTGAACTTTCCACGTTCCATAGTTTACGAGAAAAAGGGCTATGACAGACAGACGGACAGACACAGGAGTGTTCCTATAATGGTTCCTTTTTTACTTTTTAAGTAGGGAACCCTAAAAAAGGGAAAATGTCCTTCAAGATGAGTACACAAATAAAAGAACTTAAAAATATTAATTTTCTGGGGAGATATTTTTTAAAAATACAAATTCATGACGTCACCCACCTTGAGGACCCGCTTGTGGCATATGGTCGGGACAAGCCCCGAGCTCAAGGCAACAACACAAATTCATGACACGCCCATACGTTTAACCTTAGCGGGGGGGATTTGAGATCTCACTGACCAACACCCAAGCTGCCAATGCTCTAGCAACTAATTATCCGGGACAAATTAGGCGGACACAATGCACTCAGACAACCACCAACATCTATTAAATATTAATAGATTCTGCTCTACAATACAACGAAAGTACAATAGTCGTTTTTTTCCTCGATCGAGATGTTTTGTCATAAATAATACGCGATGTCTTTTCGGCGACTAACAGCAATAAGCTGGGCTTTACAAATTTGATAAAATCTCGTAGCCAGTAAAAATTAAAACATTCTAGCCGTGCAGTAAAAATCATTAATTTTCAAAAACAAGATAAGTTTTTTTTTTTATATGAATTAGTCGGAAAAAAAAAGAAGAAGTTTAACTTAAAATTATTAGTTACATGGTTTAGAATAGCACATGATTTAGAAAGATAATATAAACTATAAGTTTTCTAATAAAATTTATCAAAATTATACATTTCTGAAAAAAAAATATATACTGTAAAGGCTGAATTAACTCGCATGTTCGGGAAATACTATGATTGCGAATGTTTTAAATGTCCGGATAGTTGAGTGCTACAAAATCTATATCTGATGAAATAGTGAAACAATTAAAAAAAAATTGTCAATTTTCCTGTCGAAGTCAGTCAAGTAATTCAATTTTTTTATTTTGAAATTCGCATTTTACGAACTTATTTTTGCAAAACTAATAGAAAAAGCTAAAAATATTTTATGTTTGAATATAATTTCTATATTTCTTAATATTTTGTAATTTTGCAGCATCTATAATGAAACATTTTATAAGAATTACAAAGGGGGAGAAAAAAGGCAGTTTGTTCTCCTTTCTTAAGTCAGTTTTGTACAAACAAAATTGCCATGTAATGTGGTCGCCAGATGAAAAAACTTGGTCGCCACTGACGACCTAGCGACCGCATTTGTCAAGCCCTGGCAACAAGCAATTCCGTTACTTATAAAGAAAACTCTTAAATATAGCCTTTTTTTTAATGTGCTCAAATGATATTACTTAAAAATTTCCTGCCGCGAAGTGCAATTTTAAAATAATTTTTATGTAAAGACATGAACTACTAAATGTAATTTCAAAAAAATATATCTATTCTTATGTCAACTCTAATTTTCCGCAACCTATATTTTTCCCAAATTGCTTTAATTCCCAGTTTCAGAATATGTATTCATAGTGAATGGTAAACTAGATCTAGTAAACATAAAAATAGCGATAAATAAAATAATTTTTTCCCCCAAACAACGGCTGTCATCATCATACAAAAGTTTGACCGATTATAAAAGGTAAATTTGGCAACATATCACCGAGTCTCACAATAATGGTGACAATAGAATGACCCTAGCAAAGCAAAGAAACAACTCAACCCGAACATAGCGTAATCGACTCGACCTTGTAATGCATGGGTCAATTAAAATTGGGACGATGTGGTTGCCCTCTCTACCTACCTGTAGACTTGGTAACAGTAATTACAATACACTGTGTTTAGAATTTGTTATTTCTGTTGTTGCAATGATACGCATTTGTGTATTCATTATTGTTTTTAAACAGTAGTTTAGCGTATGCTTGCCTATGACGTAGAGCAGATTTCAAAATTAATGTTGTTGTCTCTTAGACCAGTGTTTCCAGATCTGTGATTTGCGGACCAATTAAGGTTGGATATACGTTTTAGATGATCCACGAGGCCCTATTTGGATAAATCCAGAAGAAAATGTCTATAAATAAAAGAAAGATAGAAAATACTTCTTAAATTTAATGTTACTACAACGTAAAACAAATGATTTTTTTAAAAATATATATCTGGAGCAACTCCACTGGTGTACAAGTCCGGAAATAGAAAAAACAATATATAATATATATATATATATATACTATAATAAAACTTTTGTTAATAATAATTATTAAATCACATAAATAATCGACAATAGATAAACCGACTAAATTTATAATAATTATAATTAATACAATTAAATTTATTAATTATACTAAAATTATTAATACAATTAATATAATAAATTTATAATTAATACAATACATATATATATCCAAGAATGTAAGATTCTCTAAATTAAAATAAGTGGAAAAAAATACTTAAAGATATGTGGAGAAAAATTCCAATGTACAGAAGGTGAAAATTATTACAAAAAGCAATTGGAAACTTATATAGTGAAACACTTTGTCAAGGGCAATATTCCATTGATATAAGTAAAATATAATTGATTTCTGTTTGAGTAAATAAGCCTGAGCCGAATCTATTAACTCAAATTGCCCGATCAATTACGAAGTCACATTTAAAGAAAATTGGATAAAAATGGACAAATATTGAATAACTGAACATGATATGTGCAAAAATCAATGAATATAGAACATTATTAAATACAAAAACGTATTGAATAAAAAATTGTTAAGCAAAAAGAGAAATATAGCAGTAAAACATACCCAACCAGTGACATTTTAACTATCAAAAACCACGTTATCCTTTACAAAAGCACATATATTATACATATATATATTTCTGATACAGTGGATTTGGTTGGATTCGAACGCTGGACCTCCCGTTTTGAAATTGGAGACGTTACCTCTGCACTACTAATGCTTGATTACATCGCCGCAATATTTATTACTTATACTCTGTCACATATCCTTGGTGATTTTCTCTCAGTAGAATCGGTCGCAAAATGGTTCGAAAATGGTTTAAATACCTAATACAGCGGCCGATAAGTACGAAAACCTATACAGTTCGTACGACAATGGTTTATAACATATTTGCCTATCGGAAGTACCGTTTGGGAGTTATCCTGTCCACATACACTCACTGCAAAAAATAATTGTTGATTTTACAGTATAAAACTGGCACCCCAGCTGCCAGTATTATACCGTAAAATTAACAGTATTAAACAGTAAAATAAGCCCTAATACGCTACCGCGCATACTGTAAAATCAACAATTATTTTTTGCAGTGCTCACACTAATCGTGATTAGAATACTTTCTTTGCACTATGTATTCGAAAAGTTGAAAAAAAAAAAACTTTAATGGATTGTTTCATTTTATTTCGCTGATATTTACGTATTATGTATTGACCTGTTTTATTGGGAATGTAATTTGCTCACAGCAAAGTGCTTTTCGTGGCAACATTTTATTGTTGCCCAGATTCATTTTAAATTTCATTGTAGCCAATATCGCTCATTCTGACGCATAGTAAATGATCCTGTATCAACTTTTGGCGTGTTCCTACAAAATATGCACGATACGAGGACTATTTTAAAAACATAAAGTAGCACTGTGCACCTTAACAACATATTCAAATTTCGTGACGATTTTGAAAATTTTTATGAAAGTTGGAGTCTATAAATTCAAAGACGAAAAAACAGACATACTATTTTTGGATTTTAATGAAAAATGCGCAAGATCACCACCAGAACGAGCCTTTCTAACAAAACAAAAATTGTGAAAATCGGAGCATCCGTCCAAATATTATGCGTGGACATTAATATACAGGGTAACCATAATTAAAGTGACAGTAACCAGCGTGCTCTGTAGCGCGATCTAATTGTGCTAAAAGAGCCAAATTTTGTATTATGATTAAACATGACGTGGGACGAAGGAATCCGCGACAAAAAGTTCCAAAAATCACCGCTAGGTGGAAATGTGGCGCTGTGTAGTAGAAAAGAGTGTTTAAAAAATGCAGAATCAATGCTGAAATAAAATTAATTTTAATTTAGCACATTTAACGATTAAAATCAGTCTTAATATGGCAACTTTTCTATTACACAGCGCCACATTTCCACCATGCGGTGACTTTTGGAACTATTTTTTCGCAGAATCCTTCGTCCCCCGTCTTGTTTAATCATAATATAAAATACAGCTCCATTCTCGCAATTAGATCGCGCTACAGATCACGCTGAGTACTGTCACTTTAATTATGGCCACCATGTGGCACCGTGTATTAGAAAAGTTGCCATATTGAGATTAATTTTAATTGTTAAATGTGCTAAATTAAAGTTAATTTTATTTCAGCATTGATTCTGCATTTTTTAAACTCTCTTTTCTATTACACAGCGCCACATTTCCCCTATCGGCAACTTTGGGAACTATTTTTTTTTTGGCGGAATCTTTCGTCTTCCGTCTTGTTTAGTTTGAATACAAAATCTAGCTCCATTCTTGCAATTAGATCGCACTATAGATCATGTTGAGTACTGTAACTTTAATTATGGCCACCCTGTATACAGTCGAACTCGGTTAATACGAAAAGCAATGAAATTACAAAAACCCTCGCATTAACCGTTACTCGTAATACCCGTGAAGATAATAAATGTCTTAAAAACATACACATAATTAAACTAATTACTGCTATTAATTTCTTTAACACTTTTAGGCGCAAAGTAATTTTGTTCGTAAAATGGTGAAATGACTGATTGACACCAGAATTTACAAACGAATTTCTTAGAAAATAAATACTTAGTTTTCTTCGCGTTGATTATAAAAACAAAATTTTTTTAGTGTGCCGGCTGGCAGTTTGGAATTAAATTTAATTAAAACACAGGCGGTGGTCACAAATGTGACCACCGCCTGTGAAAGGGGTATTATTAGTAATTCCAAAAGGACATGAACGATGTACAGTAATGCAATTGGTCACTTTTCTTTTTCTAGGAAAAAAGGCAATAGTCGCTGAAATTTTTGAGCTATTGATTTTACCTATCCTTTTATTTTTAATAAAGGCAAGAAAAGAGACAAGAAAATGATGGTTAATATGGCCCAGAGTCCGGATTTAAATAATTAAATAAATAAAGGTTTTCTTCTATACTCCTCCTTTTCCGCGACTCAGTTGTAAATCTTACAAAGGAGGTGTATTTAAAAGGTCCTTAGCTCTCCCTTCTTCTTTCTTTCATTCTTTCAAGACCTCATGACATTCTTTGCATTTTTTCAGGAAGAGGATTTGCTCAATTGAAAGTTTAAAACTGATAAATTACCACATTTTGACAGATATAGTTGTAATACAGACATATTGTCGTTGAGAAAGAAGAGGGTTCGATAAGAAAGGGATTTCTTTTACAATAATTCTACCCTCCTTTTCGCCGAAAATCACATTAAAATGAACAGATGCTTTTACTCGTATTAGCCGTTCACTCGTATTATGCTCATCGTATCGTGCTCATATTAGGCGAGTTCGACTGTATATACAGGGTGTCCCAAAAAGTTTGAAATGCGCTTTATACGTATAAATTTCAAAAGTGTTCAAAATAAGGTAATAATTAAGATTATAGTTATGAAATGCCGTATATTTCCGTATATAAGCCGAGAATTTTTGGAATTTTTCTTTGCTCCAAAGTGCGGGGATCGGCTTATGCACGAGTGAATAAAAATTTCCAAAATTGATATTCTAAAATAAAAAAGATTAAATATAAATAACATTTACAAAATTACAAATAAAAAAATAATAATAATGTCCCATTCTTTTACAGTAAAATAGTCACCAATCATCATTCACCATTCAAGTCATTATCTGAATTTTCGGACAACTCCTTAAAACTACTTCCGTTCATTGGAATAATATCAGGATGAATATCGCCAGAGTCAACTTCATCATCATTGTCGTCGCCGCCGCCATCTGCTTCAAAAATGGCATCATCCTCAATTCCATCCATTTTAGGTAGATTTCGTAAGAAATACTACCTATTACATTCTCTCCTAAGTTGGAATTTTTGAAAAAATTTTGCAGATCTACGCCGATCATGACTCCCAGAACCCAAAACCACCCCCAGTTCAAAACTTATATATAGCTATATCTATCTATCTATGTCACTTTTTTATGGACACGATAACTCCAATAATTCTGCACAAATCTCTTCCAAACTGATACATAAATTCAAAGGGCATAAAATCTCGGTCAAGTTCGTTAATGGGCAAAATCGAACCAAGGGGGGGGGGGGAATTTAATAATAATTAAAAATTAAAATAAATTTATAACCGCGTAAATTTATTATTAATCCTTTTAATATTTTCTAAAACTTTTATATTGACAAGTTTCTTATAGGACCAACCGTTATAGCAAAAAAAAAAATTAAAAACAAAAAAAATCCCTGCAAGTCTGCAAACAAGTTATTTTTCGAAGTAGGCGGTTCCAACTCCCGCATCTTTTCGAAACTGATACATAAAATCAAGGCGCATAAAATCTCGGTCAAGTTCGTTAATGGGCAAAATCGAACCAAGGGGGAGGGGGGGGGGCTTTTTGTGAAAACAGAAAAGACACCATAATTTTTTAATTATGATACGTGTCGAATCCGTTTAAAGTTATTATTACTTCTAGGAAAAGGGCCGAAAATTGATGTATGACAGATTTTTTATATCATTAAAAATGGCCCCAAAGGGGGGGGGGGAAAGGGGGTTTTAGAAGAAAGAAATTCATAACTTCGACAATTCACAAGATATCAGATCCACTTAAACTTATTATAAATCCTCTTAATATTATCTAAAACTTTTATATTGACAAGTTTTTTATAGGACCAACCCTTATAGCAAAAAAAAAAAAAAAAAAAAAAAAAAAAAAATCCCTGCCGGGTCCGCTTGCAATCAAGTTAGGTTTTGAAGTGTTCGGTTCCAACTGTCGTATATGACAAAAAGGTCATTTCTTCCGCAATTCCCAACAAACAGGCGCCCCACGGTCTGCGTCTTCGAAATCTACCTTTGCCTGTAGACAAGCCGTCAGGGATTTTTTTTTTTTTTTTTTTTTTTTTTTTTTTTTTGAAATATCGAACGATCATTCCTTATGGTTTTTCAAGCCAAGCTTCTTCTTGCTGAATTTTTTCATCACCCTTTTTTACCATCGGTTTATATACGGGTTTCTGATTTTGGACAACGCTTCACTGAAAAATCGTATACTCGACTTATACACGGATCGGCTTTATACACGGAAATATACGGTAGTTAAATTTTTGTACCGCCCTGGATCCTATAAATTAGAAAATTTTTTAACCATACTGTGACAAGTATAATAGTGAAAATTCCATTATTCGTTATAATAGTTTAACTTTCCTTTTATAAAAGTCTCTACTTTAGAATTTTTAGGATTAAAACTTGGTGATCTTACTAACGCGTTCTCACTTTAGCGTCGGTGGGAGTGAGGACAGCATTTTTTTTATGATAATTCAACTTTGAATACTACAGCGTTATTCTTACTAAGTGAAGTGATAGGTCACTTTCACATCTAAATTAAATCCACTGAATGTGTGTATATGAAAAGACTTTTATAAAAGGAAAGTTAAATTAATATAACAAAATTTATTTGTGAAGAAAAGTACGTATATTTAAACATTTAAAGCACTATATTTCAACTAAACTTTTTGAAATTCTTCAATTTGAAGACACTGATTCAAGCATTTAGTGGATTTAAATTTAATGTGAAAGTGACCTGTTACTTTGTAAAGAATAACGATGCAGTATTCAAAGTTCGCAATATCCTAAAAATTACTGTCCCACTCCCACCGAAGCTAAAATGAGAACGTTAGCATGTTAGCAATAACATCAGTTGCAATCCTAAAAAAAAAAAAAATCTAATCAGAGACTTTTATCACATGAAAGTTAAACTAATATAATAAAATTTATTTGGGAAGAAAAGTACTTATGTATTATCTTTTAACGAAATCATGAAATTCTACATTTTGAAGACATTGATTCAAATGTGAAATTGATCTGTCATTTCGTAAGAATATCGTATTCAAAGTTCGGTTATCATAAAAATTACTGACCCAGTTCCACCGAAGCTAAAGTGAGAACGTTAGTAAGATCACCAGTTTCAGTGATGTAGGGTAAAAAAAACCCTGATGGTATACGCTATAGGCTGAGAAAATACGTTATAAGCAGAGGGTAAACGCTATAAGCAGACAAAATACGCTATAAGCAGAGGCTAAACTCTATAGGCAGACAAAATACGCTATAAGCAGAGGATAAACGCTATAGGCAGACAAAATACGCTATAAGCAGAGGGTAAACGCTATAGGCAGACAAAATACGCTTTAGGCAGAGGATAAACGCTATAAGCAGAAAAAATACGCTATAGGCAGAGGATAAACGCTATAAGCAGAGAAAATACGCTATAGGCAGGAGATAAACGTTATAGGCACAGAGAAAATACGTTATAGGCAGAGGATAAACGGTATAGGCAGAGAAAATACGCTATAGACAGAGAAAATACGCTATAAGCAGAGGGTAAACGCTAGAGAGTATACACTATAGATTTATTTAAGAAACAGAGGATATACGGAATTCCTTGAAAAAATCAAGAAGGTATATGGCGTATTACTACCAGCGTAACTTTCCAGTACATCCTTAATCCTAAAAAATCTAAATTAGAGACTTTTATAAAAGGAAAGTTAAACTATTATAACTAAATTTATTTCTGAAGAAATATACGTATAGATAAAGCATCATTTTTTTAAACTAAACCTTGAAAATCTTCATTTTGAAATGTCTCATTCAAAGCATTGAGTGGATGATCGGAATTGGATGTGGAAGCGGCCCTGTTACTTTGTGAGAATAACGAAGCAGTATGCTTCCATGACGAGCATCTGCCTTTCACATAGCAGAGTTCACTGAATTAGACCCAGAAAAGAAAGTGAGCGAAAACCCTCAGCGCCAGGAATTTTACTATATGTCATTAGGTACCTTCAAAATTCTTTTCCCCGTTTCCTGCTATGCAAGCGAGGGGCTTTTGTGTCAAAAGAGAGGCCGCATCGGAGAACATCTGCTACGTTCGGGTTTAATACTTCATCTTACGTAGAAAAGGAAATCCTCTCAGAATTTCCAGTAACTCTTCTTTTTTTTTTTTTTTTTTTTTTTTTTTAATAAGTACGTTTTTGCCATTTTAAAGATCCAGAAGTTCAGGATAAAATTACGTAATTAAGAGTCTTTTTTATGTTAGATTATTTCATTGTGATGCACGTATACAGAGAAATAGAGAAAATATACTTCATTATTAGAAAGTAAAGGTGCGTTTATATCATGTTTTCAAAAAAATCGTAAATCATTTCCTTGGTCTTTCTTTTCCAAAGGTTCTGTAGTCATCAGCAAAAGAAAGAGGCGGTGGTCAGGGCCGGCGCAACCATCGGGCAAAAGGGGCGACTGCCCAGGACCCCGCGCCAAGTCTTGTTAAGGCCCCGACTCAGTTACCAACACAGATACGTTCACATTTCAATATAATTACTCAAAATCAGGAATGTATTTTGAGTAAAATTTCAAATGGCTGGAATTAATAATAACTTCTAAAACTGAATGTTAGTCTTGATGAGAAACTCAAAGATAAAATCTTGGTTGAGTTTCCAGATTTCTTTTATTTTTCTCACTTTATTCAAACAGGGGATGCAGTAGGGGAGATGGGGGATGAATGGGACAAGGGATGGATGGGACGCTTTGAATATTTCATGCAATAAACTTTTTTTTTTTAGTTGCTTCCTATCCTCATAGATTTCACTATCATAGTGTGCTTCAGAACCAAAAGCAAGAACACATGGCTGGTTTCAGTTTCCTTCAAATTTGCATTTCCTGAAAACTCTGCTTAAAAGTAATTTTTTTTACATTTGAAGTTACTTAAATATCTTATGCAATATAAACAATTAAGATATGTTGTAGTTTTTTATTTCAAGGCTCAATATTGGTAATTAAAATGAATGAATATTAACCATTGTAACAAAATAATTTTTGAGACAAAATGTCTGGCAGTTGAATATATGCATCATGGGGATGATTGGGACATTTCAAATGGGATGAATGGGATTGTCTCATTCATCCATAGAGGATGCTGAAAAATATATTTATTAGCTAAATAATATTTTATAGGTTGATAAATTAATAATTTATGGTAATTATTCTTTTAACATGTCATTCTCATTGTAGTTATCGTCTTCAGCCATCGAATGCTTCGGTTTATGAGCCTTTTAAGGCAAAGCTGAGATGAGTCCAATATGATTGGCTAACAAATAATTCTGGAGATCATATTACAATTTACAATCTTTCAGCTTTTTGCCCAGAAGGCATTTTTTTCAGCTTTTAGTCCTTAACATTGAATAAAGGGAGGAAAATATTTGTGTCCCATTCATCCCTGCTGTGGGGATGATTGGGACATAGAGGAATTGTTTTTTTAATTTCATAATATATTTCTGTATAATAATAATATTGAATAAATATTGTGCATAAGATGTAGTCAAACACTTAATGTATGAAATGTGATATATAATATTGATAATAAACTAAATAAAATACTTAAAATAAACATTTTTGTGAAAATGTCCCATTCATCCCCCATCTCCCTTACATCCCCTAAACACAGTGCTTCCCCTAAAGCAACTGATTTGTTAAGAACTTCAGTGCAACATTTTTTTTTTACTTTTCTTTTTTCTGTCTGCTAGATTTCATTTTATTGGACTTATGTGCAAAGAGTAGAATACATATCTAATAAAATATGTAATAATCTTAGTCTTAATAAAATTCATATCTAAAATTTATCTTTGATTATTATTTAGTAAATGATACACATTGGACTTTTAAAAGGTTTTCAGAATAAAGTTAAACAATTTTGTATGAAAATAAGGAAAAAAATTAAAAAATGTCAGTTACCATATTTTACATTTCATTTTATTGGACTTCTGTGCAAAGAATCGTCGTTATTAAAATTCATATCTAAAATTTATATTTGATTATTATTTCGTAATTAATAAACCTTGGACTTTTGAAAGGTTTTTAGGATGAAGTTAAACAATTTTGTATGAAAATAAGAAAAAAAAATTAAAAAATGTCAGTTACCATATTTTACATTTCATTTTATTGGACTTATGTGCAAAGAGTCCTCGTTATTAAAATACATATCTAAAATTTATATTTGATTATTATTTAAAAAATGATAAACATTGGACTTTTAAAAGGTTTCCACTGATGAAATTAAACAATTTTATATGAAAATAAGAAAAAAAATTAAAAAAAGTCAGTTACCATATTTTACATTTCATTTTATTGGACTTATGTGCAAAGAGTCTTCGTTATTAAAATCCATATTTAAAATTTATATTTGATTATTATTTAAAAAATGATAAACATTGGACTTTTAAAAGGTTTCTACTGATGAAATTAAACAATTTTATATGAAAATAAGAAAAAAAAATTAAAAAAAGTTAATTACCATATTTTACATTTCATTTTATTGGACTTATGTGCAAAGAGTCTTCGTTATTAAAATCCATGTCTAAAATTTATATTTGATTATTATTTAAAAAATGATAAACATTGGACTTTTAAAAGGTTTTCACTGATGAAATTAAACAATTTTATATGAAAATAAGAAAAAATGTTAAAAAATGTCAGTTACCATATTTTACATTTCATTTTATTGGACTTATGTGCAAAGAGTCCTCGTTATTAAAATACATATCTAAAATTTATATTTGATTATTATTTAAAAAATGATAAACATTGGACTTTTAAAAGGTTTCCACTGATGAAATTAAACAATTTTATATGAAAATAAGAAAAAAAATTAAAAAATGTCAGTTACCATATTTTACATTTCATTTTATTGGACTTATGTGCAAAGAGTCTTCGTTATTAAAATCCATATCTAAAATTTATATTTGATTATTATTTAAAAAATGATAAACATTGGACTTTTAAAAGGTTTCCACTGATGAAATTAAACAATTTTATATGAAAATAAGAAAAAAAAATTAAAAAATGTTAATTACCATATTTTACATTTCATTTTATTGGACTTATGTGCAAAGAGTCTTCGTTATTAAAATCCATATCTAAAATTTATATTTGATTATTATTTAAAAAATGATAAACATTGGACTTTTAAAAGGTTTTCACTGATGAAATTAAACAATTTTATATGAAAATAAGAAAAAATGTTAAAAAATGTCAGTTACCATATTTTACATTTCATTTTATTGGACTTATGTGCAAAGAGTCTTCGTTATTAAAATCCATATCTAAAATTTATATTTGATTATTATTTAAAAAAGGATAAACATTGGACTTTTAAAAGGTTTCCACTGATGAAATTAAACAATTTTATATGAAAATAAGAAAAAAAAATTAAAAAATGTCAGTTATCATATTTTACATTTCATTTTATTGGACTCATGTGCAAAGAGTCTTCGTTATTAAAATCCATATCTAAAATTTATATTTGATTATTATTTCGTAATTAATAAACCTTGGACTTTTGAAAGGTTTTTAGGATGAAGTTAAACAATTTTGTATGAAAATAAAGAAAAAAATTAAAAAATGTCAGTTACCATATTTTACATTTCATTTTATTGGACTTCTGTGCAAAGAGTCGTCGTTATTAAAATCCATATCTAAAATTTATATTTGATTATTATTTCGTAATTAATAAACCTTGGACTTTTGAAAGGTTTTTAGGATGAAGTTAAACAATTTTGTATGAAAATAAGAAAAAAAAATAAAAAATGTCAGTTACCATATTTTACATTTCATTTTATTGGACTTATGTGCAAAGAGTCTTCGTTATTAAAATCCATATCTAAAATTTATATTTGATTATTATTTAAAAAATGATAAACATTGGAGTTTTAAAAGGTTTTCACTGATGAAATTAAACAATTTTATATGAAAATAAGAAAAAAAAAATGTCAGTTATCATATTTTACATTTCATTTTATTGGACTCATGTGCAAAGAGTCTTCGTTATTAAAATCCATATCTAAAATTTATATTTGATTATTATTTAGTAATTAATAAACCTAGGAGTTTTAAAAGGTTTTCAGGATGAAGGTAAACAATTTTGTATGAAAAGAAGAAAAAAAAAATTAAAAATGTCAGTTACCATGTTTTACAACCGAACCCTTCAATTACATAAATATGCGAACAAGGATACTCTCAAATTTCAATAAAATTACCCAAAATCAGGAATATATTTTGAGCAAAACTTCAAATGTGTGTGGCTGGAATTAATAATAACTTCTAAAACGGAATGTTAATCTTGATGAGAAACTCAAAGATAAAATCTTGGGGAATTTTCAGATTTTCTCATTTTATTCAAACGACGCAGTGCGTATCTCTTAACTCATATAGCAACAGATGCAGCTTGTGGACAGATGACAGATACCAACTGACAGTTATAAAATTTATTTCTATATTATACAAGTGCCACGGTATCACTGTGGAGTGTTTGATCAGCTTGTGACGTGCAGACCAGAGTAATAAAGCGCTGGAGTGCTTTGCACTCAAAACAGAAGGTAGATAACATTGATCGATCACATGACGATTCTGATTTTAAAACGTAGACGAATGAATGGGAGTCAAGAAAATATATTATTTAACAACTTGGTTAGCAACATTTTTTGTTTGTTTTAAATTGATACTAGGAAATCTGTCTCAGTGTCAGCTGTGCAACTGACATTTTGAATTTTACCCCGCTTTGCATAATATCTAAAATTCTAGAATCAGCAATTTCTTTCTTTTTTTTCTTAATCTTAAATATATTTATAAGAATATAAGACTTCTCGACGATTCAAGAAGTTATTACATTACGAAATATTATATTTACTAGCTGTTACCCGTGACTTCGTTCACGTAACATTAAAAGAAAAATAAATGTACTAATCAAGCAAAATATTTCACTCCCGATAATTAAAAACGTAAATAATTAACTAACTCTTTATCACATTTCATAGAAGAAAATACGATATTTCTTTGTTATAGGGGCCTTGACATAAATCAGTTAAAAAAAAGTAAAATTTTGTGCCAAATAACCGCGAAAAGGAAACTGCAACCAATGGAAAAAGGACAGCCAAATAAAATCGTGTAAATCGACGAAATTGGTAAAAAGAAATATCAATTTTACCAGATATTACTTTTAACGACTTTGAGAAACGTTTTAACAGCCATCATTTAAAAATAATTCATGGGAAATAGTATATGCTTTTTCTTTAAATTCAATTCTTGTGAATAGGGAGGAATAATTCTACACCTAAATGCAAGGAGCTTCAATTGCAAAGCTTTTTGCAGCCCAAACTTACATGCAAACGTAACACTTAAATTGCAAAGCTTTTTGCAACCCAAAACTATATGTTAACATTACTTTTGCATGTAATTTTCATTGCAAATTAACATTTATTACTGTTTAAATTAAAATTAATTTGGGTGCAAATTACATGTAAATGTTACGTTTGCATGTAATTTGGGGTTGCAAAAAGCTTTGCAATTGCAAGTGCTACGTTTGCATGTAACAGCAAATTTGTGTCCTTCGTTTAATCTATAGCTGAAACAAATCTTGATTTCTTGACAATATGCTGACAGGCGATTTTTGCTCTGCAGAATAAATTGATTCATAAAGTTTGAATATGTGGAAATATGTTTTTATTTTTCGGAAATTTTACTGTAATCAAGATTTTTTTTTTCACCAACTATTCAAATTGAAAATAAAATAGTTTTTTTTTTTCAGTTTTAATGAGAAAATGGCATAAAAATACATTAATCCGTTTTATTTCTCCTTTTTTATCCACAAAAATGGAGTAATTTAAGTACCGTTTTTAGAGAAATTTCGTTAAAATTTACAAAAAAAATATTAAGATCTCGAAATGTAATTCAAAATTTTAAATTCTCAGAGTTTATATGACATCCTCGAATCAATGATAACCGGTATTAAGTAAATCGCGTTGCATTAATACACACAGTCAGATTTTAACTTAATAGACTTGTGTTCAATTTTCTTTTCCTAATAATCTTACTGATGCTTGTATTATTAATCACAGAGTTCAGAGAATAAATAGAGATGAAATGTTCATGTTTGGCGTGATGCGGAAAATGCAACCCTACAGTCGGCCCAAACAACTGGCTTTGAAAACCTCTTCCCGTCCAATGAATCCAGTCCTTGTTCCACGTGCAGCCTCTCTCCATCCAATGAAGTCAGCCCTTGGGCCTAATGATTTGAGCGATAACCGGCTTCATATTGCAAGCCGATTTGACGGTTCACGACCTCTCTATTCTTTCGCTGTACTCAGTGATAATTAATGTATGAAATTGATACACGCTCCATTTGAAATACATTTAAAAAATCCCATTTTATTATGACGTCACTTTGATCCCAGAGAAATCTCTTTTCAATGATATAATTCTTGTTAATTTTCTTTTCCTGGCAATAATGACGTGAATTTTAGCACACTGTAAAAAAAAAAACGGGAAAAAATACTGCTGATTTGGCTGTGAATTGCTTCACTAGCATTAAAAAACAGCATTTTTCTAAGTTCAATACCGATTTGCAGCAAATCGCTGTATTTTTAAGATCAACGAAAGCACCCGAACCGCATTCCTAATGAGATACGCACAGGTGTGTGTGAAGTTGGGACCAGAGCAGGGTATTATTAGCATTAGTGTAGTTCGATGTTAGCGTCAGTCTTCATATGTGCTTATTATTGCAATTCACAATGTCGTTTTTGGATTACACAAACTAGAGCATAAAGACTGGACAAATATTTTAAAAATTAAGGGTAAGTTTTATTTTTAGGTTTATTTGTGTCATTGATTTAATAACCATAAAATAATCAGTTCTCATATAATGTAAGATACAAATTGACCACGTGTATGTAAACGTTCACGTCAAACGTTGTATAAAGATTAAATATTTTGGCTTCAACTGTAACAAAACATTATTTTAGCATTTTATCTAATTTTAAGTAATTTATTTAGCATTTTCTCATGACTTTATTATTATTTACTTAGTATCACATTAAAAGAAAAATAAAACGAAGATCCCTATATTCTTTAGCTATGCTTTATTTCGTTTTCATATATTTTTCACAACTTGTATTTCACTATAGCTATAAACTAAATCATGTACTTATTTTATTCTCCAAAAGTTTAGGTTCATTTTCTGTGCTTATTTTAATAGTGCTATTGATTTAGTGTATTATTGTAGTATATTATTGTAGTTGACTAAATATTCAATGGCAGTCTTATTACAATTAAAGCTGATTTTCGGCCGGTGATATTCAGATTTTATCGCTTATTTTTTACGTGCATTTATTTTTAAAATGTTATATGCAATTTTCAATTTATTTATTATGAGCAATCTGGATACACTATTTTATTAATTCATAAACTATTCCAAGAGTTTGTTTACTGTTATCGCAGCGTTAAATAGCAGCAGCTCGCATTTTGTTTTTGTCCATTATCTAAAAATAAAAAAATAATTCGCATCCTGAATGTTCTCGATGTATATTGTACAGTATTCTACTTGAATTTGGCATATAAAACACTCTTTACAATGAGTTATAATACTTTGAAATTTTCAATTTATTACTTAGTTGGTGTATTTTATTTATTATTTTGCTTTATGGTGCTAAATTTGTATCTTACATATGTATAATAGAATTGATTATATAAGAATGTTATTACAACAATGATATAAGTAAGCATAAAGATAACACTTAGTGTCCTTAGTCTTTTGAATATGTCTCAGTATCATTAGAAAAATTCAAAATAAATATAAACAATACACGGGGGGGGGGGGGGGGGATACAAATATATATCTACAAAAAATAAAAAATAAATCTAAAAATTTTACAACTATGCTGTTAAGAGTGTAGTAAAATTAACAGCAAAAAATGCTCTAAAATTTACAAATTTACTGTAAAATCTAAAAACAAAATTACTGTAAAATTAACTGCAAAAAATATTGCCAGCATTTTTTGCTGTAAAACTACAGCAGTTTTTTTACAGTGCAGAAAACTGACATCTGTTTGTAACTGATATTCAAGCTTATTATTAATCAGTATAAAAAAAATATTTCAGTTATTCATCTTAAATATGACGTCAATTATGTATTACTTTTATTATACAATGATAGTCATGCTCTTTGTAATATTACGAATATTTGAAAATACATGTTTTATTTATGACGTCATATTTGTTCAAGCCAAGGAGGATCCTTTTCATAGGTCCATGGTTCAAGCGAAATATTTTTCTTAATAATATAATTATTGTTCTTTCTATTCTTCTTTCTAATTATAACGCAGTTTTTGACAGAAAAAGATCTTTTTAATGTAACCGATACGATACTCATACTTCATGTATAATAGCAAATACTCCATATTGTTGTTTCAAATATCACAGAAATTAATCTTCTTTTGAATTATTTTCATTTTTCACGTGAAAATCGCTCAATTGAAACTTAATTGTTGAGGAAAAATTATTTTCCGCATTTTTATTTATTGACAACGATCAAAGCCCTAGCAACGATAAAGTAAAATGGTTAAATTTTATCTAAAAATATCCATTGATTCTCTATGAAAATAATCAAATTTTGAATTATTAAGAAAAGTATTTGAATAAAATAGACAAAAACCAGTCTATGTTCATTTCCGGGTTATAATCCATCTATATGCAAATATACAGGGCCATTAATTTCTCCATTTTGACGCTGGCTTCAGCCTAATATTTGCACACAATCGGATTTATAACATTAATATTAGGATTAGGATAGGATAGACGATTTCACACAATGAAGTTTAGGCACTACTTATTATTAAAACTTTTTTAGAATAAAATTTTCTTCAGGGGGGCATACAACGAGGGGAACTATTGAACTTTTAGTTTCATTAAGTCAAAATACCGTGATTGTAATGATTCTTTTTTTTTCTGTCTTCCTTTTTATTTTATAAGCAACTGTTAAAAGGAAATTCGGAAAAATGGAAAAACGTATGTTGGCAAAATGTAAAAAGAAAAAAGTAAAATGCTTTATATATCCGAAGCGATACACAAAGTTCTAAACGTTATACTATATAGCTTTATATTAGCTAATTTGAATGTCCGACAAATATATTGAGGGTCATTGCACAGACAAATTTTATTTTATTTATTTATTTTATTATTATTCATTATACTTTTTTTTTTTAGTCGCCAAATTTTGATTTTATCCATATTTTATAAGATAATATAGATTAAATAATAATCAATATTTAGCATGAAATATTTTCATTTTAAAAGATGCAGATTATTATTGCAATTAATAACATAAACACGCCATCTTAGATACATTGGTCAATCTGCGAAGGAAATATTTGTTGATTGGGAAGACTATCCTTTAACGATTTGAAAAAGAATAAGGAAGAAATGAAGTTGAATAAGGGGATATTCAAAAATTTGGAGCCAATTACAACATTCCAGTTCTCTCTTATTTGCTGAATCTAATTGCCATCAGCGATGACTTTTAATTTTCAATCGAAGAAAATAGTAATAATAATAATAAGGCGTGGATTGCTGAAAAAATTATAAAACATTATTAAAAAATATGAGAAATATATATGTAAAAAATATGTATATTCTTGACACTTACAATCTGTAAATTATCCAAGTTTATGCACCAACAATAAGCTATACTAATGAAGAAATTGAGGATTTCTATAAAGAAGTAGCTTCATTGCATTAAAATTCAAAATGCTACATAAAATTAATAATGGAAGACTGGAATGCCTGAATTCGGGAAAAAAAGAAATGTGAGTTATGTTTTTCTTTTTAATATATACTAGATGGAACCCGTCAAAACTTGACGGCAAACAATTTGATAAAATTATTACCACTTGATAAAATAAAAATTATTATCACTTGCGATACACCCAAGAGGTGTAGTGAACTCTAACACTTTATTAACTTTTCAGCGGCTATATGCGTTGAAAAGTTTTAGACAAAAATTGTTTTTCAAACACTTTCCGGTGCTTTTCCGCTATATGGATACCATGCCAAAATGTATGCTAATTCATAATGTATATGTAAATGTATGTATGTATGTAAATGTATGTATTAAATGTATGTAAATGTATGCTTGGCGACAATGGTGTCCGTATAACGCAAAAGTACCAAATTTTCTCTTACAAACAGTATTGAAAATCAATTTTTACTATTAGTGCATATTTCTAACTGACGTAGTATGTTAAGAGTTTTATATCCTGTGCTGGTTGGCACGATTGGCCAAAAAATCCAAAATAGCGCCAAAAGGGGTGTGACGTCACGTAGATTAATTTTATTTCAGTAGTTAAAAATGCAACCCCAAAGACTGAAAATCGCAAAAATCACATGAAACACTTATCGCCAAAATCAACTCGCCAAAAAAATCAGCACAGGATACGGAAATCCTCCCTAAAAGATTTTCTTACAATTATTTTTCTTAGAAAATATAAAATAAACAGTTTTTAGGCTTATGCTATATGAATTATTTTTACTGTACATAAATGTGTTACAAAAAATGGTACTTCTCTATTATCCCGTCGACCACTTTTCATAGCAAAAAACTATCGCCAAACTGTAACGCGAAATAAACGGGAGAATGTTGCCATTGGAATATCAAAATAAATAAATAAATAAAATATAAGAATTTAAGGACACAATTGTTATGTTAATTAATAAAATAACTAATAAATCAGTAAAACACAATGAAAAATACACGCAAATGTCGAATTAAAAACCACTTGATGACATAACAACCACGTATAATGCTTCTGACATCAAGTAAATGGGACTGCATTTTTGGCGTTTAATCTTACAGTTTGGCGATAGTTTTTTGTTATGAAAAGAGGTCGACAGGATAATAGAGAAGTACCCAAATAATATATATAATTTTTACTGTTAAAAATTTAGTCTGACTCTCAGAATTTTCAAAGAAGTTTTTCTTGCTTAATTAAACGCCATTGAGGCATGAGGCATATTTACAAGATCAACAATAAAGCGAAAAAAAATATATATGTACCCAATACGGTACTTTTATGTTAGCTGGGCGCCAGTGATAACTCGCCAAATCTTGTTTCAATTGGTATCATTTGAATTGCAACCCTTTCAATTCAATGATTTCAATTTTGATTTCATTTCAATTCTTGAGATTTTGTTATTTGTATTGATGTGTTTGTGGTGGCACAGACATCATATACGCACCACATTGGAGCGATTTTTTTCCCCCACCAATCTGGCGAAAACTTTGTTTTTGAATATTAACGTTATAACGTTATTTTATTTTTATATTAAAATTTAAAAAAAATCGCGTGCTATTATTGCATGCTATTTGTAACTAATATTCAAAAACAAAGTTTTCACCAAATTGGCGGGGGAAGAAATCGCACCAATGGGGTGCTTATATGACATTTCTGCCTTTGTGAAGTATTTCATAATGATTTATTTTTAAGTATGTATTCTATTTTTAAGTAAGTTTTTAAAAACATTATATTGCAATGTTAAAATATTGGTTATTTGTTAGCTAATGTTAAAAGATTGTCGAGAAAAAAGGGTTGGCGAGATTAAAAAAATTTTGGCGATCACGGGTGCTTGTCTAACATAAAAGTACCCAAAATACATATATTCAGACATTTCAGTGTCCATTTCAATGTTATGAGAAAACATTAAAGTGTTTTTTTTTTTTTTTTTTTTGTTTTTTTTGTAGTTTTTGTAGTTTTTTTTTTAATGGAACTATGGGATAATGAACGGAATTTCGACAGGATAATGAAGAAGTACCAGAATATTTTTCTGCATTTTATACTTATATTAAGAAATACATATTTTTAAGATTTGCTGAATCACTTATTTGTTCACTTTTTCATGCATTATATTATTGAAGGTTGTTAGTTCTCTGATACTTTGAAATATCCCCTACTTATAAAAAATTGCGTGTGTTCTCTGTGGTGTTTCGTATAAACGTTGTGAAATTCAGGTTATTAGATTTAATCCAACTTTGCTGTCATAACTGCTGATAAAGCAGTCATTTTTGGCGATTTTTCTGTTACCTGTAAAATGTTTGTTTTTGGTATAGTCCGAACTAAGAAAATTTTGGGTACTTTTCCGTTATACGGAAACCTTTGTAGCCAAGCATACATTTACATACATTTAATACAACATTTACATGTATGGCATGGTGTCCCCATAACGGAAATGCACCAAAATTTGCGATCGATCAAATAATTAAATTTCGTTAAGCATTATATTTTCTTATTTTTAATCTGATAAAGAAACAATAATCATGGTTTTAATTAATTTTGCAATATGCGGTGAAACCAAAACAATTTTTATTAAATCGGTACAGATATCGCAGACGCACCGGGGTTCATTTTTGGCGCCAAAATGACAATTTTTGCTTTGTATGGCAACCTGATGTTTTATAATAAAATTGAATATGTGTGTAAATAAATAAAATAAAATAGGTTCTTTTATGTTAGCTGGGCGTCAGGGATAACTCTCCAAATCTTGTTTCAATTGGAATCATTTAAATTGCAACATTTTACGTGAAATTTGTTATTCATATTGATATGTTTATGTTTAGATATTTTATTATGATTATATTCTAACTAATTTTAAGTAAGTTTTTTTAAGATTTTATATTTCAATGTTAAAATATTACCTAGTTGATATTAGCTAATGTCAAAAGATTGGCGAACCACAGAGTTCAGAGACTAAACTCTATGCCTCGAAACAGTGGGAGTTGCCGACATTATGACGTCATAAGCAGAAGTAAAAGTTTAATTGAAAATTACGGCTAATTAATTAAATTTTCGAACAAACGAATGCACGATAACAAATCTGTGTCCAAATATCTTTTATTTAAAAAAAGAATGGTGTAATTTGATGCAGTAGTTTGTTCTCACGGATTGTCGAAAGAAATCGGTTAGCGTTTTAAATATATAGATACATACGTACATACATATATATGTATAATAAAACTTTTGTAAATAATAACCATTAAACCACATAAATAATCGGCAATAGATAAACTGATAACTACAATACAATACATAAATATATACAAAAATTTAAGATTCTCAAAATTAAAATAAGTGGGAAAAAGATATGTAGAGGAAAAATTCGATATGCAGAAAGTGAAAATTATTACAAGAGCAGTTGGAAACTTATATAGTGGAACACTTTTTCAAGGCCAATATTCCACTAATATAAGTAAAATGTAATTGATTTATGTTTGAGTTAACAGCCATGAGCTTAATTTATTAACCCAAATTGCTCGATAAATTACTAAATGAAATTTAAAGAGAATTGAATAAAAATGGACAAATATTGAAAACTTGAACAAGATATGTGCAAAATTAATTAATAGTGAGTATTATTAAAATACAAAAACAGTATTTAAAACGTATTTTTAGACAAAAAGAGAAATTGCAGTAAAACATACCCCAACATCAACATTTTAGCTTTCAGAAACCACGTTATCCGTTAGACATGCACGTTGTATATACCAGTTACCCGTCCAGTTACCGTTGTATATACCCGTCTATGAGAAAGAGGGGAAAAAAGAAGAAAGGAATCTATCATTATAAATTATTAATTAGTTAAAAAGTATATATTAAATAATTTTAAATAAATATTAATTAAGACAAAAGTATAAAACAATAATTACATTTATTTCCAACTAGCTGTTACCCGTGACTTCGTTCACGTAACATTAAAAAAAGAGAATAAATGCATTAATCAAGCAAAATATTTCACCCCCGATAATTAAAAACGTAAATAATTAACTAACTCTTTATCATATTTCATATGAGAAAATACGGTATTTCTTTGTTATAGGGGCCTTGACATAGCTCAGTTTTAAAAAAGTACAATTTGTCAAAAAACAAATATCAGTTTTACCTGATAAACCATTTTACTTTTAACGACTTTGAAAAACGTTTTAACAGCCATCATTTAAAAATAATTCATTGGAAATAGTATATACTTTTTGTTTAAATTCAATTCTTGTGAATATGGAGGAATAATTCTACCCCTAAATGCAAGGAACTTCAATTGCAGAGATTTTTGCAACCCAAAATTACATGCAAACGTAATATTTACATGTGTTACGTTTGCATGTAACAGTAACAGTTACATGCAAACGTAACACTTGCAATTGCAAAGCTTTTTGCAACCCAAAATTATATGTAAACATTACTTTTGCATGTAATTTTCAGTACAAATTAACATTTATAAGGGTTCAAATTAAAATTAATTTGGGTGCAAATTACATGTAAATGTTACGTTTGCATGTAATTTGGGGTTGCGAATAGCTTTGCAATTGCAAGTGTTACGTTTGTATGTAACAGCAAATTTGCCTCCTTGGTTTAATCTATAGCTGAAACAACTCTTGATTACTTGACAATATGCTGACAGACGATTTTTGTTCTGCAGAATAAATTAATTCATAAAGTTTGAATATGTGGAAATATGTTTTAATTTTCGGAAATTCTGCTGTAATCAAAATTTTTTTTTTCACCAACTATTCAAATTGAAAATAAATTCTTTTTTCAGTTTTAATGAGAAAGTGGCATAAAAATGTATTAATCCGTTTTATTTCTTCTTTTTTTTATCCACAAAAATGGAGTAATTTAATTACCGTTTTTAGAAAAATTTCGTTAAAATTTACAAAAAAAAAAATAATAAATAAATAAATAATATATCGGAATCTAATTCAAAATTTTAAATTCTCAGAGTTTATATGACATCTTTAGATCAATGATGGTGTTAAGTAAATCGCATTGTATTTAAAGAGTAGTAGTTGCGAAATACAAACAGACAGTCAGATTTTAAAATAATAGACTTTTGTTCAATTTTCTTTTCCTAATAATCTTACTGATGCTTGTATTATTAATCGCAGAGTTCAGAGAATATATATATATGAAATGTTTATGTTTGGCGTGATGCTGAAAATGCAACCCTACAGTTGACCTAAACAACTGGCGGCTTGCTTTGAAAACCTCTCCCCGTCCAATGAAGTCAGCCCTTGGGCCTAACGATTTGAGCGATAACCGGCTTCATATTGCAAGCCGATTTGATGATTCACTGCCTCTCTATTCTTTCACTACTGTACTCTGTAATTGGGGCCTTCGTGGACGAGTGGTTAAGACACCATTCCGCTAATCGCTTGTGAGCGTAGGAGTCAGGTCGGCGGGTTCGACTCCCGCCAGCTCCATTGCACACACTTTGTGGAGCTCCTGGATGTAACTCTCTGGTGTTGTAAATTTCCTTGTGGCTATCTCGTCCCTGTATATTGACGATGACTTATAAGCGGGCACTTGATGTCAAGCACACAAGTCTGATGTATGTTCTCAATAAACAAACAAACAAACAAACATGCTCTGTAATTATTAATGTTTGAAATTGATTCACGCACCATTTGAAACATATTTGAAAAATCCCGTTTTATTTGAAATATGACGTCACTTTGATTCCAGAGAAATCTATTTTCAATGATATAATTCTTGTTAATTTTCTTTTCCTGGCAATCATGACGGGAATTTTATCAGAAAACTCACATCTGTATGTAACTGATTTTCAAGCTTATTATTAATCAGTATCAAAAAACATATTTCAGTTATTCATCTTAAATCTGACGTCCATTATGTATATACTTTTATATTATACACTGATATTCATGCTCCTTAATATGATGTTACGAATATTTGAAAATACATGTTTTATTTATGACGTCATATTTGTTCAAACCAAGGAGGATCATTTTCATAGTTCCATGGTCCAAGCGAAATCTTTTCTTAATAATATGATTATTGTTCAGTTTTCCTTCTAATTATAACGCAGTTTTTGACAGAAAGTATCTTCTCAACGTAACCAATATTCATATTTCATGTATAATAACAAATACTCCATATTTTTGTTTCAAATATCACGGAAATTCCTCTTCTTTTGAATACTTTTGAATTTTCATTTTTCGCGTGAAAATCTTTCAATTGAAAATTAATTGTTGAGTAAAAATTATTATTCCGACTTTGATTTAGTTTTGGCAACGATAAAATATTAGCAACGGTAAAGTAAATTTAACTATTTAAAAATATTATACGAAAAATTGTCCATTTATTCTCTATGAAAATAACGAAATTTTGAATTATTAAGAAAAATATTTGAATAAAATAAACAAAAACCAGTCTATGTTCATATGAGGGTTATAATCAACTTATGTGCAAAAGTACAGGATCATTAAATGCTCCATTTTGACGCTGGCTTCAGCCTAACATTTGCACACAATCAGATTTATAATATTATTAGGATTATTGATAAATTATAAATTCCAATCAATATTAGAACAATTGACTTCAAAGTAATTAAATACCGAAACATTTAGATGCAAATTGAGTATTTTAAACTCATTATACTGGTGATGCCATCTATATTGAAACACATGAAACATTTATTTAATTTAATTCAATTTTAATTTTTTTAAATGATGCTGTTTGTATTATTTAAAAAAAGAGAGGATCTTTTAAAGAAAAATTAAAATGAATGAGCTAATATTAAAATTAAATTGGAATATTAGTAAATATAAAATTTAATATTTAAAGTATAAAAATAATAAAAATAAAAATAAAAATAAAAATTAAGACCTTTTATAAAATTGAGGTTATTTTTACCTAATAAAATTATATAAACTATTTACAAATAAAATAACAACGTATTAATCTAGAAATTAAGTTCTTAATAGTAGTATGAGGATTCAACTTAAATAAAATAAGATTATGCTTTATGCAAAATAAAATAGATAAAAATAAATGAAAAATGCATGCTGCTATATAACCTTTTCTATAATCAAATCCCTGTAATAACACATACCTTATAATTAAACATGATATAATAATGTGAGAAAAATATTGTAAATATCTTTAATTATCTAGTAAAAGTTTAGATAATTTATAGATATGTTGATATACATAAGATATTAACAGTAAGAACTAACAACTAATGGATATTCCTATACTATACCATAACTATCGTTACCATAAAATACACCAAATATTATCCACTGGAAATTAATAACCAGCAACTTAACCTTCCTATGTGTTTCTTTTTCTTTCTTTCTTTTTTTTTTATAAATAATTAAATAAAATAAGTATAGAAATTAACCAATACAACCTCACCACCCCATCAGTATCATTCAAAAAAATGTAGCTGTATTTGACTAAGTTTACCTTAAATCTACCAGACAACACCACCCCACCTCCATAATCATTCTACAGAATGTACCGTCCTAACTCTAATCTATCTTTCATTGTAGAGCATTATTCCCCTCCCTTTTTTTAATTTGAATTTTAAATAATTAAATAAGGTAAGTATATAAATTAACCCATACAACAGCACCCCACCTTCATAATCATTCAAAAGAATGCAGCCGTACTTAACTTAACTTACCTTAAGTCCATCAGACAACACCACCCCACCTCCATAATCATTCAAATGAATGTAGCTTCCTAAGACTCGTTAATAATACTTCATTTTTGAGCATTATCGCTATTTTTGTTAATATATATGTTTGTTTGTGTGTGGGGGAACAAAATATTAAAATAATGCAAAAACTATATGTTTAACATTGATTTAATGAGATGTGAAGGATACCCGTAATGAATAGCTTGTTGATATACTGATTTTAAATTTTGAAATTTAAATTTATTTGAACAAACATGCTTTATTTTGTGAGCAGAATTTAGTAAGATATTTACATAAACAGATTTATAGTTAGTGAATAAATTTACTTTGAGCGGAAAGTCCTTGCGTTTATCATAAATATCAATGTCTAGATTTTTATTATCAGTAAGTATCAACCTAAGATCAAGGAAGTTAATTACAATATTTGTTATATCATTTTCGCTGAAATTTATACTTTATGGGTACATCTATTTATCTATCTATCTATCTATCTATATATATATATATATATATAAAGTTATTGTAAAAATTTATATATATATATATATATATATATATATATATATATATATATATGTATATGTAGGATTTTAATTTAAACATACTTCATTTCCTTTATGACGTGCGCGATCATCAAATTAACTGACGCTCTGGTATTTTTATTATCCATGATTTCAAAGCACGAGCTATAAAAATTTTAGATCGTGAGATCAAGGTTTTAATATCTTCAAAATTGGAAAAAGAGCCGGTCTTATAATTTTTATCATCGAGGAAGCATCGAAGTGTGGAAGAGTCAGTTAAGGTACTGCTAGGCCTAATTGGACTATGCGACAATAAGTATATTGTATGTTTTGAGTGAGAAGTGTAATATATTTTGAAAAAATAACCAACGAAGTGTTGGTATATTGTTGGTGTATTGTTTTTCTAGAATGGTATTAAAGTTCACATTTTTGTTATTTTGAAGTCTAGTTATCCAATTAATTCAGTAAATTAACTTTTTACATATCACCTTTCTACATATATATATATATATATATGTTATATAAAAAATTTATTTCCTTCGTATCCTTCCATTTTATTCGCATTAATCTTTTAAAATTAATCTAACTTCTGTCATAGTCAGTATTTCCTTAATTCTTAATAATATCTATTCCTATTTAAAGTCCTTTTAAAAGTAAATATCCGTATATTAATAATTATTTTATTCCAAATCTTAATCTAAAATTTAAGATCATTCGTAACTTTTATCAGTTCCCCAATCTATAAAATTCTGAGACGCGTTCTCATTTCGAATGTTTTTAAAGCCATTTTCTTTTTATTATTATTATTATTATTGCTCTGATTCTTTCGCGCGCTTGGGATTTTAACTTCTAAATTGGTCCGCACCAAAGTAAGGGATTCTTTAATGTTTTAGCCTCGCCCTCTAGCCTCATTCGTTGGGCTGGAGCTAGCTTCTCACTCATTGGGTTGAGCGCTCGTGACGTAATTCTGTGTATGTTTCCGCGGAGAGATCAAAACTCGCCTGCACCGGTCGGAACGAGAGATTTTTGACGTTTTCGGAAGCTAAACAAATATGTGTCTGGTATTTGTATGACCGTAGAATATTCAACTGGCCCAGTAACATCTTAATTCAATGAAGTGAAGCAACGTTAGCCCGAGGGCTATAAGTTTTAGACCTTTTGGGAATTGTTCTGTGTTGTTCGTCTTCTAATAAAATTATTCGTCTGGAGATTGACTGGATTTATTGGAAAACTTAGGTGGAATCATTTCATTGCCTTACTACTTCGCCATACTCGCTAAATTCGACTGCAACTTGCTATATCGTTGAAGGACTGCCATCTTTTCATCGAATAGTATTCATCGTAATACCTCAACCTCGTCAAAATGCTACATATATATATAGTAGAATTATGAAACACTGAATTATTTTTTAAAAACACATGTGGGTACATCCAGGCTGAAGAGTATATCTACATGTGTTTTTTTTTTCATGTCCAATTCTGATTTTGTTCTCTTGTCAAAATTTTCCATTGTGTATGGTTCATATTTCATTTCTTAATCCATTTTTATTCAATTGATAGCAACTCCAAATTATTATTTATTTTTTTATCTTTCTCTCTCTCTTTTTAAATTTTCTTCATGTTTACAGTATTTTTGGCCAATTACCATTGAAGCATAAGCTATGGTAATATAATGATTGCACTAGTTAAACTATTAGCTATTTGGTATTCCGTATTCACATTATCATTAATTATCTCTTTCGAGATTTAAGAAGAACTTGATATGTTTTTTGAAATTCATAGATATTATAATTATATATATATATATATATATATATATATATATATATATATATATAATATGTTATGGATTCATCAGAGATGCTTCATAAGCACAACTCGTAATAAAGGTATGTTATATCGTTGAATACCATTGGCATAGGGCTTAAAAATGACAATATTAAGCTCCTTATAACATATTTTAAAAAACAGCATTATTGAAATATATATTAAGATATCCAAAATATGGATTAAAATTCAACAATAATATGCAAAAGGCTTAATAAATAACAAAAACAACTCAACAAAAAGTAAAATTGACATAAATGCAAAAGGATGCAAAATGCATGGCCGTGAGCCAAAACATAACTGAGTAAAGTTGAGAAGAGAGAGAGAGAGAATAAAAAAGAAAAAGGGTAAAAGATTCAGTGCTGCCCTCTCGAATTAGAATGAATAACTATAATGAACAAAAAGATATGAATCAAAAGGGTAAGAAAAAGATAAATAAACATGAAAATACATTACTAAAACCTAGATAGGATTAAAATTATATGAAAATTAAAGAAGGAAAAGTTAATAAAGAAGATAAGATTAAAAAGATATAGAATAATGAATGTAGATGTTAAATTAATAATAAATAAGTACTGGTATATTAATTTCAGGAAGATACAAGTATAGCTTACAATAAAGTGTCATTATGTAAAATCATGTATGATATATGGTTGTAAAAGTGTATAAGAAAACCTTTTCTAAAAAAAAATGTTCGATTTTTTTCATTTTGAGAATCTCACAGTTTTAGATATATTTCTTTGTATTTTATTATAATTGTTGGTTATTATATCGTCTATTATTTATGTGATTTGCTGGTTATTATTCCCAAAATATTTGTTACACACACACTCACACATATATAAATGTTTTAAACTTTATTTAGAAATCCGAACCTCAAACCCCGTAGAGAAGGAAAAAAAAAAAAAGATTTTGTTCTTAAATTGAGTTTTTCCATTGTGAATGATGCCCGACAGCTGGAAAACAACCACTTAAGGATTGATTCTTTATTATTAATCAAACGTATGAAATCTGGTGAGACACACATTATAACTATAATCCCAATAACTGAAATTTTTTTAACTAATAGAATTACTTTTTAAACATTTTTTTTTTCCTTTTAGCTGTAAGTAAAGAGTTTATGTTGGCCAAAGGTACGATTTTTTAAAATATTTTTTTATGTTTTTCAATATTTTTTTTTTTTTCTGAAGTTTGGACAGGGGAATTTCACCTATTAAAGCACCACGTATCTTGTACATTCATGTTATTCTTTTCCCAGATATTATTTGCAAAGTTTAATTCAATTTGTAAAGCAGACAAATCAAACTATAAAACCTGATGAAACATAATCACTACAATCCCAATAACTAATAATCTTCTTAAACTGATATTTTTTTTTCTACTTGTAGTCGGTAAGTGATTTTTTTTTTCTTCTCAAGCCATGGGTACAATGTTTATATTTGGCCAAAGATAAGATTTTATTTTTATTTTTATTTTTATTTTTTTTTTTCAATATTTTTTTGTGAAGTTTGGACAGGGGGATGATCAGTATTGTAAGCTCATCTTCGACCTTACTTCACTTATTAAAGCCCCACAAATCTTGTATCTTTCATGCTATTCTTTTCGCAGAAACCCACAAAAAGTCTTTCACGAAATTCGTGACTTCTCCAGTCGGATACAAACTCCTCAAAAATCAGATAATAGGCTTTTCCGCTCCCGTAAATGCTAAATTTCCCTAAACTGCTGACTAGACATTTTCTGTTATCACACCAGCGTCATCGCGACGAGATCCGCGTGAGTTACCGGACTCAGCCAAAGCTTAGCAGCTGGGAAGCTTGGTTCGCGAGCAACCAATCAGAGTCCGCTAATAGTAATGCTTCGCCAAAGTATGATGATGTATAAGGAAAGAATGGTTCTGTAGTAAAATAATTTGGAAAATTTAATAATTCTTTAACAATTTTGTTTTTGTAAAATTAATTTAACTCATTCAGGAAATTTAACTAAAGTTTCTTTCTCTCTGAGGAGTTTGAAAAGAAAAATAATAAAATTTATTCTTCACAGGTGATTTAAAAAAAAATAATAACTAAGTGAAAGACGAACTAAGAATTTTTCGTCAGGGAAATTCTGCTCCTCTAAATCCCAAGGAAGTTGATTTTTCTTTTAACGCTCATGTGTTTAAAATCTATCTTAAAAGGAGGAGAGACGGAGGGGGGGGGGGGGGGGGGGGGGGTTAATGAAAAGAGAAATTACTGTTTCAATTTTCCTTTTTGAAAAATAAATGCTTTTAGAAACTTACCAGAGTCTTGTAGGGATATTTGCCGCAATATAACGAATCACTATTTTCTTGAACGTGTATTACAAAATATATTGGAATGTAGAATCATATTGCATTCAAACTACCAGAACCATACGTAATTCCGAATTAGTTAAATTCCATTGCACAGAAAAAATAAAACCCAATTTGGGCTGAAACATTCTTGGGTATGTGCCCAAATTGGGCTATGCCTGTTTTGGTTACCACTGTGTATCCATTTCCGGGCACTGTTAAATACCCATTTTCAAAAAAAAAAAAAAAAAAAAAAAAAAAAAAAAAAATTTACTGTATAGTAAGCGCACTACAAAATTGAGCTGGTTTCGAGAAGATTGGAACATTATTAGCCCAGTTATTGCAATAAGGCACAGTTAGAGAGAAAATATCCTTGAGTGAGGTGCCGAGGGGAGGGGATGTTCGAGTGTCCTTCAGAAAATGACTAATTAGGAGGCCCACTATGCATGCATAAATATTCGTTCGTTTTGTTAAGCTAGGAACTTAATTACAAATTTGGCTTAAACTCTTATTTGTAAATAGTGGTAACCGCTACTCATAAATTTAATTTAATGTTATAAAGGGTAAATATTAAGTTAAATATAATGTTTGGAATCACTTGCGTTGAAATCGGAAAGATAGTTGCTGATATATAGAAACGGGGCATAGTTAGAGAAAAACCTTGAAGGAGGAGCCGGGGGGGAGGGTTGTTCAAGTACCCTTCAGCAAATGACTAATTAAGAGGAGCACTATACATCTTTCGAAATTCGTTGGTTTGCTTAAGCTAGGAACTTAATTACAAATTTGGCTTACCCCATTATTCGGAAATAGTGGTAACCGCTACTCATAAATTTAGTTTAATGTTATAAAGAGTGACTATTAAGTTAATTATAATGTTTGGAATCACTTGCGTTTAAATCGGAAAGATAGTTGCTGAGATATGGAAACGGAGCATAGTTAGAGAAAAAACCTTGAAGGGAGAGCCGGGGGGGAGGGGTTGTTCAAGTGTCCTTCGACAAATGACTAATTAGAAGGACCACTATGCATCTTTCAAAATTCGTTCATTTGCTTAAGCTAGGCACTTAAGTACAAATTTGGCTTAAACTATTATTCGGAAATAGTGGTAACCGCTACTCATAAATTTAATTTAATGTTATAAAGGGTGACTATTAAATTAATTATAATGTTTGAAATCACTTGTGTTGAAATCGGAAAGATAGTTGCTGAGATATGGAAACGGAGCATAGTTAGAGAAAAAAACCTTGAAGGGAGGGCCGGGGGGGGAGGGGTTGTTCAAGTGTCCTTCGGCAAATGACTAATTAGAAGGACCACTATGCATGCATAAAAATTCGTTCGTTTGCTTAAGCTAGGAACGTAATTACAAATTTGGCTTAAACTATTATTCGGAAATAGTGGTAACCGCTACTCATAAATTTAGTTTAATGTTATAAAGAGTGACTATTAAATTAATTATAATGTTTGGAACCACTTGCGTTGAAGTCGGAAAAATAGTTGCTGAGATATGGAAACGGAGCATAGTTAGAGAAAAAACCTTGAAGGGAGAGCCGGGGGGGAGGGGTTGTTCAAGTGTCCTTCGGCAAATGACTAATTAGAAGGACCACTATGCATCTTTCAAAATTCGTTCGTTTGCTTAAGCTAGGAACGTAATTACAAATTTGGCTTAAACTATTATTCGGAAATAGTGGTAACCGCACTCATAAATTTAGTTTAATGTTATAAAGAGTGACTGTTAAGTTAATTATAATGTTTGGAACCACTTGCGTTGAAATCGGAAAAATAGTTGCTGAGATATGAAAACGGAGCATAGTTAGAGAAAAAACCTTGAAGGAGGTCCCGGGGGTGGGGGGGATGTTCAAGTTCCCTTCATCAAATGACTAATTAGGAGGACCACTATGCATCTTTCAAAATTCGTTCGTTTCCTTAAGTTTTGAATTTAATTACAAATTCGGCTTAAACTGTTATTCGTAAATAGTGGTAACCGCTACTCATAAATTTAGTTTAATGTTATAAAGGGTGACTATTAAATTAATTATAATGTTTGAAATCACTTGCGTTGAAATCGAAAAGATAGTTGCTGAGATATGGAAACGGAGCAGAGTTAGAGAAAAAACCTTGAAGGACGGGCCGGGTTGTTCAAGTGGCCTTCAGCAAATTACTAATTAGGAGGATCACAATACATCTTTAAAGATTGATTCATTTGGTTAAGCTAGGAACTAAATTTGAAATTTGGTTTAGACTATTATTCGGAAATTCTGGTAACTGCTTTCTAGAAATACACCTTGAAGCTTAAATGTAATTAGACCCTTGCCCCTCTTCATTCCTGCAAATATAAAAAGAATCTGTTAAATAAAGTTTTCTGTTTTAACAATCTCCATCATAATAATAAATGTCATGTAAAAAAAAAAAAAAAAAAAAAAAAACTTAAACCCAACTAATTGTCATGAAGAAAAATTTGCCTGGAAAATATTTCAATCAGGGGGACGTATGTGTAATTTGTCATGTACAGGTGGCGCGGCAGTCGCGTAGCTCTACGCTGATAACTTCAATCCATATTGACGCTATTTAGTTAGAAATCCTTATTTATGCATCGCTACTCTGGTTTATTTAATTACTTCTGTGAAGAAGCAACCAACCAGTGAACCAACCAACCCAAGAGAAAAAAAGCGTATTTTTGATGAGAGTTCTTTGTGAATATTAATTAATATTTCAGTAAATATTTGAAATTAAAATTTTGAGGGTCAGGTGCACCAAGAGCGGGTTTGGACTACCTAAATCTAAATTTACAGACTTCTAGGTGCGCTAAATTTTTCTAGCCATCGCCAACAGACAGACACACACACACACACACACAGAGCGAAACTTTATTTTATTAGTATAGATTATTAATTAAGGCTGTTCTCAAATTCAAAGGAGCTACTTTCTGACACATTTCTCAATTCATTTTTGTTCGTAAACGCATGAAATTGGCAGGTGTTCTTATTCAGAAACTATGTAATCGAATGACGTTTTCCATTTATATATATATATATATATATATATATATATATATATATAAGTAGAAGATCTTTCGGAAAATACTGTCAAAATCGGCGTTTTGAACCGAATTCCCGACGCCGCACCGAGTGAAAGGGGAAAAAACTGAAAATAGACTGTCACATGACAAGAATCACTCACAATTCGATAAGTAATTTATTTATCAAAAAAATGGAAAACAATATCTAATTCCAAATCGCTTCAGTAGTCAGGCCTGCCAATTTGTTGACATTAATAAAGGAGTCATTTAAAAATGAGTCAGAAAGTTTCGCGTTATTGAGCAGAGAATTTGAGAACCACCTTAAACTATATCTCAGTTCATTTTTCTTATTTTTGGAATGTTATCCTTTTTCCACTCACCCGTTCATCTATCATTTCCATAAACGGAATTTTCGCTTGCATTGAAAATTAATCCCACAAAAAATTGAATGGAAAGAAATTATACACACCAGAGGATCAAGCCATTGTATTGGGCTATAAAACGTGCTGATCCGTCCAGTAGTTTTCTCACAATTTTGAATTAACTTTTTACCTTACGGAATTAAATTTATATATATATATATATATATATATATATATATATATATATATATAAGCAGTAACCATCACATCACAAACAAAACAACTATATATTCGTATGAACAGCGCCAGAAGCTGCATATTAGAACACACAAATTCAATATAATCCAGCAAAAACATGATTTTGGCCTGAACTAGCACCACCCCCCTCACCAGAAACAAGACAACACAAGAAAACACGGTAGAACATATATGTAAAAATAAACATAAACAAGCTGCGGCCTCATCAGCAGTGGGTAATTTCAAAGGCAGCCAAGCATCCGAACAAAAAGATTAACAATTAGTGGCAGTGGGTTTCGGCCAGAGCTCTGCGTAGCAAAAATTCAAAATGTACAGAAACATATTTGAATACTACTTAACAGACGCTCCCCCCACCGTACCCTACGCCACAGTATAAGCGAATGCTGTACCAATATCACAATACTGAATCACCATAGTTGAAACAAATGTCTCTTCGAAAATACACACAACCAATTTAGCCACGTTGCCACAATTAAAAAAGTAAAACACGATAAACAAACCAAATCCGTCATTCAGTACACAATCCAGAATCACACACTATTGACACTACTGCATATATGCAGTAGTGTCAATAGTATTAGTAATAACTTCAATAAGAAATTCGAAGAGCTGCTTAAAAAAGTGTTAAACATGTTAAAATACAAATACAAAGATACTAACTGCTTTTGGATAATTTCAAATAGTTATGAAATAGCAAGGAAAATACAAAGTGATAATATACATTCCATCCAAACTTATGATTTCGAAAATTTATTTACAAATATCCCTATTGATAGCTTAAAGGAAGCACTTTTAAAGACAGCTGAGTTGGTTTTAGATGTCATGGATTTTAACTCTACTTTATTTTTCAAATTATGTCATTTCTGTCTTTATAACAATTATGTTTATACGGGTTCCAAAATATACTCGCAAATCAATGGTATCGGGATGGGTACGAGTTATTCATCTACGGCCGCTAATTTATTTTTATTTTATTATGAGTTTCAATATAATATCAATACAGCTGATGTTCGTTTTATTGCATACAGATACATAGATGATTTAATTGTTTTAAATTTCGATGGGGATTTTGGGGTTATTTCTCAAGTAATTTACCCTGACTCATTAATATTAAAGAAAACTAATGATGATAACAAGCTCGCTAATTATCTTGATCTAAAAATTTTGATTCAAAATGGTTTACAAATTTCAGTTTTTGATAAGCGTACCAGTTTTCCGTTTACTGTGAATCATTTAATTCATTGGTGTTCAAATATTCACAAACGTGTATATATAAATATTATAATTGGTCAAATTTACCGTTTTTACAGAATTTGTTCAAATAAAAACCTGTTAAATAAGGAACTATTTTATTTTATCAGTCATTTATATTATAAAAACAATATCCCTCTAAAATTTATCAAAAAATATTCAGATTTTGCAGACTGCCTCCATTATTGATAGATTGCTTACATTCAACAGTAAATGACTCGTAATTCCTAAAGCCTGAAAAGGACGGTTTTATGATGATGGCTGTGTTTGTTGGCATCCGACGTGGAACGATTCTGGATTGTGTACTGAATGACGGATTTGGTTTGTTTATCGTGTTTTACTTTTTTAATTGTGGCAACGTGGCTAAATTGGTTGTGTGTATTTTCGAAGAGACATTTGTTTCAACTATGGTGATTCAGTATTGTGATATTGGTACAGCATTCGCTTGTACTGTGGCGTAGGGTACGGTGGGGGGAGCGTCTGTTAAGTAGTATTCAAATATGTTTCTGTACATTTTGAATTTTTGCTACGCAGAGCTCTGGCCGAAACCCACTGCCACTAATTGTTAATCTTTTTGTTCGGATGCTTGGCTGCCTTTGAAATTACCCACTGCTGATGAGGACGCAGCTTGTTTATGTTTATTTTTACATATATGTTCTACCGTGTTTTCTTGTGTTGTCTTGTTTCTGGTGAGGGGGGTGGTGCTAGTTCAGGCCAAAATCATGTTTTTGCTGGATTATATATATATATATATATATATATATATACATTAATCATAATGGATTTTATACTTTCTGTCTCTATTTAATGTTTTCTCTGTATATTATAGGTATGGCTGCTTTCCTTTTTAATATTGTATTTTATTTTTTATTTTTTCACTGGTTTGCTTCATTGTTTATGAGCAGGTAGTCCCAAAATCATATTCTTTAGCAATGTATGGCTAATATGATGATGAAACCTCTCATTTCCTTTTATTTGTGGTATTTAGGCATTTGGGGACTCGATAATTCTGTCTAAATTCCACAAATTTCATTTCATTTCATTCATTTAATTCCATTTATTCAATTTTTAATTTAATTTCTTATTCTTTTAATATGTATTTGTTTCCATATTCAGTGTGTTGGGGAATCTTTCATTGTCAACTAATTATTACATACTTAATTATTATTTCATTGTTTAAGTTGGTGTTATGATAATGTTTCATTTATGGTTATATATATATATGTATATATATATATATATATGTGTGTGTGTGTGTATTTAATATTAATTTTCTATTCCTTTTTATGTTGATATGTTTAAACTAGTCATTGGGGGCCACCGTAATACTTACCCATCATGGATATGCATAATGTAAAATATTAAAATAAAAATGTGTAAACTACTTATAAAATGCATTGCAATTCAAATAAAATCGTGGCTGGCTTGATGACGTCACAAACTTTAAAGGCTCGATTACTGAATTGCTTGAAAGAGGTTTTTCCTTATAACTCCAAAAACAATAATCCTATTAACTAGCGGTTTATTGCATCTGATTAAGCGTCAAATTTCCAATTAAAATATATCTTTGAAGTGAAATTTGGATGAAATACAGGGTCATGAAAAATCGAAGAGTGTGGGAAATAGGATTCCAAATATCTCGGCAACTCATTATCCGATCGACTTTATGCTTTATTCAAAATTTATGTTTTTTTATTGTCTTTTATATTCATTTCTTAAAATAAACAATTTCGAAAATTTTTATATACCTTTCATCAGAACGAATATTTCGAGAGTCCGAAAAAAATTGTTCCGGTTAATCGAGGTTATTGAAATGAAATAGGCTTCTTCCTATTGTTACATACTATGTACATACCAAATTGCAAGTCTCTATCTCAATTTTTTCGGGAGATAGAGCGTTTACAGACACACAGACACACAGACACACAGACGGACGGCAAATTTTTTTTTTCTAAAAATATGTTTTTCGGAATCTCCAGTGTCTGAAACGTGTAAATCCGTCAAAAAAAATTTTTCGATTTTCAAAACGATTACAAGACTTACCCTATACTACGTATGATGGGTAAGTAATAATTGTCTTGCAAGGACGGTTCTGATTTTAAAAAAAAAAAAAAAAAAAAAAAAAAAAAAAAAAATCTTAGTGAACGGAAAGCTACGAGCTCGGAGCCCGGAGCTGGATTTCTGCTTTTCGGCGCGTTGGCGTAGACACTCCCCGTCTGTTCACCGTGATTGGTTGCTCGCTAGCCGAGCTTCCCAGCTCCTAACGTCTTAGTATTTCCTGATCCCTGATGGCGTTACTCCTAAAAATAAGGAGTTTTACAAATGAGTCGTCGTCGCTCCGGAGAAGTGTGGCTTTATCGCAAATGCATGCCACAGATGTGGAGTAAGTTTAGAAGTACTCTGAAATTTCGCCTATTCATCTTCTCGTAAATCCTCAAGAATTTTTCTTAAAGACTGTTGTTTCTTTGTTTCCGAATGTGGGAGAGAGAGAAAAAAAAGTTAGCTCCGAGACAAAAGAAGTGTAAAGTTTAGAGATTTATATCCTGCTGTAAATTTTGCGACAAGAAAGGGGAAATGTCTTTTTTTTTTTTTGTCGCCTATAACAGTTGGAGTGCCATTCTTAAACCAAACTAAAATCAGAAAACCATGTGTCATCGATTAATCACTACACACTTTCTAACATTATTTGCATATAAATTTATTCGTCTTTCGCTACCGTCTATCAAAAACTTGCTTAAAGGCTAATCAGACTTGAAAGGCAAGTGAAACTTGCACTAATAGACACTATAAGCACTGCAGGGATTTTATCTTAATACACGCCCCCCACCAGCGGCTGAGAGGTTCTGTTCTCAAAGCTGGTGGACGGGAGGTGCTGGAGTTCGAACCCAATCGCGCCCGTCGGCCTAATCGTTCGGAGTTTCCCGTGGTTTTCTTGGGTATATATAAAATAACCTTGCATAAATACGGGTTAGGTTCCCCATGGAGGGCACACCTCCCTTGGCCTATATCCCTCGCGTAGATAATCGGCCTTAATAAACAACAACAACTTCTCTTCATACAAGATCACGTCCTGATCAAGCAAAAATCACGTCCAGAAGTATTGCTAAATATTTCATAAGAAAAGTATGTACGTCGGTAAAAGCCCTATCAGAGGGGAGAGGGGGGGTATTGAAGAGCTATCTATGGCAGCAATTATTATATATAACAATTATTTGGAAATTTTGCACTGTTAAAGCATAGATTAATAGTCCAGCTATATTTCGGATAAATAAAAACTACAATTCATATCTTTAACCCCTTGAAGGGCACCGGTATATTATATATACCACTTAATTTTAATCCCAAAATGCCACATTGACACCATAATTTTATAATCAAATTTTGAATTTATAAGATACATGAGGAAAAGCTTTTGCTTATTTAAAAATAATTTCGTTCGTGAATCGTGGTGTCAATCAATCATTTCAATATTTTAGCTTCAAGAGTACCTTGCCCCTGAAGGGGTTAAGAAGCTTTATTATATTTTTTGTTGAGGAAGAGGAATGGATGCAACGAATAGCTGATTGAACCTTTTATATAAGTTATATGCATCCAGACATCTGTTTACGAGTTTGTGTGTACCGAGTTCAGAAATTTCTGTTTTGTATGTTACAATGAGCAAACAAAGATATTAACAATTATTTTGAAATTTTGCACTGTTAAAGCATACATTAAAAGTCCAGCTATTCTTCGGATAAACAAAAACTACAATTAATAGATTTAAATAGATTTATTAATTTTTTTTGATGAGGGAAAGGTATAGTTGATTGAACCTTTTATATATAAGTTGTCATCCTGACAATCTGTATAAGAGTTTGTGTGTATAAGCACACCTTTATACTCTTTCATCTTTTATTCATCCCGTATGATCATATCATATTATGTTATATTTAATCTTTTTTTTTTTAATCTTCGCTTAAGGGGAGAAAAAGATTATCAATGCCCGCATCCGAAAATTCAACGTGGCAAGATTCTCCACATGTCATTTTCGTGTATGCAAAATAGATGACCTGCTTTTCTCAATGTGAACCATCAGAAAAATAAAAATAAAATAAAATAAAATAAAAAATACTTGGAGAAGCCAGGTGTCTTGTAGAAGCCCCTATATCAGTGATTTACGTGACTTGCTTGAACTTTGAACTCTTTTTCTCCTGTAATTGTCTGTTTCACAGGTGCTTTGCAGTGATGGTGTGGGGAGGGGAAAAAAATTCAAAGGGAATATGGTAATTTATCATGATCTAAAACTAAACAGAAAATAATTGTTCAATAAAATCTGTGAAACCCAAATCTGTCAATAACATAATCCTACCGAAAAAAAAAAATACACCTGCTTAAAGAAAATTTGTCTAAAGCAGAATTGTTATCAGTCCCTTGTGATTCCGTCTTAGCAGGTTTTACTGTAGTAAAACTTCGTTTTCACAATTTTGATGTAATAAAGAAGAAACAAAGTGAAAATGCAATTTAACTCTCATATTACAATTAAAATTTAACTTTTTTTTTTTTCAAATTTTAAGGGTACTAACTGTTTAGCGAAACATGTTATCCTTTACAGATCACTAAATATCACAATAACCTTTGGAGAAATTCAAACAAAGAATTACTCATTACGTAATGCAATTGTCAAAATTGGTTTTCATTATCAGAAAGTTGACATCCAATACTCAGGTACTATGTTTTTAACTGTCTTTAAATTTTTAAAATTTCTTAAAAGACAATATATTTTAAAATTTCTATTTTTGAGGAAATTTTTTAAATGTAATGGTTTTTTTAAATACTTTAAATTAAAAAAATAGTAATTTTCGAAAATGCTATACGAATGTAATGGATATCAACTGACCTATGGTGAAAACCAAATTTTGCTAATTGCATTAGATATTGAGTAATTGTGTGTTAATTTCCCCCACAGATTAAAACGCGATTTTGCGATCGACGAGTAAGATTAACTACGCGTCATCATGGCAATTTGCCTTGATCGTTATTTTTTTTTTCTCTCGTTCTTATTTATACACATGTATTTTGTACAATATCTTGTTGAAAATGTAGCAATTAAAATTTTCGAATATTCCCTAACAAAAGATTCAGAAATCCCCCCCCCCCCCAAGAAAAAATAGTGAAAAATCATGCGTTAAGCAAAGTTTATGAAACACTTTCCAACACATTAAGAATATTGTAACAAAACTTCATATAGGGTGAAAGATGATATCTAAGCAAACAAGTTGGAAAACCCTTAACATATTTGAAAAGCCCAATATCAGTAATAATCGGAAGAAGATCAGGATTTTTGTGTGCAGCCCTGTATATGATCAACAGATTTGTATATATACTACATAATATGTTAAAATTTATTTCAGTTAGGAAACGAATAACACAGTTGAAAATTTTCATCATTTCCGTCAATGAGCGGAAATGTACTCGAGATCTTTTGCGCAGTCCTGTATAGGATCTATAGAATTTATACACGCCAAGCAATATACAAAAAATTAGTTAAATTAAAAAACCCGTGCAATAAAGGAAAACGCACTTCCATCAATTATTGTTCATAGTCAGTACGGTAACCGAATTATTTTGTGTGTGCCTGTATGTAAATGAACAGTGAATGCTATGCACTCCATAATCTATAGTCAGCATCTTGTAATTTTCAAAATTTTATGATTTTCCAGTGTGACAGTAGGTATTCAGCTTTAAGTACACAAAATTTCAAGTCTAACTTATACAGTTTCCGAGAAGGAACTCAGTGACGGACAGACAGAGAAGTGAGGCGAATAGGTTTTTCATGAGATGAAGGAAACCCTAAAAAAAAACTCTGTAATACTCAGAAAGTTTTTGCGAGATATTACCCAGTAAATAAAATTCAATCAAACAAAATTCCTCCTATCAATACCGAAAATTAATTAAATATTTTTTTCTGAAAAAATATTTTAACAATAGCTTTGCTTTGTTTATGAGGGGTAAAAAAAAAAATAATAATAAATAATAACAAAATAAAGATTTATTTTATTTATTTGCTTATTTATTCGAATTACAACTAAAATAAAGTTCATTCTTTATTTACGCTAGTTTATGTTTTTTGTACATGCTAATTTTCATTCGAAAATTCAATATTTTTTTCTGAAAAATATTTTAACTATAGCTTTGTTTTCTGTATGAGGGGTAAGAAAATGATAACAGGATCAGAATTATTTTATTTATGTACTTATTTATTCGAATCATAAGTGACTAAAATAGAGTTCATTCTTTATTTACTAGGCTAATTTATGCTTTGTTCCTGCTAATTTTCAATTCGAAAATTAAATATTTTTCTGAAAAATATTTTAACAATAGCTTTGCTTTATTTATGGGGGCTGGGGGTAAAAAAACTACAACAGGATCGGATTTATTTTATCTATTTACTTATTTATTCGAATCATAAGTGACTAAAATAGAGTTCATTCATTATTTGTGCTAGTTTATGCTTTGTTCATGCTAATTTTCAAATCGAAAATTAAATAATTTTTTTGAAAATTTTTTTTAGCAATAGCTTGGCTTTATGAGGGGTAAAAAAATAATAAGAAGATCAGATTTATTTTATTTATGTACTTATTTCGAATTATAACTAAAATTAAGTTCATTCTTTGTTTATGCTAGTTTTGTTGTCTGAGTGCAACGAAGACTCATACACAGCGCAGTATTACTTTGCCCCATATATAGAGCTACGATGGATATTAAAACCTTTCGCCAAGCATAACTCAAAAAATATTTAACGGATTTCGTTCAAATTTTTACAGCAGGTACCTATAAAGGTGACAACGACGTCTATTTATTACCAAGAATAAATGTCAAACCGTTTGGAAATTATATTAAAAAAATAGATAAAAAAGCACAATTAAAGTACATACGTCACGAAATTTTGTGCGTACGTCATTTTCACCGGCGGGAGATTTTCGTAGACAATCGAATTGAAAAGTTCATGGAGTACATGGAGCAAAAAAATATGCAAGCACTAATATTCAGCACAATAAAATATATTTCAATTTAATAAAAATGGAAAGTTAATCTGGAATTTTTTCTGTTTGAAAAGTATTAGAGATTAGTAAGAGTAGTATTAGTATTAGAGATTTGGCGTAAATCACACCATTAGCAGCTTTTTTATTTCGCGTGTGTATGTTAGGAACAATTCTTTGATGTTTAAATAAAAGGTTTCGATTTGTGGCATTATTTCTTATTTTCTTTTCCTTTTTAGTATTTTAAATGGAATTAGTGAAAGGCGTGTATTTTAAATTAAATGAGTGAAAGACGTGTATTTTTAATGTATGTATTTCAAATGAAATCAGTGAAAGATTTATATTTAAATGAAATGAATGCAATATGAAGATGTTATGAGAAAAATATTTGGCGATTTATCAACTGCGCCAAGTTAACATAAAAGTACCAATACATACGTGGGTACTTCTCTATTATCCCGTCGACCACTTTTCATAACAAAAAACTATCGCCAAATAAACGGGAGAACGTTGTCATTGAAATATCAAAATACATAAATAAATAAAATATAAGAATTTAAGGACACAATTGTTATTTTAATGAATGAAATAACTAATTAATCAGTAAAACATAATGAAAAATACACGCAAATGTCGCGTTAAAAACCACTTGATGACGTAACAAACACGTATAATGCTTCTGATATCAAGTAAATGGGACTGCATTTTTGGCGTTTAATCTAACAGTTTGGCGATAGTTTTTTGTTATGAAAAGTGGTCGACGGGATAATAGAGCAGTACCTCTATGTGAAATGAAACAAGGCACAGATGTCATATACGCACCACGTTGGCGCGATTTTTCCCTCCACCAGCTTGGGGAAAACTTTGTTTTGGAATATTAGTTACAAATAGTGTGACAAATAGTACACGTGATTTTTTATTTCAATATAAAAATAAAATAACGTAATAAATGAAACAGCTTCTATTATTTTAAAAAAGGAAATAAAAATAAATAAATAATAGTTTGATATAAATAAAGGCGCGGATGTCATATACGCACCACATTGGCGCGATTGCAACAAAATGGCAATTTTATGCCTCACATGGTAACCCGGTTATTTTGTTTCAATTGTTGTTTATTAACTTTTATTTTTTATTTTAATTCTATAAATTGTTTTTATTATATATATCAATATTTATTTATATCAAACTATCATTTATTTATTTTTATTTCCCATTTTTGAATAATAGGAGCTATTTTATTTATTACGTTATTTTATTTTTATATTGAAATAAAAAATTACATGCTATTATTGTATGGTATTTGTAACTAATATTCAAAAACAAAGTTTTCGCCAAATTGGCGGGGGAAAAATCGCGCCAATCTGGTGCGTATATGACATCTGTGCCTAAATTAATATTGATATACATATAAAAATAATCTATAAAATTAAAGTAAACAAACACAACAAACAGTTTTCGCAAAAGGGGCGGGGGAAAAATCGCGCCAACGTGGTGAGTATATGGCATCTGTGCCGGGATTTTTACCCTTTTATCTGTGCTTTCGGAAATATAAAAAGATTAAAAAATTCTTATATCAGGTGTATAATGTTTTGCATTTTTATACGGACCACTTCTCCATTTTAAGATTTTAAATGCTATTTATATCAGATATTTCTTTCTTGAGATTCCCACAAGTTTTTTCCGGTAATTTTTTTAGTTCGCTTATTAATTGTTTACAATTTGCCCCCCTGGCAATAACAATTATTTATCACAAAAAATGGGTACTTCTCTATTATCCCGTCGACCACTTTTCATAACAAAAAACTATCGCCAAACTGTAACGCTAAATAAACGGGAGAACGTTGCCATTGAAATATCAAAATAAATAAAATATAAGAATTTAAGGACACAATTGTTACTTTAATGAATGAAATAACTAATAAATCAGTAAAACATAATGAAAAATACACGCAAATGTCGAATTAAAAACCACTTGATGGCATAACAAATACGTATAATGCTTCTGGCATCAAGTAAATGGGACTGTATTTTTGGCGTTTAATCTTAGTTTGGCGATAGTTTTTTGTTATGAAAAGTGGTCGACGGGATAATAGAGAAGTACCCAAAAATGGCTTAGTTTTGTTAAATTTATTTGTTATGTATTTTCATTTCTTATTAAAATATCGAAAATGGCAATAAAATTTTATTTTAGCACCGTACTTAATTTTTTTAAATGGCTCAAAAACATGGTTTAATAAACGTATATTTGTAAATATTTTTAAAAAAATGTTTTTCCGCTCTCTAGAAAAATTTGTAAGATTCTACAACTGCCTTTGGCACCAACCAGTACATGATACGGAACTTTTCCCTATTCAGATACACAGAAGAGGTTGGTCACAAACAAGAGTAATGCTAGCAACAATATTGTTTTAACTCTATAAGAGTTAGAAACAATAATGATATTAAATTCCCCGATTAGCTTAGGGCCCGATTACGGAACTTTCTCCTAGAGAAAAAAAAACTGTAGAAGTCTTTTACATTTGTTTCGAATGAAGCTCGATCAACAAAGTATTAATTGATAATACAAACAACACTAATATTAACATGGGGGCAAAAGTTTAAATTTAAGTGTATATATTTGGAACCATTTGGAACCCCCCAACCACCCACCAAAAACAGAAAAAGAAAGTTACAGAAATGAACTTAAAATGGCGTGAAGCCACCTTTTCTGACATAAGAAATTGGCTGCGAACCCGATTACGAAACTTACACTTTACTTAATAACATGTATCTAATAGCCCTGAGGACAATTCCCCTTCCCAGTTATACGGACCTTGGGGCTTTTTTAAAAAGCTTGACGCAGTTCGGGTTGAAGAAGTCGAGATTTACTGTCAAATGACATAAACTACTATGAAAATAAAACTGGTGAATTATTATGCTGGTTTATGTATGTATTTAAAAAAATTGCATCTGATTACACTCTTTAGATAAATTACTCCTGTTTGCATTTAATAACAGATAAACGGCTTCCGTTTACTAAATTGTTTAAATATTGAGAAGAGTTGGCGAGAGATAGATAGGCGTGTAAACAAACGGGTAGAGAGACGGATAGCGACAGAGATAAGCTAACGGGTAGCGAAACGAATAGACAGACGGGTAGCGAGGCAGGTGCAAAAAAGGGTTGACAGAGGGGTAGTGAGATGGGTAGGGAGACGGGTAGCGTGGTGGATAGAGAGACGAGTACAGAGACGACTTGACAGACGGGTAGAGAGAGGGGTATATAGACAAACAGACGTGTTGATAGACGAGTAGTGTAACGGGAAGCGAGACAGGTAGAGACACGATTAAAGAGTCGGGTAGAAAGACAGACGGATACTGAGACGGGTATACAGAAGAGTAGAGAGACAGTAGACAGATGAGTTCGGAGAGAGACACAGCTAAGACATACGAGTAGTTAGACTGGTAGACACGTTTGTAGCAAAGCATGCTATCAATGTGGTTTGAAGTATACGAGTTTCTATAAATAGTTATACAAATAAACAAAGGAAATTTTTTTAATTCAAATATTAAATATTTGATTTAATATTTCAATATTTAATATTTTATTTTTTAATATTTTTAGATATTTGTCACAAAGAAAATGTTGCAAAAATTAAATTAAATTTGCGTTAAACTACGCTTGCTAAAATACGCTATTGGCTGCAAATCTGATTATGTGACTTTAAAAATATCGTTTTAATAGATCCGGCGTTTTTTTTTTTTTTTTTTTTTAAGTTTTGAGCAATTCCCGCTTAAGAAAATGAGATTATTTGCCAAATGTTATAAAAAAATGCATATGAAAACATAACAGTATATGAATTTATATATGATATTTTGTAATTATATCATTTAATTTGCTATTTTTCATATGTTGTATCTTTATCTATCTCTTGTCTATCATATGCTGTATCATATGATACAGCTGTAGCATATGCTGTAGCATATGCTGTCTATCATATGCTGTCTATCATATTCAATATTCACTTAGATTCTTGTTGATATCTTCTTTATATCGTAATTGTTAACTTTATGTTCTCAGCAATATCACTCAGACTAATCCCTTTGAGGGAAGTCCTAGTTATACTTTGTTCATGCTAATTTTCAATTCGAAAATTAATTAAATAATTTTTCTGAAAAAAAATATTTTAAAAATAGCTTTGCTTTGTTTATGAGGGGTGAAAAAATTATAACAGGATCAGATTTATTTAATTAATTTACTTATTTATTCGAATCATAAATGACTAAAATAGAGTTCATTCTTTATTTATGCTAGTTTGTGCTTTGTTCATGCTAATTTTCAATTCGAAAATTAAATATTTTTTTCTGAAAAATATTTTAACTATAGCTTTGCTTTCTTTATGAGTGGTAAATAAAATGATAACAAGATCAGGTTTATTTTATTTATGTACTTATTTATTTGAATTATAACTAAAATAAAGTTCATTCTTTATTTATGCTAGTTTATGCTTTGTACATGCTAATTTTCATTCGAAAATTAATTATTTTTTTTCTGGAAAGTATTTTAACTACAGTTTTGCTTTCTTTATGAGGGATAAGAAAATAGTAAAAGGATCAGAATTATTTTATTTATGTACTTATTTAATCGAATTATTCTTTGTTTTTGTTCATGCTAATTTTCAATTCGAAAATTAAATATTTTTCTGAAAGAAATATTTTAACAATAGCTGTGCTTTGTTTATTAGGGGTAAAAAAAAGAAATGTACAACAGGATCAGATTTATGTTATTTATTTACTTATTTATTCGAATTATGAGTAAACTCAAATTCACATTCACTCTTTGTTTATGCTAGTTTTTTATACTTCGTTGTTTGTTCAAGCTAATTTTCAATTCTAATGTCTCCGTTCTTTTCCCATTTCGAATGACCTTCGCTCTTTAGGAAAGCGGGTCAAAATCTTGCCTTATGGGATCCATAAATGTAAATGTGTTAGCTTTAAAAAAAAAAAGTATACCAGAGGGGGTTCAGTATTGCCTTGTAGAATATTGACACGTATTCTAGGTCATTGCCCTGGCAGGTAGGGTATAGAGAGGAGTCGTAGGGTCTAATAGCTAAGAGGTCTAGCTAAGCTTGGCACCTCTGTTCCCCTAGTCGACCTACCGCAGAATTTGCACCGGGAGATAATAGCGGTGCGAGTCAAATTTCTGTGAGGCTAGACAAGTTGTGCCGCACTTGATTGGTTTACCAGCTGTTAGAAGTTTTCATGAGTTGACGTCAACTTCCATTTGCGAAGAGATAAGAAACACTATTTTAACGCCAGAAAAATTACTAATAATGCCAAAGAAAATTTCCGAAAGTCGAAGTGTTTCCATTGTAGTAACTCCTCTATACCGACCCGATAAAAGATGGTGAGTGGTAGCGAGATCGGATCGCTGGCACAGAGAATTTCTCGTATAAATTAGAAAATAGAATTTATTGCATACCAATATTAATTCTAATGAAAATATGTACAAGAAAGTTAATTACAGCATTTAATTATTTTTCGTGAGTCAATCGCTTATAAATTAATGACCTCTTGACTCCAAGTGTAACTGAAACAAACAAAAGTCTCTAAACATTTCAGTCAGTCGTGACTACAAAACAAAGTTCATTCGGACCAAGGCTCGTCCGTTCCTTTTCTTCGGAAGATCTACTAATGCTCGTTAATTCTGAGTCTAAGAACTCTCACTCTCGCACTTGGTGTGCTTTTTCACTTCGCTGGGATTTTCAGCGGATACCTGCTGTATCAATTCTCGAGGTCGGACCTCACTAGCGCTTACACCACGCTGAGTTAGAAACTGACGTTTCCTTTTCCCTTCTCCAGAGAGTCAACACTCTCCTCTTCGATCTCTCCAAAAACTGTCCTCTCTCACTTTTTCATTCTCGCAGGAGAACTTCTTCTGGGGGCGGGGGCTTTGTCGAGGCGGGCCCCTCGAAACTCTCCAGCCTCTTAGCAGCCTTGAGATCCCTCTGTTTCGTTTTCACTAAGTCCGTCATTGGACGTTCTAAGACAAAGGGCAAAGTTTCGGGCGCAAACCTAAAAATCGTGTGCAGAGGTCGCTTCTCTCGCAGATGAACTCTTTCCCACGAACTCGGCAAGGATCAAAGCATAAGACCCCTTTTTGGGTAACGCCTTACCACTTCATCACTGTCCGAACTTTCCGCTCACAGTACAATAGAATTCGGCGTCTGCTAGTCTTCAAGGCAAAAATAGCGAGGGAAGGTATGCAGTTAAGTGTACTCACAGGAAATGCTAGAATGACACATAGTGCAGCTGGATGTCGAAGTTCAATTCTTTACACCATGTTTGAAATGCTAACCTCAAGATGGAAAATAAATTTGTGTAATTACATTCAAACTTGCGGGATCACAAAAGACCTGAAAAAGATATTCCGTTTAAGGTGGTTCTCAAAATCTCAAATGACCTGCTCAATAACGTGAAACTTTCTGACTCATTTTCAAACACAAAGGCATAAAATTGCAAGCCTGACTATGGAATCGAAATGAGTTTTCCCTTTTTTTTAAATTCCTACTATTAGCTCACACTCTCTCTATATATATATCTTGTTCAAATTTTCAATCGTTAATAAAATATTTTCTATTCATCCTATCAAGTTCAAATAATTTTTTTTTAACTTGTAGTGGATAACACTTTATGTTAATACAGTTTTTTTCAAATATTAATTCATTAATTAAATTTAATTAATTAATTTTAGTTTTAAATGGAGAAAAAAATTCCTCTCATTATTTTCATAAATGAAATGAAAGATTTATCTCAAATGAGTGATGCCACAGAAATAAAATACCGCAACGATGATTATAAAATAATGTTCAATAAAGTAAGATAACGTGGGACATTAATGCTGCACGGGTTAATTTTATATATTTATGATTAAAAAGTAGGAATTGACTTAAAAAAATAATTTTTATATTACTTGTTTATCAATAGATTACTTATCGAGGCACTTCTCGGGCTGCTGCAGTTCAGGCTGTTCTCAAATCAAAATGGGCTACTTTATAACATATTTTTTTAATTCATTTTTGTTCGGAAATGCATGAAATGAGTAGATGTTCTTGTTCATAAACTTTGTCATCGAAACGCGTTTTCCATATTTTAGTAAAGGCAGAAGAACTTTCAGAAAATACTATCAATGTCGGCGTTTTGAACCGAATTCCTTATACGACAGAACGAGAAGAGGGGGAAAAACGTGTCATCACGTGACCCAAATCTTTTATAATTCGATAAGTAATCTATTTATCAAAAACTGGAAAACTCAAGATACGAGAGGCTATAGTGCTGAAAAGGTCTTTAAGACACAACAATCAATTATTACTCAAGATGTAATACATTTATCGAATAATGAAAAAAAAAAAAAAAAGGGCTATTAGATCCCAAATGACGATTTACATGAATGTGTCGGAAAGTTTTTCGGTTTAAGCGGAAGGGGGGGAGGGGAAGTATTTTTCCTGTAAACACATTTATGACGAGAATATTTTTCATTAATGCATATTTTCCATATAGATAGATAGTATACAGCAGCTGTGTTTTTGAGTAATCATCCTTTAAGTAATAATGTATAATAATAAATTGTAAAAACTGAAAATTAAACACTGAACCTGTAGCATTAATTAATTCATTATTCAGTTAGTGATAAGTTTCATTAGCTTTAAAGAGGCATCATCATAGCACTGTGTTGATATTTTTTCAAGCCTATACAATGTCCATATAGGGAAAAGCCGGGTAGCCGCGGACATTTCAATTTCTAAGAAATTCAAAGTGTTGCGTAAATAAAGAGTTATTGTAAATGAACGCCCTCTTGAGTCGAAACAAATACAGTTTAATTGCGACGTGGGCGCCGAGTAAATTAGTCATGAGTGAGTGTTTTGTTTTCGTTAATAAATTTTCGACAAAAGGAGACAGAATGCATCATATGCGGAGAAACATTTGAAGAAGACTGGATTCAGTGCCAGGAATGCAAAGACTGGGCCCATGAAGATTGTGTTTATATAGATGCATCGGATTTTTATTATAATTGTGATGTTTGTAAGGCCAAAAAACGGTTGGGACACCATTGGAAATATGTCAGGGGCTACCCGCCGTTTCTTGTGACACAAAAAAAATAAGATCAAACTATTTTCAGTATATTTTGTTAAATAATTCGATATTATTAGCAATCTATATATTTAAAACGCTAAGCGATTTCTTTCGACAATCCGTGAGAACAAACTACTGCATCAAATTACACCATTCTTTTTTTAAATGAAAGATATTTGGACACAGATTTGTTATCGTGCATTCGATTGTTCGAAAATTTAATTAATTAGCCGTAATTTTCAATTAAACTTTTACTGCTGCTTATGACGTCATAAAGTCGGCAACTCCCACTGTTGCAAGGCATAGAATTATTTTCTGAACTCTGTGGTTCGCCAATCTTTTGACATTAGAACATTAGCTAATATCAACTAGGTAATATTTTAACATTGTAATATTAAATCTTAAAAAACTTACTTAAAATTAACTAAAATATAATCATAATAAAATATCTAAACATAAACATATCAACATGAATAACAAATCTCACGTAAAATATTGCAATTTAAATTATTCCATTTGAAAGAAGATTTGGAGAGTTATCCCTGGCGCCCAACTAACATAAAAGTACCAATTTTATTTTATTTATTTACACACATATTCAATTTTATTATAAAACACCAGGTTGCCATACAAAGCAAAAATCGTCATTTAGGCGTCAAAAATTAACCCCAGTTACAGCGCCTAGAATACATTATGTTTATAGAATGACATACATCTCTCTCTCTATATATATATATATATGTGTGTGTGTGTGTGTATACTTCACTGGCGCCCGGCTAACCGAAAAGTATCCCAAATTATTCGCCAAACTGTAGCGCCAGAATGTTGCCATTAAATCTCAAAAATAAAATAAAATAATAAAATAATAATTAGGAAAAACCCTATTTACTAAAGTATCATTTATCAGTAACTTTAAACAATAAAATTCAATATATTAATGAAACAGAATAAAAAATAGTCTCGAATATTTATTTATTTATATTACTTCTCTTAATTATCCCTTTCAACTGTTGGATAAATGTTTGTGAAGTCAGTTGAATTTTATCGATTGCACGAAACTACGCATCACATTTTTTTTCAATGCTTTTTCTATTTTAATATCATGGTTTCGAAGACGTAATTTTTATTGTAATTAATGTAATAACTAATAAATCAGTAAAACATCATTATAAATACATTTAACGTCGAATTAAAAATCACTTGATGAGAACTTTTAAGCCGAATTTTTTAATTTGCAAGTTAAATTTCGGTGAAAATATTTATCCGCGTGTTTTATAAGCGAATAATAATTCATATTTATTGTGACGTCACCGGAATATTGTCCATTAGGTTTATTTTATCATTATGCATTATAACTTTGTTGATGTCATTTTTTCATTACAATTAAATACAAAATATATTTTTATTTGTAACATGGTGTTTAAGCATAAAAATAACTCATACAAAGTACGTGTGAAAAGTTTGCGCCGGGGAAAATGACGTTATGCTTAGCTTGAAATGCATTTTAACATTGATAAAACTAAAAAGAAAAATTAATTGTGTCAACATGACATAATTTTAACTGATTTTTCAATTTTTAATTTTAAAGGTTAGAATTTAAGCCTTTATTGGTTGCTTCATCTTGATTGCATACCTTGATTACATGTTAGCAATTACTTATTTTTTTGTAAATTATAGGTAAGAAGATTTCATTTTTTTATAAAAAAATTCACAAAAGTAAAGAATTTCAGGAAAATTAAAATTATTAAAAATAGTGTTATGGGAAAAAAACTTGAAATAATGATTGTATTTGTAGATAGAATAAATAATGTATAAGGCTAATATTTTATAGGAATTATTTTGGTAGGTTTGTTATAAGTTTATTTAACAGTTCCTTATTAGTGGCAAAGTCCTATTTCTTCCACTGTGAATTTCTCTTTCGATGTCAAAAAATGATAGTCTACTTTTGGACGCCAGCCAAAACACAGTGGCAATTTTTAGAAATGTATAACGGTTGTGACAACAAACGGCCCTATTAGCTTTCATCGCGCTTACATCACTTCTAAATACAATAAATTTCAATTTTTTACTACATTTTACTACATTTTACAATTTCAGTTCTTACATAATCAATTAGAAAAAAATTAGCTTTCGATTGAAATTTATTTGAAAACTGCCGCTTAATTTAACGACTTTTTAAATAATTATATCAAGCATGAAATATTTTTCAATTCTATCTCCACAATGATCATCAGTTTGCTTTAATAATGTAACATATTCCCTGGGTAAGTTGTCCCAATTGAAAATAGATTTTTATAACCATCGTAAAAACTGAAAAAGAAAAATAATAAAAACCCCTGATAAATCATAAGATCAGATTATCTGAAAGAAAGAGCATTTTGGCGCTAAACTAAAATCTGTCAAGGAAAAAAAACTATTTATAGTTTATGATTAACATAAAATTGATATGCTGAATTCGTTGATGTATATGTTGCATCAGAATATTCTAGGAACTGTATTTTATTATTTTTTTTAAAGATCCATTGGATATTTAACTGTATAAGAAGGAAAAGATCCCCGACTGTGGTGGAAAAGGAATAATCATCCTGATTATGTAAAGGAACCGAAGAAACCATACAAATAAATTACACTTGAAAACATTAAAAATCTCCCTTATCTGCAGATTGATTTATTATTGTAAAAAAAAAATTCTTCATCTTTATATAGAAATTGATTAGCTTAAAACAATGGATGCGTTTCAGAAGATATGGATTTGAAACGATCAATGATTAAAGAAGATATTTTAAAACTTTTAATTTAAACATTTTAAAACTTTTTTTTTAACGTCGAATTTTAACGGTGACTTTGGTGAGATACAATGCACATGCGCATAAGGAGCTCATTCGGTTGCATTATCACAGGGGGGGGGGGGGGGGGAGATGTGTGCTTTATTTACTATGTTCTTTTATTGACTGAATATGAGATGAACGTAGGGATATACTATTTGTATGATACTTCATAGGTCCAGGAAATTTTTTTTCTTGCCGTGGGGAATATGGCGGTAATGTCAAACTGATTTGCATTACACAGTTGTTTACGGATTGTTTGTTTGGAGTTTGCTTCGGAATTAGTACTGTAATTCACTGGGGGGGGGGGGGGACTTTTAAAATAAAATATTTGAAAGGCTGTTTCATACGCACCCCTTCTCATGTAATAAAGAAGCTTATTTTACTAATATTGTTATTGTAATTTTTTTCCGTCAAGTTTTGACGGGTTCCATCTAGTGTTTAATTAAAATCATTAAGGAAATTCGTAATTTTATTTCAAGTATATAATAAAGACAGAAATTTCATTCATTTGTTTTTTTATTTGCAATTTATCCAAGTGTCCGGGGCTACCCGATCTTCCCCTAAAGGTTCTTTTTTTTACTCCAGTTTTTTAGATAAAGAAAATTTCTAATTTTTGTAGCAGATTTGAGCATAATTCAGAAATGTTGCCATTTTTGTAGCAGAATATAGCAGGAAATCAAAATTGGAGCAGTTTGAATCAATTAGATCAGATTTTCCACCTCAGTAAGATTTTAACACCTCAAATAAAATTATTTATATATTTTAGAAATATTTTGTCAAAGAGACCAGTAAGAGAGATCTTTTAACCACTTCGCGACGAGCGTCTTTTACAGAATTTTTAATCTGTTACTACCGGCTTTTCAAAAGAGAAATTTTTACCTAATTGAATCGCAAAAATGCTATGATTAGATAAGAAAAACCTTACAATAAAAAATAACTGGTGGGAATAATCGTGGATCCTGAGCATCTTATTCGTGTCACTCGTCCCCAAGGGGTTAAGAAGAGTAGACAGAAAAAAGAAGTTAAAAATTTTCTGGTGAGAAATTTGAAAAAACTACGAATGGATTCCATGGCCATAGGTTAAAGGGGTTACATACGTTCTCAACTTTCAAAAAATCGATTTTTTTTTTTTTTTTTTTTTTTTTTTACTGGAATTAAATTTTTATAGTGTGTAGAATTACGGGCAAAGATATTTAAAATGACATCTGAATTATTAAGAAAAATATGGGAAAAAAATGTGAGCGCGCGCGCACGATCGATAAAACCGACCTCACCGAAAAGATTGTACTAAAGACTCTACTCCCTTATTGAAGCTGCAGATGGTGCTGTGAATACATTCGGAGCAAACAGTGGATTCTGCAGTTCATTGTGCTTTATTACTATCTTATTAATATTATATCTTCTTGTTATTATCTTAATTATCTCAACTTAACGCTATTTTCTGGAAACTACATTTTTCAACATGGGCGGCAGGATAACTTGAACGAATTTTAACATTTTTTGGATAAATTGTGCGCTTTTCTACGCATAATTAAATGTTATAAGGGTCCATTGAGCTATTTTTGAAAAATTTAATTTTTTATATTTTTTAAATAAGTTAAAAGTCAAAATTTTAGATGAAAAAAAAATTTCAAAATATCGCAATTTTTTTTTTTTTTTTTTTTTTTTTAAATTTGAACCGATGGCCCTTAACTACAACCTTTTATTCAAAAACAAAACTGGGATTTTAATAATTTTTCGTTTCTATAGGAAGTTAGGATGCTGCCTATCGAGCCCGGATATTTTGGTACAGGTTAACGCGGCTGCAGGTTTTCGACGTACTATGTAGCCAAATTTAACAATAAATAAATAAATAAACAAATAAATAAATACTTGAAGCAATAAAAAACAACGTGGAATTATTAGTTTTTCATTTACTTTTACTCCTTTCCTAAAAAAAAAAAAAAAAAAAAAAAAAAAAAAACAACAACATATATCAATTTTTTGACGTCGAGAACATTTGCAATCCCTTAACATTAGATAGGGGAATTTGATATCAAACCACGAGCCTGTTCTTAAATCAATGCACATTATTATTTTTATTTCAAAACAGTCTAATTCAAAGGATAAGGGCAGGGGCTAGTTATACAATATTATAAAAACTTATTTAATTGTGTAAATTATAACTTCATAAAAAGGCACAATCATGTATTATACTGCTCGCTGATTTTATTTAAGAACAGCCTAAGGCTAACGAATTAGTTATATAACACGCTACAATTTTCTTTAAATGTGTAAAATATGCCCTTATTAAAAGACTATTCAAGACAAAAAGTCTTCCATTTAGTTTATTGGACTATATATATATTGGAGTTATATTAAACATTTCTCGTTAATGACAAAAGCAACGAAAATTGCTTAGAAACCAAAAACATAAGTACCAATCTTCCGGGATTTTTTTTTTCTTCCTCAAATAAACGTGATTTGACCCAGGAAAAATTATTTTCCGAAATGTTTCATATTTCTATGCGGTTACTAATTACCTTTTACTTAATAAAATTCCTGGTTTTATTTGATTTAAAAAAAAAACAGCTATGCATGAATGTTTTTCTTCTTTTTTGCGCATATATCACATAATATAAATGCCTTTTTCTTTTCTTTTTTTTTTTTTTTTTTTTTTTTTTGTACGAATAAATATGACGGGCTATATTAAAAAACTGTATCAAATTTTTCAAAAATCATTAAACACTTAAAATACGAATCAAGCACGAACTTTGATTTCGAGCCAAACACTATAACATTCGTTAACATTCAATGCTCTCAAAATAACTTTCAAAATTTTTTCAAATTTGAAATAATTGGTAGTAAAAAGTCCTCTGAAACTTCAACGTGGGTGAGCCAGAACCATCATTAGTGAATGCGAACTGCACTTTCAGAAAATAATGTTAGTCTTTCAATAAACGCCCACACGACACTTAAACCGTCCTAACAATTTTACCCATTATTTTTTTATTGTTGTATTATTATTTCGCTTCATCGTCTGTTTTCACTCTATTTCTTTCATCGTATACTGCATTGAGTTCAGATGGGTGGCGTATTTGGAAACCAGCCCAAAATTTTTGTGAAAAAATTCTTTCTGTTCGCACTGCGCCTCTTTTTTGCCTTTATAAAATTTTTCGACGTTTTTCTGTTTCTAGCGAATTTATTGAAAAAAAAAAAGTGGGACATAGCTTAAAAAAAAGAAGAAAAAAACTTGGGGGTGCGGGTGAAGAGTGTTACTTTTCGTGAGAAAATGTGCTTTTCTGAATCTTTCCTCCAATGGTTCTTGCTTTAGATCTTATTTCGCGTCTAAAAATACAAAAATATTCCATAAAAACTGCGAATAAAATCATAAAAATAAAGTAATATAGGTAACAGTAGAAAAATATCTTACACGACTATACTGTAATCCTGTAACATTTGCGAGGGTTACGTTCCAGGAAAACTTCGCGAATCTCAAATCAGAGAATGTTGAGTCTGTCTTTCTGCACTAAAAAGGAGTTACATACGTTCTATGAAAGGATCAGGGTCCATAAGCCGTGTTTTTGACCCATGAAATAGACTAAAACTTGATTTTGTTAAACTGACTTAATTATTTCACTTTTAGGTAGATTTCGTAAGAAATACTACCTATTACATTTTCACCTAAGTTGAAATTTTTGAAAAATTTTTGCAGATCTACGCCGATCATGACTCCCAGAACCCAAAACCACCCTCAGTTCAAAATTGTATCTATCTATCTATCTATCTATCTATCTATCTATCTATCTATGTCACTTTTTTATGGACACGATAACTGCAATAATTCTGCACAGATCTCTTCGAAACTGATACATAAAATCAAGGGGCATAAAATCTCGGTCAAGTTCGTTAATGGGCAAAATCGAACCAAGGGGTGGGGGGGAATGGGGGGCTTTTTGTGAAAACAGAAAAAAAAAATTCTTAATTATGATACGTATCGAATCCGTTTAAAGTTATTAGTATTTCTAGGAAAGGGGCCGAAAATTGATGTATGAGTGGGGGTGGGGGGGAAGGGGGGTTTTAGAAGAAAAAAATTCATAACTTCGTCAATTCCCAAGATTTCAAATCCGCTTAAATTTATTATAAATCCTCTTAATATTATCTAAAACTTTTATATTGATAAGTTTTTTATAGGACCAACTCTTATAGCAAAAAATAAATAAATAAATAAATAAATAAATAAATAAATAAATAAATAAAATTGCTGCTGGCTCCGCCTGCAAACAAGTTAGGTTTCGAAGTAGGCGGTTCCAACTGCCGCATCATTGCAAAAAGGTCATTTCTTCCGCAATTCCCAACAAACAGGCGCCCCACGATCTGCATCTTCGAAATCTACCTGTGCCTGTAGGCCGAGCCGTCAGGGATTTTTTTAATATTAGAAGGTTTATCCTGTACGAATTCAACAATAGTTTTTGCATTTTGTTCGGATTTATATGACTTACACAAGCTCAAAGTTCGTATTGTTCGTAGTTTTTGATGAAAAATACGCAATTTGTCCTAATTTTACCTCAATTACTTGAATGAGCGCAATCGTGCAACACTTTCTTCTTTACATATATTATAAAACACATCAAAATATACAATATATGTAAAAATAAAAGTTTTGCAAAGCTGCGCTCATAGTAAAATATTAAAAAACATATTAAAAATTGAGGTAAAATTAGGAGAAATTGCGTATTTTTCATCCAAAACTTCGAATAATACGAACTTTGAGCTTGTGTAAGTTATATAAAAACGAACAAAATGCAAAAAATATTGTTGAAATCGTACAGAATATACCTTGTAATATTAAAAAGTGAAATAATTAAGTCAGTGTAACAAAATCGAATTTTAGTCTTATTTCATGGGCCAAAAACACGGCTTATGGTCCCTGATCCTTTTAATTAGAGTGGCACAGCATTTAAAAAAACAAAAGGATATATTTATTAATAATACATTATGCCTTACATATATGTAGGAGTTAAGTGTACGCACATATTCATAAACATGAAATTTATTTATTGAAGACAATTCAAATTAATTGACTGGAGAAATAATTACAGCTAAAAAAGCATATGTTTTTGTATAATTTCGACTCTCGCTGTTCGCAAAGAGATGATAATGTAAAAGTGGGTCAGTGTGCGATACAATATTAAAATACGATATTTAAATACAGCTAAATGCTTCAGAAATGTTTTCATTTATTTTCCATCTAAGAGCAGTTGCAGCTCCATCTCTACGAAAACCTGAACATGTTAAATTAATAGATTAAAGACGCTGTTACCTTACAACTTCTAATATCACCACTGCATGCAATTAGCATTCTTCTGTTGTTATTATGTTACTTTTCTACAACACACCCTCCTTTTTCAATTGACAACTGAAAATTGATTTGTAAATGCATACTGAGAAAACACAGGGGAAATAATCTTTAACCACTATATACAGGGTGTTTTTTTTTAACTGACACTATTCAGAGCCGTCTGTAGCTCGTTCTAATAACTGGATTGACACAAAATTTTGTGAATGGACTAAGAAAACCATGGGAAAAAAGATTCCAACAAAAAAAAAAAAAAAATAGTTCCAATCACCGCCGATAGGGGGAAATGTGGCACTGTACATTGAAAAAAACCCATCAGAAACAGACAAAATTAATAATTTGGATAAAATGCCACGTTTTATTCATCATTTACACTTTCCCTTTCGTTGATCGCAGTTGAAACATCCATTATCACTTTTTCTGCCACCGGTTTACGTCCTCTGCCTGACCGAACTGCTAGCGAGCCTGTTTCTTCGAATTTCAGAATCATTGCTTTCAATACATTAACCATTGACTAGAAATATAAATATATTTATATATTTATATTTCTAGTCAATGACATTAACGGATAAAGGTCTTTTGCGCAGTTTATGGCGTGTTCTAAGTAAACGAAGAGCGGCTGGTGCATTGTACTGGTTACAATATAAGAACTTCACAAGTAACGCGCGCTGCGGTAACGTGGAGATTCATTTTCAACCTGAGCTGAAATTGTTTCTCGGTGTTTTTCGCATGCATTTATAACTTAAACTATTGGCGCTACTGTCGCTTGCGTAAGTAAAAATTTGCCTTTTCATTTTTTGCCCGTATTTTATGCTAATTCCCAGTTGCATAAATGACCACAGCGCCACATTTCCCCCTATAGGTGGTGATTGGAACTAATTTTTTTTTTGTTGGAATCTTTTTTCCCATGGTTTTCTTAGTCCATTCACAAAATTTTGTGTCAATCCAGTAATTAGAACGAGCTACAGACGACTCTGAACAGTGTCAGTTTAAAAAAAAAACACCCTGTATTCTGAGAGAGAAAGAGTTAATAAAAAAATCGCGAATGATCAAATCAGATTCTCGCGAATGTGAAGTTTTTCCGCATTTTAATGTTCGCGAATAATCAAAAGGAACAGATGTGTTACACTCACGCACAGATGTTTGGCGACTTTTGGATTGGCGCGATTTCTAAACCCGCGCCAAACCAATAACTTAGTACAATAGCCAGGTTATCATTAAAGGAAATAATCTTCAAAATTTGGCGACTTTTTTAGGTAAGTAGGTAGGAAACGCCGGTTTCATGCCATGAGGTGGTGCTGTGGTGCGGCGATGGTGCTAAATTGTTGTAAAAGACTACGATGATAAAATTCAAACTTAAAATCGAGGGTGGGGCGAAAGGGTGTGCTATAGGAATATTTTTAAGGGGGGGCTTAATTTTAAAAAAATTAAAATTGTCTTATATTACAAGGTATCGGCTATGGTAGAGTACGACTACTATCCCCTTGCCCCCCCCCCCTTTTTTTTTTTTTTTTTTTTTTTTTTTTTTTAAGGGAGAGAAAGTTTAAGGTGGAGTCGCCCTCTATCGTAAGGTTAAATAGTTATGAAATTCAAAAATGACTGCTTCTGTAAAAGAATTTTGTTATAGCATAGTATAAAATAAAATATTCTAAAGTATCTAACCATACTGCTTACAATGGAAATTTAAGTTATAGCATGGTGTAAAATAAAGTAACTTACCACTGCTTACAATGGAAATATATAGTTATAGAATAGCACTTAATAAATAATTTTAAAATGTGTTACCATAGTGCTCGCAAAGGAATATGAAATAGAAATTTAAGTTCTAACATAACGCTAAATAATAAATAATTTTAAAGTTTCTTAGCAAACTGCTTACAATGAAAATATTTAGTTAAAGCATAGCACTTAATAAAATATTTCAAAGTTTCTTTACCAAACTGCTTACAATGGAAATATTTAGTTATAGCGTAGCACTTAACAAAAAATTTAAAGTGACACATGTAAATAATTATAGTTATAAACCGACATATAGGCAGATAGGCAGGCACACAGACAAGCAGGCAGGCAGGTAGGCAGACAGACAGACACACAGTGAACTATTTGTTACGTACACAAGCATGCATATACGAAGTGAACTAATTGTAATAAAATACAAGACGTGCATACGTTTTAAAACATTTTTTTTTCTTCACAGAAATTAAGAAAATATTAAATTTCGACTACAACTTTCACTTTGAAATAGCGTACTCCCTTGTTAAAAATTATTTGCTTTTAACAAACATATAAATGAAGCGGTGTTCGAACCTCGAACTTGACAAAATGATCTCATGATGTGTTGATTTGCAATAGGTTTAAACGAACACACCATGAGACCATGTTTATTAGACGCGATTTAAGATATATAAGAAAAGGTGTCACGTGACTGAACATATTGGATTATTACTATACAGTACTAATGATATTATAAATTTTGTAAAATAATTTAAGCTTTACGATAAACTTTAATGTTTAAACTTACAAACACATTGGAATGTATTTATAACATATAAAATAACCTTATAAAAGGTTGGTTGGTTTGTTGGTTTTATAAACTTGCAAAGCAAAGCGTATCTTACCAATTTGCATACAAGAGATTTTGTAACATAAATTATATAATACAGCAAATTTTAACTTACCAAGTGAGGTTTAAGGATACTGTAATAGAATTTTTAATTGTATACTTTAAAAAAGAAAGTTTAACTTACCATTATGTTTATGCTCGGATTCGAACTGTCAACCTTTTGGCTAGCTTTCCAATGCGCTCCCAATTACGCTACGATGGCTCCGTACAATTAATATAAATAATGAAACCTAACACAATGTTACTTTTTTTTCCTAAGATTTTCAAGTTAATAAAACAGGATATGACGACATTTATAGAATAACATCCTGTTTTACAACGATAAGAATAGCAATATAAGAAGCTTGTACACCATAATGATTATTCTTCTAATTACTTAAAACCTTGCTGTATATTTGCTTGATCACCTATCTGTTTACCCTGCTTTTTGGATACTTCTAAACCTGAAAATGACTACTTCGCTTAACACATCTTACTATGAAATTTCAGAAATCAGCGAATTTAGTAGAATATTTCAGTATTTTGACGTTTTTACCCCATACCATTGGGACTTAGGGGAGGATACGATTGTCGAAGTGCAAATGAATAAGGACTGTGAGTTAAACGTTCACATTAAAAAATATAAGGAATTTGAGAATAGTGGTAAAATGTACCCTACAAATGAAGGAATTACAATATCGTGCGCAACCTTTGATAAATTTGAAACGAGAATGACAAAATTTAATTTTGACTCTGCAGAAAAAGAAACATTCGTATCTAACAACGACTTACTAACGATTTATGTGGATAAGGAATCACGCATACTGCAAAAACTATTGAAACCTGATTGTTTATTACTTACAAAAGAACAATTTTTCAAACTAGAGAAAAACTGTATTGAAATTAGCGAATGTCTTATTCAAACTTTTTTTAACAAAACTGTTGGGGAACCGTCGGTAGCGTAATAAATTTTCTTATTTTTATAAATAGTTAAATCAGTCTTCAAATTTAATATACATTTTCATCTTTTGATATGTTAAAGAAATTTGTTCAGCTTACCTGAGATTTTCCTTTTTGCGCTGAATATACCCAATGGATTCCAATAAGTGTTTTAAATTCGGTTTAATTCCTTTCCATAATTCGTAAGGTGTTCTGTTGTTGTTTGCTTTAGTTGGGAGTCGGTTTTGTAAGTATGTTGCGGTGTTTATGGCTTCACCCCAAAAATGTTTGCTTAATTTTGCTTGTGATAGCATACTTCTAGTCATATCTAATAAACTTTTATTTTTTCTCTCCGCAACTCCATTCTGGCTCGGATTATGCGGGACAGTCAATTGGTGTAAAATTCCGTTCTGTTTTAGGTATTCATCGATCTCTTGATTTACATACTCACGACCGTTATCCGATCTAATTTCCTTAGGTTTTTTACCGAACTGATTGTATATCATCGTTATGTACTCTTTTATCTTTTCAGCAACTTCGCTCTTTTTAGATAATAAATATATCGTAGTATATCGGGAATAGTCATCAATAAGAGTCATAAAATAAATTTTTCCGCCTAAAGTCGGTGTATCTAGAGGTCCACACACGTCACTGTGGATCAAATCCGCAATATTAGTAGCTCGATTTGTTGCTGATTTAGGATACGGCATGTTAGTTAATTTAGTTTCGATACAAGTTACGCATGTTTTATTTTGATGTTTACATTTTCCTATCTTTATTCCGTCCGCAATTTGATTTGTTATCATTGATTTAATCGCGTCATAATCTCTGTGACCTAGTCTGCGATGCCAGAGATCTATGCATTGTTTGCTGTCACAGTTATACGTTATGTTTACATAATTTTGTGGTTCTTCCACATCGTCTATTTCCTCAATAATGTACAAGTTTTTCTCATTTTTCGCCCTAATATATATTTCTTCATCAAAGATCAAATCGCATTTATTATCGTCGAAGATTAGTTTACACCCGTTTTTAGCGGCTTTACTAACCGAAATTAGGTTCGACTCTAAGTCTGGGACATAAAGCACTTCGCGTAATTTCGTTAGTTTTTCTTTTCCTTCGGGGGTTAATGTTTTTATAAAAACTTCTCCTGAACCTAACGCTGTCAGTTTATTACCATTCGCGATCGTTACTGAAGTTTTATTATAATCAATAAATTTACTAAATAGGCTTTTATCATTACAAATGTGCGAGGTAGATCCTGAATCGAGAATCCAGTTATTTTTGCCTACTTTTTGAGTGATTAATGCTTTATTTTGCGTCTGATCATTTGCGTATTTTCTTTCGTTTGGAACTTTGTTTTCCCTATGAGTTTCGTTTTTTTCATAACATAATGAAGATGAGAAATTCTTTTTATTTTTGAATTGATTGTTACGAGGATTTCCGGATTGTACCGTGTTTCTGCTCTTGTAGTGCCAGCATTCGTAAGTCGAATGATTTTTCATTTTGCAGTTGTTACAATATTTTTGTTCTCTTCTATTTTCAGTGTGTGTATATCTCCTATTTGTTTTAAATGCTCTCTCATTGTTGTTATATCCGCTATGTGATTGTTCTGACATTTCATGTCTACGATTATATTCATCAGTTAATTTGTTTTTGATAAAATCAGGGGTGAGCTCATTTTCCGGTCTCGCCTCCAACGCAGTTATCAAAGTATTGTAACTGGGGGGAAGAGAACACAGAAATAGCGCGGAAATATGTGAATCGCTAATATTTTCTCCAATGGCATTAAGTTTATCTATAATTTGCAAGATATTAGTGATATGTGAGATCATGTTTCCGCCCTCCGCTAATTTAGTACTGTATAATTTTCGTAACAGGTAAAGCTTACTAGATAAATTGCTTCTCTCATGTATATTTTTCAGAGCTTCCCATGTTAATTTGGCAGTATCTAAGTTTTTTACATTTACGATTTGAGAATCATCGATGCTTAGGTTAATTAAAGCTCTAGTCTTGCGATCTTTTTTGTGCCATGCGGGATCGGGTGGAGCTGGTGGATCTTGTACTATAATATCGTCGAGTTCCTCTTTAATCAGGAACATCTGCATCTTGAACTTCCATGTACTATAATTTGTAGAATTGAGTTTTTCAATAAATTGAGTATTTTCTTTTATCGCATTCATTTTTTTCTTTTTTTAGTGTTCTTTTATTTATTATTATATTTTTAGAAATTTGTTAAATTATCGTTTTTGATACTGGGATAATATTCTTTTTTCAGAATCAGTCTCATAATCTTTGTTGGGGAACCGTCGGTAGCGTAATAAATTTTCTTATTTTTATAAATAGTTAAATCAGTCTTCAAATTTAATATACATTTTCATCTTTTGATATGTTAAAGAAGTTTGTTCAGCTTACCTGAGATTTTCCTTTTTGTGCTGAATATACCCACAGTAGTAATCCAAAGTGTTGTAGCGATATTTATCTGATCCATTGATTCACTTATATTGGAAGAATAATAAATAGTATTAGTAGAAAATGACAATTGTGTAAAATAAACAGAAGATTCATTTTCCTTTGAATATAATATAATTCTTGGCTAGATGTACATGTTTTAAGTCGCGTTTGGAGGCTGCGTATAAGTGCTCCAATTTTACATTATATTAAATATATTTACATCATATATGTACAAGAGCGTCTTAACTGCTCAGAAACATTTTGGAAACTGAAGGGAATGTTTTTAAGTTCTGTGCACACGCGCGGGATAAGACAGCTGTAGTTTGAAGGAGGGAGGTCTGCAGAGTTTCTCCAATTAGTTAGTTTCGACAGTCTCTGGTTTTGTTCACTATGTTTTTCAGCTGCGGCACTTGAAGTACTTATTGGTAATTGGGGTCTGGTTTTTAACATGTTCTTATTTCAATCGTTCGCTGCACGTGGAGATTATTCACTGCATAAAAAAGGTTTCTCCGTCAAAAACTTTTACCTGTTTATGTTTTAAAAAACGTAAAAATATGTAAATGTTCTCACTTTACAGAGGAAGAGACGATGGACTATTTTTTAGAATGCTTCGATCATGAATTAGAGAGATCAGTATATCGCACGTTTGACTGTTATTTATGTTCAATCGGCCAACCAGTAGAAATGGATCATGAATGTATGAGATATAATTTAAGAAAACAGTTTAACTGGTGCGCAGACAGTGCTTTGTTAAATTTCAACATTAAGGAATTTGTGAAAAACCTGCTAGAGAAATGTACATGTAATTATACTTATTTATTTTTTGAATCTATGAATGTAGACTTTTATACTAAGCATTTGAACAAAGTATTTATAAATTAACATAATTATTTAATAAATATTTGTTTAGTTTTTCATCATGTGTCTGTTTTTATTTATGTATAAGGAATAAATAAGTTTAGTTTTCGGAAAGTTTTACAATTTTTATTCAGAAAATGTAGAAACTTGTTTATTTTTCTACAAAAATTAAGGATTTTATACTATTTCATTAAACATGTGTACCATTATTATAATATAACTTACATATTGTATACAAAATACTACCCTTTACTTGATAAATTATTTAAGATTTTAAACCAAAACTGAGCGAATATTATAACAATTATCGAGTTTGAAAATAGATCTGTTGTCTACCAGAGCAAAAACAGGAAACTACTTATTTGCGGATAACATCCCTGTTTTCTTACTGATAACGGTACTTCTTGTATAGTTTAAGGTATAAAAATTCTTTCACTAAATTAAATATTATGTTTTTATTTTTCGTGATATGTAACTTAATTAGCAATACCATATAATGAACGAGTATTTTCACACATTTAAATTTGCATTTTAAGCCACGATGAATACATAATAAAACATTACTTGTATACTTTTACATAAAATATGGAAAATAAATTTGTACTTAACTTATTAAATCACCCACTGTATAATAAAAGATACTTTACCTAATTACTTATGTTTAACATACAGACTAATTTCTGTATAAGATATATAACACGTGACGCTATTTTTAATTATTTTAAGCATGCGCGCCCTCTACAATTAAATAAATATTCATGAAAAGTTTTATTTGAAATAATATTCATACTGTTTCTGTGCCGTTAAGACGTTCTAATTTTTTCTCCGTTTAAGTGATCTGCGATTTTAATCGATTTAAATTAAATAAGTACAATGCAAGACATGGTGTTAGACGAACCAACCAAGATAAGAAAAGCCTTGACATCGGAGTTTAAGGAGCAAATAGACTGTACTATTTTAATGAAACCTGTTTTGAATAAGGAACCGATGGCCTCTTCATCAGATCAAGTCGATCAAAAGTTACCTTTTACATGTGATACATGTAAAAAAGTATTTACTAAAAAATATATGTTATTAAGACATATGAACTTACATTTAGAAAAAAAAACCTCTAAGTGTGATAATCTGTTTACTACAAAGAGCGCTTTACAGGGTGATATGCTAATTCATCCCAAGACATCTGCCACATATAAATGTGAGAAATGCAGTAAGACTTTCTCACGAAAAAATGTGTTAGTTAGACACATGAAATTTCATTTAGAAAAGAAACCTTGTAATTGTAAAATGTGTTCGAAATCTTTTGTGCAGAAAAGCGACTTACAAAAGCATAACTTAGTACATTCTAAACAAGGCGTTATGCATAAATGTAATGATTGTGATAAAAAGTTTTTACGGGAAAAAAATTTAATAAATCATACTATGATTCATAACACCCCTCAGCAAAAGCAAAGGAATATTGAACCGTTTACCAGACACTATAAATGTGTCGATTGTTCTGAAATATTTAATCACAGATTTGACTTAGTGAAGCATAGAAAAATTCATCTCTCGCCCAAAGAACATATATCTGAACAGCGTACTGAACTTTTAAACCATTTACAGAATTTATTACTACGTATAGACACTTTACAAAATGCTATAAAAAATGAAACTATTCCTTTTTGAAATATTGACTTTACCAATTTATTTGAACTATACAACTTCTTGTATATACTAATGTATGTGTTTAAATAATTAAATAAATAATAGATAAGTGAAAAAGCTTTTGTGTTTTATTTTTCAATATGATTATATTATATCACCATTATGTGAATGAATGGACTTGTAAATTTATACACTATGTATAAAAGTAAATTTCTTGGACTTTTACAAGAAGTAAAAATTTAATACAAATATATTTCAGATTTTTTAAATATATTATTGATACACATATGATAGTTAAATTAATATGCTATTAAACATATAATTTTGTATAATCTATATTATTAATTTTCTTTAACACATATTACTTTTTTACAATAAATCGATTTAACTAATTGTACATTTGTGTAATTAAACAAACTTATTTTACTAAATATACGTATCGATAATTAATTTTTATTATTTACATACACATGATTATACTTTTTATCGTACGCGATTAACTATTTATACATTTAATAAGCGTTGCCATACCCGCTTTTATAAATAATTAGATATTATAAAGCATATGGATTTCACATAAACAAGCAATATACATTTTCGTTAAATGAACAACTTGAATCTTTAATCTATAACGTCATATTTACTTTTAAACTTGCTTTTAACTGTAACCATCACTCTTTTTTAACCTATGTTAGTAACTGTTTAGATATAATATAATCAGTTTACTGTTGACTTTTGTCGTGACTGAACCGTTTACTGTTTGTTATTTAAAAATGGCTTATGAATTAGATAGGATTAAACGGTCGTGTGAAGAAATGACTTCTTCAACAAAGTTTCAACGTTTAGATAAACCTATGGAAAATTATGATTTTTATAAACATGAATTTTTACCCAAATCTAATATACAGGAGAACTATGAAACACTATCACCTACCATGGATTTGTATGCTGCAGAGCCTAAGATTGCCAAGGATTCTACAACCCCAATATTTACTAACTGTGATAATGATGAAACGTCTTTCCCTGACACCTGCTGTGAGTCTACCTCTGCTACAGGCTTTTTGGATACAATGTTTAAGGATCTAGATTTTGAAAATTTGGAAACATACCTTACCTCACCGACTACAAGCGATTTAATTTCTTCAAATGAACCATCAACTAGCATTACACATAATAGTGAACAATTATATGACATATCCCCTCCCATCGCATGTGTGAATAACATTTCCAAAACCAAACATGGTAAATCTCGCATTTTTGTCATGTTTCGGATTAAACTTGCTGATTTTATATTTTTAACTTTAAAACGACATTATAAACAGTTTTATGTACATATTGAAGAGATCAAACACAATGTATTTACAAATGAAGAAATTTCATCAACAAATAGAATTTTCATGGATATTTCAACATGGTATGAATTCCAATATAAAATTTTTGGATTTAATTTAAAATATAAAAGTTCATCGTTTATTGCTAACAATACAGTATTAGTGTTAAATTATAATAATTCTATTATGCAAATAAAAAATTTAAAGAATTATACACATTGTGTTTTAAACGATTTTCAGTTAGAAAATTTAAAAGAAAAAGCTATTGATTTTAATAGCAAACTTATTAAACACTTGTATACAGTTCATCTACCACAGTTAATTAAGCAAAAATGCACACTCGTTAATTTACCTTCTGAAATCGAGCGTGTTTTACTAACGAAACTTATCTCTTCTATTGAGGATAATGTACTGACAATATTAAATCAAATTTATGAATGTGTAGGATGTATATTTAGACACCAATCCCAAAGTCTACATACATGTTTCACCTTTAATAAACGTGAAAGATTTAATCACTTAGGGGATATGATTTTAATGCTTGTAAATTTTGATTATGTTATTTCAAGGTTTTTAAACGGAGTTGAATGTATCAGTGAAAACTTTTTACGTAACATTAATGTGGAATTTATTCGAAATGTATTATTTAAATCCTAAAAATAAAATATTTTGCTTTAAATCTGTGTGTTTATTTAAACAAAATGTGTGTGTTTATTAATATTGTTTAACTTGCAATTTAAGATTAATAATTTCTGTTATATGTTTATAACAGAAACATGATAACATAGTATGTATACTAAATGTTAGTAACATACTACACATGTTAGTAAATGTATTTTTGAACTATTATAAAAGTTTTTAAAATTTTACAAGATAGCAAAATTATTTTTCATTTAAAAAAGTTTTAAAACTTAATAAAAGTATGTCATACTTTATCAATGTTGATTCGTCTTCTATGTTTATATTATATAATGGTAACATACTATATAGTTGTTATGTTACTACATGTACTTATAAAAATAATTTAAACATGTTATATTATTGTAAAAGTTTTTAAAAAATTTACAAAGTAACTTAAATAAATTATAAGTAAACAAAATAATTATTTTTTTTAATTAAAATAAATTAACAAAAATGAAAAGTTATCAAAATTATTTTATAAATGTTTTAAAATACTTAATTTTAATAAATTGTGTCTATGTATATATATATATATAATATATATATATATATATATATACATATATATATATATATACATATATATATATATATGTGTGTGTGTGTACCTATATACATGTGGAACTTTAGTTAAGTGATAGAAATTCTCAAACTTTGTCATTAGAAACCCTATATTCTGATAATTAATAACAATTAGCTTTAAATTAAAGAAATAGATTAATTTATACTTACAAATATAGCCCACTTATAATAGCACGTCCATCTTACATAGTTACTTCAGACATTATGCTTGTTACTATCCTGGCAACAGGAAGTTTTTTTGGTGCCACGTGATTTCCTTTAAAGTCATGTGATCATGAAGATAACAGTTAAACACAACGTGTTTGACATTTTCACTTCTGCTATAGAAGAGGCTTGTTTGGTAAGTTATAATGTGCTGTATTCTTTATTTTACACTTTATTTTACAATTTATTAAGAAGATCTAATTTAAATAAAGTTTATATTGCAAACGTAAGGTAAAAACACTAAATTATTGTTTTAAAAGCCTTTTATTTTGTAATTCTATCGACCATAAGATGATGTAATACATTTAAAATCTTACTATTGGGTTTTATTTTAGCATAAACATTATTTATTCAACTGGCTATTGCTTTTAGAAGTAACTTAATTTTTTTACACAAGCGGAAAATAATATTTCTTCATTAATATATCATGTTTACAAAATTTTTAAGTTATATATAATATAACTTGTAAATACATAGTATATTTATATACCAAATCCATAAGTATACATATATACTTAAATAACATGTAAGTATACATATACTTATAGATACTTATAGTATAAAAATATACTATGTATTTACAAGTTATATTATATATAACTTAAAAATTTTGTAAACATGATATATTAATGAAGAAATATTATTTTCCGCTTGTGTAAGAAAATTAAGTTACTTCTAAAAGCAACACATTTTACAATTAAAAGGTTTCTTTTCTAAATGAAATTTCATGTGTCTAACTAACACATTTTTTCGTGAGAAAGTCTTACTGCATTTCTCACATTTATATGTGGCAGATGTCTTGGGATGAATTAGCATATCACCCTGTAAAGCGCTCTTTGTAGTAAACAGATTATCACACTTAGAGGGTTTTTTTTCTAAATGTAAGTTCATATGTCTTAATAACATATATTTTTTAGTAAATACTTTTTTACATGTATCACATGTAAAAGGTAACTTTTGATCGACTTGATCTGATGAAGAGGTCATCGGTTCCTTATTCAAAACAGGTTTCATTAAAATAGTACAGTCTATTTGCTCCTTAAACTCCGATGTCAAGGCTTTTCTTATCTTGGTTGGTTCGTCTAACACCATGTCTTGCATTGTACTTATTTAATTTAAATCAATTAAAATCGCAGATCACTTAAACGGAGAAAAAATTAGAACGTCTTAACGGCACAGAAACAGTATGAATATTATTTCAAATAAAACTTTTCATGAATATTTATTTAATTGTAGAGGGCGCGCATGCTTAAAATAATTAAAAATAGCGTCACGTGTTATATATCTTATACAGAAATTAGTCTGTATGTTAAACATAAGTAATTAGGTAAAGTATCTTTTATTATACAGTGGGTGATTTAATAAGTTAAGTACAAATTTATTTTCCATATTTTATGTAAAAGTATACAAGTAATGTTTTATTATGTATTCATCGTGGCTTAAAATGCAAATTTAAATGTGTGAAAATACTCGTTCATTATATGGTATTGCTAATTAAGTTACATATCACGAAAAATAAAAACATAATATTTAATTTAGTGAAAGAATTTTTATACCTTAAACTATACAAGAAGTACCGTTATCAGTAAGAAAACAGGGATGTTATCCGCAAATAAGTAGTTTCCTGTTTTTGCTCTGGTAGACAACAGATCTATTTTCAAACTCGATAATTGTTATAATATTCGCTCAGTTTTGGTTTAAAATCTTAAATAATTTATCAAGTAAAGGGTAGTATTTTGTATACAATATGTAAGTTATATTATAATAATGGTACACATGTTTAATGAAATAGTATAAAATCCTTAATTTTTGTAGAAAAATAAACAAGTTTCTACATTTTCTGAATAAAAATTGTAAAACTTTCCGAAAACTAAACTTATTTATTCCTTATACATAAATAAAAACAGACACATGATGAAAAACTAAACAAATATTTATTAAATAATTATGTTAATTTATAAATACATTGTTCAAATGCTTAGTATAAAAGTCTACATTCATAGATTCAAAAAATAAATAAGTATAATTACATGTACATTTCTCTAGCAGGTTTTTCACAAATTCCTTAATGTTGAAATTTAACAAAGCACTCTCTGCGCACCAGTTAAACTGTTTTCTTAAATTATATCTCATACATTCATGATCCATTTCTACTGGTTGGCCGATTGAACATAAATAACAGTCAAACGTGCGATATACTGATCTCTCTAATTCATGATCGAAGCATTCTAAAAAATAGTCCAGAGTCTCTTCCTCTGTAAAGTGAGAACATTTACATATTTTTACGTTTTTTAAAACATAAACAGGTAAAAGTTTTGTTAAAAAAGTTTGAATAAGACATTCGCTAATTTCAATACAGTTTTTCTCTAGTTTGAAAAATTGTTCTTTTGTAAGTAATAAACAATCAGGTTTCAATAGTTTTTGCAGTATGCATGATTCCTTATCCACATAAATCGTTAGTAAGTCGTTGTTAGATACGAATGTTTCTTTTTCTGCAGAGTCAAAATTAAATTTTGTCATTCTCGTTTCAAATTTATCAAAGGTTGCGCACGATATTGTAATTCCTTCATTTGTAGGGTACATTTTACCACTATTCTCAAATTCCTTATATTTTTGAATGTGAACGTTTAACTCACAGTCCTTATTCATTTGCACTTCGACAATCGTATCCTCCCCTAAGTCCCAATGGTATGGGGTAAAAACGTCAAAATACTGAAATATTCTACTAAATTCGCTGATTTCTGAAATTTCATAGCAAGATGTGTTAAGCGAAGTAGTCATTTTCAGGTTTAGAAGTATCCAAAAAGCAGGGTAAACAGATAGGTGATCAAGCAAATATACAGCAAGGTTTTAAGTAATTAGAAGAATAATCATTATGGTGTACAAGCTTCTTATATTGCTATTCTTATCGTTGTAAAACAGGATGTTATTCTATAAATGTCGTCATATCCTGTTTTATTAACTTGAAAATCTTAGGGAAAAAAAGTAACATTGTGTTAGGTTTCATTATTTATACTAATTGTACGGAGCCATCGTAGCGTAATTGGGAGCGCATTGGAAAGCTAGCCAAAAGGTTGACAGTTCGAATCCGAGCATAAACATAATGGTAAGTTAAACTTTCTTTTTTAAAGTATACAATTAAAAATTCTATTACAGTATCCTTAAACCTCACTTGGTAAGTTAAAATTTGCTGTATTATATAATTTATGTTACAAAATCTCTTGTATGCAAATTAGTAAGATACGCTTTGCTTTGCAAGTTTATCAAACCAACAAACCAACCAACCTTTTATAAGGTTATTTTATATGTTATAAATACATTCCAATGTGTTTGTAAGTTTAAACATTAAAGTTTATCGTAAAGCTTAAATTATTTTACAAAATTTATAATATCATTAGTACTGTATAGTAATAATCCAATATGTTCAGTCACGTGACACCTTTTCTTATATATCTTAAATCGCGTCTAATAAACATGGTCTCATGGTGTGTTCGTTTAAACCTACTGCAAATCAACACATCATGAGATCATTTTGTCATGTTCGAGGTTCGAACCCCGCTTCATTTACATGTTTGTTAAAAGCTAATAATTTTTAACAAGGGAGTACGCTATTTCAAAGTGAAAGTTGTAGTCGAAATTTAATATTTTCTTAATTTCTGTGAAGAAAAAAAAAATGTTTTAAAACGTATGCACGTCTTGTATTTTATTACAATTAGTTCACTTCGTATATGCATGCTTGTGTACGTAACAAATAGTTCACTGTGTGTCTGTCTGTCTGCCTACCTGCCTGCCTGCTTGTCTGTGTGCCTGCCTATCTGCCTATATGTCGGTTTATAACTATAATTATTTACATGTGTCACTTTAAAATTTTTGTTAAGTGCTACGCTATAACTAAACATTTCCATTGTAAGCAGTTTGGTAAAGAAACTTTGAAATATTTTATTAAGTGCTATGCTTTAACTAAATATTTTCATTGTAAGCAGTTTGCTAAGAAACTTTAAAATTATTTATTATTTAGCGTTATGTTAGAACTTAAATTTCTATTTCATATTCCTTTGCGAGCACTATGGTAACACATTTTAAAATTATTTATTAAGTGCTATTCTATAACTATATATTTCCATTGTAAGCAGTGGTAAGTTACTTTATTTTACACCATGCTATAACTTAAATTTCCATTGTAAGCAGTATGGTTAGATACTTTAGAATATTTTATTTTTCACTATACTATAACAGAATTCTTTTACAGAAGCAGTCATTTTTGAATTTCATAACTATTTAACCTTACGATAGAGGGCGACACCACCTTAAACTTTCTATCCCTTAAAAAAAAAAAAAAAAAAAAAAAAGGGGGGGTGAGGGGGGGGGGGGGGCAAGGGGATAGTAGTCGTACTCTACCATAGCCGATACCTCGTAATATAAAACAATTTAAATTTTTTTTAAATTAAGCCCCCCCCTTAAAAAAATTCCTACAGCACACCCTTTCGCCCCACCCTTGATTTTAAGTTTGAATTTTATCATCGTAGTCTTTTACAACAATTTAGCACCACCGCCGCACCACAGCACCACCTCATGGCATGAAACCGGCGTTTCCTACCTACTTAGGTAGATTTCGTAAGAAATACTACCTATTACATTCTGCCCTAAGTTGGAATTTTTGAAAAATTTTTGCAGATCTACGCCGATTATGACTCCCAGAACCCAAAACCACCCTCAGTTCAAAACTTTATCTATCTATCTATCTATCTATCTATTTATCTATCTATCTATCTATGTCACTTTTTTATAGACACGATAACTTGAATAATTCTTCAGAAATCTCTTCCAAACTGATACATAAAATCAAGGGGTATAAAATCTCGGTCAAGTTCGGGCAAAATCGAACCAAGGTGGGGGGGGGGGGAAATGGGGGTGGCTTTTTGTGAAAACAGAAAAAAACCCATAACGTCTTAATTATGATACCTATCAAATCCGTTTAAAGTTATTATTACTTATAGGAAAAGGGCCGAAAATTTATGTATAACAGATTTTTGATATCATTAAAAATGGCTTCAAGGGGGGGGGGGGGGGGGTTAGAAGAAAAAAATTCATAACTGCGTCAATTCTGAAGATATCAAATCCGCTTAAATTTATTATAAATCCTCTTAATATTATCTAAAACTTTTATATTGACAAGTTTTTTATAAGACCAACTCTTATAACAAAAAAAAAAAAAAAAAAAAAAAAAAAAAAAAAATTAAAATTAAAAAAATCCCTGCCGGCTCCGCCTGCGAACAAGTTAGATTTCGAAGTAGGCGGTCCCTTATGGAACTCAACTGCGGCATCATGGCAAAAAGGTCATTTCTTTCGCAATTCCCAACAAACAGGCGCCCCACTGTCTGCGTCTTCGAAATCTACCTGTGCCTGTAGGCCGAGCCGTCAGGGATTTTTTTCCTTTTTATAACGGATTTTTTATTTTTAAAAAACGGTGTGTGAGTGTAACACATCATAGCCAATCAAAACTCGCGAACGTTAAAGGATTACTGTGCTCTAACTATCCGGACTTAAAAGATCATTCATTAATTACGTTATACTTCAAGAGGGAGGGAGGAGGTTCAGAAAGTGGGACACAGTGTGACAGGGGGAAGGGGAAGGAGTGCTAGCACGCTTTTTAAATCACATCTAAAATATGAAAACAATTATGTAGGCATTAACTGAAAAGCAGCATAATAAAGTTCCTAAAAATGTGTATCTATATTCAGGTAGTAATTACTGCTGTGGCAGACATTGTTACATAGCTACTGTGAGCGGCCTCCGATTTCGCTTGATCGAAAGATGAATATAAGGATATATTATTAACCCACTAGATACTGTTTCTGTATTAACCTGTTAACTGGGTATATTTCGTCACACACGTACTACTACTGCAATATTTTGAACGCATTACTTCCACCAGTAAATGTTTAATAGAAATGTTCGTCTTATTAAAACGCCTTATTCATGCAAAATTATACTGCCATGAATAAGGAAACTAGTCGTTGGGGGCCACCGTAATACTTACCCATCATGAATATGCATAATGTAAAATATTAAAATAAAAATGTGTAAACTACTTATAAAATGCATTGCAATTCAAATAAAATCGTGGCTTGATGACGTCACAAACTTTAAAGGCTCGATTACTGAATTGCTTGAAAGAAACATCCTTATAACTTCAAAAATAATAATCCTATTAACTAGCGGTTTATTGCATCTGATTAAGCGTCAAATTTCCAATTAAAATATATCTTTCAAGTGAAATTTGGATGAAATACAGGGTCATGAAAAATCGAAGAGTGTGGAAAATAGGATTCCAAATATCTCGGCAACTAATTATCCAATCGACTTCATGCTTTATGCAAAATTTATGTTTTTTTATTGTCTTTTATATTCATTTCTTAAAATAAACAATTTCGAAAATTTTTATATACCTTTCATCAGAACGAATATTTCGAGAGTCCGAAAAAAATTGTTCCGGTTAATCGAGGTTATTGAAATGAAATAGGCTTCTTCCCATTATTACATACTAAGTACAAACCAAATTGCAAGTCTCTATCTCAATTTTTTCGGGAGATAGAGCGTTTACAGACACACAGACACACACACAGACACACACACAGACACACACACAGACACACAGACGGACGGCAAAAATTTTTTTCTAAAAATATGTTTTTCGGAATCTCCAGTGTCTGAAACGTGTAAATCCGTCAAAAAAAATTTTTCGATTTTCAAAACGATTACAAGACTTACCCTATACTACGTATGATGGGTAAGTAAAAAGGATCAGGGTCTACATAAAGCGTGTTTTTGGCGCATGAAATAACACTAAAATTCGATTTTGTTAATACTGACTTAATTAATTATTTCACTTTTTAATATTAGAAGGTTTATCCTGTACGATTTCAACAATAGTTTTGCATTTTGTTCGGATTTATATATGACTTTACACAATTTCAAAGTTCGTATTATCCGTAGTTTTTGATGAAAAATACGCAATTTCTCCTAATTTTTCCTCAATTTTTAATATATATTTTTTTACATTTTACTATGAGCGCAGCTTTGCAACACTTTTATTTTTATATATATTGTACATTTTGATGTATTTTATAATATATGTAAAGAAGAAAGTGTTGCACGATTGCGCTCATATAAATAACTGAGTAAAATGAGAAGAAATTGCGTATTTTTCATCAAAAACTACGATTAATACGAACTTTGAGCTTGTGTAAGTCATATAAATACGAACAAAATGCAAAAACTATTGTTGAAATCATACAGGATAAACCTTCTAACATTAAAAAGTGAAATAATTAAGTTAGTATAACAAAATCGAATTCTAAGTCTATTTCTTGGGCCAAAAACACGGCTTATGGACCCTGATCCTTTCTATTCTTTTTTACTTACCCATCATACGTAGTATAGGGTAAGTCTTGTAATCGTTTTGAAAATCGAAAAAAAAATTTTGACGGATTTACACGTTTCAGACACTGGAGATTCCGAAAAACATATTTTTAGAAAAAAAAAATTGCCGTCCGTCTGTGTGTCTGTAAACGCTCTATCTCCCGAACAAATTGAGATAGAGACTTGCAATTTGGTATGTTACTTAGTATGTAATAATGGGAAGAAGCCTATTTCATTTCAATTACCTCGATTAACCGGAACTATTTTTTTCGGACTCTCGAAATATTCGTTCTGATAAAAGGTATATAAAAATTTTCGAAATTGTTTATTTTAAGAAATGAATATAAACGACAATAAAAAAAAAAAAAAAAAAAATTTGCATAAAGCATGAAGTCGATCGGATAATGAGTTGCCGAGATATTTGGAATCCTATTTTCCACACTCTTCGATTTTTCATGACCCTGTATTTCATCCAAATTTCACTTTAAAGATATATTTTAATTGGAAATTTGACGCTTAATCCGACGCAGTAAATCGTTAGTTAATAAGATTATCAATGTTGGAGTTATAGGGAAGTTTCTTTCAAGCAATTCAGTAACGAGCCTTCAAAGCGAGGCTAACGAAAAAGACAGGCTACCGCGGTGCATTCCACCTATCTTTTTTTACAGACCGCTAGAGTGACGTGTTATTCTTTTCGTACACCTGCATTGGTGGATTCGAGCATCACGTGACTCCCACGGTCTGTAAAAAAAGATACGCGTAAAGCACCGCGGTAGCCTTTCTTTTTCGTTAGCCTCGCTTCAAAGTTTGTGACGTCATCAAGCCACGATTTTATTCGTATTGCAATGCATTTTATAAGTAGTTTACACATGTTTTATTTATATATTTTACATTATACATATCCATGATGGGTAAGTATTACGGTGGCCCCCAACGAGTAGTTTTACTGGTGGAAGCGTGTCCCGTTGGTAACTGTGAAACGAGTTGAACAAAAGTTTATTCCCTGGTTAACAGGTTAAACATTATGTACAGAACTATTATAATTAAAATTCGCCTATTCAGAAAAAAGTCTCTAGCGATAGTACTAGGGCTCCAAACGAAACAACATTTCTCTAGTATCTACAGTTAAACTGAAAATTACAAGTTAAACTATGAAAATTGATAAAAGCAGATGGTCTGTGCAACCGTTAATAGTAGTTAAGGGTTCAGTGTATATTTTAAATTTTCCTTTGAATAGTAACAATTTGAAAACTAGTCGGATGTGCCAATCCCAAAACTTTCTTCTATCTCAATCATGTTAATACTTCAAAATTCGCTATCGCATCGCCAATAAAATCAATATTTTTCGTCATTCTGTTGTACGTCAGCTGCTTGCGAATCGTCGGGTTACAGGGATGCGAACAACCGATGTATACTAAACTACGAAAAGTCCTTCTGGCCTGAACCGACAGGAACAGATAGCCTCCCCATTCCTTGGTTTTACGATTTTAGCTAATTTTACTGGAAAACACGAAGGTAAAATGCGTGGAACCTAAATAAAGAAGATTCAATCCCAGTTTTCGTCAACATTGAATTTGAATGAGGATATCGCCAAATTAGTCCTCTACAGCCAAGTTGGCTTCATTTATGACAACTTATTTTGGTCGCCAAATTTGACGATATTCCGCCAACTGTAGCCAAGTTTGGCGAGAATTCGACGTTGGCGAATATAAATATATAGTGATAAGCATGTAATAGGATGAATGGTTACAACAATGAAAGAAAATTTGCCGAAATCATGTTAACTAAAACTCATAAATTAAACCCGTTTATGGATGAAATTCCGCTGTCATGTTTGAAAATGTCAGCCACCCTAAAATTTCAAACCGCTATATCTCAGCTATTTTTTAAGATAGAGGCAAAACAAAAATTGCTCCGGATTCTCCGGATCAAGGCCGAACATTTAACGAAAGAAAGTTTTAGGATTTCTAATTTTTTTTTTAATTTTCACATCTTTTTGAATTTGAAATCTTTAAATGGCTATCACAGCGCCCCCTTTTGTCGAAGTATCCCCAAATTCTAATAGAACCTGCTTGCCATAGCCAAAAACCTAGAAAAAAAATGTGGTTCAATTTGAAGCATAACTTCATATACTTTTAGATGGTACAATAGTGAAAATGGAACAAAAATATCGATCACAGCGCCCCTTTCGTCGAAATATCCCTAAATTCTGATAGAACCTGCTTGCCATAGCCAAAAACCTAGAAAATAAATGTGGTTCAATTTGAAGCATAACTTCATACACTTTTAGATGGTACAATGAAAAGACGGACAGACGGACGGACGGACAGACGGACAGACAGACATTTTGTAAAAACATGTTTTTTCGGAATCTCTGACCCTTAAAACGTGTAAATCCGTCAAAAACCGGAAGTCGAAAAAAATTTCGATTACAATACTTTCTTCTATTATAGATAGAAGAAAGTAAAAAGTACACAAGATTTTAACGATCTTATAGTATTTATATCAGTTAGGTAATAGATCATATATAACTTTTTTCTTTCTTTTTTTTTTTTTTTTTTTTTTTTTTGCTGAACATGGGAGATTTTTAGCAAAATTTGAAAACATTTCAAATTTGAATTTTTAAATAAAAAAATAATGTAATAAAATTACTACTAAGTTTTATGTTAACATTCATAAAGAACCATTTTATCCAGTTTTATAAAGATTCATCCAAAAGAATATTCTGAAGTTATCGAAACGACCCAAAATTAAAAAAGTGCTTAAAGTTTACTATTCAAAATTGCATTTAATAATAATAATCAATATATTTTGTTTTGTTTTTTAATTGAAAGCTGATAAATTTTTAATAAATTTGAAAACAAATCATTTTGAGGACATGTTCTCTTCACTCTGAAAAGCCATTATCGACTTAACAACGCGCTCTCTCCATCGAGGAGCTATTGATAAACGTAGCGATTACCCGACTCTACCCGAATGCAGTCTCAGCGTACGGTCATACGTTCTGCGCAACTCTCCAATACGTCTGGCTCTTCTCTTCATAAGCCAGTGGATGTGCTATTTTAAAGTAGAGCTGCCTCATATAACAAGTTTTGCTTCATTCGCGGCGGCTTTTTGCGATTTTCTCGTGTGTGTTCTTTATATACACTTTGATATTCTTTTCACGTGCTTCCTTTGCATTTTATTCGTGAATTTTATTATCGAATTTGTTAGTTGAATTTGCGAAAATGCCAATCACAGTTGACGATATATTGAAAAAACCATTTTTGAATCGAGCTCGAAAAGATTGTTTCAAGATAGTTTCGGAGGGTAAGCCTAAACCATACTTAAACATGGCTGCTGTTGTAACCGTTAAAAGTGAATTTGGTGGCGGTACGTTGAAAAACCACCAGTTTACTCCGACAATGTACGACGATGTTCCGTGGTTGACAGGGTGCGAAAAACACAATGATTTTTTCTGCTGGCCTTGTTTGTTATTGAAATCGCCACCTGATTTGTGGAATTCAACAGGAATAACTGATATCGTGTATCTTTCCGAAAATTCATCCAAACACGAAAAATCTGCAGATCATATTCTAGCTGCTTTTCAATTAATTAATTTACTAGAGGAAACTAAACAACCCTCAAATATAGGTTCTACCGTTTACAATGAACTTGTTTTGCCCCTTATACCGTCTGGCTTTGAAATGAACACTGTTGATAATATATTACATAATCCATTTAATAGGAGAAGTTTAGAAGAAAGGTTACAAATGAAAGAATTGGGAAGGCCCACTCCTGATTTAAATCTGACGCAAAAGTCAATAGGTGGAAAGAACTGTGTATATAATAGAAAATTTAATAGGAAAGTTTATGATGATAATAACTGGATCTGTGGTTGCAATGTCAGGGATGCTCTTTTCTGTTTTCCTTGTCTTCTGTTCGGCAATAGTGATTCATGGAGTACAACAGGTGTTACTGATCTATCGCATCTTAACAAGTACATCAAACAACACAAGAATAACACCAAACATATTCATAACATAATTGATCTAAATTCTTTAGGCAGTGTGAATATGACATCCCAACTAAGCCATGCTGACCACGATGCGAAATTGAAGCATAACCAACAAGTTGAAAAAAATAGATATGTATTATCTAAAATTATCGATTGCATTAAGTTTTGTGGTGCTTTCGAGCTCGCTTTGATAGAACATGATGAGGCAGATGATTCTGATAATCACAGTGTGTATTTGGGACTGATAGATTTTGTGAAAAGTTTAGACCATGCTGTTAAGGAACATTTTGAGTCGAGTGAAATTTTTAAAGAGACATCTAAGACTATATACAAGACGAACTTTTAGACAGTATGTTAGAGGTGAGTCGTGAAATGATAAAAGAAGAAATGAAGCAAGCAGACTTTGTGGCCATAATGGTAGATGAAATAAAGGACCTTTCTATACAAGGACAACTAGTTTTGGTTTTTCGTTATGAGATTAACGGTGTGCCAGTGGAAAGGTTTTGGGGATTTCTTGACATTGAAGGGGAAAATGCAGATGCGATTGCGGAATGCATATTAAATGAAGTGAATCCATTGTTCAAAGATGAACCTCATAAAATAATAGCCCGGACATACGATGGAGCTTACGTGATGAGTGGTGCTGTTACGGTTGGCTTTAACCATTTTTTTTATAATCTACATTAAATTCCTTCATTCACTTTAACTTTTATTTAAAAGCACTCTTTTTCTGTTTCTAATAAAAATATTTATATAAATAAAAGTAATTGTAATAATAATAAAATCAGTTTTTTATTTTTCTTCTTTCTCTTTCTTTTAAGCAATTACAACTTTCATAGTCTAGCTTAGCTTCCTGTTTTCAAATGCGAAAGATAGATAGCAAGGAGGGATGTTTGTCAGATAAAGACCACACATAGTGTATTGGGCAGTCGTGTTCGTATTTTCCCATACCCTAGAATCATGTGTTTAGAGACACCGAGTCTGGTCTTTGTTAAAAGAAAGACCGACCGCCCTGTATAAGAATTACGTTATCTTATGAGAGTACTATAGGCGAAATTAAGCATTGTATGTTACAACCTGCAGTAAAAGCAATACTTGTCCCTAGCGTCTAGCTGGCGCGCATGTAAACATACGTTCATGGGACCCTCTTCAGCACACACCATGGGGGTGAAGCATGGTTGCCTTCCCCCATGGAACGGCCGGCAGGGAGGAGCGACAGACTGTCGCTACCAGGAAGAATCCATTCTCTATTGTTTTTACCCCCGAACATCCCTTGGAAAATAAGTTTTTAGCCCCGTACAGTTTTGAAGCGGTAAGAGAGAGAGAGAATGTTAGGACACTTGTTGCTTGGAGGAGACACTTATTGTTTTGATCGAGGACTGGCGGCCTAAACATTCGTGCTAAGGAATGGAATTGAGAATAATGATCGGTGACGGAACGGTGTTGTATAGAAAGTAATTATTTGCTTGTACAGATTGGTGAAATCCTGGAGAAGTCTCAACCGTCTGGGAGACTTATATCCTTTCTTTACTGTTTTTGGTCAGAAGATGGTACTCATAATGGTGTTACGCGGAAAGTTATAGAACGTGTGGTTGCTGGGAGTGTCGTAGGTAAAGAGGCGAAGATCCGGTGCGCCGCGCTTGAAATAAAGTGATAGTAGCAACGGCTTGTATAAAGTATGGTAGAGGCCTTATGTGAAACTTTAATGAGATGAAGCAGTGCGTGCTATTATGAGGAATTGAATGTTTGACCAGTTCTTATTCAAACTAGTATCAGTCATCTTGGTATATAGCGGACTATGAGAGTCTGTAATATGGAATAACCCCCCCCCCCTTTTGATAAGAAGACAATTCCGGTAACTGACGACAAATGGTGAACTGAGGAGTGTACAAAGTAATATGCCCACTGTGATGCTATTAAATATCTAATATATTGTAAGTAATTCCTATTTCTTCTTAATTACCTGTTGTCTAGTATTAAATGATTTACAAATACTCAGAGAAAACCAAGGTAAAATCATTTGTATTTTTAGGAGATTAATATGTAGAATCTTTACAATTGAATGACACTTAAACTGTGATGTTATTATTAGCTTATGAATTACTGTGCTCTATATGAAAATTTAAAACAAGTAATCTCAATGAGATTGACTAACCTTTAAGTTGTGTTTTTCTTATAACTTTGAGAATTTAGTTGCGTTTATAATTTTATTTGTTCAAATAAAAAAAATTTTGTTTATTCTCAAAAGTGGTATACTTTTATTTACATAATCTTTAAATAATTTATATTGTATACTAGGGGGCCTACCCCCTGCGAGCTACGCTCGCCAACCCCCGCTCAGACTTAGAGGCCTCTAAAAACATGACAGCGTGCTTTATTTTATAAATATTGGTAAATCTGTAATTGGGTTGCCATGCTTTTAACGTTTTAATAGGGCATTTTTTTGATTATCATGGCCTCATACACAGCTGTTGCGACAACTGACGACTGTTTTTGGGAATGATAAGTAAAATCAATTACAACGTGAAAACCAACTTGTATAAAATGGTTAGGTTTAAATTGTGGCTACCTCTCGGACTTTTATAACAACGATCTGTATTCTATTCTTCCTTTGCGTTTAAGGATGAGAAAAATTACATCTGCTTGTGAATAACATTAAGAACCACGGTATTGAAAAGTACTATGTTATAGACATTTTCAGTAACAGATTTTAATTTTCTCCCTATTTTAGTGCACCATCATGCATATTTTCATGTTATTTTGAATATGTAAATTATTTTTTTAATTAATATGTATATACGAATTTTCTAATAATTATTTATCATACAAAATTAATTAAATATTTTGTGCATGTATGCCTGCATTTATTCGGCATCAATTGATGAGATATTTAAACAAATTTGCTATCCCCGATAATTTTACACCATGTTATGTCACTTGAATATTGTCCATAAGAAAATCGGGTACTTTTCCATTATAGGATCCTTTGCTTTTAGGTTTGGCGTAATTCGAGCTTCAAAAAGGGATAGATTCGTTAATATACATAGATTTGTTTCCAAAAGTTATGAAAAAAAACCCAATAAACTTTTGGTGCTTTTCTATTATAGGGGTCTTGACGCTTTTTTAAAAAGCTTGGTGGAAAAAACCAAGCAGGATATTTTATTCTTCCGTTCAGTTGGGCAATTATTATATTATATATTAGTTTCAAATATACAAATTAATGATTTTATAAAGTCGTTTAATTAAATTTTACAAAAAAATAACAAAATGATATCAATAAATAATAATTACTATTAATTCCTTTTCCTCCCTTTCTTTTGCGTTTACCTAAATGACGTCATTTGGACGAATTTATTCAAAACATTTTCAGTTTATAATTTAAATTAAATGCTGACAGACGATTGAATCCTGACGATAGAAATGTGATTTTTTTTTTTCAGATTTTACTGAAAAACATAATTTAATCACAATCTTGTCTTCATTATCGATTGAAATAAAAGATAAATCCAATTTCAATTTGAAAATGACGAATAAAAAGAAATCAATAATCCCTATCGGGATCCTTTTCAATTTTTTCCCTTTTTTGTCACAAAAAAACTGAGTAATTAGTTGCCATCATTACAGAAATGTCATTAAAATTAGAAAAAAATTAATATCTCGAAAACTAATTCCAATTTCAAAATTCTATTACCAGTTTTAACATCCGCGGATTTTTATGAACAATTGGTATTAATTTCACTATCAAGCGTTTAATATTTTATTAAAAATAGCCCTGAAACATAATCAGTTGTTTAATCAGTCGTTTCATAAAATCGTTTCATAAATTCGTTTCATAAAATCGTTTCACAAATTCGTTTCATTAGGATTTTATATATATAGGGTAGATTTGCAGAAAACCTATAAGAGAGGCTTAACCTCTCAGTAATTATGAGTAAAGTTATGAAAGCTATAATCTTGCTAAATTAATATTTATAAAATTCTTAAATTTAAAATTCATAACAATAGTTCAAATGAACATTAACTGAGGTTTACTTAAAGTTATTCGATGTAATTAATGTTCGTATTTCAGTGTTGGATAAACTAATAAATGAAGATAAAGTAAAATTAAGTTTAATTTCATAATTGTTTAAATTAAGACTTAACTATTCACCTCTCAGGAATATTGTTATCCAAAATAAACATCACAATGTTTATTTTTTTTTAAAGTAAAAAAAAAAAAAAGGAGGTATTCAGTTTTTTCATGCCACTATACGATTTTCGGTTAACCGATCTGATCTTGTTCAAAATCTCCATAATTATTCTAAATTTTTGGTATTCCATCATATCCTTATTTTATTAACTTCTCTCCTTCCCCTCTTGGTCCTCATATTGGAGGAATTTCAGGTTACTTTCATTTTTCCAAGTTATATGATGATTACACTTTTGTTAATTTAATGTATATGGAGATTTGAGCTTAAAATTGAGCTTGATCGGGTTGGAGTGGAGTTGGGTGTTCTTTATGCAATTCAGTATACTACTTGATTTAGAAATCTGTTGCCCCTTACTACATTTAGAATTGTTCTAAAATTATGGGTTCAAAAATATCATGTTGTTTTAACTTGTTCAGATTTTTAAGTTTTGACATTTTGACAAGTCTAATGTAATTTGCTCCCTTTTCCATGGCAACAGATTTCAGTGGAGTTAATCAGAGTATATTTGTTTTTAAATTAGTTAATTGTCAAATGAAGAATAAGTAATAAATGAGCCTTTTAAATTAATTAAGTTAATTATTCTGAAAGAACATCCAAGAAACCCCACAACAGTGCAATAGGCAAAGTCCAAGCAAACATAAAGAGTCAGTATCCATGTGCACACTTTATCCATTGTTATGCACACGAATTAAAATTGATTATGGAACGAGCAGCTAAACAAAACCGCAATCTGCGAGAGTATTTTTCTTGGACTTATCCGCGTTTCCCGCCTTCTTTTTAAAATCGTCGCAATGCTTACCAGCATTAAATTTAATGGTGGATTGTAAAAACCCTTGCATTTCTGCGACGAGAGAGAATTTTAAATCAAGAACGGTCAACGTTGTTTTCGATAACAAAGATAACTTAAAGGAGTATTTATTGAAATTCGAAGATACAACAGAGGATAAGACATTTCACGAGGCTGTTGGACTTCGGCGTTATTTGGAGGATAAAGAATTTATCTATTGGTTAACGTTTTTTAAAGAGATCTTGCCACAGGTAGAAGTTTTGTCGAACGAACTGCAAACAAGATCAACAGATGCCATTGAAACAAAAAATGCTGTGTCTCAATTCACTGGGGTTATCCGTGAGATCAGACAATTTACAGATGATATGCACACTGAAGATCAAGAGCCATTACCCAGAAAGCGAAGTAAACTTGAAGATAAGCGTGCTGATGCAAAAGTAGTGTACGACAGAATTTTGAAAGAAACGCGTCAACATTTTGAAACAGTGTGCCACCTTGATGCGGGAATGTTATTAAATTGTGATAAATTTTGTGATTTCCAGAAACTTTTTCCAGAAAAGGAACTCGAATCTGTTGTTCAAAATTATCCCATTTTGGAGAAGAGTAGATTGAAAACGGAGCTCAGTGTTGTGTATGAAAGGCAAGATTTCAGAAACATTGCAGGTGTCGTTCCTTTACTTCAGCGTGTGTTATCATGCAACCTGCAGGATACATTGTCAGAAGTCACAAAACTGTTGAGGATCATCGTGACAACACCCATGGCGACTGCTGAAACTGAGAGGTGTTTTTCTACATTGAAAAGGATTAAAACGTTTTTAAGTAACACCATGTCGCAGGATCGTCTCACTGCTCTGGCAATGCTATCAATAGAGAAAAAGATGATTTGCAACACACAAGATTTCAACACCAGGACAGTAGAAAAATTCGCCAGCAAAAAATACCGAACGATGGATTACATCTTTCGTCATTAGGTGAGTTGTATAATACAGTCAAACCTCGATTTAACGATTGCTTAAGGTACCTTGAATACGATTGTTAAATCGGGGAACATATCAGATAATTTAAAACTGCAAAAAATTGTGGTTTTATAAATATAAAAAAAATCACCTGCCACTAGTATTTAAATGTATTTTCCTTTTGTCGCATTAAACATATTCTTTAAAAAATTAAAAATTATTGCTTTTCTTTTCCTCGTTTTATTTTTTCCTTAAAAAAGAAAAGGGTTAATTTGTAGTTTACAGATGGGAACGTGAGAGTGAGTCATAGTTCACATAATTATAAATGACTAGAAATGTTCTGAAAATTTCCGGGATGGAAGGGGGGACTTTGATGCTCCTGGAGGGAATGTCCCCCCCCCCCCCCCCCCCCCACCCAACCTTCCAGGTCACCCATGAATTCATCGCTGATCACACTTCGGCCTAAAAGAGAAAAAAAGTTGGCAGTTCTTGTTACTAAAAAATGCATTTAAAATATTTTAAATTCATTAAAATTATCGCTAAATGGAGGGAAATTATCGTTAAAACGAGGATCATTCAACATTATATGAAATATAGGTGAATTCGGACCATTCAAATTTATCGTTAAATTGGGGTTATATTGTAATTTCCCCCAAAAAATAAAAAATTGTAGCAAAATTTGCGTTACCAAAAAGAGATTCGCCGTTCAATTAAGTAGTAACACCACTTTGACGCTTTTATAAGAAATGTAAAATGTTTATAAAAATCCATTTATACTAATTTATACATGTATTAAAGTAGAAAATTGTATTTTTAATTAATATATAAGAATATGGTGACTTGACAGCTTATGGGCGGGAGCGCTTTGAAAAAAAAGAAGGTCAAGCGGTGGACACGATAACTCATCGTAGACTTGACCTGTAACAGAAAAATTAGTTTTTTTTATTATTATTATTCTAAAAGCAAGGGAAATATATTATTGTTTTTCAAAATTTGCATTTTTAGTGAAATGGCATCGATTTAAAGTTAAATATAACTTTTCAACTTAAAATTTCGTTACTTAAAGTTACATAGAAAAGCGAGATATCAATATTTCGAAAAAATTCCTACGTATTTCACTAGAAAAATATGTGATGCTTAATATTCAAAAAGATCCAAGTTGAATGATTGAAAATTGGCGGAGCTCGGAGTTAGTTCGTTCGGAGTTTTCCGTGGTTTTCTTCGAACCTTGCCATAATTACGGGTTAGGATCTCTTAGAAAGACCCCCACGGAGGGCACTCCCCTCTAGGGCCGATATCCCTCGTGTAGATAATCGGCCGTCATAAAATCAACCAACCGCCATTTTTTTTCTTTGGACCAATTTCTTAATAAAAATTCTGATAGATTTTAGAAAATTTTATATTTTTTATTTCTTAAATTCACACACACACACACACACACACACACACACACACACACACACACACATATATATATATATATATATATATATATGCAATCACATGTGATGTGAGAAACTAAGAAAGAGACAGTATAAAATAATGAAATGATACTACAAAATTAAACTCAAAAAGAAAAAAATCAAATATGAAATACTATGAATAACTTATAGATTCATCAGAGGAGCATCATGAGTATAATTCACAGTAAAGATATTTATTTCCTCAACTATTGTCAGCATTACGCCTAAAAACGACTAAATTATGCCCCTTATAACATATCAAAATGAAACCCAAGAAGTTTTAAAACAAAAAGAAATCCAAAAATAATTAGTTATGCATAAGCAATAGTTAGAAAACCAAAAAGTAGTACACACAACTCCCCAGTAAAAATAGATGTAGGAATGATTCAACCTGATTAAGAAAAAAAGCCCACAAGGTATTACCCCACACTCTGCAAAGAGATCTGCTGATTCATCATAGGGAAAAATAAGAACAAATAGCAGTGCTGCCATCTGTCCCCAGAGAGAAGAACAATATACTAAAGATTAAGTTATTATTTAAGATATAAGATCAAAGGGGGATAATAATGTAATAAACAATATAATTAATAGTAATAAATAATATTGAAAGAAAAATATAGGTAACTACTAAAAATGGAATAGATTAAAAAGATAATATACAATAATAATATAGATAAAAATAAAAAATAAAATAAGTAATAATTTAAGGGGGTAAAAAAAATAGCAGACAATTTCACACTCTAACTCCAATGGCGGCCGTCATATGATTTTATGACCCCCTTAAATCCATGCATGAGGAATTACTATGTAATGTATAATATAAAATAATAAATAATTTTAATAAATGCATAAAACCCACTTTTTTTTATAAATAAATTTTTAAACTTTTTTTAGCAATCCCACCTACGACTATATTATGCCCCTTATAACATATCAAAATGACACCCAAGAAGTTTTAAAACAAAAAGAAATCCAAAAATAATTAGTTATGCATAAGCAATAGTTAGAAAACCAAAAAGTAGTACACACAACTCACCAGTAAAAATAGATGTAGGATGATTCAACCTGATTAAGAAAAAAAGCCCACAAGGTATTACCCCATACTCTGCAAAGAGATCTGCTGAAAGTATAACATTTAACAACCCTCCGTAATAACATTTTAAATTTTATAATTTTGGAGGGAAATTTTAGTATATTTTTGCTTTTTTTTTTTTTTTTTTTTTTTAATGTTTTTATAATTTTTTTTTTCAGCAATCAACGCCCACCCTCCATAGTATTTTTTTCCGATTTTATACTTTTTATACATATTTCATGCCCAAACTGGTAAAATGAGATAAATATTTAAGGGTGGATCCATGAAGAAATAAAAGAAATGGGATAATTATAAGACAATGCTGTATGTTTTTATTTTAATAAATTTGGCCTTATAAAGTGGGTGGAACAAAAAAAGTTTAATACAATTGCAGTGATTTAGAAGATTATTTCTATATACTGAAATATGTAGACAGGAATATAAATTAGTAAAATTAATAACTTGAAAAGATAAGTCATTACGTTTATCATAAATATTAAAAATTAGAGTATGATCAGAAAGAATGGTAATATTACCGTCCATAAAATTAATTGTAGAATTATTTAAGAAGGCGGTACTAAGCTCTAGATTAGAAGGATACGTTACAGGATGAGATATAGAATGATTATCATTAAGAGAAAGGTCAATTATAACACATGGGCTGAAAAGTTCCCGGTCTGGCACACAGATGGCGTTGCAATCGCCGAACCGATGCTTTTTTTTAGTAAATACTAATCTTTAAAAGGTAGCAGAAAAAATGTTATGACGGTTCGCCGTGTGGATAAAACGTTAGAGTGGTTTTAGTTGAACGACTTTGTTGATAAACAAAAAAAATGGATAAACAAGAATTTCAAGATTTGTTATTTGATGGGAAAAAACACCGTTCAAACAAAAGCTTGGCTTGATAAGTGTTATCCGGACACTGCACCAAGTAAATCAATCATTATTGACTGGTTTGCTAAATTTAAACGTGGTTGTACGGACACCAGTGATGCACCACGCAAAAAAGATTAATTCTCGGGAAAACATAAAAAAAGTTCACAAAATCATTTTGGGGAACCGCAAAGTGAGGTTGCAGGAGATAGCTCAGACTCTGAAGATATCCAAGGAACGTGTAGGTTTTATTTTGAATAAACATTTGTCTATGAAAAGGCTGTTGTCAAAGTGGGTGCCTCGCATGTTGACTTTTGACCAAAAACAACAACGAGTCGATGATTCTGAGCACTGTTTGGAGCTTTTTCGTTATAAAATTATTATTTTTATTTATTTATAAAATTATTATTATTATTATTATTATTATTATTATTATTATTATTAAATTATTATTATTTATCATTAAAGTTATGTTATTTATTAAAGTTATAAAGTTATGTTAAAAAGTTGTGTTTTCTTTATTAGACCGGGAACTTATCAGCCCATGTGTTACCATCAATATATCTGTATAGCAAAATATTTTTGTTAATAAATTTTCTTTCATATAAATAAAAACATAAATGTGAAACCATACTAGAACTAGCTTCGCCCTGAAGAATACCCTGTATCTGAATAGAAATAGCATTATTTTGAAACATATAGTTATGAAAGAGTAAAAAAAAATTTAAAGTTTTAAAGTAATCAATATAAATATTGTCAGGTAATTGTAATGATGAGAAATATTCTATAAATAGTGAATTAATAGTTGAGTGTAAATCAGTCAAATGAATATTAATGAATAGATCCTTGAAATCATAAGTAATAATATTTTTGACAGTTGTTGGTGCCTTGATTTTATTAACTTAACACTAAACTATTTTTGATACAATGTGTGTTGTATTTATTGAGAGATAAATCGTAAATCTGTGTGAGTATATTTTAACACTAGAACCGCGGGAAATTTTACTCAAATTTTATAAAAATATTTCACACTAGAAATTTTATTTAAAACTATTAAACTTATTTATTTTAAATTATTTTGGGGTAGCATATATTTAACTTATTTTATGAAAAAAATTCTGGTGCGAATCAACATCTACTCATTTGGTACGGGTCAAAGTGACCCGTCATCGCGGTTCTAGTGTTAAAAAAGTGTATTATAAGTATTACATCCTACACTGACAATGCGGAATTTTAAAGGATTTTTGTGAAACTTGGAAATCATTGCAATTAAGAGGATTGCGAGAACTTTGATAATTACAGATGGCGGAACGATGTCCATTATACGTTTATGAAGGGGGTCACTAGTTTGACCAATATATTGCATATGACAATAATTACATTTATTAAGATATATGACGTTAAAAGAGTTACAGAAATTGATGAGGGAAGCATTATGAACAATTTGCGACTGTTCAGCAAATCAAACAACGTAGAGAAGAGCGAGCATTTGCTAAATTGAAGATGTGGTGAGGAAGAAGAAAATAGGTAGGGGGATGTCGATCCATGGCCAACCCTATAAAGTATCATGTACTGGGCATTACGCTGAGAATAATCTGAGCCTAGATTTAAATATTGTGTAGCACTGACGGTTCTCGACAAACAATTCCGTTTACCTTATTTTATGTTTATATTATCCATTTTTAAAAAGGCTACGGACCACAGACACATCTGTTCCAAACTCTTGCCATTCCCTGGATTTTGTTTTGCTGGTGCCCATGCAATGTTAGTTGATACGCAAAAAATTATAAAATTAATTTTTTTAAAAAGTCACTGTGACGGGCATTACAGATTACAATATATATAATCATAGGCGCCCGCAAGGAAGGAGAGGAGGGGGAGCTCTCTGGATTTTTAAATTTAATTAACTAAATTTTCTTTTTTTACTTTCTTCTACCTTTACAAGAAGAAAGTATTGGATTCATGAAAATTTTCGACTTCCGGTTTTCGACGGATTTATGCGTTTTAGAAGGTCCTGAACACGATTGGACTGTTTTTAGAAAATGTCTGTCTGTGAGTCTGTGAGTCTGTCTGTCTGTAAGTGACACAAATTTTGTGAGCGCTCTATCTCAAGAACTAATGCACGAAATTTAATAAAACTTTATATTCAGTTAGTCCCTGAGGTAGCTTAGTTGGTGCTGATTAGTTTTTGGAAATCGCCCAACAGATGGCGTTGCTATGCTGCATTTTTCGGAATTTCCGCAATAGCTATATCTCATGAACACTCATTTTCATCAAACTTCAGATTCAGTTAGACCTTGACATAAATAGATGCTGATTACGCTTTGGTGTAGATATCCCAACAGGTGGCGCTGCTATATTACCTTTCTCATGATTTTTGCGAAAGCTATATCTCAAGAACTAATGCACGGAATTTCATCAAACTTCAGATTATGTTAGACCATGATATAAATATATGCTGCTTACATTTTGGTGTAAATAGCCCAACAGGTGGCGCTGCTATACTACTTTTTTCATTATTAACACAATAACTATATCTCAAGAACTAATGCACGGATTTTCATCAAACTTCAGATTCAGTTAGACGTTGACATAAGTTGTTATTGATTAGGTTTTGATCTAAATCTCCCAAAAAGTGGCGCTGCTATGCTGTATTTTGCAGAATTTACACGATTTTAGCAATAGTCATATCTCAAGAACTAATGCACGGAATTTAATAAAACTTGAGTTTCAGTTAGACCTTGATATAAATTGGTGCTGATTCTTTTTAGTGTATGCGAAACCTGTGTGAGATAGAAGAAAGTTTTGGGATTGACACATCCGACTAGTTTTTCTTATAATTTCAGAAAAAAAATATATATTGTTCTCAAATGATTTAAAATAATCATATAAGAAGAGAAGGGGGAATTAACAATTTTTCCTCCTGGACCCCCGTCCAGGGCCTGATTTATCACAGGGGCACACGGGGCATGTGACCCAGGCCCGCATTTTCAGGGGCCTCAAAATGCATTTTGCCCACTCTCTGAATATACAAATTAATGTAAGTTTCCATTTATAGCTTATAGAAAAAAATGATTTTTTCCCATTCATGTAAACTAAATTATCGCAGTGTCCTTTCACTAACGACAATGAAACGTAATGTAAACTTTGAAATTCCGAGAAGAGCGGATATTATATTAAACATCTTTCATTCATTCACTTATGTTTAGAGTTTTACTTACTCTAAATAGCATATACTGTAAAAAAGTTTACCTTCTCACAATTTTTTTAATACATGTGTCTACAATGTATGCTTTTTTCATAAAACAATGGCTTAAATTTTAAACTGTACATAAAGCTGCTTGTTATGTTTACAGTGCAACTTTCTTGAGGAGGGGGCCCTTACATAACTTGTGTGCCCCTGGTCCCACATAGAATTGATCAGATCCTGCCCCCGTCTAAGACAATTTTAGTTTTTTTACATTAAAAAAAAAAAAAAAAAACTAAAACAGTAGAAGCTTATTTTTGGATTTTAACCCCTTGCCTGTGGAATATATTTGAGAAAAAGTGTCAACAAGTGGGTAAGTGTGATCGAAGATCGCTCAAAGGGTTTCGTCTAATATTCCTTTCAAAACACTTTATCCTTTCTTTAACAAATCCAAATAAATTTTATGTAGCAACAACAACAAAATCATGTTTCTTATAAATTAAAAAATTACCGGTCTATCTTTTCTTTTTTTCGAATATCTAAACCAGCCCGCTATTATATTCTGCCATAATAATATCTGTCATGCGGACTAAATGCGATATTTGAAAAAATAATTTCAAAATTAAACATGTTGTACACCTTCAAAATGTTAAAATATGCGAATATTTCCATAATCGGATTTTTATCATGATTCAATATGTTTCTCAAACTCATATATTTACTATTCTCTATTACTCATATTGATACTCGCTTTGTATTATTCTCAAACATTTGAAAAATTCGTTAAACTTCCAATATGACGTCAGATTTTCTTTTTAATTCTCTAATGACGTGATATTAATAGGCTTTGTGTACATACACATACTCATACTCCTTGTATTATTGAGAAATCTTTGAAAATTTCCGTTTTATTACCACTATGACGTCAATCATTTTTATTTCATAAATATTTTTTTCAATTGGTGAAACTTTTTATTTCATTTTCATTTTTCACGTGGAAATCGTTCAATAGAAAATTAATTATTTTAGAAAGAATTTCATTGTGGATTTTTAATTTTTGGCAACTGCTTTAATGAAAAATGTTTAAATTTAATAGGAAAAGGCTGTTAGAATTTTGGTTTTTTATCTCTATTTATGAAAATAATACGATTTTTTCAAATTTTAATATTTTGAGCTTCACAGCTGGTATTCAGCTATACGTACACAAAATTTCATGACTGTAAGTTACATAGTTTCTGAGAATGGCTCTGTGACAGACAGACAATGGAGCAGAAGTAATAGGGTTTCGTGAATGAAACCCTAAAAATGGAATTTTTTTTTTCTCTAACCTGTTGCCTGTGATGCCCGAACTCAGTTCGGACGACGCAAATGCGCCAATTTTGGAACACCCAAACTGAGTTCGGGCAAGAGAAAAATCGGTGTTTCAATTCCGTGAAGCCCGAACTTAGTTCGTTCAATGCTTAAAAACAATGGAAAGAAACTTTTAATCTGCCTCAGGCAGGTATATAAATTTTTCGCAAGTTGAAAGTTTCTTTGCATTGTTTTTAAGCATTGGACGAACTGAGTTCGGACTTTACGGAATTGAAACACCGATTTTTCTCTTGCCCGAACTCAGGTTGGGTGTTCCAAAATTGAGTTCGGGCAAGAGAAAAATCAGTGTTTCAATTTCGTGAAGCCCGAACTTAGTTCGTTCAATGCTTAAAAACAACGCAAAGAAACTTTTAACCTGCCTCAGGCAGGTATATAAATTTTTCGCAAGTTAAAAGTTTCTTTGCATTGTTTTTAAGCATTGGACGAACAGAGTTCGGGCTTCGTGGAATTGAAACACCGATTTTTCTCTTGCCCGAACTCAGATCGGGTATTCCAAAATTGACGCACTTGCGTTGCCCGAACTGAATTCGGGCGTCACAGGCAAGGGGTTAATGTGTGTTATTCATTACATTTCTGTATTTTATGTTTAAAACGGTCTAGTACGTGAGATACTGATGAAAAATTCTTAGTTTAGCTTATTTCATTTTTATATTGTTTATTAAAAAAAAAAAGCGAACTACAGGCATATTTATTTTAAAATCTAGTACCTTACCTACCTCTTTGTTTTTATTCTACATGTGAAACCATGTGCATATACATAATCCAAAATTATTTCTCTGTTCTTAATTTCATTGTATGCTAACTTTCATCGGCTGCTTACCGATAATTGCTGATCCTTTTTTTTTTTTCCTATAATTGTTCAGCTATTTTTTTATAGTGACGCTCCCGGCTGTAATGGGTTTGAATAAATGACAAAATAAATATTTAAATAAATAATACTAAATTTTAAAAGAAAGGGCTAAAAGTTTAAACAGTCAAAAAGTAACAGTTTGATATTTTAAAAAATATTATATAAGTTACCTCTACATTAAATGCCAAGTATATATTATAGGGTAGATGTGCCAGTAATGGACACCCCCATCCCCAATGTTTTTGGTTTATAAAAAAATAACCAAACAATTTAGCTTTTATTATTTTTTTTTTTCATAACCCTTGCATGTTTTATAAATCTTGGTTATTGTTGACAGTCTTAATCAAACCAATCAGGAAGCAGGAAATGATGTTTCATAGTTCCACTGTTTTTCAGTGAAAATCTTAATGAACTTGCTAAAAGCTTCACTTAATTAATAATTTTTTTTCCTTGCAAAAATTGCATGTTTTTGTTTTGATAGTAATAGAAAACCTTGAATTCTTTTTATACTAATCGCAATTTGCAAAATTTAATTTATTTTTAAAGTTTTAAGACAATGGTCCATTATTGGAATACTTAATTAGTCAATTTCGAGTAATGGACACCCCATGTGGACATTAATAAAAGTGCAATTTTAGTAATGTTCATTGTGCACAACATTTTTTCATTTAACTGAAAAGCTAAGTAATCACATTTAATTTTTAAATTGTACTTACCAGAATGTACAACATTTTTTTATAGGTAGTTGCTTTTATTAATTTCACGTAATTAATAAAATTTTTAATGTCGTAATCAAATTAATCTGTTTTGAAAAATCGTGACTTCGTATTTTATAATATGACAATCAATCGAACTAATCAGGAAGCAGAGAATAATGTTTAAGGACAATAGGAAAGGAGGGACTCGTGGAGTTCAAGCCCTCCCCATTTAAATACAATTTTTTAAGTCACACAAGTTGTTAAAAATCTATTATTTTCTGTCTTAAATGTTTTATTATTCATCTCTGATAAAACAACCCTGTACAAAAAAAAAAAAAAAAAAAAAAAAAAAAAAAAAATTATAATATTAATTAAATTTATAGTAGTAATAAAAGTTAATCTGCAGATCAGGGGGCTCAAATGTCGGTTTTGCAGTTTTATTTTGAAATCATTTTAATTGGTATCTAAGATATTCAACCCACAGTTTTATTTATTTCATATTTATAATACTAATTATTAAAAGTAATATATCAAGTAGTTTCAGGAAGTTTAACTGGTTAAGAATAATGGCAAATAATATTCCATGCACTAGTATTCGAAGCCTTTTTGTTTCAAATCTTTTTTAGGTAGATTTCGTTTGTATTATTACCTATTACATTCTCCCCTAAGTTAGAATTTTTAGAAAAATTTTTGCAGATCTACACCGATCATGACTCCCAGAACCCAAAACCACCCTCAGTTCAAAACTTTATCTATCTATCTATCTATGCCACTTTTTTATGGACATGATAACTGCAATAATTCTGCACAAATCTCTTCCAAACTGATACATAAAATCAAGGGGCATAAAATCTCGGTCAAATTCGTTAATGGACAAAATCGAACCAGAGGGGGGGGGGGGGCTTTTTGTGAAAACATAACCCCCCCCCCATAATTTCTTAATTATGATACGTATCGAATCCGTTTAAAGTTATTATTACTTCTAGGAAAAGGGCCGAAAATTTATGTATGAGAGATTTTTGATATCATTAAAAATGGCCTCACGGGGAGGGGGATTTTAGAAGAAAAAAATTCATAACTCCGTCAATTCACAAGATATCAAATCCGCTTAAACTTATTATAAATCCTCCTAATATTATCTAAAACTTTTATATTGACAAGTTTTTTATAGGACCAACCCTTATAGCAAAAAAAAAAAAAAAATCCCTGCCGGTTCCGCCTGCAAACAAGTTAGGTTTCAAAGTGGGCGGTTCCAACTGCCGCATCATGGCAAAAAAGTTATTTCTTCCAACAAACAGACGCCCCACGGTCTGCGTCTTCGAAATCCACCTGTGCTTGTAGGCCGAGCCGTCAGGGATTTTTTTTTTTTTTTTTTTTTTTTTTTTTACTATCCCTTCTAAACTCTGTAATGTCTCAATAATCGAATAAATGTAATTCTTTGAAATTTCATAATTAAAATCTTCTACCTAAGCTAATTAAAATATCAATATTATGTGATAACGGCAATAGTTAATTTAAACAATGAATTATTATCATAAATATTTTCTTAATTGATTATATCCTAATTGTTAAATTTATTTAAAAATTTCTATTTTGTTTCATTAGTGTGCTTTCATAATTCTGGTTTTAAATACAATCACAAAAACAATTATCTGTTGCTTATTGCAGGATGTCCATGGAACAAAAAGTGTCCATTATTGGAATTTTCGGCGTTTTGATTTATTTATGTTATTTACAAATAAATTTTTATTCACATTGGGAAGTGTGACTATGAGAATGGTAATATTGTTAATAGATTAATCTAATAATTATAACTATTATTTGAAAAATATTTTTTAAAGAAATTCCTTAAGGATGTCCGTTACTGGCACATCTACCCTAAATAGTTTATCTATGACTATGACAGAAACCTAAAAAATATATTTTTTTAAGTTTATCGTGAAACATTTGTTGCATTTTTGTGCAATATTCAACTGTCCGTAAAAATGAAAATTATCACAACAAAATTCTTTTATATAGATTTTTTTTTTTTTTTTTTGCAAAACAAATAATATAAAAAAAATAATCAAGAATTTAAATATTATCGTAAACATGAAAGTGGAATTGAGAAAAAGATAATAAATAAAAGAAGTTATTTTTTTTATATAGCTAAGGATCAGGACACAAAAATTTTATCGTGGAAATAAGGATGTTCATGAATCATGATAGACATTTTATACCTGTCATTCGCTTAAAATTTCAAAACTCTGTAAACATTTTTGGCTTTTGCAAAAGGAAGTTTTCATTTTAAACTAGCTTTGTCATTCAAAACTAATATTGTTTACGTTATTTATCGGCAGATGGCGCCAAAATATTTCCAAGTTTTTAGTTCGATGGAAAGAAATTGAAAAGAATTTACTTAGCTTTTTTTTATTTGAAGGTTTTACGTTTACTCACTTGATCTTTTCTTTTTAATACAATTAAAGTATCCAAGCATGCAGCTGGCATAGGAGGATCTATGAGTATTTATGAATTGGAACTAAATTTTCGCATAAAAGCGGTTTAATAAGGACAAATTAAATTACTTTGATACGAATTAAAACAGGAATTTTCTGTGTGGTGGAATGATAAATTTCGCTGCAATAAGTAAAACGAAAAAAAAAGGTTTTTTTTTTTTTTTTTTTAACTATATATAGACACCAAATTTTTAATGCAACTCAATTATATATATTATATTTATATTTTCCTAATTATATCAGGCTAAAAAAACCGTCTTATAAAATTACATATCGATAATCGCCGCTCATGCATATTTATTTATTTACTTTTAAGGTAAAATATGCATTATTGGTAAGAATTATACGTGCATTTCTTTTCATTTTCTTTTATTTATTTTTTTACTATGCATTCATAGGAAGATATATTGTAAATTTATCGATTTTATTATAATTTCCAATCTTTAAATACTACGCAATTTCAAAATGGAACTACGTATACGTACGTTTTTGTTGTATACAATATTTTTAGTATATTTATTTGATACCTTGGATCCTCCCCCCCCCCCCCTCCACCCCTGTAGTGAATATAATGCTTTATTTAACCTTTTAGCATGCCTGCATTTATTTTGTCAATTGTTGATCATTATCACATATTATACAGTAAGAATGTTTTAAATGATAAATATTCGCGTTGTAGACTTTTTGCAAGATCAAATTATTTTTTGGCAAAAAGTATGAAATCAATATTTTACATTGTTCCATAAAAGTTTGACTTTATCGCAATGTGTGTGTAAAACAAGTTTCATAACTTGATTTTTCAGTAACATACAAAACAAAGCAAGTTTTATAACCGTAGTATAAAATTTACAGCGACATTTAATGTTAAAGCTTGGGATCCTTATTCTAGAAAATTCAGGAGTCGTACAGTGCAGGAGACACAATTTATATCAGGAAAGCATAATATAGGTTTCAGATGTTTCGCTAAATTGTGGTCTATACGCGTACGCTGAAAATGAAATAAGAAATTGAACAATAGGAGAAAGAACTTCCGGCCGCACATTTGAGCGCCAGCAGAAATGCATTCACGCCAAATGTTTCTCCTTGCTGCAACCCTAAAGGGAAATGTGTTAAGCGGCAGAGGAGGGTTAGAAAGAAATAGAATTTTATCGCGTTGTTGCAGCATACGAAAAATTAAAAAGCGTGTTCATTGACTATTTTTTCGCGTGCTTGCTTTGAATTTCTATTCGAGAATTAGTCAATTGAATTTGTGAAAATGCCAATCACAGTTGACGATATATTGAAGAAACCATTTTTGCACCGACCTCGAGAAGAAAGGTTGAAGATTGTTTCCGAGGTTAAGCCTAAACCGTACTTAAACATGGCTGCTGTTGTAACCGTTAAAAGTGAATATGATGGCGGTATGTTGAAAACCCATCAGTTCAGTCCGACAATGTACGATGATTTTCCGTGGCTGACAGGTTGCGAAAAACGCAATGCTTTCTTTTGCTGGCCTTGCTTGTTATTTAAATCGCCAATTGATTTGTGGAATTCTACAGGAATAACTGAGGTCGCATATTTGTCGGAAAATTCGCCCAAACACGAAGAATCTGTAGACCATATCCAAGCAACTTTGGAGTTTCAAAAGTGTCTAGAAGAAACTAAACAACCACCAAATTTAGATTTTACAGAGTACAATGAACTTGTTAGAAGGAACCGTGAAATCTTAAGGCGCCTTACAGACGTAATATGCAATCTTTTAATTAAGGAACAACATTTCTATGAACGAAAAAATGGTTGCCAGCTGGATCCAGAAGCTATTGTGAAAAATCTATTATTCCTGCGCACATATGACGTTTTAAATTGTAACTATATCGAAGACGCTGCAGATTTGATAAAAATATCGCCAAATGTTGTGAATGATTTAGTGGACACAATCGCAAAGGTTGTGAAACTGGCTGTCAGAAAAGAAGTTTTGACATCAACTTACGTATCTTTAATTCTCAGTGACCATTCTAAAATTTCAAGTAAAGCACAAATTTCAACTATTCTGCGCTACATTAAAGATGGCAAGGTTTATGAACGGTTCATTGGATTCCTGAACATGGGTGATCAAAAGACTTTGGCACAAGTACACCAACATATTACCAATACTTTGTGCGAATTCGGAATATTTGATAAGTTGCTTGCAGTGTCATTTGATGGTGGTATATTACCACCAATTGCTCTTAATGTCAGCAACAATGAATCACAGGCAGACAATATCATAGAAGCCATCTACCCGAATGCATTCTTCGTGCCTTGGTATTGCCATAGTGTCGATTATGTTCTTCAGCAAAGCTTAACAAACATCAAAGAATGTAGTTTGTTTTTTAAAGCAATGAATGAAATGAAGAATTTTTTTAATAAAAAATCTAATCGTTATAAATCTCTTGAAACTTTCATGGCAAGTAATTTGCCAGCTACGAAGAATTTGAAATGGTTTGTTAGATCGCAGTTTATACAGACTGTTCACAAATATAGGAAATACTTTATCTTATTTTTTGAGTCAGTACTTCAAAATTCTCCAGTATGGGAAACCGATGATGTGAACAAGGCGTTAGGGTTTCAGCAAATTCTAGAAGAATTTCAGACCGTGTTTCTCCTGCATGCTTTAACGAAGTTATTCGAAATGATATCCCCTTTGAGCAAAACTCTCAAAAGTCCCGTGCCTGATGACATTATTACTAATACTGCCCAAAATATTGTAGGTTTTTTGTGTAACGAACGTGATAGTGGATTTGCTGATCTGTGGTCGGAGATACACAGCGAGCAGTGTTTAGAATTGCCCGAACCAGCCGTAAAGAAAATTAAACCTGACATGGACGATCCGAAAATTCCCGAATATCTTGAACTATACAAATCAATTATCATGTGCATCGTTAAAGAAATAGACTTGAGATTTGTAAAACTCGGCAAGTTGAGTTTTTGTCAGTTATTGAGTTGCGATAAACATGGTAACTATATGTTTTCGCATGAGCATTTAAAAACTCTCGGCGAATTACGTGGCGGTGCTTTCGACGAAGATCAGGTTAGAAATGAACTGATTGTTATGCGAACGAATGGGAAAATATTTTCTCAAAAAACAATGTACGAATTATACGATTTTCTCTTAGAAATGAAACTGAAAAGTGGTTTCAAGGGGCTTTTCAGGCTGTGTGAATTTATTCTGACACTGCCTTTCAAGCCGACATCTAAAGAACTTGATGTATCAAAATTCGAAGAAATTAAAGACTGGAGCTATATATCCACTGCGATCGGAGTGCAGTCTGGTGATGTCAGCATCCCTTGCGTAGAAATTGACTATCTACAAGAGTTAAAAAAATCAAGCGATTTTCATAATGACGTTGCTGAAATTTTTTATGATGCTAATAAGACTTTTGAACTAATACCAAAATGACTTTCTAATTTTCTTGAAAACTCAGTGTGTATTTTTTTTTTTTTTCCAGTTGTACGAATTATTTTAACTTTACCTCTTAAGCCGGCCATCTAAAGAATTTGATATATCGAAATTCGAAGAAATTAAAGACTGGATATCCAATACGCTTGGCATGTACGTAGTCTACAAGTAAAACTAAATGATTTTCATAATGACGGTGCTTAAAACTATTATGATGTTAATAACCAACTTACTGAAATACCAAACTTACTTGATTGAACTTACCAAATAATTCTGTGTTTTTCTTGAAATATCAGCATGCAAATTGTTCTATTTTTAAATACAGACTAAATTAAAAATTGAATTTAAAGGTCTTTTTATGTTGTACCTATGAGTTATTTTTAACTCTTACCTCTCAAGTCATCATCTAAAGAACTTGATATGTTGAAATTCGAAGAAATTAAAGATTAGTTACATTCCCAATGCACTTTGAATATAATCTAGTGATGTAAGTATTCCTTGTGTAAAAATATACTTTGCAAGATGTGAAAACATCGAGTGATTTTCGTAAATAACTTTGCTGAAGTTTTCTATCGTGCTAAAGACTTTTGAACTAATACCAAAATAATTCTCTATATTTTTCTTTAAAGATGAATGTGCGGATTATATGATTTGTGCACAAAGTTTAAAAATTGAAGAGTAATTTCAAAGGCTTTTTACAAGTTGATCGAGTTAAGAGTTACTTCACTCACGCGAAAACACCCGCTCGCTAATGTTGATCCTAAAGGAGAGTACTTCTAAAATATCTCGTTTACATTTCAATATTTTTAAATCATTTGTTTTGCATTGAGGTCTATCTATACAAAGGTCGTTTTTTACTTTTTCGATTTTGTTGGCAGGGTTTTTTTTATTAGGATACTAGGTTTCGAAATTGAAAGTATCCTCATAAGAAAAACCTACAAACAAAATCGAAAAAGTAAGAAACGACCTTTGTAAAGATCGACCTCAACTATCCAATGCAAATTAAAAATATAGAAATGCAAACGAGATATTTTAAAAGAACTCTATTTAGCAAGCGATTGTTTTCGCCTGAGTGAAGTAGCCTCCTATATTATATCCCTCAAATTATCGTCAAAAGAATCCGGTTTATCGAAATTCGAAAAAATTAAAGATTAATTCAATTTACAATGCCCTTGGAATAGAATCTAGTGATTATAAAATATTCCTTGTAATTTGAAAAAAAAAAAAAAAAAAAAAAAATCGAGTGATTTTCATAAATGACTGCTAAATTTTTCTATTATGCTAAAAATAATTTTAAAGTAATACCAAAATAATTCTGTATGTTTTTCTCAAAAAATCAGTGTGCTAATTATATTATTTTCCTATAAAGTTTAAATTGAAGTGAGAATTCAAAGGCTTTTTCAAGTTGATAAGAGTTATTTAATCGTGTCGCACACAGGGTTTATTAATATATATCATGATATAGATATCCGATATTTATTTTCAAAATATCAAGATTTTTGATATTTTCATATTATTTTATATTTATTTTTAAAATATCAAGAAGTTTGTTATTTTTGATATTTATTTTCAAAATATCACAGTGCAAAATATTTTTTATATTTTAAGTCAAAACAAGTGTAAATGAAATTTTCAACTGATATTGACTGTTCCATTCTAGCTAAAGAAAATAAACAAAAATCTTATCCAAGCTTTGTTTAAAGTTTTTATTTTTAAATGTAAATTATATGGGACTAATAATTATGTAGGGCATAACTAATTCAGGACAGACATAGAAAGATAAACTGTCTAATTTAGATAATCAGTTCTATACAGCTTCATTAGAAAAGAATCAATTGCTGGTTTTGTTGAGCTTAAATTGTACAACATGTTAGGGAATTAAAAAAAAAAGCTGTCATTTGTTTAAATTTTTCAATTAAAAAAAAACTATTTTGTATTTAATTTTTTGTTTTATAAATTTCTGATTTCTCGATAGTTGATACTCAATCTTATATATATATATTTTATTTTATAAGTGTATAAAGCAAATTGTTTCTGTTTTGTTGATTAGTTGGATCTTCAATTTTGTTCAAAGTAAAAAAAAAAAAAGTTTTAGTAGTTTAAGTTTTTCTGTTAAGTGCAATATATTTTACTTTCTAATCTATATTATGCTTGAAAATATTTATTATCAGCAGTAAGTTGACTATTTTGAAAATATCGGATATATATCAAAATATCATGATATTTACGAACCCTGGTCGCACATTGAGAGGGTCGGGGCAAGAAAGTGCCAAGCCACATTGGTGAAAATAAATCTAACACTGTAATCTGTTGCTTAATATTGTAAATTATAATATCCTACATATAATTTGTTTCTAATGTTTACTTGGTGGCAGCATGTGTCCCAGGTTTCGTTTTTACCCCAGATGTTTATGCCCCCAATGTAGATAGCTAAAATATCAATAAAAGTAATGCCATTTTGTTACTCAAAATATTATCAGATTATCATTTACATTGGCGAGAAAACTTTACGTTACATAACTTGATTTGAGTATTTGATCAAATTTTCGAATTGAAATATCTCAGAAGTTCAAAAATGTGGCTTGGCACTCTTGCCCCGACCCCTTCAATTGTTCTCAAATCCAAAGGAGCTACTTCCTGACACATTTCTAAATTCATTTTTTGTTCGGAAACGCATGGAATTGGCAGGTGTTCTTATTCAGAAACTATGCAATCGAATTGCGTTTTCCATTTTATTGTAAAGGCAGATCATCTTTCAGAAAATGCTGTCAAAGTGGGCGTTTTGAGCCGAATTTCCGGACGCAACAGCGCGGGAAAGGAGGAAAACCCGCTGTCACGTGACAACAATCGCTTATAACTCGATAAGTAATTTATTTATCCAAAACCTAAAAACATCATTCGATTCCAAATCACTTCAATAGTGTGTCAATTTTATGACTTTGCGTTTAAAAATGAGCCGGAAAATGTGTCAAAGTTTTTCGTTGCTGCTCCACCCGCTTTAAATGATTCGAAAAATTAAAGATTGCTTTTAATGCACGTGAAATAGACCTGTGCTTAATTTGACATTCCGTGTGTATAAATTGACTATTTGTAAAAAATCGAGTGGTTGCCATAATGACATTGCTGAAATTTTCTAGCATGCCAATAAGATTTTTGAATTGATCCTAAAGTAATTTTGGATTAGTATTGAAAGACTTAAAATTTATATTATATATTTGTTTTCTAGTAACATGTTTAATTTTAGGACAATTGCTCACGAACGTAACGTAGATTATGCTGTTAAATTGTAATTTTACAAGTTTCTTAGTAATTTTAAAGGCCGCTGTAATCCAAACAGGTACAAAATCCTTTGTTAACCTATAGTTTTTTTTTTTTACCTATTTGTTATCAAAATTTTGTTTTTTGTCATAAGAAAATTGCCGTCCGTAATATATGTATTTTTTAATTTGATGCTTAAATTTTAAATATTTTTAAAAAGACAAATTTTTTGAAGAACTTTCTCTAAAATATTAAATAAATATTTCTATAAAATTTTTAAAAATATTTAAAATTTAGGAAAATAATTTTTTAAACGTAGTAAGTTCTTGTATTACGCTAACAATTTACAATTTACCCTTAGGGATTAGCCTCCCTCGCCATTAGCGAGGATCGTTAAAGCTCCCCCCCCCCCCCCCCCAAAAAAAAAATAAAATAAAATAAAAAAATTCTAGTGCTTTAAAAATACAAAAATAAAATTGCTGCTAAACTGTAAAGTTATATTCTAACCATAAAATCACATAATACAGGCTAAGAAATCATGATAGCATTATTTTATTTTGAATATTACATAATAGCATACATTCACTTTCATATGGGTTTAATTTAATCTCAGAAACAAAAGTGTATGTTTTAAAATGTATATTACTCTTTATTTTTTTATTTATATTTTATTTTCTAATTGTCAGTGCTTAAAATATTTCTTTGAATTGCAGTTTCACAGCCAGTTAGCCCATCTAACGTGTAAAATGCCTTAAAATTAATTACTAAGTTCCAAAAAGATTAAAATATTGTGTTGTCATCGGAAACAGACCTGTGTTACATAATATTTAAAATTTTAGCCTACGGGAAGGTGAAAAATCAATTGTAATTTTTCTCCTTTACATACATGAACCAAGTTAAGTAAAATTAAATAGTGTAAATGACAGGATGACGACAGTTTTTGTAATTTTAGGTGCATTAATTCTTGACTTGACATTTTAGCCAATCTTGAATATGTACTCGGAATATATGTATAATCTTCTGTCTGAGAAAAATGTGGAACGATTGTATTTTTTCTTTTTATTAAATAAAAATGGTTTTTTTCCTCCCTTTGACAAATGCTTTTATTTATTCATATATATATATGAAAAATTTCATTATTTTTTATATCGCACTAAATGCTTACTTGGAAAAAAAAATATGACATAACTTGAATTTTTTCGAAAGTCACTTTATTTAAAAAATCTAAAGATATGTAAATGTACTTTTTGTAAGAAAAGTTTCAAACTGAAGTTCTGGTTACTTCACTTTGTGACAAATAGCAAATACTTTTGTGGGTGTTTTAATAACTTGTCACTTTTCTTCCAAGTGAGCTAAAAAAAAAACTAGTCGTTGGGGGCCACCGTAATATAAAATATGAAAATAAAACATGTGTAAACTACTTATAAAATGCATTAAAATTCGAATAAAATCGGGCTTGATGACGTCATAAACTTTAAATCGAGGCTACCGCGGTGCATTCGACTTATCTTTTTTACAGACCGCTAGAGTGACGTGAGGCTCTTTTCGTACACCTGCATTGGTGCATTCGAGCATTACGTGACTCCCGCGGTCTGTAAAAAAAGATACGCGTAAAGCACCGCGGTAGCCTTTCTTTTTCGTTAGCCTCGCTTTAAATCGAGGCTAACGAAAAAGTAAAGCTACCTCGGTGCTGATTTTTACGGCTTTACACGTATCTTTTTTTTTTACAGACCGCGGAAGTCGCGTGATGTCGAATGCACCAATGCAGGTGTACGAAAACAGCATCACGTCACTCTAGCGGTCTGTAAAAAAAGATAAGTGGAGTGCACCGCGGTAAGCCTGTCTTTTTCGTTAGCCTCGCTTTAAATGCTCTATTACTGAATTGCGTAAGAGAAGCATCATTATAACTCCAAAAATAATAATCATATTAACTAACGGTTTATTGCGTCGGATTAAGCGTCTCATTTCCAATTAAAATATATCTTTGAATTGAAATTTAGGGTCATGGAAAATCGAAGAGTGCGAAAAATAGGATTACAAATATCTCGGCAACTCATTATCCGACCGACTTCATTCTCTATGCAAAATTTGTTTTTTTTATTGCCTTTTATATTCACTCCTTAATTTATTATAAGTCCTCTTCATATTATCTAAAACTTTTATATTGACAAGTTTTTTATAGGACCAACCCTTATAGCAAAAAAAAAAAAAAATTTTAAATCCCTGCCGGCTCCGCCTGCAAACAAGTTATATTTCGAAGTAAGCGGTTCCAACTCCCGCATCTTTTCGAAACTGATACATAAAATCAAGGGGTATAAAGTCTCGGTCAAGTTCGTTAATGGACAAAATCGAACCAAGGGGGGGGGGGGGGGGGGCTTTTTGTGAAAACAGAAAAAAACCCATAATTTCTTAATTATGATACGTATCGAATCCGTTTAAAGTTATTATTACTTCTAGGAGAAGGGCCGAAAATTTATGTATGACAGATTTTTGATATAATTAAAAATGGCCCCGAGGGGGGTTTTAGAAGAAAAAACTCATAACTTCGTCCATTCCCAAGATTTCAAATCCGCTTAAATTTATTATAAATCCTCTTAATATTATCTAAAACTTTTATATTGACAAGTTTTTTATAGGACCAAAACTTATAGCAAAAAAAAAAGAAAATAATAAAATTAAAAAAATCGCTGCTGGCTCCGCCTGCAAACAAGTTAGGTTTCGAAGTAGGCGGTTCCAACTGCCGCATCATGGCAAAAAGGTCATTTCTTCCGCAATTCTTAACAAACAGGCGCCCCACGGTCTGCGTCTTCGAAATCTACCTGTGCCTGTAGGCCGAGCCGTCAGGGATTTTTTGTATTAGCTTGGTGCAAAAGTTCTGTGGTATTTTAATACATGATAATTTTAACTATCAATTCAAAGCAAGCAGGTATAATAAAATTATCAGGTATTAAAATTAGATATATACAACAGAACTTTTGAACCAATCTAACAGTTTATGTATCTCTATTAGTTTATTATATACAATATTCAAAACTAAAGGAGTAGCAGTAATTTCAGTCTGAATTCCAGGGGATCCGCGAAAACAAACAAACAACAACAAAAAAAAAAGTCCGTCGTAATCAGCGTTGAATTAAGACAGTTTCCCCCCGAGGGGGGGGGGGGATTCGCACTTTTGAAACATTACCAAACACAATATCTCGAGTCTTCCTGGAGGACATTTTGATACTCCGGAGGAGGGGCGAGTCACCCCCTAAATCCATCACTGGTGGTAACAAAAAAAAAAAAAAAAGAAGAAGAAGAACAGCTGATGAAAGGCGTATCCACATAGCTGTCTACTTCTAGCCGCAGTCAGAGGTTTCAGTTTTAAAATTCAATATACTATTTCATAGATGTATGTATCTTGGACGATATTGTTAACGTGCAAATAAATAATTTATACAATAAGCGGATGGTGCAAATTGCACAATCTCTTTCTCTTCGAGAAAAATTTTTTAGAAATGAAATTATTCAGAAATGTTCAATAAGTAAACATGGACAGTAAAAATTTCGAGCTGGGTTTGTTTGAAGCCCATAACACTGTCCCCCTCCCTCATTGGAAACGATATTGAGTAAGAGCCTTTGTATTGAGTACATAGACCTTCTAATAAACGTTTAGTATCTTTGCTCTGAGATCAGAGGCGGATTACCCATTAGGCTGAGTAGACTGAAGCCGGGCCCGGAAGAAAAGGGGCCCCGCCCCGGTGCTAAGATTTTCTTTCGGGTTTTTTTTTTTTTTTTTTTTTTTTTTTTTTTTTTTTTTTATCATGCTAACATTTTATGCAAGACATATATTAATGTATAATATTCTTGTTTCGCTTATTTATGGAATCTTTTAGGTTACTAACATATCCAAATGTTATACCCCTTTTAATTCCTATTATATTCATAAGAAGAAAATACTGGATTCATGAAATTTTTTGACCACAATTTGTGTTGGATTTGCTCGGCGGCTTCTCTAGCCCTGTGGCCTGGGCGAGATTTTGTCAGCACCTGTATGAATGATGTCTGTTAAAACGTGTAAATGCCATTTATAAAATCTGCGCTTGATTTACATACTTTTTGTAACTGGAAGTAAATTTCCATCATCAGTGGCTTAGGTGATAATTAAGCAAACATGTATTTTGAATTACCCGGTATATATTGCTTTGAAAGAGGGGGAGCCCCCCGCCAAAAAAAAAGGTCAAGCCTAAGGCGATGCCTCCCCCCCCCCCTCCAAAAAAAAAAAAAAAAAAAGGCCAAGCCTAGGGGCCCGGGAGGTAGTTGATCCGCCTCTGTCTGAGATTGAGTATGAATATGAGTGTGAGCCTATTGAATATGAGCATACTCAAAACAATCTTGTGTTACAAAATTTATAAACAAAATTCATAAGTTTGCACAGGAAATTTAATTAACCCTTAACTGCTGTTAGCGCTCTCGCAGACCGTTTCTTTTTAGGTGCGTTCGTAATTATATAAATACGTAGCACTTATAGTCGTCGTCTGGTCCGTCCGTCTGTGCGCATTTAACAGCGCAAAAACTACCTAACCGGAATGGTTTGAAATTTAATATAATATAATCGTTGAAGAAATTTGTCGAGTCATTTCAAATTTTATGAAAATCGAATCACAATTTAAAAAGATATTAATAAAAGTTTTCTTCATTCTTATAAATCCTTTCATACGCATTTCTATACTAATATTATAAAGGAGTAAAGATTGTTTTTTTGTTTGTTTGTTTGTTTGTTTGTTTGTAGGGGGTAACCTCTGGAACTACCGAACCGATTACAAAAGTGATGGTGGCAAATTGATGGTGACAACCCCTGCTCCAACATAGGCTATATTTTATGTCGGTTTCATTACCCCAGGGGGGTGCAGGAGCGAAAAACATTCTAAAATTGCGATCTTTTCTATACTGAAGCAGCTAGAAATTTGGAGTTGTAGTTACTTATAATATGTAAATGCTGTCTAAGAACAAAATAAAAAAAAATCGAAATTTAAAAGGGTGAAATGAGTGAAAAGCGTTCTAAAAATATTCTAAATTACAATTTCTATGGAAACTCTGGAACTACCGAACCGATTTCAAAAGTGATGGTGGCAAATTGATGGTGACAACCCCTGCTCCAACATAGGCTATATTTTATGTCGGTGCCATTACCCCAGGGGGGTGCAGGAGCGAAAAACATTCTAAAATTGCGATCTTTTCTATACTGAAGCAGCTAGAAATTTGGAGTTGTAGTTACTTATAATATATAAATGCTGTCTAAGAACAAAATAAAAAAAAATCGAAATTTAAAAGGGTGAAATGAGTGAAAAGCGTTCTAAAAATATTCTAAATTACAATTTCTATGGAAACTCTGGAACTACCGAACCGATTTCAAAAGTGATGGTGGCAAATTGATGGTGACAACCCCTGCTCCAACTTAGGTTATATTTTATGTCGGTGTCACTAACCCCAGGGGGGTGCAGGAGCGAAAAACGTTCTAAAATTGCGATCTTTTTTATACTGAAGGAGCTAGAAATTTGAAATTTGGCGTTGTAGTTACTTATAACATGTAAATGCTCTCTAAGAACAAAAAAAAAAACAAAAAAAAAATCGAGATTTAAAAGGGTGAAATGAGCGAAAAGCATTCTAAATTACAATTTCAATGGAATCTCTGGAACTACCGAACCGATTTCAAAAGTGATGGTGGCAAATTGATGGTGAAAACCCTTGCTCCAACTAAGGTTATATTTTTTGTCGGTGTCACTAACCCCAGGGGGTGTGCAGGAGCGAAAAACGTTCTAAAATTGCGATTTTTTTTTATACTGAATGAGCTAGAAATTTGAAATTTGGCATTGTAGTTACTTATACAACTCTCAAATGCTCTCTAAAAACAAAATAAAAAAAATTCGAAATTTAAAAGGGTGAAATGAGCGAAAAGCGTTCTAAAAACATTCTAAATTACAATTTCTATGGAATCTCTAGAACTACCGAACCGATTTCAAAAGTGATGGTGGCAAATTGATGGTGAAAACCCTTGCTCCAACTAAGGTTATATTTTTTGTCGGTGTCACTAACCTCGGGGGGGTGCAGGAGCGAAAAACGTTCTAAAATTGCGATCTTTTTTATACTGAAGGAGCCAGAAATTTGAAATTTGGCATTGTAGTTACTTATACAACTCTCAAATGCTCTCTAAAAACAAAATAAAAAAAATTCGAAATTTAAAAGGGTGAAATGAGCGAAAAGCGTTCTAAAAACATTCTAAATTACAATTTCTATGAAATCTCTAGAACTACCGAACCGATTTCAAAAGTGATGGTGGCAAATTAATGGTGACAACCCCTGCTTCAACATAGGCTATATTTTATGTCGGTGTCACTAACCACAGGGGGGGGGGGGGGTGCAGGAGCGAAAAACGTTCTAAAATTGCGATTTTTTTTATACTGAAGGAGCAAGAAATTTGAAATTTGGCATTGTAGTTACTTATAAGATGTAAATGCTCTCTAAAAAAAATAAAAAAAAAATCGAAATTTAAAAGGGTGAAATGAGCGAAAAGCGTTCTAAAAACATTCTAAATTACAATTTCTATGGAATCTCTGGAACTAGCGAACCGATTTCAAAAGTGATGGTGGCAAATTGGTGGTGACAATCCCTGCTCCAACAGCCTCTTTAATAAAAAACTATGCGTTTCTGACGGCTGGGTTTTTCGCTAATTGTTGCCACAAATTAATCTCGGAAAATGAAACATTTGAAGTTACTGAAAAAAAATAGTAGCTCGAAAAGTATTTCTCAGAAAATTGTTAGGCAAACTGCGTTTGAAAGGTAAATAATTTTATTTTTCTTGATATAAATTTCAAATATAATGATTATGCCATTTTTCAAATATTGAATTTGAAAAATTACTAAATTTCACAATGGAGTACCATAGCAAAACCTTCATGCGTAAAAAGATAATGATAAGGGCGACGTGTCCTGGCGTGTATATTGGCTAATGCACGAGTCACAAATTATAGTAGCCTTATTATTCTGTTAAAATATAAAAGTGAATTATGAAATGTCAATATTTTGTTGGATTAAAAGTTCGTTATAAGAAATTGACCAGCGTAGCGGGCGTAGCTTGCTAGTCTATATAATAAAAACGCAAGTCATGTGGCTGAGGTATAAACAAATATGGGCTGACCACATCTTTTTTCATGTACCCAGGCGGCCCTTTTTATTAAAAATTATTTTTTCGAATAAAATTGACATAAAAGTTACATTTTTAGAAAGATCGTTCAAAAACATTGTTTATTTGAGAGATGAGTTGCATTAAAAATAGTATAGATTCGGAGATAACTTCAGGTGAAATTAGGTTGACAGCCCAATATCTCAGTCCATTAAAGTAAATAAACACAAGAGATTCGTTCATCGTGAGTCATAGAAATATTAAACCATGAAGGTAATCATTCGCAAAGCAAGATCTCCCTGGTGAATTTTGCATCGCTATCTGGTGTCGAAAAAAACAAACATCGCATCTGTAAACGTGGCATACGTAATAAGAGAAAAGGCATGCTCATTTCGCTCATAACAGACGATATAATTCATTTCACTGAAATAATAACGATGATTTTTTTACAATGTAAAACTAGTTGTAGTACTAACGCACTTCATTTATCACGTTTAACGTACAATTTCCAACTTGTTTCAGTTTTCACTAATTTTTAATTTTCATTTTAACTAATAGATGCTAAAGAAATTTTGTTTCGGTTGGGGCCCCAGTACTATCGATAGAGACTTTTGAATAGGTAAGTTTTAATTATAATAGTAGCAGCATCTAAGATTAGCATTAGCCTGTATAAACACCAAGCTTAAAAAATAATTGTGCGATATGATGTACTAAAACATATAAGGAGTTAATGGCAGAAACAATGAAATAAACAGTTAAACTTTCAGCATTGCAGCAAGCAGTAACTCTTTTTTTTACTTGGATCATCGGCCCATCAATAATCAATGGTAAATGTCAACGCCGATTAAGACTGTTCTCAAATCTAAAGGAGCTATACTTTCAGACACATTTTTTAATTCATTTTTGTTCGGAAATGCATGAAATTTGCGAGTGTTGTTTTTTTCATAAACTATGTAAGCGAAAGACGTTTTGCATTTTTTGGTAAACGCAAAAAGATCTTTCAGAAAATATTGTCAAAGTTGGCATTTTAACCGAATTTCCGGAACGACAGTGCGAGAAAAAGAGAAAAACCGGTCGTCACGTGACACGAATCCCTTATAACTCGACAAGTAATTTATTTATCCAAAAAATGGAAAACTCATTTCGATTCTAAAAATCGCTTCAATAGTCAAAAGCTTGCCAATTTTATGCTTTTGCATTTAAAATTGGGTCAGAAAATTTCGCGTTTTTGAACAGCTAGCTCATTTGAGAACCACCTTAAGCCTGTCAGGGGCTCTTGCTGAGGCCACGACTTTTACTATCCACAAAGTTTTTATGAATCTTCTAAAACTTCTAGAAGATATTTCCATCTGTCACATGATGACGTAACCTCATCTGGTATAGCAGAAACATGGCATAATAAATATTATACGATTATAATATATACTTAAGCTGGTCGGTTTTTCCCAAATACAGAGATCGACCATTGCACCTAAATAACCCCAACAGTTACCTAATTGACGATGTAAGTCCCATAAAAATCCGTTCAGCAGAATGTGAGTTATAAGCATTTGTAATGAAATACGATTTTGCATTTTATATATCTACTAGCCGCCACTGGCGACCAGTTTGGTCTCCCTTAAATGTATGTTAAGCACTGTAACACGTTACTTTTATTCATAATTTATTTTTTTTTTCCGTAATCCTTCGCCAAACCGGAAGATTCTAATAGACAAATCAAAAACTTTTTCGATCATGGTAGCATTTTGCATATTTTTTGTTGTTATGTATTTCATCTTTCTTGACAAAAACCGCTTAACCAACTTAAGCATTTATGCTTCATATCCGTTTGCTTATCAGTTGCAATATGCTTGCTAATGAGGAGATTCTTAAACATATTAAGTAGTTTTCCGTAATTGGATCCATTGCCAAATGGCGTATTTTAGTTAATACGATTTGGTGCAATGAAGTCTATTTTGTGAAAGTCTTTAATGATATCCACCATTTACACTGAACCATATTGTTGCCAATATTTTTTTGTTTGTTTGTTTGTTTCTCGCTAACTTTGGCTGTAGACTTGATTACGGGAGAATCAAGAAGAAAATCTATCATTATTCTCATTTAAAACGTCTTGAATAATGTGACATAATCGGAGTGCATATTATAACACGTAATTTTCGAGTATGGTTTGGTGAAACATTGAACTTTTGGAAGCCAGTTTTGATAATCACGTAAATATGTCACACCAACCGCCTATAATTCTAATTATAGCAACCCGTTTTTTCTCTCTATATTGCAACTCTATAGTTAATATAGTGCCCCGGTGCGTCTACGACAGCTGTTCCATCAGAACATTTGATTTCAAAATAAAAGTATCGTTTCTAATTTGCACACACGAAAAATAAAGGCTGGTATTGGCGATTTTAAAAATTCTATTGGCGAGATTTGCGCCCAAATAGCACAAAAGTACTTAATGATGTTATGTATTTTGTAAATGTATATTAAATTACTGTTTTGAAAGCGATTGGTGATTAACAATCATTTTCGGTGGTATCTCTTCCTTTCACGTATAATACATAAATGCCAAATTAACTGACAATTTGTTTCGTTAAATATCATTACATGAGTTGTATTTGTTTACATTCAGCTTACATCAAGAAAAGATAAAGAATGAAGTTGAGTTGTATAGCACATAATTATGGTAAACTTTGATTGTGTCACTGGTACGAATTATTTTTTTGACACCAGGCAGCGCTCCAAAAAATCTTTCATGGAAAACTAACTTTACGAACGATTATCTCCATGGTTTAATGGTTTAATATTTTAAACCTTCACGACGAATGAATCTTTTTTTTTTTGTTTACTTTCATGGATAGAGAATTTGAACTGCGAAGCTCATTTCAACTGAACTTATTGGAGAATATATACATAATTGAACGTAAGTCATCTCTCAAATATTAATTAGGTAGATTTCGTAAGAAATACTACCTATTACATTCTCACCTAAGTTGGAAATTTTGAAAAAATTTTTGCAGATCTACGCCGATCATGACTCCCAGAACCCAAAAACACCCCCAGTTCAAAACTTTATCTATCTATCTATCTATCTATCTATCTATCTATCTATCTATCTATGTCACTTTTTTCTGACCACGATAACTGGAAAAATTCTGCATTAATCTTTTACAAACTAATACATAAAATCAAGGGGCATAAAATCTCGGTCAAGTTCGTTAATGGGCAAAATCGAACCAAGGGGGGGAGGGTGGGGGGGGCTTTTTGTGAAAACAGAAAAAACCCCATAATTTCTTAATTATGATACGTATCGAATCCGTTTAAAGTTATTATTACTTCTAGGAGAAGGGTCGAAAATGTATGTATGACAGATTTTTGATATAATTAAAAATGGCCCCAAGGGGGGGGGGGGGGAAAGGGGGGTTTTAAGAGAAAAAAAATCATAGCTTCGTCAATTCACAAGATGTCAAATTCGCGTAAATTTATTATTAATCCTCTTAATATTATCTAAAACTTTTATATTGACAAGTTTTTTATAGGACCAACCGTTATAGCAAAAAAAAATTAAAAACAAAAAAAATCCCTGCCGGCTCCGCCAGCAAACAAGTTATTTTTCGAAGTAGGCGGTTCCAACTCCCGCATCTTTTCGAAACTGATACATAAAATCAAGGGGCATAAAATCTCGGTCAAGTTCGTTAATGGACAAAATCGAACCAAGGGGGGGGGGGGGGATGGGGGGCTTTTTGTGAAAATAGAAAACCCCCCATAATTTCTTACTTATGATACGTATCGAATCCGTTTGAAGTTATTATTACTTCTAGGAGAAGGGCCGAAAATTTATGTATGACAGATTTTTGATATAATTAAAAATTGCCTTAAGGGGGGGGTGGGGGGGCGGAGGGGGGTTTAGAAGAAAAAAATTCATAACTTCGCCAATTCTCAAGATTTCAAATCCGCTTAAATTTATTATTAATCCTCTTAATATTATTTAAAACTTTTATATTTACAAGTTTTTTATAGGACTAACCGTTATAGCAAAAAAAAAAAAAAAAAAATTAAAAACAAAAAAATCCCTGCCGAGGTTTCGAAGTAGGCGGTTCCAACTGCCGCATCATCGTAAAAAGGTCATTTCTTCCGCAATTCCCGACAAACAGGCGCTCCACGGTCTGCGTCTTCGAAATCTACCTGTGCCTGTAGGCCGAGCCGTCAGGGATTTTTTATTTTGAACGATCATTCTAAAAATGTCACATTTATGAAGTTTTATTCGAAAAAATAATTTTAATAAAAATGGCCGCCTGGCATATGAAAAAGTGAAACGGACATTCCGGAACTGTTGATGACAGTCACACGACTTACGGTTTTATTATAGAGATTAAAATAATCTATTAAAATAAAAATCATGCACTCGTGACATCATAATTCACTTTTATATTTTAACAGAATAATAAGGCTACTATAATTTGTGACTCGTGCTATAGCCGGTATACACACACGTCATGACACATTGCCCTTATCATTTTCTTTTTATGCGTGAAAGTTTCGCTATGGTACTCCAATGTGAAATTTGGTAATTTTTGAAATTCAATATTTGAAAAACGGCATAATCATTCGATTTGAAATTTATATCAAGTAAAATACAATTTTTTACCTTCCTAACGCAGTTTGTCTAACAATTTTCAGACAAATACTTTTCGAGCTATTAATTTTTTCAGTTACTTCAAATGCTCCATTTTTAGAGATTAATCACGGTTATAACGGTTAGCAAAAATCCCAGTCGTCAGCAACGCCTAAATTTTTATTAAAGAGGATACGCATAGGTTTCCTACTGTTTCTCTGAAAGGGCTTTTTGACAACACGCATGCCTGCATAATTTGAAATAATTATATGCAAGAAGCAATTTAGCATGAACATAAATGTGATTTCTCTTCATAATGTTATCACGATACCTTTGGCAATAACACATAACAGCTGTGATATCACATGCAGCTGTTATTTATTATTGAATGCGCGTGCAAAAACTATTTATCTGCCTGAAATGCAAAACGTGATAAAAACTTCATTTCATTGTATGATCATCTGCTGGTGTTATTCACATTTGTAATTCACTGTTCTCTCAGAAATAAAACACTCAATTTTGACGATTCCGCAATCCTCAGGCCTCATTTCGTTGTTTTTGACAATCATTTCGTCACTGAGTCACGTGGGTTTTGACGAAACGCGAATCCTCAAATATCTTGACGAAACTGTTTCCTCGCAGTCAAAAATAAAACTCTTACTTTTGACGATTCCGCAATTCTTGAGCTATATTTCGTCATTTTTGACAATTATTTCGTCTCAAAATTAAGTGATTTTTAATGAAATGGAAAATCTCAAATATTTGACAAAAATGTTTCCCCATTCCCGGCCAGATTATTTTTGTTACAAAATCGTTCAAAAAAAAAACAAAAAAAAAAAACACGAAAGTATTAAATTTACAATATATTAATGAAAACAGAAACAAAAATATTTCATCCTTGGGGGCCGCTATAACAGGAATGTACCAAATTTCTACTTTATTTTTTATATCGGATAATTTGCGTCTATCCTTTTTGTAACGATTTCATGCATTTCTATTGCCTATTCAAAGATAAATTTTTCTGAAGTTACAGAATTTCGTTAAAAACGCTTAAAAAATTCTTCTAAAGTTACAGAATTTCGTTAAAAACAGTTAAAATAGTAAAATGCGAACATCATTTGGTCCATTGTCGACCAAAAGATCAACATTTTCCCAATGGTTAAAAAAAAAAAAAATCACAATTTTATAGGAGCTCTTTTTTATTTAAGAAATATATTCATATAACAATCAAATTTAAAATATGTATAACTGACCCCCCTCTATAAACAGTAATCTTATCCGCTAAAACTGATGAACTCGCCTCCAAAATATGCACTTCAAAATTTATTATTTCTGATCAACAAATTAATTAGACCATATTTTAATCATCCATTGAACAAAGGAAATTTCTCTAATAAATTATATTAATCAAGCCATTTTCTAATTATTTATTAACCATAGAAAAACCATAATAATAATCTAGCCTTATTAATTAAAACATGTAGAAAGAATAACAGCAGCGATAAAAATACAATCTGCTTTCTAAAAATATAAACACACATCAACATCCGATAAATGCATTTAAAATCAAGTAATTCCGAAGTCCCACTGGCTAGGTGGTCAAAGCACTTAGCTGCCAAGCTAAACATCGCGTGTTCGAATCCCCAGTGATCTTACTTTGCCTTAGTCAATTAAGGAGGTTTCTAAAAACTCCGATAGATGGCAGCACCAACCTTTTTGGAACTTTCGTCAAAGAAACAATTTGAGGAAACTGATTTCTTCGTAATTTTGAGGATGCAAATTTACTCGATTTGACGAAACGTTTATTCGGAGCATTTCCCAAGAAACCGTTTCGTCATAAACGAAGAAAATTTCTTGAAATTTGAGTATTCATTTTTGAGAGTGGTGACAAATAAAATGGCATATAAGGAAAAAAAAAGTTCAATTTTTATTTTTTTTTTAAATGTTTTACATTACAACAAAATATTTCTGTAATGTTAAATTCACACTAGAATTTTAGAAAAACTTTATTTGAAAATAAAGAAATGCAATTTTACAGCATTTTTTTTTTTGTTGTTGTTAGATAACCTTCGGTAGCATAATAATTTTTCTATCTTTATAAATTGTTATATCAGTCTTCATATTTTAATATATATTTTCATCTTTTGATAATGGTAAAAAGATTAGTTAAGCTTACCTGAGAATTGCTTTTGCGCTAAGAATTATCCACAGTGTTATCCTGATATTTATTCTTTTGAATAATCATCGTGTCGCTGTATTGGAATAAGAAATAATATTAGTAGAAGTAACAAATTGGCGTGAAGTAAGTAGATATCCATTTTTCCTTTGAATATAATATTATTATTGAAATTCTTGGCTTTCTATATACATTTATATCGCGTTTGGAGACTGCATAAAAATGCTCCAATTTTACATTAAATTTCAGATATTTACATCATATTTACATGGGCGTCTTTACGGTACGGTTACATTTTAGATACTGAGAAAGTTTGTTATTGAGTTCACGCGCGCGGTATCAGATTGAAGGTTGAAGAGGCAATATGGAGTATTTCTTAGTTCATTAGTTTCGACATAAGGTCCATCTGGTTTTATTCGGTTTGGTTTCCAGCTGCGTTCATCACTTGAGGTACTACAGTTAATTGGGGTCTGGTTTTTAACATGTTCTAAGTGTTTTTTCCATCGTTCACAACACGTGGAGATATTAACGGCATAAAAAGGTTTCTCCGTCATTTTCCCCCACAAAAGTTACAAAAGTAAAATGTTCTACAAATTTTGATTAAAATTCAGCGATTTAAGAAATATCCCATCACCCTTGAAGGGAGGGTAATGAACAAAACGAAACAACCTTCGCTAAAAATTAACCTAGACCATTCTTATTTCATTCGGCCAAATAAGCCGCATTATAATATAGCTCTAATAAGCCTAATAGCCCTAATTCGGCCTTATAGTCTGTAAAAATGTAAAAGATTATAGTCTCTAGACTTATAGACTTGGCAAGCTGAAGAAATGTCACTAAACATTTTGATAAATGAAAAAAGCAAAATTGTGAATTCAGCGCCAGAAATTTTTTTTTTTTTTTCTTTATTATCGCACCCTTATCAATCAATGTATTATGATACAGAAATATGATATAAAACTATGAAATTTTTTGTCATATAATTTTGTAAGTCTAAACCATACGCACCGGCAGAATCGCGTTCAGGTGAAGGGCAAGATATATATATATATATTGGGTGGGGGTGGAGAGGAGGATTTTTGTGTTAAGCCCATGCCTTATTATAATAATAAATGAATGCACGTTTAATCTCAGTTATAATTTTTATCTTTATGAGTCTTACTCAGGACTTCATTTGCGCCGGAGCCCTCTGGAGCTCGGCTCCGGCACTTCTCCGGTACTTTGGTTTTTGGTAAATATTTAAATATTGGCCAGAATTCACCGGAGCTCATAAACACTGCGCTCCGGAGCCCAGTGCAATAACGTTTCCGAAAAACGAATCCTAAATTGCCCTTTCCTTTCCCTCCCATCTCCAATCTTTTGCCAAATTTTGTATCAATACATAACGTAAACACATAATGTATCGCTCACGTAAGAGATGGAGATGAAACAGGGTTGATTTTTATATCAGTCTTCGGGTTTGGGCAGGCTCGAGCTCAATCTGTCTTAAATTCAAAATTTTATTTATTTCCATTAGTTCCCCAGGTTCAATATTATGCTATTTTGATCCGATTAAAGAGTAAACAGAAATGGTCTTTTTCTATTCTGCATAGCTGCGAACTATTCATTTTTTATGGAACGCTATTTCTGAATCTTTATCCTGAGCTTATTTAATCGCAGAGTTCTGTGATTAATTAACATTAAGATTGGGCTAAGGTTTCTGTTTGGAAGTAGTAATAACTAAAAAAATGGAATAGTTGATAGCTAAGTATACGCAGATGTATTTAAATTTTTTATTTTGCTTAAAAAAAAAAACAAAAAACAATGCTTTATTTTGAAAATAATGTATGAGATATAAATATACAGATTGGAGTGACGGCGGGGGGTGGGGGGGAGGTACGCTACGGGTGTTAGTACTGCAGAATATTAGGGATCCGGTACTTTTTTTCTTAGAAATTAAGCTCTGGTCTTACTGAGTCATTTGGGACAAATATGTGCCCCTCCCCCAATCCGTCCTGTATCCAACCCCTCTTTCTGGCGCCTATGACCCAAACTTGATCAAATTTTGAACTTATTAAATAAATACTAATGGAGTTCATCTTAAACAGATGTTCATATTTTTATGATCAAAAGCTTGCAACGTGAACATTCATTATATTTGGCGGTTGCGTTTATCAATAATATCTGCCCTTGACAACTTCTGTTTTTGAGTTAATATTCATTTTTTAGGTGCGTTCGTAATTATATAAATACGTAGCACCTATAGTCGTCGCTTGGTCCGTCTGTCCGTCCGTCTGTCTGTCTGTCTGTCCGTCTGTCTGTCCGTCCGTCTGTCTGTCTGTCCGCATATAACAACGCAAAAACTACCCAACCAAATGGTTTGCAATTTAAAATATATTATCTTTGCAGAATTTTGTCGAGACATTTCAAATTTTATTAAAATCGAATCAAAACTTTAGGAGATATTAATAAAAATATTTATTAAGAAATTTGATTTTTTTTTTTTTAATCGGTGCTTTTTTGTTATAGGAGCTTCCGATGGATGTTAAATCGTCAAGCGACCGAGATACATTTTATGACAGAAATTAATCTGCAGACGATATAATTCATTTCACAGAATTAAAAATCATCAAGATCTGAATATTTATATAACTAGCTGATACATATATATCTGAATATTTATATAACTAGTTAAGATATTTGTATGAACAGTGTCATAAAATATATACTTAACTAGCTGTTTAACCCGTTCTACGCACGGGATATCATGAATTTAATTCTAAAACGTGCGTACGAACGCACCTCGTTTGTAACGTTTGACGTACAATTTCCAACTTGTTTTCTTTCTTTCAAAGTATGCGTATTGGACAGCTGATCAAAAGTTGACCTAACTCTACTTCCTGTAATCTTAACAACAGAGTTCAGTTCAGATGCCGCCGATCTGAATTATCTTAGGGCAGATGGAAGGAAAGGGGGAATGTTTGATATTTCCTTCATAATTGTTTTCAAAACAAACAATACGTTATTCAAAGAGTTCTAAATTAAACTGAGAATCTACGAAACGAAAAAAACACAAAAAAAACATTAGATTACTTTTAGGTCGCCAACCTCGGTTGCCATAGATAAAAACATATGCTAGCCCTGAAAAATACATTCCACTAAATATTTACATTTAAAAGTAAAGGAAATGAACGTTTTATCTGATCGTCCATTTTTCAAAGATGAAATTAAGTTAATGAAAAGTCGTAATTTAAAAATTCTTGGAGGTGTGAGTTCAATCGCGGCGCAATCTCAGAAATAAGGTTTCTCAGAAAAATAAATGACTACTTCATATCTTCAATAAACGAGAAATGGATTGGAGTTATCCTACCTTTTCTCTCGATGATCGTCGTATTTGTAATTTCGCATTGTTATCCATATAAAAGTGTATCCAATGAAGAACGCTGGTTAATTGGAAGTCTGAAAAAAAACTTTTTAGAATGTTAGAATAAACACAAATAATAAGTATTTTTTGTGTATAAGTATGCTTAAGTATATATATTACTCTTGTGTCTGCTTAAGTATATATATTACTCAATTTTACAATTATTTAAATTTAAATTTTATATTAAATTTACTTAAGTTACAAAACAATATTTAGATTGTTAGAGATTACGAGAGCCATTTGCTCCTTTTAGAGATGTTGACAGGATTAGTTTTAATAGCAGACTGAATTAAAAGTTTTTTAAAAGTCAAAAGGAATCAGAATGTTTTTTTTTATGTTTGTCCTTGATCTGTAAAGAGATTTTTTTCTTTTATTTAGAGTTTTTAGCACACGTCATGAATAAATGAGCACAATTCACGAACATAGGAAGTATATTACAAATATAAACACATTTCACAAATGTCTGGGATTTCCTACTTGTTGCAGCAGTTATTTAAGGGTCTTCTTCACGCACTTGAAAACACCCGCTCGCTAATGTTAATCCTATGGGGCATTATTTTTCTAATATCTGGTTTGGAAAGTGGAAGTATCTTCCTAAAAAGAATACGGAAAGAAAATGAAAAAAGTAATCAACGGTGGAAATAGAGATTGATCTCTGCTATCCAATGCAAAAGAAAAAAAAAATCGTTTAAAAATATTGAAATGCCAACGCGATATTAGAAAAATAATGCCCGATAGGATTAACATTAGCGAGCGGGGGTTTTGAAGTGCGTGAAAAGGACCCTTACTTTCTTCTATCTTTACAAGAAGAAAGTATTGGATTCATGAAAATTTTCGACTTCCGTTTTCGACAGATTTATACGTTTTAGAAGGTCCTGAACACGATTTGACCATTTTTAGAATCGGATATCATATAAAAAATTAAAATAAAATAAACAAATAAATAAAAATATTGAAATGCAAACGAGAAATTTGAAAATAATGCTGCATTGGTTTTACATTAGTTTGCGAGTGTCTTCTTATATAATAAAAAAAAAAAAATAAAATAATAGTTACTTAATGAAAAAAAGAAAAGAACACAATTTTTTCTACCGCATGACTAGGTGTAATGGTAATCCCGTACTAACATATTCTAGTAACGCGAAGACGCGCACAAATTAATCTTAAACCAATGAAAATATTTTTCTCAAATTTCTCGTTTGCATTTCACTATTTTTTAATGTTTTTTTTTGTATTTGCTTAAGACATCTTTGTATTTTTTCGATTTTGGTTGAAGTATTTTTTTTTTATTATTATTAAGACATCGTTCACTTTCGAAACCAGTTCCGAAGATAAAAGTGTCCACAGAAAAAAAAAAAAAAAAAAAAAAGAGAGAGAGAAAAGAAAAAGAAAGAAGAATAAAACATTGCAGTCAAAATCCAAAAAATACGAAGAAATCCGGTTAATTATCGATCTCGGATATCCTATAAAAAATTTAAATAAAATAAACAAATAAATAAAAATATTGAAATGCAAACGAGAAATTTGAAAATAACGCTGCCATTGGTTTAACATAACATTAGCTTGCGGGTGTCTTCGCGCGTCAGTAGCGTAAGGCTCTTTTGTTGTGAGATAAACTTGACGTGACCGGCCTCACAAAACCCAGAATAATTGTTTCTGTTTTCTTGTCCGCACTACACCACAAGTCGACCACTTCTGTCGTTTTAATATATAGAATGGAACGATTCCAATTACGTCACATATGGACATTGCTTGTTCTAAAAACAACTGCGCACTTTCTGAACCACTTGTTTGCAGTTCTCCATTTTTATCAGTTCCACTCGCACTCTTCCAAGCAAAAACAAGATAAAAATTAGGTGTATTTTTTAACTTTAACGTTTTGACCTCACGTCCCCCTTGTTTTATGCCTATCGAAATGTAAGCGAACCAGCAATAATAATCCAAGGACTGCCGTTTTCCAAGATGTATGAAATTACTTCTCATGAAAAATGAAATTCCCCGTTATGAGATGGAACTTTTCAGTTGCTTGCGTTGCCAGATGCAAAGAACAAAATCATAAAGCCGTTAGCTTTTTTTTTTTTTTTTTTTTTTTTTTTTTTTTAATTCAAGTATTTATTTCATGGATTCATGTCTTTTGATGGCGAAATAATAGACAATACGATATGCCTTGAGACATCAATGCATTTTTATTTCCCAATAGAACGTGACTAACATTCTGGAATTTTTATTCTCCAATACTGAAAAGAAAGAATAACACGAGTGATGTGTTGTTATTGTATTTTTTATGCACCTTGCACCGATTTAATTTTTTGTTATCCCGCACATTTTAAATTCAAAATCCCAGATTCCATAGTGCTCCTATTGATAGTGCAACACGAATGATAAAACTTATTTCATAACATAGCGAACGAACATAAATATTTAGATTGTCAGTACCAGCCATAGTTTTAATAAATAAACACACATAAACGTTAACAACAAAATAAATACAAATAAGTGCACGTCATCCACGTAAGACTGCTCGCAGACTAAATTGTACGACAAAAGCCATAAATTATTCCTTTGAGCTTTCTTTTCCAAAAACTCTGTATTCAATTGCAGCCTTTTTTTTATTGCTTTACAAAGCAAAGCATACAAAATTAACAACTGTAATTAATTCTCTTCAGGGGACGTGATAAACATCTTCCCCGTAACAGTCGCGTACGATCGCATCAAAAACAGACCGACAAAGAACCCGAATACCGTCGCCCTTGTTCTGCACGAAATCCAGGTGCAAAAATTTGGTTGAAATTAGCTCCAAATAGAAGAAGGGTTTTGTGGTCTCCCAAGGGCGAACACCACAACACCCCCCACCCCCCCTCCAAAAAAAAAAACGGTCCTAACAAAACATGTGGGTAAGTTACTACCGTAGGCTCTTTTGTTCTGAGATAAACTGGCGCACTTGATCAGTCTAAAAAAAACAGAATCCAGAATAATAATTATTTTTGTTTTCTTGTCCGCACTGCACCATAAGTCGACCACCTCTGTCGTTTTAATATAGAATCGAACGATTCCAATTACATCACATATAGGCATGATGCTTGTTCTAAAAACAACTGCGCACTTTCTGAACCACTTGTTTGCAGTTCTCCATTTTTATCAGTTCCACTAGCACTCTTCCAAGCAAAAACAAGATAAAAATTCGGTGTATTTTTTAACTTTTAACGTTTTGACCTCACGTCCCCCTGTTTTAAGCCTATCGAAATGTAAGCGAACCAGCAATAATAATCCAAGGACTACCGTTTTCCAAGATGTATGAAATTACTTCTCATGAAGAAAAAAATTCTCCGTTATGAGACGGAACTTTTCAGTTTCTTGCGTTGCCAGATGCAAAGAACACATGGGTTTCGTTTAATATTCCTTTCAAAGCACTTTATCCTTTAATTAATAAATCCAAATTGTTAATTTATAATTATTAAATCCTGACATAGATGGTAGCACCAATAAATTTAATTTTAAAATGATTATAAATTAACAAGGAAGTTAAAATATATAAAAGGAAGTTATTTTTTTAAATCAAATTAAAAATATTCGAGTCAAATTATTTAAATAAAATTCAAAAATTTATCGAAGATTTAAATAAAATTTTAAATTTCTAAAAACAACAACAACAACAAAAATGTTTAAAAGAAATTTAAAATGCTGAAATTTCTCAATAATTTAGTAGACGTTCAAGCAAAATTTAAAATGTCTTACTTTCTCAAAACAAAACAAATTGTTTAAACGAAATTTAAAATTCCGAATTTTCAAAAATTTAGCAGAAGTTTAAACAAAATTTAAAATTTTACAATTTCTCACATCGTATAGCAGGCGTGCTGCACGCGCTGCAAAATCTATACGTTCCATTTACCACCGCTAGGGGCGCACATTATTCTAAACAAACTTCTATCCGAACGAAACCATGATATACAACCTACCCGTAGATATATTAGTTGAGAGGGTGCGGGACTCAAATAAGAATTTAAGAAATTTGCTGAAATTACTGTTCTGAAATTGTGCTAACTACCACTCTTAAATTAAGGGGCAATATGTATATGTTGTATACTAACATCCGACGGGGATCTCCGCTACTTGGGGCATCGTATAGCCACGCATTCACAGCATGCGCTGCAAAATCTTTTAGTTCCGACTTTCACGGCCAGGGAGCGCAATCTGTTCTAAGCAAACCTGTATCCGAACGACGCCATGAAAAACAAATGACTCGACAAAATTCTACCACGAATATTTATATATTAAATTTCAAACCATTTGGTTGGGTAGTTTTTGCGCTGTTATATATACACGGACGGACGGACCAGACGACGACTATAGGTGCTACGTATTTATATAATAAGGAACGCACGTAAAAATTACGATACATACGGGGTATTCCAGTTGCGTGAGATGGGATAACTTATAAATAGCAAAATTTCATCAAAGTTAAATCTAAATAAAGTATATTAAATAAAGTTAAATAAAGTATAAATTTATTTTTGAAAAAAAAAAGAAATATATATATATATGTAGTAACTGGCAACGGACTCTGTGAACTCTGTACCGCAAAGCCAGCAAATTCTCTAATGAGGCTCTTGATGAAGACATAAACTGCCGAACGATTGGTTTTGACGAGTGCAGTAATTTTTACAGCGTGAGAACAGAAGGAGTCGAGGTGCAGACTGAGAAAGACGGACTCGGGAGATGTTCTGAAATCTCCGGCGGCGGCCAGCCTTTACGAGCTGAGCTGAGAAATGGTTTATCGGCAAACAGCCTTTACGAGCTGTGATGATTGTTCTAATTATTATTAAACTTGTAAATATTTGTAATTATTTGATATCTACCCAAAAAAATTAAACAGTGTAAGATTTCCTTAAAAATCTGACCTGGATTTATTTATACCCATTTAGACAACCGAGCATATTTAACATAAGATATCTCTACAAAATTTGGGGGCTCGGCCGGGATCTAGGATCTACATGATTTGTGCGGGATCAACGGAATCCACGTGAATGGATCTACGTGAATTTCCAATAAAGAAGAAAAAAGATTTGTGCATCGTATATAAGTGGTTCAAGAGAAAGTTTTATGTGCTTCGAATTTTTTTTTCTTCTGCGTATTATTACACATCCAAGTGTGTGTGAGTGGTTATTATGTGAGTGATGTAAGTGATGATCAGCTATGATCTGCTGTGCAATTATGTGTTAGTGATGTGCTGTGATGAATCACTGAAAAACCGATAAAATTCTTTTCGGTAAAGAGTGAATAAAATATTTCGGGTGTCGGTGGAGAAAGGCTGACCCATTCATATCTCCGTGTGCTTCGATTTAAGTGTCGTGTGTTCGCGGTGGGGGAAAGTGAGTTTTTTTTTCTGTTTTTCGAGTACGCAAGAGGAAAACATGTCGTTTATCAGCAAATAAGCGAGCCAGAGTCAGAGTGCTCGAATGAATGAAAATAAAGAACGTATGTTGTGTTATTTTTTTTTCTCGCAAAGTGAAAGAAAAAAAGGTGAAGTGCTTCGTTTTTTTTGTGTTTTCTCTTTTTCTGTGTTTCGTATGCTTATAAATTGAGGAAGGTGTTGTGTTATTTTTATTGATTCCTCGTGAAACTAAATGTTTCTTTTTTCTAGAATAGAGTTAAGAGTATGACGATAAATATTTTTTTTATGTTGTTATTTTTATGGGAAAAGAAACAAATATATATTCAATTTAGAATATATGAAAGTAAGTGTTTATAAAATTGTTGAATATTATTATATGTGTTATATTTGATTCGTCAGGTGAATATATGAAAGTAAGTGTGTTATTATAATGGTTACATATTATTATATGTATAGATATATTTGATTTATCGGTTGAATATACGTATATGATTGATTTATTTAATGATATATTTTATTTTTATGTGTTAATTAGTTTATGATAAAAATGGCACATTTAATAAGGTCAAAAAAGATCGATCTGGTTACTGTGGCTGTCGAATTAGGTTTAAATCCACCAGAATCGGCCAATAAAACTCAATTAACTGATTTAATTGTAAAATCCAAAGGGTATGATGAAGATTTAGTGAAAAATTTGTTAGAGGGAATTGTGAGTGAGCGCGAAGAAGCTGAACGATTATTACAGCAAAAAGAAGCTGAGAATCGCGAGTTTGAATTAAAACGATTACAATTGGAAAATACACAAAAAGCCCAATTACATAACTCTGTACCTACAATCGCCGGAAAGGGTTCCGATGTTTTAAAATTGTTAAATAGATACAATAGTGAGGAGGAAATCAGTATATACTTAACCCTTTTCGAATGCCAGGCAAAGCGTTTAGATTTAGAAAAAGACGAATGGGTAACCTATCTTCTCGCATTATTACCTCTCGATATAGTTAATTTAATAAATCGTGAAAGTGAGGAACAATCCAGTGACTACGACTATGTAAAAAAAATACTTTTAAGACGCTTTAAACTTACACCAGAGCAACTCCGGCAAAAATTCTTCTTACATAGAAAGCAAAATTCGGATTCGTGGAAAGATTTCTCGTTTGAACTCTCAAATTTCTTGGATAATTGGTTATCTGGCCTGCAGATATCGACGTACGAACAATTAAAAAATATTTTAATTATTGATCAAATCAGGAGAAAATTGTCCCTAGAAATGAAAGAGCACTTTTGTGATGAACTACCCAAAATTACGAATATAGATGATTTGACTAATAAGTTGGATGATTTTGAAACTGCTCGAATTAACTTACAGAAGGCTGAAATTAAGTCCCCAAATACGGAATTTCGAAAACGTCAAGGTTTTGAAAATAATAGAGCGTTCCACCGAAATGATATTAGCCGCGTACCATCTGAAAAAAATTACGCAAATGCCCCCCAAAAGAATTTAAATACAAAAATCCGTTGTTTTAATTTCAATGAATTTTCGCACCGCTGGAGGGATTGTCCCCGAAAAAAAGAAGGCCCGGTGTGCTGGAAGTGTAAAATTCCTGGCCACAGGTCTGACCAGTGTACAAACAATTCTCCTAAAAATGCAAATGCCGCCATAAGCAACAACTCTAATCCAGCAGATAAAATAATAAAGAGCGTGAGGATTTTAGGAAAAAATATAGATGCCTTGATAGACACAGGGAGCGACGTAAATATGGGGAATAACGATATTTATATTGCCCTGGGATGCCCTAAACTACATGAAAATGACTTGGTTTTGTCAGGTATTGGTGGAAACCAAATAACACCCATAGGATTTACGACCGTAAACATTGAAATAGATGGTTATACAGTAAATTCAGATCTATACATCGTAAAAAATTTGAATCATTCTATAATTTTAGGGAATACCTTTTTGAGACAGTTAAATTTCAATATTTCAGAAAAAGGATTGCAAATTATGGGAAAACGGAAGTTAAAAGAAGTTAGGGTAAATTACGTCACTGCTTTCCCACAAGAAACAGCCATGACGAAAATCAGACGCGTCAGTTATGTCACACCCAGATTTCATGCGATGTTGCGGTCAGAAAAGCAAAACAATCTCAGGATAGGAAAAATGATTTCGACAGCTGAATTAGTGAGAAAGAAACAAACTAATCAAAATGAAACAGCTTTTAACTTTAGTGAAAAAGTAAACATGCAATTAAGTACTGCAAAAAGTTGTTTATTAGAAAGTAAACAGTGTTCTATCCCACAGTTAGACTTAACGAAAACCACAGACATTTATTTAGCTGAAACAGCAAATTCTATTAATTTTCAGGAAGTTGAGCTGAATCATATTGCAAACAACATTATTAAGAAAGAGTTAACGGAATTGATTACTAATTATAAGCCAAACAAGGTTAAGGACAAAGAGTTAAAAGTAAATATAATATTAACTGATGATATTCCGATTGCGCAACGACCGCGTAGATTAGCGTATCCGGAGCAAGAGTTTGTGGACAAACAAATACAGGAATGGTTGGAAACGGGAATTATAACGGAGAGCAACTCTAATTATGCATCTCCTATAGTGTTAACGAAAAAGAAAAATAATTCTTGGAGACTTTGCGTAGACTATAGATTACTGAATAAAAAAATAATTAGAGATAATTTTCCCTTGCCAAGAATAGAAGATGTTTTAGATAACATTGAGAATGCAAAGGTTTTCACAACATTGGATTTAAAAAATGTTTTTTTTTTCATATAGACGTAGCAGAGGAGAGTAGGAAATATACAGCATTTGTCACGCATAACTCACAGTACGAGTACTTAAAGCTCCCATTCGGATTATCGGTTGGACCTCAACAGTTTCAAAGATATATTCAAGCTGTTTTTAAACAGTTAATTAAAGAAAAGGTAATATTAATTTACTTAGACGATGTCATAATACTTGCGGAAACTGAGGAAGAAGCCTTGGTAAAACTGAAACGCGTCTTAGAAGTTGCATCGGATTACGGACTTTAATTTAATTTTGCAAAATGTCAATTTCTTAAACGGAAAATTGAATTTTTAGGCTATATTATCGAAAACGGAACTACTAAACCCTCGGAAGCCAAAACTTTGGCAATAAAGAAATTTCCTGAACCCCGTACCCTTAAACAATTACACAGTTTTCTGGGTCTAACTTCTTATTTCAGAAAATACATCCCACATTATGCAACTATAGCGAGACCTTTAAGTGATTTATTAAAAGCGGGAAATAAATTTAAATTTGGAATACCCGAAAAGCAAGCTTTTGAAACTCTTAAAGAAAAATTAGTTAACCCCCCAGTATTGCATGTATTCCGACGAGGCGCCAGACTAGAATTGCACACCGATGCAAGCGCCATAGGTTTTGGTAGTGTCCTACTACAAGAAGATGAGAACAAAAACTTACATCCTATTCATTACATGAGCCGTAAAACTACACCTACTCAAGCAAAATTTTCGAGTTACGAATTAGAGACCCTTGCGGTAAGAGAATCGGTCAAAAAATTTCGAAACTACTTATTAGGAACGAAATTTAAAATTGTGACAGATTGTTCCGCGTTTCAAAAGACTATGGACAAAAAAGACATTACGCCAAAAGTAGCAAGATGGGCGCTATTCTTACAGGAATTTGATTATGAAATAGTACATCGAGCGGGAAATCAAATGAAGCATGTCGACGCGCTAAGCAGAAATACGGTATTGGTAGTAACACGTTCTTATGACGAATTAACAGCAAAAATTAAATTAGCGCAACAAGAAGATGAACATATTCAAACCATAAAAAAGTTAATAGAAAAAAATGAAAGCTCGGAATATTTTAATCGAAAGGACATACTGTATAAATATGTAAACGACAGAGAATTGTTCATGATTCCCGTAAATATGCAAAAAGAAATAATACGCAATGTTCATAATAAAGGTCATTATGCGGTAGCAAAAACCGAAACAATTCTAAAAGAAAACTATTTTATACCCCAGTGAAGGAAGCAAATAGAAAATGTCATTGCGAATTGCGTAGAGTGCATTTTGTGTAATAAAAAGCAAGGAAAAGGAGAAGGTTTATTGAACCCAATTCCAAAACAAAATATCCCCCTTGAGACTTATCATATTGACCATATCGGACCAATGCCATCCACTCACAAAAATTATAATCATATTTTTACCGTCGTAGAGGCTTTCACAAAATTTGTCTGGTTATACCCAGTTAAAACTACTGCTGCCGTAGAAGTTATAGATAAATTAAAATTACAACACAACATTTTCGGAAACCCGTCCTGAATAATAACCGACAAAGGACCCGCTTTTACATCCGACGATTTTGAAGCATATTGTAGCGAACAAAAAATACAACATGTCCCAATAACGACAGGTGTTCCAAGAGGAAATGGCCAGATAGAACGGATGCATAGAATCCTGATACCAATATTAGCGAAACTTAGCATAGAAGACCCCACTAAATGGTACAAATACGTAGCATCGGTACAGCGAATTATAAACAGCACTATATCTAGAAGTACAAAATTTTCACCATTTGAGCTTCTAACCGGTGTTAAATTGCGACATAAAAACGATTTGCAAATAAAAGAATTGTTAGACGAAGAACATATAAATTCGATTATGTCAGAAAGAAGTTTCAATAGGGAAATTGCAAAAGAGAACATTTTAAAAATACAGGAAGAAAATCGTAAAACCTATAATAAAAAAAGAAAAACGGCCAACACCTATAAACTCGGTGATTTGGTGGCGATTCAAAACACGCAGTTTGGGACAGGTACCAAACTAAAGCCTAAGTTTTTTGGACCTTACGAGATTACCGCAGTAAAAAGAGGCGATCGGTACAATGTAAACAAAGTTGGACACCATGAGGGTCCAAATACGACCTCAAGTGCTGCAGATCACATGAAACCATGGACTTCTACTGTCTGAAACAAAGCAAATGTGCTTTTAGGTGATTTTGTGTTTATTATTTTTATTATTATTATATATTTTTTATTTTTTTAACTGTGTTTTATTGATATTTTTTTTGACTAATAAATAAACTGTGAAAAGAACTGCGTCCAAGTGACAAACACAAAAAAGAACTTTCCAAACTCCAAATATATTATTTAAGGACTAAAAACATTTTATTCAGTAGTATTTAGTGACTGATCTTGATATTACTTTATTTTTATGTTTGTGTGTTTTTTTTTGTTTTGTATCTTATACGTTCTGAAAAAGTCGTCCGGTACTATGACTGGGAGGACCCAGCCCGGTCGGGTAGGCCGAACTGTAGCAACTGGCAACGGACTCTGTGGACTCTGTACCGCAAAGCCAGCAAATTCTCTAATGAGGCTCTTGATGAAGACATAAACTGCCGAACGATTGGTTTTGCTGAGTGCAGTAATTTTTACAGCGTGAGAACAGAAGGAGTGGAGATGCAGACTGAGAAAGACGGACTCGGGAGATGTTCTGAAATCTCCGGCGGCGGCCAGCCTTTACGAGCTAAGCTGAGAAATGGTTTATCGGCAAACAGCCTTTACGAGCTGTGATGATTGTTCTAATTATTATTAAACTTGTAAATATTTGTAATTATTTGATATCTGCCCAAGAAAATTAAACAGTGTAAGATTTCCTTAAAAATCTGACCTGGACTTATTTATACCCATTTAGACAACCGAGCATATTTAACATAAGATATCTCTACATATATATATATATAGGTGTTCTCAATTTTGTCTTGGAGTATCTTAGTGACATATTACGCAGAAGTGCAAGGGCTTAGAAAAGCGGATAGGGGGGCTCATGTAACCCAAGTCTTCCCCATTCAAACGAGGTCAAGTTTATAGTCACATGAGCTGCCCCCCTGCCCCAAATACTATTATTTTCTGTATTCAAAAAATTTTTTTTTTATTTATTTATCTCTAAAAAAAAAAAAAAACATTTTTTACATAGAAAAGAACTAATATTGACTGTATTTTCAACAGGTTTCAACAGATCAGGAGCCTCAGTTCTTCAAGACTAATTTTTATTTTCAACTAATTAATGATATCCATAACAAATTTGAACGAATTTTTTTTATTATTAATTATTGTTAATTCTTATTGTTCAATTCGATTGAAAATGAATACTTGAGCTCCTCCCATAATTTTTGAATTATTACGGCATACTGTAGCGATGGTTTTTTTTTTTTTTTTTTTTTTTTTTTTTTTTATTAAATAATATCGTACCACTTCAATCCTTTTCAGGTTATATATTATTGTTTTAAAGGATAAAGTTCTCAGTGGTACGTTTAATACTTTTATCGGATAATTATGTCCAGTAAATTGAAAACCCAATAAGTAATGAAAAATTTAACGCAGGGTTTAAAGAATGCTAACCAGAAAAAAAAAAACTCTCCTCTATCATTAGGATTTAGTTTTTTTTTTTTTTTCTATCCTTGTTCTAAATCACACACATCTTCCATTTGGCATACATCCTTTAGTGGGTATTTCTTTTGATAAATTCTGATTATTTTAACAAAAAATTGACAGGTACTCATGAAACAGGTTTCACAGCTCACTGGTATCCATTTTACGATGGGGATTATATAGCTTTTCCTTATTTATCTAATGTTTTAATGCGTGTCTAAAAGAAAAGGCATAGTAGCATTGAAGAATTTCCGTACCACCTGCCTGCCAGAGTCAGGTGTTAATCGAATCATATGTTGTCCCCAGGGCACCTAGGTGGGCTCGCTTTCCATCTGTTCTTTCTCATATTTTTACTTTCTCCCGTTGGTTATGTAGAATTTATTTTGTTAGTTTTCAAAATTCTCTTAAGGCTAATCTAAGATTCAAACCGGCTACTACTTGACATGTTCACAAAGTCATTTTTATTACATACATGATGGAATCAGCATGAGTTCTTACCAAGAAATCGAATAGAGTTTTCTACTTCCCGATAAAGGCAAGGGATCTTTCAGAAAAGGCTGTCAATGTTGGCATTTTAAGTTAGATTTCCGGGACGGAATAATTCGAAAAAGATCGACATGAGACAGTAATCGTTTATAACTCAATATGTAATGCATTTATCCAAAAATGAAAAGGTTATTAAATTTCTTTTAATAATCATGCCTACAAATTCCGTGCTTTTACGTATATAAACGAATCAGTAAATGTGTCAAACAGTTTCGCGTTGTTGAAATATTTTTGAAACTCTTCAAGGAGACATTAAACTTAGAAATGAGCAAAAATCGACCTAAAATACGAATTATTTTTGTGTTGTTAAAGTCTAAAATAAAAAATATAAGCACAGTGCCATAGTTATGGCAGAAAGTATGTTTTCATACTTCTTAAAAGATAAGTAACGAAAATACTGGGTGGGCTATAAGTTTCCATACATATGGTTTTTTAAATTTATGTTTTATACTTTAAATATTCTAAAAAATGCGCCTGAATAAAGAATAAACCTGAAATAATATCGATTCATATTGCTCTCCATAAACCTAGCATATTATATCAATAAATGTGGTTAGATGTTTATCTTTCTTATGTAAGGAAACCTGTACCCACCCTATATTTCAATTACCTTTTCTCAAGTTCTCAAGAGATATTGTTTGGAATTAATACATTAGGGTGGAGTGATAAAAATAAAGTTTACAATTTCGAAATACAATAGTGATTAAAATTTGCCTTTCACTTACTATTTTAACAAAAAAAATTCCATGCCAATAGATTAATGTCTTGAACCCTTTACCAGGCCATGAAATTATGAAAATTTACAGCAAATTGTGACGTGTCATATAAAAATAAAGTTCATAATTTCGAAATACAATAGTAATAGTCATCAAAATTTGCTTTTTTACTTCCTATTTACCGGGGGAAAAAATTCAGGTCAATCGATTAATGTCTTAAGCCCTATACCAGGCCCTGAAATTGCGATGACAATTGTATTTCGAAATTAAAAATAAAGTTCATAATCATTTGAAATTTCAAAGAGTTCGGAAGATGAGAACTATTTTTGTATTGCTATGTTAAAGGAGCCGACGCGAAAACAAACAAACTAAAAAGCCAGAAGAAAACATTTATTTTATAACTATAGATAACAATATTTTTTCACGAAATTTTGACACGGGCTGTAAAACGGTTTTATTTATAACCAATAAAGATTTCAGAGAGTTCAGACAAAAAGAACAAGAAAATGAGCGTTTTTATCAATAAACGTAAATATTTTTACGCGAATTTTTCATTTTAAAATATAATTTCATACAAAATCGCGGGTTAAAGATAGAAAATAATAAAAACTTGATTCTTTAAAAAATGTATTATCATGGGCCCGGGCAACGCCGGGCGGGTCAGCTAGTTAATAGTTTAAAGTTAATTAAAATAGGATTACACGTAGAGAAACCAATTTAGAAATCCCAAAAAGATAATTTAAACAATGTTTCATTTTTATATTTTTCAATAAATTCACTTGCTTGCGTGCTCTTACCAAGCGTAAAAAAAAACAGCAAAATTTTCATAATCGAGTTTGGTGCACACGCCAGATTAATGTATTGTAGCATAATTTTTTAAGGAAACACATGATTTCCAGTCAAAAAATTAGGCGTGATTTTTCGAGCTGAACATTGAATGCTTATGAAGAGTGTACTTAAACAAAACAAACTATTTTTATTTTTATAACTTATTTTAGAGTCAATTCATATTAAATTAACAATATTTATTTTTCCTGCATTCATGTTTTATTTATTTTTTAACACTATACAGCTTATAGAAATTAATTCAATTTTAATCACTAAAAAAATATTATGAAGTCAATGTCTAAAAGAAAAACACAGACATTGATGAGTATATATTAATTTTAGACATGCTAATTCTACCACAAATAATAGTAGGAATGGTATCAATCAATAACTTATTTGGTGCTTTCAAAAATTTTAAAGGGCTATCTTCATAATTAACATAGATTTTAGTAATAGATTACTATTAACCACTAATTTTGACACCACAATACGAATAGACCCTGAAACTAGCCAAAATATAAATTTTCAAGAAGTTTTGATGAATAGTTCCAAAGGCATTCATCGCAAATCGGGCTAAAAATTCGGAGGTGATCTCAAAATTAAAATATTTGAATGTTGAAATTTAATGGACATTTTATTAATGCTTTTCAATATGATATATTAGAAAAACATTAAATAAATCAATTAAATATATCATCCAATTAAAAAGACCGGGGTCATTACATTTATTAAAAGTTTTTATGAGAGATTAGTCGTTTTTAACACTTTCCAACCTAGTTGAAAAGTGTTTATGACTTCGGTTTGTCTGGCCGTATGGCCGTCTGTCCGTGCTCTAACTCCCGTAAATATGCTCGGATTGCTCTGAAATTTTTATATGTTATTGTCGTTATCTATAGCATGTTCCTTATTTCAACTGAAGTGTGTAGCACTTAGTTTTTTTACAGGGACAGTCAAAAGTTTTCCGTTACATTACGGTCAATGGGGAATAATCGTTTCAAGTTCATTTTGATGACGCTACGTCATTTAAAACAATAAAATTGATATATAATTATGAAGCGCATTAAAACATGCTTTTTGAAGAATATGGGGTGCAAAGCATTTATTATTCATTTACAGGGTCAAATTCAAGAACTATGTTACACATCGTCCTATGGGAAAAAATCGTCTACAGTGTAATTTAGTGATATTTCACTATTTCAAACATAATGAAAATTATATGCATTACTGAGGTGTACTATAAATTGCTCTCTTGTGTGCATTGCGTTTATTTACAGGGATACACAAAAGATATTGGTTACAGTACATGTGCGATATTTACAGTCTATGTCTGATAAGTGCGTTTTCAACTTTGGTTTGCGTTTTTAAGTTTAATATTTTTTTTTTTTCATAGCACGTGTGTGTTTATAAACTCGGTTCATCATATACAGGGCTACACAAGGGAATTCATAAGTATTACAGAGTATGGGAGTGAATTGCTTAAGGGTAGTTTTTAATTGTGTTTACGCATTTTCAAGCTGAACTATATTTAGTATTAGACTAAAGTAGTGTATATTTGGCAGTTCTGCGCCACCTGAGTCGAGCAGCGGCGCAGCGGCGGGCGGCGGAAGGTGGGGTGGAGCAGCGGCGGAGTAGCGGCGTAGAGGCGGAGTAGCGGCGCAGCGGTGGAGTAGCGGCGGAGCAGGTGAAGGTGGCGATAAGAGCATGAGCACTGATAAGAACGGAGGGTTCGATGGGAGGGGGGTGCGATAAGGATTTCTACTATAAGATAAGGGGATTATTTTAATGAATTTTAATTGGGGACTTGAAAATTTTCGATTTTTTTTTCGGTTTGTAGCAAAAATATGAATTAAAAATTGTCATTGATTAATTGTAATTGGGGAACTTAGAAATTTTTCGACGCATTTTTTTTTTCGCGGAGAATTGGTGGACAAGGTGAATGTCAACGGATTTATTATAGCGAATTAGAAATTTAATTAATTTTAATTTTAATTAATTTTAATTGGGGAACTTAGAAATTTTTCGAAGCAAATTTTTTTTTTTCAACGAGAGTATGCAGTTTGATTATGAGTATATGCAGTAGAAGTGAATGATTAATTAATTAAAAATATTAATTAAACATAGTAATTAATTAATTTTAATTGCAGAACTTAAGAATTTTCGCGAGAATTTTTTTTTTTTTTTTTTTTTTTTTTTTAAACGAGAGTAGGGTATTCGATATACACGTTAGTGGAGAATTTTAAAAGTCAATAATGGTTTAATTAAAAATGGTGATTAATTTTAATTGGGGAACTTAGACATTTTTCGAAGCAAATATTTTTTCAATGAGAGTAGGCTATTTGTTATACAAGTTAGAGTATATTACAGGTGAATTTTAAAAGTCAATAATGATTTAATTAAAAAAGGGACATTAATTAATTTTAATTGAAGAACTTAAGAAATTTTGGCGAGATTTTTTTTCCTCAACGAGAGTACGCAGTTTGCATGTGCAGTAGAATGGTAGATGCTAGTAATTAAAAAGGGTCATTAATTAATTTTAATTGGCGGACTTAAACATTTTTGGGGCAAACAGGCGCGTTTTAATGAATATGATACAGGTTGTGGTAAAAAATATAGTGTCCCGTATGAATTATACTGTATTCAATTTAATAGCTCCCCCCTCCCCCTCCCTTTTTTTACCCAGAGGGGCCCTTCGATATACTAACAATACGCACTTAAAAAAATACAGATTGGTATAAAAAGAAGAATTTTACCGTATATTTATAAATAAACAAGTATGAAAAATCATGCATAGTGGTATAATTTATGAATCACTTTCCAACATTATTGCAATATTATGTGAACAAAATATAATTTTACCAGCTAGTACATAGTTAATTAAAATAGTGAACAGATCCCCTTTTTAATAAAAAGGGGCCCTTCACAAAAATCCAATTATGCATAAGAACCCTTCCTAAAATCAGATAATTTACACCTTACCCTTTTTTTAAAGTACAGCTTACACATCGATAGGTTCAAAATATAGAAATCCTTCGAAAGAAACTTTGAAAAGTTATAGATATTAAGCTACCTTCACAAAATAGTATAACCTTATTTGAATTCCAGCGTCCTTCACAAACTAATAAAACCCTATTCGAATCCCAGTGCCCTTCACAAAATAAATCCAATAGATTCATGTTATATTATGGCTACAGAAATACGAGAGACCTTCCATAAAAATCGAAGATCACTGTTTGAATGAAAAGGCCTCTTCACAATATCTAAAAATATTATGATTCCACAGATATTTTAAGAAATAGACTGATATTTTCAAATGAGTACGTATTCATGCGATGTGAAAATAGGTTTTACACGAATGCCTTTTTAGTTTAACGTGTAAAATATAGATTTTAGAAAAAAGATTCATGTTTTACCAAATTTTTCATACAAATCTGTAAAATAGGGTAGAGCGTTACATGAAAAATAATTGAATTTCGAGTGATTATGCTTTAAAAAATATATTTTAGCATTGAAATTAAGAAAAAAAGACGGCTATCCCTTTTCCCCTCAATAGACGGATTGCTGAATCACAATGAGTCATATTAGCAGATAAGCGAAGATCTTGCTTTGACTTGATTCCTTTCTTAGATTATGAATCACTCCCGATAAGAAATACCTGACACATTTTTTTTGTAGGCAAATGTACGAAATTAGCTATATAGTATTCCACTTATTAATCTGTTAAGTTATAAAAGGCTTCAATGAAAAATAATTCCTTTCTTAGATTATGAATCACTCCCGATAAGAAATACCTGACACATTTTTTTTTTTGTAGGCAAATGTACGAAATTAGCTATATAGTATTCCACTTATTAATCTGTTAAGTTTTAAAATGCTTCAATGAAAAATAATAACTAAGAAATAAAATTAAAAATGCTCATTAATTAATTTTAATTGGCGAACACTGAAACATTTTTGGACCAAACAGACGGGTTTTAAGGAATTCGATACAGGTTACGGTAAAAAATAGAGGGTCCCGTATGAATTATACTACACTAAATTTAATAGTTTTGTCCCCTATTTTTATCCAGAAGTCCGTTCGATATAATTTAATTTCACAATACACAATTCAAAAAGTATAGAGTGGTATAAAAAAGATACGAATGAAGAATTTTAACCAAGATCATATGACAACATTAATAAGAGGTATGGTAGAATACATAATGAATAGGTATTATTGCATGTTTCTTCTAATTGATTAAAAAAATTATTTTAATTATTTTTATAAAACATAGTAACTATACGAACAATTCATGCGAACATGGGATTCGTGATACCACGTGATTTGACACTAGATGAGATTTATTTATGTATCGCACAAGTAAAATTTATTAAGATACGATTAACCAATCATATCTGTTTATTCATGATCCAATCCCATACGTTTATTTATCATTCATAGGCACACGCGCGCCCCCTACGATCGTATAAATATGCATGTAATGAGATAATTTCTCATTCAGTGCACTACCAACAGCGTGTGAAGGTGATTTTATCAGTTCATTATTATTAGTTTGTGTTAAAATGGAACGAGCTATGCATTCTTCTACTTTAAGTGATCCAAAGATTATAAGTCATGTCCTATCAGCAGAATTGAGGAATCAAGACTTGGAATCTTCAGTGCAACCCAAAGAAGTAGACGTTTCTAATTATGATGTGAAATCCTCTTCATCAAGACAAGATAAGCCAAAATTATCTTATGTGTGTACTAAGTGTAGCAAATCTTTTTTGCGAAAGGACCATCTAATGCAACACTTGGTTATTCATTCAGGAGAAAAACCTTTCGTTTGTGTCATTTGTCAGAAAGCATTCTATAGAAAAGATGCTATGATTCGCCATAAATTGTCTCATTTAAAGACCCGCATCACTTATAAGTGTGATCTGTGCGCTGAAGTCTTTTCAAAAAACAGTGATTTACGTCAACACAAGAAGATTCACAAATCCCCCAAGCAATATAATTGTGATGTGTGCGCTGAAGTCTTTTCAAAAAACAGTGATTTACATCAACACAAGAAGATTCACAAATCACCCAAGCAATATAATTGTGATGTGTGCTCTGAAGCAAGGGCGCCCATAAGGGGGGGGGGGCAAGGTGGGGCTTGAGCCCCCCCCCCTAGATTTTGGTTTTGTCAAAATTTTTTAATATAAATCAGTTGCAAGATATGAAAATTTTCACTTTATCTTGTAAAAACAAAGCATAATAAAATCTGCCTCGACAACATCAGAAGGCACCGGAAAAAATTTCCGTTTTAGACAGGTTTCCGTCTTAGCAGGTATAATTGTTGGGAATTCATTTTGTCATAAACATAATTTTTTTTTCTTTTAAAGCTGGATTCTGTTTTAGACAGGTTCTGTTTTCCTAAGTTTTTAATTAGTCCTTTCGAATAGTCTGCTTCTTACAAAGAGGAAAAGCACAAGATAGGAAACAAATTCCGTTTCAGACGATTTTTAGGTGCGTTCGTAATTATATAAATACGTAGCACCTATAGTCGTCGTTTGGTCCGTCCGTCCGTCTGTCTGTCTGTCCGTCCGTCTGTCTGTCTGTCCGCATATAACAACGCAAAAACTACCCAACCAAATGGTTTGCAATTTGAAATATATTATCTTTGCATAAATTTGTCGAGACATTTCAAATTTTATCAAAATCGAATCAAAACTTTAGGAGATATTAATAAAAATATTTATTAAGAAATTTGATTTTTTTTTTAAATCGGTGCTTTTTTGTTATATGAGCTTCTGATGGATGTTAAATCGTCAAGCGACCGAGATACTTATTTTATGACAGAAATTAATCTGCAGACGATATAATTCATTTCACAGAATTAAAAATCATCAAGATCTGAATATTTATATAACTAGCTGATACATATATATCTGAATATTTATATAACTAGTTAAGATATTTGTATGAACAGTGTCATAAAATATATACTTAACTAGCTGTTTAACCCGTTCTACGCACGGGATATCATGAATTTAATTCTAAAACGTGCGTACGAACGCACCTCGTTTGTAACGTTTGACGTACAATTTCCAACTTGTTATCTTAGCTGGCGTTACTGTGTGGGTTTTTTCCTACAAGACGATAACACTTTTTCTGCATAAGGAAGGATTTTGTTATAGACAGGATCCATTTTCACAGGTAAAATTGATTTTGCATGAACAAAACGCTGAGAAATTAGAGAGAGATTTAATAATAAGATGTGAACGGCACAGTGTAATTTTTAATTGAAAAATTCTTTTTCCCGAATCTAATAAAGATTAGAATGCTCCATGTGTCAGATTGTACGCAGCCCGAACTCGAAAATTCTATCTGAAGTCTAGAGAACAAGACAAAATAATTTTCATCGACCTGAAGCCTTATAATTCTTGTAAATCACACTTTCTTGGTCTATGTGAAACAATGTGGTCAGAAAAGTATAAGTCCACACCATGTTTTTCTAATCATTTTGCCACTGTTAAAGAAAATCTCTGTAATCTTTCTCTAGACAATAGTAAGAACCAAGAAACACGCTCACAAGCCATTCATTTAGATGCTGCAACGTCATCTATAAAGTTTTTTGTATATCTCAAAATAATTTCTCGATATTTTTTCTATCTGGGGCCAGTTGTAAACAAATTAGAATCTGTAGATTAAGATTTGCATTCGGTTTATCAGAACATAAAGATGGAACTTCTTGAGATTTTTCTTATGCACAGAATGCAATCAGAAGAAGAATTTTCAGAAAATTTCATGAACTAATGGAGAATTGTAATTGTAAGAAAACAATATCAAAATGTATAGAACGTCTACTAGATAATCTTACCTTCCTATGGCCACTCCTCTTGAATATTACAGAGCAGCATTTCTAAATCCATATTTAGACTCTTTAATTATATCCCTTGAGTCAATGTTTTTGAATCTAAATGAAACGTCATTCAAAGCAATTTTACTTCATCCCAATATGATGAAAAATATTGAAAAAAATGTTTTTGTCAAAGAAATCAAGGAGGTATCTCATTTTTATAATATTGAGAATTTGGAGTCAGAAGCAAGAACATGGTTTGATTTGTGGAAAAGCAAAGACTGTGGTGAGAATGTCACGATAAATGATCTCCTTGCAGAAACTACATTTCCCCATTTACTTAAGACAGCCATATAAAATTATAGACAATTCTGCCAAAAATTTGCACTGTAGGAAGGCCATTTGAGGGATTCACAACAATAGTATACCAAGTCCACTTTGAAAAAAAAATGAGATAGCCCATTTAGAAGATGCATAAAATCTGTTTTATCCATTCCACACTGAGCCAAATCTGTTTTCACTTTCTCATATGTGCAGGGCTGCCACAGGCGACTATTTTTTAATTTCACCTCACACCACTTTCTCAAAAAAAAATTTATTGACATAAAATTCGAGAAAATTTTCAGGAGAAATATACTACAAAATCTGTTTTTTAATAATGATGCGAATAGAATAGAAAATTAGTCACTCGTGACAGCCCTGTATATGTCATCTGTTTCCAGACTATGTTTACTCTGAGAGTGGATAAAACAGATTTTATGCACTTTCTCAATGGACTAACTCATTTTTTTTCAAAATGGATTTTGTCTACTATGGTTGTGAGTCCCTTATTCAGTACCCTCAGGCCAGTGGTGAAGGTGATTATGTTCCGAATTGTCTGAAAATGTAAGGCATTTTGTTCCGAAAATTCGAATGTAAAATATATCACGGAAGAATATCACAAATTTTGACAAATGGTCACAAAAAACACCAATTTCGTCAATCGTTCGCAGAAAAAAATCGCCAATTTCGTCAAAGGATCACGGGGGAAAAAGACGAATTTCGTCAAAAGATCGCAATAAAAACGCAAATTTCGTGAAGGAATCGTGGAGAAAACGCAAATTTCGTCTACAAATCGTGGAAAAACTGAAAATTTCGTCAAAGAATCACGAAAAAACACAAATTTCCTCAAAGGATCGCGAAAAAAACGCAATTTTCGTCAAAGGATCGCGGGAAAAACTTAAATTTAGTCAAAGAATCGCGAAAGAAAATGAATGTTCGTTAAAGAATCGTGGGAAAAACGCAAAATTTGTAAATAAATTGCAGAAAAACACACATTTCGTTCAAGGATCACGAGAAAAATGCGAATTTCGTCAAATAGCGGAAAAAGCGCAAATTTTGTCAAAGAACCGCAGAAAAAAAGCAATTTTCGTTAAAGATTCGTAGAGAAAAACTCATATTTCGTCAAAGGATCGCGAAAAAACGCAAATTTCGTCAAAAGATCGCGGGGAGAAAAAACTCGAATTTCGTCTAAGAATCGCGAAAAAAACACAAATTTAGTCAAAGATTCGTGGAAAAAACGAAAATTTCGCGAAAGGATCGCGAAAAAATGCAAATTTCGTCAAAAGATCGAGAGAAAAAACTCAAATTTTGTCAAAAGATAGTAAAAAAAACCGCAAAGTACCTTAAATATTTACTAAAATGTATGATAGTCTTGGTGGAAGTTGAGATTTTTCTCAGCCCCCCCTTAAAATTAATCATATGGGCGCCCTTGCTCTGAAGTATTTTCACGGAAGTATGACTTATTGAAGCATAAGAAGATTCATAGACCTATCAAGCATCATACATGTCTCCAGTGTACTGAAGAATTTTTACGAAAGGATGATTTAATTAAACATCTGAGAACTGCTCATAAAGTTTCATCTAACCCAACTCAATCTGTTGCTTTAAAGGATGCATTATATGAGAAAGTGAAGCATTTTAAAAGACAAAATGCCCTTAATGTATGCACTAATACTATCATCGATTCTAACGAGGAAAATGATAAAGACTTTCAAACATTTTTTAATAGCGTTCGACCAGACGTTTTGAATGAACTAAATTATATATTTTTATTAAATATATATTTTTTTTTTAATATGACTTTAAATTAATTTGATACCTACTATGTAAAACGCTATGAATATGTTTTGAATATTAGAACTAAAAAATAATACTTTGAAATAATAGACTTACTAAACAGAAAAATTTAAAGCTATGTAGATAAATTTCCTAAAACTAAGTTTAAATGAAAATAGTAAAAGTTTAGTCAGTCTCATGTTAGTGTTTATCATATTAAATCTACAAAAGAAATGTTTAAATGTGAATACTAATAATCCAAGTTACCATATAGAAAATAAGCAGGGGCTCACTTAGCCCTGGGGTTAGCGTGGGGGGAGGTGGTATAAAATACCCAGCTCACACAGCCTAGTAGTTAGCGTTGTGAGTATAAAATAAGCGTGGGCTCACTTAGCCCCGTGGTTAGCGTGTTGGCTATAAAATGCCAAGTCTGATTATATGTTTGTGGGTTCGAAACTTGTGCGGTTTAGACGATGGGATTTCGGGTATTCAGAAAAGTCGAAAATATCATGATGCTTTTCCAGATCCTTATAAATATCGAGAGTCTCTATGTGATAGGATAAACTATCTGTGTCGGTGAATAAGAGCCGAGCTTTTTCTCCATATGTTGCCTTCACAAAATTGTAATGGAAATCATACATACAAAGTTTAGATAGTTCGAGTATAGAAAATCCAACATAGATGAGTCGGTTCATATGTATGCTAGTTTTCAATCTCTCCACAACAGTCAGGTCTTTATTGTAAAAGAAGCCTTATAATTATATCTAAGTGAAAAAAAAACTGTAAATTTTTAAATACAATTCCAGTATGAATTATTAAATCTAATTCACTTATTTCAGTAGTATTTAAAATTCTTAACAATAGTCGCATAGCATTGGAAAGTATACTATGACACATGATTTTTCCTTCATATTTATTTATTGTCACTTACTGTAGATCCTATTTTATAATTTAGGTTAAAATTCTTAATTTTTTTTCTACCCTTTTTCTGGGCACTCTGTATATATTTTTTAAATGCTAGCCTACTAATGTATTTAGTTGAAAGGGTACTTACCTAGATCTTACAACCAACTCATACACTTGTTTTGGGAGAAATGAATTGAAATGTATTCTTATCAGTAAATCTTATCTAGAATGTTATCGCGATCAGTGACGTCCTCAAGTCACATAGTGTTACTAATCTATAGATTAACGATAAGATAATGGACTTGTACTGAAAATCATTTCTGTCCTAATTGCCATAGAAGTAGCACATATGTTTTTGTCATGCTGTAGTCATATGTTGAAGACGGGATTGCAAGCTTGTGAATAAGGTAAGATTAGTTTATGTATATATTTTTAATACGATTTTAAAATGTTAAACGATATCAATATTGGATCTAAAAACAAATCATTTTTACATTCAATGATTAATTCTAGTCAAAATTCACTCATGTTTGAGTCTGTTGGTTAAATATGACACATAGATAAGATTTGCTAATGATTCATTTTCTCATATGGGTAATAGTAGCAATCATTTCTCATACTGCAAGTGTTTTGTATAAAGTATGCAAAATTTGTGTTTCTTCAATATGAAAAGATTATGAAAATATTTATTTCTCTTATACATTTAGAATATATATATGTGTTTTAGAAAGATTAAATCTATACATTTTTTTTTGTTTATCTAAAATCCTAAAAATAATTTGTTACATTTCCAGTGTGAATTATTAAAATGTTAATAAGTAAGTTATGTGATAGAAGTAATTTATGCAGATATTAAATTAATCACTCTGGGATTTTTCACTCATATAGTATTTATTGATCGTTTTCAATAGTTACAAGAGCAAGTCATGAGTATACATATTTCAAAAGAAAGGTACAAAAAATTCAAACCATGCTGAATTTAGCTGTAGACAGTTCTAAATGCAGTATTTTTTCCAATGTCCAGTTAGATCCACGTTCATTGAACTTCTCGAAGGAGTTTATAATTTTAGCGAAAGCTTCTTCGATATGCACAGATATGTTTTGATTCATCAATTCAAGTATAGTGTTCGAACGAAAATAGGGATTGGCAGTTTCTAAACCACCGTCCTGTGATATACGTGTTAAAACCACTTTTACAGTAGCATACCATTTCATGGACTTTTTAACTTCTATCTGATAATTTAGTTCATTCAAAACGTCTGGTCGAACGCTATTAAAAAATGTTTGAAAGTCTTTATCATTTTCCTCGTTAGAATCGATGATAGTATTAGTGCATACATTAAGGGCATTTTGTCTTTTAAAATGCTTCACTTTCTCATATAATGCATCCTTTAAAGCAACAGATTGAGTTGGGTTAGATGAAACTTTATGAGCAGTTCTCAGATGTTTAATTAAATCATCCTTTCGTAAAAATTCTTCAGTACACTGGAGACATGTATGATGCTTGATAGGTCTATGAATCTTCTTATGCTTCAATAAGTCATACTTCCGTGAAAATACTTCAGAGCAAGGGCGCCCATATGATTAATTTTAAGGGGGGGCTGAGAAAAATCTCAACTTCCACCAAGACTATCATACATTTTAGTAAATATTTAAGGTACTTTGCGGTTTTTTTTACTATCTTTTGACAAAATTTGAGTTTTTTTCTCTCGATCTTTTGACGAAATTTGCATTTTTTCGCGATCCTTTCGCGAAATTTTCGTTTTTTCCACGAATCTTTGACTAAATTTGTGTTTTTTTCGCGATTCTTAGACGAAATTCGAGTTTTTTCTCCCCGCGATCTTTTGACGAAATTTGCGTTTTTTCGCGATCCTTTGACGAAATATGAGTTTTTCTCTACGAATCTTTAACGAAAATTGCTTTTTTTCTGCGGTTCTTTGACAAAATTTGCGCTTTTTCCGCTATTTGACGAAATTCGCATTTTTCTCGTGATCCTTGAACGAAATGTGTGTTTTTCTGCAATTTATTTACAAATTTTGCGTTTTTCCCACGATTCTTTAACGAACATTCATTTTCTTTCGCGATTCTTTGACTAAATTTAAGTTTTTCCCGCGATCCTTTGACGAAAATTGCGTTTTTTTCGCGATCCTTTGAGGAAATTTGTGTTTTTTCGTGATTCTTTGACGAAATTTTCAGTTTTTCCACGATTTGTAGACGAAATTTGCGTTTTCTCCACGATTCCTTCACGAAATTTGCGTTTTTATTGCGATCTTTTGACGAAATTCGTCTTTTTCCCTCGTGATCCTTTGACGAAATTGGCGATTTTTTTCTGCGAACGATTGACGAAATTGGTGTTTTTTGTGACCATTTGTCAAAATTTGTGATATTCTTCCGTGATATATTTTACATTCGAATTTTCGGAACAAAATGCCTTACATTTTCAGACAATTCGGAACATAATCACCTTCACCACTGGCCTGAGGGTACTGAATAAGGGACTCACAACCATAGTAGACAAAATCCATTTTGAAAAAAAATGAGTTAGTCCATTGAGAAAGTGCATAAAATCTGTTTTATCCACTCTCAGAGTAAACATAGTCTGGAAACAGATGACATATACAGGGCTGTCACGAGTGACTAATTTTCTATTCTATTCGCATCATTATTAAAAAACAGATTTTGTAGTATATTTCTCCTGAAAATTTTCTCGAATTTTATGTCAATAAATTTTTTTTTGAGAAAGTGGTGTGAGGTGAAATTAAAAAATAGTCGCCTGTGGCAGCCCTGCACATATGAGAAAGTGAAAACAGATTTGGCTCAGTGTGGAATGGATAAAACAGATTTTATGCATCTTCTAAATGGGCTATCTCATTTTTTTTTCAAAGTGGACTTGGTATATTATTGTTGTGAATCCCTCAAATGGCCTTCCTACAGTGCAAATTTTTGGCAGAATTGTCTATAATTTTATATGGCTGTCTTAAGTAAATGGGGAAATGTAGTTTCTGCAAGGAGATCATTTATCGTGACATTCTCACCACAGTCTTTGCTTTTCCACAAATCAAACCATGTTCTTGCTTCTGACTCCAAATTCTCAATATTATAAAAATGAGATAGCTCCTTGATTTCTTTGACAAAAACATTTTTTTCAATATTTTTCATCATATTGGGATGAAGTAAAATTGCTTTGAATGACGTTTCATTTAGATTCAAAAACATTGACTCAAGGGATATAATTAAAGAGTCTAAATATGGATTTAGAAATGCTGCTCTGTAATATTCAAGAGGAGTGGCCATAGGAAGGTAAGATTATCTAGTAGACGTTCTATACATTTTGATATTGTTTTCTTACAATTACAATTCTCCATTAGTTCATGAAATTTTCTGAAAATTCTTCTTCTGATTGCATTCTGTGCATAAGAAAAATCTCAAGAAGTTCCATCTTTATGTTCTGATAAACCGAATGCAAATCTTAATCTACAGATTCTAATTTGTTTACAACTGGCCCCAGATAGAAAAAATATCGAGAAATTATTTTGAGATATACAAAAAACTTTATAGATGACGTTGCAGCATCTAAATGAATGGCTTGTGAGCGTGTTTCTTGGTTCTTACTATTGTCTAGAGAAAGATTACAGAGATTTTCTTTAACAGTGGCAAAATGATTAGAAAAACATGGTGTGGACTTATACTTTTCTGACCACATTGTTTCACATAGACCAAGAAAGTGTGATTTACAAGAATTATAAGGCTTCAGGTCGATGAAAATTATTTTGTCTTGTTCTCTAGACTTCAGATAGAATTTTCGAGTTCGGGCTGCGTACAATCTGACACATGGAGCATTCTAATCTTTATTAGATTCGGGAAAAAGAATTTTTCAATTAAAAATTACACTGTGCCGTTCACATCTTATTATTAAATCTCTCTCTAATTTCTCAGCGTTTTGTTCATGCAAAATCAATTTTACCTGTGAAAATGGATCCTGTCTATAACAAAATCCTTCCTTATGCAGAAAAAGTGTTATCGTCTTGTAGGAAAAAACCCACACAGTAACGCCAGCTAAGATAAAAATCGTCTGAAACGGAATTTGTTTCCTATCTTGTGCTTTTCCTCTTTGTAAGAAGCAGACTATTCGAAAGGACTAATTAAAAACTTAGGAAAACAGAACCTGTCTAAAACAGAATCCAGCTTTAAAAGAAAAAAAAATTATGTTTATGACAAAATGAATTCCCAACAATTATACCTGCTAAGACGGAAACCTGTCTAAAACGGAAATTTTTTCCGGTGCCTTCTGATGTTGTCGAGGCAGATTTTATTATGCTTTGTTTTTACAAGATAAAGTGAAAATTTTCATATCTTGCAACTGATTTATATTAAAAAAATTTGACAAAACCAAAATCTAGGGGGGGGGCTCAAGCCCCACCTTGCCCCCCCCTTATGGGCGCCCTTGCTTCAGAGCACACATCACAATTATATTGCTTGGGTGATTTGTGAATCTTCTTGTGTTGATGTAAATCACTGTTTTTTGAAAAGACTTCAGCGCACACATCACAATTATATTGCTTGGGGGATTTGTGAATCTTCTTGTGTTGACGTAAATCACTGTTTTTTGAAAAGACTTCAGCGCACAGATCACACTTATAAGTGATGCGGGTCTTTAAATGAGACAATTTATGGCGAATCATAGCATCTTTTCTATAGAATGCTTTCTGACAAATGACACAAACGAAAGGTTTTTCTCCTGAATGAATAACCAAGTGTTGCATTAGATGGTCCTTTCGCAAAAAAGATTTGCTACACTTAGTACACACATAAGATAATTTTGGCTTATCTTGTCTTGATGAAGAGGATTTCACATCATAATTAGAAACGTCTACTTCTTTGGGTTGCACTGATGATTCCAAGTCTTGATTCCTCAATTCTGCTGATAGGACATGACTTATAATCTTTGGATCACTTAAAGTAGAAGAATGCATAGCTCGTTCCATTTTAACACAAACTAATAATAATGAACTGATAAAATCACCTTCACACGCTGTTGGTAGTGCACTGAATGAGAAATTATCTCATTACATGCATATTTATACGATCGTAGGGGGCGCGCGTGTGCCTATGAATGATAAATAAACGTATGGGATTGGATCATGAATAAACAGATATGATTGGTTAATCGTATCTTAATAAATTTTACTTGTGCGATACATAAATAAATCTCATCTAGTGTCAAATCACGTGGTATCACGAATCCCATGTTCGCATGAATTGTTCGTATAGTTACTATGTTTTATAAAAATAATTAAAATAATTTTTTTAATCAATTAGAAGAAACATGCAATAATACCTATTCATTATGTATTCTACCATACCTCTTATTAATGTTGTCATATGATCTTGGTAAAAATTCTTCATTCGTATCTTTTTTATACCACTCTATACTTTTTGAATTGTGTATTGTGAAATTAAATTATATCGAACGGACTTCTGGATAAAAATAGGGGACAAAACTATTAAATTTAGTGTAGTATAATTCATACGGGACCCTCTATTTTTTACCGTAACCTGTATCGAATTCCTTAAAACCCGTCTGTTTGGTCCAAAAATGTTTCAGTGTTCGCCAATTAAAATTAATTAATGAGCATTTTTAATTTTATTTCTTAGTTATTATTTTTCATTGAAGCATTTTAAAACTTAACAGATTAATAAGTGGAATACTATATAGCTAATTTCGTACATTTGCCTACAAAAAAAAAAATGTGTCAGGTATTTCTTATCGGGAGTGATTCATAATCTAAGAAAGGAATTATTTTTCATTGAAGCCTTTTATAACTTAACAGATTAATAAGTGGAATACTATATAGCTAATTTCGTACATTTGCCTACAAAAAAAATGTGTCAGGTATTTCTTATCGGGAGTGATTCATAATCTAAGAAAGGAATCAAGTCAAAGCAAGATCTTCGCTTATCTGCTAATATGACTCATTGTGATTCAGCAATCCGTCTATTGAGGGGAAAAGGGATAGCCGTCTTTTTTTCTTAATTTCAATGCTAAAATATATTTTTTAAAGCATAATCACTCGAAATTCAATTATTTTTCATGTAACGCTCTACCCTATTTTACAGATTTGTATGAAAAATTTGGTAAAACATGAATCTTTTTTCTAAAATCTATATTTTACACGTTAAACTAAAAAGGCATTCGTGTAAAACCTATTTTCACATCGCATGAATACGTACTCATTTGAAAATATCAGTCTATTTCTTAAAATATCTGTGGAATCATAATATTTTTAGATATTGTGAAGGGGCCTTTTCATTCAAACAGTGATCTTCGATTTTTATGGAAGGTCTCTCGTATTTCTGTAGCCATAATATAACATGAATCTATTGGATTTATTTTGTGAAGGGCACTGGGATTCGAATAGGGTTTTATTAGTTTGTGAAGGACGCTGGAATTCAAATAAGGTTATACTATTTTGTGAAGGTAGCTTAATATCTATAACTTTTCAAAGTTTCTTTCGAAGGATTTCTATATTTTGAACCTATCGATGTGTAAGCTGTATTTTAAAAAAAGGGTAAGGTGTAAATTATCTGATTTTAGGAAGGGTTCTTATGCATAATTGGATTTTTGTGAAGGGCCCCTTTTTATTAAAAAGGGGATCTGTTCACTATTTTAATTAACTATGTACTAGCTGGTAAAATTATATTTTGTTCACATAATATTGCAATAATGTTGGAAAGTGATTCATAAATTATACCACTATGCATGATTTTTCATACTTGTTTATTTATAAATATACGGTAAAATTCTTCTTTTTATACCAATCTGTATTTTTTTAAGTGCGTATTGTTAGTATATCGAAGGGCCCCTCTGGGTAAAAAAAGGGAGGGGGAGGGGGGAGCTATTAAATTGAATACAGTATAATTCATACGGGACACTATATTTTTTACCACAACCTGTATCATATTCATTAAAACGCGCCTGTTTGCCCCAAAAATGTTTAAGTCCGCCAATTAAAATTAATTAATGACCCTTTTTAATTACTAGCATCTACCATTCTACTGCACATGCAAACTGCGTACTCTCGTTGAGGAAAAAAAATCTCGCCAAAATTTCTTAAGTTCTTCAATTAAAATTAATTAATGTCCCTTTTTTAATTAAATCATTATTGACTTTTAAAATTCACCTGTAATATACTCTAACATGTATAACAAATAGCCTACTCTCATTGAAAAAATATTTGCTTCGAAAAATGTCTAAGTTCCCCAATTAAAATTAATCACCATTTTTAATTAAACCATTATTGACTTTTAAAATTCTCCACTAACGTGTATATCGAATACCCTACTCTCGTTTAAAAAAAAAAAAAAAAAAAAAAAAAAAAATTTCTCGCGAAAATTCTTAAGTTCTGCAATTAAAATTAATTAATTACTATGTTTAATTAATATTTTTAATTAATTAATCATTCACTTCTACTGCATATACTCATAATCAAACTGCATACTCTCGTTGAAAAAAAAAATTTGCTTCGAAAAATTTCTAAGTTCCCCAATTAAAATTAATTAAAATTAAAATTAATTAAATTTCTAATTCGCTATAATAAATCCGTTGACATTCACCTTGTCCACCAATTCTCCGCGAAAAAAAAAATGCGTCGAAAAATTTCTAAGTTCCCCAATTACAATTAATCAATGACCATTTTTAATTCATATTTTTGCTACAAACCGAAAAAAAATCGAAAATTTTCAAGTCCCCAATTAAAATTCATTAAAATAATCCCCTTATCTTATAGTAGAAATCCTTATCGCACCCCCCTCCCATCGAACCCTCCGTTCTTATCAGTGCTCATGCTCTTATCGCCACCTTCACCTGCTCCGCCGCTACTTCACCGCTGCGCCGCTACTCCGCCGCTGCTCGACTCAGGTGGCGCAGAACTGCCAAATATACACTACTGACTAATAGAAGTTTGTGGAATATAAATAAATTCATATACAGGGTTTACGCAAAAAAGATACATTGTCCTTTACGTTTGGTAATTGCTGCGAGTGAGTTTTAAGTTGCCTTTTAGCTTAATAGGTGGTGTGTACAAAAGTCTTCAGATAATATACAGGGTTGTACAAAAGATTTCGAGTGCAATTCCATCGATTGGCGAAAATTGCTAAATGTGAATATTCTAACTGAACTAAATTTTATCATACTATATATCCACATCTGTTGATCATATACAGAGCTTTACAAAATAATTTGACTACTTTTTTGACACTGGAAGGTAATTTCGAAAACTGTATTTTTCAATGTGTTATGTTTTCTAAACTGTTTACTTACATATATTCTTTCATCTTATTTAACGTTGAAGTTTCGATACAGTTTTCTGGCTGTGTTAGAAAGTGTTTCATAATCAATGCTTGATGCATGATTTTTCGTTCTTGTTACAATTAATATACGGTCCTCAAACTGTAGTGTTGATGGAATTTTAAACATAACTCAAAAACAATTTGGCGGAATGAACTGAAATTTTGTATACGCATGTTAGAAGTCTCTAGAATCCGATTTCATTTAAAATATTAACTTCCTAATTCATATCAAAATTATGGAAATTACAAAACTAAGATATTTTGGTTATTGAGTAGTATGCTCATACAAATAAATCAACATAAGATACAGGAAATATAAAATATTGTGCAGAACAAGGTGCTGCCATTGAAAACCTAAGTTAGTTCAAATTTTAATATGTAGACGGCCCACAAACCCCCAACTCATCTTCTAATAGTATGTTATTCGCAATCGATTGGCACCAGTATTATTTTTAGCTGAATTTGTACACCATAAAACCCATGAAAACAAAATCCCCAAGGAACAGAAAAAAAAAAAAAAAAAAAAATCAGATTTAGACAATTTTTCATTTTAACAGGTGAAATTCTAGAGTATTCTTTGCGATGAACGAAAAAATATTCCCGTTTAAAACAGATATTCAGTCTTAGAGAGGTTCACACAGGTTTTACTGTATTTTTCCCACGACTGTACATTAATATTTTATTAACTTATATTTGAATTGTACTGTCATTAGGTTTACCGATTTAATTGGATACTTATCTTAATTTCGTTGCCCTTTTAACAACGATTGTTATTTTAATTTTAGACCTCATAATCTTGCATATTTTAATTACGTTATAAACATACAACTCAATATATTTTACATGTTAAAGAGGAAAAACTTACAATGTATTCAAAATTCTTTTTAAAATATAGAATATTTTTTGAAAAGGAATTTTACTGCTGAAAGACTTTTTACAGTACTGATGATTTTCTTAATTTCAAAAGAGATGGTTTATAAAACTTCCTAAATTTGTTTTCTTACAATTGACGATACATTACATAAATATAACGTGAAATGAAAAAGTTCAGTGTAGCGACTTCTTTAATTATACTAAACATTCTCGATAAGCAGTGGCATAATGCCAACAATCAAGCTATTTAAGTTTTATAACAGCATTTTGATTTTAAAAATAACGCCAATTTTAAAGAGCTTTTGGTGTATATAAGGAAATTAGAAGACTAATGACTAAATTTTATTTACTTAACTGACGAAATAATAATAATATTTTTTTTTTTTGTGTAAAAGAACCCATACGAATATTTATTATTATAATCAATCAAGCAGTTTTGTAGCGATGTAAACAGCAGTTAAGAAGAAAGACAAAAACTAAAATTGGTCTTTCTTAAATAAATCTTTTACCGGTTTATATCAACATCAAACATAAACCATTATAATATGCCAATCAAGTAATCCTAGAAAGATGAACAAACACATGTTCTTCTATGCCGAAGCAAAGTAAACAATGATACTCTGCGATCTTTAAATGACGCTTAGTAACCAAGCTCAATTCAAGATCGCTGGAGGCTGGAGAAGCCAAAGAGATTTTCGCAAATGATATGCCCCCGTTTCCATCAGCACACGTGGAGAAATAAAGACCTCCATTGACCTTCTCCAGCGCACGTGAATTATCTCACCCCACCCCACCTTCTGCCTCACACATTTTGATGACGTCATGACAATCGGACGAGTTTATCATGTCAGATGGGGGTGGAAGGTACTAGATGGGATATTTTTCTAAATGTAAACAAAAGCATGCATAATACAGGAGGGAAAGGCAGAAGGAATAGCATTTATTTGAAATGTGGAATTATAAAAATTTAATGAATAACGTTGTCTTTTAGCATTTTAAAAATTTCATTTAAAAGTGCATTTGCGAGATATTATTATATTATTATTTTTTTTGTAGGGGGGGGGGAGGGGAGGGATAGGCATTTTAATGACGGTGGCTGTCAACTTGTGTATAATTTTAAATCTTAAAATTTTAAATCTTAAAATTTTAACTCTAATTTTTCATTTTTTAATTATTTTTGTTTAGAAATGCTTATATTGATGAATAACAAATAATAATAATAATAATAATAGTAATAATAATAATTATAAAGGCTTGAATATTTCACATCTTTTTTAATTTCTAAAGATAATTTTGAAAATAAAGTTTCCTCTTAATAATAACAATTTTATGATTTCCCAAACTTTAATGGTGCAATTTAATATAAATCATCACCAGTTGGATACCGGCTAACTGCACTCAAGCTGATCCCTCTTTTGTTAAGAAATGTACGAACTTCACTCAACATCCACAAATATCATTGTAACCCCTAACCCCATCTGACAGTTTCTTTAGTTAAAAAGAAGACAATTTCTTTTCTATCTGAGATAGGATTTGGATACACTTGGCGTTCCTTAATTTGTTTGCTAAATTGCGCACTTGATAACTTGGGCTTTAGAAAATATTTTTTCTTGAATCTAGAATACCTGTTTAGTTTTAAGACTTTAGAACTTACTATAACTTAATTTCCCCAAGAATAAAGAAAATTAAAAATGAAGATCATCTATTTCATTGCTAAAATAATATTTAAAGTCTCTTTAAACTTCCTCTATATATTCAGAAAATTACAATAAACATATAAAAACAATAGAGTTCTTTTTTCTATTAGTAGATAATGCTAGATGAATGCAAACCACGTACTTATAAGTATCATGATTCTTGTCTCAAAGATTTACCATGGCTCAATTTGCACCCAGAAGACTTACTGGAACAAATCTCTTAAAGGAAACCCTTAATACAATGATGGATTGCTTTATGGATTTTCTTATCCCACTTGAGTGCAGTTCGTACAGGTAGGGTTCGAAGTTTTGAGTGCAGTTGATGATTCCCATTCCCTCCCATCGGTGAGTGCAATTGATGTATACCCCACCAGTTTACATGGATTTTATTCCTGAAGTATAGAAATTTATATCCACATTTAATATGATATTAAAAATGAAGGTGTGCCCCCATGAAATCAAGGACCTATGAACTGCAAACCCCATTGTTGGATTGTCACATAATTTTTTCTAAAAAATAATTTGCATTTGTTGGATATTTAATTCTGTTATTGAAAAATAAAGCAAAGTACGACATTTCCAAATACATATATATAATTTAATTTATAAATTAATTAACACTCCACATTTAGGACAAAGTGCAAATCAGCATATTATTTCATGGAATCTGTCACAGTTTTTATTTTTTTACTTTCACAAATTAAGAAATTGTAAAAAATAATGATAATAATTAAGAAATACTCGCAGTTAATGCCCAATTTGCTGGTCGATTTTTCCAAATGAATCTCAAATGATTAAAATATCTTTTAGTTCCACCTTCCACCACCAGGGGGCTCATTCTGTTCTAAACAAACCTCTTTCCGAACGAACTTCCGGAATAGGCCCTCGCTGCATACGGCACCATACAGCAGGTGTGCTGCAAAATATTTTAGTTCTACCTTCCGCTGTCAGGGGGTGCAGTACATTCTAAACGAATCTCTGACAAGGGTCCCGCTGCCTATGGCACCAAATAGCTGGCGTGCTGTGCATGATTGCAAAAATAAATTAGTTCCACCTTCCACTGCCAGGGGCGACAGATCTATATACCTTTACATTAACGTGATATTTAAATTAAGACCGAACTCTCCTCCCCCCCACCCCCTCTCAAAATTTAACCAATGACATTTAACATTAACATTAACATTTAACATTATGGTAACTTTTGAAACAGGATCAAAATGGCACATTTTTTTGGTTTGACTTTGCACTTCCTCGTCTGGGTGCGTTTTTCACAAAAATTAAGAAAAATTACAGGCTGATTTTTACAACAATTAGATTTTCGGATGCAGAAAATTTTTCTACGTATGTGTTGTGAGTTTTAAATCGATACCGCAAATACTTTTCTTAATATTTTCAAATTAGCGAAAACAATTTAGCAGGTTTGATTTTCTAAACAAACCACTCGTTGCCATCGGCAAAAGAAAAATAACCACTTTTTCAACGCCACATACCTTAGTGTTTTTTATATATAAATATATTTTGAGGATTTATAAAGTACCGTAGTAATATATTATTTTATTAAATCTTGTTTAAAGCAGAATCGCAAGGGGCCGAAATATGTTTTTCCGAATTGGACACGCGATGGCTCAGAAGCCCCCCCCCTGGAAGATTTGGAGATTTTGTGCTTATTAAAGGTCTATAAGGGTTATTTCCTTTCCCCCAGAACTTTGCAGTGTTAACTCCCTTCCACTGGAAAGAAATAGACAAAAATAAATTAAAAGGCTTGGTCTGCTCCATGCCTGATTGTGTTTTTGCATTGAATAAAAAATCTGGTGCATGGTGCATACACTGGGTACTAAAAGCTGTATTTTTGGTCAGTGTTCATCTCATTATGCAACCCCTCAAAATGGAAAAATGCAGTTTCCTTCATCTAAAAATAATTGTTTCAATTATATTTTGTTATAAAACATAAATATTTGTGCTATTTCTAGTATTCTGAGTCTATTAGTTTCTTTTGCAGAATTTTTTATATTTGAAAAACTGGGTGTTCATATCATTTTCAAACACAGTGTATATCAGTATGTTCTTTGTACAATACATAATGCAGAGTTGTAGCACAAGGGAACGCTTGAATGCTCGGCATTTACTATATAAATTCATAATTTAGCATAAGCTTTAATCAAAATAATTTTCAATATTTAATGAAAACAAACTCAAATAAAGTTAAAAAAAAAAATACTGTAAAGTGAAATTCATTTAACAGAGTATTTCTCACAAATAGAAAAGAGGAAACGGAGCTCATTAAACCAATAAATTATTAGGCAGAAAAGCTGTAAACACAAGGCTTTCTGTAATGCTCAAAGACTTGAGCGTATAATTATCATGGCAATGGTATAATTTTGCCCTCTGCGCATATCTGAGGAAAGAAGACCCTTTCGAATTTTGACTGAGAGGGGATAGCTACAGACAATAGATGCCAGTCAGTGTGTGCGTGTATGGTGGGATGCCAGTATCCAGCATATGGAATTTGGTCACGGATATTAGTTTGTGCTATTGTTGATCTGTGTTTAATTGTGCTCTTTCATATTTTAAGAAAAAATGGATGACACTGATGTAGCAGTTAAAAATGATCTTATAGAGTACTTAAAGATTTCTAACTGCAGCATTACATTGGAAAAAAGGTGTTTTTTAAAGTCCCAACGATTAATACCTTATTTAAACATTAAACAAATGAGTGCATTAAGCAATTCTTGGCAATCACCTTTATATCATAGGTATAAATGGATGCAATATGAAACAAAAAATGTTACATGTGTTTGCTATTTGGTGAAAAAGAGGATGCTTTAGTTCAGCATGTACTTCGAAAAGCCAGTCGTGACAACTTCTGCTGTGCAGTTTGGCGAGTGTGAAAAAATGTTTTTGTTTTAGAAATAGTTTTTTTCCATAATGTATGAGTGAGCCCTGTAACTTTTGGACGAAAATAGGTGAAAGTTGTGCCCCATAGAACTTTTTTCTATTTTCACTCATAAGCTACAGAGCTTATGTGTGCATTGCGATGAAAAAACAAAGTCAGACACTTAAAAAAAACTTTTTACCAATAAAAACACTAGATGGCGCTAGCTCTCAAAACATCTGTTTTCACCAAAATTCTCAAAATATAATTCAAGATGGCAGAGGTTACACTGAACGAAAGTGTTCCCTGTTAATTATTAATTTTATTAACTTTTTTCTTTTAAACCTTAGATAAGTGACATAATTTAAAAAAACCAAGCTGCCAACCTTCTAGTTTTTTCGAAACAGAATTTTTTAAATAAATGAAGTCAAGTAAATATCACATAGAAACAAGACACATTTAATTAAATAAATTTTCTGGTTCAAAATATGTTTATTTGATTTGGAAAAAATTCCAGAAGGTTGGCAGCTATGCAATAACCACAACTTAAATAGATGTTACAAATATCTAATAAAAATATTCTTAATATTTTTATTATATACTTTTTTTAATTCAAGCTATTAAAGTTTATTAATTGTCTATAAAATGAGATTATAATATGACATATTTTAAACAGGGTTAGAAACTAGGAAGAAATAATCACACTTCAATGACACTGAATCATCTTTTCTTAGTTGTCAAAATGTTCTACTTAGGTACAGTTCTGAAAATTATATGCTTTGCTTGTATTGCAAATGAATAAAAACAGACAGTGCAATGATTTAAGTTAATGAATAAATAAATTCATGAAAAAAAAAAGTCTGCCTTGCTTTGTTGCATTCTACATTTTTCAATTTTTAAATCTATTGCAGGCCTTGGTAAAAAATGAATACATACATCTTAACAAATAACAAAAAAATCACTGATGGAAGTAGCAGCTAAAGTCTTGCTTACAGTTAAGTTAAATTTTAATAATTAACAAGAATGGCAAATCATGTGTCAAGTATACATTATGAAACACTTTCCAACATTTTCAGAATACTATAACAAAACTTCACAAATTAAACAGGTGAAAAATGTCTAAGTAAACAATTTGGAAAATGCATAACACATTTGAAAATCCATTTTCAGAAATTACTATCAATAGTCAGAATTCTTGTGTAGAGCCCTGTAAATGAATTACATACCCGCCAACATGTCTATTCAGAAAACCTTACAAATTTTCTGACGTACTTAATTGTGCATCTTTAAACATATATGTGTAGTAAAAGGTATTTATGAAGGCGTCTAATAAGGTAATATATGATTTGATACAAAATTTACTGATAACTACAAAAATATTAAATAATAAAAATAACCCAAATATTATGAGCACTGATAATTCTTTTTTGATATACGTTAAATAGGCTCATTTGGCTTTACCCAACAATTCTTTGTCATACATTTCTCCATAGTGATCATGCTGCATGCTTTTAATTATTAAAATCTTTTGTACTTTTATGTTAGCTGGGCACCAGTGATTGCCAAATTTTTTTAAAATCTCGCCAGGGATTTTTTTTTTCCGACAATCTTTTAACATTAGCTATTAAAAAAAATAATAAATATTTTAAAGCTGCAGTATAATGTCTTAAAAAAATTACTTAAAAATAGCTAAAATATAATCATGATAAAATGCGTAAACACAAATACATCAATACAAATAACAAAATCTCAAGAATTGAATTAAAATCAAAATTAAAATCATTGAATTCAAATCATTTGAATCGAAAGGGTAACAATTCCAACTGATGCCAACTGAAACAAGATTTGGCGGGTTATCACTGGTGCACAGGTACCATAAAAGTACCAAATATTTTATAAATAATAATAAAAAAAATTCTAATATGTTTCTAATAAAAAAAGTGTCAAAACTTCAATTTTAGCTTTGCATTCAGCATTGCTGCGAGAAATTTTTTAAAATACACAGCATGACTAAACATTCTGTGGCATATAATAACGTGTTGTGAATTACTATTTGATTGCTGTGACATACTATATTGATAATCACACTCCTCATCTTTGTAACATAAACGCAATGTGTGCATCAGTTTTATTTTTTCACTCAATAATTAACATATTTGAAGAATCATTTCAAGTTTTATCAAAAAACCTTACAAACTTACCTGTTGCCCTTACAACCTTACAACTGGACATAAATCCTTACACTGTAAGGATAAACCTTACAAGTTGGCAGGTATGGAATTATATATTTGTATATATATTACACAGTATACTAAAATTTAGTTCAGTTAGAAAACGCATAGCATGGTTGAAAATTCGCTCAGCAATTTCCGTCAATAAACGGAAATGTACTCGATATCTTTTGTGTAACCCTGTATATTATCTATAGAATGTATACAGACATGCAAAAAATTAGATGAATTTAAAAACGCATACTGCAATTGAAAAATGTACTTCCAGCAATTATTGTTCATTCACAGTACTGTTACCGAACTTTTCGAGTGTCCCTGTAAATGAACGATAAATGCTATGCTCACCATATTCAACAGTAAGCTTATTGTAGTGTTCTTCAATTATGTATATCAATTTTAATATGTTTGAAATAGTGTAACATCATTAAAATACATTGCAAATGATTTTTCTCATAGACCATAATGTAATGGAATTCTTTTGCGTATCTCTATGAACAAACTAAAAATGCTATATATTTCATTTTCAATCCTGAGCATACCATGATAAATAACATATATCAATTTGCATTACAACAATATGAGTATATTTACATGAGTTAAAGAATGCAAGGCCGTAGATAGAAAAATATTTCAAAGGGGGGAATTGCGATCCTAAATTTAATTCTTATTATCTTATTTTAAATCCATTTTTATCTAATTTGACAGTTTTAAAAGACTTGTTATATTTTATTGGGAATTTAAGTAATTCAATAACAAAATAAAATTTTATGTTTGAGCCTTCTTAATTGCAAATAAATTTATAATCTCATTTGTGCATTTATGCTGCTTAATCAGCTGTGTTTATGTTAATGTTAATTAATGTTTTCTGAAGAACGTTTAGCACATCATACAATTCAAATGTTTTATTATCAAACAATGTTGTCCCAGGAGCTACATCAGAACATTTATGTTTGTGAATATTTAAAATAACACTCCCACTACATTCTTCAAAAGTTTGTGCTGAACAAAATTAACAATCTATATCATATTTATAGGTGTGTTATAGAGTGTTTTAATTATTTTATTTGACAGCGTTAACATTCTGCATTTACAAAGTTTCATTTCTAAAAATTCATAGGAATTTGAAAGATTTTGTTTAAATTGCATTCATTTTTACAACACATTGACAGAATCAAGCAATAAACAGATGCTAGCACACAATTTTGATTATTGAAACTTTACCATCCTCTCTAATAATTGTACATTTATAATCATTCTGACAAAAATTTCAGAGGAGGATCAAACACCAATGATCCCTCTACTGGCTACGGCCTTGGAGAATGGACAGACAGACAAACCAAATTCATAAACACTTTTCAACTACGTTGGAAAGTGTTAAATACCACTCCCACATTGAACTGTATTTGAAGGAGTGAAATGTATGTGTATCGGTTACATTATTAGGAAAAAGACGAACTGCTTAGTTGGAAAAAGCAAGTTTGCATCTTACAAACAAAGGAAAGGTTAAAAAGTTAGGTATAAAAAATGACTGAATGTAAAATCACAGACATCAAATTGAAATTTATAGGTGCAAAATGCCACTGCTAATTTTGAGCCCTGATTTCAAAAGCTTATAATCAACTAAAAAGAAAAATAATTTGAAAGTATAGATATTTAAGTAAGCAATTTATTTCTCACAGATTAAAAAACATTTTTTTTTAAAATTACATCAGACAGATGGTTTTGATTTATATTAGTGGATTGTTGCAAACTTTTCTCAAAATTATCCAACAAGTGTCAATATAAGTCTATATGTGTAGCTGTAACTTTATAAAAAATGGTTTGCTTGTTTTCTTGAAGAAATACATTTGTGAAACACATGCTTTTGTTATACGATGAGGTACTTATGTGTTATCTGTGCCAGATAAATACACTGTGCCAACCATGGCATCTGTAATACTAATTACACTAACCCTCATACAGCCAAAAATAAAACTACCATCATAAATATATTTTATAGCTAAAAGTTGTCAATCTGATGTTGTATGTTTAATAAATGTATACTAAATTATTGTCTTGTATTATTTTAGTTTGCTTTCATATTATTTACCATTTTTAACGATGTTATATAGTTACTATTTTGAATACAACTGCCCATCCGCAATGATAAACATGATTGAAGATTAATCACTATTTTTGGCAATCTATCTTTCTAGAACAGATAATATGTAAGTACTTATGAATATTGAATAGCCCAAGTCATATAATATAATAAAAATCAAGTAAAGACTTTAGATTCTCCCCCCCCCAATATTTTTTAGAGTGACTGAAATCTGAAACTGATAACTTCCTCTGCGATTTTTTATCTTGCACACACTGATAAGTTCTTAAAATCAATGCAACATTCAAATTTAAAGTATGTCAATTGCACAAATGCAAATCTTCAAAAGCTCTTTTAATAAGAAAAATCACTATTTTCTATAAATGACCTTAAACTTTTCAGTAAATTTTGTCAGCAATGTAAAACGATAAGATATTTTTAATTCCAAATGACAACATGTTTCTATCAGACAGAAACCTTAACAATACGGAAATGTTGACATCAGGACACCTCTTCAATTTGCTTCACGTCATTATGAGTCCCCAAATGATGCCATTAGAATTTTCTAATCCTAACATTTCCAAAACTTGGGTCCTCTTGTAAAAAAAAAAAAAGTGGGGGTGCAAAGGCTTCTTTTTAGTACTAGGCAATTTCAACACATTAATACATTGTCTTCCTCATTAGTTATCAAAATGTTATTCTTTTCTGCAACAAATTTATGCATCCTAAAGGACCCATCAGAATTTGTTTTATGCATCCTTTTCCCAATTTCTTGCATAAAAGATGTATCAACACAACAGCATTGCTGAGTCACTAAAAAATGTGCTAGAGGAACGTAAAAACTTATTCTGAATGCCAATGATCCTACTTTTAATAATATCTGTATTAACTTAAAGTATAAATTATTAATTTTAATAATGTAGGACGATTAAGTTCTATAAAGGAAAAAAAAAGACTACTAAACAAATTTACCATCTACAACAATATCCCCCCCCCCCCCCCCAACTTCTTACAGAATGCCCATAATTAAAGTGCACATGTTTGAAAGGTTCCACAAACTAAACTATTTTAAATATTTTAAAAAGCTTTGGTACTTATATTATTTAGAGTAGGCAGAAACGAGCTATGCAATATAAATGATTAGTTTGAAATTTTACTGATAGATGGTGCTTAAATATTAAAGATGTTTTAGCAAAAATAACTCATTTTAAATCAATATCTTTTGAGCAATGATATTCTTTCATAGCAGCTCTGTCATTACTACCAGTTTGATAAGCACACTTTATTAACCCTCTGACCGCCGAACAATAGGGCAAAATTTTAATGTTGTTTTCTCTAATTTTTTAAAAATGCTAAAAAAAAAACGTTATTTTAAACATGATATAAAAAACTTAAACACTTATATGAATATAATCGATGAGATTATTAATCATCTCTATAATAAAACTGTAAGTCATGTGACTGTCATCAACAGTACCGGGATGCCCGCTTCACTTTTTCATATGCCAGGCGGCCATTTTTATTCAAAATTATTCCAAAATTTAATTCCAAAAATAAATTAAATTTAATTCCAAAATTATTCCAAAATTATTTACAAAAAAAGATTCATTCGTTGTGAACGTTTAAAATATTAAACCATGAATTTTTGGACCGCTGCCTGGTGTGAAAAAAAATAATTCGCACCAGTGAGACAGTCAAAGTTTACCATAATTCTGTTCTATACAACTCAACTTGCTTCCGGATCTTTTTTGACGTAAGTTGAACTCATGTAATAATATTTAATGGATCAAATTTCGAAACGAATTGTCAGCTTTTATTTTTCGCGTGTGCAAATTAGAAACGATACTTTAATTTTGAAATCAAATGTTTTGATTTATGATATTATTTCTTATTTATCTATTTTCTATTTTAAAGAAAAATGTGAACGTCATGTATTTTAAATTGGAACAGCTGTCACAGACGCACATGGGTTGGTGCGATTTTTGCGAGAAAATCCCATTTTCAGGTACCTATAAGAGATTACTAAAACAGCATGTACTTTTATTTTATTATGAAATAGTTTATTTTATATTAAAAAAGACACAATTTTATTATAAAACACACACAATGATTAATTTATTATAAAGTGGGTTAAGCGGTTTTTGTCAAGAAAGATGAAATACATAACAAAAAATATGGGAAATGCTACCACGATCGCAAAAGTTCTTGATTTGTCTATTAGATTTTTCCAGAAGGATTAAGGAAAAAAATAAATTATGAATAAAAATAATTTGTTATAATGCTTAACATACATTTAAGGGCGAACAAACTGGTCGCCTGTGGCGGCTAGTTACTTAATAGTTTTAAAAATACATTATATTTGTAAAATTTATAAATTTAAATAATGCTGATATTGTAATAAAACCTACAGCATAGTGGACGAATATATCAGTTCACGGCGGTGAGAAGGATAATAGAGTTTTTTTTTTTGGCTAAAATTTTAAGGTTTATATGGCTCTTCATGGCTAAAACTGTAAGTTAGAATCTTATGAAATTTGTGATTAAAAAGTTTTAAAATTTAGCTGGTAGGAAATTTTAATGATACACAGCACCATCTGTCGGAAACATTTTATTTTTTATTATTGAAGATCTTGTTTCTGCAATCAGTATAAATACCAAATCTTTTAAAAGTATCACAAATAATTTAGCTTGTACAGCCCTTCAAACACATGCACTTTAATTATGGTCACCCTGTATTTCAAACTAAACTAGTTACAAACATATCTTAAATTCTCTATATTGTAATGTATTTTTTTCAAATAAAGATACCAAAGTTTTAATTGAAAAAAAGCATTTATTATTTTTCATTATAAATACTGAATGCTAGACACCATGCATCATTGTAATTGTTTCCATTCAAAATATCAAGAAAATTTACTTACATAATCCATGAATTTATAAAATACACATTTAATAAATGTTCACATTACTCTTGAAAAATGTGACTTAAAGAATGAATTAAATTTGATTATCAATTTTTTTACTTGGTAACTCGTTATTAAATATGCAACTCATTATTAAATATCTTTCTCCTTCTTTTTTTTTTAGTTATCTTTCAGTATATATTGATAAACAGAAAAATAAGTACATAGACATATTTAGAATTACAGTAAAAATTATTTTCATGAGGTATTCATAAACATTAAAAACTATAATAGACTTTGTTTAATTCAAATTAAAAATAAATAAAACAAAAAATCAAGTTATCCAAAACAAATGATTTAAAAGAAAACCGAGAAGTGAAACAATATGAATCAACACAATTAACAAATAGTGGACTTTACTTTTAAAATTTTCATTTTAATAAGCACAATTTTACTACAAATAATAACAATAAAAATCTACACGAATATAATTTCAGCTACTACTAAAGAGACATGCAAGAAAGTGTTATATCTTCTGCTTGCATATACGGAAATTGGATATACTAATAATATTAATTACAGTCTCATTTAAAGAAGTTCATAATCTTGTTTGCTTTGAATGAGGGCAATTAATAAAATAAAATATTCTTCTTCCTAATGGCTTCTTCCAGATAATTGAGAAAGAAAAAAATATAGAGTTTTTCTGTTGTTTAACTTCTTAGCAATAAAAATCTTACATACATTGAATTAATCAGTTGCATAAATTAAACAAGAACAAAAAATCATGCATCAAGCATAGATTATGAAACACTTTCCAACACAGTCGGAAAACTGTAACGAAACTTCACCGTTAAATAAGGTGAAATAACATATGTAAGTAAACATATAAACAATAACACAATGAAAAATACAGTTTTCGAAATTACCTTCCAGTGTCAAAAAAGTAGTCTGATTATTTTGTGCAGACATGTATTTTATATGAAGGCTTTTGTACACACCACATATCAAGCTAAAAAGCAACTTAAAACTCACTCGCAGCAATTACCAAATATAAACGATAATGTATATTTTTATTTGCGTAGCCCTGTATATGAATTTATTTATATTCCGCAAACTTCTATTAGTCTACTAACCTTAAGCAATTCGCTCCCATAGTCTGTAATACTTACGAATTCTCTGGTGTAGCCTTGTGTATGATCAACCGAGTTTATAAACACACACGTACTATGAAAAAATTTAGTTAACTTAAAAAAGCAAACCAAAGTTGAAAACGACTTATCACACATAGAGTGTACATATTGCATATGTACTGTAACCGATATCTTTTGTGTGTCCCTGTAAATAAATGCAATGCACACCACACTTTCAAGAGAGCAATTTATAGTGCATCTCAGTAATGTATATAATTTTCCTTATGTTTGAAATAGTGAAATATCACTAAATTACTCTGCAAACGATTTTTCCCCATAGAACAATGTGTAACAGAATTTTTTTTTTTGACCCTGTAAGTGAATAAATGCATGCTTTGCACCCCATATTCTACAAAAAGCATGTTTTAATGCGCTTCATAATTATATATCAATTTCATCATGTTTCAAATGACGTATGATCATAAAAATGCGCTTCAAATTATTATTTCCCAATGACTGTAATGTAACTGATTACTTTTAACTGTCCCCGTAAAAAAAACTATAAGTGCTACACACTTCACTTGAAATAGGGCACATGCTATAGTAAACAACAATAACATACAAAGATTTCAGAGCAATCCGAGCATATTTATGTTTGTTAGAGCACGGACAGACAAACCAAAGTCATAAACACTTTTCAACTAGGTTGGAAAGCGTCAAAAATCTCAAATTATCCAAAATAGGGAATTGAAACTTTGCTTTAGATAATAATTTTTAACATTGTTTTAAATTCTACTTTTAAAGGGAATGAACTTTATTCAAATTATCCAAGATTGGATTAAACAAAGTCTACTGTATAAGCTCTGCAACTTGCACCTTATTAACTAAATAAATTTAATTACAATTTTAATAGATGTTACAAAAAACATCTAAACACTTTCAATTCAACATAAAGAATATTTCACTAGATTTTAAACAAAAATGTAACTGTATAAGTACAACAACAACTTTTATGAACACAACTGTTGTTATATATCACAGTAATAACAAAAAAATATATTAATAACAATGTACCCAATAAATTATTTCAACAAATTTTATATACTTTAGGACATAAGAAGCAGACTTTTTGTAGAAGTTTTCAGCAATATTTACAAGGAGGAAATCTTAAAGCTTGACAAAAAAGGAGAAAATAACTCCTGTTTGTTTTGATAACTTTACTTTTTACAGAAAGTGTTAAATAAAGAAATGTATTCATGTTATGGATTAAAACACTTGAAAATACTTTTAACAAAAAATTTTAAAAGTACCAAAAGAAAGAAAAAGTTACACCATGCAATGCAGTACATGATTTTCATATCTGTATTAAAAAAACCCAAATTAATCTTAAATACTTGAAAATTAAGAGTAAAAAAAAAGTAGCAATAGTAATTTAAACAACAGCAGGTTTTAAAGTAATTTGATTTTAAAACAACAGTAAATTTATACTAGTAAAGCATGGTGCAATATCAATAATAATAATAATAATAAAAACTTTGTGATATTACATCTTTAATAACTTTAGTGTTTTTTGAATATTTCTTCTAATTAAACTCGGCATCTTGTTATCTGTTACTGTCACTAATTATAATTAACAGATAAGACAATTTTGACACTATGTGATTTTTTAAAAAACAAAACTGTATTGCCTATTTACTACTACTGAAGTGCCCAAGGTAAAATCAGACACTAGAAGGACCATAAAATTTTCTAACCAGTGGCATAATTAAAGGGTGGCTGAAGTGGCAAATGTCAGGGGCCTCAAGGCTTTTTCATTTTTCCTGTGTGATCTTGTGATTAGGGTACTTTCCTAGCAGTCTTCAGGGTACTGGGATTTTGCCTGTACTGCAATTAATGACTGACACAGCCATGGTTGTTGTTCTGAAGTGTGTGTGACAGTTGAGGCTGGAAAAGGCCTTGTGCACAGGGAAAAAACAAACATAATATATATTTTTGTAATGTAATAGTTTTATTTGTATTTGCAAATTACTTATTTCGCATAAGATTTTTATCTGTTATGGAACATGTGATGTGTTTTTAAGCGCTGCTAAACTTAACACTAAAAACAGAAAGTTGATCCTATTTAAGGACATAGATAACATAAAATGCTTCGAATTTTCAATTTTGTGGTTTAAATATATAACAGACTTAGACAATCTAGAAAATAATTAATTTATATAGTTTCACAATATATAAACCCTTAAACAGAGCCTTTAAGTTTGCAGACTAATATGACACAAATATATGTAAATATTTTTATCACCTTTTCCCAGAATGCATTATTTACATATTTAAGTACACTTTTTATAAAATCTATTAAAGCTAGAGAGATGAAACTTTCCATGCTTGTATTGCAAATTTGTCTCTTTAGAATTATCTAAAATTATGAATGAAACTGTAATATTTCAAAAGATATATACAGGAAAACATTAAAATATTTTTTTGTAATTTTCTAAATGTTTCAGTAGTTATTTTTTTTAATTTTACTTCATTTTGAGAAAAAGGAAAAGCGCTTCCTATAATTATTCAATTATATGTTTTTAATCCCCATGTAAAATTTAAAGAAGTTACCTGCAATACTACTTTAGAAAAGTGTACGTAACTGATAATAAGTCATAAGCAAGTTAAGTAAAAATTAAGCATTCATACTAAATAAAATTATGCAAGTAGCAAGTTTTTTTTTTAGTTGTATATAAACTATAATATATGTATTTTAGATGAGAAAATAATTTAACATGGATATCTGTTCATGAACAAATTTCATGGTTTTAAACAATATGCTAAATTAGCTTCATTCACAGTGCCAAGATGTCATCTGTGTCCTTAAATACTATAAGTGTGATATTTTGAAGTAATAAAATCAAACTAGTTGATGTCACTGTTTTCAAGATAAACAACTGAGACAGCAAAAATTGAGATGCTGATATGGCACCGATTATAATCAAACTTACATACTTGTGATTCATTTTGTATTTTGGAGTTTGAATATGAACTGTTAAGAGCCAATGCTGCTTGATTTTGATAAATGGCAACTGTTATTTTAATGACTACTTAATATTATAATAATGAATATTTACTTTATAGTGAAATATATTTTACAGGTATGTTACATATTTTATTGCTTAATCAAATTATCCTTTTTATTATATAAATATCCCTGTTCCTGTCCATATGCATATGTTTCTCATGCAAACATTTTAGAAAGCTTATTGATTGTGAAAAAGGTGGAAGTTACTAGTTTTAAAGGAAAGAACCTTGCCAAAGTTCTTGCACTAGGCAAAAATTTTGCTAGGGATGGCTCTGCTCAGGGCTCTGGCAGAAATTTACTGTTTTTGTTTGTGTACATGGGTCCTCATGAACATAGTTATGCCACTGTTTTTAGTTGATAGTAAATTAAGAAGATATGGTTCAGAAACTTGTACAGGGTTACTACATCACCTGGAAAAGTCAGGGAATTCGGAAATTGGCCTAATAAGTCAGGGAATTCGGAAATTGGCCTAATAAGTCAGGGAATTCTTAAATTGGCCTAATAAGTCAGGGAATTTCAATATTTTACCTAAAATCTGGAAAAGTCAGGGAATTTAATAAAATTTCATGAGATTTGCCAAATAAGCACGAGCCTTGTGCAATGATAAGAGAGAAAAATCTTCCATGTTTTCACAGATTCCAGTTTTTGTTTTCTTTAGAAATTTCACTTAAATCGCTCTGCTCATAAAAATTCCCACTTCCTATTCTTACCATCCCCACACACAGATTAAGATTTTAAAAACTCATTAATGTACTTTTTAACCATTGGGAAAATGGTTGTTGATTTCGGTCAAGAATGGACCTCTTGACATCGCCACTTTATTTGACGTCGTCACTTTATTTTTTTAAAGCATTTTTTACGAAATTCTGTAATTTTAGAAGAATTTTTAAGGAAATTCTGTAACTTTAGAATAATTTTTCTTTGAATATGCAATAGAAATGCATAAAATTGTTACAAAAATGTTAAAGTTGCAAAAAGGATAGATGCAAATTATCAGACATGAAAAATAAAGTAGAAATTTGGTACTTTCGTGTTATAGCGGGCCCCAAGGATGAAATATTTACGACCAAAATTTAGCGACGTATGAGGCCAAGTTATAGTCATATAACACACCTGAAAAAGTAAGGGAATTTCATTCTCCTACATGAGTAGCGACCCTGCTTGTAAATTCATCCTATATATGCAAACACCCCCAAATGATTTTGAGATAGCATAAGTTGCCATCAGGGGAAATTCAACTTGTCATCAGTTACAAGATTAGATAAAACATGTTCGTTAAAACATGACAAGCTAAATGTACTCAAACGCTTCTATTAATTTTATTTTATATCATTGCATTTTATATGATTTATGTGCATTGTACTTAAATATATCAATATCCAGTGCATTCCTCATTTTTGCCATCTAATATTCCACACAGTCTAACAAGTTACACATTTCAGATTCTTAAAGAGTCTTCATATCAACTATAATTAATAAATGCAATTCAAAAACAAATGAAACTATAGGTGGGGTTTGGAAACATTCTCATTAAGAACAATTTAACCACTTAGAGGGCAATGGTGGGAAACTATTATTCCAAAGAATTATAAGTGGTTAAGTAATTTCTTCTGGATTAGAAAAAATGGCCTAATTAAAAAGTACAATTTTTCTTACATCAGTTGAAAGTTTTCTTTCTAATTAGCAACAGGCTGCACTAATAATGAAAACATTTTTATCAAATATAACATAGTATACTTCACTTTCTTCCATCAACTTTTCACCATTTACAGAAAACAATCTCGCTCTTTTAAAATTATAATCTGTTTACAAATCTATAAAACTATAAAGCATGTAAATTATTGCTTAAAATACATTTTCAGGAAAGACAGTAATAAATTTAAAATCATGGGCATATGAATACCCCGAATAAACAAATCTGAAATATCTTGAATAAATAAATATAGATGGGCTTCTAAGCATCTATTTCAAAAAGAATTTGAGCAGTTAAACAACAAATGCTCCAACACCAAATTAGAAACAGAATATTCCATTTATTACTAAATTTCTATCATGACAGACAGCTGTATCTTTTTTCTGAATAATTGTTATAGATTGTAAAATTGACTGCATTTAAAAAAAGGAACATTATTTCACAGTCTCTCATTAGAGATATAAATGACATTTCAGTCTTTGACATTATTGATGTTGAATTGTTATAAAATACACCTTATTGCTACATGTTAAAATTTTAAAAAGTTTATGATAAGCTTCTACAAAGACTACAAGCAATTAAAGAAACTCCTATGAATTGTACTAAAACAGGCTAGTATTTCAAACTTCATAAATTTAGAGTCTAAATGAAATAAATATTTTTAACCTAAAAGTTGATTATGTATATACATCATGATGACAAAAAAGGACGCAGCTTCCAGTACTCTTCTGTTTGCATTTCTGTTAGACGAGACACAGTTCTGTCAAAAGCAAAGACTTCTTCTTCTCCACTAAAAAGACTTGCTTGTTCATTTTCCTGAAAATATAAATTCCACATAGCTAAAAAATTCAAAATTTCCATTTCAATTAAAGCCACATTAAGGTTGCTTTAAAATCAAAATCCACTACTTTAAGATACAATAAAAAAATTCAACACACATAATGTTTAAGATATCATGGTTCATATGGACTTGAGAAGAAAAAGATGCAGGTAGTTATTGCTTAATGGTTTCAACAATAAAATTGGCTCTGGATAGACGTTGTGTTTTATATGTTTTGCACTCTTTTTTAACTCCAAAAATTGAGCCCTTTTTAAAACTTTCATAGAAAATTTTCTATTACTAATGTGTATTTCTAAAATTAAATATTATGTAATATTAATCAGAATTAATGTATAGCGTCAAACAAGAATGTTTTGCATCAAATTTCAGTCAATTAACAAACAATTAAAATAATGTTTTGATATTATAGATAAATAATATTTCAGCTAATAAACTAATCACAATCTCTGCACCAATCTACCATCTATGTTACTCAAAGGGATGCGTGTGATCCACACCTTCATGTGACAAATGTTGACAAAGAACATTAAAAAGTTTAATTAATCTTCCATTTATAAACCTAAAATATAACATGCATCTATAAATTTTCATAAATTTCCTTAGACGATCATCTGTTTAAGCAATATAAAATTTAATAAACAATTCCTTCCCAGTGGAAAGTGCTTTTCATGGTTATAAGTAAATTGTTAAGGTTAAATCTTTAAATCAATTAAAATTCTAAGATAATGTAATTTATTTTAAAATATAATGAAATTAAGGAATATTTAAACATATTTTCTTCTTGCTTGAAATGTTTGGCATCTTTACTATGCTGGTCGGCAATTGTGTGCACTGCATACAGACCATTTAAAAATGTGTTTCAAATTATAGCCATGAAAAAGTCATGGTCATCCTAATAATATTATAAATCTGACTGTGTGCAAATGTTAGGCTGAAGCCAGCGTCAAAATGAAGCATTTAATTATCCTGTATCTTTGCATATAAGTTGATTATAACCCTCAAATGAATATAGGCTGGTTTTCGTTTATTTTATTTCAATATTTTTCTTAAAAATTAAAATTTTCATTATTTTCATACAGAATAAATGGACATTTTTTCGTATATTTTACAATGGTTGGTTGGTTTGGATGTTTTGGCCAAAAGGGCCCGGGTTTGCAGCTTTTTTAAAATGGTTAAATTTAGTTTACCGTTGCTAATACTTTATTGTTGCCAATATAAAATAAAACCCCTGAGTAATAATTTTTAATCAACAATTTATTTTCAAGTGAAAATTTTCCACGTGAAAAATTAAAAGGAAATGAATTATTTAAGAATTAAACAGAATATGAAATGATGTCATATTAGAAATAAAACGTGCGTTTTCAAATATTTGATAATAATACAAAGTGCATAAATACCAGTAAGTATGGAAAGCAAGCGAATATGATGTCATATATAGACAAATAAAACAGATTTGTTTTGATGTTGAAATAAAATGATCTTGGGTTATCAAATTATTTGTGATTAATTTCTTTTTTTTTCTTTTTTTTTCACATGAAAGGAATTATTTTAAATGTACGTAATATATGTATTTTAAATGTATGTGTTGTAAATTAAAGTTGTGTTTTAAATGATATGAGTGAAAGATTTATATTTTTAATGAATTCAATACGAATGATGGGATAGGTTGGCGATTTATCGTCTGCACACGGCTAACATAAAGATACCATATTTTTAATTTAAATTATAAAAAGTAAAAAAAAAAAAAATAATAATAAAAAAAAAGTTGGATGGCAAATGTCAATGATATGCATCGCAAAATTATCCGTATCGAAAATCAGAAAATCTTAATAAAAATAACTATATTTTTTAAAAGAAAGTTGCTTTTCTCATAAAAGCTAAAGATTTAGTATGATTGTGTCGAAGTAACAGCATTTTTCCTCTATCATTTTCCCACAATCGAAAACACATTTGTAAATCGTCGTTTCGAACCGGAATTTAATTTTACATTTCTTTTAGTTTTAAAATAGGAAAAACTTTTTTTTGTTTTTAAATATAGCTTTTTTTAAAGTTGTTTCATAATAGATTTTTGTAAAGTCTTGCAGGATAAGAAAAATTGCATAGATTTTAAAGCAATGTTTAAGTAAAATTACAATATTTTTTTAACTTATAAAACAACAATGTTATCGAAAAGAAAATCGATTTTACCAACAAATTCGCGTAATGCAAAAGCAAAGAAGAAATAAAAAAGTAATTAATCTTTCCTTCCAGTTGAATTGTGTAAACTTGAACAAGCCGATCGTGTAAACTTGAACAAGCCGATCGTGCCAATTCATAACATTATAAACGTGAAAGCGCGTTCTATACAGTATATTTTTTTTACATATAGGTAGAACATTTGTGAGAATAGGAAGGTTAGGGGTCTGTAATTAGGTCCATAGACAATTTGATTTTTTTTTTCATCAAGTGAAATTTGGCGCAAAATGAAATACATTGTTGTAACCAGATTTGTTTTTTGCTTGGTAAACACTTAATGATATTTTAGATGATCATTTCCCCGTTCACCTTTGATGCCAACTATGACTGTAAAACATATTAAAAAATATTAGCCGATAATTTTCTAATTTTCTTATTGCTTCATGATGTAAATAGACTTCCTGGTTCATACTTTAAACCTGAATCAGTCATGCCATTGTCGTTCAATTTTTATTCCTAATCCTAACCCTAATCGAATCCTATCCTAATCCTGATAATAACTTTAAAGAATATTCTTTGACACGAATATGTAAATGAAATCAATATCCATAAATGGAATGAATGGAAAATATAATAAATAGAAATGGCAAAATAAAATAACAAGAAAGTACATTTATTCGACACCTAACCCTAGAGAAAACGTAAAAAATTTCAAGCGCATGAAATAAATCAAAATAATCCTATATATACTAACAAAAATATGTAAATTTAGATTATCAGATTTGTGTCGTCGGTATTTATTTGCTTATAGTGTTCTTGACGCAATAGAGAAAATATCGAGGTTAAATTGGGCAGAATTTAAAGTACTTTCTAGCAATCTTTATTTACATTTTAGAATCGCATCAGATTGTTATATCTTTGTGAAATATCTATCAATTTATAAAATCCACAAGCAGTTTGTTCACTATTTACACCACTTAGCGTGAAGCACTTAATTATTAATATATACATAAACAAGATAATGTAGTAAGAAATGTATAACATATGTCTATGCAAATAAACAATATAATAATGCCCATTTAGCAATGCACACATATACAAATTGTACACCAAATACCACCTAAAATGCACTGTTGTATAGAAGAATTCTGCCAGTGTTGTTTTTCGTTTTACGAAGAGGAATTCCTCGATTTTCACGATTTTACTTGGTGCTCCTTTTTTTATTAGTTGCAGTTTCATTTTCGCGATTGTATATATTATTGGGCATGAAATTTCACTTTTTTAAGACTGGGTTATGTCAAGGCCCCTATAGCAAAGAAATACCGTATGGTCTCCTATAAAATATGATAAAGCTTTGGTTAATTATATATGTTGTTAATTATCAAGTGAAATGTTTTACTAAGTTAATGCATTTATTCTTTTTTTAATGTTACGTGAACGAAGTCACGGGTAACAGCTAGTAATATTATAAATCTGATTGTGTGCAAATGTTAGGCTGAAGCCAGCGTCAAAGTGGAGCTTTTAATGATCCTGTATTTTTGCATGTAGTTTGATTATAACCCTCAAATGAACATAGACTAGGTTTTATTTATTCTATTCAAATATTTTCTTTAATAATTAAAAATTTCATTATTTTCATAGAGAATAAATGGACATTTTTCAATAAAATTTAACCATTTTACTTTATCGTTGCCAAAAAGTAAAAACTCGGAAAAATAATTTTTCCTCAACAACTAATTTTCAATTGAACGATTTTCACGTGAAAAATGAAAATTAAAAAGAATTCAAAAGAAGATGAATTTCCGTGATATTTGAAACAACATTATACATGAAGTATGAATATCGGTTACATTAAAAAGATCTTTTTCTGTCAAAAATTGCGTTATAATTAGAAGGAAAAATGAACAATAATTATATTATTAAAAATAGATTTCGCTTGGACCATGGAACTATGAAAAGGATCCTCCTCGGTTTGGAGAAATATGATGTCATAAATAAAACATCTAATTTCCAAATGTTCGTAATAATACAAGGAGAATGAATATCAATGTATAATGAAAGTAGATAGATAATGGACGTATTATTTAAGATGAAAAACTGAATATTTTTTATCGTTACTGATTAAAAATTAGCTTGAATACCAGTTACAAATGTGAGTTTTCCGCTAAAATTTATGCCCTGATTGCCAGAAAAAGAAAATTAACAAGAATTATGCCATTAAAAAGAGATTTCTCTGAGGAAAAAGTGACGTCATATTTGAAATAAAACGGGAATTTTCACATGTGTTTTACAAGGAGCGTGAATCAATTCCTTACATTAATAATACAAGGATCGGTAAGTTTAGAAAGTAAATGAGTTTCACGCCATATTTAAAACGAAAAATTTGAATTTTTTTTTTTTGTCTACACCGATTATTAAGCATTAATATGTTATCATTGATCCGAGGATGTCATAAACTCTCAGAATTAAAAAAAATAATTTAAATTCCGAGATTTTTTTTTTTTTTTTTTGTAAATTTTAACGAAGTTTCTCTAAAAATGGCAACTAAATTATTCCATTTTTGTGGATAAAAAAGAAGAAATAAAACGGATTAATATATTTTTTCTCATTAAAACTGAAAAAAAAGAATTTTCAATTTGAATAGATAGTGAAAGAAAAAAAATCTTGATTACAGTAAAATTTTTGAAAAATAAAAACGTATTTTCACATATTCAAATTTCATGAATCAATTTATTCTGAGAACAAAAAGTCGTCTGTCAACATATTTTCATTTAGAAATAAAGATTTTTTTTCAGGTATAAATTAAATCAAGGAGGCAAATTTAAGCTCCTTGCAGTTAGGTCTATAATTATTGCTCCCTATTCACAAGAATTGAATTTAATGAAAAAGAATATACCATTTCCATTATCTTTGAAGGATGCTATTAAAACGTTTCACAAAGGCGTTAAAAGTAAAATACTTTACCAGGTAAACTTGACATATGTTTTTACACAATTCGCCGATTTCCACGATTTTATTTGGCCCGCCTTTTTTCATTGGTTGCAGTTTGCTTTTCGTGATTATTTGTCACAAAATTTCACTTTTTTAAGAATTAGTTATGGCAAGGCCTCTATAACATGGAAATACTGTTAGGTATAAAGGTACACTTTGTGTGGTTATCAATACGAAAAAGCTAAAAACAACGTTGAAGCACACAAATTAAAAAACTTTAAAACACATACGGCCGTTTCAAAGATGCATAGATCCCCTTCATCAGTGTAAGGTGTGGGGAAAAAAAAAATGTTAAAAGGGTTCAAAAGACCCACGCTCGGCTATAGCCCCGAGTACTGGCTGTAGTCTGATGACTACAGCCAGTACTCGGGGCTATAGCCGAGCGTGGGTCTTTTGAACCCTTTTAACATTTTTTTCCCCACACCTTACACTGATGAAGGGGATCTATGCATCTTTGAAACGGCCGTATGTGTTTTAAAGTTTTTTAATTTGTGTGCTTCAACGTTGTTTTTAGCTTTTTCGTATAGAAATACTGTATTGTCTCCTATGGAATGTGATAAAGAGTTAGTTAATTATTTACGTTTCTAATTATCGGGAATGAAATATTTTGCTTAATTAATGCATTTATGCTTCTTTTAATGATACGTGAACGAAGTCACGGGTAACAGCTAGTAATATTATAAATCCGATTGTGTGCAAATGTTAGGCTGAAGCCAGCGTCAAAATGGAGCATTTAATTATCCTGTATCTTTGAATATAGGTTGATTATAACTCGGAAATGAACATAGGCTGGTTTTCGTTTATTTCATTCAAATATTTTTCTTAATAATTCAAAATTTCATTATTTTCATAGAGAATAAATGGACATTTTTTCGTATAATATTTTAAAATGGTTAAATTTACTTTACCGTTGTTAATATTTCATCGTTGCCAAAATTAAATCAAAATCTGGAATAATAATTTTTACTCACCAATTTATTTTCAAATGAAAAATTTCCACTTGAAAAATGAAAATGAAATTAATTATTTAAGAAACAGAATATGAAATGACGTCATATTAGAAATAAAACTTGAGTTTTCTAATATTTGATAATAATACAAGGTGCTTAAATACGAGTAAGTATGGAAAGCAAGCGAATATGATGTCATATATCGAAAATAAAACAGATTTACTTTGATGTTGAAATAAAATGATCATGAGTTATCAAATTATTTGTGATTAATTTCTCTATTTTTGTTCTTTTTCTATTTCACATGAAATGAATTATTTTAAATGTATGTGTTGTAAATTAAAGTTCTGTGTTTTAAATGAAATGAGTGAAAGATTTATATTTTAATACGAATTCGATACGAATGATGGTGATAGGAATAATACTTGGCGGTTTATCGTCTGCACACGGCTAACATAAAGGTACCATATTTTTAATTAAAAAAAAAACTTTGAAAAGATATTGGACGGCAAATGTCAATAATATGCACCGCAAAATTATCCGTATAGAAAATCAGTATAGAAAATCCGTATAGAAAATTTTTTTGAAAGAAAGTTGCATTTTTTCATAAAAGCTAAAGATTTAATATGATTGCGTCGAAGTAATAGCATTTTTCCTCTATCATTTTTCCACAATCAAAACACATTTGTCGTTTCGAACCGGAATTTAATTATACATTTCTTTTAGCTTTAAAATAGTAAAAACTTTGTTGTCTTTTTTAAATATAGCTTTTTTTAAAGTTCTGTTTCATAATAGATTTTTGTAAAATCTCGTAGGTTGAGAAAAATGGCATAGATTTTAAAGCAATGTTTAAATAAAATTACAATCTTTTTAAAAACTTAAAAAACAACAATGTTATCGAATCGAAAATCAATTTTACCGACAAATTCGCGTAATGCAAAAGCAAAGAAGAAATCAAAAAGTAATGAAACTTTTCTTCCAGCCGAATTATGTAAACTTGAACAAGCCGATCGTGCCTATTCATAATATTATAAACGTGAAAGCGCATTGTATATAGTAGAAAAGTTTTTCACACATAGGTAGAAAATTTCCGAGAATAGGAAGGTTAGGGATCTGTAATCGGGTCCATAGCCAATTTGCTTTTTTTTAATCAAGTGAAATTTGGAGCAAAATTAAATACATTCTTGTAACCAGATTTGTTTTTACGTGGTAAACACTTAATGGCATTTTAGATGACCATTTCCTCGCTCAACTTTGATGCCAACTATGACTGTAAAACATATTAAAAAATATCAGACGATAATTTTCTTATTACTTCATGATGTAAATAGACATCCTGGTTCACCCTTTAAACCTGAATTAATCATACCATTGTCGTCCAGTTTATAATCTTAATTCTAACCCTAATCGTATCATATCCTAATCCTAATAATAACTTTAAACAATATTCTTTGAAACGAATATGTAAATTAAATCAATATCCATAAATGGAATGAATGGAAACTAGAATAAATAGAAATGGCAAAATAAAATAACAAGAAAGTACATTTATTCGACACTTAACCCTAGAAAAAGTGTAAAAAATTTCAAGCGCAGGAAATAAATTAAAATAATCCTACATATACTAACAAAAATATATAAATTTAGATCATCAGATTGGTGTTGTCGGTAGTTATTTGTTTAGAGTGTCCTTGACGCTATAGAGAAAATATCGAGGTTAAATTGGGCAGAATTTAAAGTACTTTCTAGCAACCTTTATTTACATTTTAGAATCGCATCAGATTGTTATATCTTTATGAAATATCTATCAATGTATAAAATCCACAAGCAGTTTGTTCAATATTTACACCACTTAGCGAGAAGCACTTTATTTAATATATACATAAACAAGACATAAAATAATAACGCAGTAAGAAATATATAACACATGTCTATACAAATAAACAATATAATAATGCCCATTTAGAAATGAATACATATACAAATTTCATACCAAATACCACCTAAAATGCACTGTTGTATAGAAGAATTCTCTCAGTGTTATTTTTCGTTTTACGAAGAGGGAGGGATTCGTCGATTTTCACGATTTTACTGGGCCCTTCTTTTTTCATTGGTTGCAGTTTCATTTTCGCGATTGTATATATTATTTGGCATGAAATTTCACTTTTTTAAGACTGGGTTATGTTAAGGCCCTTATAGCAAAGAAATACCGTATTGTCTCCTATAAAATGTGATAAAGATTTGGTTAACTATATAAGTTTTTAATTATCGAATGAAATGCTTTGCTAAATTAATGCATTTATTCTTTTTTTAATGTTACGTGAACGAAGTCACGGGTAACAGCTAGTTCTAACATAAAGTCCAGTAACACAGGTGAAATAAGACATGAAACAGGCTTAGTGAAAACAAACACAAAAGTAAAAACACATCCATCCTTTTCTCTTGATATACAAATCGGAAATGCACCAGTTTCTCTAAATACAAGTGTGCCATCGTGATGTCGGTAGTTAAAAGATTTATTTCCTGACATGCTGTTATGACAAACTTATAGCTCGAAACTTCATAACTTAAAAATACACGAGACTTCTGAAGCTTGCGAAACATAATTTTAAAAACTAACTGTAGATGACAGTTTAAATAAGCATTCTACCTGGCAGAAATAAGATCACAACACAGCATGAGCACAAGTATTCTTCATTCCAGAAGCATTCACTAAAATGACAAAATCATATGAATGACGCAGAAGCGAATTGCTTCTGATACAGACAGCTTATGCCATCTATCAAGGATCGGCAGCACTGTCTCAGTGAACACAGCTTGAAAGATGTAAAACAGAAGAATGCTGGCCGAAAGAAAAATCTGCCTGATGAATGAATAAAATAAATAAACAAGTTGGAAATTGTACGTCAAACGTTACAAACGAGGTGCGTTCGTACGCACGTTTTAGAATTAAATTCATGATATCCCGTGCGTAGAACGGGTTAAACAGCTAGTTAAGTATATATTTTATGACACTGTTCATACAAATATCTTAACTAGTTATATAAATATTCAGATATATATGTATCAGCTAGTTATATAAATATTCAGATCTTGATGATTTTTAATTCTGTGAAATGAATTATATCGTCTGCAGATTAATTTCTGTCATAAAATAAGTGTCTCGGTCGCTTGACGATTTAACATCCATCGGAAGCTTCTCTAACAAGAAAGCACCGATTTAAAAAAAAAAAAATTCAAATTTCTTAATAAATATTTTTATTAAAATCTCCTAAAGTTTTGATTCGATTTTAATAAAATTTGAAATGTCTCGACAAAATTCTGCAAAGATAATATATTTTAAATTGCAAACCATTTGGTTGGGTAGTTTTTGCGTTGTTATATGCGGACAGACAGACAGACGGACGGACAGACAGACAGACAGACGGACGGACAGACGGACGGACCAAACGACGACTATAGGTGCTACGTATTTATATAATTACGAACGCACCTAAAAAGGATACTTAGGCTAAGAGATATATAAAAGCAAACTCCAGCTAAAATTGTAAGTAATAACTATTATAGCTGGAGCAACAAAACCTTTCAATAAGGTAGAAGTGATTAGATTAGAAATCTACCCAGGACTGTATTTAAGCAACCATATAATAACTATTATAACCAGCCACTAGGACATACAGCCAAAGCATTGATACCAAACAACTTACATTTTAAAGAATTACGCCTTAAAAACACAAGAAAAATATCACAAATAAACAGACTTTATACAACTTCTTTACACAAATTCAGGAAAAGGATTTTTCAATGATTTGAAACTGTTCCTTTAAATTTGATTATAATAAGTGGCTGATTTTATTAACCAGTGATTTAAAAAATGACAGGTACTGTATCTAAAAAAAAAACTCCAAAAAAACCTCATTATACTGTAGGATTTATTGTTGCACTATTGGAACAAGACTTTATATGAACTCAACACCTAAAGTTCAAATTCAGAAATTTATATAACCTTACACAATTGTCCTACAATTCTTTCATAAAACAAAAACATAAGCACTGGACTAAGATAAAAAAGTTAATGCCAAACTCTAAAAATACTAAGACTCAAATGAAACAAAATTAAAAACCCTTTCCCAGTCAAACATCATATTGACATCCTTTACAAAACTACTGATGACCAGAGTTGTATAATATAGACGCATGCCGTTCGCAGAAAGTTTTCTGCAAAATTTGCAACTTTGCACAAAAAATTTTTAAGGGGAAATTTTTTTTTATTTATTTATTTATTTTTTTTAAATACCAAAAAATTAAAAATATTCCCCAATTTTATGTACGATTTATTTACTGTTTGCGCACAATTCAAATTTTAAAGATGCAAAACATTGTTGTGACATTACAGACTCTTGCAAAGAAGTAAAAATATTAAGGATTGGTTTGTTTCTAATTGCATTAACAAAATATTTGATAAGAATTCAGCTCTTCCTATCATGGATTTTTAGCTTTATTATTATTTTTAACCAAAATAATTATTCTTTAATTAATATTAATTAATTTTAAATGGTAATTATTTTAAACTACTGTTTTTAATTTATATTGTCAAAATAATATAACATGTAATTTCATTAAACATTAAATTAATTTGCAGAAAGTTTTTGACTCAATATTTATGTGCGCAGAAAGTTTTTGGTTTTATACAAGTCTGCTGATGACTCACTTTCATTGAAAAACAATGCTTCACAGCCAAACCTTATATGATGCTGCTTTTTGAAACAGTTCTGTGATAGGAATGTTAAAACCATTTAATAATGTTTAAAATTATACGCATGAAAAAGTTGTGGTCATTTCAACATAAAGTTCAGCAATACAGGGGAAATGCTTTAGGAAACAGGCTTAGTTAAAAACAAGCACAAAAGTAAAAACATATACATCACTTTCTCAAGAAATACAAATCACAACAGCATTGATTCCTCTAAATGCAAGTGTGCCATCGGCCAGCAATTAAAAAATATACTTCCTGATATACTGTCATGACAAGCTTGAAGCTCAAAACTTCATAACTTAAAAATACATGAGACTCATGGAAACAAACAGAAAAAAAACTATAGATGCAACTTTAAATGTGTTTTCTGGCTGCCAGAAATAAGAACACATTATAGAGCAAGAACATGCTTTCCTCCTTCCAGAAACATTCATGGAAGTGATGAAATCATGATGCAGAAGCGAAATGCTCAGATAAGGACATCTTATTGCCATCGGAGATTGGCAGCACTGACTCACTTTGGCAAGAAAATCGGCGAATGTAGAGTGACAAATGTAGCAATAAAAATGGCGACCAGAAGAAAAACATGACTGACAGATGAATAAAAGAAGTTAAAAAGGATACTTTGTGCTAAAAAACATATAAAAGCAAATTAACTAAAACAGTAAGTAATAACTATCATAGATATAGCAATAGATATTTCAATAAAGTAAAAGGTAGAAGCGATAATCCCAAAACACCTATCTAAGACGTAGTGGTAAATACTGAAATTTAATAATAGAGTCAAACTAACTGAAAAATTTAGCAGATTTTCCTTCAGATTTCAAGAAATAACTATATTGCAGAGATATTAGCATTTATTTAGATTCATTCAAACACAAATCAAACTTTCAAAAATAAAAGACAAGTTCGAATTAAAGGGAAAAATTGCAGGAAATTTTTTAATTTTTACAGTTTTATACTACAAAGCACTACAGTAAAACTTTTAAAAATTGAATTCTGCCTGAAATAGAAAAAAAAAAAAATCATGGTCCTGGTTTCAGGAACACCACACAATTACATCTCTACTAAGACAGAAACCTATTTAAAACAAGTTTATTTCAGTTTTATTTTATTCAGCCATGTAATGATGGACGTAGACTTTAGTTAGCCGTGAAAAGTGATCTTGAAAATATATAGTGGGAAATATTTAATGCAGGTTCTTTTAGAAAAAAATAAAATAATCCCTTTCTGGAAGAAAGATTGAGTCGAATGCATCTATGAAGATTTCGAAGAACTTTTAATAACAAGCACAAGAACAGGAGCATAAAACAGGCGAGTGGGTGGTGCCTTAATGTTCGTACAATAGACTCAGAATCTACATGTTTCCAGGACGGCAATCAGAGAAGGAATGCTGATACACATACGCTGTAAATTTCTTCGTTTACATTTCGTGGCATCATAAATTTGGCGAGAGTGCATGAATCAAAAGTATCCGTTAATAAGTAACATATGGATAACTGTTTTAACTTATAGCCAAAATAGCAATTTAGCAAAATTAAACACCGCCAATAATTACGTTACAGAAGAATTTCAGATCCCGTGAGAAGATCAGGGATAGACACAATACTGGCGTAGTGACTGTTGCATAGTCTTTATGATTCAGAAAGAAACAGCTGCATATTGAGAAAGACATAATATACATGAAAAGAGCAGAGTTAAATTGGAGGCCGAAATATTTCTTTTAGTTTTTGTTTTTATCTGATTTAAGCGTTCGATCGCACGTCAGGACTAAACATGAGAATTTGAGTGGGAGCAGAAAAGCTGATCAAATTATCCTATTTGTTCTGAATAAGAGCGCAAAGAGCTTAAATAAAATTTATCAAAACTTTAATAAATGAATTATAGAAAGGGAAATTTATTTAAGTAAAAAAAATAGCTGATTTAAAACTATATGTGATTTCACATCACATATATCTCCCCTTTCACCGGAAAAAAAAAAAAACTGTAGAACGAGGGAGTAGAAACGATCATATGCTCTCGCCAATACGCCCTGAATAATAAATTGTCACTCAAAATATAAATTTCCACAAAACAAACAGTAAGAATATATATATAACTAACACATAATAATGAAATCTTGGCACACACCCACGAACACAAATAATACACAAAATATCTAGAATTATAATGAATTCACAAAATTCCAGAATTCAACATGCATGTTTTGTTGATAAAATGAGGTACCTCTTTATATTTAAATGTCTCATAAACAATCAGCTGCAGCATATTTTATAATATTATGTGTGCACACTAAAATAATTACATAACATAGTCATTTAGACTAGTTATATTACTTGACCTAGATTTTATGTATAAGATAATCAGTCCATAGGTCATTTGGCCACATATCAAACTATATTCAATTATTTGAAGGCCTTTAATATGAGACATATTTTTGTATCAGCAGAATAAATTGCTGTACATATATAAGAAAACTGAAAATAAAGCTAAATGTAAATAAACATATAGCATACTTGATTATGAATAATAATATAAAAGAAAATTTGGCGAAGTAGCATATTTAGAAAAACTGGCATAATTTTGTACCCAAAAATGTAAAATGGCATATGTTGAAAATATTGACGAAAAATTAAGGACAATCAAAAATGTGTAAAAGTGAAAAAAAGGTTTTTATGTAGGGTGAGTGATCTCTCACTACAACTTACCGTCCACAACATATTATCAAATATGACACATGAATAACAACTTCATACGTTGTTGTGCAGGGATGGTAAGGTAAAAAAATGTAATGGAACATTACATTGTATTTAAAAGAGTAAGAAAAATTATGTGAACTATCTAAAATTGCAAATTAAAAAAAATAGCATATGTTGTATTAAATATGAAAAGCAATTTAAATGTGAATTAAAAAATGTGACATCATGTAAAAGAAATGCGACTAAGTGTGTTAGAGAACTAGTGCAAGATGAAGTGTCAGCAAAAGAGAACATATAAACACTGTTCGTTTAATTTTATACCTACATTTACAAAAAAATTTGAAACTAAAAAAAAATTAGCGACAATTGTGTAGAACATTCAATTGTGTGAAAAGAATTATTTGAGAAAGTATGTGTGTACAGTCTGAAAGCAACCATTAATATAACTTCCACCGAAGAAATGACTGGTACAAACACCAAAGGTTGCAATTACATAACAACTGTGAATTGATACTTCCACAAATAAGTGTAGTGTATGAAAAAATGTATGTCTTCAAAAATTACTTATATCGAATGAATAAAGAAGGTAAATTTACGAGCATTGAGTAGGCAAAACAAGGGATGAACTTGAAGTGTGACACATACTTCATAGAGGAAAATAAATGGAGAAAAAAATGAATTTAAATTAGAACATGTACAGTGAAAAGTTATCATTTGCTTGTACTAAAATATTTTACTATTTAATATGTCAGGAATAATAAAAAAACAAAAAGGAGAACCAGTGACAAAAATTCTTAAAAGATATATATAAAAATGTGACTGATGGAATATAGTGTTATACATGTAAGAAAAGGAAATGTGTAAAAATGTTGTGTATGTCCAGGGCCCGACTAGTAAATTTTTGTGCCCAGGGCACTTTCAATTTTTCGTGCCCCCTTAGATTGTTTGATTTACCGATACTAGTTTTTTTTACATATTGCATGCTTATTCAAAAAGTGTCAACTCAAAAAATTACATTTTCCGGAAGATTAAAAAATGGTTCCAGAAATGAAAATAAAATATATTTTCTATTATTTATTGAAATGTGCTTTTAAACATAAGTTGAGATGTGTTTTAGTCATTTCATCGTATTAATATCTCAAATATCACATTTTTTCGGTTGTGTCAATTTTCAAATAAATTTGCAATATGATAAAATTGAATGACTTTATAAATACAGTACACCAATTACTAGAAAATAATGATCTGAAGTCTACTTATTAATGATGTTATTGATATTAAATGATAAAACCAAACGGATACTGAGTGAAAACAAATTTAAAAAATGAAATAAAAATGTTGCACAGTTATGATTTGGAAATTTAGATGAAATTATGAAAATTTTCGTGCCCCTCAGAAATTTCGTGCCCAGGGCATGAGCCCCGGGTGCCCGTGCGATAGTCAGGGCCTATGTATGTCCACAGAATGAAAAATTGATGCCTATATTTCAATAATTTCATGAAAGCGACGTGCACTACAAGAAGAGGAAAAATTTCCTATAAAATCTTATTATGAAAATAATAATATTGCCATACTGGCATGAGTAGTGCACATTTTTCATTTTTCAACTGTAGAAAAAAAATTAGCAAGAAAAAATGGTTATTTAATTTATTTTTATTAAAAAGAATATGTGATTAAGTAAATATGACAGAAAATGTAGATGTAAAGAAAGTGATGAAATGAATAATGAAAAAAAGGTATGTTACCATGATAACTAACATTACCAAAATTGTTGCGATTGCAGTAGGTAACTAAGTACAGTGTTTTTTTACCATAATTGGTGCATATAGCGAATTCTATGAATTCCTCCAATAAATATATGGTATAACTAGTACCTAATTTAAAGTTACATGGAAAACATGATGAGATGATACATGTGCAGAGATTGTGTTAATGGATTATGTTGAATATTACAAGTAGTGTAATTAGAACCTAGAAGTAAGGTATATAATGTTAAAGAAATAGGTGTTAATTAAAAAGGAATGAATGTGAAAAGCTCAGTTGCACATTGAATGGTGGAGCAAATACTTTGACTGGTATTATATATTTATATATCCTTGATTGGTAATACTTGAAACATTGATTAGTAAAAAAAAAAAAACTGTAAATGAGAAAACGGGATGCATTAAGTATATATATTATAGAAGTATGTGTAAATTTACAGGATGAAATACTTGATGCGTTGCACATGAAAATTTCATGAAATGAGTGCACTGGACAGAAATCTGAGTGGATCTCTAATAGGGCTGGATTATTTATCAATAAATCGGTCAAATATTGATATTTTTTAACTATCGCAATAACGATAGCTAAGCTCCGAATCTGATAATATATCCCAATAACGATAGCTAAGTTCTGACTCTACCGATATATGCCAATGACATTTTTCCCCCCGCAGCGCAACTTCGAAATCCTAGAAAAAGCGCTGAAAATTCCGTACTAATATCTGAATAATCCTTTCTCCCCACGCATTTATTCCCTGTCCGCTTCATTCAAAGCCCGCTATCCCTTCCGACGATCATCTCTTTTTCGTTGTTATCTCAATATATCCCGATACATTCTTTGCTTTATTTTTTATTTCCACCCAACCGCATTTTCCACTGTTCGTTGCCCGCTATCCCTTCCAACGATCATCTCTTTTTCGTTGTTATCTCAATATATCCCGATAAATCGTCCGCTTTACTTTTTATTTCCACCAACCGCATTTTGCACTGTCCGTTCCTTACTGAACAATCTGTTATCGTCTGTGTTTCAATGCCGTCGCTGCTATTCCTTCCTCTAGACATATTGCAATAGTTCACACATATTGATAAGTCATGACGAATAAATAAGCGCTCAAATATGTACGAGTTATTGTGTAGTCGATAACATTACTAGAGCTTAGCAGCTGGGAAGTTCGGTTCGCAAGCAACCAATCACAGTGCGGCTAATATTTTGCATTTCGCCACGTTCGTGAAGCGAAGCCTCGCCTCGTCACTTTTTCACTGTGATTCGTTATCTTTGAGCGGAGCTTCTTAGCTATTAACGTCTAGTATTGTGTACGCTGAATATCGGCCAAGAGGCTCAATTCCTGTTTTCCTCTGTGTTTTATCGGTAGTGAAAGCATGAATCCCAGTGAATTTAATATATGTTTTGTTATTCCAGCTTAAAATGAACCAAAAAAATTAAGTATTATAAAACTATTTCAAAATGTGATTTGAATATTTATATTTCAAGAACGATTTCAATTTTGTATTTATGTATAGTAAATAGATAAGAAGGTGAATTTTTAATTTTTTTTCTATTAAGAATGCATTGATACCTTAGAGAAGGATTGAAAAACAACATTTCTGCTGCATCTGTCATCCATTGAAAGCTTGTTATTCAGAAATATATTAGCATTACATATGGTAATAAATCAATTTCAGTTTTTGCTGTTGCTTTTTACTTATTTTAATCATATTAAAATGAGCAACGTCCTAAATTTAAGAACTTTTATTTTAGTTTCTTTTTTATAATATTCTCAGTTATAACGAGGCAATGGTGAATAAAATAGGAAGAATAGGCAACATACTATTTTAAAGAAAAACACCATCCAATCAATGGTATAAGCCCAAATAGATATTGAACAACGTGAATTTTTCCTAAAATATTTCTGTTTTGTATAAATATGAAACTATAATATTTAAAGGATGCTGTGTGAGCAAATAGGTCTAGAGAATTGATTCGTTGCTTTCTACACCTGTTTATACTTAAATTGCTGCTACCAAACCATTTATCTATGGAAATTAACAATTTTTCTATTCCCATACACTTTTAGGTAGTTATCGCGATATATCACTAATATCAATATTAATTCCTTGATATATTGCGATATTAAATTTCTGATATCGTCCAGCCCTAATCTCTAAGAATCGTAATATTAAAAATAATATAATTACCCTTAAGGCCTGATTCAGTAATGCACCATTTATTTTGCATCAGCAAACAAGTTTTATTTAATGAAAAAGTAGGATTAAAAAAAAAATATGTGTTTATATATATTGAGCAAAGTGTTTATTAAAGTGGAACTATAGATGCACAAAAAAATGTATGTAAAATGAAGAAGAAGAATAGTAAATGTTGTATATTTTTATAGACAAAAGAAAAGTATCACTATCAACCTACAAATAAGATATCAGCATTACTGAGAATGCAACAGGTAAATAAGTGTAGTTGTTTACCAACAATGGCATGTATAACAAATGTTATGTATCCATTTAAAAGTGTATGGTGTAACTATTACTTACAAATATACCATGAGATTACTAAATGCAGGTGATGCGAACGGGAACAAATATCACTATTAAAAAGAATAAAAAAATGAAGAAAAACAAAAATATAACAATTAATGGTAGAGGGTGTAACAATGATTGGAAATGTGCATAATAACTGGGCCTGATTGGTAGTGTGTACAGTGACTGGTAACATTGACTAGTAGAAATACTGATTGGTAGTGTAATACATTAATTGGTGACGCTGACTAGTAGAGTGGGAAGCAATTATTTGTAACCTTGACTGGTGGTGAGAAATAAAAAAAAGTGGGGTTTCATATTACCAAAATGATTGTAGGATATGGTTAAATCTGTGTAAAATTAATCCAGGATTGCTATATACTTTACTTATGTGTAAGCACTGTAAAACTACTTTACCAAAATTTGATAAATTCTGAGAGTGGAAAAAAAAAATTTGTTTATTTAATGTAAAAAAATGCAAATAAATGTAATTGAAATTTTGAAATAATAAAGATGTACCATCTATACTAAAATTACAAAATTTACTGAAAAGAGTGATATAAACAAATACCATCTGAACTTGGTACAAATTTGGCGACCAGCACCACAAAGAAATAACCAAACAGAGACGGTAACACTTTCACAAAATCGTCCCCGGCCGTGGAACAATGAAATGAAAGGGGTTCATAACACTCTAAGAATAATAAAGCTAAATTAGTTATACCTATCTTAAATTTTAAAAAAGAAAAAAACAGTTTATCTGAACTATTAAAGAATGCAATAAATATATCGATGGCACATGAACATTGAGCTGTGTGCATGGTAGAGAAAAACAGTATTTGTAATATAAAGAAAAATGAAAGGTAATGACTGATGAATTGAGTCAATTGGTCCTGTATTGGTGCAATCTTTTATCAAAACATAAACTAAATAAATATCTTCCTCCATTTTTTTTTTTTTTTTTTTTTTTTTTTTTTTTTTTAACATGTAAAAAGGTGATGAATCCATAGTGTATATGGAAATGTATTAATAGAGAGTGAATAATTTAAAATGGACCTTGCACTAGTAACTAAATTGTATATAGGAGAATTATCTCATTTTGTTTTGTTTGTATTATTGTAAGGAAGATTGCGAATCTTATAGGGTACTAGAAAACTTCATGTCTCACAAAGTTAATTGTAACTCTGTTATCAAAATCCATAACCTGAAAAATTTTCAAAAAAAAAAAAAAAAATGAAAATGTACAACTTGGTCTTTACTTTCACCCATTTCTTTTAAGCTTATCTGGCTGTCATTGGAAAAACAAGCAAAATATCTGAGATAGAAAACTTACAGTAGAGGAAGACTATTAATATGACTATTATTTATATTGGCTCAAATATATAGGATAAAAGCAATTTACTTCAAATTACTAATTGCTGCAAAATGTTAAGTCTTTTAATGATACTACACATCATTCAATATTAAAATAATTGACTTATATGTATAGCAAAGCTTTTCCAAAATTTAAAGGAATGTAAAATTTAAAAATTTAATATTGCCACATTATCATTGAAATACGCCAAACATGATACAGAAAAATATATACATAACAAACTAAATGAATAAAATAACCAGTTTACACTTAATAAGGCCTGATAAAATTTTATCTTAGTGGAGAGCATTATCTTTGTTGATCTCCAATATATGCAAAATGTTTAAAGTAAACAAACTTATGCATACCAACAGTAAAATATAGATTTTGTAGAGTATCGAATTTTATAGCGTGATACTCCACAAATTTATGTATTATTATTGAAATATAAAATAGGAATTAACATTTCAATTAATTTTTAAAGGTATGCATAGTAAGTAATTTAACTAGAATAAAATAGCACACACACAAAAAAAAAACATAATTCAAACATTACATAAAATGTTCAACGCAAATATTAAAATGAAAAAAAAAAAAAAAAAAAAAAAAAGAACCGCATTTAAAGTAGCGTTCTTCTCCCTTTTTTAAAAAAAGAAAAAAAGTATGCAAAATTTCTTTATAATAGAATATATCAACCTCAAAACATGTAAATAGCATAAAACAAATGCATAAATCAGAAAGAAACACATATCTTAACAGATAGATTAATAAAACTTACCTGATCATCTTTTTCATTTTTTAATGAATATCAATTCAAATTGTTACTTTTGTAACATACTTACTGTATATTGAGACTAATTAGATGAATTATATCTATCAGTCATATCTCATAATAAAAACTTAAACAAGCAAAATTATGTATAAGAAAATAATAAAAACAGAACGTTTCAGTATTCACATTCACTATTAAATTCTGCGAATAAATTTATGCAATAAAAACTAAAAAGAATATAAATGGATTTAAAAAAATATTATTATTTTATAAATATTAAGGAATAATTGTAATTATATTTTTTCCTTTTTGAAAATGTTATCAATACAGTAATTTAAAAGTAGTCACTGCAAGTCATGTCCAATTTAGACAAAATGCACTATCCTTTACTATATAGTACTTCTGATAGTTCATACGTTGTCTCTGAATTATATAATATTCACGCCGAATGCTAAAGTTTTCAAAGTACTGGCAGTCAGATAAATGTAGGCAAATTTAATCATAAGAAGGATACTTATTCCGTGATTGTTTTTCCAGAATATAATTTAATTTTCTGTCATACTTAACGTGATAAAAAAAATACTTTACTGTGATATTTAAAAGAAATGACCGTTCACTCTTTTTTTTTTTTTTTATCGAGTTCACTTGCTGCACACGAATCAAACAATAACAATTTGCTAATAAATTTTTAAGATACCTGATAAATCCATTGCTTGGTTATATTATTACGATTATCGATTTACTCCATTTTTTTTCCTTCCATCATCGCATTTTTTTTTTTTAACACTTGCGATACACACAAAAGAAAAACGCGAACAGACACAATTCGGATCACAGAAGCGACGAAACAACCGAAGTAAAGAAATACGGACAAAATCGGCACATTAAACATCTTTTGAGAAGCAGCGAACATTCTTTGAACGACTCATCGGGCCAATTTATCGCAGAGGCGCACAGTTATGGAGTTCCGCAGATTTACGTGGTCAATCCAGCACTCATACTCATTTACAGCATAAAATATGATTCCGATCTTCCGATGAAACGAGCGAAGAAACAACACATTGGAGGCCCCGATTTTGAAAAGTTTTCTGACGTCGCCGACTGTGGGAAAAAACTTCGTTCTGGTATATCTCCACATTTTTGACACTGTATACCTCCATATTTTTACGGCATAGAAACGATGAAGGGGGTAGAAGCGTTTAAAAATTCATAAAGTTTTGTTATCCAATGAGAACATAATAACCGCCAAGTCGAAAAGTCACGAAAAAGTCTATTATAATTGTCCAAATATTTGTATTTAAAATATTCAGGCACCACCCAATAGAAAGAAGAAGATATATCCAGATAGGGCATGGTCATGCACCAAGTTGTGTAAAGATGTTGTAGACTTGAGTTAGCCGTGAAAAGTGATCTTGAAAATATATAGTGGGAAATATTTAATGCAGGTTCTTTTAGAAAAAAAATAAAATAATCCCTTTCTGGAAGAAAGATTGAGTCGAATGCATCTATGAAGATTTCGAAGAACTTTTAATAACAAGCACAAGAACAGGAGCATAAAACAGGCGAGTGGGTGGTGCCTTAATGTTCGTACAATAGACTCAGAATCTACATGTTTCCAGGCCGGCAATCAGAGAAGGAATGCTGATACACATACGCTGTAAATTTCTTCGTTTACATTTCGTGGCATCATAAATTTGGCGAGAGTGCATGAATCAAAAGTATCCGTTAATAAGTAACATATGGATAACTGTTTTAACTTATAGCCAAAATAGCAATTTAGCAAAATTAAACACCGCCAATAATTATGTTACAGAAGAATTTCAGATCCCGTGAGAAGATCAGGGATAGACATAATACTGGCGTAGTGACTGTTGCATAGTCTTTATGATTCAGAAAGAAACAACTGCATATTGAGAAAGACATAATATACATGAAAAGAGCAGAGTTAAATTGGAGGCCGAAATATTTCTTTTAGTTTTTTTTTTATCTGATTTAAGCGTTCGATCGCACGTCAGGACTAAACATGAGAATTTGCGTGGGAGCAGAAAAGCTGATCAAATTATCCTATTTGTTCTGAATAAGAGCGCAAAGAGCTTAAATAAAATTTATCAAAACTTTAATAAATGAATTATAGAAAGGGAAATTTATTTAAGTAAAAAAAATAGCTGATTTAAAACTATATGTGATTTCACATCACAAGCCAGTTTGCATTTCTCTGTCTTAGCAGGTTTTACTGTAGTTTGAAGCAGCAAACAAACAATCAAATCTTAACAATTTCATATACATGCATTATTTAGGATTTTCTGCAACTGATACAGAAAATTCCTAAGATCTACATTCAAATGAGAATTAACAACACAAATAAGAAAACTAATTAAAACACTTAAACATTCTTCCTTTTAAAAATTAAATTACAAGTATGGTCCTAAAAGTAATGAATAAAATTTAAGATTGCAAAAGAGTTAAGAAGTAAAATCTTGACCAGAAAAATATTTTAAGAAAGAATTTTCCTATTACAATTATAAATAGTTCAAATTACTTTTATTTCTCACCTGATTACAATCGCACCAAGAGGAAGTGTGATGAAGTTAGCTCATTATGAATGTGCATGTACCAAAATTTAGAGTTTAAAAGTGAGATAAGCAAATAATCTGCACGTGTATAATTTTTAAAAGAGGAAATAAAAAGATTGATAGACAATCTAATGATAATATTGCAAGGCTATTAGTTTGTTTTATCCAGATGCAAGCTAAATAAAATTATAATTACTTATCTATACACTTGTGTTTTACGGTGGTTCTTGAAAAAATATTTTCATTCCTCAAGAATGTGAAACTGACACATTCACAGACTCATTGTTAAATGAAAAAGCATGAAACTAGCAAGCATGACTGTTGAAGCGAATTGTATATAATTGGACAGTATTTTTCAATAAATGTATTACATCTTGAATTATAAGCAACTACTGTCTCATGATGACCTTTCTTGGGCTGTTACGTCAGGAAATTTTGTTCAAAACACAAACTTTGACAGTATTTTTTTAAAGATCTTTTATCTTTATTGAAAAATGGAAAAAAGTAATTGATTTCCTAGTTAGTGAATAAAAACACATCCCGAATTATTAATTAAATTTATAAATAAAAACGAATTAAGGAAAGTGTAAAAAAGCAGCAAATTTGAATTTGAGATCAGCTTTAGGAAATTACGTTGATTTTCGTAAGTTATGGAGCATACATACACTTTGAGAAGACAGCTTATCTCAAAAGCAAATGGCAGAAGGGGAAAAAAAAAAAAAAAAGCAGACAAATTGCAAAAGATTTCAAAACTTAGTAAACACTTTTATTTAAATATTTTGAAAAAACTTCAGCTGATAACCTATATATTACAAATTTTTACTTTTCCAACAGATTATCTGCAAATTAAAGCATACAGGTTGTCCCCAAAAGCTTGAAACACACTTTAATTTTTTAACTGTTGGAGATGAGTAGGCAATGTAAATTACAAAAGTGTTCAAAATAAGGCAGGAAATATGGTTTATGTTAATAAAATTAAAATTGAGGGGGTCGGGGCAAGAAAGTGCCAAGCCACATTTTTGGTGAAATAAATCTAACACTGTAATCTGTTGCTTAATATTGTAAATTATAATATCCTACAAATAATTTGTTTCTAATGTCACTTGGTGGCAGCATATGTCCCAGGTTTCGTTTCTGCCCCCAATGAAGATAGCTTAATTTACAAAGAACATAATAGTAATATCATTAAAGTAATGCCATATTGTTACTCAGATTATCTCAAATGTTATTAAGACATTGGTGAAGTTATATATCTTGATTTGAGTATTTGATCAAATTTTCACATTGAAATATCTCAGAAGTTCAAAAATGTGGCTTAGCACTCTCTTGCCCCGACCCCCCTCAATTATCCTGCCATTAATTTTCAAAAAGCTACACTTCATATTTTTACACGTTCTCCCTAAACAAAATTGGTCAATTAGAAAGTTTTCCCTTTTACTGCAACAAGATCATTACAAAAACTGCATACCTGTATCTTTAAAACTAACTGAATCACATATAAAACTCAGTGATGTATAAAAATTGAAAAAGTGTAACTTTTCAAGAATTAATGAGAAGACTATTTTCATTAATATAATCTTATTTCCTATCTTATTTTGAACACTTTCGCAATTTACATTATCTACTTATCCCTCAGCAGGTACAGAATTAAAGCACATTTTAATCTTTTTGAGAACCTGTCTATATAAATTTTGGTATGTTCCCCCATAGTTCAAACTGTCACTAATTCTCACAAATGAATTATCATTAGATTTGCCTTAATAATGTGAAAAAAAAAAAAATGTATACAAAAAAGAAGGTGGGTGGTTGGAGGAATATCTAAAATAAAAGCCATGTAATACTGGAATTTGGTATGTTTCACCAAAACTCTAAATATACTAGATTTTTACAATTGAGTATTTTGATGTTTTATTACAGAATTTTCTTCTCTTTTTAAAAATTAGATAATCATTATTACATAGTTTGAAATTTAAACAATTTGAAATTTAAACAATTTGAAATTTTCAGTGATCAATAAAAACAAATGCCAAAATATTTAAATCTTTACTCATTTGAATTTAACCCCTCCCCATCCTTCTAATTATTGATAGGTTGCCCCTTTAACAACTTCAACAGCTGCAGGGATACGGAAACAGTCTTGTTACCTCCAACTTATCTTGGGGCTGCCGTTGAAGTGGTTAAGTTCACCAAAGGGATAAATATGCAGCATACTGAATCACCACTGTGCACAATGAAACTGTAAATTATTATTATTATTATGCGAATTATTAAACATATGTGAAAATATTTTTCGAAATTTAGTGAGTTAAAGAAGTTTTGTGATTTGAATGAAGTTTGGCTCTTTTAGAAACTTATGTACTTTTTTGTACTTTTAAATTATTACTACTAATAAAATTTACGAGGAAAAATACAATGCTTACACTTCCTTTGGTGATATTTAAGTCATCCATCAAGGCTCTATTTTCATCTTCATAATAAATAGGACTTGTTACAACAGATAAAAACAACTTTTTTAAAGGAGCAGCAGCAGAACATAGTACTTTTACCTAATAAATGATAAAATACTGTTAAAGTTAGAAAAAAAAAATTGGTTTAAGCATTAAAAGTATAAATTTTAACCTTTTTAAAAATATATGATGCAATTCTAATTTGATTTAGTGAAAATCTTAACCAATTTAAAACTATTCTCAAAATATTTTTGTTTTACCATTTACAAAAATGATTGAGAAATTTTTGCAGTATAACTCAGAGGTAAAATTCATTGAACGTTCTTTTAATAATAAGACCTGTGATTTTCAATAATCACTCTGACTTTTCAATAATTTTGTCAAAATGTTTGGCAATGTTAAAATTTTTCAGATACAAATGGGTATTTGCTTCTAATTTTATGGGAAAAAAACCTTAATAAGTAAAAAAAAAAAAGTTCTAATTGAGAAATTTTCATCTATCTCTGTGTGTACATAAATGTTAAAGATATTTTTTAGTCAGTTTCAAATAAAATAACTGGAAATAATAATTATTTTTTTTAATTTATCCTCAAACATGATATATCTTTTATTATAGTTTATTGCTATTTATTAAGGCTTGTTATCAGCAAGATATGAAATTCTCCTCTCCAATGTTAATCCTATGGTCTTGGAATATAGTTGTATTTTTCAAATTTCTCATAAGAAAATTAAAACAACTTCTTGAGGTTTGCTCGTCAACCTCACTCAGACCTCACAGTATGTAAAAACAGGCTAATTTGCCAGTTTTAAAAAAAGATAAAAAAAAAAAAAAAAAGGGCTGCAAATGTAGAAATTCAATGGCAGAAGATAAATATTATTTTAAGAAATGGACTCAGTAAGCAAAGTCAGCTTTAAAAGCATTTTTTAATTTAATAAAATATCATTAATAGTAGCCCTTCCTCAAACCCTGTTAAAAAGTAATTATAAATGTAAAAGTTTGTGGAAATTACACTGTGTAAACGTAATAAAATATTTTTATGAATAAAACTGGAATTTTAATTTTAAATCTGATGACATTTTCACCAGCAAAAGCTTTAAAATTCATGATTTATAAGTGCAAATGCACATGATCTGCTGAATATTGTGAAACTTCCAGTTATATAAATCTTACATTAAATTGATATCAAAACAGTTTTCATTTTGCTCAGTTTCTTTTAAAAATATGTCAACAACAACAACAAAAAATAAATAATGTAAAAAATAAAATAAATGTTTCAAATCATTGTAAAACTCAAAATTAGATTAAAAAGAAGTTTGTTGTTGACCATGACGGAAAAAACTTTTCTTTATGCACTGTTATTTATGCATCATTAAGAAATCATGCTCCATGTATCATTAAAAAACACTTCAACGCTTGAAAATGCATAATTTGCTTTAACCAGTTAATGCTCAGCATCCTCATTTGAGGACATATATCAAAAAATATTTTCCGGATAGTTTTTTTCCTTTAGAATCAATCAATTCTGGTTGGGCTGTAATTTTAAAACAAAAAGGTGCATTTCTTAAAATTTCTCGTTTATCTAACTCAGGATCATTTATATACTCATATATTTATATACTAAAATATGACAAGTAATAATGTAGTTCAATTATTATTAATTTGGGCATTAACAGGTTAAGTATGAGACAAGTTTCACCAATAAATGTTTTTCGCACATTACTTACAGTTTACTTTCATTTTCAATATTCATGTGTAAATACAAATAATTGAAAATACATTGTTGGGAAATATTATTCAGGCTTTTTAAATTTTGGCAATGGTAAATAAAAAACAGCTATTTGAAAATTATGATTTAATTCTGCATTCGGACAATATAATTTTGTATAAAAAATTCAACTTCTCCTCCCCACCTAAAAAAAAGTCAAATTAAAAAAAATGATTGGACACTGAAGGACACCAGCACAATGTAGTTAAGTATGTGCCTGTAAAAGATGGTTAAATTTTTATCTATAGTTTTTGATCTTATAAAACTTATGGTACTGAACTATCTCTGTCAATTTCAACATCGAACAACACTTAAAACAATTCAATTTAAAAACCATTTGCTTCAGCATGTTTATTATGCATTTCTTTAATAAGTTTATATATAAGTTTTCATGTTTTTATATGCAGTAGTTTTTGCATTATAAGCTGAGAAAATGAAAAGGACATGGTCGATTAAAAAGTGGCAGCAGTAGCGTTAGTAACTTTTTTCTTTTTACAATACTCTTTTTAAAGGATGTTCTTTTCTTTTTCACTTGCCAAAATATTTATAAAATAGATATTTCATTTTATTTTAAGTGTTGAAATCTTATTTTCAGCTCGACAGCTTCACTATAATTTAAACATAAAATTGTGTATATTTTAGAATTTTGCCAAGTCAAATCGAACATCCTTTAAGAATAGTATACAGAAAAATGAATAAATTTTTCTGATAAGAATCTTGAGGTATTATATTTCTTAAAAACACATAGTAAAGTGATGCATTTTGAAACAACAAAGCTACCTTCTTCAGATTGAAGAATGTATGGTAATGCCATCAGAGCCAAAACAGAAAACTGGGAGAAGTATTGTAGTATCCAGACAGATTAAATTTTTAAAAACACAAGGATTTGTTTTTATGGTAAATGACTGCTAGTTGATTATTATCAGTTTTAGCATCTTAATTTTTTTTTTAAACTTCAAACTTTGATGTTTTATAAATATACATTACTTTTAGAAATAGATAAACAGTTTATTTATTTGCAATGTTAATAAAAATTTGAAGTCTTCATATAAGCATGGATGAATATTACTTTACAAATGTGGCTCAAAGTTAAATAGTTTTATTAGAGAATAATATTAAATTTTAAGTAATTGAAAATAAAGTAATACACATGAATGAAGTAATTTATACATTACTCATACAGAAATTCTATGAACAGCATTGTTAGGACTTGGAATGAATATATATTGAAAATTACAATCATTCTAATTGTTGTATGTAATTACAAGGATTAAAAATGTTGTAACGTTTCTAACAATAACTTCAACCTTATAGATAATTTTTTTTTTTTCAAATCATGATTTTGTACAAATTTAGCACTAAAATTAAGTACAGTAAAATCCCACTATTTCAAAATCCAGATATTTTGAAAATCTGGTTAATTTGAAGGTCAAGGTCCTGATACATTGTGCACATAAACAATGATAAAATATTCTTTTTAATTCAAATGTCCTCCGATAAGTCAGTTAATTATTCCAAAAAAAGATTCACAGACCATTCTCTATATTATATTATATATTAAATTGCAAAACTGGGAAATTTCATTAGTGGCCAGTAGTAGCAATTTTATATGTGGCCACTTTCTTTAAATTAGTGGCCACTTTTTTATTTAAAAGTTCTAAACAGTAAAATTTTGTTATAATTTCAATTAGGATCAATCATATATATTATTTCTCCTGTCAACATCCCTTTTTCTAAGAAAATATGAAACGCAGAACAACGAATGAGATACCATATGAAAGGTTTTTGAACCGGCTTCTGACATAGTACACTTACATTTTTTTAAAACATATTTTTAGATTAAAAATTGCTGTTAATTCAAAATTAAATCGACATTGATTTCATAAATGAAATGAAAGGTTTTCTGAAATCAGTGTTGCCACGAAAAATAAAATACTGCATTATCGTATGACGCCATCCTCTAATGCAATTAAAATATGATTGTTAATTTATTTCTTGCGCGTGCTTTTTGAAAAAATATAGAGCTTTTAATCGGGTTTTTAATTTAATTTTTACGCGTGCATCCCCTATTGTTTATTTGTTTTCTTTGTTTAATCATGGCTGTTTATATGCGTACTGTATCGGAATCAGAGCACCAGTAGATTATGATATACATTTCATTAGGATTTACAAAAATTGTAAATATTTATTTTTTAATATTTCATTAAGCTGTTAATATGCCAGCGAAGACTGATGTCACTTAAATGGCTGCTGGACCACAAAGTTTAAACGCCCCATGTTTAAGTTCCCATAGGCTTTCAAAAAAGTGGTGTACCAAATATTGATTTACGTATTTAAGACATTTCTTTAACAGTTTTGCAAAATCTGAGGAAATGCTTTCGGCACAGATGTCATATACGCACTACATTGGCGTGATTTTTCCCCTGCTAATTTGGCGAAAACTTTGTTTATTTACTTTTGTTTGTTTACTTTGTTTATTTACTTTTGTTTGTTTACTTTGTTTATTTACTTTTTAAACGTTGTTTATTTACTTTATTTCGTATTTTAATTCTATAAATTATTGTTCTTATGTATATCCACATTTATTTATATCAAACTATCATTTATTTATTTGTATTTCCTTTTTTAAAATAATAGAAGCTATTTCATTTATTACGTTATTTTACTTTTATTTTGAAATAAAATATCACATGCTATTATTGTATACTATTTGTAACTAATATTTTCACCAAATTGGCGGGGGAAAAACCGTGCCAATGTGGTGAGTATATGACATCTGTGCCATGCTGGCATATAAATTCCCTAAACATCTGATTCAGTGTTTAAATTTTTTTATAATTCTTTTTTTTTTTTCAGTATAGGGGTCTTGGCAACCTAGAGAAATAACCTTGGCGAGATAAGAAAAATTGGCAAAATATTTTCTGGCAATCTATTCGCACAAGCAATCATTATATATATTTGATTTGTCAACATCCTTTTTTCTATGCACATACAAAACATACAACGATGAATGAGGTATTCGAAAAGTTTTTGAACAAGTTTCTGAGAAAGTACAACTGCAGTTAATTAAAAATTAGCGCTAAAACGTACCAGGAAATAATCTCAAAGACTGCTGTGCGAAAGCTTCGCATGGGTCCTTCTGGTCTAAAATTAAATAGCCCAAATAAATATGCATAGTTCATACAGACTTCAGAAGAAAAAATCTAAGGAGTCTAGAAGAATTCTAAGGAGTCTAAGAATTTTAAAGGATTTTTTTTTCTTTTAAAGTACACTTTAAAGTACACTGTCCTCTTATGTAACATGCACAAGTTTTTAATAAGAAAAAAGATTAGCAGAAAAGTATTATAAAATATCTTTTACACTATTAGAATTTAATGTCAGTGCTACAATTGCACAGTATTCCCAATGTATTGCTTACTGGTTTCATACATTTAAATACAAAATTTCGAGTACTTTGTTTTATGCAATAGCCAAAATGGTCATATACATAGAGGCCAGTCAACTCCTAAATACTCACCATGCATCACATGAACTTAAAATTTTAAAGTAAATTTTGGAGGGGAAAAACACATGGAACATATGAAAAAAAAAAAGTAACTTTTTTTTTCTCTTTTGAATGGAAAGAAAATTAATTGTAATCACACTAATCATTTGAATTTTACTTTTGTAAACAGAAAAAGATGTTTTATTTTACTTCCTTTAAAAGTGGATTGCTTTCATGACATATCTAAGAAACATGATTAATTAAGGCAATATTATTCAGTGTATGAGGTAAGTCCCTATTTTCTAATCTTGTATACTTCAATTAAATGCACGAAATCACTTGATTTTGCTTCTCGAAATTCTAAGGAGTTTCTAAGGAGTATTTTGTATGTCTAAGGAGTTCTAAGCACTGCTTGGTAACTTTTTCATTTCTAAGGAGTTTCTAAGTAGTCTAAGGAGTCTGTACGAACCCTGAATATGTTAATGTAAACATATTTCAACCAGTAAACGTAGAATCCTTGATGAAATGCAAACAAATTTTACTCTTTCCTTGTAGGAAAGTGGCCATAAGGTGGCCGCTGACAGACAATTTTTTAATAGCCACTTTTTTTCATTTAGTAGCCTTGAAGTCGGTGGCTAGTGCTAATTTTGCCCTTTATTATATATATATCCTTTTATATATATAAAAAATAAATAACAGATAAATGTAATTGTTTGCTTAAAAATAAAAAAGTCTTTTATAAATAGGGAGAAGTTGAAAATTGATTTTTTTGTTGTTGTTAATGTTAAATATGAATATTGCAACATATAATTGCATTTTTAGTTTAGCCTGATACTTAATTTTAAAATTTTGCAAACAATTGTCTTCTATGTTTTTACATGTGTTAATCTGTATTTGAGTGATGGATTCAAGACATAAAGGCTAATGTCACATGAGCATCTGCAGCCAGCATCAAAATGAACAGCCGCTCTTGGGGTTGCAGTGATCTTGTCGGATGTTCACGGAAGCGTTTCAAATTCTGAGCATGAAAAACTACGCAGAGTGTCATGTCAAGTCGCCTCGTTTTCCCGAACACACTCGCCATTGGTGCCATTTCTGTGCATGTTGGTGGCTGTTGTTTCTGATACGAGTTTTTACACGAGCTGTGATTTTGATGCTACAGTTTTGACTTTTCTTTTGAGTTTTCAGGCAATTTTTATTCCATATCAAATTGTCTAGCTAGAACTTTAAAAATGGATATAGACATGGAGCAACTAATTTTTGAGATACAAGAACATTCAATATTGTGGGATACACCATCCAAATTATATAAAGCAAAAATAAAAATAAATAACTTGGATAGAGTTATGTGGTATCCTTGATAAAAAAAATTTCAGAAAAATCTAACGAAGATCAGGAAATTATTGGTAAGTTATTTAAATTATATATATATATATATATATATATATATTGATAAAAAAAAATAAAAAATAAAAATTACTGTAAGGTTACAAGTTATGTTTTATAAGAAAAGTATTAAAATAGTAAAGAATTATTGTAGGAAAAATATTGAATATATTTTTGAAGCAAGTGCAGTTAAGTTTGGTCAAGTGGTCTATTTCTTTCTTTTTCTTTTATAAAATTTTGCGTGACAATACAGTTAATTTTCTCTGGTAAAGTATGCTATTTGCATATGGCGACAAATTTACTCAGTTACATTTATAGCAAATATGCATGAATTTCAACTAGAAATGTTTCCCTTTTCAATATTACCAATATATGACTTTTGAGCCTTTTTTCAGTAAATACCACAGACAGAAATTACTTATTCAATTTAATTTTTAATATTGTATCTTCCATCATTCTTTATGGGATTTCAACTATGTTAATAATAATTATAGTTATTAAATTTTTAAATGCACTATAAAAATAAAGAATAATCGAAAGTGTGGAACATTTTCCGTTAGACTAAATCACACATTATTACTGGAAAAGCAGAAATAAGGCTGACTGACTAGAAGGAAAAAAAAAGTCTTGCTTTTGCTCATGAGGTGGTAGCACATGCTTCCTGACTAAAAATGAAAATTTGACACTTTGGAAACGTGTCGTTTCTATTTCTCATTTATGTAGTTAAGATGTTTGTTTTACTTATTGTGTTTTGTAGCAATATTTTTATCAATTTTTAAAAATTTATTTAATAGTAATTATAAAGAAGAAATATTAACTAAATAAAAGCTGGATAACAGCTATCACCGTTTTAATAATATCTAAAGTCATTTGTACTTTTTAAATATGGTTGATTTTTCATTTAACGTAAGATGCATTACAATAGTAAATGGCTAAAATGAATACAAATGACTTTTCGAATTATATATAATATCTACCCTATATATATAAAATCCTAATGAAACGAATTTGTGAAACGATTTTATGAAACGAATTTATGAAACGATTTTATGAAACGACTGATTAAACGACTGATAATGTTTCAGGGCTATTTTTAATAAAACATTAAACGCTTGCTGGTGAAATTAATACCAATTGTCCATAAAAATCCGCGGATGTCAAAACTGGTAATAGAATTTCGAAATTGGAATTAGTTTTCGAGATATTAATTTTTTTCTAATTTTAATGACATTTCTGTAATGATGGCAACTAATTACTCAGTTTTTTTGTGACAAAAAAGGAAAAAAAATTGAAAAGGATCCCGATAGGGATTATTGATTTCTTTTTATTCGTCATTTTCAAATTGAAATTGAATTTATCTTTTATTTCAATCGATAATGTAGACAAGATTGTGATTAAATTATGTTTTTCAGGAAAATTTGAAAAAAAAAATCACATTTCTATCGTCAGGATTCAATCGTCTGTCAGCATTTAATTTAATTTATAAACTGAAAATATTTTGAATAAATTCGTCCAAATGACGTCATTTATGTAAACGCAAAAGAAAGAGGGAAAAGGAATTAATAGTAATTATTATTGATTGATATCATTTTGTTATTTTTTTGTAAAATTTAATTAAACGAATTTATAAAATCACTAATTCGGATATTTGAAACGAATATATAAAATAATAATTGCCCAACACGGAAGGAGAATAAAATATCCTGCTTGGTTTTTTCCGCAAAGCTTTTTTAAAAAACGTCAAGACCCCTATAATAGAAAAGCATCAAAAGTTCATTGGGTTTGTTTTCATAATTTTTGGCAACAAATCTATGTATATTAACGAATCTATCCCTTTTTGAAGCTCGAATTACGCCAAACCTAAAAGCAAAGGATCCTATACTGGAAAAGTACCCGATTTTCTTATGGACAATATTCAAGTGACATAACATGGTGTAAAATTACCGCGGATAGCAAATTTGTTTAAATATCTCATCAATTTATGCCGAATAAATGCAGGCATGCATGCACAAAATATTTAATTAATTTTGTATGATAAATAATTATTAGAAAATTCGTATATACATATTAATTAAAATAAATAATTTACATATTTAAAATAACATGAAAATATGCTTGATGGTGCACTAAAATAGAGAGAAAATTAAAACCTGTTACTGAAAACGTCTATAACATAGTACTTTTCAATACCGTGGTTCTTAATGTTATTCACAAGCAGATGGAATTTTTCTCATCCTTAAACGCAAAGGAAGAATAGAATAAGTAAAGTCCGAGAGGTAGCCACAATTTAAACCTAACCCTTTTATACAAGCTGGTTTTCAAGTTGTAATTGATTTTACTTATCAATCCCGAAAACAGTCGTCCGTTGTCGCAACAGCTGTGTATGAGGCCAAGATAATCAAAAAATGCTCCATTAAAACGTTAGAAGCATGACAACCGAATTACAGATTTACCAATATTTAAAAAATAAAGCACGCTGCCATGTTTTTAGAGGCCTCGAAGTCTGAGCGGGGGTTGGCGAGCGTAGCTCGCAGGGGTAGGCCCCCTAGTATATATATATATAATATATATATTATATATATCTTTATAAATTTTAGAATTTTTTTATTTTCAGAAGTTCTCCATTTTAACATTCTAATACTAATTTAATTATTGAAACAGAAATAGAAATACATTAGAGTATAATGATGTATTAAAATATGACTAATATCAAATTACATTATAGCCCAATTTTACCATGGTACTGATGAAACATTGCTTGTAAAATAATAAAAAATTTCGACAAATAATCTATCTTTTATAAGAGGATGAACCCAGTACCGTCTGTGTATATATATATTTTTCTAATTTCTTGTACAAATGATATAAAATTAGAGAATCATTTATTTCATGCAAAAGGTCCATCTTGCTTAGTTAAAAACATCAATTGGAAGTCTATCTATTTCTGCGAGAGACAGAATGTCAGCTCTGTTTCGGCGTGAACAAAGCTACGTCAGTGTGGCCACTGCAGCAGAGGTGACATTTTTCATGCGGAAACCGCAAGCATCGAAATAACCGCTCGTGTGACATTAGCCAAAAAGTAAATAAAATTTAAAATTAATCCGAAGAGGTGATGAAGTATAAAAACCACTTGATTGCTAATGTGGCAAACTTAAGCTTGGTCATGTGTCTCATTATTATGTGTTCTAAAGTTCTCTTGCGCAGGATATGTCATACCCGAAGCTGCATTCATCCTCACACTTCTCTTTTGGGGAAATGGGTCAAACCCTGTGTAACCAAATTGAAGAATTCCTAGGGAAATTCCAAAAATAGTTTTTTTTGCAATTGTATTCAATGGGTGTGAGATACACTTGTGACTTCTCGAGTCAGACAATTTTTAAGTATTGATTTCAGCTTTATTTATTTTTTTAAAGTTAAGATGGTGAAATGTCAACGTATGTCTATGTAAGAAAGACAGAAAAACTAAATACACCATATGTATGGATCATGTCAGTCCATTCTGTGAGGAATGTGCCATAAAAATGTAAGTACATTTTTTTTTTGTAATAATGTTTACTTGTCAATTATTACAGGTTGAATTTTTTTCAACATTATTTTGTTTATTTCTTTGTTATAGAAAATAAGTAACTTGCATTTCATGACATTTAAACAAGACTAAAACCCTCATCGGGTATGACATCCCAGTGCACCTTCTTGTGTGCAATTTTTTGGTATGCCTTCCCCCATGTTAACAGAATTCTACTGTACATGCATTGTGTATAGGTAAGGAAATACTGTACTAATATATCCCCCCCATTCCTTCTCCTAAAAAAACATATGTATATATAAATATATAAGAAGTTGCATTAAAGAAATTATCTACACAGCACTTTAATAAAAATGTGAAATTGTTTACCTTATTATCATACAGTGTATCTATAAGAGTTATAAATCTTCTGGCTTGGGACTTTTGTCTACGAGTCATCTGAGGCATATTCCTGATGATAACAACATCAAATACTTGAGCAATAATTAAATAATCAATGGCACCTAAGGGCTACAAAACTTGTTAATTTCATTCGTATTTTATGCAACTGAATTTTTAGTAAAATTAATGAAACATTATTTCAAAGTTTTTTTTCTGATACAGAAAATAAATTAATAAAGCAAAATACAATATTAATAAGATAATAATCTAACTTTAAAAAAGGAATTAAATGAGTTGTTATTTGTTAATTTTAAAATTGTTTTCATGCATATTTAAGTTAATTTTTGTTATTGTACTTGTACTTAAATATTTTTGGCAGAAAATTCTACAAATATTCCCACCCCCTTTTTTTTACTAATATGATATATAATAATTAATTAATCTGAAAGAGTAGATTGTGGTAAGACAAACTTTTAAATGTTTTCTTAAATGTTATGTTTTTTAAGTAAAGTTATTAGGAAATATATATACACACTGGTGTGCAAAAATTAAGGACGAGAGGGTTTTTCGAATGTAATGTCGCGCAGAAGATATCCACATCGACCAAAATCATACCATAAGATCGTCAAGATGTGAAAATATGGGAAAAATGATAAAAACCATCTAAACAAAAGAATCAAAATGATATGAAAGCATTTTATTGAAAAGGTCACTTTGAGCACAAATGCAGAGAAGACAGAAACGTTCATCTTACAAGCACCTGGCAGGAAAAATTCAGTCTCTAATAGGGTATATGGTCACCCCTGACTGCGATTCAAGGTTTGCAACGTCTGTCCATGCTGAGGACAAGGTTCTTGAGGAATAGAGTCCCATCCCTCTTGTAACGCCAATTTCAGCTCTGGAATTGTTGCTGGCGGCTGATCACGTGATGCCAAGTGTCTCCCGAGAAGGTCCCACACGTGTTCTATAGGATTAAGGTCCGGGGACTTTGCAGGCCAATCCATGCGTTGAACATCTTCACTCTCCAGGAGCACTTTGACAGCCGCTGTACGATGAGGGGAAGTGTTGTCGTCCATGAAGAGGAAGTCCGGACCCACAGCACCTCTAAAAAGACGCACGTGAGGTAAGAGAATCTCGGCGCAGTAGCGGGCACCAGAGACTGAACCTCCTTGAAAGATGTGGAAGTCCGTACGTCTACCAAGCATGATACTACCCCAAACAAGAACTCCTGCACCTCTAAAACGGTCCCTTTCGATGATGTTGGAGGGGTGATTACGTGTTCCCTGCTCTCTCCAGATGTGTATACATCCAGAATCGCTCGCCATACTAAATCGGCTCTCATTCGTAAAGAGTACTCGACCTCACTCCTGTTGTGTCCAATTCTTATATTCCTGACACCACAGAAACCTGCGTCTCCGATGAGCAGGCGTTAGTGGTACACACTGTACTGGTCATACAAGCCACCTTTGTGCAGCCTCCTAGCCATGGTAAAATGTGATATCCGACGGCCAGTAGTCTGTTCCATCTGCATTGCGATTTCTCCAGTTGTCTGACGCCTGTAAGACAATATAACGGTCCTCCGCTGTTGTTGTTGCGCGTGGGCGACCACTGCTGAATGCTCGGACAGCTGTTCACTTCGTTTGAAATGCACTCCAGACTCGTGAAACGATGCTATGAATGATACCGAACTCTTGGGCCACACTTGTCACACTTCGACCTTATTCCAACTTTCCAATGATTCGACTTCGTGTAAGGTCATCCAGATGACATCTTCTGGATTGCCTCTTGGCCATATCACACAATAATAGCAAAAAAAAAAGTCTCTGAAATCACTTTACACAGTGCAATAGATTTCACCAAATTTCTGAACGGTCACCGCCTCTGTGCTTTTATCCCCTTAGCAGCTCCTCCTTTTACGCCATATGTCATATATGGACATGTCCTGCTGCATTTGTTTCAGGTCTATCCCCGGATTGGTCTTTCATTTAGTTCTGTTGCCTTTTTTGGCTTTTATGCTAATTTATCAGCTCCGTCCTTAATTTTTGCAAACCAGTGTATATATTTCCTATTGCGACAAAGATAATTTCCTGTCCAAAATTATGCTTCTAGTAAATTTTCCAATTACTGCATTCACAAAGATTCACAAGTTCAATGAGTTTATTAATCTAACAATTTTATATGTGTGAGCATCTAAAATTTTTTATAACACTATGACCTGTATGGCATATGTCCACTCAGATTTCTGTCCCTATCACATTGCATACTCAAATCCACTTTTTGAAATAGAAATTTAACCAAGATAAGTTACTCCATGAAATGGAATATTCTTGTAATAACAACATTTTCATACTTTTCAACAATACTCAAAATTATTAAAATGTAGAATACTTTAAAAAGTTTAATCTACACATTTTTAAATAAACTGTATATAAAAAAGAAATTTTGTTCAACACAAGAAAATTACATTTTATTAAAACTCAAATTTCGATAAGAAATCTATCCCCTTTCTGATGAACACAGAGCTTGTAATAATAACAGTAATTAGATAAGAGGCATTGATTCTGAATTACCTACAGCATGTACAGGATTAGGGATTGCAATCCCATGGGATTCCGTAATCTGATACTTAGGTGCCATTGATTCTTGCCAGTGGGATCTGGACAAATCTTGTCAAATGCTCAATTAATGTGGCAAATGAAATAAAAACAATTTATGCTTTGTTGAAAATTGCATTCTAAAGAATATCTTATACACATACACAAATAATGAATAGTTGAAGTTCCTGAAATTGTTTATTTTGTTTTGAAAATAAAATAATTCTTGCAATTTCTAAATCAATCGTACTTACTTATGTGATTCATTAAAATTTTTAATAAGTATAAACCTAAAATAGTTTAAACAAGAACAAATTAAATTAAAAAAAATCAAAACACCCGACTGCATAAAAAGTGAACTAAAAACGGAGTTTCTGACTGTAAAATAGTCTAGGAAACATAGTCTTTATTTTGAAAGACCTATCCAATGATATGCCACTCAATATGGTGCGTAATTTTTTTTTGTCTCTACTGCCATTTTGAATTTATGAAAACAAAACCTAGCCTATAACCATCAGACGGTTAAGACAAATCGATAGAGAACTCATTCATTAAAAACCATCCAGCCATTGGGATGTTTCGAGGATATAAAGAAATCCACATACATAGCCAGATACGCGTCAAACACATAACCCTTCTTGGCAGTCAGGTAAAACCCCCCAAACAAACAAACACTCATTAGTCTATTTGTGTATGATCACATAATTTCAAAACATCAACCAGTGTAGAAGCCAAATGGTTTCCTTCAGTAAGGGCTGCATCATAAGATCTACAGTAATTTTGGGTTCCGAAACAAAACAAAAATAAAATTGAAAAATTTTTGGAAATTAGTTTTCTTTAAAAACTTAATTTACAGAATTTGTATAAAATCACTTAAAAATGTGATATTTTACAATTCCGAAAAAAGAGCGACTTGGGAAATCCTGAGGGATCTCTCAGTTTGATGGCAATCTCATGTGATTGCAGTCCTTATTCAGGATGAAAATGACCTCAAATCTATATTATAAAGGACAAAATTGTCCGTGCGTAACGCTGACATCATTTTGCGAATGGCATCACTTGACGATAAAATTTAGGTTTTGAAATTTTTGTTACTGCAATTTTTTTAATTTGTAAACATCGCACATTTTCTATTTTTATACCGTTATCTAGGGGGAAAATCTACTTTTAAAGCAATTTGTTTGAAAACTCTATCTAAATTGACTGATTTATTATGGCTTTTTAAATAATTTTCAAGTATAATTTTTTTCCATTGCGTTGAATGTTGCCATTATAAATTTTTAAACAGTTACAGATAGTAAAAATAAGGAATTTTGAGGAAAAAAAGGTCATAAGAAGAGGGTGCCTTTATATGAGAGTAGCAATGCTACCGGATACAAAATTTGATTCGTTCATACGATTTTGGACAAAAGAATGCTTTGTAATAATTTAAGAATTTAAAAGAAGAATTATTTAATTAGACCATAAACAAACATCGGATATTTTAACAGATAACATAAACAGAAGATATTTTTTTAGATATTGTGTTTATGAATAAAATAAAAAATAAAAAATTATTTCACAAATTTAATAAGATGTATATAAAAAAGTTAATATGAGTAGTAAGAAACAACATTTTAATTCACATTTCATCAATATTACAAAAAAAGTTAACAATCATTGCGAAGTTGAAAAAACGAATATACATGAAATTCATTATTATCGCGATAACTATATTGCATGCATAAGATGACGAATAATGAAAATAAAACAAAGAAAACATCACTGGATCTCGCTATATTTGGAATACCAAAAAAATACATGAAATTCGTTAACGTCGCAATCACTATATCGCATATATAAACACTTAGTACAAGAAAATAGCTGGATGAAAAACTATACTGCATGTATGAGCTTTTCACGCACAAGAAAAGTAAACAACAAGAAAAAAAAATCACTGAATGCAGCAACTTTGACAAATAAAACTATGAAAAATCTATTAGAATTAGAAAAAAATGGTTTTAGCCTATGTTCTGTAATCCGGGAAGCCCGGGTTTGATTCTCTAGTATTTTTAATGGTATTGAATCGGCTGATGGCCAGTGATGGACTGAAGATTAAATGTAATAAGAAAGAAGTTTTAATAAATAAACACCCAAGAAAATTACTGGAAGTCTGATAGTAATAATACAGAAATGAAAAAACTTACTACATAAAATCTTTTAAAAATGATAAATAATTATAAAAAGTAAACAAAAAATAGAACTCACTCTATCACATAATTCATCAAAAGTACAGTCAGCTATCCTTCCACACGTATTGCTCAATCGGACATTTCTATTTTTAATAGTTAAAGTCCGTGGACGTATAACTGTTTAGAGAAAGAAAATAATTAAATTTTTTTAAATAACATGCTTATTTTAATCAACAATGCATGATAAAGTAATCACATTGAGGCTAATTTAAAAGCTATAGTCAAAAGTGATTAAATATTTCATTACTATCAATACCATATTTAAAAAATTGTCAAAGATTCTAAAAAATTAAATGGGAAAACAATCCAGAGTAATTTTTAAAATATATGTGCTTAGGCTACAAGAAAAGTTGACATATGAAAAAAAAAAAAAAGACTAATATATAACTTTTCCGTGCAAAATAAATATGAATTTGTATTAAGTGAAGTGACCTTATACAGGTATCACTCTCAGTCTACATGTATTAATCCTCTGACTGCTTATCCCATGATTTTCACAGGCAAGACATCTGAAGAAAGATTTATATAATACACAATTTTTGAAGCAATTTTGTTTTAAAAATTCCAGTGTCAAACGATGAAAATGCAATTGGAAAATTTACTACATATGCCAAACACAGGATGATTTGAAATATGTAATAATAGAGAAGATACTGGTCGATTAAATATTAGTTGAGAGGATTTTAAAAGAAAAAGGTGGTGTTCAGAGCATTAATATTGAAAAATAGATTATAGAAAAGGAAAATCACCACTTTAAATAGATAGTTTACACCAATCTGTGATAAAACAGACACAAGCAATGAATAAAAAGTTACCAAGTTAAAGAAAATCTAGTTTATAATAATTAGAATGAATTTTTATTAACATTTTTACAATGTGATACAAATTAATGATATGAAATTTAATAAAATATTATCTTGAGACAAGTTTTATTTACTTAAAGTAGTTGCACCAAATTAAAGTCATTGTTATGAAACTAAGTTTTCTACCCCACCCAACTTGATTTTAGATTAATTAACTTTCCTGAAATAATCAAACTTCCAAAAATCTATGAAGAATAATAATAAAGAAATAGAACCCTTTGAAATTTGATGTAATAAAAAAACATGTTTCCTTTTAAACTTTATGGCATTTTCCAATCAAATAATAATATAATGATAAAAAAATATTTTTTAATTTTAACAGTAAATTGGAATTAGTACATATATAATAAGCCCATTAATTCCCTTTCTCTCTTTTTACCATAACTGATTAAATCAATTAACACTATTTTGCAGAAATATCATTAAAACTTTTGAAAATTGAACATAAAATATATGAATGTGACAGTTTTTTTTGCTAAATTAAATCACATTCTGGTAAAATATGACTGTTGTATCAAAATAAGATGAGCATTAACAATAAAATATTTAATTGAATAATTAAGTTAAAAAAGAAATTATCTATTCGTTGACCAATTTGTATATTAATTAATACAGTTCTTGTAACAGTTGCATGTAACATATTCATCGAATGGAAGATCAGTCAAAAGCATATTTTGGACACTATTGTGTTCATAGACATATATAGCGACATCTCAAATACACCAAAGTCAGGCTCTGGGTGCTTAAAAACGTAATAAAGTTCCAACATATATGCATCTATACACACATACATATAGAACAGGTTTAAAAATAGCAAAAACAGATTCAGGGAATCTCAAAATGTAAAAGAAAAATTAATATTTCCAGGTATTATTTTGTTATATTGTCCCCCTCAATTAAGATTACGGCAAGTTGCAGTTAATTTTAACAAGGTCGTAGAGAACGCATATATAATATACATATAAAAATAAATAATATATTTTATGTTAATAAGAATATATTACAATGTTTTATAGCAAATTCATGCTAATAATGTTTAATAACAATTTTTTACAATGCTTCACAAGAATAACAACTTTTTTTATTTTTTAACATTTCTCTGATAGAACTATTCCAATCAACTGCTGCACTCTTACCAATATATAGTTGTTTCTTACACCATATTATAAATGTTAATTCCTCTGCCCAAGAGTACATAAACTTTAAAGCAATTACGAACAGTATTGTCAAACCACTAAACCAATTTCTAACAGGGAGGGTATTTTTTTTTACAACTTTTTACGTTGCATCTCCATATAGTTTCATTATTAGTAACATACAGTTTCATTAGTAACATACAGTCCATATATTATGTTCATTTTTGCATAGTTGTTTGTTGGGCAAAAAGCCCTCGCTTTTTGAAAAAAGATTGCATCCTTCTCAGTATTAGGTAAATCAAAGATTGTTTCCATAATTATAAAAAAATACAGGCAATTAAAGAAAAAGCAATAGAACATGCAATTAAAAACATGAAACATGTGTCCTGGAACATCAACAAAAATCAATATGACGATAGCATAAGCATGTGTGATTTCTTTGGGATTGCAAACCATTTGACATTGCAAACCATTTGACGGCATTTTACAACCTAACTTGTCAATATATCTCTGTCACTTGGCAATTAATCCATGGGGTAACAAAGAAGTATTATTTATTTCCATAATCAGGTTTTTATCAAGATTACAATACTTTCTTTACACTATATGTGTACAGAAAGTAATAGTTATCTTATAATAACTGCATCTAAAAATATGTATTTTAACAAACAATAGAAATATTTTAAAAATTAAAGTTATTTTTTAAAAATTCTTGTCTTACTATATTTTTAACTTTTGAACTAAATAATTTTAAATTTAAAGTTACTCAATAGTATTGATTATATTCAATTTAATAATGATATAATATGAAATTACATTTTCCCAACAGAATGAAAAAGGGCCCAGGCCAGTCAAACCCAAGACCTTTGGCTTAAATTGCCAACACTTTGCCTATTTAGTTACCTGAACTAACAACCAGCTGACACAATTCACTCAGACAACCTTTTGTTAACAGCATGTGGTCTGTTATCCGAAACAACTCAACAGAATATATCACAAGTAGTGGAACTCTATTAAATGATGAATGCTTATATATACTTTATTATTAAAAGGTTGTCTGAGTGAATTGTGTCGGCCAGTTGTCAATAGCTCAGGTAGCTCAATAGGTAGAGCATTGGTAACTTAAGTCAGAGGCTTTGGATTTGACTCCCGGCCTAAACACTTTTTTACTCAGTTGGAAAAATGTCAATCCATATTACTCAATTGTTTCAAAATGTTGCAGTTGAGTCAGTAATGTTATAGGAAGTGATAACCGATTTCTAGTTCTTTAATATGATGAAATAATCTAACCTTATATAAACATACTGAAGAAAAAAAAAATACTAGTGAAGAATCAAAAGACATATTCATAATCATTTAACAGAACACAATAATCTTGTATCCTTTAGATAGAAAACAGTAATTATTACTAACCATCATTTTCACGGCTTGCTAAAATTTTAAAAGCTTCATCCAATTGTCGCCTTGCATCACCATTCTCATTTTCCCTGAAATATTACCCAATAATAATAATCATATAAAACAATTGTATAATATAAAAAATTCAAACCGTTACTTAGAAGAATAGAAGAGAGTGAAATTAAACTAAATGTACGAAGAATCCTTTAGCTGTGAAACATACATTAAGGCTGAAATCTTATCCAATCATGCTATTTTCTAACATAATCACAAAAGCATATTAATCTTCATATGCATAAAAATTCTAGATATATTACATTCTTTTTTTTTTTTTTTTTTTTTTTGTTCAAATAAATTAAATGAATGTACCAGAAAACACTGTCAAAGTTCACATTTTAAGCAATTTCTGGAGATAAAAAATTAACAAGCAATAATTTTTGTGATCAAAATATATTTAGGAGAGTTGGGTTTTTTTTTTTTTTAGAATGTGAGTAAGAGAATATCTGAAACTATTATGTAGGAATAAAATATGCTTTCTGATGCTAATAGAAAGTATGGTGAAGAACATCTTTTCAAAGTGAAGGAAAATACAAAAGTAAGAGAACAATCATAATAAAATTACAAAAGAAAAAGAAGCATGGATTAACAAAGTTACAAATTAGTTTACTTAATCTATTTTTTTTTCACTTTCTTAGATTTTTTAAAAGGCAGTGGGTCATCTTCTAAAGCTTCTGTATTTGCAGTGAATATACCAATTCCACTTACCACAATTCTTATATCATCAATCGCAGATGTAATTTTTTTAATTTTATGACTATGTAGAAACCTTTAAATTATTCAATATTTTTTCAAAATTTAATCCTCTTTGTTTGAAAAGTGGACTGTCTTCTTTTACATTTTTGAAATCACTTTTTTGCTATTCTTATTAATGTTTTAAAAACTTTTACTTACTTTTTTTTTTCACATTCATTTTATACTCTTGCTTGATAACCTTTTCAATTCCTTCAGAATTGGTCGGAATCTATATTTTAATTTCAACTGTTCCTTTAAATTAAGAAATAGTCTGTCCTGTACTATCTTCTCCATATCAATATTGCAGTATTCACTTTATTTGAATGCTATTTTCATTAAATTAATTCTATATAATTTTAAGCTCATCTGTTTCTCTTTTCATTTTCTGTATCTCCAAGACTAAATCATTAGATTTAACAAATTATAATTAGATTCTAAAAAAATTTAAATCTTGTATTGTCATCAAAAACACACCTATGTACATAATTTTTATAACTCTAGCATATCAGGAAGTGAGGGAAAATTTGATTAACAAAATTTCGCCTTTCCATACTTGAAAATATTAAGTTAAATAAAAGAGAGTAATAATTTGTAAGTTATCTTTTAGCACATTTTAAATTTTTTAAATTGCCTAAAAGTCAGAAATTTTTTGTTAATTATTATGCGTAATAGTTGTCTGAGTTACTAGTTGCGTGATAAATCTTCAAATCCATATTCTCCAGAATGTTGCAAACAATTGTCAACATCTATAAAAACTTTCTCTGAAGAAATATTCTGATTAGGGACAGTTTTAAGCATATTCACCAGAATGTATTTATGTATAAGAAAGAGGTGAGCGATTAAAATTCTAAATTCAAATGCACCACCTTGTTGAGAAGCAAATGCTGTACAACACCTTTTGACAAACATTGTTTGCAAGATCTTTGTGAGTTTCATTTAACTCGCTGTGTATTGCTTTAATTTATTCCTTTGGGTAAACAACAGAAATATATTTTTTTTTCAAGTTTTGTATTGATGTACTTGTACTTGTTGTTTGACAGACATTTACAGGAGATGGCAACTCACTGTACACTGTTTGAAAAAAAAAAAAAAAAATATCTATGAGAATAATACAGTTGATTTGTTTGTCAAGAATTAATATAAAGCTTTGTAAGGTATATACCAATCAATGCAATAGGCAGAAAGAAACATTTAAAGTCATTATGCTTTAAAAAAATAAACTACTCAAGGTAAGCTTATTCCTAAAATTCATTTGATTTAAAAATGTACATCATTATCCTACTGATACAAGACTACAAGTAGATAAATGACAAATTTTGCAATTTTTCAGAGCCTCAGATCAGGTATCCTTTCTTTACATGTGGTTAAAGATGGAAAGTCAAAGTTAATTATAACACTATAAATTTTATATGGCACTAAAGGGGGGGGGGGAATTCAATTTACAATTTAAAAATTTTTCACAAAATTAATTTATTAATTGCAGAATGTCAGTTGAGACTTACTGTGGAGACCCAAAAAGTTTTTGGTGTCTGTCTGTATGTCTCATGATAACTGCCGCAAAATGCATCTGATTAGCTTGTAATTAGGATGAGGTACCCAGAATTAGATATATACTTTTTGGTTAAATTTGGTTCATTGGCTCGAAAAATATGAACATTTTCTTTTATGTCAATGCTTTTCTATGAGAATTCACATGATTTTCATATTTTATCATTCACTGAAATGAAAATGGCACATTTGAATAGTTGATTTAAATGTTACATTATGGGTGCTAAATTTTCACTATGTGATGTCTTAAATTAATCAAATTTGTTTGAAATTTTGTCAATAATTTTATTGACTATTAGCAATTCTCTGTACACTTTTTTTTTTTAAAAATAGAATTTTGTGCATGTTAAAAAATATAAAACATTTTTCTTTGTCATTTTTACAATTTTGAAACAATACATGTTTTTTTCTTTTTCCTGTTATCATTTAACAGTTCCTAGCAACTGAACTTCATAGCATATCAGAAAGAGAAAATTAAATAAAATTTAGGTTAATTTGACATTCTTCAAAATTAGATTTTCTGAGTTTTTGGGAAATCTTATATGCTTAGAAATATACAAATAATCTAGCATTATTAAATTGTGGATTTCAGGATATTAGACATTGTGTGAAGCGAGATGAAAATTAAAATATCAAATTAAAATCTTACAAAATTGACATTGAGGCTCCTGATCTGAAGATTTAACAAATTACAATCAGATTCTAAAAAAATTAAAATCTTGTATTGTCATCAAAAACACACTTATATACATAATTTTTATAACTCTAGCATATCAGGAAATGAGGGAAAATTTGATTAACAAAATTTCACCTTTCCATGCTTGAAAATATTAAGTTAAATAAAAGAGAGTAATAACTTGTAAGTTATCTTTTAGCAAATTCTAAATTTTTTTGTTAATTATTATGTGTAATAAAAAAAAAGGTATGGCTGAAGTTTATATTAATGTGAGAAATGGTTTGAAACTTTAGTCAGATAAAATAAACTTAAAGTATTTAAAGTTTGTTGAAACATTTGAATAATATTAAACAACAAAAAGAGAAAGAGGTTTATTTTTTATTTTTAAGGAAAAGTACATTATTTATAGTATGCATTATTTATAAAAATAAAAATTCAAGTGACAAATGATTGAACTTACACAAAAAATCTACTTCTCGATGGAGCAAATTTTGTCCGGTAATCCACTCCAGAATCTAGAAATAATGACATACAATGTTTCTGAAAGAGAGAAAGACAGAAAATGTAATACAAATTAAGGAAAAGTAAACTTAATTTTCACAATCAAGCTTTCTAGCTCGAAATGGAATGGTTATAGACAAATACACTAAATAATAGTAAACAAAGTACTGTATTTACTAATGTATTTCCTGCACATTTTTGGTCATTTATTTAATATAAACATAATATTTAAATCAATAAATCAGCAATATTAAATAAGATGTATTACAGCTTATACTTTTAAACAGTATGTGTGTATGCTAATTTTCAGTTAGCGAGACTTCAAAAAAATATTTTAGAATATAACAAAGGATTTTAGCTTTCTTGAGGAACATTAAGTTCAAATATGATAGTTTTTCCTGCTTTTAAATACAAAACAACAAGACAATTTTAATCTTCACACATTTTTTCCACTATCTGTCTCTGCAAAGCATAAATTAAAAATGCACAGTAAAAATTTCATTTTGAAAACATTCATTTGTTTAGGTTGTTTAATTAAAATTATCCAACAGAAACAGCTAATTGATCACACTACTGACCATAAAACATTATGGATTACATTACAAAAATACCTGTTCTTAATGTCAATGGCATCAAAAACTTAAGTATAAGAAAACATACGAAGCATAAGAAAAACAAAGGAAAAATAAATAGCAAACTGTTTAATTTTAATAATTCTCATAACAAAATGTGACTTTGAAGTATAAAATTCCTTCTTATTATGAATATGAAAATAACTAGAAACTTTTATTTTATGTAAAATTCTCCCAAAAGTAGGTAGTGCAAAAATTGTGAGCAATATAGTACATATTTTCATGATTAAAAGTGCAATATTTCTGTAAAATATTAATATATAATACACAAAATTAGAAGCTGAAAAGTTAGAAGTTATCCGATATTAATGCAACAGATTGAAATTCTAACATATATTTTTTTCATTAAATCCAATACTACCAGTTAAAAATATCACTATCTAATATATAAAAATGAAAATTTGTCTGTCTGTCTGTCTGTAATTCTATACAAATCCACAGTTTAGAAGAAAGAGTTGTGAAATTTTATGTACAGGTGTATTAAAACACGGCTGAGGCAACTAAAGTAATTCAGAATTGAAATAAAGTATAGTTAATTTTTAACCGACTCAAAAAAGGAGGAGGTTATCAATTCGACGTGTATGTATTTTTATTATTATTTTTTTTTATGTATGTACACCGATTACTCCGGAACTATGCGTCCTATTTATGTGATTTTTTTTTAATTCGAAAGAGAATACTCTCGAATTGGTCCCATTTAAATTTTATAAAAATTGGTTCAGTACTTTTTCAGAAATTCAACAAAAAAAAAAAAAAAAAAAAAAAAAAAAAAAAAAAAAACCTTTTAAAAAATAGTTAATTTGTTGGCTTTTGAGTGTTGCCAAATTTGAAAAGCAAAATTACATAAAATTGTGAATTGGATAAATATAATACAACGTACAGATAAAAACTATAAATTATGCTACAACAAATCTACTTTTGAATCTTTTAAAATCTTTTATGTATGTTCACTGATTACTCCGGAACTATGCGTTCTATTTATGTGACTTTTTTTTTATTCGAAAGAGAATTCTCTCGAATTGGTCCCATTTAAATTTTATAAAAATTGGTTTAGTACTTTTTCAGAAATTCAATAAAAACGAAAAAAAAAAAATAAGCATTTTAAAAATAGTTAATTTGTTGGGCAGACAACTTTCATTTAATATCATAAAATATTCTATTACGTGAATTTGCAAATAAAATTTAGGCTGGCATATTTAAAAAAAAAAGACTGGCATATTTAAATCAGCTTTAACTTATCGGACTATAATTCTGCATGAATAAATTAAAGAGGGGGATTAGCCACTGTCCCCCCCTCTTTATACTTAATCAATGAGCTCCTTATCACAATGAACATACAAAATTTTAAGCAAATGGGTAATTATCAAGAGTTATTACGTCCGGGTCATCAGTTGTTGGGCAGACGACTTTCAGCAGGTTGCAAATAATAAAAAGACTGACATATTTAAATCAGCTTTAACTTGTCGGATTTATTTTCATAGAACAAACTTTTTAAGATCTAAACAAAAAGTTTTGAGTGTTGCCAAATTTGAAAAGCAAAATTACATAAAATTGTGAATTGGATAAATACAATACAACGTACGGATAAAAACTATAAATTATGAGACAACAAATCTACTTTTGAATCTTTTAAAAGTTCCATTGTTGCAGTTTCACAGCGGTTTGGCATATTTTGACAAGCGTTTATTGGTGCATAATTAAATACATTGTTGTTTCAAATCCCATACAAATGTACGAGTTACAGAAAATATTTGGCGATTTATCACCTGTAGCGCACTAGTTGGAAACTGCCTTTAAAATATCCAATATCTATATTATATTATACAATACAGTTGTATATAAATGCTTCTGCAATTGTCTTTTAATATTTCTACTACATAATATTAACTATAGAGTGACAATATAGAAAGAAAGAAAGAAAGGGGTTACTCCAAATAGTATTATAGGCGACATTGTTGGCACAGTGTATTTACCTTGTACGGATCGTAAATATCAGTACACATTAAACATAAGCACCGAAATCAGTGAGTTACACAGTTATCAAAACTGTAGTATACAGCCCGATTATGACACATTATCCAAGACAATTAGGTGAGAATAATGATAAAATTTCTAATCTTCCGTAATCGAATCTACTGCCAAGGTTAGCGTGAAATAAAAATATATTAGCAACAATATGGTTTAATATAAATATAGATATCATTAAAGGCTTTAGACATTAGATGAGAAAAATGATAAATTTTCTAATCTTCTGTAATCGAGTCTACTGCCAAGGTTAGCGTGAAATAAAAAATATATTAGCAACAATATGGTTTAATGTTAATACAGATATCATTAAAGGCTTTAAAGACATTAGATGAGAATAAAGATAATTTTTCTAATCTTCCGTACTCGAGTCTACTATTGTAAATATATATATATCATTAAAGGCTTTAAAGACATTAGATGAGAATAATGATAAATTTTCTAATCTTCGATATTTCACGTTAACCTGGGCAGTATACTGCGCAGGTTAACGTGAAATAAAAAAGATATTAACAGCAATATGGTTTAATGTAAATATGGATATCACTAAAGTAAAAAAAAAAAAAATAAACTTTTTAACGAAAAAAATAAAAAAGAACCGACTTCAAAAACTACTAAAAAGCGAAAAATAAACTTTTTAACCAAAAATTGAACCGACTTCAAAAACTACTAAAAAGCGAAAAATAAACTTTTTTACCAAAAATAGAACCAACTTCAAAAACTACTAAAAAGCGAAAAATAAATTTTTTAACCAAAAATAAAACCGACTTCAAAAACTACTACAAAGTAAAAAATAATTTTTTTTAGGTAATAGTTAATAAGAAATTAAATTAAGAGCATTGTATTTACCATGCATATTACTATATTTATGTACATTAATTTGATTTTTTGGAGTCTGTGCCAGCCAAGCCAAGTACAAAATTGAAAAAAAATATCCAATATAAATCGTAACATGCATATAAATTATATCTACATAAATACGAGACAATAAAAAAAAAAATACATATAACTCATCAAATGGTAGAAAATACAATGATTTAAATGATTTCTGAAATGAACTAATTTCCAAAGCAATGTTTGTCGACATATAGTTTCTAATCTCATTTGAAAATACACATTTATAACATCAGATGAAATGTTTAAAAATGGTAACAGGGCTTTAACTTGGCTTGGCTGGCACAGACTCCAAAAAATCAAATTAATGTACATAAATATAGTAATATGCATGGTAAATACAATGCTCTTAATTTAATTTCTTATTAACTATTACCTAAAAAAATTATTTTTTACTTTGTAGTAGTTTTTGAAGTCTGTTCTATTTTTGGTTAAAAAATTCATTAAACAACAACAACAAAAAAAACCCACCAATCTAACAGCCATTTCCTATCAAATTTAAACATTTTCCAGAACAATTAACTTTCTGTTGAAAGATTTCCACATGAAAAACGAAATAAAAAGTTTCAAGAATTAAAATAAAAGATGGATATGACATCATAACGGACATTTTCAGAGTTCTCAATAATATAAAGAGCATAAATATGAGTAAGTAGAGAAAACATGTGAATATGAGATCAGCAGGTGAATATAAAATGTCATAAGTTTGATAAACGTTTTAAATCATTATAAAAAACAGATTATAGAAATATTGGCATATTTTAACATTTTGAGTTTCTCTGAATTCATTTTTGCTATTTAAAAAAAAAATCTATTCCACATATTTACATGTGTGTATATTAGAATTTCCATAAATGTACTTCAGATACATGAAGTTTCTGGTTTCTGGGAAACTTCAGCACAAAGATATATACATATATTGGGGGGGAGGAGGAGGGTAGAAATAAATCTAGTGATATTAGAAGAAGAATGTGATGTAGATCTTGTGCAGTAACCAGTGATTTTATGGAAATATTTTCATCTTCAAGCAAGCAAAAGATATATTTGATTGCTAAAGTAATAAAGCTTGATGATCAGGACATTATGTTAGACTACATGAAAAAGTCTCTGAGAATGTATATGTTTGGGCAGAAAAACACAATATTTCATGGGAATCAAAAGATTGTATAACTTATAAAATGGCATATCCCAGCATCCTCAACCGAAGGCAAGAAATGAAATTTAATTAATGTATATATATTTTGTACCATTTTAAAAATTATATCCCACAGCAAAGAGTTTTCAATCTGTTCTTTACATATATGTATCATACTGGTCACACACACAATGCAAAATTTATTATTTATAAAATATATAAAATAATGTGAAAATGCAATTGCCCTTTTAGAATGACATGTTGTGTGTTATTCTTTAATGACAAATGTATTGAATGTCCTACTGGTTCATGATTTGTAGGTATTTGGAAACATGCATTATAAGGTGAAGATGCATATCTCTTTTCATGCCACATCCGCAATGTATAAAAACTATTTGCTTTAAATGGGATAAAAATACTTAGCAATGATAGATTGGGCAACATATAATTAACTTAATATTAAAATAAATTGGTTCAGAATACTTTTAATGTACCACAAGACTCCAATAAAAATTATTCTAGAACCGTCCTATCAATCTTTCTATGCATATGATCCTGATTTAAGGGGCAATAGGGATTAGGCCCGAAGACTCAACAATTTTTCATATTTCTGTTATTCCTTAAATAGAAATTCATAACTCCAGATAAAGTAATAATTTCAGTTAATATAGTTTATGTTTGACCAAAACTGGTCTTAGATATTATAACATTTATATGTACATACACATATCTAACTACAAACACACATATACATAGGGATATATATTTTATATAAAAAAAAAGGTTTTATTATTTAACAATTTGTTAAAATCATCTTGGGGAATAATCCCAACTTTTTTTCAATGTGATATTATGAAACACTATTAAAACCACTTGAAAAACAGAAATGTAGGAATTCTTATTTATAATCCCACAGTTACTCAAACATCTACTTGGCTTACAATTATGAAATGATTACAGCGCTACAATCTAAGTTTGAAATAGTTTTTATTACTTACTTAAATCAAATAATTCGATGATGACACTTAGTGCAGGCATTTGGTAGAAAATAAAGGAAAGTTTTGGTGTAGTTTTTTTTGTGGGGTCCCTTTATGTTTTTCGGGTCGCTGAACACGAATCCGAAGTTTTCCAACAAAATTTTTTTCGGGAAATATGTTTTTTTTTAGAAAAAACGTGTAAAAAAACAGACTTTTTTCCGTTTTTTCAAAATAATTCCAAAATTATACATTTTACGTGAAAGTCGGCAATATATGAATTAAAGAAAATAAAATTTCTTCCATTTTATGTACTGAAAGTTTTTTTCTCTGATCAATAGTTTAGCCGTGAGAGTGCCTCAAAAATGGGTGGAAAAAACAAAAAACTGTAAAAAAACAGGAATTACGGTACTGTATGTCAATGTAACATAGAAACTAATCCTTTTACGCAAATGTTAACTATTAATGTTACTAAAGATTATATGTTTGACTATATTTTATGCATTTGAGGTAGAGGAAAAGTGCGGATCCGACACCAGGGGACGGTGGGAGCAGTGGGGCAGATCCAGCTACTCTCATGAGTCAAAGTTGCTACTTCTCCGGAGAGCTCGTATTCTAAGAGGCAGTAACATTGCAGTCCAGTAGAAATAGCATTTTACCTTACAAAAATTCAGGTAGTTCTGATTTTTTGGGTATGTTGTAAAGGTTGACCCTCTAATAAAAAACCAAGTTTTCGACCTTCTAGACCTTGTGCGTTTTTCACAATATTGGAAAAACCAATATTTTTCGGCACTTTTTTCGATTTTTCTTAAATAACTCAATTTTAGTGCATTTTACAGACAAAAGCAGAGTTACCATTTTGTAGAGCATAAAATTCTCTACAACATGCAGTATTCAGGTTTGTAAATTGTCCAAATACGGGGTAAGATACGGAACCAGGAAAATAGGGTAAAATTTGGAAAAAATATAAAAATTCACAAATGACGTTAGTTTTTGCTTAATAACCTACTTTTAGTGCGTTTTAGAGACAAAAGCACTTTTACCATTTTGTAGAGCAGAAAATTCTCTACAACATGCAGTATTCATATTTGTAAATTGTCCAAATAGGGGTTAAGATATGGAGCCGGGAAAATAGGGTTAAAGTTGGAAAAAATGTAAAAATCCACAAATGACGTTAGTTTTTTCTTAATAACCTACTTTTAATGCATTTTAGAGACAAAAGCACTTTCAACATTTTGTAGAGCAGAAAATTCTCTACAACATGCAGTATTCAGGTTTGTAAATTGTCTAAATAGGGAGTAAGATATGAAGCCGAGAAATAGGGTTAAATTTGGAAAAAATGTAAAAATCCACAAATGACGTTAGTTTTTGCTTAATAACCTACTTTTAGTGCGCTTTAGAGACAAAAACACTTTCACCATTTTGTAGAGCATAAAATTCTCTACAACATGCAGTATTCATGTTTGTAAATTGTCCAAATAGGGGGTAAGTTATAGCAAAAACTAACGTCATTTGTGGATTTTTACATTTTTTTCCAAATTTAACCCTATTTCTCGGCTCCGTATCTTACCCCCTATTTGGACAATTTACAAACATGAATACTGCATGTTGTAGAGAATTTTATGCTCTACAAAATGGTGAAAGTGCTTTTGTCTCTAAAACGTACTAAAAGTAGATTACTAAGCAAAAACTTACGTCATTTGTGGATTTTTACATTTTTTCCAAATTTAACACTATTTTCCTGGCTCCGTAGCTTACCCCCTATTTGGACAATTTACAAACATGAATACTGCATGTTGTAGAGAATTTTATGCTCTACAAAATGGTGAAAGTGCTTTTGTCTGTAAAACACATTAAAAGTAGGTTATTAAGCAAAAACTAATGTCTTTAGTGGATTTTTGCAAATTTTACCCTATTTTCCCGGCTCCGTATCTTACCCCCTATTTGGACAATTTGCAAACCTGAATACTGCATGTTGTAGAGAATTTTATGCTCTACAAAATAGTAAAGTGCTTTTTTCTGTAAAATGCACTAAACTTGAGTTTTTTAAGAAAAATCGAAAAAAGTGCCGAAAAATATTGGTTTTTTTTCAATATTGTGAATACATGTTACATCGACATACAGAGTCGTAATTCCCGTTTTTTACAGTTTTTTGTCTTTTACACCTCCCAATTTTACAGTATGAGCACTCCGGCGGAGGAGCACCTTCGATTCATGAGAGAAGGTGGAACTGCTCCACTGCTCCCACCTTCCCCTGGTGCAGGATCCGCACTTTTCCTCTACCTCAAATGCATAAAATACAGTCAAACATATAATCTTTAGTATCATTAATGGTTACCGTTTGCGTAAAATGGTTAGTTTTATGTTACATCGACATACACTACCGTAATTCCTGTTTTTTTACAGTTTTTTGTTTTTAACACCCTTTTTTGCGGCACTCTCACGGCTAAACCATTGATCAGAGAAAAAAACTTTCATTACATAAAATATAGGAAATTTTATTTTCTTTAATTCATATATTGCCGACTTTCACGTAAAATGCCCAATTTTAAAATTATTTTGAAAAAACGGAAAAAAGTCTTTTTTTACACGTTTTTTGTAAAAAAAACATTTCCCCCCAAAAAAAATTGTTGGAAAACCTCGGATTCGTGTTCAGCGACCCAAAAAACATAAAGGACCCCCCCAAAAAAAACTACACCAAAACTTTCCTTTATTTGCTCTTTTTTATCCCCTAATGCCTGGACTAACTACTCAAAAATATAATAATATATTTGTATACAACAGTAATTCATCTAGAATTACATTTCTAATCCTTTATTATACATATCAGATTATTGACCACCATACTTAGGTACAAACTATGGAACAACAGTATTTCTCGCTCTCCATTTATCTTTTTTCAAGTCTCATAATAATCTTGCGATATCAAATATCTATTAATTAAATCATTGAGTTTGTGTTGTTGTGAATATTGATTTACAGATGGGTATTATTTAATTTTTTATCCCACATTCGGTCATCCTGACAGTCTAGTGACTAAACAGAATAAATTTTCAAAACTAATTTCTATTTCCTCTATAAAAATAATTATTCCTATGTCTGTCTTCTTTATGTCCATCTGCATTGAAAGTAGGAGAACTATTATGGCATTTCACTTTACCTTAAAATCTACCACCCTCCTGTCAAATTTAACTTTATATCTTCTATAACCAAATCTATTGGCATGGCCTAATGTCTGTCCATATAGCCTATAATACCAGAAGTACAGATTTCTATGATGATCATTTAAAATGTCTTTTAATGTTTCTTCTATCCTCTAATTTCATGCAATTTCTTTTACATATTTCAATCTTTTCTTTTACATATTTCAATCTTTTCTTTTTCAAAACTTTCCCGTTTTCTTCCTATCTGTTGTACATCTAAAAATCTTCTTTGATCTTCATAATATTTGTGACGTCTATCAACTAAATTATTTCTTGAAAAATATGGTATCACTTTATTTAAATAATTGTAATCATGTTTTATAAAATTTCCATAAAATCTTTTTTCACTTAAATTTTTTCTTTCAGTATTAATTTCTTCTATCTCTTTTCTCATGCTCCTTGAATTAAGATATTTTCCTTTTCTTATTTTATGGCACTTTTCAATTTTTACAATTTTCTTTTCATCTGTACATTCTTTGTGTTTTTCTTTCAACTCATTTATTTGTATTAATCTTGATACTTTACTTCCTTCATTTAAAGTTTTCTTACTCCTTTATTTGATTCCTCATCATGAAACTTTTCTGTTATTTTCATTATTTTATTTTTATTTGCTTCTTTGGCCATGCATTTTAAATTTTTACTAGAATTTTTTTACGTTTTCAGATATCTGCAATACACAATAGTTTTATCCTTGGCATTTTCTTTCTTGGCAATATATTTTTTATTTTGATGCCTACTTTCGTGATGGATAATTTGCATCTTGATATTGCGCTAACACCTAATAATATATATTATGAAAAAACATAGAAAAAAGAAGCAGATAGGAAAGTTGGATTTTAAGTTTTACTAACATAGAAATTATAGAGAGAATTTTGAATATTATGAATGTTATTTTAAATTTTGTATTTTCCTAAAATAGATGAACAATATTTTAGCCAATGATCGAAAGTGTAATGAAATAAAATTAAAAACAATGCGTTGAGAAAAGAAAGAAATTTAGAATATAATAAAAATCAATTAATGAATTCTTCATGATAAAATATAATAACAATTCTTACCTGAACTGAGAAAAACTGCTACACTGAAAACATATATATTGTCAACCCTTTTTTATAGTGCCACTAGAAATTACATTTAAAGAATCTAAGTGTGAAAGTTGAATTATCAAATAAAATCAAATTAAACTTTTACTGTATAAATATGGATAAGTATTTAATTAAATTTTCATATTGTTAAATAATATTTGTTCATAAGGTATTAAAATGTTTTTAAGATTATAACGTTATCTCTTAAATTTAAAGGCACTCTACACTGTGGAAAACACATTATAAATATCAGATAGATAATAAATTTTAAAAACACAAAAGAAAGAGACATAAGTTGAACAACACATTTTTATTCTTATATAAATAATCATTAAAAAAATAAAAACTATAAATATATTCATTCTTTGGTGTGCACACAACCTTACAAACATATTAGATTACTTATTGCAATATAGATGCCAAAATTTAAATATAAATATAACAAATTTTTCTTATCAGCTTGAAGTAAAAAAAAAAAAACTATTAAATTTTACATTTTCTGTGAATGACGTTACTCTATGAGTACTTATACGGATTAATGAGCTGTGAATAATGTCTCTCAAAGAGTAAAACAATATTTAGTTGGATTATGCATCTCATCACTTTACCATCTGAAGGCACTAGAGTTCGTTTATCGAACTGATGAATCTGTACTGATCTATTCATTATGATTGAAGTTAAATTATGTGCCAGAATATCACATTCTTTTAACATCATTGGTGAGTAGAGTCTTAAATAATCCTCGTCTTATGAATCAACCACGGAGCGAGGTTTCTACACGATTCGAGAAGATTTAGTGATAAACTTCAGAGAAAAAATACAAAATGATATTACAGTCTCTTAGAACATTTTGTAGATTTCAAAAGTAACCAAGATGATTCATAGCTAGCCTCTGGTAAGAATCGTTGATTTGAACTCTATACAATCTCCAACAGAGTGTCACCGTAGAATACACCATCAGAATATCATCTTTGAGAACACATACTCATATATCTTCTTACAAAAATTTTAAGTTAAATGCTTTAAAGTGTTAATTATGAAATAATTTCCGATAGGACTCTACTGATGAACCTGTTTAGTCCAACAGTAGGCCTATTACGGAAACAGTATTTTTTGAGGAGCGCAGAGTGCGGACTTGTTACCACACCCACGTACAGAAGCGAAGAAGGATCAGACGCCATCGGAGATGCATTGAAGTCCCCCGTTTCGCGCCGAAACTACAATAGCCAATCAGAGACCTCCACGCTTCTACAGTGTTCAAAAACTCCGGAGCTGATAATGCCACAGGGAAAATGCTTAAAGATTAAACGTAACGACTCACAACTGAAGTTTGCGATCGCTAAAGCTAGTGCGTCGATGGAAAAAAGTTAATATACGATTGGCAACTGCTGAATGAATTTAAATGGCGATTGTTTACAAATTAAGAGAATACAGAAATTAACGTTATGGTTGCCGATCAAATGAAAATAAATTTAGAAAATGGGAATTAATTAAAAGTGGAAATAAATAATTTAAATTTAAAAATAAATAAATTAATCTAGCATAAATAAATTTTAATAATTAAAAAAAAAAACAGATGTTATGTTCGTGTCATAACAATATATCACATTCCAGATATGATACAACATAAAAATCATTCGTTAATTGTATGCCGTCTTCTTGTATTTTGTGCTCAAAAATTCCTATTGTCTTCGTTTCTTCTTCACTAAATCAGGACAATATATACATATTTTCTTGACATAATTCCGGTGCGCCTATTTCATTGTGGCATTTTTTATTCATTAGGCTTACATCACTTGCGGTATCAATTATTACTTTCGCGAGTTTCTCATTTATTTGAATAACATGTATTTTTGTTTCTTCATTGCTGTTGTTTTCCGTTCTTGATAAATTCATTACATTTATTCTCTGTATGCCGTTCTCATTCATTTTTGTAATCAGTTTGCTATGATATGATTGGGTACTTGTTTGCTGCCTATTTGTACATTTGGCGGCAATGTGGCCAGGTAATTTGTACAAACAAATAATTCATGAATTAACAGATTCTTCATCTGGTCTTATATTATTTGACTGTGTATTTTGTCGCCATTTGTTATCTTTTTCTTCTTTGCTTACAATATTTTACAGTTTATATGACTTGGCATTTTTATATCCTCTTAACGTTGTATCAAAATCATCTAGTTTCTCAACCAGTATATTGACTTCCTTAATCTTTGGTAATTCCTCAACAAAGCGTTCTTTCATTTCTGGAGGTATTTTTTACTTAATCTGGTCTGTGACCAATAATTCCGTTAATTCTACAAAATATGTTACATTCATTCCACTCACCCATTTATTAAAGAATATTCAACTGAAAACCAAAATCACATCAATTATCCGTTGGCTTTTTTCTGTGTGTCATAAACTTTTGTCTAAATTCTTCTGATGACATTTTGAATCTTTTCAACAATAAACTTTTTATATATTCATAATCGCTTATTTCTGGTTCTTTTTCCCTTGTGATTATACTAGCTATTTCTAATGGTAATAAGTTTAATAGATACAATACCCATTCTTCCTTAGCTATTTTCATTTGAGATATTTGCCTCTCATATAATGTTAAAAAGCTACAGATATCACCATTTGCACTTTCATAATGATTAAGCATCTTTAACAGATCAAAATTTGTACCTGATCCCATCCTTAGAGTAGTTATTTCCTCATCTTTGCAAGTTTTAGCTTGTATTGTTAATTTTTTTATTTCAAATTCCATCTCAAATTCTTTCTCTTCTAGCTGCAGCCTTCTGTCTTCCGCAATTTTCTTCTGCTTCAAGCTGTAACTTTCCGTCTTCCGCTAATATTCTTTCTTCTGCTTCAAACTGTAACATTCTGTCTTCTGCTTCAAAATGTAACTTTCTTTTTTTTCTCTGAGATAAGAACTTCAAGCCAGTCTTTGGCGAAATCTTAATTTTCAGACTCTATTAACTTGATTAAATCTGCAACATTTGGATTTTTAGGAATATTCAGTCCCAAATCATTGCATAATGCTAATAAATCAGCCTTTTTTGCTCTATTAAAAAATGATTATCTATTCTGCTTAGGTTATGATGAAATAAAACTGTCAAAAGTTTTTGCTTTAGTAATAATTGTAGATCTGATTATGGAAAATGATTACAGCTCATATAAGTCAGTTCAATTTACTTTATTTCTTGATTTTTAAAATACCTTTTTATCAAGATCCTGGTATAAATAGTTTTTTATTTAAGATTCCAGCAACAAGTCCCCATAATTTGTAGGGATTCTTACCTATAATCCCACAGTTACTTAAATATCTACTTGGCTTATAATTATGAAATGATTATAGCTCTTCAATCTAAGTTTTATACAGTTTTTAGTACTTACTTAACCAAATAATGCAATGATGACACTACTCAACAATATAATATATTTGTAAACAACAGTAATTCACCTAGAATTACATTTCTAATCCTTTATTATACATATATATTGGATTATCGACCACCATACTTGGGTACAAACTATGGAAAAATGATATTTTTTACTCTCCTTTTATCTTTTCGAGTCTCGTAATAATCTTGCAATATCATGTACCTACTAATTAAATCAGTGAGTTTGTGATGGGTATTATTTAATTTTTTTTATCCCACATTAATAAAAAATGAATAACATTATCTCTGAAATTTTTTATTAATGAAAATGGCAGCTTAAGTAACAGTTTCCAGTTGTAATATTTAACAATGTGTAAATTCATAATTAACTGTCTAATATTTTCTATTCTCACAAAACTCTAATGTGTTGATTGACACTTTATAAGAAGATTTTTTTTTTTTTTTTTTTTTTTTTTTATAACTCAAGACATATTTATGCTGCAGTAGTTCCTTGCTATTTGTATACTGTACATTGCCCACACCACCCTTCTTGTGGCTCTGTTACTGTAGGATAACAACTGCAATTAATAATGATTCACTTGTATAAATTTGTAAACCTATAAATTCATCTATAAAATTTTATAAACTATACACTTGCTTGATAAGTTATTAAAGAGTAGCAAGCTAAGCCCGCTGCGCTGATCCATTTTTCTAAATGAACTTTGAATCAAACAAAAATACTTTGTATTTTAAAGTAATATGGAACTTCACCTGGAATGTCCTTCCACATTGCTGTAAACGATACAAACGCCATTGCGCCATATTATCTCATACATTGGACAAAAATTGGGCTATTCAGAAGCAATTCTTTTAGTTGATCATTTATAGTAAAGTTTGGTAGGGAAATAAGGCCATTATGAAACAGTAATTAAAATGTTCTCTAGTCAACACACTACTAAAATAGAGGGCATTGTAATGATTGTAGAGATTGACCATTGAACTTAAATAATTTTTGAGTGATTAATTTTCCTTAGTTATTTCTTGAACTCTGGGCCCTTATTCTTGGTGCTATGTTTGGTTATGGAAACTTAAATTCAATCTCACTATCTTATGTTATATTTCGTAATACATGTCTTCTTCTGGCAGGTCTACTATGGTTTGTCATCTCTGGATTCCAACAGAGTAAATACAGTAAAAAAATTAATAAATTATTTGCACACAAAGAACAGTGTTTAACTTTAAAAAGTGTTTGAAAAATGTGCATTTTTAAAGCTGAATTCTTTGAATAAAATTAAAATGACATCATTTTTACTGCCTTTCCATTTTTTAGACTAGTTTCATTCGTCTAACCGTTAACATGGGAAAAAACCCTGATGATTGACTCTGGTAGAAAAAAAACCCTATAGTTTCCATCCAATAAAATATTCATAATCTTCCATAATCAGGTCCATAACCAAGTTTGGCTTCAAACGTTAGAAGTGTTTGTTACGATATAGTTACATATGCACCAGAGTTAGTTACAAAACGAAGTTAATTACACGCCAAACTATGTTGCATCAAATAATGACAAATTACAGTTGATTCAATTATCATTAATAATCTTTCACCAACAATATTCTATACCTTAAATCGAACTGACAATGATAAAGTTAGTTATGGTAAATTTTTAGCAATATCTTTTTGGTGAATACTGGACCTGAAGATTTTCTTTGTATTTCTCTAAAGAGCATAATAACACGCAGAAATAAATAAGCTTGTTTTTTTCCTTAATATTCAAGATTAAATTATTCTTTAGTCTGTTACAAATAATAATCAAAATAATCGTTGATTTGTCACTAAGTTTAACTGCTAAGGCTGTACGTCAATCAAAATTGCTTTTGATAGAAATTTTATCTAATCATGGATTTCAGGTATTCTGTTTTCTTATCAAGGCTCAAATAATAAATCGACAGATATTCTTCCATTCGCCACCATTAAGATTACAAACTGTTTTCCGTACGTTGCAAGTATTGCTTTTTGGTGATAGTTCGCTTCATAAGGGAAAAAATATAAGGTTGGTAATCACTAATTACGTCATCTAATCTTCTGTAATCGGATTTGCCATGAAGAGTCAGGGCCTTCTTAGATGGCACTGTTTGTTCTTTTTTCTTGTTACTTTTTATTAGTAGAAAGAGCACACAGCGCCATCTCGGAGCCCCCCTCCAGAGTCACCATCAAACATAAACAAAACTTTCAACAGTATAGTAAATATGCCAATTGGCAGGTGACCCGAATGCAGAAGATTAGTCCAATATCTTTAAAAAAACCTTCCTAAAAGAAGGGAAGGTATTCAGAAAAAACTAAACAGAATATTGAAAAATAATTTCATCAATAATTTTTTATTGCAAAATGTCGCTTTTTGTGATAGTAATAATGCATAATTGCATACATCTCCTTAAGAATAATCTTTAGTTCCTAACTTTTGAAGCAGTGAATTTCTATAAGTGAAGTTGGCGATATGTTTAAAAAAAAAAGAGAAAGAATGGACAATATTCGCTGATCTGAGCTCGAGGCTATAATGTTTGGTGAAAATTTTTTTCTAAATGTCCGAAATTAAATTATTTTACAATACGTATGTGTTTGTGTGGCAGACATTTACACTAAAATATAAATATTTGACTCCATTTTTATAACATTAACTGCTATTTATATTTACATTTGAATATAACAATTTACTCCAAAAATGATGTTGTATACTTGAAAAATCACCATTATTGCTAATATCGTTCAAGTTGATGTCAAGCTTATGCATTTTTGGCTTAAAATCACACTGTTTGGCGACAAAAGTAAAACATTATCGTAAATAAACAAATAACATGTAACTCACAAGTATACAATCGTTTTTACAATTACATCTCCTAGTTCCTCCCCTCCTGTAAGTCACATGATAGGGAAGTTAGATAAAAAATAAATCAAAATTTAAAAAAATGTCACCAGATTTTATCTCTTCAAATAATCAGATGCATTTTTCTTAACCTAAAGCAAGCGATAAATTGCCAAATATTGATTTAACTCCAATCTCTTACATTGAAAAGGTTTTTAAGTACTACAAACATTCATTTCGAGTTTAATTATTTTCACTTTATAATATAATCTCTCATTAAAACAGTGTTTTTTTTTCTTTTTTTTTTTATTGTGTGTGCATATGTGTGTGTGTGTGTGTGTGGGGGGGGGGGGGGGGGATTTTAAATCAAATTAGTTAACAGTTTTTTCTTTTACTTTTTTAGGTGTTTGTAAATGTGCAAGTTCCATCAAATCCCATTCAGCAGAACTCGAGTTATAAGCAGTCGGAATGAAATTTCCATTTGTATTTTATATATATAGTAGATATGTTGAATTTTTAAAAAAATATGAATTGCTAGACGGAAAAGACAACAAACATTCTTGAAGAATTATTTTAAAATGTATTGTATATTAAAATACTGATAGTATTGTTCATTTGAAATACTAATATGTCTGATTTAAAGTCTGATTGAAAGTCTTACTTTTAAAACTCCTATAAATGGGATAAAATTACTTCTCTGTAATCCATTTTTATACAGATCTGAAACAATAAAAATACTTTTATAAGATACTTTCTGATATTATTGTCCACAGATTATTAAAATTATCAACCATTCACATGAATTTATATGCTAAAAACTAATATTAACTCAAGAAATTTTATTTTAAAGAAGAATTCATTAATCTATAACTATTATTGTGCCAGAAGCTAAGAAGAAAAACATTTAAGATATCCCCCCCCGCCCCCCCCCCAAAAAATAAATAAATAAATAAAAACATTTTTTAATGATTTAATAGTAGTAAAAGAATTAAAAATTAAAACAAGAAATCTTTCATTCTTAAAAAAGAAAGGAAAAAGATTTTTGCTATTTAACTAAACAAATTAAATTTCCTGGAGAATTCATTTTTATGAAATTTAAAAACTGTAAAAAGCACATCGCAAAAAAGCAGGTATGAAAACAGCAAACATTCAATAAAAGAAGAAAATACTAAATATGCGCTGGTTAAAAGAAAAAAAAAAAAAAGGGGGGGGGATATTATAAACAAAAAGAGGAAAGTGATATTTTCCTCTGACAGATGAGTTTTTGATAAAATAAACACCTGACAATGACAATGCCAATCTGATTTCATACTTTCAGGAATCTTCTGCACTTTATACATTACAAACATTTGACTTCATAGACAGCAGCAAATTCAAAAGAGCTTTGGTAATCTCTATTTATTGTATATAAGATTGCTAAAAATTAAATTTCTTTAAGAATAACAAGAAATTGGAAAAAAAAAAAAAAAACATTGTAAAGCAAGAGTCAAAAAAAAAAAAAAAAAAAAAATTGAGAGTATAACTCTGAAATCTGAAGATAAATAATTATTTGAAATAATTTTTAATTACTCTGTGGAATACTTGACTTTTATTTTTCTTTAAAGGAAATACCAAATATAATTATAAGATTGTTGTTTAGAACTTTAAAATTTTTTTATTTAGTTTTATTCTTGACTAGTTAACCTGTTTGGCATTGTGCAGACCCGTGATAATGACCTTAAATATATTTAAACGAACCTAATGTTGGGTTACCCACTTCCTTCAGCAGCGTACACCATTGAATTTGTATGATTTTATATTTTTAAACAAAAATCTATCAAAACAAACCTGGAGTTGGAAGCCTTAGGCAGTATACACCAGGCATGCTATGCACTCTCCATCTCTTTTAACAAACAAACCCCGAATTTATATTTATTAAATCAAAATCTTTCCAAACAAATTAAGGGAACCGCCATTACAGTGATTGCCAGTTTAATTTCTGACATTCACATGTATTAAACTTTTAATTCTGATCAAAAGTTCCTGAGAAAACCTAAATAATATAAAATGCACATCAGCTCCCCACTCTTTTAAAACGCGAAATTATATCTTCCAGTGCATTGACAACATGTGTTGAAAATGCAGAGGTACGGCTGCACAAAAAAAAAAAAAAAAAAAAAAAAAAAAAGTAGTATATTTCTCTTGCACATGTTATCAAAGTGTATGTGAAAGATTTTTGCTTTAAGAAAGTGGTGCAAGATAGAATTAAAAAATAGTCGCCAGTGGCAGCCCTGCAGAGGTTTCCCCAGACATGTGCAGAAATGAAAACTCCTCTGAAAATATTCAAAAGCACAATTCTCTTAAAACTGGAAACAATATCTTCAAAGGCACTGAGAAAGAAACAAAGAAAAAAAAAATCTCTGATGAATCCATGAAATGACTTCCGGAAAATAATGTTTTAGAAATAGTACATATTAATATTTTTTGAAAACAAAAATGTCGTTAAAACCATAAAAGTACTGGGAATAAGTGGATATATATATTTGTATTTTCATCTGGGAAAAGGAGATGGCATTTTAAAATTGGAGAAAAAATGGAAAAGATGAAAGCGAATATGAATAGACCTTCGAGAAATATATATATTTTGAAATAATAAATAATATATTTCAAAATCAAAGATAATGCTAGAAATGGAAAAGCGCGCTGAATAAGTGGGTATTTTTTTTTTTTTTTTTAATATTTCAGTCTGGAAAAAAGTTGCATCAGCTTTAAAGATAAAACAGAAAATTTGAAAGGAATTGGAAAACATAAAAACCAACATGAAATCAAACTCCAGAAAAAATATTTTTTTGAAAAAGACACCACTGGAAAGGAAAAGGCACCCTATAATATATAAAAATAAATAAATTTATTAAATAAGAATAAGTTTCTTTCTTTTCTTTTTGTATTTTTGTCTGAGAAGTGGATGTGAGTTTCAAAATGCAGAAAAATGGAAAACTTTAAAACTGATGTAAACTCGAGGTCCAGTAAATATGTTTAATGATATAGTAAATATTAATTTTTTTTAAATGAAAGATACTATTGTAACTGGGAAGGAAAGGCAACAATTTTCGTGTTTTTCCTTTTTTTTTTTTTTTTTTTTTTTGTAATTCCATGGGGGATCCCGGTAATCGTAATTTCAAAATGCAGAAAAAAACAAAGACTTTGCTTTTGTCAGTGTGATGATTCTAAGAAACCCATAAAGGCGCCGGCACAATTGGCTGAACGACAGAAACTTGCCATTTGGCAATGTTCATTAGGATTTTAAATTAATATCTTGACTAATTATTAAAAACTGAAACATCAGACCCTCAGGTGCAATCGGATCTGTCTTCGTTGATAAAATTTTTTTGACTTCTACATGTGCTACATTTCCCTAGCCATCACAGACAGACGGACAAACATCTTTCTTTTATAAATATAACATACATCTTTGGAATCACAAATAAGCCTCAATAACATATCAGTTGCATAGCAATCTCAGAATATATTTACGTGAGTTAGAGCATGGACAGATGGCAGACAGACAGACAAACCGAATTCATAAGCACATTCACAGGGATATAAAAAAAAATTCCTTTAACTCTTATTTTTTTATAGTCAAAATTGACATTGATTTAAATTCTGAATTAGTGGTACTTTTTGTACATCCAACATAAGAATGAAACAAACATAGCCAATGCAAACCAAAAATTGAAATAACTAAATGAAAATATTTTCATTAAGATTTCATCAACTATAGTTATTAAAATTTCATATGTATTATGACATATACAAAAAATTAAAAGCTAAAAACATGTTGAATATCTTAAATTTACTGAAGAGAATAATAGAGAATTACACATGATTGTGGTGCCCCTTATATATGATGTAGTAACTAACCATCTGGAGCTCGGTTCGATGTAGCTACAAGAATGGTTCCATTCTTGAAAATTTCTGTGAAGAGTCTTTTCAAAATCATTGCATCTCCAATGTCAGTAACCTATTTTCAAGACAAAATAACTCTTTGAAATATGACATAATATATACATAATTTAAAGAAATAAAAGCAAAAGTAAAATTGAATAGAGTGAGTATTAGACTAGAACAATCATTTGTTATAAAATAATATAGAAACCCCCTTTTTATTAGGTTAAGGAATAAATCACTGACATTTATTTTTCTGCTAGTTATTTTTAATTGTAGATTTATATATTATTTGGTTTAGGTCATTAAAATGGAATGTCAAGTTTTGAAAAATGAGTATTTCTACCTTTTATTGAAAAAAAAAAAAAAAAAAAAAATAGCCAAAAACAATAAGCAAGTTAAAATTAATCTTATACTATTATTTATGATGTTTTGAACATTCATAGAGTAATTTGATGCTCCTGCAATAAAAAAATAACCAGAAGATTGAGGCAAAGGAACTATACAACCAAGTTCTCAACTTGGACAATCTGCCATGCATATTGTTGGAGTGTGTTCAGAAATGATGGAATTCAGATAAAGCCAAACCTGGAGAATATATGAAAACTTATGCAGAACTTCCCAATTACATGTTTAGATGACACTTTTTGTCATACTAGCTATGTGAAAGCAAGTGTTATCCTGTCATAGAAGGAAGCATAATGGTGATAAGGTGGCTTTTTTTTTGTGTACTTTAACACAGAACGTGATTTCTAACTTTGCAAGTGCTTTTCTCAAAACTGTGTTTTTAATATTTGTGCACACTGTAAAAATATTTGTTTTAATTAGAATGTGCTTTTTAAGGTGTATCAGATTAAACAAGTTGGAAATTGTACGTTAAACGTGACAAATGAGGCAGTGGCGTAGCCAGGATTTCCTTTCGGGAAGGGTCCAAATTTTTTCTTCAGGTTATATATATAGTAAAACATGCCAAGATTAAATCGCAAACAGTGGTAACATGATTACGTTTTAGACAGTTTTTTGTGTTAGCAGGTGTAATTGTATGGTATTTTTTTCGATGGACCAAGGAATATTTCCTTTTGCGATTCAGTCTTAACAAATTTTATTGTAAATACAGTAAAACCTGTTACAGCGTAACCTCTTTACAATGGAATCCTGTCTCAAACGAAAAAGTTTCAGGATCCCGACGAAACGAATAATACATCTTATTGAGGTAAGTGTATCTAAGAGCTATAATTGATTACAATTCTTTAAACGGAAACTTGTCGAAAATGGAACTTTTTTTCGGTCCCTTGAGATCCCATCTTGATAGATTTAACTGTGTGTGTGTGTGCAATAGAAGTATTTTGAGTAACTTTAAGAATTTAGGTATATCTTTATCAATTTTTTAATTTAAAAAAGCATGTGTAAAATAAAGAAAGATACCTCTCTATAATTGTAGCTAATATTACAATGAAGTTACATTACTATTTACCAGTGATGCAGATTTTATAAACACATGATATAAAAAATGAGCACATACTGAAGAGTTAAATCTATAAATCAAGTTTTATATAACATGGACATTTGCTTACATTAAAGTTAGGATCAAATGGTTTCATTTTCCATTTCTTATAATTGAATTAAGAACTTCTGCTGTAATAAGTACTGGATAATAAGTTGGCATAGGTGCCAATCCAGACAGACGTTGATCCACATGGGAGTTTCTGAGATAAGGTTTTAATCTTTCAGAAAAAGATCTTGCAATTTCGGCTAAGAAACCACTAATGTAACAAATACAGATATCGAATATAGTTGATATTGTGAAAAATATTTTGGTTACAATTGTCTAAATCAGTCATAATCCTTCTAAGTGTGTCTGTTTCAAGTTTTGCTTTTTTATATATACCAAAGTAAGTATCCGGCCTCAATAATTGTTTCCGATACCGGGTCGAATTAAAAGATGGTAAATTTTTGTAACAATTTTATTTGGAAGTATTATATTGTGTAAAAAATAATGGTGATTTCTGTTATTTTACTTTTAATAAATTTATTTGATATGCATTGTTGTAAACAGTTTTAGAACATACTCCAAGTTCAGCAGCAAGCTCCCAGCGTTTGGTACGTGGATTAGCTTCAACTTATACATTCAATTTCTCATTGTTAATGACGAAATGTCATCAGTGACCTTCTCCATATTCAAACCTCTCATTGCTACCTTTAAATTTCGGGATTCAATGTTAAACTGTGCGTTCACAAGTCGTACTTGTTTCAAATGTAATGTTAAATTCAGATGTTTTTCTCCGGGTGGTATTTCTGCATCTTCTGAAGGGGCAAGGTGAAATTCCAGCGGGGGGGGGGGGGGGGGGGGGGGATTACTTTTAGACCATTAATAAGTATAAAATCCTAAATCTACCACGGAGGAGAGCATTTTCATGCTCCAGGGAATGCTCCTTCTGAATTCAAAGCTGTAGCGTAGTTGATATAAAAGCCGTTCGCTATTTTTCGCACCATTTTGAATTTGTATACGAATTGTATACAACAAATTGTACGGGTTCTCCATAGTTATGTAACTGCTTTAAATATTCCTGTACAATAGCGAAAAAGAAAAATTATAATATTAAATAAGGAGATAAAAAACTGGCCTTCAAAATAATATGCAACAACGCGATATTCCATTAACAACTTAATAAAAATAATTCGGGTTGAAAAGTTCAATAACAAAAATCGCCATTATTTTGTACAAACCCAGAACATCAAAACCTTTCAAACTTCCTCTGCTATTTTTCAAACGATCAACGAGACCAGAAATAAAAGTATCCAATCAAGGAAAACACAATGATCTCTCGAAATGTTCTTCAGGTTTGTCATGAGATGTATTAGCCCTCTTTATTTGATGTGATGGCCAACTTGATAAGGAGTGCGTGTGGCTAAAGAATACTGTATCAAAGTTTTCTTTAATGAAAGATTTTGCTCTCTTGAAAAGGCCAGCAAACTTTTGAACACCAGTCTCCTGTACCTTGCTTATTGGTTAACGTTAAGTTCATAAAGCTGAAAAGTGACCTCATCAGAATATTTTACAGCAGAAGACAAATCACATTCAAATTTTTTTCAGGTATTTTTAATGTGTCAATGTAATGTTGAATAAAAATTCCCAGTTAACCAGCACTAGAATAAAGTTACTTTTTTTAATTCCGGCCAGCAGATTTAAAGTAATTGATAATATTACTCAATATAAAATTATAAAATGAACAAAGATAAGGGTCGCCAAAATCTGATGAATATGCCATTATTGCATTCCTGTAATCTCGTCATTCCCCGTAAGTATTGGCAACAGTTGGTCCCATCGAAATCTCTGTTGAAGAAATTTTACGTTTAATCTAGTTACAGTAAAATATATGAAAATGGAATCTCTGAGGATCGGTAACAAATTCCGTTGTAGAGCGATTTCCGCCTTAACAAGTATAAATGTATAGTTATTTTTCCGTTTTCTGGATTATAAAATGTTTCCGTTTACGAAAGTAATTCGTGTTCATAGAAAACCTGCCAAGAAGGAATCATAACTGAAAAAAGTTCCCTTTTAGATAGATTTCAAGTCTTAGCAAGTATAAATATATAGTGTTGTTTTCGTCCCATTTAAAATAGGTCATCTTCACAGATTTTACTGTAATATGTCTATGCTTTTCAGAGGTGTACTATAGAGTGGATGCTTTTTAACAGTTTTAGAAAATACCTGTGAAAATGGAACGATTCTATAACGAAAACCTGTCTTAACGGAAATCTTTCATAGCCCCGGCGAAAGGCATACATTTAAATTATACCTGCTAAGATGAACACATGTCTAAAGCGGAATTTTTCATAGGTTCTTTGCGATTTCGTCTTAGCAGATTTTACTGTTGTTGTAACCATGATTCGGTAAACCACATTTTGGTTCGGTGGGGGGAGGGGGGGAGGGTCCGGACACCCTGGACCCTCCCCCCCCTTGGCTACGCCACTGAAATGAGGTGTGTTTTCACTATAACTAGTTTTACAATGTAAAAAAAATCATCCTTATTATTTCAGTGAAATTAATTATATTGTCTATTATGAGCGAAATGAGCATGTCTTTATTTTCTCTTATTACGTATGCCACGTTTACAGATGTAATTTTTTTTTTCGACACCAGACAGCACTGCAAAATTCACCATGGAGATCTTGCTCTGAAAATGATTACCTCCATGGTTTAATATTTCTATGATTCATAATGAACAAATCTCTTGTGTTGTTAACCTAATTTCATTTGAAGTTATCTCAGAATCGATACTTTTTTAACCCGTTACCGCCCAGCGATCTATTTCTAGATCACCTACAACAGAACAAAACTTTAAAATTTTAATACCAGTATTTTAGTACGGAAATTTTTTCATTATCTAATCTCAAATTTTGAGTCATTAAATAACGCAGAATTACTACATGGGAAAAACTGGTGTTGAAGAATTAAAAGAAGTGTAAAAACAGTTGGGCGTTAATGGTTAATGGAACTTATCTCTCAAACAAACAATTTTTTGAACAATCTCTCTAAAAATTTACTTTTATGCAATTTTATTCGAAAAAATAATTTTGAATAAAAATGGCCACCTGACATATGAAAAAAGAAGTGGTTAACCCATATTTGTTTTCCTCAGTCACATGACTTGCGCTTTTACTATATAGATTATGTATGATAGGATTTAATAGAATGAAGAAAACTTTTATTACTATCTTTTTAAGTTTTGATTCGATTGTCATAAAATATGAAATGACTCATCAAAATTCTGCAACAATTATATATATTAAATTTTAAATCATTCGGTTGGGTAGTTTTTGCAATGTTATATGTGGACGGACGGACCAGACGACGACTATAGGCACTACATATTTATATAATTACGAACGCACCTAAAAATACATTATAATCACAACAAATGAAATTTGCATCATTTAACTGACATAAAAGTTAGTAGAGATTTTAGATGTTCTATTTCTTGAACCATCCAAACTTCATAATATATAGCAGAGTTAGCAACAGCTGAGGTCTTTGAAAAAAAAAAATATGTATTAGTGTGCGGAAGACTTAATTAAACAGGAAGATTAATGTTCAACAAATTTTAATGATTATGAAGAACATTTGTACAGATAAAGAACATAGCAGTAGAGGTTTGCCGGTCGAATTAAAATAAAGAAAAACTTAACCAACACATAATTCTAATACACATGATGAATAAATATAACTACCAGCAACTATGTTTAAAAAAAAAGTGTAGCAAAAGCTACAATGCCGAAATAAGATAAGCGGCAAGTGAAGGCATGGCAAACACTTCTAAAAACAGAAAAACTGTATGCAAAATGCCATTGGTTGTCGAACGATGACATTACTAATGTAAGCAACATTAGTGAGTGACAAAGCACCGTGAGTGGCGACTTACTAGTGATTTCATAGTCGCAGTTCACAGTTCCAGAACGCTACTGACAAGGGGCTGTGTATATATAACGTTATCTTTTATTTATTTATTTATTTTTTTTGGGGGGGGGGAGGGGGCACTTGATGTTGTAAGATATCTCTAGCAGGAGTGGGAGGTTGTCTGTTGATATTGTTGTTTTTAATCTGACCATTTTTTTTTGTAACTTTATATCAAAGTAGTCTTATCTTTTTTTTAAAAATCTTATCTATTTTTATGAAAATACAAAGTTATTATTAAAACCATTAAATGATTATAAAATCATTTCATTACAAAATATGGAATACCCAAACGTCTGTCATTCATAATCTTCTGCCATATGCACATATAATCTGCTGTTGAAGAAACCAGGTGCGAAGTATGTTTGAAATGATACTTTTTGTGTTTATTAGTCAAGAAAAGAGGAAGAATGTTGTCCATCTGTTTTGTTGACAAGAAGTTCCACTTTCTCCCTCCCCATGTAAGGGGCAGGTGCAAGAAGACAATATTACTGTTCAATGCATTATGCAACAAAAAACTATTATTTAATACTTTTAAATAGAAACTATCTCTTTTAGATGTTATTTGATATAAAGTAATTTCATGTATAACAGTGATATTTTATTGACTTCTCTCCATTTGAAGCAGTAAGGTATGCGAATAATAAATGTATTTCCATACCTGTATATTATAGAAAATGTATAAACAGAAAAAAATTGTAAAAATAAAGAGCATTCTGAGACATTGATAACAATATCATTAGGGGATGGGAAGGGGTTCGAGGAATGATAATGCATGATATTGTAAGGTGGAAGAGGGGGTCCAAAATTCCTATAAAGCTGATAACGTTATATATGTACAGCCCCCAAGGAAGGTCTCCTTAAAGTGCATATTCAAAATCTTTTGAAAAAATTAGTAATGAAACTACTCATGTACGTTATAATGTATCAATCAAATTTAGCATAATAGAATTCTTTCGAGTATTTGGAGGGCAACACTTTTTCCTCGCCAAGTGCAAGTGATTTTAATGCATTTGGAAATTACTTGTTAAATGTGTGTTAAAATGCACAGTACTTAATGAATTTAAACTTAAACTATGAAATATTTTATTATTATTTCTATAAGCTTTACATATAAGTTGTATGTTTCAGTAGTTATTTAATTTTTCACGGTTTCACTGGCTGGATAAGTTTTAAGTGAATTTTAAAAGTAACTGCTTAATTAAGAACGCTATCATTATAAATTTCAATTCAATATTGAATAAGTCATTGTTCTCATGGCAACAATACAGTGCTTGAAAACGGACCTTAATTTTGAGCTTGGAACAATTTTAATCAATTTAAATTTTGTTCTAAACATATAAAATACGATATATAATAAATATAAAATAAGTTGAAACTGGTGTAAAACACTAAGAACTAAAATAACTTCTTAAAACACCATAAAAACTTTAAAATGCGCTAGGCCTTTCAAAAGATCTGAGTCTTTCTTCGTCAGGCGCAAAAAGACGTGCATCTACTATGAAAGCAGCAGCAAGACTGATAAATATATTTAGTTGAATTTTATCATATATAAATATAATTGTATATGAGAAAACTGCAGTTATAAAAGTTTATTTATTTAAGTAAAAATTACCCAAACTAGACCAATACGAAATAAAAAAAAGTTTTTCCTCAAAGAGTATTTACTGAAGTTTCTTTGTGTTGCCAACCAACAATAAATCGCCAAATAAATGAATTTTCATTATTTTTTTTTTATGAAAGCTATACCGAGGTTCTGCAGGAAATTTTTCTATAGAAACATTTATCCTCATAGGTAGAACATTCTGTAATTTTTTCAAATTTTTCCGAGTATGTGCATATGGAGACCTTCCTTGTGAGTAATGTCTTTACCGAAGAACAGTTACAAAGCAATGGTGTCTCGAAATAGTACATTACTTTAGACTTGGGGATGGTAAAAAGAAACAAGGTATGTCATATGGAAAATAGTTTAAAATGTTATAATCTTTATTTTAAATTAATATATTGACATGATATAACAGTAGATATAATTATTTTGTACATATCTGTGCAAAAGAAATGATTTGACTGCAAACGATTATTTTTTTTACAGTGCATGCAAGTAGCAAAACCACAGATTTAAGAAAAATAAATGCAAAGTTATAAACAAATTGAAGTCTGTGTTAAAGTATGCATTATCAATTTCAAATTGAGTTGGTTCTAATTTGAATATTTTCATGTGGTTTCTTTTATTGGATTCAAAATTACATAAGCTTTTGAAAACTATATATATAAAAAAAAAATAATAATAAAATAAAAAAAAGGTACACACTGATGATAAATAAAACATTACAAGAGATATGAAGCACCAATGTAAATTAAATTATTTATATACAATTGTAGAAAAAGTATCATGAAAATATACATTTTCAGTTGAATGCCTTTTAAAAATGACGTAATTTTCACAGTAAAAATAGTTTTCTTGAAAATTTAGCCTCTAATTTCAGAACTGGTGGAATGATACACTCATATCATCTATTCAAATTAAAATATATTTTCTTTTTAATTGTAATGAGAAAATAGCATCAATAAACATATAAAAAATAAATATAATAATTTCCTCCTTTCTCTACAACAATAGAAGTAACCTATTTGCACCATTTGAAAAAAAAAAAAATATATTTAAAAAAATAGCTAGTGTAAGTTCATCTACAAATAAATAGCTTTCAGTAAAAAAAATAATTATTAAAATTGGTTCAGTAGGAAGCTTAGGGCAGATGACGAAAAAACCCAGCTTGTGTTTTAAATAAATAGATTTTTAAATTTTTAATTAAGAAGAAAGTCACTATACTCCATTAACAGGTTATTTGAAAGGTCCAGGGAAAAATCATAAGAGATTCTTTTCGTGTTTTGAAGAGGACTTTCCAATGTTGAAATGCTTCTTGAGTAAAAATTTATTTTTCATCTATTAAACAGGAGAAGGAAGGACGTGGTGGAAAAATTCAAAATTCTTTTAATTATAGAAATTTAAAATTTCGATTGTAGTTGTTTTTCAGAACTTAATTTGAAGGATTTTTGTTCAGAACAACTCACATGTATATGATATTTAGACAATATATTTAGAGAAATAAAAATGACAATTTTAACTAGTAAAAGCAAAGTTACTTGAAATTCGTCTAAGCAAAGAAGCCAATTTTCAGATGATATTGCTTTTGCAACTGGTGCAATAGGATCATAGTCAAGGGATCTTTTACTTGCTTTCTGTTTTAGCGTCCTTTTCTTAAAGTCATGTATACAAAAAATAAATATAATAATTTCCTCCTTTCTCTACAACAATAGAAGTAACCTATTTGCACCATTTGAAAAAAAAATAAATGAAAAAAAAAAAAAAAAATTAAAAAAATAGCTAGTGTAAGTTCATCTACAAATAAATAGCTTTCAGTAAAAAAATAATTATTAAAATTGGTTCAGTAGGAAGCTTAGGGCAGATGACGAAAAAACCCAGCTTGTTTTTTAAATAAATAGATTTTTAAATTTTTAATTAAGAAGAAAGTCACTATACTCCATTAACAGGTTATTTGAAAGGTCCAGGGAAAAATCATAAGAGATACTTTTCGTGTTTTGAAGAGGACTTTCCAATGTTGAAATGCTTCTTGAGTAAAAATTTATTTTTCATCTATTAAACAGGAGAAGGAAGGACGTGGTGGAAAAATTCAAAATTCTTTTAATTATAGAAATTTAAAATTTCGATTGTAGTTGTTTTTCAGAACTTAATTGAAGGATTTTTGTTCAGAACAACTCACATGTATATGATATTTAGACAATATATTTAGAGAAATAAAAATGACAATTTTAACTAGTAAAAGCAAAGTTACTTGAAATTCGTCTAAGCAAAGAAGCCAATTTTCAGATGATATTGCTTTTGCAACTGGTGCAATAGGATCATAGTCAAGGGATCTTTTACTTGCTTTTTGTTTTAGCGTCCTTTTCTTAAAGTCATGTATACCTACAAGGCAATTAAATTTTTTTTTACATATTTAATAATTAATTTTAATTTAAAAATGTGAAATTGAATTATAAACATTACATACGTCCATGAACATCCAACATAAAAGAGTGAAAATGAGTCCTTTTCTTTTTCTCTAAAGAACACAATTCATAAAAAAGATCCATAAGCATGGTTTTACCACAACCTGTAATATAATTAGAAAAATAAATAAATTTTTAACGCATACTGACTTATATAAAACACGTGGTTAAATGTGTTTGAAGATCGCACAAAGGGTTTCGTTTAATATTCCTTTCAAAACACTTTATCCTTTAATAAATCCAAATAAATTTCATCTTCCAAAAAATAAGTCATGCGTTTTTTATAAAATAAAAATTTGCTGGTCTATTTTTTTCATTTCTTTGAATATCTGATCTGGCCCAATAGCAGGCAAAGCCCACTATTCTGGTCTGTCATAATTGCCAAGATGTCAGTGGAGGCTCACTGTTGAAATCCGAAAGATTTTTAGCTCACAGGCTATCACAGCCTGAGAGCTAATGTGCCCGCCCGTTCTGTATGTATGTACGTATGTATGTATGTATGTATGTAACGCGATAACTTGTGATAGAATTATCCGTTTTGCTTCAAATTTTGTTTACAGGTTCATTCTAATAAGGCGTTTCCCTGATTAGTTTTGGGAGTTCATTGGTTAAGTATAAAGGGGGGAAAGGGGAGCTAACTCCCCCCTTAATTTAGATAAATGTGTTTTTCATGCAGAAGTATCCGTTTTTCTTCAAATTTCGTATATAGGTTCATTGTGATAAGGTGCTTCCCTGATTATTTTTGGGAGTTCATTAGTTAAGTATAAAGGGGGGAAAGGGGAGCTAACTCCCCCTTAATTTAGATAAATGGGTTTTTCATGCAGAAGTATCCGTTTTTCTTCAAATTTCGTATATAGGTTCAATGTGATAAGGTGCTTCCCTGATTATTTTTGGGAGCTCATTAGTTAAGTATAAAGGGGGGAAACGGGGGGCTAATCCCCTTAATTTAGATAAATGGGTTTTTCATGCAGAATTATCTGATTTTCTTCAAATTTTGTATATAGGCTCATTGTGGTAAGGCACTTCCCTGGTTAGTTTTGGAAGTTCATTGGTTAAGTATAAAGGGGGGAAAAGGGGGGGCTAACTCCCCCTCTTAATTTAGATAAATGGGTTTTTCATGCAGAAGTATCCGTTTTTCTTCAAATTTCGTATATAGGTACATTGTGATAAGGTGCTTCCCTGATTATTTTTGGGAGTTCATTAGTTAAGTATAAAGGGGGGAAACGGGGGGCTAACCCCCTTAATTTAGGTAAATGGGTTTTTCGTGCAGAAGTATCCGTGTTTCTTCAAATTTCGTATATAGGTTCATTGTGATAAGGTGCTTCCCTGATTATTTTTGGGAGTTCATTAGTTAAGTATAAAGGGGGAAAATGGGGGGCTAACCCCCTTAATTTAGATAAATGGGTTTTTCGTGCAGAATTATCCGATTTTCTTCAAATTTTGTATATAGGCTCATTGTGACAAGGCACTTCCTCGATTAGTTTTGGGGGTTCATTGGATAAGTATAAAGGGAGGTAAACGGGGGTTAATTCCCCTTAATTTAGATAAATGGGTTTTTCATGCAGAATTATCAGATTTTCTTCAAATTTTGTATATAGATTCATTCTGGTAAGGTGCTTGCCTGATTAGTTTTGGGTTTTCATTTGTTAAGTATAAAGGGGGGAACGGGGGGGCTCACCTCCCTTAATTTAGATAAATGGGTTTTTCAAACAAAATTATCCAATTTTTTTCAAATTTTGTGTATAAATTCATTGTGGTAAAGCGCTTGCCTGATTAGATTTTGGGGGTTTATTGGTTAAGTATAAAGGGTGGGAACGGGTGCTTATCCCCCCCCCCCCCCCTTAATATATTGTCGATTTCTTTATTTTTGGTTTCTGTCTGTTCTGTGATAACTGCCACAAAAAGCGTTCAATTAGGTTGATTTTTGGTAGGTATGTTGGTGAGATCTGGATTTAGCTGTATAGTGTTTGGTTAAATTTGGTTCATTCATTCGAAAAATATAGAACATTTCTTTTAACGTCATAATGCCTTCCTATGGAAATGCAGACGATTTTCAAATTTCATTCTTAACTGAAATGAAAATGGCACATTTAAATAATGGATTTAAACGTAAAATTATGAATACTAAATTTTTGATATGGAGGTCTTAAATATATACAATAGCTTTGAAAATTTGCCGATACATGTATTAGAATTTAGAATTTAATTGTTTAAATTATTGGAACAATTTTTCCAACTGTTCGGGAAATAAACAACATTTTATTTTCCTATTTTTTACAAATTTTAAAATGCATTTATTTTTCTTTCCTCTTTATATTATTAGTTGCTTAGCAACCATATTTCAAAGAATATCAAAATAAGAAATGCACATTTTTATCTAAAAAAATTACAAGAATAAGAAGTTCATCAAATCACAAAGTTTGTCATCTTATTGCTCATTATACAAGAAACATTCCTTATTGAAAATAGGTGATCTAGTACAACATATGTGCTAAAAACATAATTGCAGTATTAAAAGATCACAAATCAATACCTTCGTCATTACTTGCCATTAAAGAAGGCCATACGACCTGTCACAATGAATTTTACCCATAACACTGAACCCATACCAAGCTGTAACCACTGAAAAAATTACTTAAAAGTTTGTCACTTTACCAATTAATTACCTATGAAGATGTCATAGAGCTGCTGAAGTTGTTTCTCTTCTGCTTAAATATTCATTAATTTATTCATTTTTAAAAACCCTTAAAAAAATGTAATAAATTCAAGCCCTACTTTCAGAATCCCATATCTAAATAGGGGTACTTCTGATTTGATTACCGTTTGTACTACTGAAAAAACACACCTTAATTGACAAGAAAAGTTTTGTTTCAATTTGGACCTCTTCGGTATAAAGTAAATGTTAGAAAGAAGAAAAAGAAAAAAATCGAACATTAATAAAGTGGATAGATATATTTGGAATATCTATATAATAAAACACAGTGTAACGGTGCCGGTTCAGACCACTCTGGTTTGCGAATCGACTGTAGCTAAAACGCCATGTTAGGCTTAATGAAAACCATATGCTAACATATGAAGCTAAATGATAATTTCTTCTACTTAAAATCATGTCTGTTCAGCATATTTTCGTATAAAACATGTATATTATATCCAGTTATAATGTTTTAAGTTTTAAATTAAAAATAACAGATTAAACATCAGATTACCTGATGTAAACAAACAAATACTGTTGCCATTCAGAATCATAAATCCCATATCTAGAAAAAAAATGAATGATTCTTTGAACGTTTCATTAAAATATCTGATTATGCTCTTAAAATATTTGTAAAAGCATATTAAAGTCTTTAAATATATTAAAGGATTTCATTAATTTATTTCTGTAAGCACTTTTTTCAGAAATAGCCGCGATAGCTTTTATAGAGAGGCTTTTTTTGCGATGATCCATCAGTATTTTACATTTCGTTCCCAAGTACTGTTCTGGTGCCATCTATTGGCAATAAATATAAACGAAGGACGTTTCTGTTGAAAATAATATTTTATATAACATAATAATAAAGTTGTAAAATAATATAAAATGCATATAAGCATAATTTTAAACTAAGAAAAATTCAGGGTGTATTGATTTATTTTAAGGGGCCGTTCAAGTATTACATAAGCATATTTTTAGTCATTTTGTACCCCCTCCCCCCCCTTGTAAGAAAATATAAGCAAATGCTAGACCCCCCCCCCTTGCTTACGTAAGATTTTATGACAGTTTATACATCAAGACTTCTGGACAGATAAAAAGTTACCAATAAATTACATTATTAATCATACAAATTTATATAAATAGGCATATAGGGATTGTGATATCAAAAAATACAAAATGGTTTTAATATATTGTTGTTTATTGCATTAAACAAACCATTGTTTAAACCACCAAATTCATTGTTTAATGCTTATGTAAGAACTGTCGTGACCCCCCCTCCCCCTTGTCAGAGAAAATAAGCAGACTCTGGACCCCCCCCTCCCCCTTTACTGCTTACGTAATACTTGAACGGCCCCTAAGATCAACTTTTAAAAGCTTCAGCTTAATATCATTTTTTTCTTAAAAATTTAACTTGGTCAAATCAAATTTTAATCGCCTAGCTTATATCCAATTACATTCTGAAAATTTGCTTGCATTGTAAAATGAATATTTCTTATGAAACACAATTAAAATATAAGGAATATATAGTACCGCATATCACATATGTTAATTATATCAATGCAGATCAAATTTTGATTTTTAACATAGTGACATTTAAACCTAACTTTGTAGTGAAAAAAAATTGTAATTTAATAAAAGAATGTGAAAAGATATTTTTCAGTTATACTAATGCATTTAATAATTTCAATTTACTTATGAAATAAAATAAGAAGATTTTTAATGATCAAAATTTATTATAGATTTTTCAGGCATATTTTTAAAATAAGACAAAATCAGGTTTTAATTTGATGAATACTTTTAAAAGTTAAAGTTACATAATCTACTTTCATCGGTGTATTTATTTTAACTATTTCTTCATTACTGGAAAACTTTGTTTTTTCTGTCATTTTTAATGGGATATTTTCCTACTGTGAATTAAGAAGCTAATATCCATAAACATGCAATTTTCTGTCTCTTTTTATGTCTTTCTGCTATGTAGTTGTTTCTTCATGACTGGAAAACTTTGTTCTTCAAGAAATATTAAAATTCAACTCTATTATACTATTAACTTAGACAATTTAAAACGAACAAAATTTTAATGTTTTGTCCCATCGTTAAACCATTTCAGAATTTGCATTTAATTTTTCTTATGTAACCAAACAATGAGCTGTAAGTCAAGTTCTTTAGAAACTCCTTAATATATATATAATTTTTAAAAACCTTTCACACATGGATTATTTTTTAATGTTTTGTCCAATCGTTGAACTATTTCAGAAGTTGAATATTGGGTAAAAAAAAAAAATCCTCATTATTTGTATTTGTAGACATCATTTGCTATTCTTAAAATGTACTTTTCTACAATACAAACCTTTTAATAACAAAATCTTCATGCTGTTTGTTTGTATGAAGTCTTATGAAAATGAAATGCAGATCAACATCCCATCATTTTTGACGGGCGTTACATACTAGTAATAATTATAAATTTGAAAATTTTTATAATTCAAAATTTGAAATTTCAAAATAAGAAAAGGAGATATAATTTATAAATGGCCAGATTGTACATATAGTGATTGGTTAGTACAATAGAATTTCAAAATTATAAAGTAAAGAGAAATAATAAAGATTTCATGATGGCTTAAAATAACATAGCACTCACCTGAACCAGAAAATGTTACTTTTCTTCACATAAAAAACCTATATTTTATAAATATTCACAATATGGAGATGTGCCCTAATGTTTCTTAATTGTCTTCAATTTTATAATTTTTTTTGTATTATTTTCATTTAGATTTAATCAAATAATTGTTCATATTTCATTTCAACTTATAATATATACACACTAACATTCTTCAGATTTCTTAATATTTAAAAGTAAAGGAATTCTGACTCCTTTCATATTTAAAATTACTTGATCTTTATTTTATCATGAAATAAAATTCTTATTAAATATCAAATACCCTACTAGGCCCCTCATAAACTTAATAACATAATAAACATTCATTATTTAAAATATGGAATACAATAAAAAAAACAATTTTTTTAATAAAAATATTAAAATATATAAAATAGACATTGGGAAAAATCAGATCAGACCCCTTTACAACCTGATATTTTAAGCATCCCTTTTAAATAATCAACGAGCAGGGAAGACCGAGCTACGCTTGGTCAAAATTAGCTTTGAGTTCAAATATCATGACCCACTAATAAAATTTTCTTGAACATGTGACCAAGCCCAATTGTCTTCTCGTGCCCGAAACCCGTAGGATATAAAATTTAGTCAAAATAGTCTGAGCCGTTTTTTAGATAAAATTAGCTTGACCCACAGTGACCTAAAAATGACCCACTAATCGGATTTTCTCGGGCATATGACCTAGCCCAATGATTTTCTGGTGCCCCAAAACCATAGGATACAAAATTTAGTTCAAATCATCTGAGCCGTTTTTAAGATTAAAATAGCTTAACCCATTACCAAAATGACCCACTAATCGAATTTTCTCAAACATGTGACCTAGCCCAACAGTCTTCTTGTGCTTGAAAACCATAGGATACCAAATTTAATCTAAATAATCTGAGTCGTTTTTAAGATAAAAATACAGACCTGCCAACCTTTGAAAATGAGAAATAGTAGCACACCAAATTCAAATTTATCTGAAGGTTGGTTGGTTGGTGGCTGTTTTTACGCTGTAAATTTTAAGCGAGCAAATACTAATCAATTAAATGAATGTGTATATCCATAAGCACAAAAAGTAGGAGACTCTTTTGTTTTTGCTAATTTTTTTGTTGCGAGTGGGATTGATTAAACATAATTATTCCTATTCAATTAATGCTCTGTCCACTCCTAAGCCAAATTTCTAAACTTCACAGTGAATTTTCTGAAAGATTCCAAGACGGTTGGGGGGAGGGGGTGATGGAACTACGGGTATATCTTCCAGAGAAAAATGTCTGAGTTAGAGTCCTTCATCAGGTCGAGTAAGCCGATACAACCCTGTATGTCGGGTCTGTGCTAATTTTATTAGGTTTTTATTTCAGGTCGGGTTAAACAAATTTTCGAAAAGTTAGTTCAGTATATTGTTTCAGATTAAAAACTATATCATAATAATAAACATAGATGTTTGTTTCTGCGTGTGCTGTTTTACAAAGAAACTGCTGCAATGCGAACATAGCTACAAGATTTGGCAGGAAGGTACTTATGACTGAAGTTATGTACTTTGAAGCCAGTTTTTGGATCTTTTGAAAGCAGTTTTAAAACTTAATTTGTTTTCACGTTTTGCGGCAAATTTTCTACATTAGTAAAAGGAATCCGGTTTCAATCTTTTCACCCAGTGTAATTGCTGTTTTTACGTGATTTACTGATGAAAGTCACGTTTTTCCAGCAATATGTTGACAAAAATTTGTCGTTTTTTCGCGATCTTTTGACGAAATTTGCCGTTTTTCGCAATGTTTATGACGAAATTTGCCGTTTTTTCGCGATCTTTTGACGAAATTTGCCGTTTTTCGCAATGTTTTTGACAAAATTTGCCATTTTTTTCAAGATTTTCTGACGAAAGTCACGTTTTTCCCGCGATTTTTTGACGAAATTTGCCATTTTTCGCAATGTTTATGATGAAATTTGCCGTTTTTTCGCGATATTTTGACGAAATTTGCCGTTTTTTGCAATGTTTTTGACGAAATTTGCCGGTTTTTTTCGAGATTTTCTGACGAAAGTCACGTTTTTCCCGCGATCTGTTGACAAAATTTGTCGTTTTTTCGCGATCTTTTGATGAAATTTGCCGTTTTTCGCAATGTTTATGACGAAATTTGTCGTTTTTTCGCGATCTTTTGACAAAATTTTTCCGGTTTTTCGCGATCTTTTGACGAAATTTGCCGTTTTTCGCAATGTTTATGACAAAATTTGCCGTTTTTTCGCAATTTTTTGATGAAATTTGCCGTTTTTTCGCGATTTTTTGACGAAATTTGCCGTTTTTTCCAATGTTTATGACGAAATTTGCTGTTTTTCGCAATGTTTTTGACGAAATTTGCCTTTTTTTGAGATTTTCTGACGAAAGTCACGTTTTTCCCGCGATCTGTTGACAAAATTTTCTGTTTCTCCGCGATTTTTTAACGAAATTTGCCGCTTTTCGCAATGTTTTTGACGAAATTTGCCATTTTTTCGCGATTCTCTGATGAAAATCACGTTTTTCCCGCGACCCTTTGACAAAATTGGCGGCTTTTCTTCGAACAAATGACGAGATTGATTTTTTCGGCGATCATTTGCCGAAATACCGATACATTTAATGTCCGAATTTTCGGATTTATGACCGATATATATATATATATATATTTTTCGGAAATCATTGTCTTAATTTTTCGGAAAATTCGGACCAGAATCACCCTTGAACGATTCTTTGACAAAATTCGCATTTTTTCAGCAATCAGTTGAATGAAATTCGCGTTTTTTCAGCGATACGTTGGCGAAATTTTCTTTTTCCCGCCAATTTTTTTACGAAATTCGCGTTTTTTCAGCGATTCTGTAACGAAATTCGCATTTCTTAGCTCGATCCTGTGATGAAATTCGTGATTTTTCGCGCGATCCTGTGACGAAATTCATGATTTTTCGAGTGATCCTGTGACAAAATCCCCCCCCCCCCCACAGAAAATCGTAGTTTTAGACAGATTTTCGTAGCATCGTAGTTTGTGGCTCAAAATCGTAGCAACTACGATTTTTTCGTAGCAGTTGGCAGCTCTGCTTGACCCATAATTACCCATGACCAAAATGACCCACTAATCGAAATTTCTCAAACATGTGACCTAGCCCAACAGTCTTCTCGTGCCCGAAAACCATAGGATACAAAATTTAATCTAAATAGTCTGAGCCATTTGTTGGATAAAATTAGCTTGACCCACAGTGACCCACTAATCGAATATTCTCGGACCTGTGACCTAGTCCAATGATTTTCTCATGCTCGAAATTCGAAGGGGTACAAAATTTAATCAAAATCGTTAGAGCTGTTTTTTAGATAAAATTAACTTGACCCGCACTGACCCAAAAATGAACCACTAATCGAAAGTTCTCGAACATGTGACCCAGCCCAACAGTCTTCTCGTGCCCGAAAATGGTAGGATACAAAATTTAGTCAAAATTGTTTAAACTGTTTTCTAGATACAATTAGCTTGACCCTGACCCATGGTGACCCAAAATGACCCACTAATCGAATTTTCTCAAACATGTGACCTAGCCCAATGGTTTTCTGGTGCCCCAAAACGGTAGGATACAAAATTTCATCAAAATAGTTAGAGCCGTTTTTAAGATAAAATTTGCATAACCACACACACAAGATTTGCTTGTATTAGAATATATATGATTAATTAAATTTCATATTGACATAATATTTTAGTTTATACAAATTTCACTTAAGCTAAATATTTTAACATTGATTTCTTAAATATTTATGTCGTTATTAAATAGTGTTGATTAAATATTAGTTGTTTAATTATAGGGATTAAAATGAATACAATGGAAAATTGGCCTTTCATAACAACAATCTTGATAGATTGTTACTTGTCCCTGGGAGAAATTATCCAAGATTTAAAAGTCAACTCAGTTACATAAATAAAAGTTTTTCATTTATAGAATACTTATATTAGTTAACTGAATCATAGTTCTCTGAATCTTTAATTAATATCCTGGTAGACGAATTGATTATAAAAACAAATTCACTCCAGAAACTATTACATCTCTTTATGTGCCACATATGTGCCAGAATATATTCAAAACATACTACCTGGTCAAGAGAAGACTGGATCATTACATTTACTCCCCACATCCAGAATCTGGCCAGGACCCTCCTACGCCAGTTGACATGCAATGACCCACTTATTTCATATAATTTTCTGTTATTCTTTCATCACTGCAGTGTTCTCAGTCTTCCAGAGACATTTTTATAGTCAGTTTCGATGGCGGACATAATTGTGAATCTCACACAAAGTAGATGTTTTGAACATAGCTTCATTTACCTTATACTAAAGAGGCCCAAAATGAAACAAAAGTTTTCCCGTCAGTTGTATTTTTTTCAGTGGTACAAACGGTAATCAAATCAGAAGTGTCCCTTTTGAAAAATGGGCTTCTAAAAATAAAATTGAATTTATGAAAATTTTTTGAAGGGATTTCAAAAATTAATAAATATTTAAGCAGGAGAAAAACAATTTCAGCAGTTTTATGACATCACCATAGGTAATTAATTGGTAAAGTGACAAACTTTTAAAATATTTTTTTCAGCAGTTGCAGCCTGTTAAAGTAAGGGTAAAATTCATTGTGACAGGCCACATGGCCTACTTTGATGGCAAGTAATGACGAAGGTATTGATTTGTGATCTTTAATACTGCCAATTATGTTTTTTAGCACAAAATGTTGTACTAGATCACCTATTTTCAATAAGGAAGGTTTCTTGTATCATGAGCAATAAGATGACAAACTTTGTGATTTGATAGTTTTTCTGCAACTGTGAAATAGTGAGTTTTACAGAAAGACCCCCTGGTGACCAACTATACTACTTCTGACTCTGGCATTTTGCAGATGTCCATCTTCGGCCAACATGTATGTCCTGTAGCCAATTACATCAAAACTGAAGAGGATCGAGCAGGAGCCTCTAGGCATTTGACATGTAATGACTCAGCTATGCATAAACCTTTGCTTCAAAATACCGCAGAATTTCAGCTTTTATTTTATTAAATTAATAGCACAAAAATGTACTTTCAAATAAATTGTATTGGAAAGCTGTAACTTACTGATTTTTGATGATTTTTTAAAGATAATTTTCAGGTATATTTTAATATATCACATAACAAAAAAAACACATGTTTACTATAATAATGTAAAGTAACATTTTCAGAACCATAAAAAAATATGTAAAACTAATTCCTATGTAACTATATGCAAAATTAACTTCAATAAATTTGAAATTATTACAAATAAGAAGCAAATATAAATATAAAATTACAATACAAATTAAATATAAAGGAAAATGATGGAATACAGAGTTTAGACAAAAGGATAGAAAATGTAATTACACATTAAATAAATATGACACAGATACACAAAACATATTACTGTAAATAAATTGAAAAAACTTAGTTTTCCCAAAACAAATACAAAATATTTCTTAAAGTAATAAAAAGAAATTGATACAGACCTACAGATCCATACAAATATACACCCAAAGGGACATCTTCATCTTTTTTTGAACCAAATATCTATGTGAAAATAAGTAGATTTTAAAAAGATAGCATATCATTTTTTTAAATACAAAAACTATCATAAGACAAATTTTTAAACTGTGCATACATTTATTTACATAAAAAGAAGAAAAACCAGCATAAAAAAATGTAACAATGCCAAATTAATTGTTGTAAAAATTAAAGTTGCTTAAAAACTGAACACACAATCCTAATCCTAATAATATTATAAATGTGACTGTGCGTGTGAATGTTTGGCTGAAGTAAACGTCAAAACAGAGGATTTAATGGCCCTGTATCTTTGCATATAGATGGATTATAAGATAACCCAGAAATGAACATAGGCTATATTTTGTTTATTTTATTCAAATATATTTTTTAATAACTCAAAATTTTATTATTTTCATAGAGAATCAATGAATATTTTTCCTGTAAAATTTAACTAACCATTTTACATTGCTAAGCATTATCGTTGCCAATAAATACAAAGCTTGGAATAATAATTTTTTCTCAAAAATTATTTTTCAAATGAAAAATTTCCATGTGAAAAATGAAAATGAAATAAAAAATATTAATTACAAATAAGATTAAATGATGTCATATTAGAAATAAAACACTCTTTTTCAAGATTTTAATAACAACACAAGGTGCATGAATTTGAGTAAGTATGGGAAGCAGATGAATATGATGCCATATATCGAAAATAAAACAATTATGCTTTGATGTTAAAATAAAATGATTTTGGGTTTTTTCTTTTCTTTGTTTGTTTCTTTTGTATTTCACATGAAATGAGTTTATTTTAAATATATGTATTTTAAATGTATATGTTTAAAATTAAAGTTCTGTATTTTAAATGAAATGAGTGAAAAGTTTGTTTTTAAATTAAATTAAACCAATATGAAAGATAGCAATGGGAACAATACTTGGCGGTTTATCATCAGCGCATGGCTAATATAAAGATTTAAATTAAAATTTTACAAAAGTTTAAAGAAAAAAATGTTTGTAAAGAGGAATGGATAACAAATGTCAACAATATGCAAAATTATCCATGTCAAAAATGATGTCATGGTTAGTGGTAAATTATGATATTCATTTTTAAAAACTAAACAATTAACTTGATTGCCTGAAAAAAACTATTTTTGATGAATGTTAATAAAATTACGTTTTTGTTCACAAAACCTAATGATTTAATAGGATTAAGTTGAAGTAACATCATTTTCCTTTTCCCAGTATTAAAATTAAGGCTCAAGGGTTTGAAGTATACTGGTACAATTGTAACATTTGTAAATTGTAGTTTTGCAACCGGATTTTAAGTCCACATTTTTTTAAGCTTTAAAATAATAAAAAGTTTGTTGTCATTTTAAAAAATAGCTGTTTTGAATGTTCTTTTTTATAAAAGATTTTTGTAAAGTCTTTATAGAATGGAAAAAATGACATAACTTTTAATGAAATGTTTAAGTAAATTTACAATATTTTAAAAAACCCAAAAAAACAAAACAATGTTATCGAAACAAAAATCAAATTGATTGTAAAACTAATTACCGTAATGCAAGAGCAAAGAAGAAATAAAAAAGAATGGAACTTTTCTTCAAGCCGAATTAGGAAACAAACCGATAGTGCAAATTCCTAATATTATAAATGTGAAAGTGCATTGTATATAGTAGTAGACATTTTTATATGTAGAAAATAACCGAGAAAAGGAAAGTTAGGTTCTGTAATCCGGTCCATAGTCAATTTGCTTTTTTTAGCGGATGAAATTTAGCACAAAAGTAAATGCATTTTTTTTTTAACCAGGTTTGTTTTTTGCATGGTAAACACTTTTTGATTTTCAAGATGATCCTTTCTCACTCATCTTTGACTAATTTTTTTCATTGGTTGTAGTTTCATTTTTGCAATTGTTTTTATATTATTTAGCACAAAAGTTTACTTTTTTAAGACCAAGCTATGTCAAGGCCCCTATAACAAGTAAATACCGTATTGTCTCCTATAAAATGTGGTAAAGAGTTGGTTAATTACATATGTTTTTAATTATCTGGGGTGAAATGTTTGGTACTTTCGTCTTATAGCAGCTCCCAAGGATAAATCGCCAAGCGATCAAGATTTATCGCCATATTATAAAGCATAGATGACATTATAATATATGATGTATATAACATTTCGTAACGTATATGGCCAAGTTATAGTCATATAGGACGCATTATATGATGTATAGATAGGACATGTGTATAAGACATTGACTAGTAATATAAGTGGACAGCGGACTCCTTTCTTTTCTTCCGACAGACTTGAAGAAAATATCTTTCACCTTTCATAGCCAAAAAAAGGCAAAAGGGTGCCGCTTTCTGGCGGTAATCCCTTTCTTGGCAACTTTCTGTTTCTGTACTCGTAATAAAAGAAACAGGTCTAAAAACAAAACTGAAACTTAACTAGAAAAGCAAGTTGTCGCATTCACAAGGAAAAAAAACAGTTTTAGCATTTTATTTCAACTAGTCTACGAGTGATTTTGAGTCGAATCAACACCCAATCGAAAGATTAAATTGGAGTAACCAATTTAACTTTTATAATAATTTAATTTAATATTAAACACATTTTTTATTTTACTTATGATTTGTTATTTCAAAATTATCCAATGGACAGGCCTTAATTTATTTTGTAAAAAAAAAATAGGATATTAGTAACATAGTCCAAAAGGGTTTAAGATTTCTGTTTGAAAAACAAAAATTTGACAAAATCATTTCATACAGTGTTGAATTCAGGAGTGGATAGGTTGTTTCCCCCCCCCCCAGTCTAGAAGTGCAAGCTGCAGAAATACCTCCCTGAGAAAAATGCCTGAATTCAACACTGATTTCATGAATTATCTATATATTTAAAACGAAAGACGCATTCTGTCAAATTTTCACACGAAGATCGTCTCTTTAAGCATGCGTCAACGTTTTTTTTGAAGGATTCTCTCCTCGAAACGGGAAACTTGATTGATTAGCCTGTTTAGCCTAGGGGGGTTGAAAAGGGTTGATTTAAAGACCCTCTAACATATTTTTGCTCTGAGGTTGAAAGCTAAAGCTTTTTTTTTTTTTTTTCTTTAAAGAACTCATGTTTTCACTACTAAATATGCATCTTTTTTTGCAAAATTTTAAAGATAGCTTGGTATCATGGTTTATCTGGATTTTAGAGTCAGGCTGATAAAAGTAAAATTAATGAAAAATTTTAAAGGCCGCGTAATTTAAAAAAAAATAGAAAATACTAAATTTTGATATATATATATTTTTTAATTTTTGAGACTGTAGTAAGTAAAAATAAATCATTCAATTAATATTTTTAGTTAAATTCTTGCTAAAATAATTCAAGTATAATAGGATGTAAATTACAAGCTTAAAATTATTTCACTTCATTAGTTGAGTAGGCTGGACTGACAACACAATCTGTCGTTTTACATCTATAGAAATCGCTTACACAATATAACAGTTCATAAAATTTTCAATATTTAATTAATTTAAAAGCAGCTAATTAAAAATAAAAGTATATTTCTAAAGGAGCTTTCAAGTTATTTACCGTCAAATTTTGATGGGTACTATCTAGTCAGAATATTAATTTCATACCTGACATTTTAACGTGTTAAATTTCAAGGAATAACTGAATATTTTAGAAATATAGAATAAAATATTTTAGGAAAATGTAAAATAGGATGAAACACTTTCTTTTCTTTTAAGGTTATTCTGAGATCCAAAATGCATACTTTTCAACACATTCCTGAAATATATTTTTTTATTATTTATTAGATTAAATTCAGCAGGCATTCTTTTTAAAATAAGAAATAGAAATGTATTTCTCATTGTTTCAATAAAGGAGAAGAATGTTTAAAAAAATGGAGTCAAAGTTGATAATTTGCAATGGTTAATTACACATGGTAAATAAGAGAAAGTGTGTTATCAGTGATGAATTCAAACCAACATCCCACCCCTCACCCCTTTCTCCTGGACAAAAATGTTAAAATTTAATACTCGTAGAATTATTAGAACTGAAGCTTTAATACATTTATAAAAAAAAGCTATTCAATCCCAAATCAAATCTAATATTGAATAATTTTCATCCGCATGCCCCATAACAGTTTCAGATAATTTAAATATAAAATAAACAAGTTTTATTCTATAAATGAAACATTTTAGAAAGCTTGTGTTTAAAGGCTAAAATTGTAAAAACTTTGAATATAATAATTTTATCAATTAGAATAATAATAAAAATGTTACGTTTATACTTTTAAAACAACCTTAAATGAGAAATAATCACTCAAATGCAGCTTGTCTATTAAAAACACATTGATCTAGTTGTGCTCAAAGAATTTTCCTGTTTTTTTTCTTTAAAATGCATTTAAAGATGCTTCGTATAATTGTAACGAAAAGCTACAACAAGCAACATCTAAATTCTTAGTGAATTACTTATGCTCCATTTCTTTCACTGGGTAATATATTTAATAACTTTTCTTATAAGTTTTGTAGAAAACTGATAAAACTTTTGTAACTTTCAAATCTTTCTTTCTGATTTGCTTCACTCTTTTTAACCCTTTCGGCTCACAACAACACTTTGATGGTGTCTTTGTTTGAGTTTACTATGAATTCTAAGTATTATTGATATTTTTTAGCGATAAAATGTTTCCATATGGAGAGGGGGGGGGGATATATATATTTTTAATTTCTTCTTCTTTTTTTTTTTTTTACCATGTATATGGAATCTATATTTAGAGTGTTGGGAGAACACTATTGTTGTCAATTAATTATTACTTTCTAATTCATAATTTCATAGTTTTTGTTGTTGTTTCAGTAACGTTTCATTACTGGTATTATAGTAGAATATTTTCTGAAATTTACAATTAAAAAATAATAATAATAAGCTCTAAAAAGAACTGTTTGAAAGTATACAACAGGAAAATATCATGACAAACTCAAACGCAAGTGAAAAATATCTCTTCCTTCTTGGGAGCTGTGGAATTTCCATGACAGTTTGGCGCGAAAAAAACCTGTTTGGCATAATATTCTTCCACCACACCTGCTGGAGGGACATATTTTCTTCAAGAAAGGGTTGCTGGTCTGCTGTCTATTTATATTTTTAGTCAATGGTATAAGATGTATATATGACATACAAGATGTAAATAATGTTTATATGATGACGTATATGGTACATATATGAGTATTTGGAGTATATATATGCATGCATAAGATTTGCGATGATCTTCGTGAAATCACAGCTGCAACCTTGGCATAATCGTAATTGTAAGGGCCGCTGTAACACAAAAGTACCGTATGTTTCCCTTAATTAATGCATTTATTTTTCTTTTAATGTCACGTAAACAATGTCACGGGTCACAGCTACTCAGAAATAAAGTATTGAAGAAGAAAACACACTTAAGATCATTTTATATACACAATAAAAAATTAATAATTTGGCAATTAAAGATATTTTTACATTATATAAAAAGACTAGTGAAATAAAATTTTGTAGTACCTGTACCCCAGTGTAAAAACATTTTTACTAAATTTGAAAATATCCAGTCACCACATGCCGACTAAATAAAATAAAGAACCAGAGACTTCCCCCCCCCCCCCCCCCACAATTAAAAAAAAGTGTTCCAAATAAAAAAGTTGTTTAAATAGTTTCACTCACATTTTTTATACTCATGGTGGACTCAGCATCCCACATGTGGTAAGTGGCAACTGGATATTTACAGTCCTACTAAAAAGTAAGCCTTACTGCAAAAAGTAAAATTTGTTAAAAATAATAATTTCAATTATAAAAGTTGGTAAAGAGGTTCACAGCAAATAAGAAATATATTCAGTAAAAAAAAAGTTTTAAACATTAAAAAATTAATAAAAAATTTGTAAATTTAAAAAACAGACCTTAGATAAAAAATTTGGTTGGACTACTACATATGTTTTAAGTCTTTCTTGTAGATTATCAAGAATATCCACGACTTTCAACTGACTCTTGTCCACAGTAATTTGCCCATCACGTACTTTGTTCCAGTAACCTTCTGCAACACTTCCTAAAACAGACATAAATTTGTTAACGAAGCAACTTTAAATTTATCTAAAAATGACCATATTGAAAAAGAAAATTTGATTACAAAACAGTTTTTACAAAGTTCCTTTCTTACGCTTAGCTGGTATGAATAATAATAATAATAATAAAAAAAAAACATTAAAAAAGAAACTATAGGTTAGTATATTCAATCATTTGATTTCATTTAGTTGAATAGAAATAAATATGTATTAAACCAGTATATGCATTTATTCTTTTTCTTTCAATATTCTTGCAAAAACTATTATTTTTTTTATGTATTTTTAATAAGGCAACAAACAAGGCATAAAATATTCTACATAAATATATTTTGAAAATTTTGATTACCTCATTTTCACTAGTACTGACTGAAACCAATATCACAATTTTTTAAGTAACAACCATAATCCATAAGCATTCATAATGAACAAAAATAAGTAATTTAAAAAGAAACAGCAGCTTTATAGTTATTTTAAATAAAGTAATATATATATATATACATACATTTATATCAATAATAATAAGGATAGAAACAGAAGTTTGTCAGTGTGTGTGCTGCATTCTGAAGAGAGTGGTGTATGCAGAGCTACAAAAGTTGGCAGGTAGGTACTAGAGTTCTGCACAAGCCGGGTTGTACCCACAAATTCCATATGAAGTCACCCCCCCCCCCCTGCAGGAAAAAAATAGCGAAATTCGTCCGTTGATTGCATGTGAGAAATCGGTTAGTTTGCCAATCGATTGTGGCAAAAAATAGAGAAATTTGTATATCTGTCACGAAAGAACATTTATTTTTCTTAGAACACTATATTGAAATTTGTAAAGTAGCATAGAGAGAGGAAAAATGACTAATTCATGTTCCAGATTTTTTTTTTTTTTTTTTTTTTTTTTTGGAGATAGTAAATATTAAGATATTTTTAAATAAATTTTAAAGAAAAATATTCTTGAAATAAATGGCTATTTTTTAGAAAGGGGGGGGGGGGGAGGTAGTGGATAGGCAGCATAGAAATACATGGAAAAAATTTCAATGTGCAAATTGATCTCAAGGAAATGTTTTTTTTTTAGAATAATACACATTTTTTAAAACAAATTGTTTGAGTAAAAAAAAAAATCAAAATCTGTACATTACTAAAATAAACGGTAATTAAGCCATATTTGTAATGTTTCACATTTCATTTGAAATAAAATATTACTTTTGTTTGATAGGCACACAACTGATGATCCACTTTTGATATTAAAAAGGATTATAATGACATTTTTCTGTTTTTTAAAAAAGTAACTGGTGCTCTTTCTCGACTTATATTAAATAAAGTATTAGTACATATAAAAACATGAAATTGGTAGCTTTATAGAGATATGTATGACACACTGAAACAGACAGTTTTTAAATCTAAGAATTATTTTAAGCACTATTTAATGTTGAAATTGGTCAATTAATTTCAGTTATATAAGCTTTATAGGATCAAAAACTATACATAGGGATCTGTTTCAATTTAACCATTTTTTGCAAGCACATACTTGACTAGATTGTAGTGTGCAAAGTCGAATAATTTTTTTAATTTGACTAATTTTGTAGAGTTTGTAGGATCTTTTATTCAAAATTTCATTAGCTGAATAAAGATTTAATTCATAGTTTGAAATAGCCGATTTTTTCTATCTACTGTTGGGTCATTTCATGGTAACTTACGTTACATTTAGAATAATTTTCTGTAGTAATTTTCATAATATAACACCAAAAAATATTGAAAATGTAATGTTGATATGATTTGTTAATTAAACCTATCCAAAGCGAAAACTCATGAAAATTACCTACCTTTAGTGCTATTTTTTTAACACTGGCCATTATATGTATTATGGTAACTTATGTTCTTTTTGTCAGAAACATAAGTTACCATAGTAAATATAATTTTTTGCGTTCAAGAAATAGTACTAAATTTAAGTAATTTTTATCCAAATTTAGCTTTGTATAGGTTTAATTAATCAATCATATTAACACTACATTTTGAATATTTTTTAGTGTTATATTACTAAAATTACTGAAGTTAATTATTCTAAATGTAACGTAAGTTACCATGGAATGACCCTGTTGTCAGATTTTAAAAAGCCCAAATAAAATTTACAAATACTTTTCAATAGAAAACTATGTTTATGTGTAAATATTAAAATAGAAAGAAAACGTTAAAATAATTAAGCTATTACTTACAAAAAGCACTAAAAAGCCCTTTTCATAAAAAAGTGCCCCTTTTTTATTCGGGGGGAAACACTAGATGTTACACAACATAATGAGGTCAACCTGAGGCAATAATTGTCAAATTTAATAAAGTTTATATACATCACAGCGAGGTGCTCTACAATGTGTTTTCTATAGAACATAGAGTGTGTATCATTTATCATTCATTTACAGAGACACACCAAAGAATTTGATTACAAGACTATGAGTGATAATTATGTGCATTTTCAGTTGTTGTATACACTTTTAAACTTAAACCATTTTTAGTGTATTATGTGGTGTGTATAAATTCTATAAATCATACAAAACAATGTTTCATAGAAGAATTCACACGCATTACCAGCTATGGACTTAACTATGGATTTTTAGTGCACTATATATTGCTTATTTAGACAACTCATTTTATTGTATGAAAAAATCAAATTTATTATCAATATTTTAATAATGTTGTTGAATGTGTTTCAGGGTCATTCCATGTCAAATAAACGAAAAATTTTCAATATTCAGCCTGAATATTTCAGATTTTAATGAAACTTTCAGGAATCATTCTCCCTGATGGTACAAATGAGAATATACTTCTGTAATTTTTTTCTCAGTAAATTTTCATACAACTAATTTTTTTAATTTCGAAAAATCATCATTTTTTGGCTTGTATAAATGTTTTCAATTTTGAATTTCTTAAGTTCTATCAGTCATAGAGAGTTGTTTGACCCCTCATTTTAAAGAGAATTTCACAAGGTTTAGTGTGATATGCAAGTTGACTATGCTTGGTTAAAAAAAAAAATTAATTTTTTTTAATTTGAAAAAAAAAAAAAATATGTTTTTTGTAATATTGTAAACTTTAAATTCTGAAAGTTTTAGAGTGGTTTCTCAATGGGATCAGCAGTTATAAAAAATAATGTTTAAAATTAATAAGACAATACTATCTTTAGCACAATCATAAAGTTGGCAAGGTGCCAACTTAAATACCATCCCCAACTGGTGTTTAACATTGATTTTCTTAACATAACTGCTGATCCAATTGAGATCCCACTCTAAAACTTTCAGAATTTAAAATTTATAATATTACAAAAAACAATTTTTTCAAATACACTATTTTAAAAATTTCAAATTAAATTAAATTAAAATTATTTTTAACCAAGCATAGTCAACTTGCATATCAAATTAAATCTTATGGAATTCTCTTTAAAACGAGGGGTCAAACAACTCTCTACGCCTGATAGAACTTGAGAAATGCAAAATTGAAAACATTTATACAAGCCAAAAAAATGATTTTTCGAAATAAAAAAAATAATTGTATGAAAATTTACTGAGATAAAAAAATAATAAAAGTATATTCTCATTTATATCATCAGGGAGAATGATTCCTGTAAGTTTCATCAAAATCTGAAATGGTCAGGTGGAGTCAACTGGTGGATTTGACATGGAATGACCCTTCATAATCAATGCCTGATGCATAATTTTTCATTCTTGTTAACATTACTTTTCAAAAATTCATTCATACACTCATTCTGTTACCTATTTTTAACAAATAAATATTTGAGAAAATATATGAGAAGTGTTAACCAAATAAGATCAGGAAACTGCCAGAAAGTTAATAATCTTACCTAATAAATTATGTGTAATATCAATTCTTAACAAACTAATGCCTTAAACAATTCTATTTTTTAAAGACATTTTATCAATCAGTTATTTTTCTCTCTTATTTTTAAGGCAAATATTTAAAAATGAGGTGTGCAAAATTTATATTTCTAAGAGTTAGTTATTTACACAAGCTAATAATTTTGAAGATAAAAAAAGAAAATAAATATATAGTTAACAAAAGTTGCTAAGGAACTCTTATGATGAAGGGATAAATGAATGACTAACATAAATTTAATTTATGGACAAACTGGAGACATTTTATTCAATCTTTATTTAAATCCTTCTGAAATAATATATAACTTTAGTACAATTTTGCACAGTTCAAGAAATAAAAAAAATAAGCTAAGACTTTTAAAGTATAAAATACAATGGTACAAAAAAAGATGGCTTTGAGATAACATCGATAAGTAAAAGATATGATCGCCTGCGTACGCGAGCGATAAGAAATAATTGACAGATGATAACAAGTGTCAATTGCAGAAGAAAATATCGAAAAGAAAACAAATATTAATTCAGCCTAATAAACATGCTCTTATAACAAATTGAAACATATTACGTAGACAAATGACAAAAGGAAACAGAGTATAGAAATAAGTTACACATACTGTTTAATAATAATACTTCGGGATATATTTATTATCTATTATACTCTTATTAATGAAATTAGATACATAAAATTAGATGTAAGTTTCTAAAACACATAGACAGAAATAAAAATCAGTAAATACACGGAAAGATTTAAAAGACACAATAGAAAAAGATCCAATATATTTTAATATATTTTAACAAAAATTTTTGAGATCGTCGTTTAACTTAACATGTAATCTCAGTTATACATTTAATTTTAAAATACTTAAAAAGGGTAATAAATAATAACAGAAATTCACAAACAATATTAGCAGGAAAAAAAACCCACCACTAAATAAATAAAAATACAATAGATAATTTTAAAGTTTTAAAATTCAAATTTAAAACTACATTTATAGCGATTAAAATGGTAATATACTTAGAAATGTTTACCTGTTTTGTAACTTTTATGACGTTTCAAAGTTAATAAATATAAATTGAAATTAAGATACCTTTGAAACATTTTTAAATGAATTTTAAAATTTTAAACGACCTTCATGTTTTCGCGATGTGCGGTCTGCGTGGCGGTTAGAGTGAAATAGTATAAATTAACGGTTTTGTTTCATGCTTTTCATGATGGAATTCTTTTATTTTTTAAAATCATATTATATATTAAAATTACATTTATATAAAAGCTTTTATAAATTAAAACGATAGCAGGATATTTCACAATACAGAAAAATAAAATATATTTAACTGTCTTATCAAAGATGGCGGCACTCATACACGTGCGTAATGTTTACAATTGGTATGTTTACATATATGCCCGTCGTATTGATCATCATAAATTAGAAACTTAATTTTCACAAATAATTCAGTATGCAAGTGACTAATTCAAATAGTATTAAGATCTACAATCTAAGCAGTGGAAAATCGCTGCCAGAATGGATCTCAGAACGGAAAAAAAGACTATTACAGAAAAAAGACATTGGAATAAGACATAGAATTGAACTTATCCAGGATTTTGAAATGCCGCACGTTAGTAACAATGTAAAAATTTCTAGAGATGGTAAATTTATTTTTTGTACAGGTATATATAAACCACGCATAAGGTGCTTTGAAGTGGACAATTTATCAATGAAATTCGAACGCTGTTATGATGCAGAAGCAGTCCAGTTTGAAGTAATCTCGGATGATTATTCTAAGGTAACTTGATTTTTACTTAATATTATTACACGACCCTTTTATTCTACTATTGATTCTAAAACAAGTATTTGTGGCTTTACATATTTTAACATAATTTTGCAGTTCATTATTCTACAAAATGATCGCAGTGTAGAATTTCATGATCGTCGTGGAATTTTGGCCAAAAAGAGGATTCCAAAGTCTGGTCGAGATCTAGCATATCATCGGGATTCAGCTGATTTGTTATTGGTTGGCTCTAGGTATGTAATAATATTTTAAAATTCGATAAAGGTTGGTTCGTTCAATTAAGTTTTATTTTTATGAAAATACAATAGAACAAGGCACCCTTACAATTTTTTTATTCATGAATTTTAAAATGAATTTGTTTAATATTACATAATTTATTACACTGTCTGTTTATACGAATAGTAAGTATAAACAAAATAAATAATTTCAAAACTGCACGTAAGTAGAACATTTCTTGGCAACTGGGACAAAATTATTAGGTACCATTAGCGCCTGGTTATTTCTTCTCCTAGTTTCTAAACCAGAATTGTACAGAAGTGTATACTTTGAATATTAAACGGTTGGTATTTCTATGTTAGCCGGGTGCAGGTGATATATATCCTTTCTCCATCTTTCATATTGCATTAATTTCATTTAAAATACATATTATCACAATGCATTGATGCTGTGGATGTGCTATAGCACATCATATACATACATTTAAAACACACACTTTTCACTTATTTATTAAAACACTAAAAATAAATATTAATAAGCAGGGATCTGTTTAGGGAAAAAATTGAGTCCTTTAAAGGACTCTTCACAAAATTATTTTCCCTAAAACAGGACCCTTCACAAAATTATTTTCCCTAAAACAGGACCCTTCACAAAATTCTTTGTCTTAAACATAGGTTTTTCACAAAATTTTTCCATTTTTAAACCAAACATTTCATGAATTAATCATTTAAAAGTAAAATCTGACCTCTCACTTCTACATAAAGAAAATATATGTATTTTATATCCATATATCTTCTTAAAAATACATAAACAAGAACCTGAATATAACGACCATTTCAAATTCACGAAATTATGATTCGATTTTTCACAAATATAAAAAGCTGTTCACAATTTCACAAAAACAGGACACCCTGTGAAAAAAGTCTGGACAGACCCCTGATAAATACCATACACCAAATTTTTTTAATTTCAACTTCAAAGCAATTTCTAATTTACAAAAAAAAAAAAAAAAAAAAAAAAAAAATGTTATTGACAAGATTTGCACACAGCTAACCTAAAAGTACCCATTAAACTTACAAGAAAAAAAAAATCTCAGTTAATTTTTTTTTCTCAAAGATGACATTTTTAAAACAAAGTGTAAAAAAAAATCTCATTATACTGGCTTAGCTTAGTTGACACAGTGCAGTCACAGGGACTGCACCTTGTCTTTTATAAGTTAAAGAATCAAATAGAGCTTTTCTTTTTTCATAAATGCCAATGCTTTTAAATAAATCAAAAAATATTATGCTAATTTAAAAAAGAGAGGCAGCACATAGATAATTTTAAGGGCTATAATAGCTGCAGTTTAGCGTATATGCGGGTATATATGTAGTATAGCCATATATACAGTATAACTTAAAAAATACAGCATCATCCGAACCGAGACTATGCTGGATTTTTGAAAATTCCAGATTTTTGAAGGAATATCAAAAGTAGTACTATATTCTTAATGATGCCTTTAGCCATAATTTAATTCATTATTAATTGATAATTATGTAAAAAAAAATTAAATAAGAAAATTAACTTACTTTAATTGATATTTTCTATGTTACATAAAAAAAAATCTAAGAAAGAGGAAAATTATTTCTTCTCATGTAATTTCGGAAATATCGATTTTACTTAAATTTTTTTGGCCGTTCTTTAACAAGTTTTTCTTGTATTTTATACAAATGAAAAATGTCTATTTCAGAAATACAGTCTTGTTTCTCTAAAGTAGATATTAATTCTCCAGTCAAATTTATGCATTTTTCTAGTGACACCTTTTCTTCTGCCGGTTGTTCATCCTCGTCTTCTGAGCTGCTGCTAGCGTTATCAGCAATTATAGTTAGCACAGCATCAGCAATCTTGCTGTCCATTAAGTTATTTGTTGTTGGTGCTTTTTCGTCAATGCTTAGTCAATCATCTATATCCTTTTTTTCGACACTTAATGCATTTTCAGATTTTGCTTGTTCAATCAACTCAATAAATGGCGGCCTTCTCATGGAAATGTGTAAACCTGAAAATTCTTCTTGATCATCGATATCACCATTGCTGAAAATTCATACCGGCCATTAGAGATGTGGGGAGGAAAATTTTCCACGGGAAATTTTCCAAAACGGAATATTTTCTAGAAAATTTTCCACTATGTTTTTCCGGAAAATTTTAAATGTGTAACAAGCAATTTTTTAGTAAATTTTTTATAGGACATATTTGAACTTTCCATATTTTCTTTTATTAGTGAGTTTCTGTACTATTTAAACAAAAACTACAGGTTATAATTCTAACTTAAGATTTGTCATATTGCTTAATTTACAACTCATAACAAGTCAATTCACCCTTTCGTAATAAAAGAGCCCTCACAAAAAATGAATCACCCATTTCTCTTGTTATTTGATATTTTTCCCAATATGGTATTTTTTAATTAATTACTGAGACATTATACAGGGGTGATTGTGTTCAGGTTATATACCTGAATTCAGGTATTTTTTTCATTTTCAATATAGAAATTCTGTTTTTTTTTTTTCTGATAGTTAAATTTATAAAATAAGACTAAAATAGCAATTTTATATGATTGCTAAACATAATCAAAATTCATATTTTTCATAATTTGACCTCCCTGTAATAAATTATTTGTTCCCTCCCCCCTCTCTCCATACGGAAACGTTTTCTTACTAAAATTTCAGGTATTTTTTCATGAACCCACAATCATCCTTGGTTATATATGCATAATAGTTATTAAGACTGTTCTCAAATCCAGACTTCCAGGGGCTACTTTCAGACACATCTTTGGATTCATTTTGTTTAGAAACGCAAGAAATGGGCAGCTGTTGTAATTCAGAAACTTTGTAATCGAAACAAGTTTTCCATTTTTAGGTAAGGACAGAAGATCCTATCCAGAAAACACTATCAAAGTTGGCATTTTGAGCCAAATTCTTGATAATTCAGTGCCAGAAAGGATAAAAATGTGTTGTCATGTGACACAAATTGCCTATAACTCAATAAGTAATTTATTTATCAAAAAATGGAAAACTCATTTCTATTGCAAATTGCTTCAATAGTCAGGCCTGCCAATTTTATGCCTTTGCGTTTAAAAATGAGTAAGAAATTGTGTCAGAAAGTTTCGCGTTGTTCAGCAGATCATTTGAGAACCACCTTAAAGAATAATTATATTTTAACTTTTCAGCTTTACACATAATTGAAAACTTATAAATCACGATTTCTATACTTTGCTAATTTATTTAATTTTTTTTGCTTATTGTTTTTTGTTGGAAGGGGAAAACTCAAAACCGCATCACATCCAGAGTTGATGAAAATACTCTAGTTTTGTTTACTTGTAGCCTCTACTGAACGAGAGTTTAATTTTACAATATTTTATTAATTTAGTGGCTTAGAAAATTTTCCGGAAAATTTTCGGAAAATTTCCCAGAAAATTTTCTATTTCAAAATTTTCCGGAAAACCCACAACTCTACCGGCCATAAATTGTGCCATGCATTCGCCAAAGTCTTTGACGTTACTTGTTCCCATGACTGTGCAACTGCCCAAATTGCATCTTTGATGTTGTAATCCTTTTTGAAAGTTTCTAATTTTAAACCCTGATGGCATGTATTCAGAAGATGCTTCATAAATTCTGCTTTATAAAGGCATTTTAGTGATCACAGAATTCTCTGATCCATAGGCTGAATAATTGAAGAGCAATTATTAGGTAAAAACATAGTGGTGACGTTATCTTTATTCAGGATTTTAGGATGGGCTGCACAATTATAAAGCAGTAAAACAATCTTCAAATCACGTGAAAGACCTATAGAATCAGAGTGGCATTGTGCCTCCAGAACAAAGGAATTGTTAAACCAATCACTCATGATGTCAAAAGTCATCCCTGCACGCTTGTTAGATTTATAAATTACTGGAAAGACTTTGATACCTTTAAAAGGGATTTGCTTATCCCGATCACCAGCAATTTACATTTGTGCGTACCAGTGGTGTTTGAGCATGCAAATACCATAATCCGTTTTTTGAATCTTTCATTCCTGGTGTAGCTATCTCATTTGAAGCAGCAAGAGTTGATTTTGGCAAGTAACACCAGAACAATCCTGTCTCGTCTGCATTATAAATTGTTCAGGAGTTAAGATCTCTTTCGCAACAAATTCAGAAAACCCTTGGACAAAATTTTCAGCAGCTTCATCATCCACAGACAGTTTTTCTCTGCATATTGCTAATTTCTGAATGCCGTGTCGAGCTTTGAATCAGTGCAACCACCCTTGAGAATAATCACATGCATCAGAAATGTTTAATTCTTAGTGATACGCTTTAGCTTGTGCAATCAGCATAGGACCAGATATGGGTACTCCTCATAGGAGCCAACTTTGGTTCCATAGCTGGGTCTGCGACAAGGGCAGATTTGAGGGGGTTGGGAAACACATGATTTGCCGAGGTAGACAGCGAGCCCGATGAATTAGGGGGTCTGGGGGGAGCGTTCTGAGCTCCCACAGCGGGTTCCGGGGCAGAGCCCCGGGAGCTGATGCAATTTGAGCATTTTAATGCAAATTCAGAACATTTTAGACCACTTACCACTTTTAGATAACTTTTTAATTAACCCTGCTTTTAGTTCGAGTCGATTTCAGACTGAGTGTAGATTCCTGCAAATTGGGTTCAGGTTAACCCGATTTTTCAACAATTAGTTCAGTATATTGTTTCAGATTAAAAACTTTACCTGTACAGTAGACTCTCTCAAATCCGCACAGCTTGGGACCAGAGGTTATGCGGATTTTAGAATTTTGCGGATTTCTGGTCACTGTTTTGTTTACATTTTTTAAACAGTAATTTGAATGTAATAATGCACTCAAAATTATCATGAATGCTTACAATAAAGTAAAATATTAAAATAACTATGGGAAATAATGTAAAGGTTTCATAATTAATTAATAATACATGATTAAATATGCATAATAATGATGAGATAAATTTTTCTTGTATTATTCAATGAAACTCACCACATAAAGGTACACTAGTAATTTACATCAAAACCATAAAATTACAAAATTTTATTTGATGTTTGACCAGATTTAATAAACAAAAAAGCTTGATTAATACATAAATGTATTTGATAAAAAGATCAATCACCACTAATATCAGTGTTATCTTGAAATATTTCAGAGATAAATTTATACTTCCTTTATGAAAAAGTAAGAGTTAAATGATATTAACCAGAATTAGATAATAAAATCAGTACAGAATGATATAAAAATAAAACAGCTTAAATTTCCTTCCTATATCTTAACTGTAAGTTTCACTGTTTACATCTGAAACAATGTGCAGATTTTAGAAAATTGCGGATTTTAGGGTTGCGGATTTGAGAGAGTCTACTGTACTAACAAGCATCGAACTTTGTGTGTTTGCTGTTTTCGAAAGGAATGCTGCAGCTTTTCTGCGACTATTTCACAAAATTCACTTTTTTTTCTTGGGCCTTCGACGAAATTCGCATTTTTTTAGTGTTCCTTTGACGAAATTTGCTGTTTTTTCTAGATCCTTTGACGAAATTTGCTGTTTTTTCTAGATCCTTTGACGAAATTTGCTGTTTTTTCTAGATCCTTCGACAAAATTTGTCGTTTTTGCGAGATCCTCCGACGAAATTTGCCGTTTTTGAGAGATCCTTCGACAAAATTTGCTGTTTTTGCAAGATCCTTCGCCAAAATTTGCCATTTTTGCGAGATCCTTTGACGAAATTTGTCATTTTTGTGAGATACTTCGGTGAAATTTGCCGTTTTTGCGAGATCTTTCGACGAAATTGGTCATTTTTTTGGCGAAATTTGCCATTTTTGCAAGATCTTTCGACGAAATTGATCATTTTTTCGGCGAAATTTGCCGTTTTTGCAAGATCTTTCGACGAAATTTGCCGTTTTCGCGAGATCTTTCGACGAAATTTGTCGTTTTTGCGAGATACTTCGACGAAATTTGCCGTTTTTTGTGAGATACTTCGATGAAATTTGCCTTTTTTGCGAGATACTTCGACGAAATTTGCCGTTTTTGCGAGATCTTTCGACAAAATTTGCTGTTTTTGCGAGATACTTCGACGAAATTTACCGTTTTTGTGAGATACTTCGACGAAATTAGCCATTTTTGCGAGATCTTTTGACAAAATTCGCCGTTTTTGCGAGATATTTCGACGAAATTAGACGTTTTTACGAGACACTTTGACGAAATGTGCCGCTTTTTGGTGATTCTTCGACGAAATTTGTCGCAATCCTTTGACAGAATTGGCCTTTTTTTCACGATCCTACGATGAAATTTACCGTTTCTTGATATTTTAAACACATTTTGCAGGGTCTGCCGTGATATTGCAAGGTCTGCAGATACTTTTCAGGGTCTGCACCGCAGATCCAGAAGTCGGCGCCACTGGTACTCCTTCATTTCGCTGTAACGGAAACCATTCAAAGAGCACATTTCCACTGTACCAATTTTTTCCTTATGAGTGCTTTTTCTCTTTAGCATATCCTGTGGAATGTCACTTTTTGTATAAAATTGCAATATTTTTTGCTTCTGTTTTTTTAATGTCATAAATTGTCGACGATCTGATTCCATACTCATCAGCAGACAATGATTTCACAGAGGAACCACTTTCTAACTTTTTTATCAAGTCTATTTGCAATAGACAAACTTAAATTATTTCTTTTAGAAGCAGTATTCGCTGGTTTTGAAAAAGACATCGTGCTCTAACAATAAATACAAAACAATCTCTCCTCCTTTGTGTTTTGTCATGTACCTTTTGTTTAATCAAAGGAGAAAGACTTTTTAAAAATTGATTACAACTACCTTTGGCATCTGGTCAACCCCTCCCTTTGGATTCACGTCTCCCCCCCCTCTCTCCCAAAGAACGTTTGTACTAGTCTCCGCACTGTTGCTAAGCTAAGGTGCAGGATGGTTTTGATGCCAGATTTTTGAAGTTATACTATATATATATATATCTAGACACACGGCAGTGTGTCAGCCAAGTTCCCAAAGCAAAAAAGTCGATACACCGGCCGTGGGTATATTTACACGAACCATTTCCAGCTGTTTTCGCCAAATTTCGACACTCTACTACTGAAAATCTATTTGACCTACGCACTTGTAATTTTAAATGTGTAGTAAGGCTCCCTTAATTATCCAGAATCCAAAAGTTTATAAATAACGCACAATTAGTTTCCGAGATAATGATATTTGAAAATGTCTGATAATCGATAATTTTATCAGTGACTCACTCACTCATCAAAAAGATTTCATATATCTACTGCACTGACAGACTTAAAATTTGGTAAGAAGTTCGTTTACACTATAAGAAATCGAAAAAAAATCCGATTAATTACCCACTTGGGTGTGTCCATTTTTACTTTAACGTTACGTCTATTAGGCGAAATTCTAATTTGCCAAAAAAAGCGCCAAATGTTGAATCCGGGCGGACCTTGCAGCAAAATATTTGATTATCAGCCATTTTGGGCTAATTACAGATAATTAATTTTTTGAGAAATGGTGCATAAAATTTACCTTTTTAGACACATTGTGAAAAAACAAAAACATCGTGAGAGAATACATATGTAGAAATACGCATATATTTCGAAACATCCGCAGTTGAAATTCGTCTAATCCCAGAATTAAAAATGTAAACAAAAGAGAGTCATTCCTATGATTCAAATAAATATTGATCATGGATGTGTAGCTACCATGAGTCAAGGCAGTGTAGCTGTGGCAAAATATCAGCTCATTTATTCAATCAAACTTACAAAAAGGCACACGTGAGAAAAAAAACAAAAACAATTTTATATATTTAAAACTGTAAGCGTTTTCTTTCGACAATCCAAGAGAACAAACTACTGCATCAAATTACATCATTCTTTTTTTAAATGAAAGATATTTGGACACAAATTTGTTATCGTACATTCGTTTGTTCGAACATTTTATTAATTAGCCCTAATTTCAAATTAAACTTTTACATCTGGTTATGACGTCATAAAGTCAGCAATCGGAATACAGCATACAGCCCGGATACGCCTGTTGCGAGGCACATAGTTTATTCTCTGAACTCTGTGGTTGCGAGGATAAAAAAGAGATAACAAATATAAAAAGCACGTGGCTTTTAGGGCGAATTTTTTAATTTGGAAGTTAAATTTCGGTAAAAATATTTATCCGCGTGTTTTATAAGAGAATAAAAATTTATATTTATTGTGACGTCACGGGAATATTGTCCATTGGGTTTATTTTATTATTATGCATTATAACTTTGTTGATGACATATTTTCATTATAATTAAATACGAAATAAATTTTTATTTTTATACATGGTGTTTAAGCATAAAATTAACGTATACAAAGTACGTGTGAAAAGTTTGCGCCGGTGAAAATAACGTTATGCTTAGCTTGAAATGCATTTTAACATTGATAAAACTAAACAGAAAAAATTATATGATTGTGTCAACATGACGTAATTTTAACTGATTTTTCAATTTTTTATTTTAAAGATTTGAACTGGAGTTCTTATTGGGTGTTTCATCTTGATTGTAAACCTTGATTACATGCTGCCAATTACTTTTTTTAAATTGTAGGTTAGAAGATTTAATTTTTTATTTAAAAAAAAATCACAAAAGTAAAGGATTCATGAAAATTAAAATTATTAAAAATAGTGTTATGGTATTAAAAAAAAAAAAAAAAACTTGAAATAATGATTGTTTTTTTAGCTAGAACAAACAATGTAAGGCTAATATTTTAAAGGAATTATTTTGGTAGGTTTGTTATAAGTTCATTTAACAGTTCCTTATTAGAGGCAAAGTCCTATTTCTTTCACTGTGAATTTCTCTTTTGATGTCAAAAAATGGTAGTCTACTTTAGGACGCAAACCAAAACACAGTGGCAATTTTTAAAATTTAGAACGGTTGTGACAACAAACGGCACTATCGCTTTAGCTTTCATCGCGCTTACATCACTTCTAAATACTACAAATTTCAATTTTTTACTATAATTTGCAATTTCAATTCTTACATCACCAATTAGAAAAAAAATTAGCTTTCGATTGAAATTTATTTGAAAACTGCCGCTTAATTTAACGACTTAATAAATAATTTTCAAGCATGAAATATTTTTCAATTCTATCTCAACAATGACCATCAGTTTTCTTTAATAATGTAAAATAGCCCCTGGGAAAGTTGCCATAGTTGAAAAGATTTCTCAAACCATCATAAAAAGTGAAAAATAAAATAAAAAAGCTCGATAAATCATAAGATCAGATTATCCATAAGATAGAAGCATTTTGGCGCTAAACTAAAATCTGTCAAAAAACAAATAGTTTATGATTAACATAAAATTGATATGTTGAATTCGTTGATGTATATGTTGCATCAGAATGATCTAGGAACTGTATTTTATTATTTTTTATAGATCCATTGGGTATTTAACTGTATAAGAGGGAAAAGATACCCGACTGTGATGGAAAAGGAATAATCATCCTGATTATGTAAAGGAACCGAAGAAACCACACAAATAAATTACATTTGAAAACATTAAAAATCTCCCTCATCTGCAGATTGATTTATTATTATAAAAAACATTCTTCCTCTTTACATAAAAATTTATTAGCTTATAACAATGGATGCGTTTAAGAAGATATGAATATGAAACGAACAATGATTAAAGAGGACATTTTAAAGCCGTTAATTTAAACATTTTAAAACTTTTTCTAACGTCGAATTTCGACGGTGCCTTTGGGCAGATGCAATGCACGCACATGCGCATAGGAGCTCATTCGGTTGCATTATCACAGGGGGATGGGATGTGTGCTTTATTTATTATGTTCTTTTATTTACTGAATATGAGATAAAAGTAATGATGGACTAGTATTTGTATGATACTTCATAGGTCCATGAAATTTTCTTTCTTGCCGTGGGGAATATGGCGGTTATGTCAAACTGATTTGCATTACACAGTTGTTTACGGATTGTTTGTTCGGAGTTTGTATCGAAAATAGTACTGTATTTCACCGGGGGTAAAAACTTTTAAAATAAAATATTTGAAAGACTGTTTCATACGCCTTCTTATGTAATAAAGTAAATTATGTCACTGATATTGTTCTAGTATTTTTTTTCGTCAAGATTTGGAGGGTTCAATCTAGTCGTATTTTAATTGCATCGAAAAAAAACACGGGACAATCCATGGTGTGTTTCTCTCCTAATCATTGTAATTTCAATTTTGCTTTTTAATCATAAAATATAAAATAAACACGTGCAGTGATGTCACACTTTATCTCTTTTGTGCTATTTATTTTCTTATAAGCATTGTTGAGCATGATATACTCCAGAATTTTATTTTTGTGGCAACACTACTTTGAGGAAAATTTCATTTCTTTTATGAGGACAATGCCGATTTAATTTTCAATTATCTGTAAATTTTATACTATTTGTTTGGTATTATTTGGATAGCTTCGTCATTTTATTTGTAAATATGAATCGGACTGTTGATTTATATGTTAATGAGTCTGTAATGGTAAAACATAAAATTATGTCAATATGATTATTGTTATTTCAGAAATAATAAAAATTTCGAATCAATACACTTCGTGTCAAAACAAATATTAAATACAGCAGTATTAAAATACAAATTTCTGCCGCAAATTGACAGCCAAATATTTTGTTGTAGGAAATTTAAATTAAATTGAATGTTGCCTGGTAAATAAAATAGTCACTTATAAACACATTAAAAACCATTAAGTATAGTGTTTAAGTATATTGTAACTGTACAAAAAGTAATGAAATCCCATCAAAAACATACATGTGAAAGAAGGCCAAGTTAGTTAACGGCTTCGTTAATAAAAGAAGTGAGATCTAACTGGAAACCAAGTTCTTTCGAAACTCCTTAAATCATAGCTCCTGTCATGCATAACGTTCTTCAATTGCTTAAAATGATTTGTTATGTTATTTGCTACTCATTAGAGCGACTTGGCAAGTTTTTTTCTTATTCAAATTTCTCTACTTGATTGATCTGAACTTAAAGTTAATCACTTCCTTAACTTATCAATACCTTAATTTCGACATACTTATTCGAATACTTGATTGACTACATCTTTGCTAATGACATACTAGACTAAATTGTACTCAGACTTAAAGATTGAAGTTGGTGGGTGAAAACTTGCCAAGTCGCTCTATTGAGTAGTAAATAATATAACAAATTATTTTAAGCAATTGAAGAACGTTATGCATGACAGGAGCTATGATTTAAGGAGTTTCGAAAGAACTTGGTTTCCAGTTAGATCTCACTTCTTTTATTAACGAAGCCGTTAACTAACTTGGCCTTCTTTCACATGTATGTTTTTGATGGGATATATATATATATATATATATATATATTTGCATTTTCAAGTCCTGTGATTGATTTTTGTATTATCTTTTCCTTTGATTTTTATACATATGATTTAATTTTAACTATATTATTCGGTTAATATTGTTGTACGAACTTGAAAGTTAATTTTGGATTCAAAGAGATATTTTATATAAATATATATTTCTGCCCTGCTATTTGGTGGGGAGGGGGAGGGTTAAAGGTTTAAGACTTCTATATCCAGAGTACTTACAAATTGAGATACATATGAAAAACTTTGTGCAAGGATAAATACATGATCTGCAAAAACCAATGCAGCACAAATATCCAGAGAAATTTTATCTTGTACTTGTTGCAAGGCTTCATAATAAAAGCTTCTTCAGTGCCAAATGAATGATAGAGAAGTTAGGAATAATGGCAGCAGAATGTGTTATTCCTACCCTGTTTTATCACTTGTTAACTTTCACATTATGTATGTTTAGGCATTTGTGTAGGGAAGGAAAATTTTGATAATATAATACTATTGAAACTGCTATTTTTATTTATGTTGAACAATTTCATTTTATATCATTTATAATGATTATATTCAAATGAAAGTGAACATTTTAAAAATAGTGTTGTTCTTTTGTGCTACTTTGCCATAATGTGAAGAATTGTTAAACATTAAATTTCATGATAATATATTTATCAATGTCTTTTAATTAGTGCCTTTTTCAATATAGTTAGTTGGCTGGAAAAGTACAGAATTTAAACAAACTGTATATGCTGTTGAAAGAGTACAAAAGCATTTCTCAAACTTTTTTTTTTTTTTTTTACATATAACTAATATGTAAGCAGAGCCGTCCTTAGGGGTGTGCGACAGGTGCGACTGCACAGGGCCTCGCGCCTAGGAAGGCCTCGCGCCCAAAAAAACAATGTTTGATACAAATAGCTAAGTACTCATTATTACCTTTGTTGTCAATATTTATTTCATAATACATTTTGTATGTATAGACAAGCTTATTTATAAAATGTAAAATATTTTATCAATAAAATGTTCGGGCAAATAGTGGACGCTCGAAAAGAGAATAGTTTTCTGAAGCTTATATTCAATCTACAGGCATTGTTATACTCTAGGCAGTACCCGTACAATAAATCTAGACAATCGTATCGACAGAATGTGAATTGTTAAGTGATCGGTGCTGATGATAATTCTGACAAACTGCTCGCTATTTTTTTAATGACTGTTTGTAATGCAACAACACTGATTTGCTTTCCTTCTTCTACAATCAAGTTTATCTTTTTATTATACACGAATATGATGTTCCTCAACCCCCGCATATGTATGTCTTATCGAGTAAACATGACGGGTAGGCCAGGAAGATGAAGCCCTGTCCTCCAGACCACAGGACTATAAACTGAAAATTTAAACTCTCCAAAAGTTATGAAAGGTTAAGTTTTTAAAGATTCTTAGAGAAAAGAAAAGTTTATGAAATATTGATTTTTACTCAGATTTTCCCTTATTTTAAAATTGTTTTATAAAATTAAAAATATTAACATGTTTAATATTTGCTAATTAAATGAAAAACGTTAAACAGGTTACGATGACTGTTCAAGTAGTTTAATAGGCTAATCCTTTCACTACAAATAATTTTTTTAATAGAAATTTCTACCACTGGCGACTATTTTTTTATTTTATTCGTTGCAATTTTTTAAAAAATTAACCTTTGTCGTACACATCTATGGCAATTTAAAAAAAAAAAAAAAAAAATTACTTTTTTTTTTTGTAAATAGTAGTACAAACCAAATATAAAAATATTCGACAGTGGGAGCCCTGCTATCGGTCCGTGGAACGCATATGTCTCTCCGTATTCCAATACATGCATTTTTTATCCATTATTTTTTATTTATGCTTATGTTTAAATCATCAGAAACGAATAAATTTTTTTCTTCATCAAATTGTTTTAATAATTGCTTGATTTTGCATAATGTTCATTGGCATTTGGTTGATCATTGATCGCTTGCTCACAAATGCCACGTTAGAGGTCTACATGGGCCAAAACTTTCAGACCGATATCCACCCCGGTCCAGAGGAAACTATCCTGACCCGGTATGTTATAACAGCTCGGTCCCGGCATGAGCTAAGCGAAAATCATTAAAATCAGATCCGGCCTAACTCAATTCCTACAAAAATTTCCGATATTTGTTAGGCAGTATTATCCTACAATTAAAATTCTTTAAAATAATATTGCATACATTTTTAAGCCAACATTGTGAAGTGTAGAATTTTTTAGATTATATGTCCGAAAGCCATGTTATACGGAATTACAATATTAATGATCACATAAGACATTCAATTGAAGACTCATTTAAATTAAACAGTTTAGAAGGAAAGAAAAGTATGATAAGTTATAATTTTGAAGCGCTCTATGTAGGAAGACTCTACATCCCTAAAGGAAAAAAAAAATTCTTTTTAATTTATTAAGACAAAATAAATTTTTACAGATTTCGTTAACAAACGTACAAAAATGTAAAAAAAAAAAAAGAGACAGAGAGAGAAAACCCCCCCATACTTTTTAATGGCCAAATTGAGGAGAAGAGATGCGAGGGGTACCTTCCGATTCAAAATTTTATCTACTTTCCGAATAGGAATATAAATAATGAATTAAATGCCGTGTCTATATATTAAAAAGTGCGTCAACTTTAAATTTTCAAATGGTAACACCCACCTTTGATACTATATATATTTTTAATTAAAGTAGCCCAAAAGAAAGTATTGTTTATGTACTTCTTCTTAAATCTTCATAGAATTATAAAAGAAAAGAGTTATGAGATTATTCATAAATTTAAAAAAATAAAAATATCTTACAGGGAGATGTTTTGAGAACATTCAATTAGTTACCTGAAAAATTATATAGAATATTTCAGCGTACACCAAAGTCACTTTATATGTAATAAAATACCATAATATATATATATTTTTCCGGTTAATCTCTATTTTTTATGTGAATGGTTTGATGATAACAGAAGCAAGTCTCATTTGACCATCAAAAAGTAAAATTTATCTATATCTTGAAAACTAATGATTGGAATGAGTTGTAAATATTCATGTATTTTACAAATATGGTTCGTTTTCTGTGCAAATTAATGTCGATTTTTTTTAATATGATTTTATTCCAGTCAAAGTATTGTGAAATAAAATTGACACGAGTCTGTATAAATCTCTACTCTACTAAAAGATACTAACCCCCCCCTCCCCAAAAATACATAATCATTGGTGCGCCATATTGTGCATGTCACGCAAGCTTTTTCAAAAGGCGATTGCGTTGTGGCAAGAAGTGTTGCTAATTTAGTGAATTTTTTTAATCAGCATATTTACCAGAATTTCCGAATAGTTACCTTTACTTTATTTAACCACGGATGGATAGTCTGCCATTAAATAAAGAAAAAACGAATTAAAATAAGAGCTAAATGATCAGTATTGGTGGGAAATTAAGCGATTAACTATATTTTGGAAGTGAAGGGCCTCGCAAAAGTTCTTGCACCCGGCCTCGCTTTCGCTAAGGACGGCTCTGTATGTAAGCTTCAAAGATCTTTCGATAGACCGCGGATACACCAGTATAATAGACCACACCTCAATACACCAAGATTCTAATGACATGTCTTATCTTAATAATCATGCTTTTCTTTTGTACTAGCTGGCACGTACTGCATTGCCCGGGCCGATACTAACCTTAAATTTACCTAAAATCAAAGATTAATTATTAGATATTTTTTAACGAAAATAAATCCAAACGTACATAGAGTTGTCCACCCCACTGTCTTTGGCCGCAAACACCGAACGTGCTGCGGCCTATGTCTTTAAACAAAACGAACCTGGAATTTTTTATGATTTTATATTTTTAAACAAAAATTCTTCCAAACGAACATAAAGTTAGGGGAACAATGTACACTGGGTGTGCTATGCACGCTCCAGTCTGCTTGGGTTTTATATATATTTAAAAATGTTTCAAAACAAATTTTTAAATGAAAATTCATTCAAACGTACCTAAAATTTAGGGTTCAAAAATCGCTGTAGCAATTCCGAATAAACTTTATTGAAAAAAGGACATCATTTACTAAATCGGGGTAAAAGATTGAAACTGGATTCATTTTACTAATGTGGAGAAATCGCGGAGAATTTTGATAAAAAACGCATTAAAAAAAAAAAAATCTTATGAAAAAATTTAATAAAAAAACCAAAAACTATCTTAGATCTGCATAACTTCAGATATTACAAATACCTTCCTGCCAAATTTTTTTACTCTACATGCAGCGGTCTGGTTAGAATACAGCACCCCAGGCAGACAAACACAAACTTCTATTTTTAACACTTTCCAACCTAGTTGAAAAGTGTTTATGACTTCGGTTTGTCTGGCCGGATGGCCGTCTGTCCGTGCTCTAACTCCCGTAAATATGCTCGGATTGCTCTGCAATTTGTATATGTTATTGTCGTTATTTATAGCATGTTCCCTATTTCAACAGAAGTGTGTAGCACTTATAGTTTTTTTACAGGGACATTCAAAAGAATTCCGTTACATTGCGGTCTAAGGGGAAAAATCATTTGCGGATTATTTAAATAATGTTTCACTATTTTAAACGCATTGCAATTTATATATATCACTAAGGTGCATTAGAAGAAGCTTAACATGGAATAGGGTGTGGATAGCACTTATAATTACTTTACAGAGACAGTCAAAAGAATTCCGTTACATTACGTCTATGGAGAAAAATCGTCTGCGGTTTATTTAAATTATGTTTCACTATTTTAAACGCATTGAAATTTATATATATCACTAAGGTTCATTACAAGAGGCTTACTACAGAATATTGTGTGTAGAGCAGTAATCGTTCATTTACAGGGACACACAAAATAATTATTTACTGTCTGTTAACAATAATTCCTGGAAGTGCGTTTTAAGTTACTGAACGCAATTTTAATTTTAACTTTTTTTTCTATTACGTGGTGTGTATAAATTCTGTAGATCCTATACAGGGAAGCACAAAAGTTCGCAAACACATTTCCGTTTATTGACAGAAACTCCTGATGGAGAATTTTAAACTGCGCTACGCGTTTCCTAACTGAACAACAATTTAGCATCCTATGTAGTATATATACAAATCTATAGATCATATACAGGGCTGAATAAAAGTATTCGGATATTTTTCCGAATATTGTATAGGTTGGAAATTCCTAAAATTATGTTTTTAAATATTTTATGCGTTTTCCAAATTGTTTACTTAGATGTTATCTTTTAGCTTATTAAACGGTATGATTTGTAAGATTATTTTGGAAGCGTTGGAAAGTGTTACATAATCTATGCTTGACACATGATTTTTCTTTCTTGTTATTATTATAGGGTTTTTTTTTGTTTTTTTTAAGAACACTAGGCTATTTTCCACGGAAGCAGTTATCGTTATTTTTAAAATTAACTTCGTAAATTTTGAAAAAATAAAAAGGATGGAGACATTCAAGAATAGAATTTTTACAATTTTGTAATAAATACTTTACAATTTTGTAATAGAAAAGTTACAATATTTATAAGAAAAATGTAATTTTCTGTTTGTTCCAGATATTAAAAAAACACCTTTTAGTCACTATATTTTTATTTTTATGTTTTTTATTTTTTTAATATTATTTTTACGTGCTTAAAATGATGTTTTCTAACATCTAAGTTAGTAATTTTAAAATCGGAGTTGTTGAGTTACAAAGGGTTAATCTTCATAATCAATAAAAAATTTCTTTTTCGAATTGTACAAATTAATTTTCCACTATGAGTAATTATTTTCTGTTATATTAAAAAAAAAAAACATAAAATTTGACATATGATGTTTAATTACAAATTTACAGAATTTTATGTAAGTTTAAATTTTTAAAAAAAAGTGTAACTTAGCTGTACACATTTGAAAAAATAAAACTAAAACAACGCCGATCATCCATCCTACTAGCCTCAAGATTCCGGAGAAATGTTTTAAACAGCGCAGAGTAGTCTATTAGTATTTGAATACTAGCATTCACTGGCGCAGCTTATGAAAACATAGAAAACTCGAGCTATAAGAACTGAATACAATCGAAAACCGCAGTTTTCGCTTTCGTCACTGACACAAATGCCAGGTGGCTTGTATTCGAATGCTCCCGTCCGAATCGAGATCACTTGAGAACTTGACTGAATCGAGACCTCAGACATTTTGAATTCGAATACTCCCATCACTAGTTGTGAGAGCTAAGTGTTTGATCAGAATACATGCGCTAATCTGGTATCCATCTAACGTGAAAGTACCCATTCTGTTTAATGTAAAAAAATGTATCACTGTAAGATTTCAAAATGTAATTCTTCTATTTTTTAATATATTTTTTAAATTATAGCTCAGAAATATATCGTTTCAATCTTCAAGATGGAAGATTTATGAAATCATATGAAACAGATGCTAGGTATGTATGCTTTTGAATTTTTATTACTGGCTTAAATTTTCTTATAATTTAAACATTTTTAATGTTTTCTTTTGCTTCTTTTTTAGTATTGAACATGATATTGCATGTGAAAATGATTTTATTATATGTTTCAGTAGCTAAATGATATTCACATTGCTAAGTGTCTAAAATAAACTAAATGCAGAACCAGTGTACAGGAAGTCTCAAAATTATTATTAGAAATGTTTCAGTGTAATAATACACATAAAGAAAAATAAATGTTGATATGAACCCATGGTTGCAATCTACTTATTCAGTCAAAAAAACAGAATATCTCACTCTAAGCTGAATCTGAATTTTTGTTCATAACTTTAAGTGAAGATATTTTATTGAAATTTTCAATGGTCTAACTTTGCTTCATGTGAAATTGGATGGCATCATTGGAGGTGTTGGAACTGTAATTTGATTAGTAATACCATATGTATTGTTAACTGCAGTTTGGAGCATCTAGTCTAGCTCAGTGTTGTGTGGATGCATATTATTCGCATGATGTCATAACATCACAAGAAAGCAAAAGTAAATCTGCTGAAAATATTGTTACAATGTCTCCATTGTTGGTAAACTATGAATGAAACTCCAAGTTTGGCTTGGAGTGAGATATTCTATATTTTTGACTAAATAAGTTGGATTTCAAGTCTGGTTTCTTGTACAAAAATAATTTGTCTTCCCATATCACCTCTAAAGATTTGTTAGGGGTCAAGCAAATTTTTTTTCAATTTGGGTTTCATTTGATGAAAAAAAAATTATATTTTTATGAAATTTATTATGTTTTTGTAGCAAAAGATCAAATCCAAACTAAGCATTCATTAATACAAGTTTTGTTAAGTTTTCAAGTAAGGAATATATTGACCAAATTTAAATAAAAGTGTTTGTCTATGGTGGCTGTATTCAAGATAAAAATAGGTAATACTGATTGAGCACAATTTACTCTTGCGTTTGTAGCGTCCCCTGGGGAAAAGGGTATGGTGTGAATTACAAAATGTTTCCACTAAAAGATGAATTAGGCACAAATTTGCAACGTGGCAGTCTGCTGACAGTCCGGGTGTTGGCACATGAAGGACACAGGAAGCAGAGCCCTCTAGTACACACATATATATCCTAATCCTAATAATATTATAAATCTGATTGTGTGCAAATGTTAGGCTGAAGCCAGCGTCAAAATGGAGCTTTTAATGATCCTGTATTTTTGCATGTAGTTTGATTATAACCCTCAAATGAACATAGACTAGGTTTTATTTATTTTATTCAAATATTTTCTTTAATAATTAAAAATTTCATTATTTTGATAGAGAATAAATGGACATTTTTCAATAAAATTTAACCATTTTACTTTATCGTTGCTAGGGCTTTGATCGTTGCCAAAAAATAAAAACTCGGAAAAATAATTTTTCCTCAACAACTAATTTTCAATTGAACGATTTTCACGTGAAAAATGAAAATTAAAAAGAATTCAAAAGAAGATGAATTTCCGTGATATTTGAAACAACATTATACATGATGATATAGTATGACATGATACAGTATGAATAGCGGTTACATTAAAAAGATCTTTTTCTGTCAAAAATTGCGTTATAATTAGAAGGAAAAATGAGCAATAATTATATTATTTAAAATAGATTTCGCTTGGACCATGGAACTATGAAAAGGATCCTCCTCGGTTTGGACAAATATGACGTCATAAATAAAACATGTAATTTCCAAATATTCGTAATAATACAAGGAGCATGAATATCAATGTATAATGAAAGTAGATAGATAATGGACGTATTATTTAAGATGAAAAACTGAATATAATTTCGTTACTGATTAATAATTAGCTTGAATACCAGTTACATACAAATGTGAGTGTTCCGCTAAAATTTACACCCTGATTGCCAGAAAAAGAAAATTAACAAGAATTATGCCATTAAAAAGAGATTTCTCTGAGGAAAAAGTGACGTCATATTTGAAATAAAACGGGAGTTTTCAAATGTGTTTTACAAGGAGCGTGAATCAATTCCTTACATTAATCATACAAGGATCGGTAAGTTTAGAAAGTAAATGACTTTTACGCCATATTTAAAACGAAAAATTTGAAATATTTTTTTTATCTACACCGATTATTAAGCATGAATATCAGTTACATACAGATGAGAGTTTTTTGCCAAAAACCAAAACGTAATTATTAGGAAAAGAAAAATAAATACGAATCTATTATATTAAAATCTGACCGCCTGTTTGCATTTCGCAACCACTCCTTTCAGGTTGTCGAACGCAACACGATTTACTTAAGACCGGTTATCATTGATCCGAGGATGTCATAAACTCTCAGAATTTAAAAAAATAATTTAAATTCCGAGATTTTTTTTTTTTTTTTTTTTTTTGTAAATTTTAACGAAGTTTCTCTAAAAATGGCAACTAAATTATTCCATTTTTGTGGATAAAAAAGAAGAAATAAAACGGATTAATATATTTTTTCTCATTAAAACTGAAAAAAGAATTTATTTTCAATTTGAATAGATAGTGAAAGCAAAAAAAATCTTGATTACAGTAAAATTTTTGAAAAATAAAAACGTATTTTCACATATTCAAACCTCATGAATCAATTTATTCTGGAGAACAAAAAGTCGTCTGTCAACATATTTTCATTTAGAAATAAAGATTTTTTTTTCAGGTATAAATTAAATCAAGGAGGCAAATTTAAGGTTCTTGCAGTTAGGTCTACAATTATTGCTCCCTATTCACAAGAATTGAATTTAATGAAAAAGAATATACTATTTCCATTATCTTTGAAGGATGTTACTAAAACATTTCACAAAGGCGTGAAAAGTAAAATAGTTTACCAGGTAAACTTGACATATGTTTTTACACAATTCGCCGATTTCCACGATTTTATTTGGCACGCCTTTTTTCATTGGTTGCAGTTTCCTTTTCGTGATTATTTGTCACAAATTTTCACTTTTTTAAAACTTAGTTATGTCAAGGCCTGTATAACATAGAAATACGGTATTGTCTCCTATGGAATGTGATAAAGAGTTAGTTAATTATTTACGATTCTAATTATCGGGAATGAAATATTTTGCTTAATTAATGCATTTATGCTTCTTTTAATGATACATGAACGAAGTCACGGGTAACAGCTAGTATGTATATATATTAGGTACTTAGTCTGGTGATACTTCAAATTGAAGTCTTCAATTGAAAAACTACATCAGAAAATTTAAATTTTTATTTTGTGGCCATTTGACCTTTTTAACTTAGCCACCACTTTAATGCAATCTTAATTCTTGTTGAGTTAAATGAAAATAAAATTAAATATATTAAAACTCCTTAACAACAGGTTAATCAAAATATAATATAATTGGAATATGTTTTAAAATTTTTAAAACGAAAAGTGACTGGTTTATTTTATTTAGTCACCACTTTTTTTTATTAGTCCTCATGTGGTGAGTGGCAACTGGATATTTTCAGGTCTATGTTGTATACTAGAATTTCCACCCACCCCCCACTTTTTTTGTACTCTACCCAATGATAGAATTGTCAACAATTGTTCCTATATAAAAGTGGCTTGTTTTTGTGTGTCTGAATTAAGTTAAAAGTTTGTAACATGTAACCTGAATTTTTGCTCATAGCTCTAATGATAGTGGAGCTGTTTTAACAAAATTTGCAACTCTTATCTTGACATCTGTGCAATGTGACAATATCATAAGAACTTGTGGAAATTGCCATCATCATCATCATTTGCATCCAAGCAGTACTGAACTAGAAACTCTATTTTTTTAACATTCCATATTTCATTTGGCATTATTATATTATATGCAATGTCACTGACTGAATTGCTGTGCACTTCCGGCACTTAATTTGGTGTGATTGCATTTTGCACAATTCAAGGTAAATTTGTTGAAAATTTTGTCAAAATATCTTCATTATTATTGAAGTTATGAACAAAAATCCAGTTTAGGTCTGGAGTAAGATATCCTGTATTTTTGACTGAATAAATGGATTGCAACCTTTGTTTCTTATACAAAAATTGTTTGTAGTAGTATTCTGTACTTTCTCTTAAAATTTGTAACTGTGGTAGTCAACCACCTTGTATGTAATTGATAAAACTGTTATAATGCTGTAAATTTAATTGATTTTAAATATAATGTCATTAATAGTTTTGTTTATTTTCAGTGCAATTAATAAGATTGTAATAAACCAGAAATTGGACTTAATAGCGTATGGAACATTAGAGGTATAGGTTCTTTTTCTATTTGTTTTATTGATTCAAATTATTTAAGATAATTAACAGTTTTTTAAAATGTAAGATATGTAGACTTTATTTACAATGTACATATATAACGGTGTATACAAAGTAGGATATACTTTTCATTTGTTCTTTATCGATGAATATTTTTCTGTTGAAACTGAAAATAAATATATAAATAAATTGATATTTATCATTAAAATTTTTATTAGATATTCATATAATATGTATGCTTAAACATTGCAGTTTATTCCGGTTAATTTTGTAAAAGGGCATTTGGATATGTTTGCTATTAATTTTTAATCTTTTTATTTTCACAAGTAAAAATTATATGAATTAAAATTAACATATATTCAATTTGATTCTAATGTGCTTATAAAAAATATATCGGTGTATGTACATATTTTAGAGTCAAGACGATTTTACTTGTAATTTATAAAAAATACATAAAAGTAAAAAAAAAAAAAAAATCATATTTAGTTTAGTGCAAATAATCTGAATTTCACACCATGTTTAAAACTTTTATCTAATGACAGATTTTAAATTTCGAAAAATATGTTCAAAAGAGTGAAGAAAAAAGTTACTTTATATCTTATAACCAATGTATCACATACATGACATTAGCCCTCTTTTTACTTTCTTCTATCTTTACAAGAAGAAAGTATTGGATTCATGAAAATTTTCGGCTTCCGGTTTTCGACGGATTTATACGTTTTGAAGGTCCTGAACATGATTTGACTGTTTTTAGAAAATGTCTGTCTGTGAGTCTGTCTGTCTGTATGTGACACAAATTTTGTGGGCGCTCTATCTCAAGAACTAATGCTCGGAATTTAATAAAACTTTAGATTCAGTTAGTCCCTGATATAAATTGGTGATGATTAGTTTTTGGTAAAAATCGCCCAGCAGGTGGCGCTGCTATGCAGCATTTTTCGCGATTTCCGCAATAGCTCTATCTCAAGAACTAATGCTCGGAATTTAATAAAACTTTAGATTCAGTTAGTCCCTGATATAAATTGGCGCTGATTAGTTTTTGGTAAAAATCACCCGGCAGGTGGCGCTGCTATGCAGCATTTTTCACGATTTCCACAATAGCTCTATCTCAAGAACTAATGCTCGGAATTTAATAAAACTTTATATTCAGTTAGTCTCTGAAATAAATTAGTGCTGATTAGTTTTTAATAAAAATCTCTCAGCAGGTGGCGCTGCTATGCAGCATTTTTCGTGATTTCCACAATAGCTCTATCTCAAGAACTAATGCTCGGAATTTAATAAAACTTTATATTCTCTTAGTCTCTGATATAAATTGGTGCTGATTAGTTTTTGGTAAAAATCGCCCAGCAGGTGGCGCTGCTACGCAGCATTTTGCAGGATTTACACGATTTTAGCGATAGTCATATCTCAAGAAATATTGCACGGAATTTAATAAAACTTGAATTTCAGTTAGACCTTGATATAAATTGGTGCTGATTCTTTTTAGTGTATGCGAAATCTGTGTGACATAGAAGAAAGTTTTGGGATTGACACATCCGACTAGTTTTACCTTGATGTCAGGCTTTTATATACTGGCCAAAAATTCATCTTCAATGGCTACTGGCCACTGATAATGCATTACTTTTACTTCCACTCGCCTGTTATCTTTTTAACGGTGTTTGCCAGATGTAATGGTGCGTCATTAAAATACAACTGTGGCTGGATACAAATGACCCCAAGTATCTTTGGCTATAATGTTTACAGAATGTGGCTGCAAATCTTGTGTTTGTTGTGTACCTTCTTGCCCCTCATCCAAGAAAATAGTACTATTCTTGCATCTCAGTCAAAAATTGTGCCCCTTTTGCCTTTTGTATTGAAAAAATTGCCTGCATAGAATAACTTACTCATTGTTGTGTCTTAAAAAGAGTGCTCTGATTTTTAAATATAAAAAATGTCCTTTTAATTATAAAAAAGTGTCCTTAAGAACCTAAAATGTGCCCTTAAAAATATAAAATGCATTCTTAAGATTCTAAAACATGTCCTTAAGAATGTTTCAAAAAGTGTCCTTTTCTGGTCACCTTGTCTTTTGTTTAAACATGTCTTGGCAGTGAAAATATCAGTATACTATGTTTACTGCTGTTAGAGAATAATAGTGCTGGAACATCAGATTCAGTTTCTGATAAATCCTTATTAGGTTACCTGCATGCGACCCGACCCTCGGGTTGGGTTGGAGTTATATTTTTCATTGCGGTTCAGGTTGACTTCTACCTTTTTTGCTGCGAGTTGGTTTCAGGTTGGGTTTTGACTCTTGCGGGTCAGGTTGACCCACTTTTTTAAAAGAATGTTCACAATATTTTTCCAGATTAAAAATATATATACAATAAGACCTCCATGGACAATCCCGAAAAGCAGACACCTCTATTTAGCGAACATGTTTTAAATTCCTGACACTTATATGTTTGTACTCTTATACCTTAGTAGGCACCTCCAAATCTACGCACAAATAGCATGTGTGTGTGTGTATAAACTGTCACAAATATGATACATGTGTTTTTGTGTGTATTATAAACAAAATGTTGGTAATGTTTTTCATATCCTGAGAAAAGAAAAAAATGTTTCTTAACTGTACCGTAAAGAAAGAACAATCTATGATTTCAGTTCTTATATACATTTTATTTTTTCTCATGCAGTAAATTGAATATGTACTCATTCATGTTCAAATACCTATTTATTTTCATCTGAAACATAGTTCTGTTTAAACTTTTTGAGATAATCCCAACAATCCGACTTGTAAAAATCCTAAATATGACTCGGAAGAATTATTCTAGGGTGAACCCGATACATAGAAAGAAAATTAGAGTCATCCTGACCTGAAAAAAAGAAACAACTCAACCTGATGCAGGACTCTATTCAACGATCTCGAGGTGTTCACTATTCAGAGGTTTCACTACATTTGCATATTAAAGAATATAGATTTGTTGATTTTTCTATATAAAATTGATATTAGATCAGGGCACGAAATTTCCGCTAGCCATTGGCGAGCAAATATTTAAGGTTGGCGAGTAAGTTTCGCCTTTTGAAATGTTGTGCTTCAAATTAAACTGTATACTCTCAGAATATCGTGCCTCAATCTAGCGACACGCAGAAGTGTTTTAAAATCAAGCGATGGCATTTATCTTCCAAAAGAAGAAAAAATGCAGCATCACCCACTTCCATTTCTCTCCTACGGAGGAACGAACTTCCCCCGCCTGCATTCGTTCCCCTGCTTTCGCACCACGCAAGCGCCAAGGCTGCTTTTTTCGTTTCCAAGACTAAATCAGATTGCTCTTCACTACTGCTCGAAATGAATCAGGTTCCGCCACCTAAGCTAAGCTGCTTGAAACACGCTAAAAACTATTCGCTTTCTCCCGAATTTTTAACATTTTAAAAATTGTTCATGTTTTTCATGATTGTATAATATTCTGGTTTTAACAGACAGATCCTTCTAACAATGGTCAATTTCAATTCAGTTTGTCATAAATAGTTCATTTTCTGGGCAGGTGTGGTGGCCAACATTACTGTCTGAATGAATGTAAAATAGTGATGAGCAAAAATTTTAGTCTGACTAGTACCTTTTCAACTGAAATTTCATGCCCTGTATTAGATATATAACTGTGCATTACTTTTGATAATAGCATTAAAACATGATTTATTGTCCTGTCATTGCAGGTTCGAGTCAGGTTGCAGGTTGAAGTATTTCGGGTTGGGTGCAGGTTGAAATATGTCAGGTTTGTGTAGGCTTGCGGGTTGCTGAAAATTATTTTTGTGGGTTCGGGTCGGGTTGTGGATCAAGGACTTTTTTTTTTTTGTCGGGTTCAGGTCGGGTTGCAGGTTGACTTCAAATGGAATTTGTGGGCTCGGGTTGGGTACAACCCGATGCATGCAAGACTCTAATCCTTATCAGTATTCAGACTTTCTGATGCGTTTTTTGTCAGTATTTCTAAGATTTCATTGTCTTTGAGGCATCTGAATGTTACATCACTGTTTAGCAGAAAAAGAGCTACTTCCCTTTTATAGGGTTTTTGGCGAGATTGAGAAAATATCCTTGGCAAGTCATGGAAATTTTTCACAAACATTTTTTGGCAATCTATTCACCATTTCATACACAGAAGGAATTTTTTTAATATTGTTAAAATTAATTTAATATACAGAGGCATTTATTTGTTATTATTATACAAACAAAAAATAATAAATTTATCTAGTATATATAATCAGAAGTAATTTGTTTTATTATTTATATTTAAACAAGTATAATACGTCATCAGTTTTGTCTTCATAGCTTTTTTTATATCATTTGGCGGTCTTTATTCTAGAACATTGTTAGTGAGGTATTTGTATTTATTTATTTTTTAGCTTCCTTTGAGAGCCAACGAATCTCACTTTCTTAAGCCCAAATTGTGACAAGCTTTTTAAAATAGAGCCACGTCCCCTATAAGAGGGAAGTACTCAAAAAGTAAAAGGTAGACTGCAACACTGAAATTTTTTTGTTAAAAAAATGTGATTAGCTAACAGATTTTTTATGTTGCCCTGTTCAGTTATAGAGAGAATTTTTTTACCTTATAAATGAAAAGATAGAAACGAAAATGTTATTTTATGTTGAGTTATCCAACATGTTGAATTATCAGGCTGTTGAGTTACCTCAATTTTAATAATGCATAAATTATTTAAAATATTATTCTTAATATAATCAATTTAAACATAATTTTCTGATTTATATCACTCTGCAAATAATTGAAAAACCTGTTACTTCTTTAAAATAGTCACATCTGAGTACCTTGTATTAGTCATTTATGATTTTTTAAATCTATTTTTTGCCTGTTTATTTTATTTGTATGATGTCTTGATGTTATTTGCATTGCAAATTTATTGCTTTCAGTGAACAATTTTTTTTTGTAATTTAGTACGAAGAAATTAAAAGTGAAAATTCAGGGCAAAAATAGATACAGTAATTAAATGCTTGAAGAATTAAATCTTTCTTATTTCAGTTATTCTATCCTAGCAGTCTTTTAACATTTGTAGGTGTTATTTTGATTGTATAAACTATCAAAATTAAATTGTTGATGTATGTGATTTTTATTTTTGTGATTAGGGGTTATCCATTAATTATGTCATACAAATTTCGTTTTTTAACACTTTCCAACCTAGTTGAAAAGTGTTTATGACTTCGGTTTGTCTGGCCGTATGGCCGTCTGCCGTCTGTCCGTGCTCTAACTCCCGTAAATATGCTCGGATTGCTCTGCAATTTTTATATGTTATAGTCGTTATCTATAGCATGTTCCCTATTTCAACGGAAGTGTGTAGCACTTATAGTTTTTTTACAGGGACACTCAAAAGAATTCCGTTACATTGCGGTCTATGGGGAAAAATCATTGACGGTTTATTTAAATAATGTTTCACTATTTTAAAATCATTGAAATTTATATATATCACTAAGGTGCATTAGAAGAAGCTTAATATGGAATAGGGTGTGCATAGCACTTATAGTTACTTTACAGGGATAGTCAAAAGAATTCTGTTACATTACGTCTATGGAGAAAAATCGTCTGCGGTTTATTTAAATAATGTTTCCCTATTTTAAACGCATTGAAATTTATATATATCACTAAGGTGTATTTCAAGAGGCTTACTACAGAACAGTGTGTGTACAGCAGTCATCGTTCATTTACAGGGACACACAAAAGAATTCTCTACTGTAAGTTAACAATAATTCCTGGAAGTGCGTTTTAAGTTACTGATCGTGATTTTAATTTTAACTCGCTTTTTGTCTATTATGTGGTGTGTATAAATTCTGTATAGCCTATACAGGGAAGCACAAAAGTTCGCGAACACATTTCCGTATTATTTAACTCCAGACGGAGAATTTTAAACTGTGCTACGCGTTTCCTAACTGAACTAAAATTTAACATCCTATGTAGTATATATACAAATCTATAGATCCTATACAGGGCTGAATAAAAGTATTCGGATTACTTAGATGATATCTTTTAGCTTATTAAACGGTATGATTTGTAAAATTATTTTGGAAGCATTGGAAAGTGTTACATAATCTATGCTTGACGCATGATTTTTCGTTCTTGTTTTTTTTTACCCCTCCCTCCCAGTGCTTTAATTGTAAGAAAAAGAGAGTGTATGTTATAGAGGATATGCTATAGATTACTTGAGAAACCGAGGTTATACAGTTTCTTTAAAATATCCAGAATGCATATAATTCATACCACTGTATACCCTCTACTCAGCCCTGCTCCCTCCTTTCCCTTTATCAAAGGATATCACACTCTAGTGATACCCCCTCCCCAGTTGTAACATCACATTTTCTGTAACTATTAACTTAGAGCTAATTTTAAGCAAAAAAAAAAGTTACATATAATCTTTTTTCTATTAATATAATAAAACCATCAAAATCTTGCATTCTTTATTTCAAGCTGTTGAAATTAAAGAAAAAAATATCTTAACATTATTTGAATAAAAATGCATATTTTTTTAATGAACTTCATTATGCTGCTTGCAAATAACGCCTACCTAATTATTTTCGTATTTTAGATGTGATGTCACAACAACCCCTCCTCCTTTCACATTTTGTGCCCCCCCCCCTTCCTTTCTTGAAGTGATCCCTGATACTGAAATAGCACAATATCTTGATTTATTAAATGCACAGGTGCATAATTAAGATGAGTTTTGAGTTTTAATTTTCATTCAAATGGAAATAGCTAGTTAAATATAAAAGTTTCTTATGGAATTTTTTGTTGAATGTCATTCTTTTCTAAGATTTTCTAAAATCGTATTTTAAAATACAGCTTATTTTTCTACTTGGAAAATAAGCATACCTTTATGACAAATATAATATTTCATCATTCAAAATGGAGCAAAAAAAAAAAAAGAAAATAGAAAACCTGGCAAATGATGAAAAATTTTGTTTATCCTTTCTTCTTTTTACCCCCCAAAATACACATCAATAGGGCACATGTCACGCCTTGAATGTCATTCATTACATCTATATTAACAAGCATTTAATGCAAATAATTTGAATAAAACGATTAGTCAATTAAAAGGATCTGCAAAGTAAGTTGATAAAAATAATAATCAAGGAACTAAAAATTATTCTTTCATCAATGTTAGTGGAATCACATACCACATATGTTTATTATTTAGTTATAATTATTATGAACTTATTATTTTTATTTATCATAGAGATCATTGTTTTAATCAACCGTGCAATTTCTCTGTTAGAAATAATTGTGACCTTGAAATATATATGTTTTGTTATGCATGTGTGTATGTATGCAGCATGTTTTATTTTATTTATTTTTCTGAAGGGAAAAGTTGAATTTTGGGACCCTAGAATGAAAAGAAGAGCTGGAGTCTTAGATTGTGGTTTAAGTTGTGTGGCTGAAAATACAGTGTAAGAATTTATTTTAGCATACTTTATTTGAACTTACATTTTTAGCTTATATTAGAATTCTTTATTAACTTACAATTTAGAGCTTCTTCTACAATATTAAAGTGATGATTTACTTTCAGTTAGCTTAATGCATATTTTTTATTTTCTATTTTTCTCTTTTTTTTTTTAAAAAAAAAAAAAAGGTTATTCTAGGGTTTCGCACTAAGAAGGCTACTGTTTCAATCTCAGCAAAAAGGGCATTTTATTGCAACAGAAAATGTATAGCGTTTAGTGACAATTGGTCTTTAATTAATTATACCACATTTCAACAGGGAAAACAGGGTCCACAAAGTGTGAGAGTGGGGGAAGGGGTAGGTAAAGCATGTGACATCACATGTAAAGTATGGAAATAATTAGTAAGGCATTGTTTGCAAACACTATATTAACAATATATTTCCTCAAAAAAGTATTTCTATTCAGGTAGTATTAGGTATTTTTCATTTTATTATATATATTTGGAACAATTGGGAATTGAAGCATATAAGATCTTAACAGTTTTATACAGACATGCCACTTTTCCGTGGAAATGCAGAATTCTGTTTTTTAGGCACTAAATTTTATCATTCTTGCGTTCGATGCAAATCTGCATTAAAATTTGTGGACCTTTTTTAAGGAGGGGTGGGAGGAGTTAATGGACGAAAGAGAGAGATTTTGATAAAGAAAAGCGCATCTATCAAATTTTGGGAAAACTGTCACCGAAAAATTTGCGAATTTCGTTGATCACTAGTCAAATATAACCATGAATTTGTCAATTGCTCACGAAATAAAAGCATGAATTTTGCCAGTTACTCATGGAATAAATCTGCTAATTGCGAGTTTTATTAATCAATTGCAGATAAAATTGTGAATTCTGACAATCTGTCGTGAGGAAAAAAAATCGCGAATTTCATCCAACAATTGCAGAAGAGAACTACAAATTTCGTCAATTGATTGCAGAAAAAAAATCATGAATTTAGTTGATCAGATTATTTCCTCAATTGATCATGGAAAAAAATCACAAATTTTGTCATTCATTTGTGGAATAAAACTCCAAATCTCATCGATCGATCATGAGGGAAAAAATCATGAATTTCATTGATCGGTCACTGGAAAAAAGCGTGAACTTTGTCAAATAATCATGAAAAAAAAACATGAATTTCCTAAATAAAAATGTGAACCCCCCCCCCCCCCCCTCCCAAATTTCATCAAACGATCGTGAAAAAAACGGGAAATTTCATCAAACGATCATGAAAACATCACAAGTTTCATCAATCATGGAAAAAATCGTGAAAATAGGCAATTTTTCACAAAATTTTAAATTTATTTTCTGCATAGGAGTTTTAAAATATCCCCTAATGATTTAATGCCAACAAATGTCGCAATGACGTTTATAGTGTTTGATATTTCTCCATTCATAATATGAATGCCAGAATTTGTTAAATTTATTTTATTTAAATCTGAAACCTAGAAGAAAAAACCCTTTCCATATTTCTGGAATATTTCTTTTCATGCTAATAAATAGTAAAATTCATCACTGAGATCATTGAATCTGTTGCTGGGCAACCTTATTTGATATAAAATACTGTGAACTAAAACAAAATTATGTTTATTTACTAAATAATATAAATTTTCATTGATGATGCATTAACAGCCTTAAAAGTGCATAGAATAACAATAATTTATTTAGTTAATTAGGAACAATATAGTTTACAAAATTCATGCATAAATATTTTGAAAAATGTCATAAATTTTACTTCATGTGTAATTTTTTCTTTTTTATTATTTTCTGGGTTTTATCTCTGTTTCTTCTTTGGAGGAGATGGGGGGGGCGTGTTACTGTGAAATTTCAGCTTTTTTTTTTTTTTTTGTTTGTTTGTTTGGTATGGTATGTTTGTACCTTGTATCGTGTCTGTTTATAACATTTATATTAGTAATTAATAGATCGTATATAACTTTTTTTCATAAATAGTTGCAAAAAATGTGACATCACAACAGGAAAAAGGATATCACTCAAATGTTTTTAAATTAATATTTTTTATACAGCATGCTCCGTGACAATGTCATACTACATGCATTGATAAAAGAAATATATTTTTTAGAAATTAAACAAGCTGATAACCTGTGACATAAAGAAAATGAGGGGGTCAAAAAACAACAAGATTCCTGTGATGTAATTAATAAATGATACCCAATTTAAAAGTTAATTTTTATATTTAGTGTTTCCTCTAGCCTGTTATTTGAGGCTGCATCACCCTGCACTTTTAAAATTTGGCAGAATGTTCTCTGTACTTTTTAAAAGTAGTGAAATGCATTACTATTTACACCCAAAAATCTTCCTTGTACCCCCAGTAGCAGAAAGTTATTGTTATGTCTGCGACAGCAATTTAGTGGGATGAAAATTGTCTGCAGAAATCGCGTGTTGCAATTTTCTTATATACATTATAAGTATGTTAAAAAAAATATGGTTCTTGCTGATTAATGTTATAAAAATATAACTATATTATATAGGTCATCATTTTATAGCAATGGCACCTTGAAAAACTAAATAAATGTTATGAAAAAAAAAAAAATCTGAATGAGAATAATTCTTTAAATATACTGGAAGAAAATCTAATTTCATTGAATAATATGCAAAACAAAATCGACCTGCTACAAGCTCATCAAAGAAAAAGCTGAACTTTCACACCCCTTGATGATCTTTTGACAAAATTCACATTTTTCAGTGCCCCTTTGACGAAATTTTGGGGTTTTTTTCGCGATCTGACAACGAAATTAGCCATTTTCTGAGAGATCCTTTGATGAATTTCGTGTTTTTTCCGCGATCTTTCGACAAAATTCACCGTTTTTTTTTTCTTCAAGATACTTTGACGAAATTTGCCATTTTTTTCAAGATCCTTCGACAAAATTTGCTGTTTTTCCGAGATCCTTCGACAAAATTTGCCGTTTTTTTTTTTTCGAGATCCTTCGACAAAATTTGCCGTTTTTTCGAGATCCTTCGACAAAATTTGCTGGTTTTTTTTTTAAGATCCTTCGATGAAATTTGCCGTTTTTTCACGATCGTTCAACAAAATTTGCCGTTATTAGCGATTCTACGATGAAATTTGCCGTTTTTTCACGATCGTTTGACAGAATTTGCCGTTATTAGCGATTCTACGACGAAATTTGCCGTTTTTTCGGATTCTTCAACGAAATTGGCCGTTTTTCCATAATCCTTCGACGAAACTTATGTTTTTCATGGCCTTTTGACGAAATTTCGTTTTTTTTTTTCACGATATGTCAATCAAATTAGCCATTTTCCGCAATTCTTTAATGAATTTCGCGTTCTTTCCTTGGCCTTTGGACGAAACTCGCGTTTTTTCCGGGATTCTTCGATGAAATTTGCCTTTTTTTGTGAACTTTCGACGAAGTTTGCAATATTTTCGAAATCCTACTATGAAATTCGCCGTTTTAGTGCGATCCTACGACGAAATTTGCAGTTTTTTCGGATTCTTCGACAAAATTTGCCGTTTTTTCTCGATCCTTCGACGAAATTAGTCTTTTTTCTGCAGCCCTTTGACGAAATTTGTCTTCTTTCTACGATTCTTCTACGAAATTTGAATTTTTTTTGCGATTCCTCGATGAAATTAGTCTTTTCTCAGCGATCCTTTGAAGAAATTCGTCGTTTTTTCGCAGTCCTTGGACAGAATTCGCGTTTATTTCGCGATACTTTGAAGAATTTACCCTTGTAAAAACGAATGGAACGGCGTAAGAATAATTTTTTTGCATCCCAACTCAAATTTTTCGCATAATTTACGCACTATAGCACGTCTGCAGCATCGCTAATTGCTTTGGTGCGCACAATCAGGCAGGTGGAAGAGAGGGCAGGGGAAAGAGAAGAACATAACATTTAAAAAATTATGAATGTCTCACATCCAGTGGGAATGAAAGGGCGTGTCAGTATCACCGTGATCTTGATGATTGACAGCTTTGTGTATGTGAAAGGAAAGGAATCTTTCATTCATACAGTTGGGTTGAAAATTTACTGGGAAAAGAAGAAAAATATAATAGAAAGATCAGAGAATTTTTTTTTTTTGCATTTTTCGTCCGTCCATGTGAAAAAAAAAATTCTTTTCTTTTTAAGTTGGTAAATTTATCTGCAAGGTCTAAAATAAATCTGTGACGCACGTCATATGTCGCACACTTTCTGCTACACGGCTTGTACCAAAGTTTTTCTAAATCTGTGTGTTTTATAGTTTGTGAAAATTATAGAACCTTCTTATTTCTTTAGGAGAAACAGAAACACAGGAGATTATAAAATTCTATTGTAATTTAATTATATTAATTTTATAATTCAGAAAACCCCATTCAAAATTAATGTTACTTTATTTACCATATCTAAAAAGTGCCCTTTTTTTCATAACTAAACACAATAATGCTTTTGCCCTCTCAAAATAGCTCCCCCTCTTTCTTTTTCTCTCTTTTTTTTTTTTTCCTTGCTGAACTAGTACTGCTTTCTTTACTAACTAGCACTGTGCCCTTTTTTTTTTTAGAATGGACACTAGATATGATAAGTAAAGTAACATTAATTTGAAATGCTTTGATGAATTTTTAATAAAATAAATGCAATTATATTACAACATGATTCAATAATCTATGTTTCTCCTAGAGGATTGAAATGTTCTACATTTTTTTTTTAAAGCTTCCAGGCACATGCGCAGATTTAGAAATACTTTGGTACAGGAAAAATTTTAAGAGGGATTTCTAGGAACAACAACTCTGGTTGTATTTCGTTAATTTTAAAAAGGGCAGGGCACTGTACCCTTAAATAATAGGCTATGGGAATACTATTATGGTATATGTTTTCTTATCTGCATAATTGTTCTGGTCCACCCTTTCAGTTATTTAATTATGTATCTAATGGTTATTTGGGTTATACTTTTTATGCTGTTGGTAAAGTGCAATATATATATACAGTATGCCCACTAAAGTCCCTTGCCACCCTCCTAACTTCGGAACAGTTGCTGCTATATTCATAAAAGTGGTGTCTAGGTATAGTAAAGTAGCCAAGCGTTATTAAATGAAACCGCGTACGGCACCACCTGGTGGAAAACTGTGAAGTTAGCATTCCTATCTCAAAAACGGAAAGAGATAGGGAAAACAAGTGATTTACAAAGTTGTAGAGCATCATCGATTTAGTACAAAAAACATCTTGTGCACATTAATGCAAAGAATAGAATGGTTAAAATGTGCATTTGTTTTTTCGTGATTTCCTACACTGTAACGTGACAAAATGATCTTAGAAAGAAAGAAGCAATCAGTTATGAAGCAGAAGGTGTATGCGACCCTTCCACAAACATTACAGGACCTTAAATGAATGGATGCTTGTGCCAACATGTCACCATCTATGCTCTAACGTGTGCAATGTGAAATTCAAACAAGGATCTAAATATGCATTACAGATGATGGTCAGAAGTTTGAACATCTAAAATAAAAGTATATTATTACAACTAGTTGTTTTTTTTCTTTCTAAGATTGTTTTGTCTTGTCACAGTATAGGAAATCACGAAAAAACAAATGCACGTTTTAACCGTTCTCTTCTTTGCATTAATGACCACAAGATGTCTTTTTGTACTAAATCGATGATGCTCTACAACCTTGTAAATCCCTTTTTTTCTCTATCTCTTTCTGTTTTAAAGATAGGAATACTAACTGCACAGCATTGCACCAGGTGGCGCCATAGGTGGTTTCATTGAGTAGCGCATGGCTACTTTACTGTACCTAGACACTACTTTTAGGAATATAGCAGCAGCCGTTCCGAAGTTAAGAGGGTGGCAAGGGACTTTAGTGGGTATACTGTATATATATATATATATATATATATATATATATATATATATATATGTGCATGTAATAATTCTAATTTCATTGAAATATAAATTACTTTAACAGGGTTCAAGGCTTTCCTTCTGTAACCTCATTGTGGTTCAAAGAAGGATTAATATTAGGAGCTGGAACTTATACTGGACAGGTATATATCTCTATCTATCTATCTATATATTTTAAAATAATTAACTATGTTAAACTTTTAAAATTTGTCAAAAGCAAGAAACTTTGATTAAGCATTCTTAAGCTATTAATATCAATATTTCATTATGGAGATGTTTAAGTGTTTATATATTGAATGCAGAAGCAAATTTTCTGTTTTTATTGAAAATAAGAATATAATTAAAGATTTAATTTGAAAAGTTAGATTATGTTTTATTGTTTTTTTTATCTGATAAAGTTTATATATGTCCAAAGTTTTTGTACTGCTAAAACATTCTGAGGCGTTTTTCAGTTTCTTGAACATTATGTTTACAAATAATTAACAAAGTATTATTTTCTTTACCTTTTTTTACTGTTAAACCTCTTTAAAAAAGGATAAATATCATGTTAGAGTATCAAAACGTATCCTTAAAAAAAAAAATACTCTTTTAAAATGGCATTTTTAAAAATACAATAGTCTCTTGATGTTGATTATCCAACACTGATTTATCTAAAGCATTCAGCTAACTGACATTCTATGTTGTAACTAGAATCAGTTTGTTTTGCGAAATACAAAGAAGGCAATGTAATCTAAGTGGTTTTCTTATTTCAATTCAGAAATGTTGTTTAGAGTAAAGCTCAAATGATTAGAAAAAAACAAAAAAAAACTCTGATATTTTATTTAAATATATATTTTTTTATTTATAATAGTTGAACTATGCTTGTATTTAGTTCCTTACTTTACATGTCATATTTTATTTGTGATATTGAAGGATCTGTTTGGGAAGATATTGGGTCCTTTAAAGGACCCTTCATAATTTCTTTCATTTCAAAACAGAACCCTTCACAAAATTTTTCATTTCAAAACAGGACCCTTCAAAAACTTTTAACCTTAAAACAGAACCTTTCACAAAATTATTTGTCTTAAAAATAGACCTTTCACAAAACTTTTCCCTCTCTAAACTGAACCTTTCACAAATTTATTCATTTAAAAGTAAAATCTGTCTCTTTTACATATATAAAGAAAATATGTGTATTTTACACACATATATCTTCTTAAAAATGTATAAACAAGAACCTGAATATAACAATCATTTCATATTCACAAAATTGCGACTAGATTTTTCACAAATGTAAAAAGCTGTTCACATTTATATATATAAAAAAAGGGCCCTGGGAGAAAAGTCTGGACAGACCCCTGGTATTTTACTTATGCATATACTGATTTTCTTATTTCCTTTATAGTATTTTACTACTGCTAGCTGTAATTTATTTTATTTATATTATTTTTACTTACAAATTGGAGTGTGCATAGTAAAAATAATAATGCTGGTCATATGTCTGATAATTTGTATAGTAAAAATAATAATGCTGATATTATGTCTTTCTGATTATTTGACAATTTAAATTTTATAACATACCCTTGGTCCCATGAGTGTTGTGTAATCAGGACTACTACACCAGAAAATTTTATTATAAACAAACTTTTAAATTATCTTTGAAGACATTTAGTTTCAGGAGCATTTTTAATAAAATTCCTCTTAAATTTGCTAAATTTTATTTGTAATTAAAGCCTTTGATTAATTTGTAAGAAAAGTAAAATGATACTATTTGTTTGTATTTCTTCTTCTGATTTATTTTCTTTGCTGTATTTCAGATCCTTCTGTATGACATAAGAACTAATAAACCATTTGTGGTTAAAGATCATATGTATGGTGTGCCTGTTAAAAATATTGATTTTATTGAAAAAGAAGATCTGGTAATATCAGTTGATCAAAAGTGTGTTAAGTTTTGGGAAAAGAATACAGTAAGTTAATTAATTTATGCATCATTATTTTATTATGTATCACTATTTACTTATTTTTGAATCATTACACACTTTTTATTAATTTAACTTGTTTCATGTTTGTAAAGGTGACATTTTGTAATCCATTTTTCATTTATTTTTTTCATATATTAGGGTTCTGGAATTAATTCCAATTGTGTGTATTCCCTATGACAATACCATATATTATTATTTTCAGAACTTAATTATTAGTTAATAGATTCATCGTAATTACATTTTGATACGTTGAAAAACAATTAAGATTTTAAAAATAATTTTCAAGCATGATTTTTTGTTAAATCTATTACCACAAACTCAACAAAAAACATTTGTTTTCTGCAATAATGTAATGTAACATTAGCAAACATTGTCCAAATCCAAACATGGCAGGGTCTCTTTATTCACTTCTCTCAGAGTTATTAAGTTACATGTAATAATTTTAAGGATCAATTTTGAATCATTAAAGACTTAAACGTTGAAAGAAAAAAGTTTTTTTAAACATAGTTTTATTGATGTACTTAAAATTACAAAATTACTTTTGTGTAAAAAAAAAATCTGGAGGTTAAAACAAAAATCATAAAAGAATAACATGCTGAAAACAAGATTATAAGGAAATTAAGTCACAGTGAAAATCATAAGGAAAAAAATTACGTAAACATTCCAGGAGTCGACACAGGTAAAAATCGGTGCTTTTATTTTGTTTAATAAAATAGGCCCTTGCACAAAATTCCTCTTAATTAAAGAGGTTCCTTCTCAAAATTCCACTTTATAAAAGCAGACTCTTCATTTCTTCTTTTTTAGCACTTTCCAACCTAGTTGAAAAGTGCTTATGATTTCGGTTTGTCAGCCGTCTGTCCGTGCTCTAACTCCCGTAAATAGGCTCGGATTGCTCTGCAATTTTTATATGTTATTGTCGTTATCTATAGCATGTTCCCTATTTCAACCGGAAGTGTGTAGCACTTATAGTTTTTTTACAGGGACACTCAAAATAATTCCGTTACATTGCGGTCTATGGGGAAAAATCATTTGCGGTTTATTTTAATAATGTTTCACTAATTTAAACGCATTGAAATTTATATATATCACTAAGGTGCATTAGAAGAAGCTTAATATGGAATAGGGTGTGCATAGCACTTATAGTTACTTTACAGGGACAGTCAAAAGAATTCCGTTACATTACGTCTATGGAGAAAAATCGTCTGCGGTTTATTTAAATAATGTTTCACTATTTAAACGCATTGAAATTTATATATATTACTAAGGTGCATTACAAGAGGCTTACTACAGAATAGTGTGTGCATAGCAGTCATCGTTCATTTACAGGGACACTCAAAAGAATTCTCTACTGTCTGTTAACACTAATTCCTGAAAGTGCGTTTTAAGTTACTGAACGCGATTTTAATTATAACTCACTTTTTGTCTATTACGTGGTGTGTATAAATTCTGTAGATCCTATACAGGGCAGCACAAAAGTTCGCGAACACATTTCCACTTATTCACAGAAACTCCAGAAGGATAATTTTAAACTGTGCTAAGCGTTTCCTAACTAAACTAAAATTTAGCATCCTATATAGTATATATACAAATCTATAGATCATATACAGGGCTGAATAAAAGTATTCAGATATTTTTCCGAATATTATATCTGTTGGAAATTCCTGAAATTATGTTTTTAAATATGTTATGCGTTTTCCAAATTGTTTACTTAGATGTTATCTTTTAGCTTATTAAACAGTATGTTTTGTAAAATTAGTTTGGAAGCGTTGGAAAGTGCTACATAATCTATGCTTGACGCATGATTTTTCGTTCTTGTTTTTTTTTTTGTAGGGTTTGAAATGTGTGATTTGCAAACAGAACAAGCTCACCCGAAAGAAAAGCTTTAGCAGGCAGATTTTAAAATGTTAACATAAATAAATAGTTTGAGTTCAAGTAACTGGATTTAATCTTCCATTACAAAATTTTATTTTTTACAAAAATATTATACATTTTACAAAAATAACTCCCCCTCCTCTTGTAAAATTGGAACATAAGAAAAAAAAAAAACCCTGTAATGACTGCTGCATTCTTTAAAAATTAAAGTATATTATGGATATGATTAAAGTTACAATTTGCCTAGAGCCTTTCTATAAACATCATACACTTTCACAATTTTTGTTTTGACCTTCAGAATATTGAAAAAAAAAAAAAGTTATTTTCTACTGCTGAGTACAGTAATAAAGTGTTTTATTATTATTTTATTGTTAATGTATTTTAATTTTACAGTTTGTGAAGATTAATAGTAATCTACTGAATATAAATTATTAGCTTATAATTTATATTCAGTAATATTTAGTATTACTCATTAATAAAAAATAAGGCAAAGTAACATACTCTTAAATAAAGAAATAATCAATCGGTCAAATGCAAGTTTTATTCATGCACAAAGTGTTTTATACAATAAATTTATTAATTACTAATTCAATATTACAAAAAGTCATTAATAAAGGAATAATGAGACTTTGTAAAAAACTATACACCATAGGGTTGGGTATAGCTATATATTATATACTGGCAAAGTATAGATGGATATGTCCTGAATGTTCAGGGCCACATGTGGCCCGGCAATCTTTTATGTGCGTCGCGAGACACATAATGAATTATCCATAATTATAAAATAAATTGAGATATGTACAAAGAGTATTTAAGACCTTCACTGTTGATTTATATTTTTTTATGGAAAGACAAAATATGCCTTGTTATTTCCAATTAATTTAAAATTATATAAAGCATCTTAAGCATCAAAAGTTCTTTTTTCATGTAGTCCTATTTGTGCTACAGTGGTGTTATATATTTCTTAATCTTTAACACGAATAAAACATTATGAAATTAATTAAATTTGCACTATATATTTCTACATTAAAGAAAGTAATAAATGTTCTTGCATCAAGCAAAGCACTGATTTATTAAAGAAAATCTGCTTTTTTTTTTCTCTTTAGAATTGGAAATTCTGCTTTGTTATATTATTATATGTAATACATATTATATACTAATACTGTTTTTTGAGGTTTGTTGTGAGAAAAAAATGGCACCAAAATTTCTTCACACTACTATTTTCAAACAATAGTCTTTCTGACAACATTTGAAATCTTGCAGTAACATTTGCAATAGAAATGCACCACAAAGTGGTGTTAAAATTTTTGGTAACATTTCTTCCACGACAAATGTTCAACCCTACTGATAATATTAACGTTGTTACAATGCTTTTTTATACTGCTTTTGTTATCTTACTATTTTAATCATTCTTTTTTACATTATTATATAAGTTGTTGTGGCCTGCGTAATGTCGCAAACATATGTTTGTGGCCCGCGAGAAGAAAAGGTTGAGTATGGCTGGTATAACTTATTTAAAGTTGTATAAAAACATCTTAAAAAAAAGAAAACTATTTTTTAACCTGCCAGGACCAAAAATCAATGCTTATATCCATCTTCCTTTTAATTCTTTTTTTTCTTTTTTAAGTATTAAATCTTCATGGGGCCAGGGAGGTAGCATTGCCAGATTTCAACAAGTCACTATCATACAGTTGCTGCAAAATTATCATAATTTAGGCCAAAGCTGTCATACATTTTACAGATTTTATAATTGCAGTGCTTGAATACAAAAAATAAATAAAATAAAATATACAATCTTAAATTATTTTGAAAATATTTAAGCATTTTTTAATATTTGCATTGAAAAAATTGTTTTTAACCTCTATTAAAATGAATAATATAATGAAATAGGATCATTGGATCATATTTACATTGTTTTTCATGTATAATTATTGTAATGTATATATTTTATTGTTTATAATTATTGTTCATACAGTATGTTTGAATAATATTTTATTGATTTATCTTTTAGGGCAAGTCATATACTACAATTCAGTCACCAGTCCTTTTAAACGACTTATGTCTTGTTAAAGACACTGGTGAGCACATTTTGAATCCTATAAAAGTTTAACAATATTGTGATTCTTGTTTTTTGTTCCTAGTGTTATAAATTTTTTATTTCCATTTTTAAATTGTTATTTTCTTTTTATAATTCTAATTTTCTTTAAGTAGCAATAAATTTCAAAAGTAAAATCATTGTCAAATGTTAATTAGCAAAGATGCCACAAATGTGCTATAACTCTTCATTTACTTAACAAAAAAACCCCAATAATAATAATAATAAAATTTCTATAAGATTATATAACATTTCTTATTATATATATTAAATGAACAAGCAATTTTCCTGTTTACGGATGATATTGAAAATGGCTGAAAAGATTTTTACGATACATGCCTCCTATACTAAATCGAGCATGAGAAAAAGATCTAGCTAGTTCCCGAATTCAAGAAAATATGTTTTGACAGTTTAAAACTAACTCAATGCAGAAAATTCTGCTTGCTATAAATCGAAAAATGCTCAAATGATTTACATGAAACATGTCTCCTATATTAATTCAAGCGCAAGAAAACTATCTAGATAAGTTTGGAATTCATGAAAGCTCATTTTGACAGGTTAAAACAAACTCAGCACTGAAAATGCTGCTATAATCAAAAACAGCTTGAAAGATTTTCACAATACTTGGATCCTATACTAATTCAAGCATGAGAAACCGATCTAGCTAGGTTTCTAAGTCGGACAAATTCGTTTTATATAGTTAAAACAAACTCAGTACTGAAAATGATGATATAAATTGATATTAGCTCCAATAATTTTAAGAAATAAATCTTAATCAAATATGAGAATACGATCTAACTAGGTCTCAACTTCAGAAAAATTTATTTTAATGTCTAAGCAATTTTCAAAATAATTCTGCTATAATCAGAATTCTCTCCAATGCTACTGGCAATTAGCAATATGATTACAGACGATATCGAAGGCAGTGTAATGGTATTCAGAAAAATTTTCCTCCTATGCTAAATCAAGCACAAGAAAATGGTCTAGCTAGGTCCCTAATTTAGAAAAATTCATTTTTACAGGTAAAAACAAGCCCAGTATTTTGCCAATTTTGCAGCAGTTTTTGGATTTGGCAATATTTAAGGATCTCAAAATTTGTTGAAAGCTTTGGCCAGAAAGATCTGGTAGATTAATTAAGTTGGGAAGTAGTGTGAGTGAGAAGTAGATCTAGATAGAAGAGACAGCTGGGGTGTCCGTATATAAAGCTGCCCTCAGAGATTTTGATAAAGAATGATTTTTGTGATTAAAAAAATAAGATCCAGAAGCAAAATGTTCTGTTCAAAACATTATGGAACTTGATGTTGGAATAAATAATGATTTTCCCAAATGCATTTTTCTGCAATGAGGACTTCTGAAATTGTTCTTCATATCAAACTTCTCTCTTGGCTGCAATAAATCATGTTTCAAAGCATGGTAAATTTGTGTATCTTAACAAACAATCTCCATATACTTCAGTATCTGCTATTGTGATTGAAATTTTAGGTGGAAGTAAACAATATCCGATATCTGAATTATATTGCTCCATCTGTTGTACTGGCTGCTTTTATCCACAGTTATATAATATCAACAATACCTAATATTTGCAATATCATCTATTTTTCTAGCAGTTTCCATTCACTTTTATATTTCCTTTCAAATGATGAACTAACCAGTGAGAGATGCTGTACCAAGTTTTAACATATTTGTTTTCTAACAACAGACAATCCAACACCACTAAGAACTGTTGATAAACACTTTTCAACATATGAAAATTATCATCATTGCTAAATATTGAAATGTCTTTAACTGAGTGATTTTATGATTACACTTATTATTTTTTTCTTTTAATGGATCCATTCAATAATCAGCTGAATAATAATTGATGTGAATAGTTTCATAGGTAATAAAGAAAATAATTATTTATGATGATGAGTGAATTTTTTTTATACTAGAGATGAGACGGGCTCATTCCAAGACCAAGCATGAAACGAACTGAGGCTTGATTTTTACACCAATCTTCTGGCTCTAAGTGAAGATTTTATTTATTCACAAGTTGAAAAAAGGGGGAAAAAGATCTTGCTATTTGAGAAAAATGTAGTCTAAATTTCTTAAAGTATTTTACTAAAAATTAATTTGAAAGGGAATTGAATTGTATTTATGGAATATAAGGAGAAATATTCTATCTGATTTTGAAACCTTTGCACGGTCAATGTTAGTAACATAAAAAAGCCATTCCCTTGTGTATGCTCATATTCTGTTCGAAATCCTTTTCCAGAATTCCTGGAAAACAGAAATAATGTCTTTCTGCCATGTGGTTATACAATTTATTAAAAGAAGAAGAATTATGATTTTTCCAGATTTTTGCCAGTGGTTGAGTATAACATATGTTGATTAATATAGTGAAACCTAAAACAGGACCCATGTTTTGGAAACATGTGGGGCCCTGATTAGAAAAAATCAATAGCATCATTGATTACAGGGTTCATACACCTCAAGGAGAACTTGCAAATCAAGGAAAATTCAAAGCAATTGTTTTGATCATAAAATCTCAGAAAAACCTCTGAGAAAAGTAGTTAATTTACCCCTAAAACCTGAAAAAACTTTAGTTTGCAAAAAATACCCAATCTATTTTTAAAGTTTAGATAAGCTAGCAATCACTGCTATTCACCATGTTTTGTAATTGATTGTTGATATGGAAAAATTATTAATTCTGGAAAATTATTCAGAGACATTTTTTCCATAAAAAATGAGTATGAATATTGGATTAGTTCTGATTTAAATTTGCAAAACATTGATTAAAGTTCTTTAAATAGATGAGCCGGATTCTCTTTTCTGCATTTTGAAAAGAAAAAAAAAACTTACAATGAGATGCTATTTTAATTTTTTATTTCAACAACAAAAGTTACAATTTTAGAGGATGTTTGAGAGAAAAAAAAAGATTTATACTAGACCAATTAGATAATAGATATTGTACTCTTATACTATTTTAAATGTAACTTTGATAATTTAAAATGGGTAATTAATTAAAATTAAATGCTAAAGGATAATTAAAAATATAATGGATTTGTTGAATGTATTAAAATGATTAATAATATATAATCAAGAATAATTATATTAAATTAAAAAATACATGCAAATTAAATCTCTCTCTCTCTTTTTTAGGTCTCTTATTTTTGGCAAATGAAGAAAAAAAGATCTTAACATATTTCATACCAGTAAGAGATTACATTTTTGATTATTTAATTTTTTTTTCAATGTATTGCTTTTATTGTATTTTATGAAAAGGATATTAAATATAGTGTTACATTTTATTAACACTTAGTCAAGGGTTTTTATTTTATTTTGAGTTGTTTCAAAATTATAGCGTTTTGATTTATGATTATTTGTTTTCTTTTATTATCTTGTTTCATTGTAAATTAAAAGGAGGTATAAAATTTCTAATTACCAATTAGCCGAAGATTTTTTATACTTGTTTTGCTTCCATTTATTTGGTTTATTCTTGTTTGAGAACTTTAAAAGAAAGAAAAATCAAAATTATTTATAAAAAATAATATTGCAGATTTTTAAAATTAATGTAACTTGCTGTGTTATCAATAATTGCAAATTTAGTTCCTACAAAAACTTAAAAAATATACATATTTATATTTTCTTGCTAATCTTTAAGGGGAATCTGTTTTGTTTTAATATTTTCAAGAATTTTTTAAAGCTAACTTTTATATCTGGGCCTGTTTAAATAATAATCAATTTACAATGTACTGTTTTATATTAATTTTTAGTTTTTAAAATTAATGTAAAACCTGCTAAGATGACTGGAGAAAATTCCATTTCACACAGGGTTTTATCTTAGTGGGTAAACCATTTATTGTGATTGCATTGCCATATTTACTTTCATAATTAATGCTCCCTGTGCATTTTTTCACTTTCTATGTTTGAAAGAAAATTTCTGTAAACAACAAAGATTCATAAAATTTTTGCATGAAGAATAAAACAGCTGATATTGATGTACCTTTACCTCAAAAAACTAAATGAAGAATTTCAATACTTTTTAAAAAATAGTTTTGTCAGCAAGGGTCGATCCAGGCAAATTTTGGGACCTATTTAGGGCCCCTTTACAAAAATCAATTTCACAAAATGGGTCCCTTCACAAAAAGCAATTGGATAAAATGGCTCCTTCACAAAAATCAATTTGATAAAATAGATCCCTTCACAAAATTCTATTCCATAAAAAAGTTACTATTTATTAATTATTTATTATTTTGAGACACTTAAAATGCGTAATTTGTAAACAAACAAGTTCACAAGAGAGGAAAACTTCACCAAAAGGATTTAAAAAAGTTTTTGTTAATAACTACTTCGTTTGAATTTGAATAACTGGATTTCAACATTCATTACAAAATGTCATTTTTTCACAAAAATATAATAAATTTCACAAAAATAACCTTTACTTTTCACAAAATGGGTCCCAAGAAAAAAAAACCTGCATCGACCCCTGGCCAGTAGCTAAATTATAAACCAATCATTCAAAAATAAAAAAAAAATGTAATAGTTAGTTAATTACCCCTGTCTAGATTTTGTTTGTTTCCAAAATTGCACAACTTATTTTTATTTCTTGCCAAACCATCAATTTATAGTTTAGTTACTGACAAAACTAAAAATAAACATAAAAGTAAAAATAGTTTTTTTTTAAAAACCCTCTATTATAAGCATTCAATGTTTATCTTGAAAATCACATCTAATTTCTTGACTGCAATTCATGATTTTTTCAAAAAGACTTCTGCTAAAATAATTTTGAATGTGACATACACACAAAATCTGAAAATTCACTGCTTTGTTTTACGCTTGATAGAAAGTGCAAGCTCGTGAATTTGTTTTTAAAAATTAGGATTTTTGTTTGCTTCTTTTTTAAGATATGGCTAACAGGAAAGAAAAACAAACATTTAAATAAACTATTTTTTTAGGATTTCTAAATTGATTTCTCAACATACAAATTTCTTAAAAATACTGGTGGCAATGTGATATTTTATATAATGTAATACAAATTAATTTATTTTTTATTTCTGATCCTTATGCAACGAAAGTAAACCGCCGTTGAACAAAATAAAATTGAATATTTTTTCATGTGAATTTTTAATTTTCCTTTATTTTTAATCTTTTATGATTCCTCATTTTTGCGCCCTTCCAAGTCTTGCACCCGGGGCAGCTGCCCCGGCTAACCCCCCCTTAGATCCGTCACTGGTTGTACCCAACCTGAAACTAAAACAATCCATTTTGAAGTCAATTCACATCCATACACGAAAACAGCAAAATAATTTTCATCGACTCACAATACTGCCCAAATCCAACGCTCTTAGATCCAAATTTGAAGTGAAATTAAACTAACAGTCCGTTTACATGTTATTAAAGAAAAGCTTTTTTTCAATTAAATAAATTAGTAGCATTAGATTAATGCTTTGAGAGGTTCACTTAACCAGTCATTTAACATGGGGAAATATATTTCTGTACTTTTCTATTATCCCATCGACCACTTTTAATAACAAAAAACTATCGCCAAACTGTAACATTAAACGCCAAAAATGCAATCCCATTTATTTAATGTCATAAGCATTATACGTGTTTGTTATGTCATCCAGTGGTTTTTAATTCGACATTTGCTTGTATTTTTCATTATGTTTTACTGATTTATGAGTTAGAAAAACAAACATTTAAATAAACTATTTTTTTAGGATTTCTAAATTGATTTCTCAACATATGATCATAATTTAATTAATATGAAACATTTAATTGATAAAATTGTATATGTTTTAATTATTACACACTCATTTTTTATAGAATATTTCCTTTTTCCTTTTTAGTGTTTAAAATTGACTTGTTGCAGCTTCACAGCCATTTGGCATATTTTGGCGTGTGTAATTAAATCCATTGTTGTAACTTGCATACAATTGTAACTCTCAAGAATATTTGTCAATTTATCATGTATGGTGGGTAAAAGGAAAAATGTCTGAAAATTAATGTATTAATTTGTAATGAAATTCTAAAAATATTAAAATAATGTCTTGTCTTTGGAAACACACCTGTGAACATATTTTTTTTTTTTTAATTCTAACACATGAGAAAGCTAGTGAAAAATCGATTACAAACATACAAAAACAAAATTGAGTTAAATAAAAGTGTAAAAAGAGTCTTGAAATTCCTATAGTAGTTCCTGATTAAAAGATATATCAATGTTAGCTGTTTTACATATGCTTTGACAACTGTTGTCGTCCCCTTAAGGTGAAACAAATAAGGTTTTGACCTTTTTATACCCTACTTTTCCTCATTTTCTTTCTGTACTAATATTCCAAATTATAGTAAAACTGAAGTTATTAATGTCTAGAAACCTTCTAATGATGACAGCCATATTTAATGGTTAGATAATTCTTCATTATGCTATGCAATAATTTTAGCGCATATAATTGCTGTGTTTGCAATTGATTTTTCTGAAACTATCGTAAAAAAAAATTCAAAATTGCAACAAAAAGCCCTCACCACCAAAATCTTAAGCAAGCTATAATTATTTTTTGATAGTCAGAATTCATACATCAGAGCGTGCTAAAGTAGATTTAAAATAATTACATTTTTTATTGATTACTTGTGCTTTTTGTGAATTATTTTTTCTGTCATAACTTTTCAAAGAAAGAAGTTGTATTTTAAAAGGGTAAAATGTTTCAAATTCTATATAAAATTGTTTTTTTTAATTATGCATAATATATTAAATTTTGAATTTAAGTTAATTTTTAAAATATAATTATACACTTAAAATATACTAGACTCCAACTATCTTGCTCGTGACTATATTGCCTCTATACTATCCGGCCTAGTTTTAATTATTTTGTGAAGGTGTTAGAAATGGATATCTACTATGACAATGTTCCTCATGACAATGTTTTGAGATTTTCATGTTCCTGAAAATCTGTTTAAATTGGTAAATTTGTTATTTATACTTAACCACTGGCAGAAATCGGCAAAAATCACAATCTTCATTCTTTTAAAATATCTTAGTGCAACTATGGAGAAAGATATGAGTTCTGTTTTGAGTAATTCTGTATTGAAGTATTTAGGATTAGTATGTATTTCCATGTAAGAAGAGATTTTTAAATGAGAAAATTAATCTTTAAGTAATTTTAAAATGCTATTCACAATTTTCTGTTGTGTACTTTCGGTATTGGGCTTGGGCTCTGATAGCTCAATATTTTTCGGGCTTGAGCTCTGAAAATAGAGTCCAAGCTCATGTCTAATGGTCGCGTAGGAAGTGAGTATTTGTAGAATTCCAACCTGCCCTTCTGCCACACTAGGTTGGATAGTCGAGAGTCTATGGTACATGTTTCCAAAAGGTATTGCAGAACTTTTGTTCCATTATGTATTTGTTCTTACATGTATATTTTATTAGTCTGCTTATATCTTTTTCTTTATCATTGAAGAGTATTGGACCAGCTCCACAGTGGTGTTCCTTTCTTGATAGTATTACAGAAGAATTGGAAGAGTCTAATCAAAATGCTGGTAATTTAATTTTCATACTATAATAACTAAAATATATGAGACACACTTGCTTTTAAGAATGTTTTATCCAAATTACGGTAGAGCACCAATTAGCCGAACACTCAATTATCTGAACCTCTCTCTATCAACTCTTTCTTTAAAAAAAAAAAAAATCTTACCATATAAACATAGATTATTTTTCTTTATTAAGGGTGAAAAAGTGGGAGTAAAATATAACAATTCTAAAAAATAACAACATAACTGAAATGATATGAAAAAATTGAGATTCTTGTTGTTCACAGTGCATTCGATGCATTAAACTGTTTATCCAAAGTAAGTTTTAAGATATGCTGGTGGATAGAAGAATGTAAATTCCCAAAAGTTATATAAAAAGGACTTAATCCTTCCCGCAATCTCACCCTTTAAAAAGTCTTCTTTATACAGTAAACAAAGCTTTTCTCTTGAATTGCCCATAAACAGATTAAACCCTACACAAATTCTACTCCCTTCTTTCTTCTAATGTAAGAGCTGGTAAGCAGGAAAAGTCACTGTTAAAGGGAGAGACCATTCAAAATTATCCTCTTTAAATTTTGTTAATAGTTACCAGAAACTGATAATTGGATTCAGTGACATTAGAGTCTGATGGTAACGCTCAAAAAGAAGGAGGCACTAAAAAATTGCTTCAATAGGAATCAACATCAAAATTAAAAGAACCATTTTGTTATATTAAAAAAATCAAAATTTTTCTTATCTTGTTTATAACCGAGGGAATATTGACAGTGTGTGAATAGTTGAACTTGAATATTGGCTTGAATATTTCACAACAGTGGTGTAATCACTTTCTTTAACGTTACTGTCAGTGTGCAGTGTTTTTTCATTTGTTCAGTTATCCGAACTTTATCATGCCGAATTGAGCTTACTCCCGCCAGGTTCAAATAATGAGCATTTCACTGTACTTTAAGGCATATAATACTGCAAATGGGATTTAAGGATTTATGATATAATTTTTATTACATGATTGAAATCTGTTTGTTTATATGAGAGGATTTGTTATAAAATGTTGGATTTGCACATGGTATTCGTATAGCAATAAAGACAAAGAAGTGTAAAATTTACATGGGCAGTATCAGTAAAATAGCTGGAGTAAGAATAATTGTAATAAAACTTCTTTAATCTCCGAAATTCTCTTTGGGGGAAAAAAAACCCCATTATCAACAGCTGTAATTTTGAAATTCTTTACTAAACATTTATGCAATCTAAACAGAAGTAAAAACTTTTTTCTCCATATAATGATTAAAGAATGTGACTATAGTTTCAAGATCAATTAATTATCTGCTTACATCTTCAGGTGATAGAGCAGAGAGTAGTTATCCAAGCAAGGTTAAAATTCTGCCCTATATATTTCCATTGCTATTATATGCAATCTTTGCAAAGATAAATAGCAGGTTTGACATATCTACAGACTGTTGGCAGATTTGTTTTTTACATTTCAAGATACATTAAATGTTGGAGATCATAGGTACATTAGCAAATTTACACCAAATATTCAATAAATATGCAGGGGTTAACAAGTGCATCTGTCATATTACAGAACTTTCTACTTGTGATGCCTACATTAAATATAAAATAAAAATTGTTTATTTGTATCCAGCCATTGATTTCTTTATTTTCATTTTTCTGATCATGATTCTTATAAGTAAAAAAAAAAGGATACATGTACATGTAATTACATGTACTATGTAGGGGAAAGGAGGGCACAGTGGTACAAAAGGCATTTTTCCTACCATTCAAATACTCAACAATTAGAAATGGATGCATCATTTAGTTAACCTGTATGGCAACACTGTGTAAACTAGTCCCAGTCACATTTCAGTTTGTAGAGAAGTTACAGCCATTTTTGTTTTTAATATCACTGTTGGAAAAATGAGGTAATTTTTACTTTCTTGAATTTGAGCAATAAAATATCATCCAATAATGAATATCATTGCATTAATTTATAAAGATTAAACTTTCTTCATTACATGTGTGCAATGTTCTTAATTCTATTAATAAATTTTGTGCAACTTTTGACTTTAGATTTAAAAATACTCCTTGGGGGGTGCAGTGGGACATGTCCCACTGTACCCCAATGTAAATATATTAAAGGATAACAATCCACAATATAGCCGAGCTTGTTGGCAATGCTTATCTTCTGGCCGTTTGTGCAAAGAATATTCTATCTGGATTTTCATCTACAGGCATTTTTTCATATAATAACAACGTTTATACTGAAGAAGTCTTCATAGCTGCAAGTGTTACCGATGTTCCATCAGCATGTGTTGCTGACACATCAACTACTGAACATGTCATTCTATCACATGAGTCAAGTGAGGCTAGTAAATCTAGACCATTCACAGAAGAGCCACAACCAGGGTGCTACAATTTAAATTTATCTCTGGTGGAAAACCAAAAAGTTGATGAAACTGTTTTGTCACCAGAACTAATAAGGCCTCTAATAAAATGACATGCACCTGATAATTCTAAACGAACCGAAGGAAGAGGAAATCAGAAGTATTGACTGATACCACCTGTAAAAAGTAGAACAGAGCAGGAAACATTTGAAAAAATTTAAAAGCAAAATAAAGGTAAAAAGAAGTATTCTTCTAATGTTTCGAAATTGACAACCAAAAAAAAAAAAAAAAAGAGGTTGTAAATAAAAATTTATGGGAAAGCAGTTCTTCAGAAGACGAAGATTTGAAGCTCTCTTCAAGTGATAGTGTTTCAGACAATGAGGTGGAAGAAAGATAAAGTATTTTTGAGGATGATATGGAAGAAAGAGAAAGCGTTTCTATTAATATTGGAGATTTTGTATTAGTCAAAGTGTGTGGGAAAAGGAAAGGAGCCATATGCTATTATGTTGCAGAAATCATAAATAAAAGTGAAATTGACTTTGAAGTGAAGTATATGAAAAGACTTTTGCCCGCATACAATTTTGTCATTGATGATGAGACAACATATTTAGCTGTTCTTGCTGACATTGAAATGAACTGACCAAAACCAATGGCTTGCGGAGGGACAGAAAGAACAAGGACACAATTATCATTTCCTGTAGACTTCCAAGGTTATTCCATGATAAAATGAACTTTTGAAAACTTTTTGTTATCCTTTAATGTTTAATTTGATATTACCTTATTATTTTCAGTTCATCATACATTATTTTGCAAAGAATTTTTCAACTCTTAAATGTGTTCCATTATTTTAACTATTTTTAAGTCTTATCATTTGAAAATGACTTTCATATCTTCTATGTTCAATATCTAAACCTGTATTTAATAATAATAAATGTGTTGTGATAATTTTGCTAATTTTGTATGTGCCTTATTCACTGTCCCACTGTGCCCCGCCAGGGGGTACAATGGGACATCTTGAGTACCTTTCGAATTTTTTTTTTTTTTTCAAAGAATAAAATAAGTATAAATTATGAAAAAAATTACAATGAAAGCTAAAAGTTACCAAAATATTACTCTGTATTTGTTTTATTTTTTTAATTAAAAGGGAAGAAATTATCATAAAACAAGTGAAAATTGTCCCACTGTACCCCCCTCTCCCCTACATGTAATTTTCCGAAAGATATATGAGGCATAAAAATTTGTGAATCATTAGTGCAGAGTATTATTAAAAAAAAGTGGAAGTCGTTGCCTTTCTACATGTAAAAAATAGGATTACTTGAATATATAATTTTTTTTAATAGTTGGGATTGAACGAATAGTGTCATTTCTCTGTTAAATTTCACCTTCTCTGATTAAAGAAGTATGATGACATATACACTCCCACCAAATTATAATTCCATAAATTTAGTTTAAAACTTCTTTTATGATTTATTTTATTATTGATGCTCTACTAATTTGTTAGTTCATGAAGGCATAAAAATGTAACTATGCCTTGGAATTAAGACTGTTTTAGCGTGAATTATTGTATTTATATGCAGGTAGATCATTATTAATCATTGTCTCACTATTGAGGTTCTTTTAGATAATAAATTTATCAGTAATATCAACTTAAAATTATAATTATATTTAAAAATACGTACTTAACCTTACAATCCTTATTGAGAAGGCTCATCATAATGAAAATTTAAAATTGTCACTATTTTTTTTATGTTTAAGAATGTATAAAAGATACATGGCTCTCTAAATGAGTTTTTTGGCTGACAGACATTTGTTTAGCTGTTTTTAAGATCAGCTAACAAATGTTTCATTGGATGTACATGCTAACATAATGAAGCTGCATTGCATTTTAATTGGAAAAGAAAGTATGTATGTTTCAATTAATTAATATTTTGGTTGATGAATATGATTATGGAACAAATTATCTTTGCTAGCTGAGGTATCACTATGTTTCATATTGTTGCAAAATGAAAAGGAACCACCAGATGGCGCTAAGCGCGTAGAACTTTTGGACTGACTGACTGTTTTGTTTACTTTACGTTTGTACATAGCTTGTCGTGTATTCGTTCTGTATCGTCTTTAAGTGTGTCTACCTGTCCAATAAATAATCTTCATTAGTAAAAGATGTTTCTACCTTTAAAGAAGCTCATAGAACACGAACCAGAAAATTAGGTGAGATCAAACCTTTTATTTACTTTTATTGTCTTGTATGATTTAAGACAAACTACGAAATTCTCTTTTATGGTGCCGAAATTCCCAAGAGTTGAAATTTAGAAAATGGCGCTACCTAGCGAATTAGATAAATCAAAAAGTATGCGTAAGTCTCTTAGAACATCTTTAACGAAGATTATTAACAAAATAACTGAATATTTGGCAGGAGACGAAAAAGATATAGACGAAATTGAAGATCTTAAAATTCAATTAATCGAGAATGCAGAACAAGTTTACAAATTAGATTCAGAAATTCAGAAACTTGTAGATAACTTAGAAACGCTAGAAAAAGATGTATCATCCAGTCAAGAATATCGCGAAAAAATTACGAAAACGAAAGCTAAAATTGATCGATATTTAAAGCGTAATGCTCCTAACGAAAGTAAAATAAACTCTTCTATTCTATTGTCCACAGGACCTGATGAATCAAAGAATTATTCTCACGTAAGATTATCGAAGCTTACAATACAACCTTTCGATGGGAAATATGAAAATTGGCAGGAATTCTGGGGGCAGTTTGAAGTAGCTATACATGAAAATGTAAAGTTAACTAACATAGAGAAGTTAAATTACTTAAAGAATTTCTTAACAGGAGCAGCTTTAAAATGTATTCAAGGTTTAGCTTTAACACGAAATAATTACGATGTCGCGATCGGATTGTTAAAAGAAAGATTCGGAAAAAATGAATTAATAATACGATCGCATGTAAACAAGCTATTAAGCCTAAATCCTGTAAAATCTGGAGCGAGTTTAAGAGAGCTTAGACAATTGCATGATACCTGTATTATTCAAATCAGAAGTCTTGAAACAGCCGGAGTAGAATTAAATAACTATGGGGGAATTTTATTCGCTATTTTAGTCAAATTAATCCCCGAAGAAATTGTGCTCGGATTCAATCGTTCCGCTACAGGCGAGGATTCTTGGAACTGTGCCAAATTATTAGAATTTCTAAAACATGAAATCGAAACGCGAGAAAAAACGTATATGTTTCGAAATGATGAAGTATTTGAAAGGAATAAAATTAAAGAGTTACCTTATCGAAAACATGAAACTCATAAAAATATACCCACAGCAGCTACATTAAATACTATTATCAAGAAAGACTGTTTATTTTGCAATGGGGAACACGAAAATTTTAACTGCCCCTTAACCATTAATGAACGAAAATCAAGTCTTTTACGAAAGGGTTATTGCTTTCTTTGCCTTCGCAAATCACATGTATCAAAATTTTGCCGCGAAAAAATGCGTTGCAACATTTGTACTCGAAGACATAATGTTTTAATTTGTGACGAAACTGAAAAGCAACATAACAAAAGGGAAAGCGTCTCAAAGTCTCCCGAAAGAAAAAATGATTCCAATGCTCTGAGTTGCGCAACAACTGCAGTAAACGAAAATGTATTTTTACAAACAGCTGTCGCCTTTTTAAGTAATAATTCTCAGGAAAGAAAAATAAAAATTATCATGGATTCGGGGTCGCAAAATACGTTCATCGATAAAACGTTATCTCGTAAATTTAATTTAGAAGTTATAGGAAAAGAAAAATTAGCAATTTATGCTTTTGGGTCAAAACCAAAGAAATCTATTGTAAGAAATAGGGTAAAAGTAAATTTACGAAGCATTTATGATCCAAAGAAAATTATTTCTATAGAAGCAATTGAAACATCTTCCATATCGGAAGCTGAAATTCAAGGTCCCAGTAAAGAAATTCACAAATTTTGTAATGAAGCCAAAATACAGATAGCTGATATTGAAGGGTCTGAAAATTTAAGGGTTTCTCTTTTAATTGGGTCAGACTATTTCTGGAAAATCGCTACAGGGAAAGTCAAAAGAGTGTCCGGTGCTTTAGTAGGAATGGAAACGAAACTAGGTTATGTATTTAATGGTTCTGAAGCAAAACGCAAGGATTTTAAGGATGTTAGCGTAATGAATGTTATAGTACGTAATCAAAATTTAGAAGAATCCGACATTTTGAAAAGATTGTTCGATTTAGAAGGTTTGGGAATTTCGCGTAGTGACAATCTGAATGAAGATGACGAAGTTATGAAAGAATTTGAAAATTCTACGAAACTAATCGAAGGTCGCTACCAAGTTAAACTACCATGGAACGAACATTCTGAGTCGCTACGTGATAACTATAGTAATGCTAACGACCGTTTGCGAACACTTGTCAAAAGATTTAAGAAAAATCGAAATTTTCATAGTCAGTACAAGGACATTATTTCAAAGCACCTAATTCAAGGAATAGCTGAAAGGGTCAATGAAAATGAATGTGGTGATAATTCTAAGATCTATTACATGCCACATCACGCAGTAATACGCGAAGATAAAACAACGACGAAAATAAGAATAGTTTTCGATGCCTCCTCGAGTGAACATAATTTTCCGTCCCTTAATGACTGCTTGAATCCAGGTCCGAATTTAACGCCCGATATCCTAATACTTCTTTTGCAGTTCCGTCTGAATAAGGTTGCCATAACGGCGGATATAGAAGGTGCATTTTTGCAAATTGCCCTGGCGCCAGAAGAAAGAGACGCAGTTAGATTTCTATGGGTTACGGAAGATTTAGACGCTGAACCCGAAGTTTTGAGGATGACGCGTGTAATTTTTGGAGCAAGATCGAGCGCATTTTTACTGAACGCGACAATTAAACATCACATCAAGAAGTATGAGGATATTTATCCAACTGCCTTCAGCGTTTTGAACAGTAGATTGTATGTAGACGACCTTATACACAGTTTAGAAGACACAGATTTAGCGTACACCGTCCACGAACAAATAAGGCTCATTTTGAGAGAAGCAGGCTTTAATATGAGAAAATGGAAAACAAATGTACGCTCATTGCAAGATCGATTTAAGGAAGAAGTTAACGATGAATCCACGTTATGCAAGGTCCTTGGCTATTGCTGGAATTCAGCAGATGATGTCTTAAGCGTTGATAGTGATAAACTTTTAAGGGATAAGGATATGGCAGAATTAAAATTTACGAAGAGAAGCGTAATAAAAACTATGGGAAGAATCTACGACCCGTTGGGCTTAATATCACCATTTGCAGTTCGAGCTAAAATACTACTGCAAGACATATGGAAGAAAAAACTCAATTGGGATGATGCTTTACCAACCGACTTAGCAAAAATATTTCAAGATTGGTGTGAAGAATTGTTTTATTTGAAGCAGATATCTGTACCAAGACATCTATTCTCAATGAAAGGAATGGAAGAACTTACGGGCTGTCAATTTCACGTCTTCGTAGATGCCAGCAAACGAGCTTACGGAGCAGTTATTTATGTACGTTTTCGCAACTCTGACGGAATTTTCCATTCCAATTTAGTCACTTCAAAGACTAGGGTTGCACCAGTTAAAGAAATAACTCTGCCGAAGTTAGAGCTTCTTGCTGCACTTATAGGAGCCAGATTGTTCGATCATATTCGACTACATTCAAGTACACCGAAGGATACGAAGACTATATTTTGGTCAGATTCCACGATTGTTCTTCACTGGATCAAGAATAATTCTCGAAAATTGAAGATGTTTGTCAAGAACAGAGTAGATGAAATCAAGAAAATATCTGAACCTGATTGTTGGAATCACTGTCCTGGGAATGATAACCCTGCTGATATTTTAACACGGGGTGAAAACTTAACCAGTCTAAAGGACCTGGAGCTTTGGTGGTTTGGGCCACCGTGGCTAAGGAAGTGCGAAAGTCAATGGCCACAATCCAACGTTCATACCGATCAGGAAACCAACTTAGAAAATAAAGAATATGAAGTGGTGAATATGCTCCTGACAACGAAACTTGAAGATCTTTTCGATATCCGAAGATTCAGCAAACTTAAACAAATATTGCGAATTACTGCATGGATTCAAAGATTCATCCACAATACAAGGAATCCTCAGAGTAAGAGAAGTGGTCCCTTGGCTACAGAAGAACTTGAATTTGCCGAAGAATACTGGATTAAACTTGCAAAACGGAGCCATCATCAGAAGACCGGTGCAGCTTCTTTGCCCACTTGAACTTTCAACACTTTCGTCTCCAGACGAACTTCGCCCGGCGGAAGTTGTTGCAAAATGAAAAGGAACCACCAGATGGCGCTAAGCGCGTAGAACTTTTGGACTGACTGACTGTTTTGTTTACTTTACGTTTGTACATAGCTTGTCGTGTATTCGTTCTGTATCGTCTTTAAGTGTGTCTACCTGTCCAATAAATAATCTTCATTAGTAAAAGATGTTTCTACCTTTAAAGAAGCTCATAGAACACGAACCAGAAAATTAGGTGAGATCAAACCTTTTATTTACTTTTATTGTCTTGTATGATTTAAGACAAACTACGAAATTCTCTTTTACATATTTCAAGTATTTTTGCTCATTTGCGCTTTATAAGACTGTTTAAATGATAAAACAAATATTGAGGTGCTGATACACCACATGTAGCTGTTGTTGACTGTTCAATATGCATAAATATTCTAGAATTAATAATTATAATCCTTATGTAAGAAGCATTAATTAAAACAACCTTCTTTTTTTTTTTTTTTTTTTGAAAGATATACTTTAATTTGGTTCTATTATAGTCCTATGATATTATTATATATTATCCAATCCTACATGATTATTAATACTTAATTTTATTTCAGTGTATGATGATTATAAATTTGTGACAAAGAAAGAATTGGAAGAGCTGCACCTTGATCATTTACAAGGCACAAATTTGCTCCGTGGTTATATGCACGGCTTCTTCATAGACATTAGACTCTACAACAAGGTATGTTAGCATTTCTTTTTGTTCATATTGAATTAATATTTTTATATTTATTGAAGAAATATATTGTTACTTCAAATCTGCCAACTCTGATTTTGCTAAAATTTTTCCAATTTTTGCACTGATTCTCTGACTTTCAATCTTTTTTTAATTATTCAGATTTTTATTCTCCTTTAAGTATTCTCCAAATCAAACTGTTATAATCTAAATATAAGTATTTTATTCATATAATAATAATATTGTCAATTAATATTGTAGAGCAATGATTTAATGTTATAAAAATAAATTTATTTTTTACATGTGTGCACTAACATGTAATTAATATTGTAGAGCAATTTTTTAATGTTATAAATTTATTTTTTACATGTGTGTGCCGACATGTACTAGTGGTAGACAAACATAGCTGTCCAACAGCAAGTGTGTTAACTAACGTCACAAGTGGTTTAATGATAACCTTTGTTTTAACAAACAAAAGTAAGAAATTAGTTGGTAAAGTTTTTCTGAATTTTCCTGTTTATTGAATGAAGTTAGAAGAAAAATCTTTGATGTGAAGGTGATTACGGAAACTACAAATTAAAATGCCATTTTTAAGCCTGCTTAATCTAATAAATATGCTGCAAATGTTTCTTTCTTTTCTTTTTCATTCTTTCTTTCTTTCTTTATTTTTTGTAGCATTTATTGGTAGTCATAAATGCATCATTGTAAAATTATCAGTACAAAAACCCTTAACGGGTTAAAAGTTGTGACGCAGCACTTTCTTTTGGCTCTAAGAATTTCAAATATGGGTCTTAAAAGTAATGATATCAAATTTGAGTGACGCTATGTTAATTTTTTTTAAATCATCATTTTCTTTTTAGTTTTATTTATATTCACAGGTGCAATTATTATCTTAACATGAAAATAATATAAAATTTATTCGCTAAAGCTTTTTCATTCAGATCTCTCAGGAATTCAAAATATGGGTTTTAAAAGAAATTATATCAAAATTTGAGTGACACCTTGACGTGAATTTAATAGGATTGTTTTAAATTTAAATTTAAATTATTTTTCGTTTGTCTTCTAAAGTATATTTACACATACAAACAATACTTTTAATTTTTCAATACACTGTTAAATATATTACTTTCACTGAGCCTATATTATGTATTGAAATGTATTTATTTCAATAGACTGATTCATGTTTTGTGCCACGGTATCCAAAGTCATAAGCAAAATTTATGTAAATGATTAATTTGCGTCATAGTATCCAAACAAAGGAAAATGTATGCAAGTGGATACTATGACGCAAATTAATCATTTACATAAATTTTACTTATGATTTTGGATACCGTGGCACAAAACATGAATCAGTCTATTGAAATAAATACATTTCAATACATAATATAGGCTCAGTGAAAGTAATATATTTAACAGTGTATTGAAAAATTAAAAGTATTGTTTGTATGTGTAAATATACTTTAGAAGACAAACGAAAAATAATTTAAATTTAAATTTAAAACAATCCTATTAAATTCACGTCAAGGTGTCACTCAAATTTTGATATAATTTCTTTTAAAACCCATATTTTGAATTCCTGAGAGATCTGAATGAAAAAGCTTTAGCGAATAAATTTTATATTATTTTCATGTTAAGATAATAATTGCACCTGTGAATATAAATAAAACTAAAAAGAAAATGATGATTTAAAAAAAATTAACATAGCGTCACTCAAATTTGATATCATTACTTTTAAGACCCATATTTGAAATTCTTAGAGCCAAAAGAAAGTGCTGCGTCACAACTTTTAACCCGTTAAGGGTTTTTGTACTGATATCATTACTTTTAAGCGGTTATTGATGAAAATTTCTTTCAGTCGCAATTAAGCATTAGGGTATAAATTTATAAGAATAAAACTTAGTGGCTTCGCCCGCTAGTGGGCCTTCAATTTACATCAGGGCCTCGAATCTAACTGAATTCTCCATTTGTATGGCAATCCCTTAATTTCCACATGGAATAGTATAAACCTATAACCGAACGAACCACCAACCCAGGTCCCTGCTGCCACCGGCACCGTATACCGGTCGTGCTATGCATGCACCGGATAATACCTTAATTTGCACATCGAATAGTATAAAGCTCTAACCGCACGAACCTCCGGCTCGGGTTCCCGCTGCCTGCGGCACCGTATAGCTGCCGTGCTGAATAATAAGATTAAGTGGTCACAGACCTTTTAAACAATATATCACATGAGGGGTGTGTGCAAAATTTTAAAAAGTACCCCCTTGTGGGAGGGGCAAAGTGGGGGGGATGGATACTGGAGATGCATAATATGACTAAGTGGTCACAGACCTTTCCAACAATATATCACAAGGAGTGTCAGCAAAATTTAATAAGTGCCCCCCTGGAGGGGGCAAAGTGGGGGGATGGACACCGGAGGTGCATAATCTAACTAAGTGGACACAGACCTTTCCAACGATATATCACATGAGGGGTTGTGCAAAATTTCAAAAAGTACCCCGTTGGGGAGGGGGGCAAAGTGGGGGTACGGACACAGGAGATGCATAATATGATTAAACAGTCACAGACCTTTCCAACAATATATCACATGAAGGGAGTGTGCAAAATTTTAAAAAGTACCCGCCGGGGGGGGCAAAGTGGGGGGATGGACACCAGAGATGCATAATATGACTAAGCAGTCACAGACCTTTCCAACAATATATCACATGAGGGGTTGTGCAAAATTTGAGAAAGTACCCCCTTGGGGGGGCAAAGTGGGGGTGTGGACACAGAAGATGCATAATATGATTAAACAGTGTCGGACATTTCCAACAATATATCACATGAAGGGTGTGTGCAAAATTTTAAAAAGTACCCACCTTGGGGGGGGCAAAGTGGGGGGATGGACACCAGAGATGCATAATATGACTAAGCGGTCACAGACCTTTCCAACGATATATCACATGAAGGGTTGTGCAAAATTTCAAAAAGTACCCTCTTGGGGGGGGGCAAAGTGGGGGTGTGAACACAGGACATGCAGAATATGATTAAACAGTCTCAGACCTTTCCAACAATATATCACATGAAGGGTGTGTGCAAAATTTTAAAAAGTACCTGCCTTGGGGGGGAGCAAAGTGGGGGGATGGACACCAGAGATGCATAATATGACTAAGCGGTCACAGACCTTTCCAACGATATATCACATGAGGGGTTGTGCAAAATATCAGAAAGTACCCCCTTGGGGGGGCAAAGTGGGGGTGTGGACACAGGAGATGCAGAATATGATTAAACAGTCTCGGACATTTCCAACAGTATATCACATGAAGGGTTGTGCAAAATTTTAAAAAGTACCCGCCTTGGTGGGGCAAAGTGGGGGGATGGACACCAGAGATGCATAATATGACTAAGCGGTCACAGACCTTTCCAACGATATATCACATGAGGGGTTGTGCAAAATTTCAAAAAGTACCCTCTTGAGGGGGGCAAAGTGGGGGTGTGAATACAGGAGATGCAGAATATGATTAAACAGTCTCAGACCTTTCCAACAATATATCACATGAAGGGTGTGTGCAAAATTTTAAAAAGTACCCGCCTTGGTGGGGCAAAGTGGGGGGATGGACACCAGAGATGCATAATATGACTAAGCGGTCACAGACCTTTCCAACGATATATCACATGAGGGGTTGTGCAAAATATCAGAAAGTACCCCCTTGGGGGGGCAAAGTTGGGGGTGTGGACACAGGAGATGCATAACATGACTAAGCAGTCACAGACCTTTCCAACGATATATCACATGAGGGGTTGTGCAAAATTTTAAAAAGTACCCGCCTTGGGGGGGCAAAGTGGGGGGATGGACACAAGAGATGCATAATATGACTAAGCGGTCACAGACCTTTCCAACGATATATCACATGAGGGGTTGTGCAAAATATCAGAAAGTACCCCCTTGGGGGGGCAAAGTGGAGGTGTGGACACAGGAGATGCATAATATGATTAAACAGTCTCGGACATTTCCAACAGTATATCACATGAAGGGTTGTGCAAAATTTTAAAAAGTACCCGCCTTGGTGGGGCAAAGTGGGGGGATGGACACCAGAGATGCATAATATGACTAAGCGGTCACAGACCTTTCCAACAATATATCACATGAGGGGTTGTGCAAAATTTCAAAAAGTACCCTCTTGGGGGGGCAAAGTGGGGGTGTGAACACAGGAGATGCAGAATATGATTAAACAGTCTCAGACCTTTCCAACAATATATCACATGAAGGGTGTGTGCAAAATTTTAAAAAGTACCCGCCTTGGGGGGGCAAAGTGGGGGGATGGACACCAGAGATGCATAATATGACTAAGCGGTCACAGACCTTTCCAACGATATATCACATGAGGGGTTGTGCAAAATATCAGAAAGTACCCCCTTGGGTGGGCAAAGTGGGGGTGTGGACACAGGAGATGCATAATATGATTAAACAGTCACAGACCTTTCCAACAATATATCACATGAAGGGTTGTGCAAAATTTCAAAAAGTACCCTCTTGGGGGGGCAAAGTGGGGGGATGGACACCAGAGATGCATAATATGACTAAGCAGTCACAGACCTTTCCAACGATATGTCACATGAGGGGTTGTGCAAAATTTCAAAAAGTACCCTCTTGGGGGGGCAAAGTGGGGGTGTGAACACAGGAGATGCAGAATATGATTAAACAGTCTCAGACCTTTCCAACAATATATCACATGAAGGGTGTGTGCAAAATTTTAAAAAGTACCCGCCTTGGGGGGGCAAAGTGGGGGGATGGACACCAGAGATGCATAATATGACTAAGCGGTCACAGACCTTTCCAACGATATATCACATGAGGGGTTGTGCAAAATATCAGAAAGTACCCTCTTGGGGGGGCAAAGTGGGGGTGTGGACACAGGAGATGCATAATATGATTAAACAGTCTCAGACATTTCCAACAATATATCACATGAAGGGTGTGTGCAAAATTTTAAAAAGTACCCGCCTTGGGGGGGTCAAATTGGGGCATGGACATTATCATTAATTTCGTCAATCGGGCATGAAAAAATCATGAATTTCGTTGTTAGTGTATTTAAAAATCATGATTTCGTTGATCGGGTATGTAAAAATCTGTGAATTTCATCAATCGAACACAGAAAAAACATGACTTTTGTCGATCGGGGGAGGGGGATCATATATTTTGTCAATTGGGCACGTAAAAATCTTGAATTTTGTTTATCGATCGCATAAAAATCACGTATTTCAGCAAATAGATACATAAAAACGAAGAAATTCCTTGATCGGCTCATGAAAATCATTAATTTCATCAAACGGATGCATAAAAATCAAGAAATTTATGAATCAGGCACATAAAAATCATCAATCGGTGCGTAAAAATTATGAATTTCATCGATTAGGTACGAAAAAATCATAAATTTTGTAGAACGGACGCATAAAAATTACCAATTCGTAGAGTAGTCGCATAGAAATCACGAATTCATCAAGTGGGTGGTTAAAAATCACAAGTTCATCAAGTAGGTGCATAAAATTCACAAATTTCATCAAACGTTTGCATAAAAATCAATAATTTCATCGATCAGGTTCAGAAAAATGAAATTTCGTCGATTGAACATGAAAAAAATCATGAATTTCGGTGATCAAGTGCATAAAAATCTTGAACTTCGTTGATCGGTGTGTAAAAATCATGAATTTTGTCGATCGGGTGTGTAAAAATGATGAGTTTCAATAATCAGGCACAGCAAAAACATGAATTTTGTGGATCAGGGAGGGGGAGATCATAAATTTTGTCAATCGGGAACGTAAAAATCTTGAATTTTGTTTATCGATCGCATAAAAATCACGTATTTCATCAAATAGATACATAAAAACCAAAAAATTCCTTGATCGGCACATGAAAATCATTAATTTCATCATACGGATGCATAAAAATCAAGAAATTTATGAATCAGGCACATAAAAATCATCAATCGGTGCGTAAAAATTATGAATTTCATCGATTAGGCACGAAAAAATCATGAATTTTGTAGAACGGACGCATAAAAATTACCAATTCGTAGAGTAGTCGCATAGAAATCACGAATTCATCAAGTGGGTGGTTAAAAATCACAAGTTCATCAAGTAGGTGCATAAAATTCACAAATTTCATCAAACGTTTGCATAAAAATCCATAATTTCATCGATCAGGTTCAGAAAAATGAAATTTCATCGATCGAGCATGAAAAAAATCATGAATTTCGGCGATCAAGTGCATAAAAATCTTGAACTTCGTTGATCGGTGTGTAAAAATCATGAATTTTGTCGATCGGGTGTGTAAAAATGATGAGTTTCAATAATCAGGCACAGCAAAAACATGAATTTTGTGGATCAGGGAGGGGGAGATCATAAATTTTGTCGAACACAGATGTAAAAATCATGAATTTTGTTTATCGGTGCATGAAAATCATGAATTTTGTCAAACAGGCACATGAAGATCAAGAAATTCATTGATCGGCATGTAAAAATCATTAATTTCATCCATCGGGCATATAAAAATGATGAATTTAGTCGATCAGGCATGTAAAAATCACAAATTTTGTCAACGGGGCACATAAAGATAAAAAAATTTGTTGAACGGCATGTAAAAATCAGAAATTTTGCTGAACGGGCACATAAAAATCACAAATTTCTTTAATCGGCGCATAAAAATCATAAATTTCGCCAATCTAGTGCAGTAAAATCATTAATTTCATCGATCTGGTGCAGAAAAATCACTATTTTCGTCGATCTGGCGAGGAAAATCATGAATTTTGTCAAACGAACATGGGAAACAAAGAAAATCAGAAAATCCTGCATTTGGTCGGTTTTCTCCATATTTTTCAAGTCAGTTTTTCAAGTTTTATTGCCGAGTGGTGATTGGCGAGTGCCTATTTTCACCTTTACCCAAAAACGAATAACATCGAATTAAAAGGAGAAAGTTATTAACTATTTACAGGAAAAAAACTTTAACGGCCATGTACTTAGCTGTACAAGGTCTTAACTCGAGCGTAAAAATGAGGAAACGTGTTTCCTTACGGATGCTCAACTACTGTATAAAGCGTCGACAAAAAGGGGTGACAATCCCATGCAAATGAACTACGAAAACTTCCAAAAATGAGTGTTGGAAAAACTTCTTCCAAATTTGCAATCGAATAGTGCCCTATATATGGCCAATGCTCAACATCACATGCCTGTTGAAAACCGCACTCCTGCAAAGAATTCTATAGACTGGCTGAAAAACAACAAAATATACTGAGGCGAACAAATACAAAAAGTAGAACTTTTCTCTCATAGAGAGTAATCGTCCAAAGAAAATCATCTATAAAATTGATAATAAAATTCTAGTTTAGAAGGTATTATTTTTTTTAATATTTTAAATGATAAAATTTTATCCGCCCTTCCAAATTATTTGAAAATACAAGCTGCAATTTATAATAGATAAAATACTCCCCCCCCTCCCCCAGGTATTTTGTTTATTTATTTATTGTTTTTTATTTATTTTGAATTGATGGTTCTCCATTTCAAAATTTTCATTTTATTTGATACTTTGATGGTCTATAGCTGTTTGTGAAGCGAATCAGGCATGTTTTGCTGTTACTGTATATTAATTTTTCAAATTCATTTTTAATAAACTTATGCAAGTAAATAGTTTTAGAGCCCTATGTTGTTTTCAACATATTCAGACAATTTCAAACTTTGCACTCACCAACACTTAATTTTTAAGATCTGACTATTAAAAATCATTGCGAAAAAATTAACAGCGGTTTTCTCTAAAAAAAAATTTTTCTTTCTTCTATATGTTTTCAAAATACACCTCTGTACAAGAAACCCTATGTAAAATATGGATATTTATGTAAGTTGTAATCAAAAAATTAAATGTATTAGCAGCAGTTGAAATTTAATAATTTTTCAGAATTTACTTTGAAGAACAAACACTTATTACAGTCAACAGTAAACAGTATTTTATACAAAAATTGGGAAATGTTTAAGATGATTAAATTTGTGAAGAGTTAATTTTTGGTAGGAAAAAGTTTTGTGAAGTGTCCTGTTTTAATATGAAAAGAAATGTGAAATAACCTGTTTTAAAATGAAAAAAAAAAAAAATGTGAAGGATACTGTTTTAAGATTTAAAAAAAATTGTGAAGGATCCTTTAAAGGTGTTCTTAATTCTTCTTAAACAGAGCCCTGCAATATACTTACTAAAGTTGTATTTTTTCTGTGATTTAAGCACATATAAGGTATTTCATACCTCTAAATTAGTAATTTTAAATGATTTTTAAAGTCACAGGTAAATGATAGAAAAATTGAAAGATAAAATAGCTATTTGTTTACTTTTTAAACTCTGAATTTAAAGTAAATAAGAACTTATTTATTCATTGTATAGTAATATTTTAGAGCTAAAAAAATCTATGTGGGTTAAAATGATTATATTCTTAAGTTTCGCGAGCAAATAGCAATTTTTTTACTGTATTTTTTAACAATTTTTAATGTAACATTTGACATTGAAACAATATAGTGCTTGAAAACTATTTAACAAGCTTATTAAAAAATGAATGTGAAAAATTAATATAAAGTAAATGCAAAACATTCATGAAGATAGAAGTTTGTCACACAACTGTTTGTAAATGTAATGAGAAAAAGAAAATGATAACAATGTAATAATACTGGCAATATGAATGCAATAAGGTAATGCCAGGGGTCGATCCAGGAAAAAATTGGGGCCTATTTAGGGTCCCTTCACAAAAATCTATTTAATAAAATGGGCCCCTTCACAAAATTCTATTCTATAAAAACTTACTATTTATTATTTTGGGATGTTTTAAAATGTGTAATTTGTAAACAAACAAGTTTGCCAGAGAGGAAAACTTCCGCAAAAGGATTTAAAACAGGTTTTGTTTATAAATGCTTGGTTCGAATTTGATTAAATCGATTTCAACTTTCGTTACAAAATGTTATTTTTCACAAAAATATAATAAATTTCACAAAAACAACCTTTACTTTTCACAAAATGGGCCCCAAGAAAAAAAACCTGCATCGACCCCTGAATGCAATAAGAAAAAGAAAAAAAAAACTATTTGTTTACTTTTCAAACTCTGGATTTAAAGTAATTAAGAACTTATTTATCCATTGTATAACATAAAACACTTAATTCAGAACTAACTTTCTGCATTTTCTTTTACAAAATAACATAAAAGTAATATTTTAAAGCCATAAAAACATGTAATTGGCAGTTGCTCTGACAAAGACAAACTAAGCACCTTACCAAAACGAAATTTTTAAAAAGAACCATCAAGTCATATAAAATAAAAAACAATGAATAAATAAACAAAATACCTAATAGTAAGTATAATATCTTTGATTTTCTGTGCCTATCTTTTCCCCAAATGCCTCTCGCTAATTTGTGCTTCGCGCATTGATACGATAATAGTTGGTTGGTTGTCTTCGTTGCGAAAGAAACAAAGAAATGAAAAATATTTTATCATTAGAAAATGAAAGATTTATTATATTTAGCAGTAAAATTGAATACATGTAATTAAAAAATATTTCCTCATTTTGAAAAAGGAATCTAAATAATTTTTCGAATATATGCATGTTTAAAATCTGAAATTATTTCTTTGTAACAAAAAGAGAAAACATATAAACCCCAATTGAATTTAATACATATGTTTTACATGTTTAGAGTATATAATTCATTGTTTTTGCATTTAAAAAAATATAAATAATTAGCCCGGTCACAAGCTTTATTGATAACGGCAACCGTACATCAAATTTTAACTGTAATTCCCGGCGGAAGAAGGTAGTGAATACTCTATTGCATTTGTACAGCTTGGCTTAAGAAAATAGTCCCATTTTTTTAAATCGGATTATATAAAAAACTAGAGTTTTCCTATTTAAGCGGATAGGTGGATTCACTTCATATAAAACCGATTAGTATCATATATTAATTTTAAAAAAATCCTTCGGGCGGTTTTCGAGATACGCTGTCTTACACCATGACACCATTACATGCAGAGCGAAAAACTTCCCATTTTACTTAAAAATGGATTTCCAGATCTTAAAATCTACTGCATGTAGAAATCTATAAATTTCAGGATAGAGTTAGACCGGAGATATAAGACAGCTGTCAAAAAATCAAAACGATGTACCTCATATTTGCTGAGATATTAAATGTCGGCTTTTCGCTTTTCCTTTGAACTCAAACTAGCTGTATATATGGAGTGACGGAAATCTTCGGTATTAAGCATTCGGTTTTCGTTTTTTTGCTGCGTCACTCGAGAAACTACCGTCTCTCATGATAAAAACAAATTTAACATTTAGATGTAATAGTAACTTAATTTCATGCTGACAGGTTAAAAATTTTAATATTTTGCTGATTCAGTGATAATTCAGTTATTTAAAAAAAGTTTAACTGTTTTTTTTAATTTTTTCTCTCATTTTCACAACATTAAGTCCTTAACTTTGTCATTAAGAAGGAAAGTATCTGAAATTTTCTTGCTGTCATGTAAAGAATAAAAGTAAATTCAATTTTATATCAAATAAAAAAGTCACTTTAAGTTCATTCACAAAAACTAAATATATATTAGAAAAGTTGGAAAGAAAGTTGTTATCAAGAAATGTAGAAGAAGAAGTATTTTAATATTAAATCTTTGTTTGTAAAATAGAGTAATTATCAAAGCAATAAAGTTTAAATTATATTGTAAATAACTTATTTCTAGTAAATATGAGCTTTTGTTAATGTGTTATCCCACCCTTCCATTAAGAAAACACTGTACTTTTTTAGTATTAAAAATCTTTATATTTTTGAAATATAAGATAACATCATACAACAATTGGGGAATAAAAATTAATTTGAAAAATAAACACATACCTGTTTAAAATGTTTATATATATACTTATAAATACGTATAAACTAGCATTAAAGTTCATTAGGTTCGTTTTCATAGCTGTTTATATCAGTTGGCAACAAATATCCTTTTCTGATGCTCGAATTTTGCCAATTTAAAAAAAAAAAACACGCCAAGGTCCCTGGTATTTCGAATATTGGAGAAATATTCGAATAAAGGCTTTGTGAAGTTCAGTCTAAGAAAGGTTTAGTGCTTCACATCTTAGTACATTTAAGAAGTTGATGCTTTATAAAGTATATTTTTAACATTATTATTATTATTTATTTTGTTATAATAAATTGCATTTTTTTTTTTTTTTTTTTTTTTTGTAGGCTAAAGCCATAGTCCAACCTACAGCATATAAAGACCTAAAGAAGAAGATGATTCGTGACAAAATTGAAAATGAAAGAAAAAATAAAATTGAAGTTAAGGTATGTATATTCTCCCATGTACCTATTTATATTCCTTTATTTACTTTTTATTCTATCTTATTGAGTTATTTGTTCTTATTTTCTTGTGTAACTGTTTGAAATTCTTCCAGAAACTCCCCACTGTTAATAAGGAGCTTGCTCAGAAATTACAAGAGATGAAGGGCAGTGCAAAATATAAGGTAATATTTATACTTCAGCATAATTTTATTTATCTAATCTTACAGATTTTGAAAATATTATTGCAGGTTTATTTGGAACAAAGTAATTTGGTGATTTTATATGGTTCAGTATCTGTAAAATTTTCTGGGTTTTCCTGCAACATACAAAGTTTTATAAAATGTGAAATTACGTTTTTTTTTCTTTCTTTTATAAATATTTTATATAGTGCCTGTTCTTATTCAAATTTACTGTTTTATTTATTTTTTATTCTAGACAGGATGGTGCCATATAATTACCAATACAGTATCTAAAAATACATATATCATTCAGAAAATTTAAAATTTTCAAGCTTAAAATTTTATATCTGAAGGTCACAACCCAATTGTTTATGAATTTAAATTTCATTCCTTCATATTTTTATGCACTTGTTTTGGATGTATTAGTAAATCATTGGATAATAAAATAGTTTCTAATTAATTGGGAGAAAAAAATGTCTGTCACCCAGAATATATATGTCACTTATGTCAAATATTTTTATTACATAAAAATTAACATAGTAATTTAATAAATAATTTAAACATATATATATTTTTTCAAATTGTAGTAAATTGAGTAAAATTATAATTTTTTCCTTTTTAATTGTAAAATTATATGCAGTATGACACTGTATTTTAATTATTAAAAAAAAATTCAACATCTTATAATTTTCTTGTTTGTATATTTACGTAAACCAGTGGAAAATTGCTTCTTATGTATATTTATTATTTCCTATTAAAAAACACTAGTTTTTATAGAAGTATGCAAACATAATATACACATTCAAAGTTAAAAAGTTGCATCATCGAAAGTATTTTAATGAAGTGATCCAGTAGTAGAAGCCATACAGCATGACAGAGGGTGCTGCAGATTAATCTAACAGCTTGAAATAAAATGTTGGGCTTAAAAAAATTTGTTAAAATTTACTTTAAGTCTCTAGATTTATTGTATCATTTTATTATATTTTCTTTTTAAATTCAAATTTTGCTTATTTTATATGTTACTATTATTTCTTATGATAGTAGGTTTAGTCCAACATTGTTGGGAAACAGATAAATTTTGGTTTGCTGTAGTTTGCCATAGAAAATTGTGCTACTGTGAAAGGCATCACCATAAACTCTATTAGTCTGAGTAAAGTGGCTTGTTTTTGCACACAGACTTTTTGTTGAATTTTTAACTTTTACTTTTTAAATACATTTTTAGTAGTTTGCATTCTCCAAAATTTGTAACCATTTTTCATTTGAGCTAAGAGCTTTTTTGCTGACAATCATCATGAGCTTTTCTTATCAGAGCTTCATCTGAGATATTAGTATCTTATGTAAAATTTTTTTTCATGCAGTTAATACATTTATTTTAATCTCTTATTTAGTTGAATGTTACAACTTTTCTGTCTGTCAATTTTTAAGTCTAACTTATCGGGAAATTAGTTAAGTTCTTTGCTTGGGTGACTGTTTTAGCTTTAGATGATACTGTTTTTGTCTCTCATTTTAAAAATAAATAAATAAAGTTACATGTGATGAATGATGGGCTCAACTGCATAGTTGTAAGTTCATGCAGATCAGGGTATTACTAAATCAAATGTGTAAATGTGACACATACATCATAGTAGGAATTATTGAGGTTGTTTTTCCAAGCATGGTTCATTTACTCTATATATTTTTGGCATTTTTAAAATTCATATCGCATTTTTTTTTTTCATTTAAATTTTTTATGCCATTTTAAAAATTACAGTTTGAGCCCTGGAATTTGACATTTCTAATATATTGTATTTGAAAGGATTTATTATGTGCTCCTACATTTTTAGTAATGTTAAGAATCTATTTTTAATGTGTTTTATTGAACAATATCCTAATTGCGCTGTAGATCTTCTAATATTCTAATTGTCTGAAACAGTGTTTCTCAATCTTATTTCCTTTTGATGACTGGTGGGGGGGAGAAAATCACAAATCAGTTCACAGTAAGTCAAATGAAATCCATTATAGGAAATATTTGAAAACAATCACATATCTATATATTTAAAATGCAAGGATGATTATTTCGGCAGTCTGTGAGAAAATTAACATCTCTTTAGTGTCTTAAATGAAAATTTTAGTCTAAAGATGGGCCAAATTTAGTTTTTCTAGTTATAATTAGTATTAACTAATAGCTATTCACAATTAAAAATTGCTTTCTGTGCATGGATAGTGATATATTTGAAACTGGCTTAAAGTACATAACAGGGGTCGGAAAAACTACTTTTTTATTGTAGCGAATTACAACTACAACTAGTTTATCGAAAATGTAGTTAATTACAACTACAATTACTTATTTTAAAAAGTAGCGACTACAAACTACATTTAAAAAAAAGTCACTGCTTCGCTACTTTCAGATTTTGTCAAAGAGCTCAATTTATGCACTAGACATTGAAGACACAGATTAAATAATAAAGCGATCCCTCATTATATCGCATCTGCCGGTGTACAATTAAAAATATGCAACATAACCGAGGGCATTAAAAAATTAAGATTGATAACATGCAAAAAATGTTTTGAATTTGTTTCCAAAATGTTAGTTTATATACACATTACAAATTTCGTAGCAAAATTAAGAGAGATATTATAATCCAGAAAATTACAGAAAAGCAACTGTAAATGCAAACAATAAATAAATCAGTAAAGTTGGTCCGAAAAATAAGATACTTAGTGTTAAAACATGAACATCTATTAACGAGTAAATAGACAAATGTTGACAGCAAGAAAATTAATTCCTTTAGTGGGTTAGCACTTGATTTTAGCAGCAAGTGTCAATGGGGAATATCTATGATTTCATGTGATGCGTTGCTATACACTGCAGCTGAGATTTGTCAATTGTTGAGCAGAACAAATTTTGCACGAAAGAAGCAAGTTTCGGCCACGTGATTTGCAGAATGGCTCTTTTTTCCCCTGAAGTAGTGTTAAAAGTAGTGTCGGTTCTCACTACAAACTACTGTTTTTTTGTATCGTGCTACTCTCTACCCTTCATTATTCAAAATGTAGCGCACTACATTACAAACTACTGTAAAAAGCAGCAACTACTGTAGCTTCGCTACTTGTATCACGCTACTTCCGACCCCCCTAGTACATAATTTTAGTTTATGTGCAATACAGGATGTTCATGCTCAACGATGTCCAATGGCTAATTCCTAAACCGTTAGTCATAGACATATAGTTCTATGCAAAAATGTTTTAAATGAGGTAAAGAAGTATTTTAAAAGTGATTTGGGTCAATAAAAATATTTCTTAAAAAGTTATGAAATTTAATTTTTTATACGGTCCCCCAGTCCTATAAGTGATATTTAGTAAAAATTTCCTATTACATGTCTTCTAACAAATTTCTTTAAATGCCAATTGTTAACTAATAAACAACTTTTTGAAATTTTTATCTTTTTGCAATTGTCCATGTGTTAAAGTTTTAAATTTTAAAAGATGCATCTTTTGAAATCTGGATTTAACTATGACCGATATATGTGTTTCAAAAATGCTAATTTTATTTATTTTTTAACTGCATTGTTATCATTTTATTTTTAGGAAGTAAGTTCCATATTAGAAGATCCTCGTTTCAAAGACACATTTGAAAATCCAGATTTTGAGATTGATGAGAAGAATGACAATGCTCAGAAATTGAAGTCTGTCATGGAAAAACTCAACAAAAAGAAGAAACCTGCAGAGTCTCAGTCAGAAGAGACTTATGAACAGATGGACATTTTACAGGTAGAATAAAATATTTATTGGTATTTTTTTAATTTTATTTATTTAAAGAAGGAATGGCACTGAATTTCTAAAATATATATTCGTATTTTGTAATTTTTCTCTAAGAAATTTCTAAAAATTTCTTATTTTTTTTAAATTTTTTAGTTTTATACTGGTGTATATTTTAGAATTTACAAGTTTGCTCTATATTAAGGGTTTCCAACTTTTTATTTCCTAATCTTATTTTCATGCTTAATACCCCTCTCCCTTTTTTCTTGCATGGGTCAGTCATGGCTCAGTATATGGAAAAATCACCTTAATTTTCAATGTGTTCTTCTACAATTTTTTATAATTTAAGGATTTTGTTGGTCTGTGGTTGTTTTATATTATTGGGGTTGTTTAATTTTTTTTGTCTTACTATTTTACCCACTCGAAGATTTAAAACATTAATGATTTTTCAAAATAGATATTCAGCAGATGTGCAGATATGTATGTAAAATAATTTTTCTATTAATCAAAATTTATTCCATAGCTTAGTTTAATTTTATGTCATACATAAGTTTATTTTAGATCTTATATTATTACTAAAATATAGTTTTTTATTAAATTTTTATTCCCTGATATACTTTAGTTTTTATAATGTGCAACCAATATATGAGAGCTGTTATTGTTGATATTTGAAAATTATATTATATTTTTTACATTTTAAATTTTTTTACCTACATTGAAATATTTAAGGATGTTCTCAGATTTTTTTTTTTTTCCTTTTTCAACAGCACAAAACTTTGTAACACATTCATAAACTGAGTTTTGCTTGTAAGTGCATGAGAATTTCAAACATTACTATTTTTAGTGCCCAAGAATTAAATAGCATTTTTCTTTTTTCATTTATCTCGAATCTATAATAATTGATTTGCTATTAATGATATTTTCCAGACTGCTCCATTCTAAATATTGGCTTTAAACGCAAATTTTGAGAACATTTTCAAAAAGTCCTACATGTTAATAAGAAAATGGAAAATGCTATTAAATTTCTTGTTATCTGAATAAGAAAAAACAAAATTTTATGCATTTAAATGTGCAAATGACGTGAATGTGTCAAAGATTTTAAAATAAGATAATATTGTTTTGTATATTTTATGACTTCTCCATTAGAAAGGAGATATGATAATATTTTGTATCTTATCTTCAAATTATCTTCAAGCAATTTGCTTTTAAATTATTTTAACTCCCCCCTCTTATGTCAAATTCTCTGATTTTATATTGATCTTAAATGTATGTATATCTAAAAATTGTGAAACAATGTAATCTTCAAAAGTAGTTGCAAATGGTATAAGGCACTAATTTATATAAAATGTAGTTGTAGTCAGATTTTAATTTATGTACACTAGATCAAGCAATTTTTCTCTTAAGTTTGATTTTTGTATATTAACTTAGTGTACGCCATGTACTACATTTATACAAATCAATTTGTGTCATTTTGGCTCCCTACTATGACTGAAAATAATTTAGTTGAAACAATTCAGACTTAAAAAGATTCAGATGCTACTACTATAAGTTCTCAATGTGGTAGCATGTGTTTTTGAACCTGAAGAAGAAATACTAATTTTGAAACTTGTTGCATTTACTTAATTTTTTATGGTGTTTTTAAGAGTTTTCTTTCCATTATGCTATGTTTAACACTAATATTTAAACATTTGCTTGCTTTTGATCTGTGTGATGTGAAGAAGGAAGAATTTTTTCTTTACTTTTGGTAAAGTACATATGAATGAATATGAATAATATATTAAAACTAGTGTTTAATTTTTTTTATAATTTAGGAAGAAGAAAATGAAAAGATTGGAGAATACACATCATCTGAAGAGGAAGACTTTGAAGAAGATGAAGATTCAGAAGATGAATCTGATGCTTCAAATTCATCTTCTGAAAGACCTGGAAAGAAGCCCAAGAAAATGTTTGAAGCTGTTGATTCTGAGAAGTTCAGCATGCTGAAAAAAGATGAAGCTGAGGAAGCTGATAACATGTATGTTGTTTATTCCTTAAATATTGAACTTGATGTGTTTAAGTTAATGGACAGTCATTGTGCAGAAAAATGTGAACACTCCCACATGATAGTTCTATCTCATCAAAAACAACTCGTTGTAAATGATCCCGCCAAGCCTTAAACCTAAAACGTCAGTCATAAAAAGAAGTGATATCACATAAAAAAAAGCGATATAGAAGTGCATACTCCGAGTCCCGTGTAAAAATCTATCACCACTCATAATGTTTCCAAAGGACTCGGAGTGAGGTACAGTATGTGAAAACTGCTTGGCGACCTGCAGGCTTTTATAATATTGGTGTTTCCTGCAATTACATATGACTATATTATTTTTATTTTCTTTTATTTATTTATTTATTTATTTTGCTCCCATAAAATTGTAAAAAAGTTGAAGCTTCTGTGTTTGCGAGCTTGAAAAATCAGTTTGTTGATTTTATTTACCATTATTTAATCTAGAAACACCACTCTTACGAAGAGGATTTTTTAAATAAACATGTAAAGATTTTGAGTTTGTAATATATATATATATATATATGTAATGATCATACGCATATTAATAACAATGCGCCTTATAATAAACGTTAACTAAATTGAGATATATTGCAGTAATTCTAGCGTAAGCACAGTGTCATAGATCTGGGGAAAAAATCCGTTCTGTCAGTTCTTCCGCATACAAAAATATTTATAAAAATGATATAACAAAAATTAAAAAAAAAAAAAAATTCGATTTTCAAAACTGATATACTGCATATATTATAAAAGTCTGCAGGTTGCCAAGCAGTTTTCACATACTGAACCTCGCTCCGAGTCCTTTGGAAACATTATGAGTTGTGATAGATTTTTACACGGGACTCGGAGTATGCACTTCTATATCGCTTCTTTTTATGACTGACGTTTTAGGTTTAAGGCTTGGCAGGATCATTTACAACGAGTTGTTTTTGATGAGATATCACTCCTTTTTGTAAGGTATTTAATTTCAATTATACAGATTCCATTTTTACTCAGAAAAGAAAAGATAAAGGAAAGATGAAAAGGGCAAAAAAAAAAAAAAATAAATAAATAATAATAATAGTGATGCTATAAACAGAATTATACAATTTATTGAGTGACTTATTCCAATGTACGTGTCGCTACCATAGCAACGGGGAAACTTTTATATTAATTTCCTTACATTGTATTCATCAGATTATTTATGACATGTTTATTTTCCTTTTTCTTTTGTTTATATCACTCTTCCGTTTATATACATTCAAAAAACAAAAAATTAGAAAATTTTACAGTAGTTTAGAAACTAATTAAAATACTGCAGTTTCAGAAAAATGTGGAAAAATAAGAAGCACTTTTTTTTCGGTCAATTATAACAACAAGTTTATGGAGCATACTTTACCGAGAATAATGAAAAAAAAATTTTTTCTACGAACCTTTGTAATTCACAGGTATTTTTTATACTAATGTATTAAATATTATTTTTGAAAATTACTCAGCACCTTAAAAGTTTTTTTATTTGTTAAGTTTTTTAACTCAACGTTTCGAGAATCGGAAAAATATAATATTCGCAACGTTTGCAAAAGTATAAAAACTATTAAAGTGATTTCAAAATAGAAACTGTTCGTAAGATGACATGTATTCCAAAATTTTGTGTGATTTTTTAAATATACTGCAAAGACTAAAGCGTTTACATAATGAACCGTTTAAAAAGATGTAAAATTTTATTAAAATTTTTTCTCTGATAATTCATAAAGCTTTAAATTAGATTTGAAATAGGAGCGTGATTAAACCAAAAAGGACTATATTTACTAAATACACAAAGTACATAAAGACACAAAATACATAATTAATGTTTCTAGTCTGTCCATTCCAATTCAGGGATCCTAAAATATAGGTCCCCAATCCCCGGCAGTCCATGAATTAATTTGGACATATGTATGCAACTGCTAAAATGTTCTCTAAGTTGACAATAGAGGCAATATGTATAGCTCGGCAAATATGAAACACAGCAGTGCTTCATCATGGCTTTGTTTCGTGAGGTGTTCATTCTCCGAAAATAAAAATCTCTCGAAAATGTTCGTTAACCGAACATGTGTTCGTTATCAAAACATGAAAATCTCACGCGAACGTTAACCGAACAGTTCGTTACCGATCACCTATTGTATACGAAATTTAGCATTTTTAAATTTATGGGGAATTTAAGAAGTTATTTCCTTTTCATTGTGCTCTAGGCCTGTTTTTAGAGCATTTTAAGTTCGTCATAGCCGGAGATTCGATGAATGGCAAATATTTAAACACAAAACTTCTAATCTTGGAGTAGCAACATTTTTACATTCTATTACTCAGCGCATGAATGTAAAGTTGGAATTTTGTAATCGCTATTCAATCGCTATCAGGAATTGATCGCAATCAATTCCTGATACGCTAGAATTACATATTTATAAATAAGCACAGCTTTTTTTAATCGATGAAAATACTATATTTTAATAGATTTAGAGCTTAAGATCGACGAGCTTTCAGGCGGACAAAATGAATTCGTATTAAATTTTAAAGCAAGATAATAAAACCTTACAGAGATTGAAACAATATGAAATCATTAAAATACATCTCACTAAGTAAATATACATCGGTTGTAATGTAATCAAGATCTTCTAAGAGACCCTGTAAACGAAACGTATATGGTTCAATGCCGCTTTATAATAGAGAGTTTAAATGAATCGGATGTAGTAACATATTTGAATATCTTGTGTATATAGCCACTTTAACAAAAGTTATGCTATTTACTATTGTTTTTCCTCTGTGTTAAGTACAGGAATCAAGTACTTCAACGTAAAAATTCGCTAATTACATAACTATTTAGTCTTATTAAAAAATCTTTTGAGTTACCCTGTAAACGAACAGTAAATTCTACAATTCTGTTTTACAATAGGAAGCTAACTTAGGTCATTCGTAGCAACATTTTTTTACATTCTTTTTGAAAAGAGTTAGACCATTTAATATTTATTTGCTTCATCTTAAGTATAGGAATAAATCACTTTAAAGTGGTATACATAAAAAACTAATTAATATTTTTACACGAAATATTAAACATTTGAACTACTCATAAAAATAATTCAAATGCTGCAAACCGCGTAAAAATCAAATAATTACACAACTCTTTAGCCTTATATCAAAAGATCTTTTGTGAGACCCTGTAAACGAACCTTAAATGTTACTATTTTTTTTATAATAGGAAGCTTATTTCGGTCGACTGTAATAACATATCTTAATATCATGTGTATACGACCATTCCTAAAAGAGTTGGGTCATTTATTATTTTTTTGCTCTATGTTAAGTATAGGAATCAATAACTTTAAACTGATATAAATCAAAAACTAATTAATATTTTTACGTGAAACTTACAAAAGTTTAAACTACCCATAAAAACAATTCAAATGACGTAAACAGCGTAAAAATCTGATAATTACACATTGCTGTAGCCCTGTCAACAGTTTTTTGCTCTATGTTAAGTACAGGAATCAATAACTTTAAACTGATATAAATCAAAAACTAATTAATATTTTTACATGAAACTTACAAAGGTTTGAACTACTCATAAAAACAATTCAACTGACGTAAACCGCGTAAAAATCCGATAATTACACATTGCTGTAGCTCTGTCAACAGTTTTTGGTCTGAACAAGATTTAAAAAGTGCAAAAAACAGCACTTTTAAAATCGCATTTACTGAAAACCTATTCGTCGGATTTTGCTTTACTTTTGATTTCTTAGTCACGTGTCACGCCCCATTCCTTAGAATCAAGAATTTTGTTTCTATCATAAATAGAATGCGAGATATAGATGTGTTAAAAACCCGTTTTGTCCCGTCTGCAAAATATAAACTAGACAGAGTGCTAAAAAAAATTTTGTAAAATCGTTTGGCATCCATTGGCGGAAATTCCTTTCATTTACGGTTCAATGCATTGCTGTTTCTTATGCTTGGCGAGAAACTCTGTCGAGTTTCTATGATCACAAATAAACATATAAAATAAAATAATTAAATAAATATAAAAAAATTGCATACATCAACAATACCATTATACAATGGAGCACTGTTTAACTGTTTTCAAACGATAACCTTGAACCTCTTTGTGATGAGTGCTGTGTATAAGTGACATATAGGAAGTATATAATTTAAAAAAATTTCTATCAGCAATTTTGAACTGTAAATTTGGGCTTATTTAATCACAGAACTTTTACAATTAAATTAGGCAAAGATTTTTATTTGGAATTGCAGGTATCAAAGATAAAAAATCATACATGGGACATTCATTGCAAAGGGGTTAAAAGAGTATAAACAAAAGTATGTAAAACTAGAAATTCACTACAATATATTTAATGGTATGTAATGATGTAAAATATACTAAGATGTGTTGAAATCATTACCTAAAATTCACTGTAATACTTTTGAAAGTGATTTCATAGCAGATTAAAGCAAAACAATTATAAAAAAGGTTGCTTTTTCACTTGCTCTTTTTTTCTTTCTTTTTCTTTTAGGTTTATAAAAGATGTGTATATATATTAGAAAATCTGTTTTTTTGTTGACAGATTTTAATTTAGTGCCGGATATCTTATGGTTAATCTGACTTTATAGTTGGACTTATGTAATCATGTCCATGCATAGCCAAACAGGGTATTTGAGCAAATATGATTTCATCCAAGAGCGTTTTTTTTATTTAAATCCTTTAATGATATTCACATTCACTTTAACGTTTAGCTTACGGGAAACAAATTCCTTACATATGCGTTAACTACGGGAGAATCTCAAAATTTCAACCCCCTTCTCTAATGATTCTTCACCGCAGGTGATCAGAGTATGGCAATCACTAAGCAACCAGTAGGCACATCTGGTAATCATTAGTGGGTAGTGGGAGCGTTGGGGATTTTATTTTCCCTGAAAGAAAGGTGGGTACCTGAAGGAAGTAATTTTTTGTTTGTAAATAAGTTTTAAATGATATACTGCGATGAAAATTTTCTTTTTTTGTCATGATTCTTGGAATGATTTTTTTCTGTGATTACGTTTAGCAGTAACTGAGTGTAAACCAAATAATAATAAATAGATCATTTTCAGTATCTAAATTTGCATGCAAATATGAACCTTATTTTAAAAATACAGCGCTGTGAATTATCTTTATTCGGTGAAGTAAATGTAATTAAATTCGAGTGATTGTGTTTCATAGCAATTGAGTGTAAATCAAATAATAATAAATTGAGAATGTTCTTATTCAGAAATTATGTAATCGAAAGGCGTTTTCTATTTTTGGTAAAGAAAAAAATTTCTTTGAGAAAATACTGTCAAAGTTGGTGGTTTAAATAGAATTTCCGGACGCGGTAACGCGGGAAAGGGGGGAAATGGTCGTCATGTGACAATAATCGTTTTCACTCGATAAGTAATTTATTTACGATTTCCAATCATTTCCATAGTCAAATCTTCCAATTTTATTTTTTTACGTTAGAAAAGAGTTAGAAAATGAGTCAGAAAGTTTCACATTGTTCAGCAAGGAATTTGAGAACCACCTTAAGTTATTACTTTTTAGTTTGTGAATTTCACACACCTTAGTTTTTAGGGTTCCGTGAAGTCGCCCGACCACTTTTACAGCCATATCTGGATGTTAAAAAAAAAAAAAAAAAAAAAAAAAAAAGGCGGCATTTTTCGGTTTAGAAATGGCAAAATAACGAGGGAAAATAATTTGGAAGGGAAGGGGGGGGGGGGGGTAAAAGCAAGGACGGTTTTAGTAGACATTTCACCATGAGTGAGATTTTTTTTCTGCACCTCAACAATTGACATATTCTAAAAAAAACAATATATATATATATATATATATATCAAGTTATGACTAAGTATTTTATTTTGTGAATTTTCCACTCCCTTGTTTTTCTTGTCCCAGGCTGTCACCTGACCTCGCCCCCTTTAACACTAAACATGGATGTAAAAAAGTAATAGTAATAGAGAAAATGAGAGAAGATAACTAAAAAATCCCTTGGTGTGGTAAACTAAATGTTAAAAGGCAGGAGAAAGCCTTTTCAATAAAAATATAAAAGAAAATAAGATTAAATATGTACTTTTTTGCGCATGTTGTGCTATTTTCCAATAACTCAACGTAGTTTTTCCCGTAAGGGGAGGGATGTAATAGCGCTCTGTTGAATTTCAATTATGTCTTTTTAATTTTAAAAGCATACCTTTATGATTTTGCGTCTAAGTAATTTTTATTGTTATTTTCCTCACCCCCAAAATAATAATACATAAGCGGGCAACAACACTTTAAATCATATTGATATTAGTTGATATTGAAGTATTTTTTTACTCGAGAATTACTGAAGCGATTTTAAAATGGATGTAAAAAATTGTAATAATAATAAAAAAGGCATTCTCTACAATTTTTGGTATTTGTTAAACTATAAATGGATCCTTTGCAAAAAATAAAAATAAAAAGTGCAATCGCTACGCGATTTCGCATATTTAATTTTTTTAATTTTACTTTATTACTTGACAACTTTATTAAAAAAATGAATTTTCCAAAAAATCTCTTATAATAAAAAAATAAAATATTGAAATCGCTTTAGATGTTTTCGAGTAAAAGCATACGCCAATAACACTTGTTCTTTATAGGATTTGGAAATAGCTGTTGTCTTCTTAAACTTAAAGTGCTTAGGACTTTCATTCGCCCGTTCATTTACATTTTTTTTTTAAATATTCATGTATTTGAAAAAATATATAAGGAATTATTAATGTGACATTTATTATTTTCCGCATAAAAACTAATATTTTATTCGAATCAGACGATTGCGGAATAAATTACTTGTAAATGGCTATAGAATTTGATTAATTGTTAATGCCATTCTTAAACAGGCAAAATACATTTGCATATGCAGGATATAAACATAATTATTTAGTTCGTGTTTGCGCATACAATTAAACGTTTCATAATATGTTTATACTGTGCAAAAACAATTATTTTTATTTGATTAATTTTAAATTAAGAAATGTTTCAAAATAAATTGTATTTTTATTTAATTATTAGTATGTATAATCATTTGATTTTTGCTCAGTTTAATAAATAATTTTAAGACATCTAGTATATTAATGTCAATTAACTTAAAAAAAAAAAAAAAAAAAAAAAAAAGAAAAAAAAAGACACTTATTCTTCTAAGAACAAAAAAATATCCGAAAAAGTGAGATAGAAAAAGCTTGAGGACGTATGAGTAAACACTGTTTACTTTCTTTACTGCGGAAACTTCCCCCTCGTTTCCCTAGAATAAAAAATATCTTCCCTACATAATTTCCCTTCTCCGATACGCAGTCGGACCCCTGTTGAGCTTAACGCTCTTGATTACTTCCTGCACGCCATGTTTGAGGGGTGGAAGTTTTCGGGATGACAGTAATCCCAACCCCGTATTTTTCAGCATTCTTTTTCTTGGGATTACGGTAATCCCCCCGTAAGCAAAAGGTTAAAGGACATTTTATTATAGTCATAATGGTAATTCATGGTAGTGGACAGTGGCGTAGTTGTAAACAAGCACTCACTGGCCAATCAGCATTTACTCCAAATGATGAGACATAAAGAAACAAACAAGACTTGTTTATGTTGTGGCAATTAGTAAAATTAGTGGTAGTAATGCCCAACAGAAAGCTGGCTTTGCAAATAGTACTGCAATTCTCCATAATACTTCCCTTCACATGCTGAATATTTTGTAAAAATTCCATTAAAAAAAAAAAAAAAAACAATTTTGTGAAAGGTTTATAAACAGACACAATTTTCAGACCACTGATTAGATTCACAGTTATTAAGTATTTTAAAATGAGCAGATATCCGGTGTTATCTCCAAATTGATATCTGCTATACGTTTAAGATTCTGAATGATTAATAATAAATTTTCATCATTTTTTAAAAGATTTATTGCAATTCAGAATTTTGTCTTATTAATACAAACCAATCTACATTTACAGTTGCTACTTTGAAAGTTTAAATATTAAGTTTTTATTAGTATAAATGCATATTTAACATTATTTTGAAGTTTGCTTTAATATTACTTCTCAGCTTCTTGTCTACTTTTGCTTTATAGTTACTTATTTATTGTTTTGATTTCATTTGTAACTTTATTGAAAGTAGTAAAAGGTATCCCAAAATGAACTGATATTTTTAATTTGTTACCATTTTTATTCCAGTTAAATCAGAGTACAGATTTTTATTTGTTGTTATCTGTAACCTTTCAGGTTAAATTATGGGAAGGTACATAATCAAACAACACATGGAAATTGGAAAAATTCACTTTAAAAATGGTGTGAAGTATGCCGAGACTGTTTGCATATGTTAACTGAGCTGTATTGATTAATTGATTCATAACTGAAGCACAGCAAGTTTGCTTGTGTGTATGAAATTCAGAGAACTTATTGTACTACACAGCTGAAAGTAGCTTTTAAGAAAACACCAAATAATAATAAAATAAAAACTATAAAAGCATAATATAGAAAAATAAAATAACACTGATGTTTTTAATAGATTGCATGATCGATTGAAATTCATGAAATTTTATTTTAAAAATGTCATGCATAATTTATTGTAAATTAAAAAGACACTATAATTCGAAGCATTTTGGAATCAATGACTTCTTCAAGATAATTTTCTGCAAATGATCAATATTTAAGGATGAGTCAAGCAACAAATCAGTCAATTTTCTTACATGAGAGCAGCAGACATATGTTAGTTCAAGTGAGAATCTGTTTCTACCAATGTCCACAACTTTTTTATCAAGTGTAAACCCCTGCGATCGATGAATACTTATGGCATATGCCAGGGACACAGGATCACACACAAAGTTTGCATTAAAAATATACGACTTCTAATTATTCAGGGCACAGATTGAATTTAAAAATCAGTCCATGTTGTTACTTATGTTATTATACTAAGATCAATGTTTGTAGTAAATTACATTGTAATTGATCAACCCATTGCTGAAAAACAGGTTCCTTTCATTAACAGATTGAAGTAGATAACATAGGTAGCTTTGCATGCATTCGGCGTCAAGCATTTTCAATTAAAACGTCAGTTCATTTTGGAATACTCTTTATGTTTTTTATACTTACTTTTTAAAAATATTTCTCTTTGTCTTTAACTTTAGCATTCCAATTGGTGAGAGATTAAAAATTACTAAGGAATCTATTAGGCATGGTGAATCGTCTGGTGGTAACAAAGTTGTCTCTTTTAAATTAAAGAAGGTAAACTCCTCTTTTAGTTTTATAATTTTTTAAATATATATTTTTTTAGGATTTGTATATTTATTTTTAAATGAAAAATGGTATTTAGAACAATGTGTCATTGTATAATAACTGCATTAATGTAAAAATATATTTTAAAGAGGTTACTTTTTAAGAAAAGTTTATAATGTGCATGATAGAAACTATATTGTCCAGTTATTTATAAATATTTAATTAATTTTTTCGAAGGAAATTTTCAACTTATCAAATTAAGTTATCACTTTATGAACAGAGAATTAAGTGCATCAGTAATCTTTAGAAATTATTAATTGCTAAATTTAAATTCCATTTTTAACTATCTACAAAAATGATGCATACAAAAATGAATGCATTTTATATATATATAAATATATATATATATATATATATATATTGAACTTTGGTATCTTGAACATCTTTATCTGAAATTCCTTGGTGTCTTAGATAAATAAATACTCCCTTTCAAAATTACATGAATGTATTTTTCCAAAGCAGGCTTGAAACATTTCTGTTGAAACCCATATGTTGAATGTCAGAAGGTGTATGTCTGATACAAAAGTTGTTAAAAAGGGTCTAGATTAGGGGTGCACAGCCTTTTTAAGCAAAGGGCCACTTACAAAAATGACTGGGTTGTCGAGGGCCACCATCAGAATTTTTTTGTTTCGAGGAGGTGTGATCGGGTGGGGGGGGAGGAAGGGATCCAATTAAAAAAACATAAATTTCGGAAGGTAGATTTAGCCCCCTAGATTCCTTCCTTCCAGTCAACGTATTCAATTCTGTTGGCAATGATATATCAACAATTTACGTTTGTATTTATCCAAGAGATATATCTAAGATTATTTTCAAAGAGTATTTGAAGGATTAAATTTAGCTTTAAAGATTGCCAGTGCCGAAAAAAATTCTACTTTCATGAATGAAGGTAGAGAGGAGGAGAAACATATATTATTCTAAATTGTACTTCTTAACATATTCAGTCATAAAATGTGGATATCAAAGGGGTGCACAACCTTTATAAGAGGAGGGGCAGTCACAAAAATCACTGGATTGTCGAGAGCCAACATCTATAGGGAGGACAAAATTTTGTTTCGGGCAAGGAGGGGATGGGGGTCAGCCTAAAAGTTCATAAAAATGGCTAATTTTAAAAGGAGGGTTAACTCCTTATACTGAACCACCTCCTTAGTCAGCATAACCCAATTCAGTTAGAAAGGATGGAAAAAACTTTTTCCCATGTGTGATTAACAATATTCATAGTTTTTCCTAGTGATTGACGAAATTCACGATTATTACGCAGACGTTCGGTGAAATTTGCGATTTTTATGCACCCGATCGATGAAATTTACAATTCTTTTCACATCTGATCGGCGAAAATTGCAATTTTTCACACCCGATTGGCAAAATTTGCGATTTTTACGCGCCCGATTGGCAAAATTGGCAGTTTTTACGTGCCGATTGGTCTAGATCTTGATATATAAAGGATTTCATGAAAGTATGTATTACTCTTGCATTTTGTGGGACATAAACAGGTGTTTACTATTTTACAAAAAAATTTAGGTGCTAGAAAACACCAGAATTTGTTACTGGATTATTTTTGCTAACATAATGTCATTATTATACACATTATGATTCTTTTATTTGACTAATTAACAAAAGTTGTACTTTGATTTAAAAAAAAAAAATGTAGCATAGCTGATAAAATCAGTAAATTTAGCAACAGTGGAAAAGTTATTGGAGTTTTGATTGAAACCTAAAAATTTCAACGTCATTTTGAAATTGGCTGTACTACATAGCACGATTTTATGTAAGAGAAAGACACAGCTCTTACAATTTTTACAACATTTGTTAATGATGATGCTTTAAAAATCTGTTTTATCTCTAACCAACATTGATATTTTCCAGAGTAAATAAAACCTCTTTCATTAACAATTTTATTTTATTTTTATGCTGATCAAGCAAAATATAGTTAAATTGTATAATGAGTCAGTTTAGTTTTCTGAAAATCATCTTGTTTGTATATTAAAAAAAGTAATTTTTTTTGAAAAAGTCACATGAGGGAAAGAAGTCAGGGGAAATGATGTGGGGAAGTTAAAAAAAAGTTTAAATACTAGTCACTTTTTAAAATCTACCATTTTTAATTTAAAATAAATAAATCAGTGATGTCGCTAGGCTTTTGAAATCTTGGGTCTATGGGACCCAAACACTTTCATAAACTGGGCCCTCCTTTTATAAATAAGACATATTCAATGTATTTAATATGAAATGTGCCTCTTTTGTATTTTTTCAAATGAAAAAGTTTGAATCCCAAAGGATCCACCACAATTTTTTTAATTCATCCTTTCTCCATTTTTTTGCTTAAATGATGCACTACAGCACATCACAGTTTAATGTTTCATATTTATTTATATTAGCATGCCTCATGTGTTCAAGTATGTATGAATTGTTGCTCTAATATTTATTACAGATGCAACAGATTTTAATTTGACGAGACACTGGATATCCGGCATAACATGGCCACACTATGTTTCAATCTTTCCCTTTTTTATTTGTATTTATTTTTAAAGAAATTAATCATGGGTTTAGATTATCTAGCTAATACTATGTATTTTTTCTTTAATCTTATTTTTTAATTTTCTGTTGACAATTGTTTAAGTTTCAGCACCAATATTATAATTACATCTTTTTAAATTATTAGTTATATATGACCATCAGCTAATTAGTTTAGTAATAGTAAATTATGTTTATGAAAAAAACTTATACCTGAATACATTTGGAAGAGAATATTTAGTTCTTTTATCTTTGATTTTTTCATTAACAAGAGTATATTCAGGCTGTAAAATACCCTTATTGCTTTTTACCACTTAAAAACAAGTTTTGTGTTCTGATAACAGAAAACTTGTTCTTGCTAGTTGCTACTAATATAGCCGATTAGTAACATAATAACAAAATTTATAATATAATAGCAAGTTAAGATATTAATTTAGTCATATCCAGTGGTTGGAGTATCATAGTTGAGATTTATTCCAACAGAGCGAAAAATGCCGGGACCAAGACTCAAACCTGGGTACTTTGGCTTGCCGTGCCAACGCTCTTCCTACTGAGCCCCTTTTTTATTTTTATTTAATTTTTAAAGAAATTAATCATGGGTTTAGATTATCTACCTAATACTATATATATTTTTTTTCATTCTGACATGGCAATCCAAAGTACTCAGGTTCGAGTCCTGGTCCCAGCATTTTTCGTTCTGTTGGAATAAATCTCAATTATGACATTCCAGCCGTTGGATATAATTTACCTAGTTGAAAATACTTTTCTCTGTTCATTATGATATTAATTTAGTAATAGTAGATTATTTTCATGGAAAAAAAAATTAAACAATGTATTTGTAACAGAATTAAAAAAAAATATCTTTATCTTCCCTTTTTTTTCTTTAACTTCATTCTGTCCATTGCTTTACCTTATAAAAACTAGTTTCACGTTGTGAGAACAGAAAACTTATTCTTGCTTGCTACGAACATAGCAAAAAGAGGTTCTACTTCTCTGATAAGTCATTCTCCCATTTTTGTCCTTTTTAACTGTGCCTATTTGTCATATCCAAGTACATATTGTGTGAATAATTATAGTTGTTCACTTGTTTGCTCATGTATAGGTTTAGAAACACAATTTGTCATAAATAGAAATAAATTATTTTGTTTAATAAATTAATAATGCATTGTATTTTACAAGAATAAACTATTGGCTGTATATTCTGGAAATTTTAACAATGAGTTCAATGAATGACTCTAAAAGCATAGTATGGCCTTATAATTTCTGGCTGAATGTATAATCATAATATCCAACTACTGCCAATTATCTGGTATACTTGCCGGATACAGTATGTTCGCCAGATATCCATTGAATCCCTTAATATTTATATTAAAGATTTTATATATCTGTATATACTCACACAAAAGTATTAAACCATCCTTCATCATTGACAATACAATATATACATCAAAGCCATAATAAAGCAAAAACAATCTTATAACAATCCATTAATTTTGAAACTGCATTGTATGTTATTTACATGAGAATGCAACATTGCATAAAGAGCATGAATTTTCATTTATAAAACACGGATTTTAAATTTGGTGCATTTCTACTTTTAAGTATATTAATAAAAATGTATATATATATATATATATATTTTAATCTAATTGATTCCAAAGCAACCCAGTTCGGTTTAGGTTAAATGACTGAAACAGTCATGTCATTATTTTCAGGATATTATTTTGTTCTTATAATTTAAAATCGTACTTAATTAGACCTGAGATTTGTTTTCTATCATTGTCCTGTAAGAAAAGAAAGCTTTACCTAATTAATTCTCATAATATAAGAGCATGCTTTGAAAAGTTTTTTTATAGCCTTTATTTAAATTCCTTCGCTTATGCTTTCTAATAATTTTTATGAACTGCTCAGCTAAATCTCCACCAAAAGTATCTCCAAACCATAATGGGGTGATTAAAAAAGCAGAAGCTTTCTGAAGCAGCATTTATAGATCAGTGCACAGATTATATTTTTAAGTACACTAATAAAAACGTGTTTTTTTACAAACTTTTTTTTTTGTCCTATTTGTTTATCTAATTGATTCCAAAGCAACCCAGTTTGGTTTAGGTCAAATGACTAAAGCAGTCATATCATTACTTTCAAGATGTTATTTTTCCCTTGTAACTTTAAATCATCCGTAGACTTGAGGTATGTTTGGGATCATTATTCTGTTAGAAAAGAATTTCTCATAATAAAAGAACATGCTTTGAAAAGTTTTTCGTAGCCTTCTTTATTTAAGTTTCTTTGTTTATAATTTCTAATAATTTTTATGAACTGTTCAGCTAAATTTCTACCAAAAGTAGCTCCGAACCATAATGGAGTGATTAAAAAAAACAGAAGCTTTCTAATACAGCATTTATAGATCTGTGCACAAATTATGATTACAGAATATTCTTATATCCCCCCTCCCTCCCCTTTGTGCAAAAGCCAAGACTATGTATCTTTGTAAGGGGTGCCTGATCAAATCCTTTCAGTTTAGAGCCTGGATAACTGTTTCTTTTGATTATCTTCCTTGTTCATAACTTGTTCTATGTATTATACCTGCAGATATTAAAAAATATATATGTGTTACAGCCTGTCTGTCTGTTGCGAATGCCATTCTTGGAGGTTTTTATGGCATTTTCAACAATTTTTCATGTTGGTATCCTTTCTTAAAAATAATAAGACAAAATAATCATGCATCAAGCATACATTATAAAACACTGTCCAACGCATTCAGAATACTGTTACAAAACCTTACCGTTTAATAAAATAAAATAAAATGCTTAAGTTTAAACAATTTCTTACTATGCAAAAATGTAGTTAAATTTAAAAATGCATAACCGCAATTGCAAACACGCTTCTTTAAATCATCCTTAATTAGACCTGAGGTATGTATGGGATCATTATCCTGTTAGAAAAGAAAATGTTTTCTAATCAATTTCTCATAATAGAAGAGCATGCTTTGAAAAGTTTTTTGTAGCATTCTTTGTTTAAGTTAAATAGACAGTACTGTAACCGAATTCTTTTGTATGTCCCTGTAAATGAGCAATAAATGCTATACAGGCAATATTCTATAGTAAGCAAGCATCTTGTAGTGCGCCTCAGTGATGTATATCAATTTCAATATGTTTGAAATAGTGTAACATGATTAAAAAACACTGGAAACAAATTTTCCCCCATAGGGCATAATGAAGTGGAATCCTTTTGAGTGCCCCTGCAAATGAACTATAAATGCTACACATTTCATTTTCAATACCAAACATGCCATGGTAAACCTCAGTAACATGTATCAATTATTAATTACATGGCAACCTGAGTGTATTTATGCAAGTAAGAGCACAGGCAGATGGCCAGACAAACCGAATTAATGAACACTTTTCAACTATGTTAGAAAGTGTTTAAATTTCATTTTTAAAGAGGCTTTTTTTGCATGATTTTTTATTACATGAGAAATTAAGGCTTTCGGCCCTTCCCTGCAAAAGTGTTTAGATACCCTTTCCTGCTCAGAAAATGCAACGCTAAATTTACTATGATTATGTTTTCCTGCATGTTTTTACATGGGATCCTTGCATCGTAAGGTTCTTATGGTTCACAGTGTAAGACATATATATGTATCATGTAGATAAATGTATGTGTATACCATCATTATCACATTGACATAATATTGTTGCATACTATATGCAATAATGTGAATAATAGTGCTCTTTATTGTTTGCCATCATTTGAGGTGCACCCCCAGCTTACTGAAAGGTTGGACAAGCCTGTATTTCAGAGTATGTATTAAATGTTCAACTAATTTTTCTTTTAAAATTTAAAAATATAGATTGAAATATATTTCAACATGCATATAGATTTTATTTAAAACTGTAATATTATTTCCTGATGTTAAAATCAAATCATTTGTGCAAATTTATATAAAAGTTGAATAACAATCATAATCAGGTGAAGTTAGGCAATTTTAAATTGAAAACTTTAGTATAAAATCTAGAAAAACAAAAAAATGCTGAAAAATGTCAGAAAGCATTTATAAAAGTCAGGCATTTTGTTATTATTTTTTTTTTTTTCAAGATTAGTGTAGGAGCACTGAATTGTTGTTGAACGGTACATATAATATTTTAAATTAAAAATATCTGTCACACGATATCCATAAATCATAATTGCATAAAGACTGACTATGCTCAGAATTCTGAGTCTACATCATGGTTTGAAAAATGTATATTCAGCATAGAATAAGTTGAAGTTATTCTTTGATTGAAGCCAATTATAGTTTTTAATATGATTTGTTCATGTATTTTTTTACACTTGATTTTAAAATGCAAACAAATGCTTTTAATTATTTTTTCTTTAATGCTTTCATTTTTTCTTATTTAAATTCTAGACTGAAAAAATTAGTAAAAGGGAGCAAGAAAGAAAAGACCATCTGAAAGAAAGAGCAAAATATAGAAGGCCAGTAAAATACTTACCGAAGAAGTGATTTGTTAATATATATATAGATCTTCTATTTAAATTATTCCTGTATATATGGATCAACATCACAAGCCTTTTTGTATATATCTTACACTAGATGATGTATCTTAAATCCATGAAAGAAAAAAGCAGAAATATTTATAAATAATTTTTTTTTTTTTTTTAAATTCATTCATTATTTCTGACTTTTAACATAGGCACTTACTGCACACAACGGCCACATTTCTCTATCAAACTGTACTATAAATGATCAAATAAAAGAGTTGCTTCTTAATTTTGTCTAACACATAAGATAGTAGCGCAATAGCATTCACATCGTATTCAGCAATGCGGAAGGACTTTCCAGGTGAAGGTTCATATTACTATAAAATACATGGTCGAATTCACCATTTCGTTTGATTCAAGGTTCATTTGTAAAATGGGCTACGCAACGAGCATAGCCTGTTAGTAAAATAATAAAATAAATCTCAATTTAAATGCAGGCATGAAATTGTAAATCTCTCTTAGCAAATAAAAAGTCTGTAATCTAATTTTCAAATGTTATATTTTAAAATCTCATTTTCGTACCAATATTGTTATTTATTTTTTGAATGTAAATGTCACTTAACATTACATTAAAAATTTCATTTTTTGAATGAAGACGTTCATGGTTTTTGAACAAAGCTTTTTTTTTTTTAATGTATAATTCTAAAGTCCTGAAACAATTTTATTGCAACTTCCTTATCAACAGGTAACTGCCAAATGATAAAATCCATCTCAGCGTCAGTAATAAATGTATGTTACAGCTTAATAATAAATATTTTCTATTTGGAATATTAAAAATTAATAATTTGTTTAGAGATTATAAATTGAAAGGAAGGGTGAAAACTGTCCCAAATTTTCGTCTTAAGTTCCGTGATTCATTCATGATTTGGTTCGTCTTTTAAATGATGGAAATGTGAATTAAGAATGGTACTTTTAAATTTTAGAAAATATCTTGATTCCTAGTCTAGAAGATCAAAACCGAGATAGTGATGTTATATTTATGTATAAGAATGTTTCATATAGGTTCCGAAATTTTCTTAAATAATATCCCTCAAATGGAATGGCCAGCATGCAGTTTACATTCCAATTCTTTTGAAAATACATAGTATATTTTGAAATAAATGGTATTTAAGCTGCAGCCAAGGTCAACATAGTAACTCCAGATTAAAGGACTCCGAAAAGAAAGCTTGGGCCAGGCATCAATCTAGTCGCGTACCTAGGATTTAATTTCGAGGGGGAAAAGGGGAGGGTAGGTGACTTAAACTTTGATAATGTTCTCAGCCTTGCTAAAAGCATTGGATTTTGTCATAAACAAAAATCATGTTTGACAATAAGGCCATAGCTAGAGGGAATGGAGGGGGGGGGGGGTGCACGTGGCCAATCTCGAGAATCCTCCACGCCGGAATAAGTTGATAAGTGTTCCTTTCATGTACTTTCATTTAAAAGAAAGGCATTGTAGCTTAAAATCTATAAAATTATCTCTTCTCCCTCGAAAGTACATTCTGGTTACGATCTTGTTTGATAACAAATTAATATTGCCTGGGGCAATTTCAAATAAAAATATGTCTACTTCAAGATCAATTCCTAACTACTGGCAAGGCATGCGGAGCACTTTCCCAGGGCCCAAAAATTTCTGGTGTTCCAAATAAATTTTATTGTGAAATATCTTAATATAATCAGAAAGAAACTTCTAGATTCATTACATAACTTATGTAAGTTAAAATTTTCAGTGTCATCATAACTGTATTTTTATTTTTTCTGTATATTTAAAGTTTTAATTATTTCATAACACATCCAAAATATTTTAGGTTCTTTGTTTTTAAATATGTTTTAAAATTTTAGACGAATGTTTTAATTTTATAACTATATTACCTATACCTAATACAATCGCATTTTCTTTGGGATTCGTAGGATTTTCAAGTTCGTGCAGCATTAGATGTTCATGTTTAGTGTTCATGTTTATTTAACGGCACTAGCCGCCACTGGCGACCAGTTTGGTCTCCCTTAAATGTATGTTAAGCATTGTAACACGCATTGATATTTTTTGTATTATTTTAGTTTGATTCCATATTATTTACCATTTTGAATGATGGGTATTTTTATTAGCTGGGAGCAAATGATAAATCGCCAAATATTGCTCCCGTCACCACCATTCATACTGCATTAATTTAATTTTAAGTTATAAACCTGTCACTCATTTCAATTAAAATACTTAGCTTTAATTTAAAATACTTATATTACATACAATTTAAAATACATGCCGTTCAAACTTTTCATTTAAAATAGAAAATAAATAAATAAATAAGAAATAATATCATAAATCAAAATATTTGATTTAAAAATCAAAATATATTTTCTAATTTGCACACGTGAAAAATAAAAGCTTGTATTGGCGATTTAAAAAATGATATTGGTGAGATTTGCGCAAATTAAGATAAAAAGCACTTAATGATGTTATGTATTTTGTAAATGTATATTAAATTACTATTTTGAACGTGATTGGTCATAATAATATTAAATCTGATTGGTGATTACCAATCATTTTCCGTGATCTCTCTTCCTGGCAAGTATAATACATAAATACCAAATTAACTGAGAATTCGTTTCGAAATTTCATTCATTAAATATGATTACATGAGTTCAACTTACGTCAAGAAAAGATCTGGAAGGAAGTTGAGATGTATAGCGCAGAATTATGGTAAACTTTGACTGTCTCGTCTCAATGGTGAGATTTTTTTTTTTTACATCTAAGCAGCGGTTCAAAAATTCATTCGCGGATAACTTGCTTTACGAACGATTACCTCCATGGTTTGATATTTTAAACATTCACGACAAAATAATCTTTTTTTTTTTTTTCGTTTACTTTCATGGGTAGAGAAATTGAACTGCATCCTATTTCAACTGAAGTTATTTGCAGAATATTGAATAATTGAACGTTAAGTCATCTTTCAAATATTAGTTTATTTCGAACAATCTTTCTAAAAATGTAACTTTTATGCAGTGTAATTCGAAAAAATAATTTTGAATAAAAATGGCCGCCTGTTATATGAAAAAGTGAAGCGGACATCCCGGATCTGTTGATGACAGTCACATGACTTACACTTTTATTATATAGATATTTGAGCCTGTCGTGTTAATATTTTATGAAGAAATTTCAATGCTAATAATAGTTTAACTTCAGCTCACAATGATTCTCATTCTTTCAGTTATAATGTAGTAATACGTAGTTATATTTATACACTTCTCAATTAGAATATTTGTAAAAACGTGATAATCTAAGATGTTCTGAGAGGGGCTGTCAATCGTTGCCTTCTTATCCCAAGTCGAAATTCATGCTGGTATTTGTTTGCTAGATTAGCATAAAATGCTGTATCCCAGCAAGTAAAATAGCATAAAAAATCATAAAAATTTGCTTGTTTAACCAGAATTACCAGCGAGTCATGGTATGTATTGACCTACTTTATTGCTTGGCCAGCATACATAATCCAGCTTGTGTTGCTTGAATATGTTGCTGGCCCAGCAGCAATCAAGACAACCACCTACTTGAAAAAGCATATAACAGCTCGTTAAGGTAACTACCTCTCCATGCTTTGGAAGAAGCTTAAACAGCAAATAAGCATAAAATGCTTGTATAAAGCTTGTCATGCTATTGCTGTGTAAGGTAGCTATGTAGCATTTGATGCTGGCTAGCATTATAAAGCATATAATAGCATGGAAATCTAGCAAACAAAGCAATACATATCAATGACTAGCCTATTTTTGTTGCTGGTACTAGCATGAATTTCAACCTGGGATGGCTTCAGTTAGTTTCGGTTTCTTCTTTGGTCGATAGGCCTTGTATAGTGCGTCTCAAAAGTATATGAACAGTCTATTTTTTTAATTAACAGTTCAAAAATTGAAGCAATAATGAAGGAAAAGTAATTAGCATATGGAATCATAACATAAGTTTGATACAATACAGAAATATCATGTTTATATCACATATTGCTTGTAAAAAAATAAATTTCAAAATAAGCTGTCCCAAATATACACTCAAGGGCCAAAACATTATTACCACCCCCACATTTTGCAATGAACTCGCCTGGATGACGTGGAAGGTACGTGATCAGGTAGGAGTGGTATTTAACTGCTGCTGGAGAGTCTGAGGAATCATTCTTGGGCAATTTCATCGTTACGGACGTAACAATTGCAGACTTCAAACACACATAATTACAATTTCGTTTGATAAAAATATGCAATTTTTTTTCTAATGTACAATTTGATGTTATTTATGCTATCCTAACTTTGCATAAAGATTCCTTGATTACAAAAAATAACAAAAAATAAAAAGTACCTGTTACAGACGTAACTCAGAAAACAGGCAAAATCCTACACTCGTATACAATTGCAAATATTTCTGTGAACTATTCAGGATTTTTGAAAAATTTCTTTTGAGTACTTGTTCTAGAGACTCTAAGCTTTCTAAAATCATAAAGTTTTTGTAGATTTTATTTGTGTAATTTATGACAGAGATAAATATTTTTGTTACGGACGTAACATCTCTGATACGTGAAATGCCCCAAGTATATAAAATCATGGATACACACAAGATTTTTGTTAGGGGAGGACAGTACTATCAATTAATAGTCTCTTAATATTTAAAGTTATATCTTACTCGTTTAAAAGATTTAGGGGGCAAGGCACATCACCAAAGTGGAAATACGTAATAAATAAGTAAATGCATCTAGAAGTAAAAGCACATTGTATGAAAAAATTAAAGTTAATGAAATAAAACTTTAGAAGGATCTAATTCGAAATTTATTTTTTAAATTCCTGATAAATTCATCGGAAAGACATAAGAAATAAGTCTAATTCTGGGAAGGTCATTTTTTCCTGTGAAACTGTACAGATTCTACAAGTACTTTATAATTTGCATTTTATCTATGATTGCAAACACCTTTTACCACTTTATTATTAAACATATTTATTACCAGATTTCTTTAAAAAATTGACAGTAGCTTTTCATTTTGTAAGATTTTCAATAATTTGTCCAACAAATTGTAGAACACTTTGTCTGTCTGACTTAAACTCAGCTAGAGTCCATTTGCCAAACTGAATTTAATCATTTCTGGTGATAATAGATTTTGTTGGTAAGTTGGTGATGTTGTCAGATTATTTTTAAAACAAAAACATTTTCTTTTTTATGAGATGTTTTAGAAAATCTAACAGCATTTATGCGTTCTGTTCGAACACAATGTATGTCATCGTTGACAAATGCGGTTATAGATTTTACTTTTTGTCATACATGATGCTTTATCATTCATAAGACTCCATCAACAGCTCTTTTGGCATGAAGTGTAGCCAAAAAAAAAAAAAGCCAATTAAGGTATAAATTGTAATCTGTTATTCCATATCTTATGTCATAAGAAGTGTATTTTTGTTTAAAATGTTGTGTGGCACTATCAGAGAAAATATCAACATATTAAAGTTCTGGAAGCTTTTCTTTTAGGTTTTCAAACAATTTGCTATTGAATGCATGAACAGCAATTTTATTATGATGCATGTAACCTGAAATGATTGCATAAGAAAATGTTCTTAAAACTGTGTAAGCAACTGCTGTATATATCGAGACTTGATCATTAGTCCAGTGTGCACTTTGAATTTTATCTTGTTGCATGATAAAGTAATTTTCACTAAAATCGACTTGAAGAACAAAACTTTTATGTAATACATTTTTTCTTACAATCTTCAATATAAATACTTTGTGTTTGCCTAATGAAACAATGTTTTAGAAATTAAGTAATTTTCCCTTCTAGATTATTTAAAGCTTCATCAAGAGTTCCTTCTTTCTTTTGTGATCTTTAATATTCTATCTGCCACTTGTACCATAATATCTTTTCATTTCCAGATCCATTCTGAATATTGCTTGCTATCTAAATTTTCTTTGCAGGCTTCACATGTTCTTAACATACGTACTTCATTTTATTTGTCGCATACCAGTTTTTATAATAATTCCTTGGATTTATGAGGAAAGTTGGGTGCTGTTTTACTTATGCTGCAAACAAGGAACACAGAATTTATATGATATGAACATACACACATATTAGGTGGTTGTATCAGATGAAAGAAGAACATGTTGTGGTCTAAGGGAACGTAAAATTATTAAAACAAATTCAATTTATTGCATTACTCAAAAAAAGGAAAAATCCTCCTTTGAGAGGAAAATATATATGCATTACGACAGTCTTAAAAAATAAAATTATTAAATACTTACTAATCTATTTCAAAAAAATCAAAGACAAAGTATCTGGAAATTTGTCAGTATATTAAATAATAGCCTATTGTACTTTTTTTAGTATTTAATTAGAGGTATACTTGAGCTACGGACGTAACATACTATTTTTTGTTACGTCCGAAACAAAAAATTTTACATCTGTAACACCATTTAAAAAAAAAATAAACAAGTTGAAGTGTTTTAATTTATGATAAATATTTAGTCTAATGAACTGCTAAACACACCAGAAAGGGTTTTTTATATTTTCAATTTTTTAAGCGATAATGGTAACTTTTGTTATATTTTTGTTACGGACGTAACATCAAAATTCAGTATTTTAAATTTTAAATTATAGAATTTTAATTTGTAAAAAAAAAAAAATTTTTTTTTTGCATGTTGCGGTTGTATAATGTTAGCTGTTAAAAATTTGTAGCAATTAGTTTTGTTTATTTTGCTATTCAAATTATGCATCTGAAAAATTCTGTTTTTTATTGATGTTATGAAAACCTGACAGTATCCCATTTCAAACTAAAACAAGAACGAAAAATCATGCGTCAAGCATAGATTATGTAACACTTTCCAACGTGTTCCAAAATAATTTTACAAATCATACTGTTTAATAAGCTGAAAGATAACATCTAAGTAAATAATTTGGAAAACACATAACATATTTAAAAATGTAATTTCAGGAATTTCCAACATATACAATATTTGGAAAAATATCCGAATACTTTTATTCAGCCCTGTATATGATCTATAGATTTCTATAGATACTACATAGGATGCTAAATTTTAGTTCAGTTAAGAAACGCGTAGCACAGTTTAAAATTCTCCTTCTGGAGTTTCTGTCAATAAACGGAAATGTGTTCGCGAACTTTTGTGCTTCCTTGTATATAATCTATAGAATTTATACACACTGCGTAATAAACAAAAAGTGAGTTAAATTTAAAATTGCGTTCAGTAACTTAAAACGAACTTCCAGGAATTATTGTTAACAGACAGTAGAGAATTCTTTTGTGTGTCCCTGTAAATGAACGATGACTGCTGTACACACAATATTCTGTAGTAAGCATCTTATAATGCACCTTAGTGATATATATAAATGTCAATGCGTTTAAAATAGTGAAACATTATTTAAATAAACCGCAGACGATTTTTCTCCATAGACGTAACGTAACGGAATTCTTTTGACTGTCCCTGTAAATTAACTATAAGTGCTATGCACACCTTATTCCATATTAAGCTTCTTGTAATACACCTTAGTGATATATATCAATTACAATGTGTTTGCAATTGTGTAACATCATTAAAATAAACCGCAAATGATTTCCCCCATAGACCGTAATGTAACGGAATTCTTTTGAGTGTCCCTGTAAAAAAACTATAAGTGCTACACACTTCAGTTGAAATAGGGAACATGCTATAGATAACGACAATAACATATAAAAAATGGAGGGCAATCCGAGCATATTTACGGTAGTTAGAGCACGGACAGACGGCAGACGGCCAGACAAACCGAAGTCATAAACACTTTTCAACTAGGTTGGAAAGTGTTAAAAAAAAGACCGATAAATTAAAATTTATTATAAATCTAATACTATATATTGAAAATAGACAGTTTAAGCTTTACAACAATACATAATATAGCAACATAAGTACAATATGAAATTTTGACATCCTGGTTTCACTTTTCATGGAATTGCCCTCTTGCACTTACTTTTGTGTATGATGGTAAAGGCTGCGGATCTAAACGACTTTGATAGAAGGCAGATTGTAATGGCTCGAACGCTCGGAACAAGCATTTCCGAAACTGCACGAATCGTGGGATGTTCGCGATCTACAGTTGTTAGTACTTATACAATGTTGATGAATGACGGTGAAACCAGCAGTAGTCGCCATGGTGTTGGACGTCCACACGTTATCAAAGAAAAAGGACGTCGGATATTGTCCCGCTTGGTGAAGCAAAACGGCGTCAGACAGTGGCTCAGCTGACAGCCCAATACAATGCCGGTCCAAGTAGAATTGTGTATAGGAGCACACTGTTCAGCGGACACTGTTGGATATGGGGCTACGCAGCACACGTCCCACTCATGTGCCTCTGTTGACTAAGCGTCATCACCAATTACGCCTACGCTGGGCCGGGAACATCGCGGTTGGACCAGGGATCAGTGGAAGAGAGTTGCCTGGTCAGATGTATCATGGTTTGTCATTCATCATGCTGATGGCCGTGTCAGAGTATGCCATTTTCCAGGCGAACGGTTGCTCCCTCAATAGCAGGTCATACACAGGACGGTGGTGGCGGTGGCGGTATTATGCTTTGGGGGACGTTCTCATGGGCGTCTCTGGGACCTGTGGTTGTGGTACAGCAGACCATAAACGCTACGTAGTATATGAACATCATTGCGGACCAGTTGCACCCTTACATGGCGTTTTTCTTCCCAACTGGAAATGGAGTCTTCCAGCAGGACAACGCTCCGTGTCACAAGGCTCGAATTGTGTTGGAGTGGTTCCATGAACATAATGCTTGATTCCAGTTAATGTCCTGGTCGCCGAACTCACCGGATCACAATCCGATAGAACACATTTGGGATGTCATGGAACGGCAGCTCCAGAGTTTAAATACCACGCAATATCTCGGATTTTCGTAACCATTGCTTAAACATCTGGTAAAATCTGTCTCCGGCCATCTACCAAGGACTTGTGGCATCCATGCCAAGGCGGGATGCAGCTGTGTTGCTGGCCAAAGGTGGCCCAACTCGTTATTGACAGGTGGTTATAAAGTTTTGGCTCTTGAGTGTATATGGACAATGAAAAGAATCGCTTTTATTACAACCGTATAAAAAAAATTGCATATTCTGCGTTTTGTACATGTGACGTAACCACTTTGAAATATAAAATCACTGCTCATTCTTCAGTTTTCGAATAGTTGTACAATGCTTTCCAATGTTCAATTCTCTTCAGGCTGCTATAGCTAAAATTTGGCGTCTAAATGATCAAAATGTTAATAGATTCTGATATTGCTAAACAAATGAAGCGTGGCAGATCTCGAATTTATGAAAAATTATCGAAGGGTGGCAAAGCGATTGGATAAAAGCGTTCAGGTTGATCAAGAAAAACATCTCAGCGACAAGATAGAGAGAATTTGAGAGCACATTAAATCCAAAAGATGCCTGTTCGTGAAATTGCGAGGAATTTAGCGTTTCCTATTTCGAGATCTACTGATGATCGTCGCATACAGGTAAGCAGATTTCATAAATATCGCAGAATGTGTTGGACAACTATACAGAAATTGCACCATAGAAAGACACGCGTTCTTTGGTCTGAAAAACACATGCATTGAACGGATGAATGGTTAAATATTTTTTTCAGTGACGAAACAAAATTCAATTTGGATGGCCCTGATTGCTGGCATACTATTGGCATGATCTACGACGAGAATTTCGCGAGTTCTTTAGTCGACTACAAGGAGGGGATTATTTCATTGTCTGGGACACGTTCTGTTGCAATGGAAAAACGCATATTGCTTTTCTTAATGGTAGAAAGTCCTCTGAGGATTATTAAAATGTCCGCAAAAGCAATCTACTTCAAATTGCTAACACTTTAAGACGAGAAAACTGGAAATTCCAAAAGGACAATGTGTTTTGATTAACAACTCCCACTCAGCAACAGCTTGGTTTACGCAGAATCAAGTGACTGTTATGTGTTATGGAATGGACAGCCATCAGCCCAGACTTGAATCCAATTGAAAACCTTTGGGGAGTGCTTGCACGAGAGGTGTGTTCCTGTAGCCTCCATGGTAATGAGAAAACTCGTTATTTTTTATCGACTTTTAATTTAACTAGTTGTTATGGCAACAGAAAAAATGTTCCATGGAATTGTAGAAAATAAACAAGTCGTTTGGTGAATTTTAAAAGAATGTTTTTCTTTTCATATTTTTATTATTTAAGTTATTATATATTTTAGTTTAAAAGTTTATTGTGATGTAGCAGTAGATGAATTAATTTGGACATATTATTAGTGTAAAAAAAAAACAATAAGATAAACGTAAAAGCTACAAACTGGTGACCCTTGTACGCGCACAATGCCGGACGATGAAGAACAACCGACATCTAAGGATGAAGTAGCAAAAGTAAGTGTCAAAATACCTCCTTTTTGGGCCGAAAAACCAGAAATTTGGTTTTACCAAGTTGAAGCACAATTTTCTATTTGTGGAATAACTGCCGAAGAAACTAAGTTTAATTATTTAGTTTCGCAGTTAGAACCGACATTTGTGGAAAGCTTGTGGGATATAATAAGTGATGTCAGTGCTACTAAATATACTGCTGCCAAAGAGTGGCTTCTTAACACTTTCAAAGAAAGTGAAAATAAGCGTCTACAAAGATTGCTAACGGGCATTGATTTAGGAGATTCCCATTGTCTGCATTTTTCGACTATTCAGAAATTAAAACAACAAGTAGAGCAGAGTTGGTTCTATTTACAGTCACACATTCTCTAATCACTAGTTCACAGCATGCCTGATAAGATTTCCAAGCTAATTAAAAGGAATGGGTTCAAAATTTGAATTTAAATTCAAAATACTCGAAAAATCCATATATTTTTAGGACAGCCTATTTTGATTTTTATTTTTTTACTAAAATTCTGTAAAACTTATACTGTATTTCTTTGTTGTGATAAATTTATGTTATGATTCCATATACTTATTTTTTTCATGATTATTGTTTCATTTTTGGACTGTTTCAAAAAATCGCCTGTCCATAAACTTTTGAGACGCACTGTAGACAGCCTCAAAAAATTTTCTGCGGATGGTTCTTGTGCTCAAAGCAATTCCCTGGTTACCTACTGCAGCTTTCAACTGTCTTGAAGAACTTTTCTGCTATTTCGGCTTAAAATCAGTAAAACACTTATCCGTTGTGAAGAAATCCGTTTACTTCCATATCGTCTGCCTCCTCTGTTCGGTGCTCCATTTCCTTTCAAATTGATATTTTTCTTTATCCTTACTACAGTTTTTCGAGACACAGAAAGTCTATTGCCAATTTCAGCTTCATGTCAAGTTAGAAATTTGCAAGAGAACCTGAATCTGTCTACGATTTTTTGAAGAAATGTCTTTCCTGCCACTCATTTGAATTACTGCTATAGAAATTTCATTAAACAGTGTTATTTTTCAGTTAAAAACCTGCATTTAATACAAAAAGAACGAAAAATCATGCGTCAAGCATAGATTATGTAACACTTTCCAACGCTTCCAAAATAATTTTACAAATCATTACCGTTTAATAAGCTGAAAGATAACATCGAAGTAAACAAGTTGGAAAACGCATAACATATTTAAAAACGTAATTTCAGGAATTTCCAACATTTATTTCCAACATATACAATATTCGGAAAAATATTCGAATGCTTTTATTCAGCCCTGTATAGGATCTATAGATTTGTATATATACTACATAGGATGCTAAATTTTAGTTCAGTTAAGAAACGCGTAGCACAGTTTAAAATTCTTCTGGAGTTTCTGTCAATAAACGGAAATGTGTTTGCGAACTTTTGTGCTTCCCTGTATAGTGTATATGATCTACAAAATTTATAGACACCACACAATAAACAAAAAGTTAGTTAAATTTAAAATCGCGTTCGTAACTTAAAACGCACTTCCAGAATTATGTTAACAGGCAGTAGAGAATTCTTTTGTGTGTCCCTGTAAATGAATGATGACTGCTATACACACACTATTCTGTAGTAAGCCTCTTGTAATGCACCTTAGTGATATATATAAATTTCAATGCGTTTAAAATAATGAAACATTATTTAAATAAACCGCAGACGATTTTTCTCCATAGACGTAATGTAACGGAATTCTTTTGACTGTCCCTGTAAAGTAACTATAAGAGCTATGCACACCCTATTCCATATTAAGCTTCTTGTAATGCACCTTAGTGATATATATCAATTACGATGTGTTTGAAATTGTGTAACATCTTTAAAATGAACCGCAAATGATTTTTCCCCATAGACCGTAATGTAACGGAACTCTTTTGAGTGTCCCTGTAAAAAAACTATAAGTACTACATACTTCAGTTGAAATAGGGAACATGCTATAGATAACGACAATAACATATAAAAATTGCAGAACAATCCGAGCACATTTACGGGAATTAGAGTACGGAGAGACGGCCAGACAAACCGAAGTCATAAACACTTTTTAACTAGGTTGGAAAGTGTTAAGAGCCTACATCAGTCACGCGAAAAAACGCTCCAGCTAATGTTAAGTCTATGGGAAGGTTATCGCGCGATTTCTCGCTCGCATTTTAATTTTTTTAAATGATTTTTTTTGCATAGGATAGCTGAGATCGATCTCTAACGTTGTTTGTTTTTACTTTTTCGATTTTGGTTCCTGTTTTTTTTATATAAGGGTAATTTCACTTTCAGAACCAGTTCCAACCGGTTCCAAAATTGAAAATGTCCGCTTATAAAAAAACCGTAACCAAAATCGAAAAAGTAAAAAATAACAACGTTAGAGATAGACCTCAGTTATCCTATGCAAAAAAAATCATTTAAAAATATTAAAATGCGAGCGAGAAATCGCGCGATAACCTTCCCATAGACTTAACATTAGCTGGAGCGTTTCTTCGCGTGACTAGCGTAGGCTCATAAAAAGATTAGAGAAACATTTAAAACACTAAAATTAATAAAAAATTGAAAAATATATATTAATAACAAGTGCTAAAAATTTTACAGTTATACTGTTAGGAAATGAAAGCTATGGATATCTTTGAAAAACAATAATATATATTTAAAAAAATGCTGCGATTACATATTTTTGCTTTCTTCTTTCAAAATTTCTCACACAATGTATTTTTTTAGTACATTCTTTTTCTGTATTTTCAGATATCAGTTTAGGAAAATTTTGGCTACTTAAAAGGACTTTTCACAAATTTTTTCCACCTAACAGAACAAGTTTAATCATTTAAAAATAAAATAAAACAACTGAACTGATCACAGAACATATTACTTAGCTTTTTCATGTGTAAAAGATATACAGGAACCTGTATATAACGATAATTTCAAAATTTACAAAATTATGACTAGAATTTTCACAAATATAAAAGAAAACTCTAGGATTTCATAAAAACAGGACACTGCGAGAAAAATCTGGACAGACCCCTGATTTTTATTTCTAGATCATCAAATTTTAGTCATGTTATTTTATGTATTTCATGTTATTACTGTAATTTAGCTCCAAGGTTTGAATGCTATTTTAAATAATAATTAAAATTGCAAATTTTAGCATACTTTATGGGAAAATTGCAATATTGTTATAATTAAGCTTCAGATTTTTTCTAAAATTTTTTTTTATATAAATACTAGGGGGCCTACCCCCTGCGAGCTACGCTCGCCAACCCCCGCTCAGACTTCGAGGCCTCTAAAAACATGACAGCGTGCTTTGTTTTAAAAATATTGGTAAATCTGTAATTGGGTTGCCATGCTTTTAACGTTTTAATGGGGCATTTTTTGATTATCATGGCCTCATACACAGCTGTTGCGACAACTGACGACTGTTTTCGGGATTGATAAGTAAAATCAATTACAACTTGAAAACCAGCTTGTATAAAATGGTTATGTTTAAATTGTGTCTACCTCTCAGACTTTTATAACAACGATCTGTATTCTATTCTTCCTTTGCGTTTAAGGATGAGAAAAATTCCATCTGCTTGTGAATAACATTAAGAACCACGGTATTGAAAAGTACTATGTTATAGCCATTTTTAGTAACAGGTTTTAATTTTCTCTCTATTTTAGTGCACCATCATGCATATTTTCATGTTATTTTAAATATATAAATTATTTATTTTAATTAATATGTATATACGAATTTTCTAATAATTATTTATCATACAAAATTAATTAAATATTTTGTGCGTGCATGCCTGCATGTATTCGACATCAATTGATGAGATATTTAAACAAATTTGCTATCCGCGATAATTTTACACCATGTTATGTCACTTGAATATTGTCCATAAGAAAATCGGGTACTTTTCCAGTATAGGATCCTTTGCTTTTAGGTTTGGCGTAATTCGAGCTTCAAAAAAGGATAGATTCGTTAATATACATAGATTTGTTGCCAAAAGTTATGAAAACAAATATAATGAACTTTTGGTACTTTTCTATTATAGGGGTCTTGACGCTTTTTAAAAAAGCTTGGCGTAATTCGGGCATCAGAAAGTGATATTTGGTGCCAAATGACATAAACAGCCATGGAAACAAATTCGACAATTTTTTTGTTTATATGCGTATTTTAATTATACGTATATTATTATTGTTTTTTCTATACAAATTACTTCTGATTATATATAAAATAGGATAAATGACATTTTACGCTAAACAAATTGTATAAATATTGAAAAAAATGCTTCTGTATACGAAATGACAAAGTAAATAGGTTGACAGAAAGTATGTTGCCAAATTTCCTTTTCCGCCAAGGCTATTTTCCCTGTTTCGTCAAGGCCCCATATACTGAAAAAGCACCGAACTTTTATGCTTGTTTATACATGTATTTATATGTATATATACAATTTATTTATAATTGGACGATTAATCCTTACGATAGAAATGTGATTTTATTTTCAAATTTTCCTGAAAAACATAATTTAATCACAATCTTGTCTTCATTATCGATTGAAATAAAAGATAAATTCAATTTCAATTTGAAAATGACGAATAAAAAGAAATCAATAATCCCTATCGGGATCCTTTTCAATTTTTTTCCCTTTTTTGTCACAAAAAAACTGAGTATAGTTGCCATCATTACAGAAATATCATTAAAATTAGAAAAAAAATTAATATCTCGAAAACTAATTCCAATTTCAAAATTCTATTACCAGTTTTGACATCCGCGAATTTTTATGGACAATTGGTATTAATTTCACCATCAAGCGTTTCATATTTTATTAAAAATAGCTCTGAAACATAATCAGTCGTTTAATCAGTCGTTTCATAAATTCGTTTCATAAAATCGTTTCACAAATTCGTTTCATTAGGATTTTATATATATAGGGTAGATATTTAATTCTTTAATATAGATTTTTTTTTCATTTCTAAATTAAATCACATTTATTGCCTTTTATAAAATTTTGTATATTAAGTATAAGTCTCCGAATAATATCGCCTAAGAAATTAACATTTTTAACTTTTTTTTTCTGTGTACAAATATTACAGAACTAGCCGCCACTGGCGACCAGTTTGGTCTCCCTTAAATGTATGTTAAACATTGCAACACGTTACATTTATTCATAATTTAATTTTCCCTTATTTATTCGCCAAATCGGAAGATTCTAATAGACAAGTCATGAACTTTTGCGATCATGGTAGCATTTCGCATATTTTTTGGGCACAGGTGTTACATACGCACGTTGGCGCGATTTTTCCCCCCGCGAATTTGGCGAAAATTTTTTTATGGAAATTGTTGTTTATTTACTTTTATTTTTTTTTAGTTCTATAAGTTATTTTTGATATGTATATCAATATTTATTTACATCAAACTATCATTTATTTATTTTTATTTCCTTTTTTAATTATGAGTATTTTTGTTAGCCGGGAGCAGATGATAAATCGCCAAATATTGTTCCCATCACCATCATTCATACTACATTAATTTAATTTTAAATTATAAACCTGTCACTCATTTCATTTAAAATACTTAACTTTCATCTAAAATGCTTATATTACATAAATTTAAAATACTTCACACTTTTCATTTAAATAGAAAAAAAAAAGAAATAATATCATAAATCAAAACATTTGATTTCAAAGTCGAAGTATTGTTTCTAATTTGTACACGCGATAAATAAAAGCTGTATTAGCGATTTTAAAAATGCTAAAAATTTGATTCATTAAATATTATTACATGAGTTCAATTTACGTCAAGAAAAGGTCCAGAAGGAAGTTGAGTTGTATAGCACATAATTATGGTAAACTTTGATTGTCTCACTGGTGCGAATTATTTTTTTGACGCGAGGCAGCGGTCCAAAAATTCATTCGCGGAGAACTTGCTTTGCGAATGATTACCTCCATGATTTAATATTTTAAATGTTGACGACGAATCAATCTTTTTTTTTTTTTTTTTTTTTTTTACTTTCATGAATAGAGAATTTGAACTGTGAACCTAATTTTGACTGAAGTTATTGCAGAATATATACATAATTGAACGTAAGTCACCTCTCAAATATTAATTTATTTTGAACGATCTTTCTTAAAATGTAACTTTTATGCAGTTTTATTCGAAAAAATAATTTTGAATAAAAATGGCCGCCTGGCATATGAAAAAGTGAAACGGCCATCCCGGAACTGTTGATGACAGTCACATGACTTACACTTTTATTTTAGAGGATGTCTCGTTTCTTTTTGTTGTCAAAATATTTCTAAAACTAGCTGTTACCCGTGACTTCGTTCACGTAACATTAAAAAAAGAATAAATGCATTAATTTAGCAAAACATTTCACTTGATAATTAACAACATATATAATTAACCAAAGCTTTATCACATTTTATAGGAGACCATACGGTATTTGTTTGCTATAGGGGCCTTGACATAACCCAGTCTTAAAAAAGTGAAATTTCATGCCAAATAATATATACAATCGCGAAGTATGAGACTATCTTTGTAATCCAAAACAATCAACTTTGATGGTTTTTCAGTTGAATATTTTTTGTGAATTCCGTCATTACTGATGTTATTTCCACGTACCCCCAACAGGTCCGCCTCTTACCCCTAGAGGTACGCGTACCCCAGGTTGGGAACCGCTGGCCTAGTAGTATAATAAGCTATTCAAAGAATTACACTGAGTATTGACTTCAATATAAATGAGATATTTCGCGACTGTTTTGTTTATATTTACTATAGGTGAGTGGCAACACTAATCATTACAAAATCCAGAAATTTTGTTCTATTTATATTGTTTGCTTGCCTGTTACAAATCAAATACAGTGAAACCCCGATTTTACGTTCCCCGAATCTGCGTTTTTCTCGCATTATACGTTTTTTTCATCAGGTCCCAGTTTTTCCGTATAATTTTAATGTTAATTTTACCCGGATCGTAAGTTTGTTATTTATGGAATTTTTCCGCATTTTACGTTTTTTCTGGAAAGTAAAAAAGTAAAAAAATGTTCTAAAATAAACAATAATTTTCCCTTTTGTGCTTTTTTAAAGCTAATCCACGTTGTTGTAAGTTACGTAATCTATGAAAACAGAAACGCATTCTACAGACTCCTGTCTTCTGAAACTGGTTCCCGCCCTCCTTTGTTGAACACCTGCTGTCGCGGCCTGCTCCCTTCCCTCCCCCGGACAGCTGGCGGGAGAGCAAAGTACAGAAACAACACATTTTATTGGTGTAGGAATGAGATGGGCAGGGAAAGAGACACTCCAGTTACCAATCAGATGGGGTGGCTCATTTCTTTCATCGGGGAGGGAAAGGGGTCCTTACCCTTCTTCACGTTTTCAGATTCAGTTGCTGTTTAGCACGCGGTGGTCGCATTTCTAACCTTTTTGAGCCAAAATGACGAGTAAAAAACGCAAAAACTTTTCTGTTGCTGAAAAAGCCGAAATTGTTAAACAATTTGATGAATTTCACGGAACTAAAGTAGCGTTCGCTCAATCGCAAGAAATTCCCGTGACAACCCTGCTATCCATACTACAGAAAAAAGAATGCATTGAAAAAAACATCGAGAAAGTGAGAGAAAAAATGACAAGAAACGGAGAACATTGAAAAAATCGCCGTACGACGAACTGGAAGGTATATTTTTAAAGTGGTTTAAAGAATCTCGTGCCGCGAATGTACCTGTAAATGGCACGATACTAAGATAAAAAGCTCTAGAAATCGCCGATAAGCTTGGTGGTTTGAAAGACTTCACAGCTTCAAGTGGCTGGATTGACCGGATGATAAAAAAGACATAATCTTGTGTATAGATCGCTTTTGGGAGAATCATCAAGTGCAAATGAAGCTACAATACAAGATTGGAAGAAAAATCTACCAAATTTGACCAAAGGATACAAGCCAAAGGACGTATTCAATGCGGATGAGACCGGACTTTTCTTTAACCTCCTACCGGATAAAAGTTACGTTGCTGAAGGAGACTCCTGCCATTGAAGGAAGATGTCTAAATTGCGTCTTACGGTTTTACTGTGCTGTAATTCTGATGGAAGTGAGAAGCTGACGCCTGTTATTGTTGAAAAGTCGCGCAACCCACGATGCTTCAAAAACGTGAGAAGTTATCCGACAAAGTACGAAGCAAACAAAAATGCGTGGATAACCAAACCCCTTTTCGAAGACTTTTTGCGCAGACTAAACAAAAAAATGAAGTTGCAGAATCGTAAAATAATTTTATTCATTGATCAATGCAGGGCACATCCGGTTTTGCCGCTGTCTAATGTGCATGTCGAATTTTTTCCGTCAAAATGCACAAGCAAATTGCAGCCTTGTGATCTCGGCATTATTCGATCTTTCAAGGTTTTTTATAGAAAGAAACTTGTCCGGAAAGCTGTAGCTGAAATAGAAAATGGAAACCTAAATGACGCCTGCAAATTAAAGTTAAGTGTTCTAGAGGCTATGCATTTTAATTCTGCGTCGTGGAGAAACGTTACACAACAGTGCATTTCCCATTGCTTTGAAGAAAGCGAAATCGTAGCATGTAATGAACCGAGAACAGATGAAGAATCAGCTGCGGTAGACTCGGAGAATGACAACGAAACAGTTATCTATGACTTCGACGATTACATCCCGGAAAACTTAGCAACATGCGAAGCTGAAAGAGCTACTGCTCCATCCGTACACTGTAAAAACAAATTCCTGTGAAAAAACGGAAAAGGTACTGGCAGCAGAGTTGCCGTAACTTTTCCATTTTTTCACATAAATTCACTTTTGTGGTTTTTTTCCGTTTTCCAAACTGAGAAGTTCCGTTTTCGAAACTGAGAAGTTCCATTTTCGAAACTGAAAAGTTCTGTTTTAGAAATTGAAAATTTCCGTTTTAGGAACTGAAATGTTTTGTTTTAGAAACTGAAATTTTCAGTTTTAGAATTGAAATGTTCTGTTTTAGAAACTGACATTTTCAGTTTTCAGGACGGTTATTTTCCGTTTTACAAACGGATATTTTCAGTTTTTATTATCTGTTCGATATTTCTCCCATAAAGGGGAAAGTGAGATCTCAAATTCCCCACACTTATGTTAAACCTATCTGTGGCGGTTATATATATATATATATATATATATATATATATATATATATATATTGTATTTTTATTCTTAGGAATTAAATATTTTTTACTTTTTTTTTCTTTGTACTCTTCTTAAAGGATGTCTCTTTTGTAGTGGTCGAAATATTTCTGAAATATATGCTTTATTTATAATTTTATGTGTTAAAATCCTAGCAAAGCCAAGTAATATTTTAAAACTTCAGATAAAATTAAATGTATATCCTAATCCTAATCTATATATATAAAAGAAAGTCCTTTCTGGCTAGATGATCAACGCACAGCCAAAACTACTGAACCTACAAAGACGAAACTTGCAGAGAAAATACTTCTTAGTATGTAGAGGCGCACTAAGACGGGATTTTCAAAAACTCCACCCCTAAGGGGGGTAAAAAGGGGAACAAACTTCTAAAAAATTCCTTAAAAATCGGGTATTATAGTTATGTGACAAATGATAACATATTTTAATGTATTTTTGTATGCTGAATCGAATGGTATCAATTAAATACTCATAAGTCAAATAGTTCGTGAGATATTGCACATTTTTCTAATTTGGCGAAGCCTTTGACGTCAAAATCTAACAATTCTAACAATACAAGTGATAATTTCTAAAAATACGTCCGTTACTATAGCAATGGAAGAAATTCAAATTAAATCTTTTTGTTTATTTTTGCAGATAGAAACATTAACTGCTCAATTGGAAATTGAATATTATTCTTACGGATATTTATGTAATTGTGTATTATTATTATTTCTACAAACGCCACTATTTAAAATAAAATGTGATTTCTAAAATAAAGGGTACATCTCAATTATACCGTCGACCACTTTTCATAAAAATCATCGCCAAACATAAACTCCAAATAAACAAATGGAAGAATGTTGCTATTGGAACATTAAAATAAATAAATAAAATAAAATAAATTCGGAAAAGCCCCACTGACCAAAGTGTCCAGTAAGTTTTAACACAAAAAAAATTACAATATATTAATGAAAATAGAAAAAAAAATCTTGGATATTTATTTATTTACATTATTTTTCTTAATTATCCTTCTCGGCTGGCTTTGTGACGTCAGTTGAAATTGATCTATTTCACTTAACTATGAAACGCAACATTTTTACAATGCATTTCTCTTTTAATGTCATGGAACAGCCGTTTAAGGACAAAATTTTTATTTTAATTAACGAAATAACTAAAATATCAGAAAAACAAAATGAACTAGTAATATTATAAATCTGATTGTGTGCAAATGTTAGGCTGAAGCCAGCGTCAAAATGAAGCATTTAATGATCCTGTGTTTTTGCATATAGGTGGATTATAACCCTCAAATGAACATAGCCTGGTTTTTGTTAATTTTATTGAAATATTTTTCTTAATAATTCCAAATTTCGTTATTTTCATAGAGAATAAATGGACATTTTTTCGTATAATATTTTAAAATGGTTAAATTTACTTTACCGTTGTTAATACTTTATCGTTGCCAAAACTAATTAAAATCCCGGAATAATAATTTTTACTCTACAATTTAGATTCAATTGAAAACTTTTCACGTGAAAAATGAAAATGAAATAAAAAAATTAAAGAATTAAAAAGATTAAATAATATTATTAGAAATAAAACGTATTTTTTTAGTTTTTGATAATACAAGGTTTCAATATGCGTAACCATAGGAAACAGTGTAATATGACGTCATACATTGAAAATAAAGCGGATATGCTTTGATTGGTGAAATAAAATTATGTTAGGTTTTTTTTTTCATCACTTTTTTCTTTTTTTCTTTCTTTTGTATGGTAATAATACGTGGCGTTTTACCGTCTGCGCACGGCTAATATAACTATACCGTATTTTTTATTTAAATTTTAAAAAAGTAAAAAGGAATTTCAAAAGAAAATGGTTAGGAAATGTCAATAATATGCTCCGCAATATTATCCATGTCGAAAATGATGTCATGGATAGCGAGAAATAGATATTTTCATTCTTAAAACTAAAAGAAATACTTCGATTACCTAAAAAAAAAAAATGACGAATGTTAATAGTTCCATTTTTGTTGATAAAACCTAAAGATTTAATATTATTTCGTTAAAATAACATAATTTCCCCTATGCCAGTATTGAAATTAATTGCCTGGAAAAGAAAATTAACAAGTATTATGTCATTAAAAGGGGATTTCTCTGGGGAAATATATATTTGAAATAAAACGGGAATTTTCCGATATGTTTTAAAAGGAATGTGAATCAATTTCTTGCATTAATAATACAAGGATCAGTAAGCGTATAAAGTAGATGAGTTTCACGCCATATTTATAACGAAAAAATTAAATGTTTCTTTTGTCTATACTGGTTATTAAGCATGAGTATCCATTATATACATATGAGAGTTTTCTGCTAAAAATCACATCATAATTTTAAGAAAAGGAAAATTAATACGAATCTATTATACTAAAATCTGACCGTGTGTTTATAATTCGAAACTACTCCTAGACTATCGAACGCAACGCGATTTATTTAATACCGGTTATCATTGATCCGAAGACTTAACACTCAGAATTAAAAAAAATTAATTAGATACCAAGATTTTTTTTTGTAAATTTTAATGAAGTTTCTCTAAAAACGGAAAGTAACATACTCCATATTTGTGTATGAAAAAGGAGAAATAAAACAGATCAGTATATTTTTTACACCATTTTCTCATTAAAACTGAAAAACAGAATTTATTTTCACTTTGAATAGATGGTGAAAACAAAATCTTGATTTCAGTAAATTATCCGAAAAATAAAAACATATTATCACATATCCAAACTTCATGAATCAATTTATTCGGGAGAACAAAAATTGCCTGTCATATATAAAAATCACATATCACAAAATACTGTCATTTAGAAAACAAGATTTGTTTCAGCTATACATTAAACCAAGGAGGCAGAATTGAATTTAAAGAAAAATTATATACTATTTCCAATTAATGTTTTTTTTTTTTTTTTTTTTGAAGGATGAATGTTAAAACGTTTCACAAAGGCGTTAAAAGTAAAATTGTTTATCAGGTAAAATTCACATTTGTTTTTACCCAATTTTATTTGGCCCTCCTTTTTGCATTAGTTGCAATTTCATTTTCGCGATTATTTGGCACAAAATTTCACTTTTTTAAGACTGAGTTATGTCAAGGTCCCTATAACAAAAAATACCGTAAGTAACTCCTATGAAATGTGATAAAGAGTTAGTTAATTATTAACGTTTTTAATTATCGGGAGTGAAATACTTTGCTTAATTAATGTATTTATTATTATTTTAATGTTGCGTGAACGAAGTCACGGGTAACAGCTAGTAATATTATAAATCTGATTGTGTGAAAATGTTAGGCTGAAGCCAGCGTCAAAATGAAGCATTTAATTATCCTGTATCTTTGCATATAAGTTGATTATAACCCTCAAATAAACATAGAATGGTTTTTGTTTATTTTATTTCAATATTTTTCTTAATAATTCAAAATTTCATTATTTTCATAGAGAATAAATGGACATTCTTTCGTATATTTTAAAATGGTTGATTGGTTTGGTTGGTTTGGCCCAAAAGGCTCGGTTTTGCAGCTTTTTTTAAAATGGTTAAATTTATTTTCCCGTTGCTAATACTTTATCGTTGCCAATATAAAATAAAACCCCTGAGTAATAATTTTTAATCAACAATTTGTTTTCAAGTGAAAAATTTCCACGTGAAAAATGAAAAGGAAATGAATTATTTAAGAATTAAACAGAATATGAAATGATGTCATATTAGAAACAAAACGTGCAACAAAGTGCATAAATACGAGTAAGTATGGAAAGCAAGCGAATATGATGTCATATATAGAAAAATAAAACAGATTTGTTTTGATGTTGAAATAAAATTATCTTGGGTTATCAAATTATTTGTGATTAATTTCTCTTTTTTTTTTTTTTTGACATGAAAGGAATTATTTTAAATGTACGTAATATATGTATTTTAGATGTATGTGTTGTAAATTAAAGTTCTGTGTTTTAAATGAAATGAGTGAAAGATTTATATTTTTAACGAATTCAATACGAATGATGGGATAGGTTGGCGATTTATCGTCTGCACACGGCTAACATAAAGATACCATATTTTTAATTTAAATTTTAAAAAGTAAATAATAATAATAATAATAATAAATATATATATATATATATTGGATGGCAATTGTCAATGATATGCATCGCAAAATTATCCGTATCGAAATTCAGAAAATCTTAATAAAAATAACTATTCTTTAAAAGAAAGTTGCTTTTCTCATAAAAGCTAAAGATTTAATATGATTGTGTCGAAGTAACAGCATTTTTCCTCTATCATTTTCCCACAATCGAAACACATTTGTAAATCGTCGTTTCGAACCGGAATTTAATTTTACATTTCTTTTAGTTTTAAAATAGGAAAAACTTTGTTGTCGTTTTCAAATATAGCTTTTTTTAAAGTTGTTTCATAATAGATTTTTGTAAAGTCTTGTAGGATAAGAAAAATGGCATAGATTTTAAAGCAATGTTTAAGTAAAATTACAATATTTTTTAAACTTAAAAAACAACAATGTTATCGAAAAGAAAATCGATTTTACCAACAAATTCGCGTAATGCAAAAGCAAAGAAGAAATCAAAAAGTAATGAATCTTTTCTTCCAGCCGAATTGTGTAAACTTGAACAAGCCGATCGTGCCAATTCATAACATTATAAACGTGAAAGCGCGTTCTATATAGTAGAATTTTTTTTACATATAGGTAGAACATTTCCGAGAATAACAAGATTAGGGGTCTGTAATTAAGTCCATAGTGAATTTGCTTTTTTTTTTATCAAGTGAAATTTGGCGCAAAATTAAATACATTGTTGTAACCAGATTTGTTTTTTGCGTGGTAAACACTTAATAGTATTTTAGATGATCATTTCCCCGCTCACCTTTGATGCCAACTATGACTGTAAAACATATTAAAAACTATTAGCCGATAATTTTCTAATTTTCTTATTGCTTCATGATGGTTCATACTTTAAACCTGAATCGGTCATGCCATTGTCGTTCAATTTTTATTCCTAATCCTAACCCTAATCGTATCCTATCCTAATCCTGATAATAACTTTAAAGAATATTCTTTGACACGAATACGTAAATTAAATCAATATCCATAAATGGAGTGAATGGAAAATAGAATAAATAGAAATGACAAAATAAAATAACAAGAGGGGAAAATTCTGCTATAAGGCCGAATATAGATTGCCACACACGGCTTTTATTTAAAAAATAAATAAACTAGCTGTAACTCAGAATAAAAACGCAATGACAACAAACAATTTTAAAATATCTAAATAACAAATAAAAATTACCCTGTTAAAGTGTTGAGTTGTTCAATAACCATTCGATTTAGAAAAATATTTTTCTACCACTGAGCAATTTTAATTAATGAAATTTAATTCATGTTGCTATCGCAGCAGACGATAAAACGATATCTTTGGAATAAGGGAATAAATAGAAGAAAAAATTTTGTTGATGTTTGGGATAAAATGTTTTTCTTTATTTTTTTAAAATGTACAGTGTCTCACAAAAGTGATGGGACACTTGTGCTTTATAAAAAGAAACTGCAATAAAATAAATAAACAAACATTTGCAAAAATTTTTTGGGTGTGTTTCATATTTAAAGTTAATAACAATTATTACATAACATACATTTTGTCAAAATATTAAAATATTAATTTAGTAAAAATACAATTGTTCAGAACGGAGCAAAAAATGGCTCACATAAGTGATGGGACACTTACTTTTCCATCAAATATTTATCCAAAAATTTTACTTTTTAAAAGGTTTTAATATTTTGTTGGATTTCCTTTTACTTTTAAAACATGATTTAATCTTTTTGGGATGGATTCGACTAATTTTTTTGTGATTTCTGGAGTGATTTTACCCCATTCTTCTTGAAGCACCGATTTTAGTTGTTGTTTTGAAGAAATGGTGTGTTTGCGAATTCTTGATTCCAATTCTTGCCAAATATTCTCTATGGGATTTAAGTCTGGAGATTGTGGTGGTGTTTTTATTATTTCAGGACAGTTATATAGCAGCCAGAGTCTAACGTTCAGAGCAGTGTGCTTGGGGTCATTGTCCTGGTAGAATTTAAAATCGTTATGAAGGTTCAATTTTCGTGCTGAAGATTTCAAATTTTGCTTTAAAATATCAATATACTTGTACTGATCCATTATACTGTCAATAAAAACAAGATTACCAACTCCAGCGGACGACATACACCCCCATACCATAACTCCTCCTCCACCATGTTTTACTGTTGGTACCAAGTTCTGTTTGTGAAGTTCTTCCCTGGGTTTTCTCCACACCAAGATTCTACCGTCAGAACCAAATATATTAAATTTACTCTCATCAGCAAATATAACTTTATTCCAGTAATCAGAATTCTTATTTATGTTGGATTTTGCGAAAGCTAGTCTGAGTTTTCTATTCTTTTCACTTACGAAGAATTTTTTCCTGGCTACTCTACCGTGATATCCAGCAGATCGAATTACCCTTCTAATAGTTTCAGGATTAACAATTATTCCATATAATGCTTGTAAATCAGCAGCAACTTTTGAAGCACTAATTCTTGGATTTTTTTTAATATTTCGAACGATAATTCGCTTTATTCCATTGGATAGCTTTGATGGTCAGCCAGGTCTTCTTTTATCCTGAATCATATGATTCTTTTTATATCGTTTAATGATATTGAAAACTGTTGAACGACTCAAGTTAACTGTTTCAGCAGTTTTTCTAATAGATTTTCCACGTTCAATATGCAAATTAATAACTAATTTTCGAATTTCAGGCGAAGTTTCTTTTCGTTTAGCATTCATGACTACACAGAGCTAAAAAACACAAAAATTCCAAAACAAACTGGAGAGAAATACTGCAGACGATTTTATAAATTATTGCCAATTGCTTTTAAGTAAAAATAAAACCCCAAAAAATATTTTTATTGCTTATTTCAGACGATTTTTGTTGCATATATAATGGTGTCCCATCACTTATGTGAGCTATTTTTTGCTCCGTTCTAAACATTTGTATTTTTATTAAATTAATATTTTAATATTTTGACAAAATGTATGTTATGTAATAATCTTTACTAAATTTAAGTATGAAACACACCCACAAAAAAAATGTGTACATGTTTTTTTAATTTATTTGATTAGTTTCCTTTTGTAAAGCACAAGTGTCCCATCACTTATGTGAGACACTGTATATACATAATTCACTTTTATATTTTAACAGAATAATAAGTTTACTATAATTCGTTACTCATGCTTTGGCCAGTATACACGATACACGTCGAGCCACAATGCCTTTATCATTATCTTTTTACGCGTAAAAATTTCGCTACGGTACTCCATTGTGAAGTTTTGTAATTTTTGAAATCTAATATTTGAAAAACGACATAATCATTAGATTTGAAATTTATATCAAGAAAAATACAATTTTTTACCATTCTAACGCAGTTTGTAAAACAATTTTGTGACAAATACTTTTCGAGTTATTAATTTTTTAAGTAACTTAAAATGTTTCATTTTCCGAGATTAATCTGTGGCAACGATGGATTGCTGTGACTTTTCATAAACATGAAAAATGATAGAGATTGAAAGAATAAGCCACCCTGTGTGTGGCTAACAAGAAAGTACATTTATTCGACACCTAACCCTAGAGAAAGCGTAAAAAATTTCAAGCGCATGAAATAAATTAAAATAATCCTATATATACTAACAAAAATATGTAAATTTAGATAATCAGATTTATGTCGTCGGTATTTATTTGCTAATAGTGTTCTTGACGCAATAGAGAAAATATCGAGGTTAAATTGGGCAGAATTTAAAGTACTTTCTAGCTAGCAACCTTTATTTACATTTTAGAATCACATCAGATTGTTATATCTTTGTGAAATATCTACCTATGTATAAAATCCACAAGCAGTTTTTTCACTATTTACACCACTTAGCGTGAAACACTTAATTTAATATATATATAAACAAGATAATGTAGTAAGAAATATATAACATATGTCTAATGCAAATAAACAATATAATAATGCCCATTTAGCAATGCACACATATACAAATTGTACACCAAATACCACCTAAAATGCACTGTTGTATAAGAAGAATTCTGCCAGTGTTGTTTTTCGTTAAAGGAATTCCTCGATTTTCACGATTTTACTGGGTCCTCCTTTTTTCATTAGTTGCAGAGAGATTTTGAACTCATTCGATATGATTTCAATGGAATACGTTGTTGTTATGGAAACAACAAATTCTTTGATAGTGGAATACAGCGTTCAGATCAGGGCATGAATTTAACAAGCAGTATTCGAGTTGCAGGCGATTGTACATTTATGAAGTTTTATTTTCCCAGATTAAATTACTTTTTATGGCCTGATTTAAAGAATATTTTATTCGTCGTATTTTAAAACTACTACGTGAAATAAACCATTTTCAATAAATAGTGTACACTCTTTTAAAAGTACTCACTAGCAGATTGCGTAGCAAAATAACGAATGAAGATGTGACGGATTCGATTTCTGTGCAGCTCTCACATACCTGCATTGCCGTCATTTCGCAAAACTAAATTTTCATATTGGTTAGATAAAATTCCCATAAATACTCATTAATGTAAAATCGCCTGCAACTCAAATACTGCTCGTTAAATTCCTGCCTTGATCTGAACGCTGTATTCCACTATCAAAGAATTTGATAGAATTTGACAAAGAATTTGTTGTTTCTATGGCAACAACGCATTCCATTGAAAACATATCGAATGAGTCCTAAGAGCAAGATTGTACTGGCGAATGAGACCCACTCCATAGCCTTAATCTCCTTTCTTCGCATCAATGCTGAGTGACGTCAGTTTCGCTCTCGAATGAGCGCCAACCGCTGTCAGCGCCATCTATTGTTTGAAATTTGAACTAAATTCAAGAATCACAGTAAAAAAACTCCCGACATCATACATAACCCTCCTGCAAGAATTTTTTAAATATCTATCACCGTTTGCTAGTTATTGAATTTTAAAATCCATCAGTCATTTTTGGGACACCCGGTATTTAACTCCAATATATTACTCTCAAAATTAGAGAAAAGGCCCACTAGAACTTGTAATTCATTGATAATAAAATGTCCCTAGCTTTGCACACCTCTAAATCATATCTCGTGATTACTTATGTTTTCTCCCATCTTCGCAAACATTAAAAGAGTCAAGAACTCATGGATAAAGTGTTGAAATACTTGTTGCTTTCATAAATACAGAGCTTCTCGAAAAAGCATTTTCGTCTTATTCATAACATTAAGAACAAATATCGCAATAAGCTTTACGCAGCTTCTGACTTAAGATTATTTCTGTCTCTGTCTGAATCGTATTTTTAAAAACTCAGCTACATGATACATACTCAAGGATTCCCGTTGTGAGTATTATAAGCTATATTTGAATACTTGTATATCATGGTGCAAAACTGTTATAAACTTTAACTTCTTTTATTGCTATATTGATGTTAAGCTAATATTATAAAAAGTAAAATTAATTTTAAAATGTGATACAAAATAAAAGGTTATTAATGTGAATGTAATTTGAGTCGATTAATTGTTTAGCTGTGCTGAGAAGATAAATAATATTTAAAAAAGCATGTTTAAGTTATGGGGGTGAGTTTATAAAAAAGGGGGTACTCCTAAATGAAAAGACTAAGTAAGGGGTACGTGACAGAAAAAAGGTTGGGAACCGTTGTACTAGGCTGATACATTTTAATCTAACCATCTTAGAAACATAGTTTGGGGAATTTTTTTTTGACTAATAATTTGGGCAATAACTGTATGTAACTTCTTAAAATAATTTAACGGCTTCTAGCTTTGTCGAAATTACTTCTAGATCTTGTCACTTGATGGGAGCATATTGTACTTATTCATTTATCAACTAAAATATGAGTGGAACTATTTTACAGTTATTTGAAAATAGATTTCGTAATTTCGAATAATTTTGATATCAGGACTGAGGGGGAAATGGGACTAACGAGAAAAACAAATCCATTGCATGACGTGCGACCATTTCGGTAGGGGATTGAGGTTGTAACCACATCAGCACCCCCCTCCCCCTTTGAGTATGCTGTGGTGTCACTGTACACTAATATGGGACAAACGAGAATGGCTGATGACATGACAGAAAAATAATTTAAAAAAAAAATTCCAAAAGAAAGAAAACAAATAGCATTTTTCATCTCCCTGTGACATTTTTGTGGGGAGGGAATTGTAGCCCGATCAGCACCTCCCTCCCTTGTGTACGCCATACGTCCTTGCATTGATCTAAACAAGTGCGAAGACCTTATTAAGTCTATGCCTGGCGATTTACCAAGGCAAAAGTCGGAAGCATAAAAATATTAAACATGTATTGTAATCAAATATTCCAATCTTTTTCCTCAGATAAGATGTGATTCCATATTTGTTTTTTCAATAGCAATTGGAAAAAATGAAATTATATGAAATAATTGTGTGGTCGTTTTGACATTTATTTTAAATTTATGTATTCTATATTGGACATAGACATGCGTATAAATCTTTAATAAAGCACAAAATTTATGTAACAAAAATTTTAAATACAATTGCTCACATTCCATTGCTCGTTGGGATAAGTAGAGGTTGATTCAAAACTTTTTGCCAGAGGTAGTACTTCTGCACATTTTACGCAAGCAAAAGAAAATTTCTTTATATACGCAGGATGTTATCAGAACGCAAATTTCACATTAAAAACATTGCATGACCATTTTCTTTACTTGTATGGGATTTTTATTCAATTGAAAAACTAAAAAAAAAAAAAAAAAAGTGTTGAGCATAAGCACAACGTTTACTGCTACAGCGTCAGAGCGTAGCTGATTTATTGGCTATTGTTATTGGCTATTCGATAGCACAATTTCGGTACAACTTCTTATTAGTTTGTTTTATAGAGTTTTGATCAGTAGTCGCCATTACTTTGTTTTTATGTAGTTTACAGAGATGTTAGGTATAAGTTAATAACTAAATTTGGTTAGAAAATCGAAGAATGTCGCAGGTAACTATATCCCTTTAAATTTTGTGATTTTATTTAAACTTAGTCTAATTTTGGTCATTTTTTCAAATGGAAAAAAAAAAGAAAGAGAGGAAAGGGGGAGGGGATTAAATTATGTTTAATTTATTTATATCTACTTTTTTTTTTTTTGCACAAAAAAATTATATAGCTTATTTCTCTTTCTTATTGAAATTTTGGAACTCATATTTTTTACACGCTAGTGAATCAAATTAAATACAACTTTATATAACTACTCTCTATTTGTGATAAAACACACTTACACACATATATATCTATACATATATGAAAGGATAAAAAGTTAAACCTTTTTAAAATTCAAATATAAATTTAAAGTTCAAAATGTTATTTTATCGATTTTAACTACATTAACTACAAGGTGAATATTTCATTCCACTTCAATTTCGTTTTTTCATATTAACCTTTTTTTCAATTGATGAAACTTTTTATTTCATTTTCATTTTTCACGTGAAATCGTCTGATAGAAAATTAATTATTGTAGAAAGAATTTCATCATGGATTTTTAATTTTTGGCATCTGCTATAACGAAAAATATTTAAATTTAATAGGAAAAGGCCGTTAGAATTTTGGTTTTTTATCTCTATTTATTAAAATAACACGAATTTTTCAAATTTTAATATTTTGAGCTCTTTATAGCTGGTATTCAGCTATATACACAAAGTTTCAACTCTGTAAGTTACATAGTTTCTGAGAATAGCTCTGTGACAGACAGACAACGGAGCGGGAGTAATAGGGTTTTGTGAGATGAACTAAACCCTAATAAAAATGATTGACGTCATAGTGGTAATAAAGCGGAAATTTTTAAAGATATCTCAATAATACAAGGAGTATGAGTATGTGTATGTACACAAAGCAGATTAATATTACACGTCATTAGAGAAAAAGAAAATGTGACGTCATATTGGAAGTTTAACGAATTTTTCAGACGTTTGAAAATAATACAAAGCGAGTATCAATAGGAGTAATAGAGAATAGTAAATATATGAGTTGGAGAAACATATTGAATCATGATAAAATTCCGATTATGGAAATATTCGCCTATTTTAACATTTTGAAGGTGTACAACATGTTTAATTTTGAAATTATTTTTTATATCGCAAATAGTCCGCGTAACAGATATTATTATGACAGAATATAATAGCCGGCTTGGCCCGCTATCGGGCTGGTTCTGATACTCGAAAAAACTAAAAAATAGACCGGTAAATCTTTACTTTATAAAAAACAAAAAACATGAGTTTTTTTTTTTTTTTTTGGTTGTTAAATGAAATTTATTTGGATTTATTAAAGAAAGGATAAAGTGTTTTGAAAGGAATATTAAATGAAACCCTTTGTGCGATCTTCGATTAGACTTACCTATTTGTTTCAAATTTCTGTCAAAATTTAAAATTAATATTTTCCATCTCCTTTTCTAACTTTAAGTCTTCTATTCAAAAAACTCTTTTTTGCCCCTGTTAACTTGGTTTCTCAGCCCAACATTTATTGCTTCCCGACATCAATTTCGATCCATCTTTAACCCTCTCATTCCCAAATTATTATAAAATTGAATAAAAAAATATTTCTACTACTTTTTGTACATAAAATGCTGCTATAAATTAGATAGAAATATACTGTTTTTGTTACCATGTCTCTTTCTATTTAATTTGGAAGAGCCGCATATGAGGCTTGAGGAACTAAAGAGTCATATAGTGATATAGAATGAGAACAATAAAATAGAGTAAAGATTATATATTTTAAATCAAAATTTAACATTTATTTTAATACTTTATATAACAATTGAGTTAAATTTTGAAATAAGTGTAAGTTATTATCAATAATATTGATGTATATTGATTGTATTTTTTGATCATTCAAATTTATCTTGAAAAAAACCTGATGGTATCTGTGCATAGAGCTTCTTTTTATCGATCACATATAGATCTTGTTTTCTGGGGCATTTAAATAAATGGCATTTCGATGCATATTTAACATCAGTTTTGCAGTATCATCTCTTTGAAGCTCAATTCCTGCTTGAACTTCTTACACGTTTCTTTTTTGTGCCTCTTTAAAAGACTGTGATGGTCCACCTTCTTTCTTTCTTCTCTTGAAAAGCCTTGATAAATAAAGGATTTAGCTATCGGAGATTTAAATTCGAGCAAATCTAAGCATCCAATGTTCGAATCTATCTTCCAAAGTAGAAAGCAATTTATAACAGTAGCATTTAACATATGGTGAAATTTTTTAAAATACCTCTTGTGTCTCAGACTATGTCTGTATAGGCATAATAGAAAGTCCATTAGATCAACTCTACCCCTATTTTTGTAATGCATTGCAATTGATGAAGGATTTATCTCTTTTACTCCAACGGTCTAGAAAATCAATAGGATTTGCTCTTAGAAACGATGATGAAAGGTGCACAGCATAGAACTCCTATAATAGAGGCTGACGCATCCTCACAGATTTGGCATCCGAATTGGAGCCCAGTCAAAAAACAAAGCTAATCAGAACCGGTTCAGCCAATCAGAACCGAGTCTTGGCAACCCCAAATACGGCTGCGGTAGATTGATGCTGAACTGGGTACCAATAATCCGAAACAAAATGGATATGCGTCAGCTCAGCAGAATTGTCAAACCATTTTGTAACTGTAATGTTATTATCACTTGTGACGAGAACAAGTATTTTTTTAAAAATAAAATCTGAGATATTTTCGGCGAAAATCCATAATAACGAGATGTTTTCCGCGGATACGCTCGGCTTCGGGTAACGTTTTCGCTATTTAAGATGCATATATTTTCACATAATTTTATAGAGGACTTTGGAAACAGTTATATTTATAAACGACTAAAATTTCAGAAAGATCGGACGACGAATACTATTATTTTTTATTTTAACGGACCCGACGCGAAAAGAAAACATATTTATTTTACAACCAGATAACAATATTTCTGACGTAATTTTTACAATGGCTGAAAAACAGTTATATTTATGACCATTGAAAATTTCAAAGGGCTTGGATAACAAAAACTATTTTCTTATATAACGATCCTACTTGAAAATTGAAATTTACCTTGAAATAAATAGACGCTGATTGAGTTTGGGCATAAATCGCCCAACAGGTACTGCTTCTATGCTGCATTTTACACGATTTCCGCGATAGTTATAGTTCAAGAACTAATGCACCAAATTTCATCAAGCTTTATATATTCTGTTGTACTTTGACAGAAATAAATCCTTATTAGGTATGGGTGTATACAACAGACGCACAACAGACTTCGCTGCAAAGTTGTATTTATCCCGTTTTCTGCGATAGCTATATCTCAAGAACATATAAATGTTTTTTTTACGATTTTGTCATTAAAGACATAAATTCATACAAAATCTCGTAAAATACGTAAAATAATACAAATTTGGTGTTTATTTAAGATTTTATCACGGGCCCGGGCAACGCTGGGCGGGTCAGCTAGTACATACATATAACAATTGAAAGTGCATAATAATATGACTTGTAATTTCCCAACTGGACGAAAAATGTTTGGGCCAAGATATCATATTCACAGCGTTTACGTATCCATCATAATAATAGTTTTGAAATTTTATGTTATCTCCGAAATAATAAAAAGATATGTCATTTTACAAACGGTTCAAAAGTATTGTGTGGATTTTAAAATATTGGCTGAAAGATAGTATAAATAAAAAATAAAATTTGTTTTTCTTTTTTTAGAAGTATTCAATGGATTAGATATATTTTCATTCATTGCGATGGGCATAAGAATAAGTTTTAAAAAAAATCTTCCTATTATATTTACGAAAAAGTATATTAAAAAGTTTGAAAAATAGAAATGTTTGAAATATAAATAAAACATGATTTCAAGATTTCAATTCAAAAGCATAGGATATTTTTTTTTTTTCAAAAATAGAAAATATAAACTTGTTTCTATAAATTGTCCAAAATATATTTCTTTAGATTTCGCACTAACATTTACGATTGGCGTTGGTTATGTGATGTCCCATTAACCAAAGATTAGCAAAAAACTTCGGTAAACACATCGGAAACACACCTGTGAACGCAATTTTTATAATTCTAGTATGTCAAGAAAAAATCAATTACAAAATTCCATCTTTACATGCAAAAAACATGTTGAGTGTAATAAAAGAGTGTAAAAACGATTCTAGTTATTGCCAAGATTTCAGAACACTACGTCACTTTGAGACGTCAAATAATAAATAGCTTTTTACCTTTTTCTTTTTTCTTTTTTTTTTCGCACCCAGGCCCTAATTTTTGCCGCGGTTGTGTTAGTATTGTTAAAGGAATGAGTTATGATTCCATTGTATGTAAAAAAAAAGGTATGTTTTGAATAGATTTTTGTTCAGAATTTCTTTTAAACAAGAACGAAAAATCATGCGTCAAGCATAGATTATGCAACACTTTCCAACGCTTCCAAAATAAATGTACAAATCATACCGTTTAATAAGCTAAAAGATAACATCTACGTAAACAATTTGGAAAACGCATAACATAATTTAAAAACATAATTTCAGGAATTTCCAACATATACAATATTCAGAAAAATAACCGAATACTTTTATTCAGCCCTGTATAGGATCTATAGATTTGTATATATACTACATAGGATGCTAAATTTTAGTTCAGTTAGGAAACGCGTAGCACAGTTTAAAATTCTCCGTCTGGAGTTTCTGTCAATAAACGAAAATGTGTCCGCGAACTTTTGTGCTTCCCTGTATAGGATCTACAGAATTTATACATACCACGTAATAGACAAAAAGCGAGTTAAAATTAAAATCGCGTTCAGTAACTTAAAACGCACTCCCAGGAATTATTGTTAACAGACAGTAGAGAATTTTTTTGTGTGTCCCTGTAAATGAACGATGACTGCTATACACACAATTTTCTGTTGTAAGCCTTAGTTAGTAATGCACCTTAGTGATATAGTATATAAATTTCAATGCGTTTAAAACAGTGAAACATTATTTAAAAAGCCGCAGACGATTTTTCTCCATAGACGTAATGTAACGGAATTCTTTTGACTGTTCCTGTAAAGTAACTGTAAGTGCTATACACACACTATTCTGTAGTAAGCCTCTTGTAATGCACCTTAGTGATATATATAAATTTCAATGCGTTTTAAATTGTGAAACATTATTTAAATAAACCGCAAATGATTTTTCCCATAGACCGCAATGTAACGGAATTCTTTTGAGTATCCCTGTAAAAAAACTATAAGTGCTACACACTTCCATTGAAATAGGGAACATGCTATAGATAACGACAATAACATATAAAAATTGCAGAGCAATCCGATTGTATTTACGGGAGTTAGAGCACGGCCAGACGGCCAGACAAACCGAAGTCATAAACACTTTTCAACTAGGTTGGAAAGTGTTAAAAAATCACGTCTTTAAATTCAGCTTCTCAATGATTCTTTTAGTGTATTATGTACTTTTACCTTTTCATTCATAAATGTAATCAATACAATAGATGAAACGATGGCTTTTGTGTGTATTTTTCATACCGAAATGTCTTTATAATGGTCATCAAGGGTATAATTTAACAATATAGTCATATATTAGGTGCTTAAAAATTATCCTAAAATGATATTTATGTGTTGCTTAAAAAATGGATTACATGGGTGATATTTTAACAAACCTTCGCTGTTTAATAAGGCAAATACTAAGATACTTAAGTAAACATTTAAAAAAACGCATAACACATTTGAAAATCAGATTTCAGTAATTACCATTCATAGCCAGAAAAGTACTCTACATTTTTTTGTACAGCCCTGTATATGAGTATAAATAAGAATAATATTTTGAAAAAGTTTAAAAATTCCTCCAAGAGAAATAAAAACATCACTGGATGCAGCAACGGCGTTGCATAAGAATTTCAAAAGTACATGAAATTCGGACTAAAACGCACGTGTGCGCGATTCGCTCCCATAAAAACAGTCGAACAAACAACATCACTGGATGCAGTAAACTCGTTGTATAGGAAATCTCAAAAGTACACGAAATTCGGTAATGTTGCGGTCAATATAACGCATGTCTGTGCGCTTCGCGTCCATGAAAACAAAAACAAATGAACATTATCGAATGCAACAACATCGTTATATAGGAATTCCAAAAATACATGAAATTCGGCAATGCTGCGGTCTCTAAAACGCATGTATGGTGCGTATGAAAGCCCCACACCAACATAGTTGAAAAGTGTTTATGACTTCTGTTGCCTGTCTGGCGATGCTCTGACTCTCATAAATATATTAGGATTTGCCATGTAATTTTTATATCATATTGATGTTTTTTATAGAATGTTCTCTATTAAAAAGGAAGTGTATAGCATAATTCGATTACATTATGGTTTGTGGGGAAAAAATGTTTGCGTGGCATTTTAATGATGTTACGATATATCAAACATTATGAAATTGATAATGAAAAATGAGTTACATTACGACATGTTTTCTGTAGATTATGGAATGCATAACATATCATTCATTACACACACACATAAAAAAATTAGGTTACAAGACTGACTATCTATCTATATTATAAAGGACAAATGTGTCCGTGCGTAACGCTGACGTCAGTTTACGAATGGCAACACTTGACGATAAAATTTCGGTTTTGCAATTTTTGCTACTGTATTCTTTTTTAAATTTCTAAACATAGCACATTTTCAATTTTTACACCATTATATAGGGAAAAAAAACTACTTTCAAATGCAATTTGTTTGAAAATTGTATCGAAATTTATTTATTTATTATAGCATTTAAATTAAATTTCAAGAGTGATTTAAAAAAAAAATTCTATTTCTCTCGCTTGCAGACGATTACACAATATCAATCCGTTTGCACTTTAAACAATATAAAAAGTTCAGCATTTCTTTCCAGCTAATATTCCATAACGAAATTAAAACTTCATTAAGCAATAAATAAAATAGTACAATTAAAACACAAATTTAACAGACATGTAATCGAAATAATCACTTAAAACCGCTGAAATGATCAGAATTAAAAAAAAAAAATGCTGTAGATAACGAAATTTTTAGCGATTTCTTTATTAATTTCTGGCACGACCAAGAGGCCAATACGAAATTACCACTTTAAATAAATTTCAAAATTTTATTTGACTATATAATTGACATATTTCATATAAAAATGCTCTTTGGTGTTGTTAGGGGGCAATATAAAAAGAATCATTACATGTAAAAAAATCTATTAGAGTTTTAAATAAAAAAAATAAGTGGTTTTCACCCATATTTTCTATCTCGGGAAGCCCGGGTTGGATGCCCTAGTGATCTATAATTGCTGAAAAAGCGTCCAGCTGTGGTATACATTTATAAACTTAACTAATTGTTAGTAGATTGCGTGGTGTGTTAAATTCTCTAGCTTATGTACATAATTCTATAGATTATGTACAGTGCTGCACACGAAAGAAGTCGCACACATTACCGAATATAAATAGCAAAAGCTGAAAATAGATTATTAGGGCGTCATGTTTCTTTTCTTCTTTCTTTCTTTTTTTTTTAAATATTTATTTAGATATCTTATATTATTATTGAAAAAACAAAATTTCTGAATAATATTTTGTTGGAAAGTGTTTTATAATCTATGCCTGATGCATGATTTTTCGTTCTTATTCACACCTGACTAGGATTTTCTTATGAATTTCAAAATCCGAAATGATATCATCTTAAAAAACAAAATAAAACTAGGGGCCCTTCCCTCTACGAGCTACGCTCGTCAACATTCATTGAGATACCGCAGGCTCTAAAATCACTCTAATTTGCCCTGTTTTAAAAAGATTAAGGTAGATTGAATTATAATTAAACGACAAATGGCTATCTTCTGTAATCGGATTGCGATTCTTTTGCCTTTGACTGGGGGATTTAATGAAATGCTGTCGTGACAACTAACGACTGTTTTCGTGATTGATTAAATAGGATCAATTAAACATTTGAAAATCAGCTTGTATAAAATGACTAAGTAAACATTGTTGCTGCCTCCCGGAATTTTACAATGACGCTATAAGAAAACTGTTTTAAATAAGACTTTAAATATAACGTAATTTTCACCAAATTTTTTTTTCTCTTTTTAATATTTCCCGTGAAATACATTTTTTAATTGAAAGGAAATATATTATTATTTGCACTACTTTAAAATTGGCGACAATAGGTAAAAATACTTTTCAAAATATGAAATAAATATCTCGTGTGTAAATATATTTTTGAAATTAAACTGTTTGGCAATATTATTATTTGGGCATTTTAAATATGACGTAATTTTTCAAATTTACTGCTTTTAACGCGTAATAATTTAATTATTATTTTAAAGTTTTCCTTCTGTTTTTAACAGTCACGTGTAAATACGTTTTTCAATTAAAAGGAAATATTATTTGCGCTGTTTTACAATTTTGAAACAATATAAAAAAATGACCTTTTCAAAATATGAAATAAATCTATATTAAAATAATGAAAATTTGTATTAAAAAAAAACTAAAATGTCAATTTTTGAAAAATGATTGCACACTGCACACCGCAAGCTCGTCAAGTATGTGCCAGCGAAAGATGGTTAAATTGCTATGCATAGTTTTTGATCGTATAAAACTTACTTAACTATTTTGATCGACTTCGACATTAAATTAATTCTTCGATTTAAAAACTGTCTGCTTCAGCGTGTTTATCGAACATTTTCCTACAAACCTACCAATTTTCATATTTTTCTAATGCAATAATTTTCTTAATATTAGCCGAAAAGTCCTCTGGTCACGAAAAATTCAGTTACAGTAGCAGCAACGGCAGCGGCAGCGGCAGCAGAGACAGATTTTGTGGTATGTTTTTTACTTTTAACAGTTGAAAAATATTAATTACTTTAGTTTGTCAGTCGGTGTTGTCTGTCTCTCCTTCTTGGATTTAACTTTCGAACAAATATGCCTATAGCTAAATTTAAATTATTAGGGTAAATTTTAGCACGTTCTCTACTGAAAATGAACTCCATAACAATTATAGAAACAAAGAAATTTAGATATGGAATTCGAAAAAAAAATGTATCACATGTTACTTTGATGTTTTTCAATAATATTTAATGGACATTTATTCTTAGGAATGTTTTAAGAATTCTAATCTATTTTTCTACATTTTATTGTAAACGCAAAATTATCATTTCTTAAAAAAAAAAAAAAAAATATATATATATCTATAACAGCAATTTTTTTGTAAGTATTATTTTTAGTGCATAATACGCAGTAGAATATTATAGAAACAAGGAACAAACAATGGGATACGAAGAATGTTTTTTTACTTTTTTGTTTCGGATTGAAAATCTTTGTAAAAGCAATGACTCCAGTCATGGTTGAAAACATAGATCTAAAAATAGAGTTCTGTAGAACCTGCAATCGTCATGGCAACCCGTTTACAGGTAATTTGCTTTGGTTTCAAATCTTTTGATTTTCTATAGTTCCTTTCCTTTTGCATGTCGTCTGCAACTATTTGTATATCTTTATTTGGAAATCTCGAATAATTTTAAATTGTCCTGGACACACCCAGAAGCAGTTTTGAATGTTTCAGTAATTCTTTTTAAATTAATTTCTTTTTTGATAAATATGTTAAATATCATATATTCTAATACGAGCAAATCTTGCGTGTGTGTGTGTGTGGTTATGCAAATTTTATATTAAAAACGGCTCTAATGATTTTGACGAAATTTTGCATCTTACCGTTTTGAGGCACCAGAAAACGATTGGGCTATAGGTCACATGTTCGAGAAAATTCGATTAGTGGGTCATTTTGGGTCATGGTCAAGCTAATTGTATCTAAAAAACGGTTCAAACGATTTTGACGAAATTTGTATCCGACCCTTTTCGGGCACGAGAAGACTGTTGGGCTGGGTCACATGTTCGAGAATTTTTGATTAGTGGGTCATTTTTGGGTCAAAGCGGGTCAAATTAATTTTATTTAAAAAAGGCTCTAACGATTTTGATTAAATTTTGTATCCTACGAGTTTCGGGCACGAGAAAATCATTGGGCTAGGTCACATGTCCGAGAAAATTCAATTAGTGGGTCATTTTGGTGATGGGTCATTATGGGTCAAGCTATTTTATCTAAAAAGCGGCTCAGACTACTTACACTAAATTTTGCATCCTATGGTTTTCGGGCACGAGAAGTGTGTTGGGCTAGGTCACATGTTCGAGAAAATTCAATTAGTGGGTCATTTTGGTCATGGGTCATTAAGGGTCAAGCTATTTTATCTTAAAATAGCTCATCTTAAAATAGGTCATTTTGGTCATGGGTCATGATATTTGAACTCAAATTTAATTTTGACCGAGCATAGCTCGGTCTTCCCTGCTCGTTTCTTATTATTAACCGATATATTTTTAACACTCATTCATGGTTTAAACAAGTTGCATGCAATATTGTTTTTAGAAAAGGGTGCACTTAACTGATACAAAGTTATAGACATTTAGGCAGTGTGATAAATAAAAAGTAAACAGTAACACTGAATAAAAATATGTAGACACTCGGCAGAAGAAAAAAAAAAGATATGTTTTAAACATAGATTATGAAACATTTTCCAAACACTTCCAGATATTGTAATGGAACTTCAAAGTTCCCAGAAGGTTTTGAATGTTTCAGTATATATTTTTTAAATTCAATTCTTTTTGATAAATATGAAAAGTACTTCTTATTATTAACGATATATTTTTAACACTCCTTCATGATTTAAAAAAATTACATGCAATATTGTTTTTAGAAAAGGGTGTGCTTAACTGATCTAAAGTTATAGACATTTAGGCAGTGTCATAAATAAAAAATAAACAGTAACACTGAATAAAAATATGTATACACTCGGCAGAAGAAAAAAAAAAAGATACGTTTTAAACATTGATTATGAAACATTTTCCAAACACTTCCAGATTACTGTAATGGAACTTCAAAGTTTCAGAAGTGAATCAGGATATCTTAGTACATAACTTAGAAAACGCCTAACATATTTGAAAACCAGATTTCAGCAATTACCATCCATAGCCAGAAAGGTACTTGAACTCTTTTGTGCATCCTCGTATAGGATCTATAGATCTGTGTAAAATAGCTTTGTGACAAAACGCATAACACCGTCGAAAATTTCCTTTCAGAAATTTCCGTTAAAAAACGGAAATGCTGTCGAATAATTTTAAACAGCTCTGTATATTATGTACAGATTTTTATACACGTCTCATATTAAACTAAAATTTAAATCAGGGAAAAAGGACACGCAAAACAAAACTTAAAACTTTGTTTCAGAAATTATCATTCATAGACAGCAATATATATAGTTCTTTGCATATAGCCCTGCGTACGAATTTATTTATTTTCTACAAATATCTCTTAGTATACTTAAATATAGTTTAGCTGGAAATAGCATATCGGAATTAAAAAAACACCTTTAAATAATTTACGCTCATTGCACTGTAATGCTTAAGAATTATTTTGTGTAGCCCTGTATATGACTTTAGAAGATATAATACACATCACGTAGTACGAAAAAAAAAAAAAAAAAAAAAAAAAAAACGGATACCACATCTGAAAATACACACCCAACATTTATCGTTCATAAGCAGTACAGTCATTTAATTCTTTTGTGTGCCCCTGTAAATGAATGATAACTGTAATGCACGTCATATTATAGAGTAATCATTTTGTAGTGCACCTCAATAATATATATAAATTTCATTATGTTTGAAATAGTGTAACATCATTAAAATACGCTGCGAAATGTTTCCCCCCGCAGACCATAATGTAAGAAAAATCTTTTGTGTGACCCTGTAAATGAATGATAAATGCTTTGAACTATATATTTTACAGTAGGCATGTTTTAATGCAACTAAGAAATGATATTAATTTCATTTATGTTTGAAATAGTGTAACAGTATTAATGATCGTATATATTATTTCACCTGTCAACATCCATTTTTCTAAGAAAATACGAAACGTAGAACGACGAATGAGATACCATATGAAAGGATTTTGAACAGGCTTCTGACATAGTACACTTACATTTTCCTGAAACATGTTTTTTGATTGAAATTTGCTGATAATTAAAAATTAAATCGGCATTGATTTCATGAAAGAAATGAAAGGTTTTCCTGAAATTACTGTTGCCAGAAAAATAAAATACCACATTATATGATGCTCAGCAATGATAAAAAAAAACACCGCATGATTTTATTTTATATTTATGATTAAAAATCAAAGTTGAAATTGAAACGTTTAGATTTATATTTCTATGTCCCATGTTTTTTCCCGAAGCGGATGACGTCATCCTCTAATGCAGTTAAAATACGATTGCTAATTTTTTTTCCTCGCGCGTGCCTTTTGCAATCTTGGATCCGTTTTTACTCTTTGACGGAATAAATAAGATGATACTCTGGCTTGACTAAAAACTAAATGTAGTTTGCAGATATTTTTATCCTAACATTTTCTTTAGAAATTTAAACCTGCATCTAATAAATATTACATATTGATAAAAAATATTAGGTTGTAGTGCGAAATCCTTGCTGGTTTTTATTTAATTCTCGACAAATACTAGATGCGCCATTTCTTTTTAGTATATATATATTAAATGTAAAAAATCTGTTAGAATTAAAAAAGAAAAAATAGTTTTCAGCGATGTTCTGTAACCCGGGAACCCCGGGTTCGGTTCCCTAGTAAGTAGTCTAACTGGATTCTTTTATGTGTCGCTGTAAATGAACGATAAATGCAACGCACGCCATACTTTTCAGTAAGAAACTTATAGTACACCTCAGTAGGTGAATATAAATATCGTTATGTTTGAAATAATGTAACAACATTGAAATAAACTGCAAACGAATATTCCCCGTAGACCATTATGTAGCAGTATTCTTTTGTGTGATTCTGCGAATGAATAATAAATGCTTTGCACATTCACAAGCTGCAAACATTTGTAATTACAGATTAAATTTTAACAACATGTTTATGATGGAGTGTATGGAAAATGACAAGGTACATGCAAAATACAAATCTTTAACAAAAGTCTATGATTTATTTCAATTCCATTCGAACGAGACCTAAGTTTTACGAGTGGTTTAAATATCATCAGATTTTTTTTTCAGCTGCGTTTGTAATGACATAAATACGTAGCACCTATAGTCGTCGTCTGGTCCGTCCGTCCACATACACTATATTGTCAAAGGTGATTGGTCACTTGCGATTTTAGACGTTTTGTTAACTATCTAGAAAAATACATGAGGAATTAACCTGAAACTGCAGGTGTGTAAACAGTATGGTATAGGTTATATATTTCCGCGAAGATTTTTTCACGAAACCCCATAGGGGACTGTCAACAAATTGAAAAAGAACGAATATCTTTTGGATAACCCTGTAAAAACTAGAGATCGACCGAAATTTCGGTTTCGGTTTCGGTTTCGGCACAAAATCTTTGTTTCGCCGAATATTCGTTTTCGGCGAAACTGCTGCCAAAATTTCGGTCTGACCGAAACTCGACCGAAACTATCTGTATTTCAAAATCTCGTTCCTTCTTTCGGAAATTTTCAACTTTACTCAATGGTGTGAGTTGTATCGGCTCAAATGAGACACTGTTTATTGCTGTGAACTCCACTGCTTATTATTATCGGTCATGACTAATCCATGATACGAGTGTAAATTATAAAGCAAGCAATGCATATACGACTAAACTTAAAAGACGCTTATCACTTGATCTTTAAAAGCTGAAAACTTAACTTATTGCTAAATTAATTACGTTTTATTTTACAAAAAATAGTTTTGGATAGAGGCATAGAGAGTCAACTTGGCACCGGAGATAAAATTTTCAAACAGGGGTGCCGTTTCAATATTTTCTTAGGGAGGCAGGGAGTGGCAAAGATTTTTTTTAGGGGGGGGGGCGGTGAGTGAGCAAAGATTTATTTTGATCTTATTGTGCACATCCTAAAAGGAAATTGACAATTGTTACATTTTTATCCTTATATATATATATTTAAAATTAGATTACTAAATAGTGTTAAACATGTCTCACTTTGAGAATATTGAAATGAAAAATAAAGTTTATAATTAATAACTTCTAGGCTTAAAATGTTGTCCTAATGCTAATTTTCCTTTTTTAGTCAAATTGAACAAATTATTTTAACTTTTGTGCCCTTTACTTAAACTTTTACTTAACCCCTTCACCGCCGAGCAAAAGGGCAAATTTGTAATGTTGTTTTCTCTGTAATTTTTTTAAAATGCTTAAAAAATTTGAATTTTCAAACTTCAGATAAAAATCTTAATTGCGTATATAAGTATAATCCTTTAGACTAGAGAGTATCAATCATTACTTGATGTTTTAAAAATGCATTATATTTGTAGAATTATATTAATTTAAACAAACCTTGTATTGCTGTGAAACCTACAGCATAGTGAACGGATATATCAGGTCGCGGCGGTGAGAAGGTTAAGGAATTACTTTTACTTAACCAATACTTAACTGTATACTTAAACAATTTAAATGCAAAATATTAACGAACTGAAAATATGAATATATTTAAAAATTAAATATTCATTATTGAATTTGTTTTACATTATTTAACTGCATTGTTAATTAATTATTGATAAATGCCTATAATTATTGGTTGTTATAAAATAATAAAATATAAAAGTTGTATTATTCATGTTTCATTTTTGTTTGAAACTTATACACACACATATATATGTACGTTTGTTTCTTAGAAATGTTGTTCAATACACGTATAATTAATAAATTAATTAGTAAAGTAATTAGTTATTATTAAGTATTTATTAAGTATTTGTTATTAATTAATTAATTAATTAATAATTATATGCAGTTATGTATGTATTAAAAAGTTTTTAAAATTTTTTGACACTTTCGGTTTCGGTTTCGGCCGAAAGTGGGAAGATCACCGAAATTCGGTTTAGGTTTCGGTTTCGGTCTTAAAACCTGTTTCGGTCGATCTCTAGTAAAAACTAATGTAGCAAAGGCCTTCAAACTCGAGATTATTAATAAGTAGCTTATTGTAATATACTGTGTTCATTTTTATGAGGATAGCATGCATACTCGTAGAGAAATTAAGGTTTTTATAAAAACAGTCCCGAATTTCGCCTAGTTTTTTGCTTATAATTTGTAGAGTTCTTAATGTAAAAAAAAGTTTTTTTCAGAAAATATGACAAACAACATTGTACATAACACTCTGCAATCAGAATTAAAAAATAATAATAATTGGATGAAAAATGAGCAGGTTTACTGAAAAATGCTTCACTGCGCATGCGCGAATGCAATCAAAATACAATATGCATAATGTATTAGCTATGTATATAGAGCAACTTTTGTGAAAGTTTCAAAATCATAGCTTGAAAATTCTGAAAATTATCGTCGATAGAATAAGCTCGAAATCCGTTGTTCCCAAAAAGAAGCAAAAATATGAGGGGTTGTATCCAAATACAGTAGTACGTGCAATATTGTGTACGCTATCTTGGCACTAATCAACAGCTATTTGATACAACCCCTCATCTTTTTGCTTCTTTTTGGGAACAACGGATTTCGAGCTTATTCTATCGACGATAATTTTCAGAATTTTCAGAAGTTGCTCTATATACTTGGCTAATACATTATGCATATTATATTTTGATTGCATTCGCGCATGCGCAGTGAAGCATTTTTTAGTAAACCTGCTCATTTTTCATCCAATTATTATTATTATTTAATTCTGATTGCAGAGTATTATGTACAATGTTATTTGTCATATTTTCTGAAAAAAACTTTTTTTTATATTAAGAACTCTACAAATTATAAGCAAAAAACTAGGTGAAATTTGGGACTGTTTTTATAAAACCCTTAATTTCTCTACGAGTATACATGCTATCCTCATAAAAATGAACACAGTATATTACAATAAGCTACTTATTAATAATTTCGAGTTTGAACGCCTTTGCTACATTAGTTTTTACAGGGTTATCCAAAAGATATTCGTTCTTTTTCAATTTGTTGACAGTCCCCTATGGGGTTTCGTGAAAAAATCTTCGCGGAAATATATAACCTATACCATACTGTTTATACACCTGCAGTTTCAGGTTAATTCCTCATGTATTTTTCTAGATAGTTAACATAACGTCTAAAATCGCAAGTGACCAATCACCTTTGGCAATATAGTGTATAACAGCACAAAAACTACCCAAACGAATGGTTGGAAATTTAATATTTATAACCGTTTCAAAATTTTGTCGAGTCATTTCAAATTTTATGAAAATTGAATCAAAACTAAAAAATATTAATAAAAGTTTTCTTTATTCTGTTAAACACTATCATACGTAATCTATATAATAAGAGCGTAAGTCATGTGACTGAGGAAAACAAATACGGGCTAACCACACCTTTTTTCATATGCCAAGCGGCCGTTTTTATTAAAAAAATTTTTTTTCGAATAAAATTGCAGCTTGAGAGATGAGTTACATTAAAAAATGTATAGATTTTAAAATAACTTCAGTGGAAATTAGGTTAAACGTCGAATATCTTAATCCATTACAGTAAATAGATAAAAAAGATTCATTCATCGTGAGTAATAGAAATATTAAACCATGAGGCAATCATTCGCAAAGCAAGATCGCCACAGTGAAATTTGCAGTGCTGTCTGGTGTCGAAAAAAAATTGCATCTGTAAACGTGGCATACTTAATAAGAAAAAAAAAAAAGACACGCTCATTTCGCTTATAACAGACGATATAATTAATTTCACTTAAATAATAACAACTTAGTTTCACCCGTCGAAATTCGACGCTACAGAATATATTAAATAAGTATGTTACAATTTAAGCTTATGGATAAATGAATAATGTAATGAAAAATGAAAGTGACTCTGCAAATTTAAAGCAAGATATTCACACAAACATACTCAAAACTTTGCACATGAACATCACATTCCATTGAAGTCCTGATCTCAGAAAAATCTAGACAATTACGTCATTTAGCTTTGTAAAAATTGAAATTTTGTGTTTGAAAATGCACGTTTTAAAATGATATCATTTTCCATAAGCAGACGATTAGCTTTTAATTTCAGAGTATGTGGAATAAAAAACTTGGAAAATAAAATCAGTTTGACGAAAATATATAGGAAATATTACCGTAAGAGTAATTTAACCAATTGTTTTAAAATGTTCATTAAATATTTATTATAATTAAAGGGAAATGATGTAATTTTCAGAAATATTTTATTTTGTTCATACCAACGAAGTAAATAAATAGCAGAAGTTCTATCTATTTAGATGCAGGAATAAGAGTCAGTGAATATGACATCATACTGACGACACAAGGTTAGTAAAATACTTTATATTCATGGAGGAAAATTCATCTTTTGTTTTCCGAATGACGTCCTTTTCTTCATCCGAAACATTTCATTTTTCATATTACTTCTTATGATAGATTATTTACTGTTATTTTATTTACATAGATTACTTACTGTTTCTCAACAAATAATCTGAATTCTGCTTTTCTGAGATCACTGCATAATTAAACGCAATCATTTTACTTAGTTTAAATTTTATGAAAAACCTTTGAGATTCTTCTTTTAAATATGACTACATTTACACTGATGGAATCCTGCTTCTGATTGGTGTAATGTGATAAGGCAAATTAATCTTATGTTTAAATTAAAGTCTAATTAATGCTTAGAGTGATAAAAACATAACATGAAACGTTTAAAAATATCTTTTAATGTAGATTACATATGTTTCATTCGCTCTATCGGCGACATCTTCAGATCTCGTGCATGCGATCTCGTGGTTTATGTTTATCATTTTCAAAAACTTTGCAAGAATATTTTATTTATCATTTAGATCTGAAGACATCGCCGATAGAGCGAATGAAACATATGTAATCTACATTAAAAGGTATTTTTAAACATTTCGTATTATGTTATTATCTGTTTTAAGCATTAATTAGACTTTAATTTAAAGTTAACAAGTGATTCTATTACATTATTTGTAATCTTATGTTGTAGAGATAAAATCTTAACCCAATTGCCACCATTTTATAGAAATTTCATAAAAAAACTTTTCAAATTAAAATTAAAATATAAAAATGGGAATATTAAAAAAAATAGCTAGAGCGGGTACATCTGCAAATGAACAGCTTTCATTTAAAAAAATAATTATCAAAATTAGTTCGGTATTAAGTTCAGGGCAGATGACTAAAAAACCATCTTCTGTTTTAAATATATAGATGTTTTTTTTAAATTGTAAAACTAGTTATACTATGAACGCGCCTCATTTGTCAGGTTTAACGTACAATTTCCAACTTTTTTTTTTTTAAGTTCAATCGCTTTAACCTTATTTATTACCAAAAATTTAACATCAAATGTAAAACCAAATGAAAGAAATATCTTAATATCTGTCCCTTCCTTCTCGTACCTAAACAATGTGGGAAATACATTGTGTTTTTGAATTTGCCATCTAGTTTATTCAGTTTATTGCCATTCAGTTTAATCAGTTTCTCCAAATTATGTCTCTGTTTAATTAATTTTTAAGCGGTAAAGTTTTTTTTAAAGTACTCTGGAAGTATTCGAAAGTGTTTCATAATCTATGCTTGACGCATGATTTTTCGCTGTTGTGTTTTCTGGAATGAACTTTGCGGTAGATATAAACCTTTAAAATTTTATCCCAAGGATGCTAGTCGTGATCTGTTTTGTATTTTAAGAGTCTTCATTGCATGAAAGTTAATTTCACTCAAAATAGGAATTTGATTTTGGAACAGGTATTAATAGCCAAAAAAATCGCCAACGATTTCATTAATTATACAGTAGCCTTTTGATTCTGATTATTTCAGTATTTTTTAGTTCAATCATATATCTTTAAACTTCTGTTTTACTATTTGTGTGTGTGTGTGTGAAGTTTTAATTTCGTTAAGCCGGAGACAAATGCAGAATCATTTATATTTTTTTAAGGGCAAACAAGTTAAATTTTTGTAATCGGGCTGCGCGCGATAGAGATAGTTTTTTGTAAAATGAAGCTTAATTTTTTTTTTTAACCACAAAAAAATCCATAAATTAAGATACAGTTTTCAAACCAATTGCATTTGAAAGTACATTTTTTTCCTCATTCGACGGTGTAAAAATGGAAATTGTGTGATGTTTAAAAGATAATATATATGCAAAAAAAGCGAAACTTTTTGCTCAAATCGTTGCCATATTTAAAATGACGTTAGCGTTACTAATGGGCATGTTTTTGCTTTATAATATAGATAATACTAGGGGGCCTACACCCTGCGAGCTACGCTCGCCAACCCCCGCTCAGACTTCGAGGCCTCTAAAAACATGACAGCGTGCTTTGTTTTACAAATATTGGTAAATCTGTAATTGGGTTGCCATGCTTTTAACGTTTGAATGGGGCATTTTTTGATTATCATGGTCTCATACACAGCTGTTGCGACAACTGACGACTGTTTTCGGGATTGATAAGTAAAATCAATTACAACTTGAAAACCAGCTTGTATAAAATGGTTAGGTTTAAATTGTGGTTACCTCTCGGACTTTTATAACAACGATCTGTATTCTATTCTTCCTTTGCGTTTAAGGATGAGAAAAATTTCATCTGTTTGTGAATAACATTAAGAACCACGGTATTGAAAAGTACTATATTATAGACATTTTCAGTAACAGCTTTTATTTTTCTCACTATTTTAGTGCACCATCATGCATATTTTCATGTTATTTTAAATATGTAAATTATTTATTTTAATTAATATGTATATACGAATTTTCTAATAATTATTTATCATACAAAATTAATTAAATATTTTGTGCATGCATGCCTGCATTTATTCGGCATCAATTGATGAGATATTTAAACAAATTTGCTATCCACGATTATTTTACACCATGTTATGTCACTTGAATATTGTCCATGAGAAAATCGGGTACTTTTCCAGTATAGGATCCTTTGCTTTTAGGTTTGGCGTAATTCGAACTTCAAAAAGGGATAGATTCGTTAATATACATAGATTTGTTGCCAAAAGATATGAAAACAAACCCAGTGAACTTTTGGTGCTTTTCGATTATAGAGGTCTTGACGCTTTTTTAAAAAGCTTGGCGCAATTCAGGCATCAGACAGTGAGACTTGGTGCCAAATGACATAAACAGCCATGGAAACAAATTCGACAATTTCTTTTGTTTATATGCGCATTTTAATTATACGTATTATTGTTTTTTCTATACAAATTACTTCTGATTATATATAAAATAGGATAAATGACATTTTACGCTAAACAAATTGTATAAATATTGAAAAAATGCTTCTGAATACGAAATGACAAAGTGATATACGGTTGACAGAAAGTATGTTGCCAAATTTCCTTTTCCGCCAAGGCAATTTTCTCTGTTTCGTCAAGGCTCCATATACTGGAAAAGCACCGAACTTTTATGCTTGTTTATACATGTATTTATATGTATATATACAATTTATTTATAATTGTCTTTCAATTTACCTCTTTTTGTACATAAAAATAGATAAATGGCTTCTTTATATTAAATAAATTGTATAAATATCGAAATAATTGCTTGTGTATATCAAAAAGCGAATAGATTGTTAGAAAACATGTTGCCGGATTTCAATTCATCGCCAAGGTCACTTTCTGTATCTCGCGAAGGCCCCTAAATTGGAAAATAAACTAAAATCATTTTAATATATAACGTAATTTACACCTTAAGTGTGTTTCGAGTATAATAATTTAATTATTTGTAGTTTTTTCTTCTCTTTGTTATTTATGTGTAAACATATAATTCATTATTAAAAAAGTAATGCTACTGAAATATTCATTTGTTTTAAACTTTAATAGCATTTCTCTAATATATAGGGAGCATTTTTTTCCTTGCTGCCAATAAAAGAGAGAAAGGTGTAAATGTCATTTTACCATAATTGATGTCATATTCTCATTAAAATTGGAAAGAAAACCAAGCATGATATTTTATTCTCCTTCCGTTCAGTTGGCAATTATTATTTTATATATTAGTTTCAAATATCCGAATTAGTGATTTTATAAATTCGTTTAATTAAATTTTACAAAAAAATAACAAAATGATACCAATAAATAATATTTACTATTAATTCCTTCCCCCCCCCCTTTCTTTTGCGTTAACATAAATGACGTCATTTGGACGAATTTATTCAAAATATTTTCAGTTTATCAATTAAATTAAATGCTGACAGACGATTGAATCCTGACGATAGAAATGTGATTTTTTTTTCAAATTTTCCTGTAAAACATAATTTAATCACACTCTTGTCTTCATTAAAGATTGAAATAAAAGATAAATTCAATTTCAATTTGAAAACGACGAATAAAAAGAAATCAATAATCCCTATCGGGATCCTTTTCAATTTTTTTCCCTTTTTGTCACAAAAAAACGGAGTAATTAGTTGCCATCATTACAGAAATGTCATTAAAATTAGAAAAAAATTAATATCTCGAAAACTAATTCCAATTTCAAAATTCTATTGCCAGTTTTGACATCCCCGGATTTTTATGGACAATTGGTATTAATTTCACCATCAAGCGTTTAATATTTTATTAAAAATAGCCCTGAAACATAATCAGTCATTTAATCAGTCGTTTCATAAAATCGTTTCATAAATTCGTTTCATAAAATCGTTTCACAAATTCGTTTCATTAGGATTTTATATATATAGGGTAGATATAAAATAGGATAAATGACATTTTACGCTAAACAAATTGTATAAATATTGAAAAAATGCTTCTGAATACGAAATGACAAAGTGATATACGGTTGACAGAAAGTATGTTGCCAAATTTCCTTTTCCGCCAAGGCAATTTTCTCTGTTTCGTCAAGGCTCCATATACTGGAAAAGCACCGAACTTTTACGCTTGTTTATACATGTATTTATATGTATATATACAATTTATTTATAATTGTCTTTCAATTTACCTCTTTTTGTACATAAAAATAGATAAATGGCTTCTTTATATTAAATAAATTGTATAAATATCGAAATAATTGCTTGTGTATATCAAAAAGCGAATAGATTGTTAGAAAACATGTTGCCGGATTTCAATTCATCGCCAAGGTCACTTTCTGTATCTCGCGAAGGCCCCTAAATTGGAAAATAAACTAAAATCATTTTAATATATAACGTAATTTACACCTTAAGTGTGTTTCGAGTATAATAATTTAATTATTTGTAGTTTTTTCTTCTCTTTGTTATTTATGTGTAAACATATAATTCATTATTAAAAAAGTAATGCTACTGAAATATTCATTTGTTTTAAACTTTAATAGCATTTCTCTAATATATAGGGAGCATTTTTTTCCTTGCTGCCAATAAAAGAGAGAAAGGTGTAAATGTCATTTTACCATAATTGATGTCATATTCTCATTAAAATTGGAAAGAAAACCAAGCATGATATTTTATTCTCCTTCCGTTCAGTTGGCAATTATTATTTTATATATTAGTTTCAAATATCCGAATTAGTGATTTTATAAATTCGTTTAAGTAAATTTTACAAAAAAATAACAAAATGATACCAATAAATAATATTTACTATTAATTCCTTCCCCCCCCCCTTTCTTTTGCGTTAACATAAATGACGTCATTTGGACGAATTTATTCAAAATATTTTCAGTTTATCAATTAAATTAAATGCTGACAGACGATTGAATCCTGACGATAGAAATGTGATTTTTTTTTTCAAATTTTCCTGTAAAACATAATTTAATCACACTCTTGTCTTCATTAAAGATTGAAATAAAAGATAAATTCAATTTCAATTTGAAAACGACGAATAAAAAGAAATCAATAATCCCTATCGGGATCCTTTTCAATTTTTTTCCCTTTTTGTCACAAAAAAACGGAGTAATTAGTTGCCATCATTACAGAAATGTCATTAAAATTAGAAAAAAATTAATATCTCGAAAACTAATTCCAATTTCAAAATTCTATTGCCAGTTTTGACATCCCCGGATTTTTATGGACAATTGGTATTAATTTCACCATCAAGCGTTTAATATTTTATTAAAAATAGCCCTGAAACATAATCAGTCATTTAATCAGTCGTTTCATAAAATCGTTTCATAAATTCGTTTCATAAAATCGTTTCACAAATTCGTTTCATTAGGATTTTATATATATAGGGTAGATATGGGTCTATTCATTATACCTCATTATAAAAACAAATATTTAAATCAGATATTTTTTAGGAAAGATATAAATGAATGTTTGTGATGTTGAGTTAACATCAGCATACTGAAAGTTTGAACCCTTTTAATTCGATCGAGATTTAAAAAAAATTCATAAACTGTATACTTTTCCGCGATGATGTGATCGAAGGAATTCAAATAAAGTGTCAACCATTAAGGGTAAAAAAAGGTGTTACCATTTGAAAAATGAAAGTTGTTGCAATTTTTAATATGTAGACAGCGCTGGAATCATAATTTATGAATATCATTAATTAGTGCAGTCTTTTTCATACGATTATTTACAGTAGAAGTAGTAGGGATGATCACTTATTTTTTGTACCAGGGCTGTACAAGAATTATAAAAACAGAATCCATTTTTAACATTTTCCAACATAGTTGAAAAGTGTTTGACTTCGGTTTGTCTGTCCGTCTATCCGTGCTCTAACTCTCGAAAATATACTCGGATTGCATTGTAATTTTTATATGTTATTAACATTTACTATAGAACGATCGCTATTTAAAATGGAGTGCGTGACATTTACAGTTCCTGTAACATGGGCAGTCAAAAGTATTCCGTTACATTATGGTCAATGAGAAAAAATCGTTTCAAGTGCATTCAAGTGCTGAATGATGTTACACAATTTCATACACATTGAAATTGGTATGCATTTATGAAGTGTACTAAAACATGCATTTTGCAGAATATGTGTGCAAATCATTTATTACTCATTTACAGGGCCACACAAAAGAATTCTGTTACATAACGGTCTACGGGGAAAAACTGTTTGCAGCGTATTTTAATAATATTATACTATTTCAAAATATAATCAAATTGATATACATTACTGAGGTTTGCTACAAGATACTTTCTGTAGAATATGATGTGCATAGCATTTATCGTTCATTTACAGTGACACACAAAAGATTTCGAATACAGTACTGTATTTGAAGTACTGTCCATAAGCGATAATTACTGGATGTACGCTTTAAGTTATGCTATGCGTGTTTAAGTTTAATTAAATATTGAATACTACGTGGTGCATATAATTGCTGTAGATCATTGCTGAGTGTGAGCGTGAATTGCTTAAAGGTTTTTTAATCGCGTTAGGCATTATCAAGCTGAATTATGTTTAGTATACTAAGAAATGTTTGTAGAATATAAATAAAATCACATACCGGAACACGCAAAGAACAGAATACATGGCCGCCTATACATGATAATTTCTGGAAGTGTGATTTCAGTAGTTTTAAGAGGGTGTTTTAGCATGAATTAAGTTTTAGATTAACATCTGGCGTGTATATGTGTTATGCGTTTTCTAAAATGTTTACTTAGGTATTTAATTTACCTTATTAAACAGCGAAGCTTTGTTACAGTATTCAGGAAGTATTGGAAAGTTTTTCAAAATCTATGCTCGACGCATGATTTTTCTTTCTTGTTTTAATTGTGTGCAAAAAGATTCTTCTTAGCAATCGATCATTAGACTAATCGATAATTTGTTAATTCAACGAGGCAGGTAAACATAAACAAGAAGGAGATGACTTATTTATAACTGTGTTCAAACTGAAAACTTTAAAAGTGAAAAGAAAAAAATAAATAAATTTCAGATTGGATTGATTAATGGCTACATTTTTGTTGACTTTAATCCAAGTTAACAAGAGTTAATCGAAGTTAAAACGGAAAGTCAACTGTTCCATGATGATGAAATATTTTCAAAATCGACTAAACATAAGTTTTGTAAATATGCTATGCTTTTAGATATTTAAATACACATCCTTCATTGTTTTTTAAGTAAATAAAGCGTTTCGTGTTCTTTTATTTGTAAAACAGCACTAACGAATGTACATCAAAATATTTTCACAATTTCTTGTTCAAGTTGGTGGGTTGTTATTTTTTATTTGTGGCAATTTTTATTGGTACTTATTTATATTTCGGGTTAAGTAAATTTTACGTGCCAGTTGGTGAAAGGTTAGCAACAAATAAAAGCGAAAGTGACATTTAGTCGAGGCAGAATGATTAACCATTTTGCATAAGGTGGTTGCAGACAAATACAGTACCCCGTTTCTCTTTTTAACGTTGGGGGAAAGCTACAAATTTACAGAAACTTCGTTTTGTTCATAGTTATTGAATACTAAATCTGAGAGATTAAAATATTGAAAGAAGTATATGAAAGAATAGAGAAAATACGCTTAACGTAACTGACTTTACCAAATCAAATTTTGTTCAGGTAAGTGAAATTCTCTGATTCTTAAACATAGTATAAAATTTCGCCTGGCATATTCAGTTGAAGCATTTATTGACTGCTGGAAATTATATTATTTTTCTTTACATGGATTATATGCCTTGGAATGGCAAGGTTCTATCTGACAAAATCGACTAAAATGAGTACCTTTTGTGTTGTGTAAAATTTTTAATGACATGCTATGTATTCCAACGAGTATTTCGAATAATATTTATCGAAACGTTAATAACATGTCGCTAAGTTAACCTTCTGACCACTTATTTCTCGATTTCCACGGACAAGAGATTTGTAGAAAAATTTATATATTTCACAGTTTTAGGTAGCTTTCATTACAAAAAGTAAAAAGCTACCTATTGCAATCGTTCAGAGGAAAGCAATTCCAGAAAATTTTGGTATATTTTCACCGTTCATGACCCCCAGACCCCAAAACTGTTGAAGGGGCGAGGCCAACGAGGTAAGCGCGTAACATCAGAATATTAAATTCTTCAAATTAAAATTAACTCTGGTCTTCAACATGCAGAAAGAAAAGGAATTGCTTACCTTTTCTAAGGTCTATCCAATTTATGAAATATCCACTGGTTTATATATTTCAACTATTTGAGAATTTATTATAAACACTTCTTGAATAATCGTGTAGATGTACCACTGCTGAAATAAGACTTGTAAAAAAAAATTATATTAATGCACAATTCACATTGAATAAATAAGTTCACGTTTGGATTGATTTTAAAAATTATATTTTACATTACTTAAAATTTTAAAAGGTTTACATTTAGATTAATTTTAACATCAGGAAACATTTTTTCCTGTGACTTTACAGAATGAAGGATAGTAATACACTGACTCATTTTCACAAAGTTTGGAAAGTTATGAGTAAAGTTGCATCATTTCTTTGAAACAAATTGACGTTGAATAATTGTCCTTTTAAATGTTTTAGTTCTGTAATAAGTTTATAATGGCATAATCACAAATAACAAATTATAAACATATTTCACATTATTAGAAGAGAACGATTATAACGAGGTAATAAATCTCTATTGCATGATAAACTTGAAACTTAAGAGTCATAAATTAGGTCACTTGTTTTAAGAGATGAGAGAAAAATTATCGTTGGGTTTTTATCTGCGTGCTTCATCATTTTCTTTATTTATTTATTTTACTTTGAGTGGAAAATATTAAGTGATTGAAATGAATGGATTAGTTTTCTACAATTTCCCCCTTAATCCGTTCATGGGGATTAACTAATATTTTCATTGAATTTCTGTGTTCGACGAATCGAGGCTTGGGTAAAGGTTTGGTAAGTGCATCAGCTATCATTTTTTCTGTTGGAAGATATCTTAACTCAATTATGCCTTCTTCGCTATATTGTTTAATGGCATTAAATTTGACGTCGATGTGCTTTGATCTTTTCGTGAATTTTTCTGATTCAACCATTTTTATGGTACTTTGATTGTCTTCATATAAAGTGATTGGTTTTTGCTGTGGAAAGCCTAGATCGTCAAGTAACTTCAATAACCAAATTATTTCTTGGCTAGCATGTGCTGCGGACACATATTCAGCCTCTGCTGAAGATAAGGCAATGCAACTTTGCCTTTTCGTCGTCCACTGAATTGGGTTGTTGCCCAACATATATAATATTCCCGATGTTGATCTACGGGTTTTGGTATCACCTGCCCAATCGGCATCAGCGAATACCTTTAATATTGGTTCTTCATTAGTGTTAATTATTAATTTTAGTTCTTTAGTATGATATAGATATCTTATTATTCTTTTTACGGCTTGCCAGTCTTTTTCGCGAGGATTCTCATTTCTTCTGCTTAAAATGTTTACTGCTGCTGAAATGTCAGGTCTAGTTATTGTTGTTATATAAAGCAATGATACAAGTGCCTGGCGATATTTAATATTATTTGGCATTAAATTATCATCATCATTTAATTTGTTATATCCTGGTTCCATTGGAGTTTTGCACGGTTTGGAGTTTTCAAGATTGAACTTTTTCGCTAAATTTTCAATCTTAATTTTTTGATCCAGAGAATAACCGTTAGGTAATTTCTGAATTTGAGTACCTAAATAGTTACTAATATTGCCTAGATCCTTTAATTCGTATTCTTGTTTTAGAGAATTTACGATTTCTTCTATTATTTCATCTTTGCTGGCGATGAGTATATCATCAACATATATTACTATGTACGATGTATGATCTTTTTCTTTTCTAGTGAAAAGACATGTGTCTGCTGTACTTTGGATAAAGTTCAAGTTGTCTAGTGTTTCAGCGATTTTAATATGCCAAGCTCTGGCGGCCTGTTTGAGGCCATAGATTGCCTTTTTGAGCTTGCAAACTTTTTCAGGAAATTGTTCGTTTACATAGCCTTCAGGTTGATTTATATATATATTTCTTCATTTAAGTTCCCATGAAGAAAAGCGGTGTCAATATCTACATGTCGCACATTCAAATTATTATAAGCTGCTGCTAAAAGAAGTGTTTTGATGGTACAATGTTGTGCTACTGGTGAAAATGTTTCTTGATAATCTTCCCCATAATTTTGACCTTTGGCAACAAAACGTGCTTTATATTTTTGTGTATTTCCTGAACTATCAATTTTTCGTTTGAAAATCCATCTACTTCCTATGATTCTTTTATTAAGAGGAGGATCGACTAGATCCCATGTATTATTTTTCATTAACGATTGTATTTCGTTTTCAGTGGCTTTAAGCCAGTTTTTCTTTTCTAGTGGATTGTTTATTTTGATAAGCTGTTTCCAGTTTTCAGGTTCTGTTGTATCGCAATCATTTGCTAAAGCAATAAAATTGTCGGAAGTATATCTTTGAGGTGGTACTCCTCTGTTTTGTCTTTCAGATCTACGAGGTTGATGTGTTTCTGATTGTTTGGGCGCGTCAGGTGTACAGGGTGTGTCACCTATTTCTATTTCAATGTATTTTTTATCTTCAATTAATTGTTCGTGATCATTAATTTTCTCGTTTAAATTGTTCAGTTTTTCTTCCAGAAATTTTACAGATCTGGAAATTATTATTTCACCATTTTTAGTGAAAACGCGGTATCCCTTTGTATTATTATCATAGCCCATGAAGATACCCTCTTCTGCTGTATCATCTAGTTTAGATCTTTTGTGTTTGTTTATGTAAGTGTATACTTTACAGCCAAATACACGTAAATAATAGAGATTTGGTTTTCTTTTGAACCAAACTTCATATGGCGTTTTATTTGTCAATTTAGTGGGGAGCCTATTTTGGAGGTGATTAGCAGTATTTATCGCTTCACCCCAGAACCTATGAGGTAAATTTGCTTGGGATAATAGGCTTCGTGTCATTTCAATTAAGCTTCTGTTTTTTCTCTCAGCAATGCCATTCTGGCTGGGACAAAATGGAACTGTGTATTCATGTTTTATACCATGTTCCCTTAGAAAGGCTTCTGTATTATTTCCTATATATTCCCCACCGTTATCCGATCTAATCGCCGTCGGATATTTTCCTTGTCTGGTTTTGACCATTTGTACATAGTCTTTTATTTTTTCATAAACTTCATCTTTACTTTTTAATAAGTAAATAACTGTGAATCTAGAACTGTCATCTATGAATGTAAGGAAGTAATTTTTTCCTCCTATTGTGGGTGTTTTAAAAGGCCCACATAAATCAGTATGTACTAAATCTAATACTTTTGTTGTTTTATTTTCGATAGATTTAGAGTACGGTGCATTTGTTGACTTTGTTTTTATACAGGTTTCACAGTTTGTTTTATGATTACAGTTATTTATTTTTATCCCACTGGCCAAGTCATTTTTGACTAATTCTTTTATACTTTCATTATTTCTGTGGCCAAGGCGTTTATGCCAAATTTCGAGGCAATCTTTATTTCTGCAATCATGTGCAATGTTTATTTTATTTTGAGAACTTTCTTCTAGTGTTTCAACTTGATATAAGTTATGTTTCTTTAATGCTTCTAAGTATATTTTTCCATTGCACGATAGTATGCATTTTTCATTTTCGAAAAATACTTTGTAGCCATGTTCTGTGGCTTTACTTACGGAAATTAAATTTGATTCCAATTGTGGAACAAATAACACATTTTTAAGTGTAATTCTATTTATACATCCATCAGATGTTTTTGTCATTATTTGTGTTTCGCCGGTTCCGTAAGAATTTAATGTATTCCCATTAGCAATTGTTACTGTAGTTTTTTCAGTATCGTTGAATTTTGTAAATATATCCCTATCGTTCGCTATATGCGAAGACGCTCCTGAGTCAATTAACCAGGCTTTATTAGCGGGATTTACAATTATGAATGCTGCATCTTTATGTTCACTTTTATTTATTTGTACCTGTTCATCTGTTTTTGATTCATTCATTTTATTTTTACTATCACCTTTTGTATTCTCAAAACACAACGATGTGTACTTTTTGTATTTGTATTGTGTTTTAGGTGTAGTGGTCTGTGTGTTTCTGTTCTTGAGATGCCAGCATTGTTTGTAAGTGTGATTTGATTGTTTACAGTAGGTACAATATTTGTTTTGCCCTTTATAATCTTGAGTGTATTTCTTTTGTGTTTTAAACACCTTTTGTGAGTTTTCAACTTGCTCACTATTTTCTACCCGTTTATTAAATTCATCAGTAAGTTTGCTCTTGATGAATTCGGGAGTTAATTCAATTTCATTTCGGGCTTCGAGAGCTGTTATTAGAGTATTATAACTCGCAGGTAACGAGCACAATAGAAGTGCAGATAAATGCGAGTCGGTTATGTTCTCTCCTATTGCGGAGAGCTTATCTTTTATTTCCAGTATATTAGTAATGTGTTTGTGCATGTTCCCATTTTCGGGAAGTTTTGCACTATACAATTTTCGTAACAAATACAATTTACTGGACAAATTGGCTCTCTCATGAATATTTTTTAAACTATCCCATGTCTGTTTTGCTGTTTCTAAATGTTTTACATGAACTATTTGCGTATCGTCTATACTCAGGTTTATTAAAGCGCGAGCTTTTGCATCCTTTTTTCTCCAATCTTCGTTAATTGGTGTAGGGGGTTCCTGAGTTACGAGTTCGTACAAATCTTCCTTAATTAACAACATATTAATTTTAAACTTCCATATAGAATAATTATTATTGTTTAATTTATCTACTATTTGCATTTCCTTTATTGTCGCCATCTCGGAGAACTTGTTTATACAGTTTTTAAAGTTTTATTAGTTTAAATAGTTTATTAAATTCAATTATGTTTTCTTGAATTTTTAATCTAGCATAAGAGCTGAGTATTATTTTTATTAATTAGAGTCAATTATTAATCCTTAAGAATAAATTCTGAGTTCATATATTCATCAGGCTCATGATCACTGTTGAAGGGGCGAGGCCAACGAGGTAAGCGCGTAACATCAGAATATTAAATTCTTCAAATTAAAATTAACTCTGGTCTTCAACATGCAGAAAGAAAAGGAATTGCTTACCTTTTCTAAGGTCTATCCAATTTATGAAATATCCACTGGTTTATATATTTCAACTATTTGAGAATTTATTATAAACACTTCTTGAATAATCGTGTAGATGTACCACTGCTGAAATAAGACTTGTAAAAAAAAATTATATTAATGCACAATTCACATTGAATAAATAAGTTCACGTTTGGATTGATTTTAAAAATTATATTTTACATTACTTAAAATTTTAAAAGGTTTACATTTAGATTAATTTTAACATCAGGAAACATTTTTTCCTGTGACTTTACAGAATGAAGGATAGTAATACACTGACTCATTTTCACAAAGTTTGGAAAGTTATGAGTAAAGTTGCATCATTTCTTTGAAACAAATTGACGTTGAATAATTGTCCTTTTAAATGTTTTAGTTCTGTAATAAGTTTATAATGGCATAATCACAAATAACAAATTATAAACATATTTCACATTATTAGAAGAGAACGATTATAACGAGGTAATAAATCTCTATTGCATGATAAACTTGAAACTTAAGAGTCATAAATTAGGTCACTTGTTTTAAGAGATGAGAGAAAAATTATCGTTGGGTTTTTATCTGCGTGCTTCATCATTTTCTTTATTTATTTATTTTACTTTGAGTGGAAAATATTAAGTGATTGAAATGAATGGATTAGTTTTCTACAAAAACCACCCTCCGTTCAAATGTTGATTTATATATATATATATATATATCTGATCTTTGTCATGCTGTAACTCTCTTACTCTCTTATTTATGAACCAATTTGAATGTGACTGTGTATGTGTATAGAACATACCAAGGTCTCCACCGAGTTCCTTAGCCAGCTTCATCCGCCACCTTGTTTAAAAACGGTGGCCAATTATTATTATTTTTTTTTATTAAAAAAGATGTACAAAAAATTATAAACTGAGAAAATTGTCTCCGTTAAGTGTTAGATCGTGATACAAGGATTCTTTTGTTTTGGCTTTGTCTTAAAAAAAAAGGCTGAGGTCTAGCAGTTTGAAATTCTAGGCTGGTTGACATTTTGAAACAATCTGACTTTTGCTATGCTATAACTCTCTTATTTATGAACCGATATGAATGTGACTGATCATGCGTACAGGACATACAAAGGTCTCGACCGAGCTCGCTGGCCAGTTTCATGCCAGCGTTGACTGGCCATGGCATTGGCCAGTTAAAAAATTTTTTAATTCAAAAATATGTATAAAATTATAAAGTGAAAAAGTTGTTTCCATTAAGTGTTAGATCGTGATACAAGGATTTCTAAGCATTTTTTGTTTAGGCTTTTTCTTAAAAAATGGCTGAGCTATATGATTTCCTCTGTGATTTCCTCTGAACTATGCTGTTTGAAATTCTAGGTTGGCTGATAGTTTGAAACAATCTGATTTTTGTTATGCTGTAACTCTCATGCTGAAATTCGCATTCAAATTCAGTATTAACGAAAACCGGGATTGAATCTTCTATAATCGTGTTCCAAGCATTTTAGCTTCGGGTGTTTGAGTAAAATGAGTTGCATTTTTAACAAGTTGGAAATTGTACGTCAAACGTGACAAATGAGCTGCGTTCGTACTATAGCTAGGTATATAAATATTCAGATCTTGATGATTTTAAATTCTGTGAAATGAATTATATCGTTTGCAGGTTAATTTCTGTAATAAAATAAGTATCTCGGTCGCTTGACGATTAAACCTCCTCTAACAAGAAAGCACCGATTTATAAAAAAAAAATTCAAATTCCTTAATAAATGTTTTTATTAATATCTAATAAAGTTTTGATTCGATTTTCATAAAATTTGAAATGTCTCGACAAAATTCTGCAAAGATAATATATCTTAAATTTCAAACCATTCGGTTAGGTAGTTTTTTCGTTGTTATATGCGGACGGACGGACAGACAGACGGACGGACCAGACGACGACAATAGGTGCTACGTATTTATATAATTACGAACGTACCTAAAAACATGGAATATGAAAGGTACCTTTTCCCCAGGTTCAGGCCGGAAGGACTTTTTTTATATAATACGCAATAATTTATATAATACGCAATTTTGTTTTTAAAATTACACGGTCAAAGGGTGAAAATGCAAATGTTATATTTACTACATGTTTCAAATACGTGATGATTTGAAATATGTAATAATAGAGGGGATATTGGTTGATTACATATTGGTCTAGACTAGAGCATTTTGAAAAGAAAATAAGTGGTCAGAGGGTTAAGAATTAAAATTACAGGAAAATGAGTTTTATTTCTTTTTTTGAAAGGAGTGGTAGGATTAGCTAGAAAATTGTTTAGAAACTACCTTTAAAAAAAAAAAAAAAATTCACGACATATTTAAATGTATAGTTATACTTCCGTGGCAGCACACTTAAATTATGATGATAAACTAAAGTATAAATAAAAAGAAAAGTGCCCAGTGAAACTAATGGCATTGCGCATTGGGCTTACAGTCTATTCACACTAATTGTATATTATACTCTTATTTCAAAGAATAATGTCCCTCGAAAAATAAAGAAATCGGCAATGAATTAAGGGGGGATTAGCCCTTCGTTCACCACCTTTATAATTAACCAATGAACCCCCGAAACTAATCAGGGAAGTGCCTTATCACAATGAACTTATATACAAAATGTGAAGCAAATAGGATAATTCTGCATGAAAAATCTATTTATCAAAATTAAGGGGGGATTATCCCCCCTTTCCCCACCTTTGTAATTAACCAATGGGCCCCCAAAACTAATCAGGAAAGCGCCTTATCACAGCGAACCTGTATACAAAATTTGAAGCAAATAGGATAATTCAGCATGAAAAACCCATTTATCTAAATTAAGGAGGTGGGGGAGTATTATCCGCCGTTCCCCCTTTTATACTTAACCAATGAATCTCCAAAACTAATCAGGGAAGCACCTTATCACAATGAACCTATATACAAAATTTGAAGCAAATATGATAATACTGCATGAAAAACCTATTTATCTGAATTAAGGGAGAATTATCCCCCCGTTGTTTTATTATACTAATTCTTATCACAAGTAAAATTTTATATATTAATATTCATAAATTTATAATTGAAAGAAAACTAATTAAAAACATAATAACATTCTTCGAAACTGAAATAAATCTGCAATAAATGCTGTTTTATTATACTAATTCTTATCACAAAAAAAAAAAAAAATATATATATATATTAATATTCACAAATTTACAGTTGAAAGAAAACTAGTTAAAAACATAATAACATTATTCACCACTGAAGTAAATCTGCCATAAATGCTCTTTTATTATATACTAATTCTTATCACAAGTGAAATTTTATATATTAATATTCGCAAATTTACAATTGAAAGAAAATTAATTAAAGTATAATAACATTATTCGACACGGAAGTAAATCTGCAGTAAATGCTGTTATACCAATTCTTATCACAAATAAAATTTTATATATTAATATTCACAAATTTAAAATGGAAAGAAAACTAATTAAAAGCATAATAAGATTATGCGATATTAAATTAAATCTGCAATAAATGCTGTTTTATTATACTAATTCTTATCATAAGTAAAATTTTATTTATTAATATTCACAAATTTACAACTGAAAGAAAATAAATAGCGTTGCTCCTAATTTTACAAAGGTAAATTGTTTCTACTGGTTTGTTAATATTAAAGTAAATTTTTCAAGAAATAAAACAAATTTTTTCGTATTCAAACTTTTTGATTCAATTTATTCTACATAACAAAAATCGTCTGTCAAATATAGACATTTAGAAATCATTACATCGTAACTTTTTTCAGTATTAGCCTCAACCAAGGAGGCATATGTAAGATCCTTGGATTTAGGATTTAGGCATTTAGGGGGACAATAATTGCCCACTATTAATAAAAATTGGATTAAAAGAAAACAAGATTAATTAAATTAATTCTTCATTAATTATTCTTTAAAGATGGCTGTTGGAACAAAAGTGATTCAAAGTAAAATAGTTTATCGGAAAAAAATGACGTAATTTGTTTCATGTAAAACATTCATTTTAATTTTAAAAACTGATATATTTTTTATAAGTTCGTGAAAGTGGCTTCATTTTAATTTCAGCACTTTCGAAATTATATTCAAATTCTTAAAAAAACAATATATTTTTGAAAAATAATGTTTTACATCAAAAAGCACATAATTTTAAAACGCAATTTTAGCAAATTCTGTTTAAATTACATCTCTATAATAAAACTGTAAGTCATGTGACTGTCCTCAACAGTTCCGGGATGCCGCATCGCTGTTTCATATGCCAAGCGGCCATTTTTATTCAAAATTATTTTTTCGAATAAACTGCATAAAAGTTACATTTTAAGAAAGATCGTTCAAAATAAATTAATATTTGAGAGATGACTTGCGTTCAATTATGTATATATTCTGCAATAACTTCAGTCGAAAGATTCGCAGTTCAAATTCTCTATTCATAAAAGTAAACAAAAAAAAGATTGATTCGTCGTGAACATTTAAAATATTAAATCATGGAGGTAATCATTCGCAAAGCAAGTTCTCCGCGAATGAATTTTTGGACCGCTGCCTCGCGTCAAAAAAATAATTCGCACCAGTGAGACAATCAAAGTTTACCATAATTATGTGCTATACAACTCAACTTTCGGACCTTTTCTTGACGTAAATTGAACTCATGTAATAATATTTAATGAATCAGATTTTTAGCATTTTTAAAATCGCTAATACAGCTTTTATTTATCGCGTGTACAAATTAGAAATGATACTTTGATTTTGAAATCAAATGTTTTGATTTATGATATTATTTCTTATTTATTTATTTATTTTCTCTTTTAAATGAAAAGTGTGAAGTATTTTAAATTTATGTAATATAAGCATTTTAGATTAAAGTTAAGTATTTTAAATGAAATGAGTGACAGGTTTATAATTTAAAATTAAATTAATTGTAGTATGAATGACGGTGATGGGAACGATATTTGGCGAATTATCATCTGCTCCCGGCTAACAAAAACACTCATAATTAAAAAAAAAGAATAAAAATAAATAAATGATAGTTTGTTGTAAATAAATATTGATATACATATCAAAAATAATTTATAGAATTAAAATAAAAAATAAAAGTAAATAAACAACAATTTCCATAACAAAGTTTTCGCCAAATTGGCGGGGGAGGGGGGGGGGGAATCGCGCCAACGTGCGTATGTGACATTTGTGCCCAAAAAATATGCGAAATGCTACCATGATCGCAAAAGTTCATGATTTGTCTATTAGAATCTTCCGATTTGGCGAAGGATTAAGGGAAAATTAAATTATGAATAAATGTAACGTGTTGCAATGTTTAACATACATTTAAGGGAGACCAAACTGGTCGCCAGTGGCGGCTAGTTCTAAATATAATTTCTTAGTTAAATTTAATATTTAATATTATTAATGTTTAAATTTTTTCTATGTATGCAATAATATTGGAATTCTTTAAGCGCTTTCATATTTTAAATAGACAATCTGCATGTGACGTCACGCACTCAAGTAAAGACGTAATTCTCAATTAATTGCAGGCAAAAAGTAACAATTCTTGCAGCGTTAGTAATACATAATGTATTATTTCCTATACATCATATAATGTAATCTAACTACTTCAAAATTACGAGAAATGTAGCGAAACTTTAAGCAATTTAGCTCAATGTTTTGCCTACGTTAAGTTGAGTAGACACGCAACAAACCAAATTTGTTGACAAACATGCACATTATATAGAAATAGAAATGCATTTGTACATGATTCATGAAGTGAAATAATTGTTTTTATCAAGGCAAGTATCAATCTATAGGAAAAACTGTCCCCGGTGAAAGTGTCATCATATTTGAAATCACGTGCCGGTATTCATTCAGAACATTTTAATATTTTACAGAAATTACACAAAGTGGCGTAATTTCCACAGAATTTATTGGTCGCAAAAACATAAGTTTAACATACTTTTACCGTACTATCTTCCAAAATATTAAATTTCGATAAAATTTAATAAATATATTAAAATAAATGAAAAAGTTGTTAGCATATGGAATTTTTATTGCAGACTAGGATTTGGCTTTAACATCGTTTACGTGAAATTCAAAAAAGAGCCGATGCCACTAATTAAACTAGTAAATCTACAGATCAGGAGCCTCAACTTCAGCTCTGAAAATCCTTGTTTTTTAATATCACTTTTCATGTTTAGCATCTTATAATCCGCAATTTAATTTTTTATATTATATACATAGTATTTATAGACATATAAAGCATTTCGAAGGTTTTCAAATATTAGAACCGTTAAATAAAACACAGTTTATGCGATGAAATTCTGAAATTCTTATGAACTTTTTTTTCATGAAATGTTTTGGATAAAGAGTACATTTCTTCAGGGGGGTTCTGCCCCCCTGAACCCCCCGTAATCTTGTTAAATTCATATTCGCGATTTCCTATTGATTGTGTGAATGATTATAGTATATATTGGATTTTGTTTTATACTGTGGTTTTATTAAGATAAGCAACAGTTTGGAAAATAATTTCATGTTATCCCAATACCCAAATAACAATATTTACTTACCTTCCAACCACGAAACACTTGCATCTGATGGATAAGTTGAATAATATCTCTTGTACAAAAGCAACTTATGGAAATGAATCTGAATCTACTATATTTCCCTTATATCTGTTTTAGAAATCTAGTTTAATTACAATTTTTGTTTCGGAAAAACAGTTTTGATGGTCATTTTATAATATTTAGATGTAAGATCTTATCTAAGTACATCCTGATCTACTCGATGGCAATAGCATACTAAAATCCCCCCCCCAATATATATATATATATATATATATATATATTAGTCATATTTGGAAACTTTTAAACCTAATGGGTAATCATTCATAATCGTGTCTGCTGCCAATTCACTAAATAGCAAACGTGTTTTTGCGCAATAAATTATTTTTTGTGATAGCTTTTTATGATCTCAGTTTCCAGTAATTGTGCTATTTCAGGATGTATGGATGCGTTTTACTACGCTAATTTCTTTAGATTAACCATCTCGTTGTGCGAGAGATTTTATCCTATTTTTAAAATAATACTAATTTTCAACCACGAAAAATCCACATCTCTTCCAGAAAATGAATAATATCTCATGTAAAAATGTTTCGGAAATCCTTCTACAGTAGTTAAAAGGTAACTTATATCAAAATAAATTTTCATTTATTTAAATAAAATACAAAAATCAACCGAAAATATTTTATTATGCCAATAAAATATTGCAGCAAAATTGTCTGAGTTATATGAATTTTATTATTTTGATATTCTTTGAAATATAGTTGCTAGGTTACGGTTAAATTAAAGATGAAAATAAAAATAAATGCATTTTAAAATTTTCAAAAAATGATAAAATAAAATGCATTATATTATTAGAACAGATGTATAAAATTGCACCAAAAATTATACACCTAATTTAAAAAATCTGACAAATGTATTAACAAAATTTCAAATTAATTTGAATAATTTAAGACCTAACTTGATAAATTGTAGCTTACCGTTTAAATACATGAATCAAATGCGCCATTTTATTTTCAACAAATGAAAAATTTCAAAATCGTCTGATTTCCCATAGGAAAGCATTATGACCTAAAAAGAAATGTTCTATATTTTCCGAACGAATGAACCAAATGTAACTAAAAACTATACAGCTAATTCCGGGTACCTCACCAACATACCTACCAAAAATCAACCTAATCGGTTCATTTTTGCGGCAGTTATCGCGGAACAGGCAGACAGACGGACAGACAGACAGAAACCAAAAACTTTTCGGATCTCCATAGTGATCCTCAACTGACGTTTCGGCAATAAGAAAATCCCCTACTGTTTTTTAAAGGCACCATGATTATGGTAAAGTGCAAGAGAAAAGCCAATTAAACCAGTTATTATCAGTTACCCTACTCTGATACTTATATAATTCCTTTTAATTTTAAAATATCTAAATCTATAGCTAAAAATATCTCTGAGGGGTAATTTTTGTCCCTCACTGGAATATATTCCTGTCAAATTCCGAAACTCCCATAATAATAAAATACAACGCAACATTCAATATGACAATGTTTATCCATAATTGGGGTGCTTTTATCAGATTTTTTTTCGCCATTGAAAGAAATAAGCAACTCTATTGCTTAACAAATAAGCATTTAGGCTTTGAAAGCCTTGGAGCATGATAAACATTTTGATATTGTTGGTGGATCTACAGCTGTAATAAAAATACAACTAGTAAATCTACAGATCAGGAGCCTCAACGTCAACTCTGAAAGTCAATGATTTTTAATCTCACTTTTCATAATATTTAACATCTTACAATCCGCAAATTAATTTTTTAAAATTACTACATATATATTTATATGCATAGAAATTAATTCGAAGGTTTCAGAAATTAGAAACGTTAAATTAAACCCCCTTTCATTAAATAATATTCTGACATTCTTATGAACTTCTTATTCTATTTTTTAGATAAAAAAATACATTTCTTCTGGGGGGCTCTGCTTCCCTGAACCCCCCGTAATCTTATTAAATTTATATTCCTGATTTCCTATTGTTTGTGTGAATGATTCTAGTATATCTTGGATTTCGTTCTACACAGTGGTTTTATTAGAATTAGCAAAAATTTCGAAAATAATTTCATGTTATCCTAATACCTAAATAGCAATATTTACTTACCTGCCAACCATAAAAAATCTCGCATCTTATAGATAATTTGAATTACATATCGTTTGCAAAAGCAACTTATGGAAATGTAAACTAAATCGACTATATTTCACTTATATCTATTGCAGAAATCTAGTGTTATTACAATTTTTGTTTCGGAAAAACAGTTTTGATGGTCATTCTATAATATTTATTTTACCTTAAGTACATCCTGATCTAACTCGATGGCAATAGCATACTAAAATCCCCTCAAAATAGGCTTATTTGGAAACTTTTAAACCTATTGGGTAATCATTCATAATCGTGCCTACTGCCAAATCACTAAATAGCAACCGTGATTTGGCGCTATAAAGTTTTTTTTTTTTGATAACTTTCTATGATCTCAGTTTCCAGTAATTGTGCTGTTTCAGGCTGTATGGATGCGTATTACTGCGCTAATTTCTTTAGATTAACCATCTTGTTGTACGAGATATTATATTCTATTTTAAAAGTAATACTAATTTTCAACCACGATCTAAATCCACATCTCTTCCAGAAAAGGAATAATATCTCATGTAAAAATGTTTTGGTTATCAGTCTATAATAGTTAAAAGGTAACTTGTATATCAAAATAAATTCTCATGTATTACAATAAAATATTAAATCACCCAAAAATATTTTATTTTGCGAATAAAATACTGTAGCCAAATAGTCTGAGTTACTTGAATTTTATTATTTTGATATTCTTTGAAATATAGTTGCTAGGTTACGGTAAAATTAAAGAGGAAAATAAAAATAAATGCATTTTAAACTTTGCAAAAAATGATAAAATAAAATGCATTATATTATTAGAACGGATGTATAAAATTGCACCAAAAATTATACACCCAATTTAAAAAATCTGACGAATGTATTATCAAAATTTCAAATTAATTTGTATAATTTAAGACCTGACTTGATAAATTTTAGCCTTCATAACTTACTGATTAATTAGTATAAACAAATGTGCCATTTTATTTCCAACGAATGAAAAATTTCAAAATCGCCCATAGAAAAGCATTATGACCTAAAAAGAAATGTTAATGTTCTATATTTTCCGAACGAATGAACCAAATGTAACTAAAAACTATACAGCTAATTCCGGGTACCTCACCAACATACCTACCAAAAATCAAACTAATCGGATCATTTTTGCGGCTGTTATCGTGGAACAGACAGACAGACAGACAGACAGATAGACAGACAGACAGTCAGAAACCAAAAACTTTTCGGGTCTCCACAGTGAGCCTCAACTAACGTTTCGGCAACTAGTAAATCTACAGATCAGAGGCCTCAACGTCAGCTCAAAAAATCATTGTTCATTAATCTTTACTAATTTTTAACATTACCTGCATAATATTTGACACACTAAAATTCAATCTTTTTAAGTTATTTATACATATATAAGAATATAAATTTATCGAAAGTTTCGGAAATTTTAAAAGTATCCCCTTAAACACAATGTTATGCAATGACAGGATAAACTACTTGTTACTGTATTTTTTCAGAATAACAATACATAATTTCAGGGGGGCTCCGCCCCCCTGAACCCCCCGTTGTCGCTTTAATATTCTATTCTCAATTTCCAGTAATTCCGCTATTTCATTTCTTGAGTAATGTCTGAATGTATTTGCAATTTTCATTTCATTAGAATAACCATCTCTTTGTACAAGAGATTTTATCCTATCCTTAAAATAATAGTTATATTTCAACTACTAAACATCATATATTGCTGAAGTTGAATAAGATTTCGTGTATAAAGTATATTTATACAAATTTAAATTCATCTTATTTGAACTATATTCAATTTACGCATTCAACGTTTTTATTATTTTCATTTGGAAAACCGATTTGGTAATCATTTTTTAGTAGTTAAAATAAATTCTCATCTATTTCATTTAAAACAAGTGGGTCCAAGTTCGCACAAAGGGTTTCGTTTAACATTCCTTTCAAAACACTTTATCCTTTCTTTAAAAAAATCCAAATAAATTTCATAAAAAAAACTGTCTATTTTTCTCGGTTTTTCGAATATCTGAACCGGCCCGATAGCGGGTGAAGCCCACTATTATATCTACCCTATATATATAAAATCCTAATGAAACGAATTTGTGAAACGATTTTATGAAACGATTTTATGAAACGATTTTATGAAACGACTGATTAAACGACTGATTATGTTTCAGGGCTATTTTTAATAAAATATTAAACGCTTGATGGTGAAATTAATACCAATTGTCCATAAAAATCCGCGGATGTCAAAACTGGTAATAGAATTTCGAAATTGGAATTAGTTTTCGAGATATTAATTTTTTTCTAATTTTAATGACATTTCTGTAATGATGGCAACTAATTACTCAGTTTTTTTGTGACAAAAAAGGGAAAAAAATTGAAAAGGATCCCGATAGGGATTATTGATTTCTTTTTATTCGTCATTTCCAAATTGAAATTGAATTTATCTTTTATTTCAATCGATAATGAAGACAAGATTGTGATTAAATTATGTTTTTCAGGAAAATTTGAGAAAAAAAAATCACATTTCTATCGTCAGGATTCAATCGTCTGTCAGCATTTAATTTAATTTATAAACTGAAAATATTTTGAATAAATTCGTCCAAATGACGTCATTTATGTAAACGCAAAAGAAAGAGGGAAAAGGAATTAATAGTAATTATTATTTATTGATATCATTTTGTTATTTTTTTGTAAAATTTAATTAAACGAATTTATAAAATCACTAATTCGGATATTTGAAACGAATATATAAAATAATAATTGCCCAACTGAACGGAAGGAGAATAAAATATCCTGCTTGGTTTTCTATCCTGCTTGGTTTTTTCCGACAAGCTTTTTAAAAAACGTCTAGACCCCTATAATAGAAAAGCATCAAAAGTTCATTGGGTTTGTTTTCATAATTTTTGGCAACAAATCTATGTATATTAACGAATCTATCCCTTTTTCAAGCTCGAATTACGCCAAACCTAAAAGCAAAGGATCATATACTGGAAAAGTACCCGATTTTCTTATGGACAGTATTCAAGTGACATAACATGGTGTAAAATTACCGCGGATAGCAAATTTGTTTAAATATCTCATCAATTGATGCCGAATAAATGCAGGCATGCATGCACAAAATAGTTAATTAATTTTGTATGATAAATAAGTATTAGAAAATTCTTATATACATATTAAAATAAATAATTTACATATTTAAAACAACATGAAAATATGCTTGATGGTGCACTAAAATAGAGAGAAAATTAAAACCTGTTACTGAAAACGTCTATAACATAGTACTTTTCAATACCGTGGTTCTTAATGTTATTCACAAGCAGATGGAATTTTTCTCATCCTTAAACGCAAAGGAAGAATAGAATAAGTAAAGTCCGAGAGGTAGCCACAATTTAAACCTAACCCTTTTATACAAGCTGGTTTTCAAGTTGTAATTGATTTTACTTATCAATCCCGAAAACAGTCGTCCGTTGTCGCAACAGCTGTGTATGAGGCCATGATAATAAAAAAATGCCCCATTAAAACGTTAGAAGCATGACAACCCAATTACAGATTTACCAATATTTAAAAAATAAAGAACGCTGCCATGTTTTTAGAGGCCTCGAAGTCTGAGCGGGGGTTGGCGAGCGTAGCTCGCAGGGGGTAGGCCCCCTAGTTCTGTCATAATAATATCTGACATGTGGACTAAATGCGATATTTAAAAAAAAATTCATTTCAAAATTAAACATGTTGTACACCTTCAAAATGTTAAAATATGCGAATATTTCCATAATCGGGTTTTTATCATGATTCAATACGTTCCTCAAACTCATATATTTACTATTCTCTATTACTCATATTCATACTCGCTTTGTATTATACTGAAACATTTGAAAAATCCGTTATACTTGCGATATGACGTCAGATTTTCTTTTTAATTATCTAATGACGTGTAATTAATCTGCTTTGTGTACATGCACAAATACTCATACTCCTTGTATTAGTGAGAAATCTTTCTGTTTTATTACCACTAAAACGTCAATCATTTTTATTTCATATTAATCTTTTTAACACTTTCCAACCTAGTTGAAAAGTGTTTATGACTTCGGTTTGTCTGGCCGTCTGCCGTCTGGCCGTCTGCCGTCTGGCCGTCTGCCGTCTAGCCGTCTGCCGTCTGCCGTCTGGCCGTCTGTCCGTGCTCTAACTCCCGTAAATATGCTCGGATTGCCCTGCAATTTTTGTATGTTATAATCGTTATCTATAGCATGTTCCCTATTTCAACGGAAGTGTGTAGCACTTATAGTTTTTTTTACAGGGACACTCAAAAGAATTCCGTTACATTGCGGTCTATGGGGAAAAATCATTTGCGGTTTACTTAAATAATGTTTCACTATTTTAAACGCATTGAAATTTATATATATCACTAAGGTGCATTAGAAGAAGCTTAATATGGAATAGGGTGTGCATAGCACTTCATACTTACTTTACAGGGACAGTCAAAAGAATTCCGTTACATTACGTCTATGGAGAAAAATCGTCTGCGGTTTATTTAAATAATGTTTCACTATTTTAAACGCATTGAAATTTATACAAGAACGAAAAATCATGCGTCAAGCATAGATTATGTAACACTTTCCAACGCTTCCAAAATAATTTTACGAATCATACTCTTCAATAAGCTAAAAGATAACATCTAAGTAATCCAAATACTTTTATTCAGCCCTGTATAGGATCTATAGATTTGTATATATACTACATAGGATGCTAAATTTTAGTTCAGTTAGGAAACACGTAGCACAGTTTAAAATTCTCCGTCTGGAGTTAAATAATACGGAAATGTTTTCCCGAACTTTTGTGCTTCCCTGTATAGGATCTACAGAATTTATACACACCACGTAATAGACAAAAAGCGATTTAAAATTAAAATCGCGTTTAGTAACTTAAAACGCACTTCCAGGAATTATTGTTAACATACAGTAGAGAATTCTTTTGTGTGTCCCTGTAAATGAACGATGACTGCTATACACACAATATTCTGTAGTAAGTCTCTTGTAATGAACCTTATATAAATTTCAATGCGTTTAAAATAGGGAAACATTGTTTAAATAAAGCGCAGACGATTTTTCTCCATAGACGTAATGTAACGGAATTCTTTTGACTGTCCCTGTAAAGTAAGTATAAGTGCTATGCACACCCTATTCCATATTAAGCTTCTTCTAATGCACCTTAGTGATATATATAAATTTCAATGCGTTTAAAATAGTGAAACATTATTTAAATAAACCGCAAATGATTTTTCCCCATAGACCGCAATGTAACGGAATTCTTTTGAGTGTCCCTGTAAAAAAACTATAAGTGCTACATACTTCCGTTGAAATAGGGAACATGCTATAGATAATGATTATAACATATAAAAATTGCAGGGCAATCCGAGCATATTTACGGGAGTTAGAGCACGGACAGACGGCAGACGGCAGACGGCCAGACGGCAGACGGCCAGACGGCCAGACAAACCGAAGTCATAAACACTTTTCAACTAGGTTGGAAAGTGTTAATAAGGTTCATTACAAGAGACTTACTACAGAATATTGTGTGTATAGCAGTCATCGTTCATTTACAGGGACACACAAAAGAATTCTCTACTGTATGTTAACAATAATTCCTGCAAGTGCGTTTTAAGTTACTGAATGCGATTTTTATTTTAAATCGCTTTTTTGTATATTACGTGGTGTGTATCCTGTAGATCCTATACAGGGAAGCACAAAAGTTCGGGAACACATTTCCGTATTTAACTCCAGACGGAGAATTTTAAACTGTGCTACGTGTTTCCTAACTGAACTAAAATTTAGCATCCTATGTAGTATATATACAAATCTATAGATCCTATACAGGGCTGAATAAAAGTATTCGGATTACTTAGATGTTATCTTTTAGCTTATTAAAGAGTATGATTCGTAAAATTATTTTGGAAGCGTTGGAAAGTGTTACATAATCTATGCTTGACGCATGATTTTTCGTTCTTGTTTTTTTTTCAATTGGTGAAACTTTTTATTTCATTTTTAATTTTCACGTGGAAATCGTCTGATAGAAAATTAATTATTGTAGATAGAATTTCATCATGAATTTTTAATTTTTTGCATCTGCTATAAGTAAAAATGTTCAAATTTAATAAGAAAAGGCTGTTAGATTTTTGGTTTTTTATCTCTAATTATTAAAATAATACGAATTTTTCAAATTTTAATATTTTCAGCTCTTCACAGCTGATATTCTGATTTATACACAAAGTTTCAACTCTGTAAGTTACACAGTTTTCGAGAATGGCTCTGTGACAGACAGACAACGGAGCGGGAGCAATAGGGTTTCGTGAGATGAACGAAACCCTAAAAAGCATATTAAAAACTTAAAACCCGAAAATTGGCAATTTTTAATAAAACTTCGCTTAAAAATAATGCGATTCACTTGAATTTTCCTTTGTTGATATTCTTTGAAATATAGTTGCTTAGCAACCATTTAATGAAAGAGAGAAAAAAAAATGCATCGGAAATTTTTGTAAAAAATGAGAAAATAATTTTGTAAAAAATGATAGAATAAAATGTATTATATTATTAGAGCAGATGTATAAAATTGCACCAAACATTGTACACCTAATTTAAAAAATCTGACAAATGTATTAACAAAATTTCAAATTAATCTGAATAATTTAAGACCTGACTTGATAAATTTTAGCCTTCATAACTTACACATTAAATACATTAATCAAATGCGCCATTTTATTTCCATGGATGAAAATTTTCAAAATCGTCTGAATTCCATAGGAAAGCATTATGACCTAAAAAGAAATGTTTTATATTTTCCGAACGAATGAACCAAACGTAAGTAAAAACTATACAGCTAATTCCGGGTACCTCACCAACATACCTACCAAAAATCAAACTAATCGGATCATTTTTGCGGCAGTTATCGCGGAACAGACAGACAGACAGACAGACAGACAGACAGACAGACAGACAGACAGAAACCAAAAACTTTTCGGGTCTCCACAGTAAGCCTTCACTGACGTTTCGGTAATAACTATTTGAGAAATAAAGATATTTTTTCTACTTATTTCATTTTTAAGCTTTTATGCTCCACCACGTTTTAATTTTTTTTTTAAAAATATCATATAACTTCAATTTTTTTCAAGATGTGAAGTGTTTTGGAACAGAAACATAATGTATGTTGATTTTTAGATTATTATAATTAAATCAAAGTAATATCTAAAATGAAATGTTAATTAACAAATTTCCTGAAAAATATTTAGAAATATAATCCCTTTAAACAATATTCTTCTACACGAAAACATTAATTATATCTATTTTTATGAAAGGAATAAATGTAAACTAGTAAATCTGCAGATCAGGAGCCTCAACGTCAGCTCTAAAAGTCATTGTTTTCTAATTTCCCTTTTCATACTATTTAGCATCTTACAATTAGCAATTTAATTTTTTTTTTATATTATATACATATTTATAGGCATATAAAATACTTCGGAGGTTTCAGAAATTAGAAGCGTTAAATTAAACACGATTTATGGAATGATATTCTGAAATTCTTATAAACTTCTTATTCTAGTTATTTTTTAGATTAAAAAATGCATTTCTTGTTTTGATATTCTTTGAAATATGGTTGCTAAGCAACTAATAAAATAAAGAGGAAAAAAATAAATCCATTTTAAAATTTGTAAAAAAAATAGGAAAATAAAATGATTTATATTTCCCGAACAGTTGCAAAAAATTTTCCAATAATTTAAACAATTAATTTCTAAATTCTAATAGATGTATCAGCAAATTTTCAAGGCTATTGAATATATTTAAGACCTCCATATCGAAAATTTAGTACCTTAATTTACGTTTAAATCCATTATTCAAATATGTGATTTTCATTTCAGTTAAAAATTAAATTTGAAAATCGTCTGCGTTCCCATAGGAAAGCATTATGACCTAAAATGAAATGTTCTATATTTTTCGAACGAATGAACCAAATGTAACTAAAAATAATTATACAGCTAAATCCGGGTACCTCACCAACATACCCACCAAAAATGAACCTAATCGGGCGCTTTTTACGGCAGTTATCGCGGAACAGACAGACAAACAGACGGAAACCAAAAACTTTTCGTTTCTCCACAGTGAGCCTTCACTGACGTTTCGGCAATTATAATAAATAGAAATGCTAAACTAGTATAACAAAGAAAAAAATGTATTCCATACTTAATCTTAGTGACAGAGTGTGAAATTTCAAGCTCATGAAAGAAATTTAAATGATCATATACATAAAAACAAAAATCGCAAATTGTGATAATCAGAAGTATTTTCTACTATAAAATACGATAAAGAGTTTGTTAATTTTACATGTTTCTTAATTAATGTATTAATTTTCTTTAAATGTTACGTGAACGAAGTCATGGATAACAGCTAGTATTTTTATAAATTATTTTAAATTAAATTAATAAGTACAGATTTATTCTTACCTATCCCAAGGTCATTAATTTCAAAATTTTCTCTAAAAATCTATTTTTTTTTTAATATTTTAAAAATTATCCAGTTTAACAGAACCGTACGCAAAAGCTCTCAACATAGCTGAAATATAATAATTTAATTTATTATAAAATTGTTTATTTACATAAATTTTTAAAAATAAGAGATAAAAAAATTATTTTAATAGTATGTAAAAAACACGTCTGCTTAAGATAATTGTTGTTTTTATTGGAATTGATAAATAGATAATCAGGCACATAATATAAAATAAGTATATGTTTGAAAAAAGAAACTGTTGGTACTATTGCAAAAAGAAGCAATAATTACTCTTAATACAATGTTTTACGCATATGATACATAAAAAATTAAAATTTATCTGTCATAAGGCATCAAATAATACAACAAAATATTGATAATTATGAAAAGAAAATATTTAAAACATTGGAACTCTGAAAAAATCCATCTACCGGCACACCTCAAGTTTTTCCATCATATAAAGCGACTAAAAAAAATAAGTAACAACATTTCAGAAAGCGGCGTGACCAGTCATAGCGCAGTGGTCTAGACCGGTTCAGTTTAGTAAACGGAAGATTACGGGTTCGATTCCGCTCGTGGCAAGGGTTGGTTATTTATTGTACGCTCACTCAGGAATGAAAAGAAAAAAAAGCAGAAATGTGTCTACAACATAAAAAATTATAAAAAATACGGAAGATATCTGTTATAAAACTGAAATTTAAAAACGATAAATTACGTGGAATTTACGGATTTTTTTCTCGTTAAGAAACGGAAATAGTACAGGCGTCTCGATTGCCAGTACAATTTCCGTTTTTCAGGATTTTTTTTTTTTACAGTGTAAAGTTCCATATGTTTTGTGTGTAACTGACTTGTGTAGGTTTCCTGGCATTTCTTTGATGAAATTCCTGGGAACAGGAACTTTACACCAATTTTTTTACAGAGCAGCAAAGTGAGGGACACATCTTTAAACTTACAACGAAAAAAGTTACACATTTTACTCATATAAAAATTATATTATTAAGCTCCATGAGATTCATATTTAAAATAAATGCATTGGTTTTCAAAAATTTTTAATAATTATTGTTTGTTGATGGTTTTAATGATTAAGTTATGTGTGGAAGATAGGGACAGTAGTGACTTTTGAGATATTTAAATTATATTTTAAAGATAAAAAAAAAAACAAAGAAAAAACAGATTTTCACAGTAGAAGAAACATAATATTGCAGAACAATCACAGAGAAACATTGTAACATTAAATGGGAATTTATATTGCAAAGAAATGACGAAAGATATAATATGGACTGAGAAATCACAATTATGAGATTTTGGCCTATATATTTTTAAATAATAATATTGTGTAATAATTATGGACGCCGGCAGAACGAAATCCAGGGAGCAACAAAATGTACAAGTGGTTCGCTCCTCAGACTAAGCAACACTTTCTTCGATTCTTGAAACCGCGTGAGAACACCGTTTTTAAAATTGATTGCTAAGCTCAAAGTCCCAGAAATCCTAGGTTGTCAAAATGGCGATCACTCCAAAACTTTCTTAAACCTAAACTTCTTAAAATGGAGAATTTAAACATGAAATAGATTGAAATAAGATTTTTTTTTTTTTTTTTTTTTAAATCAGAATCCCCGTGAAACACAAATTTAAAACATGTAAACAATTAAGAAATAATTATCTTATTATGTAACTTTTTTCGTTTTTAAGACTCTGCCCTTTTGCACCGTCTGTTTGCGATATATTTTTTAAATACTTGAACAACAACAACAAAAAAAAAAAAACTATTAAAACTTGTGTTGTACGTGTCAAAAAGAAAAATTCTTAGTTCCCCTTTCTCTTAATTTATGACTATTTAAAGTCAATGGGATGAATAAATGTTACTATATATATATATATATATTTATCATCAGAGATAAAGAAAATTATCTTAATTAAATATGCAATAAATAACATCAGGGGACAGTGATTTTGCGGCACCGGTTGGACAACGGATTTCGAGTAACTATGTTATGCTGAGTACGAAAATAATGGCAAATTTTATGGATTGGCTCTTGTTTTTGCAATAAAGTGAACAATCCGGTATTGGCACAGGTATAAAAAAGTAACATTAAATATGTAGACTTATTTTTTATTTATTTATTTATTTTTTACATATTTTGTAACATTGTATTTTGAATGAGATGGGCATTGAAAACAGAAATATAGATTTAACATTACTAGTAAAACCGTTTCTTCTATGATTTTCTAGAATGTTTCTCTTCAGGACAATCTCTTTGTAAGGTCCAATAGCAGTCAGCCATCATGTGACGATCCCAATGCCCTTGGTACCATTGGTCCATTATTCTGATATCTTGGTGGTACCGTTTACCCTGTTCTTCACTATAATCATCCAAGTTCTCAGGAAATCCACGGTATCTATTTGCACAAAATAATTAGAGTACCTCTCCGATTATGGACTGTAATTGCTGGAATAGGATTTTAAAATGCATCAGGTGTTTTTAAAATTATTAACTTAAGATATCATCTTTTCTTTCATGTTATTAAATAGTGAAAAAAGGTGAAGTTTCGTTACAGTATATTTTCATAATTTATACTTAACGCATGATTTTTATTTCATGTTTAAAAAAAAAATTTTTTTTAAAGAAAAAAGGAGAAAACCTTTCTGAAAACTAAAATTCATTAAAAGGCAGACAACCAACGTCAAAAATGCACAAATAATACACAAATTCTTTTGTGTATTATGTGTGCATTTTTAACGTTGTTTTTCTGTTTTTTAATATTTTTGCACAAAGGTTTTATTTGCTATTTTTATAAAATTCCTTAATTCCGCACAAATGCACCTCATTCTATGATTATTTGATGTATTTTACACATCTTCAGCGTTACTTGATATTTTACAAATTGACTTGATTTATACATAACATAATTTTTATATATAACCATATATAAATTTCTTAAAAACAGAATGTTTATGAATTATTTCACTGAAAACTACTGTACAATTTTGTTCATTTTTTTTCTTTCTTCGTTTATATTATTCTTATTAAATAAATTATATCGGCTAATTAATTTTCAAAATCCAGAGAGATCGCTTCACCTACATTGGCAGTGCACATTGTTTATTTATTACACTGTACAATTACAGTATACAATATTTGTTTAGTAACATATTCCACTATTAACGTAGTAACATAACGTACACAAATAGCGTAGTAACATATCGCAATTTTGGTATTTCACACACACACACACAAATTTTTACACAGTTTCGGTGTAGTGTAATTAGATTATATTACGTCTCCCCTCTGCCGGCGTCCATGCGGTTATGTAATTTTTAAAGAAAATATTTTGTAGTAGTATTGTTTGTAAAATTAGGTTATCTTTATCTTATAATTCACAGAGTGATATTTTTGTAATAAATATGACGAAAAAAAAGAAGGAAGATTTCGTCAACTATGTGTCCAACATTCTCCAGAATTCCATGCTGACAGGCATACCACAAATTGCAGCAGCCGGGAACTGGCCTAAAAGACTCATCCGAACTCTCGTTTTCTTCATGTGCGTGGCCGGATTCATTTACCAGTCTATGAGTTTCATGAAGGTCTATTGGGAATATGACGTGGTTATGGATGTAAGAGTTGAAAACCCCAATTATGCGGAGAGACCCTCCTTTACTATATGCAACCAAGTAGGGTAAGATATATATATATATATTTTTTTACATATATAAATAAAATTTTTCCTTTTAAAATTAAAATTGCCATTCCATTTAATACTTGAGTTCCCAAATATAGTTATGTTATTATAATTTTTACTTTTTTCTATCTTTACAAGGATTGTAAAGTATTAGATTCGTGAAAAAATACGATTTGACTGCTTTTAGAAATTGTCTGTCTGTGAGTCTCTCTATCTGTGTGTTTGTATGTGACAAAAAATTTGTGGGCGCTCTATCTCAAGAATTACTGCATGCAATTTAATAAAACTTTATATTCAGTTAGAACTTGATATAAATTGGTGCTGATTAGTTTTTGGTGTAAATCGCCCAACAGGTGGCGCTGCTATGCTACATTTTTCAGGATATACACGATTTTAGTGATAGTTATATCTCAAGAACTAATGCACGGAATTTAATTAAACTTCAGATTTTGTTAGACTGTGACATAATTTGGTGCCGATTAGGTTTTGGTGTAAATAGCTTAACAGGTCGTGCCGCTTCTATGTTGTGTTTATCCTGATTTCTGCGATAGCTATACCTTAAGAACTAATGCACGTAATTTCACCAAATTTCATATTTTGTTAGATCTTGATAGAAATAGATCCTTATTAGTTTTGCGTGTATACCGTCCAACAGGTGTCGCAGCTATGCTCTGTTTTTCATGATTTCTGCAATAGCAGCTATATCTCAAGAACGAATAAATTGTCACTTAATTTTGCTTGCACAGTGATTTGATTGATATAGAAGAGAATTTTGTGATGTCCACAACATATTAGTTATTTCAATTGCTTTTCAGTAATTTAACCTCTAAACAATATATTCAATTTTAATCACGTTGTTTTGTTTTTACTTTGTTGTTATAGTACCACACACTGCAGTGGCCAATAGAAATTGAAGCAATAGTTCTTTGATACTTTTTATGTACAGTCGGTGTAACATATATATGTATATATATATATACAGGGTGTCCACGTATAACCTGACCGACCTTTATTTTCGCAACCGTTGGTCCTAGATGCATACTTCCAGTTACAAAAATGGTTTGAATAAGGTAAAGAATTATTTTTAAAGCGATTTGAATCAAGAAAAACATTTATTGAAAAATTACGAAATTAAAATTTTGATACGGTCTCTCGGTCCTATAAGTGATATTTAGTAAAAATTTACTGCGACACTAACAAGTAAGACAAAAAAAAGTCCCATTCATCTAAGATTAAAATTGACCGAGTTATGAAACTTTGAAATGCCTGACTTATACCACTTTTTTGCATCTCAAAACAGACGATTTCGGCCATGCTTTCAGGGGTCGTATATAAAGTACTTAAACTTATTTCAAGGTATCTGCGCTTTAAAAGAAATCGTACAACTATTACGATTGAGTTAACTTTTATTAGTTAAGTTTCAGATTAGTTAAAATAATTGTTGCCGGATTCCCTCTAAGTCCGCCCAACTTCGAAGAATAATCCGGTATTTTTTTGTATGCTGTCACCACCGATATGACTGCGTGATATCGGTCACGTTATGAGAGGTAGGTTGGGAATAAGACGAACTCTTTCCATTAAACTTAAAACTCACACTTTATTTACAATATTTACACTTAAAACTCGGATATAACTTATCCGGTAAAACATTAAATAAAAATACAGAAAATACTTTCTGTGTACTGCTAGGCTACGTTAATTAACTCAGAACAGAGATTTCTATTAATCTCACACACGCCTTATCTCTTCCCTTCAAGAGATATCGTTCCACACACGTGCCCAGAGCTCCTCTCTGAACAACCAACCCGTTTCACTCCCACGTTCCCTCTCTCTCTGCTGTTTCCACGAGGCAACCCCCGTAAACGGGGCTGGTCCCCTGTTTTCCAAGGATTTTCTTGACAGGACATAATCCTCTATGATGGATCTTTCATCTTATAGAATGGGTGGAATTTGTCTTATCTATGCACTTACGATCACAATAGAACCATTTCTTCCCCTACACTAAACATTCTTTCAACACAGAGCAGGTCGCTTCCCTATTCGGATTAAGATTTCAGCTAAGAAAGCCTCACAGTACACAGTAGATATACACACAATAAGATAATCCCATAACAATAGTTTCTTTAAGCCTGCAGCTGCCAGGGAAACCTGACACCCCCACCTTAGCGGAAAATATGCTTTTTAGGGGCTAATTTTCCTCAAACTATGTAATATCTGAGAAGAGTACAACAGTTCCTTGGTAGGTTTCTTCATTATTATAATTACATACACATTTCAAGGTGTCTGAAAATTACCTACTGACATCTCCAATGAACCATATACTAATGTGATAACTATCGAAGAACATTACACAATATACTAATACACTTTCATAAACACAAGATGCAAATACAGTTACAAATACACAAAAAATAAAGTTACACTAGTATTACGTCATTTCAATGTCAGTCCTTAGGCTGATATTGCTGGAGGCGGTACTACCTTTTCCTTCCGGTACTTCCTAGTTAACCTAATAGGTACATCCCTTTCCGAGTACACCCGCTTGAATGGCTAACTTCTTCCTCCGATGCCTTAATTAAATTTTCCTCTAACCAATCAGGCACTTGCCTGTCCAGGTCATCTTTGTACGTGATAAGAACATTGTACAATTTTTGTTTCATCTCAACCCTCGCTGGTTTACGACCAATTCGATTTCACTCCGTTTCTACCAGTTGTATAGGACCCATAAATAATTCCTTATTTTTCCTCAAGACCGATTTCATGTCTCCAACTTGAATATTTGTTAACCCTCTTATTTCAAATCCCTTTATGTCTTTAACTCCCCGTCACTATCAAGGACAATATAAAATACTTTATTTTTAGCCATAAATTCTCTCATTTCATTTTGACACACCTGTTTCTTACTCCCATCCACTAACTCAATTACATAGGAACGTTGATGTATTTGCTCTTTCTCTCCATCACTCCTATTCATTTCCCTCGTTAATCGACATTCTACACATGATTCACAAAACGTTTTAGCTTCCTCCGCCATATTTTCCCAATAAAATGAATGCTTGATTCTTTCTAACAATTTCATGACCGCGTGATGTTCTCCATATAAGGAAGTAGGCGCTAATTTTAGAATTTCCTCCCTTCTAATTTTAGGTATTACTAATTGAGCTACAGTTTCGTCTACCAATTTCTCTTTATGATATAATAACCCATTCACAATATAATAAGACCCTCTATCATTTTCAGCTAATTCCCAAGCTTTCTCTAAATCTCTACAATTCATTTGGGATTTCTGAAATACATTCGAACTACTTTCCGTAACTTCATCAACCTTACTTTTCTCCACCTTGGCTTTTTCCTTCTCATGACTTTGTAAATTTAACGATCTCGTTTCTACGTCATAACGGTTATTCTTATCATTTCTAATCCTTTCCCCTTCTTTCACTTTATACCTACTACCTTCTTTAAATTCCCTTTCTACCGATTCTCATAATGATTTCTCGTGGTTTAACCCTGGCAATTCATTAGCTACGTCAGGATGTAAAATTACACGTTCCTTACTATTATCAATTATCGCGCAAAGTACATCCTGATGAATTGCATAAGCTTGTCCGCGTTTTGGAATAGCTAAAGGTAACTGAATTAATGGCGATTTCACTGCCTTACCAAATATCCCTTGTAAATATATGCTACCAGCCCCTCTTAGTTTCTCTGCTGGTACTAAATCTTAATGAACGCCACTTATTTCGCAACCCGAATCCACTAATCCTTTTGCTATTTTCCCATTTACACTGACTTCCACTTTCTCAAATTTATTTAACTTCTCTCCAATAACTTTAGTTCTCCAATCCCCTTTTGCTCCGATTCTTGCTATAATCGCTCCCCTTGGTAATTCTTTAATTCCTCGCACCGAGACATTATTGATACTAGCCCTTGGTTCTTGTCGGTTATTATTTTGATTACTTCCCTCATTACTCAACTTAGTACAAAAACGTTGGTAATGACCTTTTAAACCACACTTGAAACAGGTAGGCGTCGCATCGTTAGGTTTCTTATATTCCGGTTTTCTACCCGAAAATGGACTAACTTCACTATTCCCATTTTGTCTCCAATTACTTCTAAATCCCTCATCTTTTTCTCTTCTAGAATTTTCATTATTTACATACCTTTCTTTACCTTTATAACCCTTATAAGTTACCGCATAAGATTTTTGTTTAGCATCAAAGAAATTATCACATTCCTTAGCAATTTTAGAAACTTCTAACCAATTACTGTGCTGAGTTAATCCAACATGCGTCGCGGTTTCCTGATCTAAAGTATTTAACAACTTATCCGTGACAATTAACTGATTAACCTTCTCATACGTATCTGCATCTCTAATCTTACAGTAATTTTCCCACGTTGCTATTAAACGCGATACAAATAATACATGAGTTTCATTTTGATTCCTTCTAGCCTTCTTAAAGTTTTCCAAACACGCCTTAGGTGTCGGCTCGTGTTCCCTTAGAACTAATTCCTTTAATTTCTCATAATTCTCATTTTGTTCCCTAGTAGTATAAATTAACAAGTTATCGGCCTTATCTCCTAACATATTTAATAGAATTTCAGCCTGCTGGGTTTCCGGTACATTTTTTGTTTGGAATGCTCGTTCTAAACTGTTAAAAAATAGATTCCATCCCTCAGTTCCTTCTGGAACTTTGATAAATAAAGTTTTAACACTTTTAATCAATTTCTCTAGGCTACTCTCATGATTACATTTTCTAGTCCCATTAGCGTTATTTGCCGAACTTTGAATCTTTATCCTTTCCAACTCTAACTCATGCTCCAATCTCAATTTTTCAGCCCTTTCTTCTTTATCTAACTTTTCCCGTTGTAACTTTTCCTCCCTTTCTAACTTTTCCAGTTGTAACTTTTCCTCCCTTTCTAACTTTTCCAGTTGTAACTTTTCCACCCTTTATAACTTTTCCCGTTGTAACTTTTCTTGTTCTAACCGTTCCGTAACAATAGTACTAGATAATTCCATAACGACCCCCTCTTCATATTCGTCGCTCTCCACTATCTTTTTTTTTAAGCTTAAACCTGGTATCATCTTCCGAGACTTCAATCCCTAACTCTTCACATACCGCCTGAAGATCCACCCTTTTTATTTTTAGTATAAGAAAGCCATACCTTCTACTGATAATTATTACCACCCTACAATAATACTTAAGCACAATATCAAATTAATACTTCCACAAATCCTACCTTCATAAGTTACCTCCACATATTATACTATTTAACATATTTTAAATAAATAATAATAATTGATAAATTTCCTTAAACAATGTTACCCCACAATTGCTTTCAATAACAAAGTAAAATAATTTCAATTTAATTACTATGCCATACAGATTTCAATTTATACAATTAAATAATAAAATACACTTTACACAAAAATACTGATACGTTGCAAGTTGAATAAAACCACTGATGCCAATCACTAAATAGAGATATCCACCTAACAAAAATTTGCATAAAATACACATAAATTCTTAAATTTTATCTCAATAAAATATTCCAATTTCCAAAATTAGTTCTCACATAAAAAAGTAAAATCACAACACTTTTTTTTCTGGGCCTTCAATTCTTCCTTGAAGGTTATTTCAATTTAATTTAAATTCTATACAAATTTGCCTTCCTCATTTACTATCAATGTTTCAAACTTAAAACAATATCACTTAATTTAAATATTACTTTAATAATAATAAAAAAAAATCAATTATTCCTTCCAACTATATTAACACAATGCATTAATTTTAGTCATTAATCTTATCCGTTTTAAAAAAAATTAGGAAATCAACTCTAGTAAACAATATTAGCTCCTTTTCTTAAAACAATAGTGTAAAATGGTTGTCAATATCTCATTTGATTTAGTCCCATTATTATATTGCACATAAATTATCATAAATTACCCACAGCATTCACTTAAATTGCCATCAATTACACACAAAAAAACAGTAGGTTCGAGAATGTCAGTAGAGTATAATTTTCAAAACACCTTACCTCGTACTTTATCCGCTGGGGCAATTCTCTGCTCACTTTTAACCCTGGTAAATATTCCACTCTCGGGCAACAATCACTGTAACTTGATTCACTGTGCACACAAACACTACACACCAACACAAACGCTTGTTCACTTCTGTAATGACGATAGGGCACCAACACTTCCGCTGGACGATCCGGCGTAAACAGACTGTAACCAAGGCAACACTAGATACCGGGCTTGCTCATTCACTCTCAAAACGTCACAAATGGTGGCTGACCGCGACCAGCGATTGGTCCAAAGCAACGCGCCCATCGTTTTGTGCCAATCGCTGTATGTCTTTTCTCCTAGTCAGCCACCTTTTGTGACGTCATCATAACGAATGAGCAAGCCCGGTATGTAGTGTAGCCCTGCTGTAACACGGCTAGCTGGCACTGGTCTACGACGATAAGGCACGAACACTTCCGCTGGACGATCCGGCCTAAACTCTCTGTAACACGGCTAGCTGGCACAGGTCCCCTGTTTTCCAAGGATTTTCTTGAGAGGACATAATCCTCTATGATGGATCTTTCATCTTATAGAATGGGTGGAATTTGTCTTATCTAAGCACTTACGATCACAATAGAACCATTTCTTCCCCTACACTAAACATTCTTTCAACACAGAGCAGGTCGCTTCCCTATTCGGATTAAGATTTCAGCTAAGAAAGCCTCACAGTACACAGTAGATATACACACAATAAGATAATCCCATAACAATAGTTTCTTTAAGCCTGTAGCTGCCAGGGAAACCTGACAATTGTATTTTAACATATGTTTTATTTTGTAAGGATTTGAGGCTAGGATTTCTTTTAATAAAAAATATGTTATTTTCATAAGGTTTTATTTAACTTGCAACGATCGTCTTTCCAGTTTAAAATTTGTACTTGAACTTTAACTCACTTTTAAAAGTGCGATCGAAGTTAAATTTTACATACTGACTTAAATCCGATGACAATGTAATATTATTATAATTTTCGACGCTTACTATCTTATACATACTTATATTAGAGGATAACACAAAACAATTCGGATAGATTACCGTCAACAAGTTTAAGAAAGAGTTTTAGATTAGATAACATAAACCTGCGGTGGTTGTGTTTTTAACTTTTATAATTACGTTTTATGTATTTTTTAACGCTGAATAAAAAAAATACCTTCTTTTTTAACCATCATGTCAGGATTTTTCGCAAATCGTAAATTTCAAGGTTAAAAAATAGCGAAAAATCTCATACTGTAAAATAGATGCAAGACTTTTTTATTCAGTTTAATTTTATTTAATTCAATAATTTTTTCAATTTTTTGGCTTTACTGGGTTTTTTACAGCTAAACAGCTCAGGGGTCCGATGAGGTTGAGAGCGGAGGGGGGGGGGGATCAATTTTAACTTTGAGCTTTTTAACTTTGAAATTTGCTATTTGAGAAAAATCCTGACGGGATGGTTTAAAGTGAAGGTCATTTTCGGATTCAGCGCTAAAAAAAAATAATAATCAATTTTCAAAAGATAAAAAACATGGCACAACCCAAATTTTGAAAGACAGTGTAATCTAACAGCATTTTAAAATCTGTATCATTTTGTAAAGAAATGTGGCTGTTGTTTTTCATCCTTTTATTTAACAAAAATTCTGTTATTTTTATCCTCTTATATGTTCTGTACAAATTGTATATTTTGCATTAATATGTCAGAATGATTATAGATTTCACATTTATATTAGATTGCAATGTTAATTTTGCTCTCAACTATTTTTTTTATATATCTGACAATTACTTATATCTCTACTACATTTGTGAATGACCCCTATTTCGCAACAAAAAATATACTCCAACTTTAAACTGCTATTACTCGGTCAGTTTTAATGTTAGATGAATGGAACTTTTTTTGTCTTACTTGTTAGTGTCACAGTAAATTTTTACTAAATATCACTTATAGGACCGGGGCACCGTATAAAAATTTAAATTTCGTAATTTTTTAATAAATACTTTTCTTGACCCAAATCGCTTTAAAAATAATTCTTTACCTTATTTAAACCATTTTTGTAATTGGAAGTATGCATCTAGGACCAACGGTTGAGAAAATAAAGGTCGGTCAGGTTATACGTGTACACCTGTACACCCTGTATATATATATATATATATATATATATATATAATTTAACAAATTACAATAACCATTGGAAAATTTTTCCGAAAGCTTAAAAAAAGCTGAAAAGAAGAAGAAGAAGAAAAAAAAAAAAACGAACTTTTGTGTTATAGCGGCCCCCACTATTATGATTATGCCAAGGTTGCAGTTAGTATTTCGCCAAGATCATCGCAAAGCTTATATATGCATCCTATATACGCATATATATAATCCAAACACTCCTATGTGTGCTATATACGTCATTATATACATATTATTTATGTCTTATATGTCGTATATATATCATATACACGTATCATACATATACATCGTATATGCATCATATATGCATCGTATATTACTATAACTTGGCCACATACGTCAAGAAATGCTATATATATATCACATATTATTATAATGTAATACATGCTTTATAATTTGGCGATAAATCTTGGTCGCTTGGCGATTCATCCTTGGGGGCCGCTATAACACGAAAGTACCAAATTTACAATATATTCATGAAAACAGAAACAAATTAAAGTTTGGTACAATTTCTATTTGTAGACCATCCCTAAGCAAAATTTAAGTATTACTTTAACTCTTGTTTAGATTGATGTCTGAGCTAAAGGTATTTTGAGGAAATTAAAGTTGAAGACCCACGTTTTTTGCTTTATAAGACGATTTCTCATCCGACGTCAATTTTCGAATTCGGTCTTTTTTCATATCTGATAGTTTGCAACTATCCTTTTTTGTAACTTTAACATTTTTGTAACGATTTTAGGCATTTCTATTGCCTATTAAAAGAAAAATTCTTCTACACTGCAAAAAATAACTGTTGATTTTGCAGTATAAAACTGGCGCCCCAGCTGCCAGTATTATACCGTAAAATTAACAGTATTAAACAGTAAAATAAGCAGTAATACGCTGCCGTGCAAGCAGTAATACGCATACCGCGCATGCGCGGTAGCGTATTACTGCTTGCACGGCAGCGTATTACTGCTTATTTTACTGTTTAATACTGTTAATTTTACGGTATAATACTGGCAGCTGGGGCGCCAGTTTTATACTGTAAAATCAACAGTTATTTTTTGCAGTGTAATTGTACCAAACTCGGAAATTTTCAACACCCATTCTGATAGTATAGTTTGATATTTCGGTGCATTTTACTTTTGGATGCCAAACGGCAAGTCATTCGGTCAAATAGTTTTGAAATAATAAATGTTTAACGTCTGGAACTCGTAATGTTAAATTCCATTTTAATCGACGCAAAACAGATTGCAATGTGGGTAATTTTCAAATAATTACTTAAAAACTATACTTGTCAGAATGAACTGCAATTTTTGGTTTGGCATGTTTGAAACTTCTAGAAATCTATTTCAGTTAAAAAAAATTCATAAGTTACAATTCACATATTTTTCGAAAATCTACATACTTTGAAAGAGATTTTCGATAAAAAAAAAAGAATTGCAACCTATGATTTTTTTTTTTCTTCTAACAAGAATAGATTTCAGAAGCTTCAATTATGCTAATCCAAAATTACACCTCAATCCGCCAAGTAGTTTTTGATTTATGCTTTGAAAATTACCCGCATTGCAATCTGTTTTGAAACGATAGAAAAGGAATTTAACATTAAGAGTTTCAAACTTTAAACTTTCATAATTCCTAAACTATTTGACCGGATGACTTCACATCTGGCATCCAAAGGTAAAATGTACCGAAAAATTCAAAAATGCTGTCAAAATTGGATGTTCGTAGTGAAAATTTCAGAGTTTGGTGTAATTTCAGTATAAAGACTAAACTAAGCCCCCCCCCCCCCTCAGCTTATTTTTGTCAACCTAAATTTAAAGAAGACAATTCCCGAATCGAATGGCTATTTTCGTTTTTCTCTGCGATAAATTGGTGATTACATTTTTTTATTTTTTATTTTTTATTTTTTTTTTACACCAATTGTACAAGACTTCTAAAACTATTTATTCTACTGATGATAAATAATAAAAAAAAATGCCAGTACTCATCTTTTACAAGTCATGGTAAATCCCAAAGTTGGGCAACGTCGAACTGCGCGAGAAAGTTTGGAAAGTTATAAAAAGCACCAGGATAGGGCTTAGTTTGCACCAGAGCCCACCGGAGCTCAGCTCCGGTACTTCTCTGTTTTTAGGAAATATTTAAATATTGTCCAAAATTCACCGGAGCTCATAAACACTGCGCTCCGGAGCCCAGTGCAATAACGCTTTCGAAAAACGAACCTTAAATTATCCTTTCCTTTCCCTCCCATTTCCAGTAAAATAAATTTGCCTTTTTTTGAATGAAAACACTTATAAGTGATGTAAGATGTCGCTCACGTAAGAGATAGAGATGAAACAGGCTCGACTTTTATATTAATCTTCGTGTTTGGGCAAGCTCGAGTTCAATCTGTCTTTAATTCAAATTGTATTTATTTCCATTTCAAATCATTTTAATACTATTTTGATAGGGATAAAGAGTAAACAGAAATAAATAGTCTCTTTTCTATTCTGCATAGCTGCGAACTGTTCATTTTTCGTGTTAACACTATTTCCGAATCATAATCCTGAGCTTATTTAATCGCAGAATTCTGCGATTAATTAACATTAAGATTAGGCAAATGTTTCTATTTGGAAGTAGTAATAACTAAAAAGTGGAATAGTTGATAGCTAATTATACGCAGATAGATATATTTAAATTTTTTATTTTGCTAAATAAAAAAGCAATTCTTTAAGCTTTGAAAATAATGTAGTAATGTATGAAATATAAATATGAAGATTAGACTGACGGCGAAGGGGAAGGGGGTACTATACGGGTGTTAGAACTGTAGAATATTAGAGCTCCGGTACTTTTTTTCTTAGAAATTAAGCCCTGCACCAGGATGTAATAGCAAGCGTTGATTAAATATCAGCCACTTTGTTAGTTCTTCAAGTAGTTAATTGATGACCCTGAACTTGCCTTTGGCGATTTTTTGGAGAATTTAAGCCCTCAAAAAGGTGCAGACCGGAGTGTGCACAGGGGACTGGCGAATTAAAACTGGTGAATGTTTTTTTAAGAAGTTTCACCTAAACAAACAACAAAAAAAAAGAAACTAAAACGGTGAAGGATAATTACAAAATTTGATTTGCTGGCAATTTGTATATTTAGTTTAAAAATAAAAATAAAAATAAAGAACAAAGTAACAATGTAAGCTCTTTGATAGATTTCCTACTGAAGGTACAACGTTACATCCTGGAGATCAAATGTTGATAATGCTTTTTATGTTTTTTTCCTCTTTGTATGAATTTTTATTCTAAAATCTATTTTAAGTTAGAGCTTGATGTCTCGAGAACAGATTCTTACCTCAAACTCTTTCCCCTTCTCCTGATATTCAAGATATTGAGTTTTAACTGTATTTATAAGTAATTTGTATTTACAGGTTTGACTGTATATTCATAAGTAATTTGCATGTACAGGTCTTGTTATGTTGTACTTATAAGTGGTACGGTGCTTTTAAAAATTTAAAGAAAAGTTATATAACGAAAGGACAATTCGTTTTAAACGTCATTAGTTTTTTTTATACGTATTCCAAAGACCGTTGCGAAACACATACCATATGATACTATGTTTTCAACAGATGTTGTTAGCAAGGCGCAAAATTGTCTGAGAATTGGGAGTCTTTATTCCTTCTTCGGAGGTATAGAGCTTGGGAAGGTAATATTTTGTTACCATGCTATAGGGATGTTTAGAATATAACCTTTACTATGTTTAGCTAATAAACTTCCTTATTTTGAAGTAACATCTATCCTTTCGTGCGATAAGTTTAGGGGTATGTGACAGGCTTAATCTCCGAGAGATTTGGATTTTTACTTCTGTCAATAGCTGGCGAGTTAATCCAGGGGTTTAGACACGAGTCAAGAGGTCAGAGTTACTTAAAAATGTAAACGTTGGTGTTCAGTGTTCCGATTTGGGCAGCACTAAATTTATACAATGGCGTTGGGATTCTCTGGTTAGAAAATTGGCACGGGCAACACCTATTTGATTATCTACACAAAATTCCATTCAATAAATCACACTCTCCATCAATTATTTTTATTTTGTTAGGTTTTAAAATGTGTAATTTGCAAAGAAAACAAGGTCATCAAAAAAGAAAACTTTAGCAGAAGGGTTTAAAGAATTTATTATTATCAAATGCTTGGTTTGAATTTCAGTAGCTCAATTTCATTTTTCGTAACAAAATGTTATTTTTCACAAAAATATAATAAGTTTAATAAAAAATGATAAATTTCACGAAAATAATTTTTACTTTTCACAAAATGGGCTCCAAGAAATATAACATGCACCGACCCCTGGCATTAATGTTTTATTCTTTTTCTCTTTAAACATTATTTAATGTGATTTAATTCCTGTAAATAAAAATCTCCAGCAAAATATTTAAACTTTTACTTACTAAAGTATATTTGGTAAAATTTGAATTTATGAAATTTGAAAAACCGTTAATATTTTCTTTTTATATTAAAAAAAACATGAATAACTTTTTTTTTGTTTGTTTACAAAGTAAGAAGAGAATGAAAAATAAATGTTGGACTTTATAAAATAAAATCATGTAGGGGAAAATTCGTAAAATAAATAACAATTCATTATTTTTTAACGCACAAGAAGAGCGCGGAATTCCATCGGGTGAAACGGTCCTCGAACAGTGACGTCACAAATTCGTCCGAAGGCTTTGTAGAGAATCAAACAGGTGTTGGTACGGGGCATTTAGCGTATTCTGTCCCCCCCCCTCCCCCAAAGAGGGTTGTTAAGAAAAATAGACAGATAGAAAAGAAGATTCAAGATTATTATTTTCAGACAACCAGAGTTTCCTCTCTTGGGTTCTTGGAGATTGGGTTAAAAGTATAGGTGTTTTTCCCTTTTTGGGACTTAAAATATTTCGGCAAGTCTCATGGAGCAATGACTAGCAGCAGTGGAGGAAATATCGTATAGCGGCTTACAACTTTTTAGAGTTCCGGCCTTAAGTGTACCCAGTGATTTTCAAAGACTAGTTGTCTGCAGCGTTCGTCGCTAAGTATTCGGCATTGGATAGAAATCTGAAGGTGGCAGTAATAAGCCTCTTCTATATTAAATTAGTAACATATCCGACCGAGAATGAAAGGTCGTGGAACAATGTTTTAAGGTCTTAGACACAGCACGGGCCTGTATGTACGGCGCTCGTCGGCCGAGGTATTTGGAAGAGCTTAGATATGATGGGCGGGACCGCCACCCCTCGACTTTAAATTCGTAACAGTTCCAGCCTGGAATGCATTGCTTTAAATCTTCACACAATCCTGTAGTTACAACGCTCGTCGCACTTGCCGTTCGTGAGTTCGCAGAGATGCACTACTAGGTGTAATCATTAAGAGGTGTTTGACTACTATGCCCGCCGCACTTACAGTTCGGGAGTGCTCAGAGAAGAACAACAGGAAATAATACCTAAGATATGTGATTCCGTACATGCAGCGCGCGTCGGCCTATCTGTTCGGAAGATAATCTTTCTGTAACGAAGTTAAATGTTTTCGGTGATTTGTTGTTGGTCAAGAAAGAAGATAATCCAAAATCGTAGACAGGTTCAAGGTGAATAAGAAAAGAAAAAAACTCCAGTATAAATGTCAGGATGTTTATACGTATAAAGTTGGCACATAGGATGACTGAAGACAGAATTGGGGGTAAATATCAGAGGCCTCATTAAGAGCACCTTACAAGCAGAGAGATCGGAGCAGAAGTGAGTTGCTTTTGCGACTCGACTTAGAATCGGAGTGACATGTATCTCGCCAAATAGGGTTGCTAACAGTGTTGTCTAGCCGAGAACAATTTCAGATGGAGCATACAGATTTAATGGTATTTGTCGAGCAAGGGTGCCAGATTATTGCCATTAGAACGTATTTCATTTCGAAATTTAATATCGCCAAGAAGACTGCAACGGTCGAATATTTTCCCATGCGAAAGGAATCTTTGATAGTCAAAACAGCTTGGGCTTTCAACGACCAGAATATATTTTTAGAACTGGGTGTGAATGGTTGAGTTATTACTGAGACCAAATAAGGACATGTATATGTGCTGGATGAAAAAGATAGACACAATTCTAACTGACTCTCCGGCCGCAAAAATGCATTATGAATATATTGTGTTATAATCTTGGTTTCGGAAAGTAACTTACAAAAAGGCATCTGTGCTGATTTAATTCTTTTCTTTTTATTTTAATCAAAAGACCGTGAGATATTAGCGATCCAGTACAAGTGACCATGAAAGGGAAAGAGTTTAAATTACGGCGGGATTATTGTTTGTAGTTATAGATAACTCAATTAAATTTTGAAAAAGCAGGGGAAAAATATAATTTAAATAAAAAGTAGGGGAGGTTGAAATTTAATATATGATTCTCATATCATATATATGCGATTTTTGTGGGTGTTTCTTATGATTTTCCTGATCGAACGATTCAACATTATTATTGTTACCTAGCAGACTATCATAACAAATAATTTGTTTATTAGAAATAGTACTTTCAAAACAGTACTGCATTGAAGGATTTAAAGAATCAGTGTCAATCGAAATCCATGTTTTCTCATGTGGTTCAAGTTTTAGTTTATGTGCAAGGCGAATCGTTTTGAATGAATTTGATGGAGAGTTTACATGTTGACTTAGACGATTTATGTCTTTGCCATCAGCTGACGCGCTAAGTAATGGCACATGAAATTCATTTGTTGACATTCTATTTTTGTGAACATCAATTATGATTCTGTGTTTGTGTATGAAGTCGAATCCTAAGATATCTTGAAAACTGGATGTATCAGGAATGTCAACAATATAAAAATTGTGATTGAAAGATTTGTGGTGAATTCTGATCGACGCTTTTATACTCTCTTAAAACGAAAGAGCCAAAATAACTCAAGTTGAGCCGAAATCCACTCATCTCACGATTTGAAAGTCAGCTTCTCATGAAGAGTTGAAACAACTGGAGTGAACGAGTTGTTTTTAAGCAACTCATGATTGAGTTATCTCTATTTTACTCATACTTGAGTGAAATCAAATCAATGAAGGTTAAATCCAGTAGCACTTGAGTGATTTATAACTAACTCATACTTGAGGAGGGGAAGGGGAATTAAAATTCATGGTAAAATGTAATATTTCAGTGTAAAATAATAAATTTCATGAACAGGTAGATTATTATTTTAGAAAACAAAAAGTAATTTGCATATTGAATGTATACATATCTATGTTTACATATATGTATATATTCAACAATTAAGTGAAAAGTATCTTTTTTTTTTTTTTTTTTTTTTTTTTGTTGTTGTTGTTTCTGAGCTGCTTGAAATAAATACCCCCCCCCCTCCCGACCCAAAAAGAGAATTTTAAAGGGAATATTTGAAAACATAAGAATTTCTGCTGATTTAAATATTTTAATCTTTTTTTTATTTTGTTATAATGATTACGTTTTCTATGCAATATTATTCTATACATTGCATGATATTTTTCAGTTTATATCAATATTATCATTAAATGTTTTAATCCTAATACTATTTAGGAATATTCACACAGTGAATATACGGGAATGGAGATATTTACCTTATTTTTAACAACATATGATACAAAAAATATGGGATTTATACAGCTTCACAAATCAAGTATATTTATTTTAAAATATTAGAAAAACAGTATATATACTAATAAAGCTACTTTTTAAAAGTTTTTGTCAACATGAAATAGATATTCTAAAGCTTTTCTTATATATTTGAGATACATTTCAAATAATCTAACTCTCAGCAGCATGAAATGACTAAAACTTATGTATGCGCATTCGAAAAACAAGGCAGGTCAATAAAAATATCCAGGAAAAAAATTCTTCAGACTGAGAATAAAATAAGAAATATAATTTGTTTACTTTAAAACAATATTTTTAAAGTCAGACAAGTCAATTTTCAATTTATAGTATTATGAAAGTTAGAGTTCTGAAACATCATTAAAAAATATATATATAAACAAACGCACAGTACCGCCGAGACATTTTCTTTAAAAGATTAAATTGCTACTAAGTGCTATTTATAAATCATATTTATTGAAACAACATTAAAAAAAACTTAAAATGAGAGGCAAAGGATTTGTATAATTATATTTTAGAACATTTTTTAATATTTATCCTTCCAACTCAAAAGATCTCTAAATGTTCGTTCGGGTGTAAATAGTCCTAAATGTTAGGGTTAAGACATATTTGTTAAAAATATTGATATAAACTGAAAAATATCACGCCATATATAAAATAACAATAAATATAAAACAGAATCATTATAAAAAACATGATTAGAGTATTTAAAATAGCAGAAATTCTTACCTTTTACAAGTATTCCTTCTTTAAAATTGCCCGTTTGAACAGCGCGAATAATATTTCAACAGTCAAAAACGTGCTGCCAGTTGTCCGGAAGGCGAAATGCTTGCATACTCGATGACGCATGCCTGTCGTCTGCTCAGCGAATGGTCAGGTCAGCCGCATTGACATGTCCGCTCGCAAAAGAGTGCTTTTTTTTATCGACTTGAGTTGCTTAGTATTCGTTCTTCTGGAGTGCATTAGAAAAATAAAAATTCAGATCAAGATGAGTGAAGCGTTTAAAAATCAACTCATTTACGATCCAATAAATTGCAGCTCTTTTCTGAGAAGCCAAATCCACTCTTTCGTTTTAAGAGAGTACATGCGGTGAAATCAACATCGGAATTTACGGTTTTATGGGTAACTGTTGTGCCTAATCTTTTATATTTAAGTTTATCCTTAATAGAATCAAAAAGAGACTGTGATAAAAGCGAAATTGTCGAATCTGTATCCAGAAGTAAAACTGTGTCAGTTCTCGCTATAGAGGCCTTTATAAGGGGAAGTGTTGGGGAACTATTATTGAAATTGGAAATAATTTCAACTTTCTTTTAGTCACTTGGTGATACAGTTTGCGATGAACTTTCAGTTGACCTTTGCACTGTTTGTGACGACCCATTCCTGGTCATTTTTATGTTTGTTGTGGTCTGTGAAGCCACCGAATTGACTAGTCTTTCCGCAAAAATTTTTGGAAGAGTTTCGTCGAAAGACCATGGGAATGTAGGGCAAGTTGCTGATGTTAAAATGTTATCCTGAGATGCAAAGCCATCAGCTAAATTACATCTCCTTAATAGTTTAAAGATTCCCCTTGATGATTACCATTTCTGCGAAAATTTGGATTGAATTTATAATTTTGGTATCCACCTCTATTCGCGCTAGATCTTCTCCATTTAAAACAAAATTTTGTAGTGTGGCCACGTTTAGAACACAACTGACAAGTGGGTGGAGAACTCGATTTTTTATGTTTATTCGTGCGGAAATAGCTATGACCAGTGTGTCTTTTTTTGAAGTCCTTTTTATACTGATCATGCGAGTTTTGTGGGCGAGAGGGTTGATTATGAGTGTTATTTTTGTCCTAGCCACCTGTTAACGACAAGGTATTTATTTTCTCATGTAATGTTTTCAATTGAAGGGCAATGGAGTCGGCGGAGCTCAATGATGCGCAAGACTGCAGAATTATCTCGTTTTGCATAATTTCCTGAAGTGCCTGTGCCCTGTTTACCGCTTGTTTATAACTGGCAATTCCTTCTTCCTGTATTTTAACTCTTAAATTGAAGGAATTGCAGAAATAAATTTTGTGAACTTAATGTTGTCAAGGGCCGTTCTATCCGTTATAGTATCATGGACGCGAGTAGTGAGTGTGTTTATACGATGCGCTAGGTTTCTAATTGATTCCTCTGGCAATAATTACAAATTATTAAACTCAACAAGCGCAGCAGTTTTACTCGGGGGAGCGAAAAATGCTCTGAATTCTTTCTCGACGAAATCCAAATTTTTTGATTTATAAATTTCTGGATTTTGTGTGAAAAAGGTTAATGCTGTTCCTGTTAATTTCCCTCCCAAAAACTGAATGGTTTCCTCTTCTTTCCATTTTTGCACGCGGGCTAATGTTCTAAACTGGTTGAAAAAAAAGTCTAACAAACTGGGTTCACCATCAAAATTGGTGACCTTAAAGGTTAGTTTACTCGCCTTGTTTGGCTAACGAGTGAGCAAATGTATATATATAGTATATATATATATATTTTTTTGTTGGTTTGCAATAACTTTAATAGTTAACTAAATATTTACTTTAAGTAAATATTAAAATTTAGGTGGGGAAAATTTTGTTTACCTATCAATTCAAAGTACTATATCAGAAAATATTTACTGTAACTAGTACTCATAAGAGAAAAATATAATAAATAAATAAATGATATGTTACCTATTATCAAAATAACAATATATATATATATCTCCAGAATGAACAATTATTCACAAAAAAACAGTCTTCTTTCTTTTATTTATTTTTTTATTTATTTTTAATTTTAACAAAAGATGTCCTAATTTTCAAGAGGACTAAATAATTTGGAAAAAAATTATTTATGCAAATGTATACTTATAAGTGAATCGTTCACTCTGAAGACTGAGATACTCTTTGTGGCAGATAAATACAAGAAAAATATCTGTTAACTGTATATATAAAAAGAGAAAAGAAAAAAAATACACGTCTACTTTAATATAAAATTAAACTTTTATGCATTCTACTGAATAAATTTCAGTCCTAAAAAAATGTGATATCTAGGCAAACCTTTGAGAGATAATAAATATTATATTATACCTTTCTTTATAAATGTTTTTTTTTTTTTTTTTTTTTTTTTTAAATAAGCCTTTATAAAAAATATTCAAAATAAATGCAAATAGTAATTTACTATTTCTTCTTTAAAAAGAAATGGCTTAATTTCATACAATTGGTTTAAGAGATTTAAGAAAAAAAAGAAATTAAAAAAGATGATAATAGTACATTTTCAATATTTGGAAAAATTTCTTATTGCATAAAAGGAAAAAGAAAAAAAAATCATTTGGAAATAACCAATATATTGCACAAATTCTCTGATTTTCTTAAAATTATATCCTATCAATGTTTAATTTTTACACACACAACAGTATTTTAAAGAACTTATCTATTAATGATGGCAAGAAAATTAACCGTTTAAACGCCGTACTATGAACGAATCTTCCTATTAATATAAAATTTTAGAATTGTGCTTCTTTAAAGCACCTTTATCTATTACAATAATAAAATTTCGGAAAAAAAAATTCCTATTTTTTTGCCATGTTCCATTATTGGAACATTGGCGTTTCGTGGGTTATATTTTTATACAAAATTTTCAACAGAAAGAAATATTCAATACAGAGAATATTTTGTGGTATTTACTGAGTATATATATGTATTATTACACAAATAACATGTATTATTACATAATTAATTAATATTAAAATATAATAAAATACGTGATTTTGGAAAATCTAAACAAAATTCTTCAATTATATTCATTTCTAGTGTTCATGATATGTTAGGAAACAACTTTGATGAATGCGTTTATCGCACTGAAAACATTTCTTTGTTGTGTTTTTTTACAAACTACGCAACGTCCTTGAGATGTAGGTACAATGTAATGTCCATCAGATATTCTTACTTCTTTTTTCACATGACTACGGGGTCCATGATGAATGACCAGACGCTCTTTTCTCCGTAGAAGAAAAGTTGTAATTTGCCTACGAAATTCCAAATACGATATTTTGATGTCATTCACCTCAGAGTGTATAATCCAACTTGAAACAACTGCCATATTTAAAGCATTTATGAAAAGATTCCACCACCATTCCTTACTCCTCATTTTTGGCCTACAACTGCCTAAATGTTTATCCAAAACGTCAACGCCTCCCATGCCTTCATTGTATTTCTTGATAATATGAGGTTGCGTAACATCAATTTTGCATTTATTTGCATTTGAATATCTTTTTGCTGTTCCAACGGGTTCATGTGTGTAGCAGTTAGATGCTAGTGTGACCACCGCATTATCGTTGTAACTGCAGATATATACCGCTCCATAGGAACGAAAATCATAATTTCCCCTGTCTTCTTTAGCGTGTTCTTTTTTAGATTTCAATGGAGAAAGGGCAGTGCGATTTTCACGAATTGTGCCTGTCGCTCGTATTCCACGTTTTGCAAGCTCCGAAATTAAATCGTAGGAAGTAAAAAAGTTATCGAAGTATATTTCATGCTTTGAATTTTCTTGCAAGTTATATAATAATTCGTTCACAACTCTCGAATCTAACTGTACAACGGACGAGGACCCTTTTCTTCCACTGTATATCTCCATAGCGTATGGATATCCATTTGATGAACACATCATCCATATTTTAAATCCAAACCTAATAGGTTTTCCTCTGATAAACATTTTGCATGTATACCGGCCATAGTAGGGGACCATTGATTCGTCAATGCTCAACTTCTCGTGCCAGATTCCAAACTGTTGCAGATTTTTAGATAACTCTTCATATATCGATGCTATTTTACCAAGTTTATCATATTTTTTCAATTGATTATTGTCCATCAAGTGGAAATGCTTCTTCATCTTTCTAAAGCGATTGCGGGTCATAACAGTTGGAACAATAGGAACGGACGTATCTTCCGCTGTGCTCCAATACATATCTTCAGTAGAAACAGAATGATATCCACTTAGAAGAAGTAGACCAAAAAACTGCAAAATATCTTCAGATACTACTTCAATATCTTCTCCTTTTTGTAAAGCGTACAATTTTGTCATTTTAGAGAAGAGTTCAATATAGTCATGTGGCAAAATTTAAAAAAATAGGTCGATAGACGACAGATTTACTAAGTTAGGAAACGTCTGCAAAATTGTTTCGATTCTGTTTGATATAATAGGTTTTTTAAAATCACATTTTCTCTTCCATGCAATTTTCTTTTTAGGAGGTTTTTTTACTTTCTGTGCTTTTTCAGAAGTCGGAATAATATCTGTAGATTCCAACTTACGTTTTCTTCCCGGAAGTTCATTTTTAACAATTTCCAACCTAGTTGAAAAGTGTTTATGACTTCGGTTTGTCTGCCGTATGGCCGTCTGTCCGTACTCTAACTCCCGTAAATATGCTCGGATTGCCCTGCAATTTTTATATGTTATTGTCCTTATCTATAGCATGTTCCCTATTTCAACTGAAGGGTGTAGCACTTATAGTTTTTTTACAGGGACACTCAAAAGAATTCCGTTACATTACGGTCTATGGGGAAAAATCATTTGCGGTTTATTTTAATGATGTTACACAATTTCAAACACATTGTAATTGATATATATCACTAAGGTGCATTACAAGAAGCTTAATATGAAATAGGGTGTGCATAGCACGTATAGTTACTTTACAGGGACAGTCAAAAGAATTCCGTTACATTACGTCTATGGAGAAAATTGTTTGCGGTTTAATTAAATAATGTTTCATTATTTTAAACGCATTGAAATTTATATATATCACTAAGGTGCATTACAAGAGGCTTACTACAGAATAGTGTGTGTATAGCAGTCATCGTTCATTTACAGGGACACACAAAAGAATTCTCTACTGTCTGTTAACAATAATTCCTGGAAGTGCGTTTTAAGTTGCTGAACGCGATTTTAAATTTAACTCACTTTTTGTCTATTACTTGGTGTGTATAAATTCTGTAGATCCTATACAGGGCAGCACAAAAGTTCGCGAACACATTTCCGTTTATTGACAGAAACTCCAGAAGTAGAATTTTAAACTGTGCTACGCGTTTCCTAACTAAACTAAAATTTAGCATCCTATGTAGAATATATACAAATCTATAGTGATCATATATACAGGGCTGAATAAAAGTATTCGGATATTTTTCCGAATATTGTGTATGTTGGAAATTCCTGAAATTATGTTTTTAAATATGTTATGCGTTTTCCAAATTGTTTACTTAGATGTTATCATTCAGCTTATTAAACGGTAATGATTTTTAAAATTATTTTGGAAGTGTTGGAAAGTGTTACATAATCTATGCTTGAAGCATGATTTTTCGTTTTTGTTTATATTCGAAGGACCGGCTTCTGTATTGTGTATCACGTTTTCTTGGCAACTAGTATTATCGTTTTTGCAAATTACGTCTATCATTCCAGTCACGTCAGCTGGTATAATGGGCTCAAAGTCATTTTCCACAATATCCTCTTCGTCTGTTATATCGTCTGGTTCATCTGGAGGTAACTGGCATATATCAACATCGGATAAATCGGAATCCGAAAGAGTTTCTAAATACGCTACTGCTTCTTCTACAGTTAAAAATTTTTTCGACATGCTTTATAATCACAACCAAAAAAAACATATATTCTACTAAAAAAATATATTCTGCTGAATATTATATGCATTCTACTAAAGAAATCTATTCTACATTAGCTTCTAATAATGTTACAAATTATTCCAACTGCGAGTCAACAAAACACGAAAGTTCCAATCAAATAAAGGAAAAGAAAAAAGCTGTTTTCCCTCTTTCCGTTTGCGCCCCTCCCTTCAATTTACACTTTACTTACCTAATAAAATAAACTCTTCCGGGTAAATGCTTTGACACGGTCTGGTCTTTGACCTTGACGGTACCAATGTTGAAGCGTTGAATCAGTCAACGGATTATGTAATGAGATTTGAATTACTTATTTATACGATTACTCCTTTGAAAACTTTATCGCTAAAGCACCAATGTTCCAAAATCGGAACATGAGTTTTACAAATTGCGTCAAACATTTATATTTTATTTTAGATAGTTTTTAGTAGCATTTTTTTACAAGTAGTAGTTCTCTTCTTATGACTAGAAAAAATAATTTTAATTTTTTTGCATAATAAATGTGTTGGGGAATGTTATTTGAAATAGTGAAAAATACCTTAAAAATAGGAAATTTCTAAAAATTATAAAAAATAACAAAAATAAAATTTAATTTTTAATATTTAATGAAAAAAATATTTCATAATCATTGTTATCATTATACAAAAAAAACCGTAATAATTCGAAAATTATTTGAATTTGTAACATTTAGTTAAAACTTCAGTTCCAATTTTGGAACATTGGCGTTTAAACGGTTAACATTAAAACAGAAAATAAGATTCAAATTCTACTCGACTTAGAATCGGAGTGACATGTATCTCGCCAAATAGGGTTGCTAACAGGCTAGGCGAGAACAATTTCCGATGGAGCATACAGATTTAATGGTATTTGTCGAGCAAGGGTGCCAGATTATTGGCATTAGAACGTGTTTCATTTCGAAATTTAATATCGCCAAGAAGACTGCAGCAGTCGAATATTTTCCCATGCGAAAGGAATCTTTGATAGTCCAAACAGCTTGGGCTTTTAACGACCAGAATATATTTTTAGAACTGGGTGTGAATGGTTGAGTTATTACTGAGACCAAATAAGGACATGTATATCTGCTGGATGAAAAAGATAGACACAATTCTAACTGACTCTCCGGCCGCAAAAATGCATTATGAATATTTTGTGTTATAATCTTGGTTTCGGAAAGTAACTTACAAAAAGGCATATGTGCTGATTTAATTCTTTTCTTTTTATTTTAATCAAAAGACCATGAGATATTAGCGATCCAGTACAAGTGACCATGAAAGGGAAATAGTTTAAATTACGGCGGGATTATTGTTTGTAGTTATAGATAACTCAATTAAATTTTGAAAAAGCCGGGGAAAAATATAATTTAAATAAAGAGTAGGGGAGGTTGAAATTTAATATATGATTCTCATATCATACTTTCGATGAGTCTGATGATGTTGGAACCAGGGTGTCACGGTTTTGGAAATAATGCTGAACATATTAACTCATATTCATCGGACAATTGATCTGGAGTTTTTTTTATTTGTGATCTATTGAACTGTGAATGATTAAAATAAACTAACACTGGTAATAATCTATTTGGAACTTTATATTTGTAAATATTAAAGTAGTTATTCCACCCTGGTACGTTATTCTTTTATTATAATGCAGTAACATCATGAACCTAAAATAATTCAATGGATATTTGTGTTAATACCAATTGTGTTAGAAATTCTATATAGTATATCAATCAATCTTAATAAAATAAAATAAAATAAAATATTAACTTGTAATAAGTTTGTAAAATAAAATATGAGTATGTTAAAATTATGCTTTATGGTATTTAATGAGTTGGAATATACTTTTAATTGTAAAATATTTAATTTACTTACTTCCATCTTAACGAAAGTAATTATCAATAATTACTTTGGACATCTCTATGAAATGTTTGATGATAACGAATTATTCTTTATATTGACTGAATTTTGAGCATTGCGTGAGTACAACGCAATTTTAACATTATTTTAAATTTAAAGTTTTAGACCAAATAATGTTAATCTCACTTTTAAAGATATTATTTAAATAGTTTGTTATAAAATACAATATTTAGTGTAGTCCAATAATTTCTTAATTTAAACTTTAATAATGAGATTAAAGTAATTAGGAAAGTAATTAAGAAATAAGTAAAAGAGGTAGAGAAAAGTGGTACTAACAATGTGAGATCACAACAGTTTGACTGTAGTATTTATAAGTAATTTGGGAACAGATGCGTTAAACTCACGCACCGATGTTTGGCGACTGTTTGGTTGGCGCGATTTTCAAGCCCGCGCCAAACCAAACCAAATAACTTAATACAATAGCTAGGTTGCCATTAAAGAAAAAAATCCCCTAAATTTGGTGACTTTTTTCCTTTTTATAACCGATTTAAAAAAAACAAAAACTGTGCGTAAGTGTATGACATCATAGCCGTAATTTGTATTTACAGATTTAACTGTATTTATAAGTAGTTTGTATTTACAGATTTAACTGAATTTTTAAAACATTCCTTTTCAGGTTTAAAGTGCAGGAATTTTGTAAAGATAAAGACAAACCTGAGATAAGAGAAATTATTACGAAGTATGAAGCATGGTGCTTTGAGATTGAAGATCTACAAACTGCTTATAAGAACTTTTGCGTGTGTGCTCCACGCATATGCGATGATTACGGTCGTTTGCTATATAAATATGTAAGAAAATTATTTTTAACATGATCACTTCTATCTTGTATTTAATGGGATGGCAGGCGTCAAACTTTTCTCAAAATTCATTTTTTTGAAATTACAAAGTATTTTTCTCTTTTCATCACTCCTTAGGTAACAGTGTCCCGTTCAGCGAATTAATTTTCTGAATATCACTTTTTTTAGTATAATACTTTTCGCCTTATTTATTCGCAGAAATGTTTAGACTACATAAGACGAAAAATCCAATACACAAAATATTGGGACTTAATAGAGTGATTGTACTACATTGTGAAAACGTATATATGCGTCTGGTTCCAAAGGGATTAAAAGTATAAACTGTGGCTGATATGAAACAAACATTTCCTAAGTGCATGGGTTAAGTGATGGCAAGGGGAGGCAGGGAAGGGGCGTTGCCCTTCCTGCATTTTGAAATTCAATCTATACTAATAAAATAAAGTTTCGTTCTGTGTGTGTGTGTCTGCGATGGCTAGCAAAATCTAGTTCACCTAGAAGTCTGAAAATTTAGGTGTGAATAGTCCAAGGTCAGGCTATGTGCACCTGAGTCTCAGAATTTTAATATTTTGATAATTACCCAACATATTAATTATAATCTCATTAAACATCGTATCGAAAATGCCATCCTTTAAATCAAAATTTGGGCAAGCGGAAATGAACGAATTCGAAATTATTTTACGAATTAGCGAATTTTAAGAAAATTAATTAAGATATTAATTTGAAAATTTCTGAGTATACGTAAAAAAAATTCTGCATCCGACTGTGTGATTTTTGAAAAATTCGGCCGGTAAGTTTTCTTAATTTATGCAAAAAAACTGCCAAAAATCTGCAGGCGCCAGTGAAAAAAATCCGAGGAAGTTTCAGACAGGGATCTGCTTTCATTAAAAACTAAACTAGAAAGAGATTTGTTTCTCTGGCCGATACGTCCATTTAGTTTGCGAAAATGAAAGGAAATAATTGCCAATTTTTACTAATGAACAAAAATTTAGATAACTTATTAAGATATAGATTTAAAATTGTGAATGCCAGCTATTCTAGCGTAGCGTCTTCGTTATAGTCTAATTATCAGAAAAATTTAATTCTTTTTTTAATGATCGCGTTAATGTAGGTGAAGGTGGTTTTCTTGAACAAATTATTCGTTATATTTGCGGGTATGGGGAGGGAGAGGGTTAACGCCTTGCTTTGAGATTGTTATTATCTCGGGCCGGGCAACGCCGGGCGGGTTAGCTAGTAATAGATAATTTATTTATAAAAAATAGAAAAATGTATTATTTCTAAGTGACTTGAAATAGTTATGCTCTAAAAGAAAAAAAGAAATGTTTTTCATATTCTTTTTTTAGGTTTAAAGTTTGAGAGAATTTCCCCGTTGAAGAGAATCTATCTATTTATATAAAATGCTAAGGTATATGGCGGCGAAAAAGCGGTTATTTTTCTTTTACTGTTGTCTTTTACTCTTGTAGTGATTTGTTTTCACTAATTTGCGAATATTAAGAAAAGTATTTGAGGTATCGATTTAAAACTCACCACACATATGTAGAAAAATACAATTCTTTCGAAAATACAATTTTTGTAAAAATCGGTCGGTAGTTTTTTTTTTACTTTTTCAAAAAAAAACTAGCTATTTAAAGTCAGGGATGTAGCTAGAAGTAAACAACAGGGGGTGCTCAAGAAAATGTAGGGGGGGGGGGTCATACTATTTCTCTCTCTCTCTCTGACACATGCACGCACAAACACAGCTATATATGATCAAAGTACTATATAGAAAGATAAATTATTGCATATTCATATTGTAGGCACTACGTTTCTTATGAAACTGTTTATAATAACTTTATTTGATGATAAGAAAAGTAAAAGCTGCAGGCGGGAATGTAATGAAGGATATACGGTGGATACGACTTATACGGTATACCTTCTGGATTATTTTAAGGAATACCCTCTACTCAAAAACATTATAGCATATACTCTTTAGGGCATACCCTCTGCCTACAGTGTATGCCCTCTGGATTTTTAACGACTACTTCACTGGCTGCAGAATGAAATTTTTCAGTGTATAATTATACTAGTGAAATAAGTGATGATGTCAATAAGTAAATAAAAAGCTGACAGTTCACCTGTTTTAAAAGAGTTGCAATCTTTAATTTTTTTTTTTGAATATTCCCTGCCCTTAAGAATTCTAAAGTTATGCCTTTATAGGATAACAAACATTAGAAAAACCAAGGATGTATTTTGCACTTTAAAATTATTTTTGTTTAGTCAAATGCTTGTATTTAAATTGGCTATTAGCTTTTTTTCATTAGTATGATTTATAAATCAAGGATCTTATATATATATATTTAAAACTAGGATGACTCAAATACGAAACATGTTTATCATAAACATTATATTTACTATCAAACTCATTAGAATAACTTTGTTTTATGTTAATAATGGAAAACGCTGCAAAATGAAAAATTTCAGTATATAACTTATGTAAAAGTCAATGTTAGCATCAGCAAAAGGTTTCTAATTCTGAGTATGTGCAGATAGGATGCGCGCATATTGAAGCACTTATTTGCAGTTTTTAAACAAATACTATAATTTAGTATTTATGCAAAACTGTAAAAAGCCCCCAAAACTAAGTTCAATTTTTTAACAGTTTTTTTAACACACGATTTTTGAAACAGAATTTCATTTGGTGTCCTTGGCAACTTTCCCAAGGGGGGGCTCAAGAATTTTCAGGGGGGGCTGAGCCACCCCCTGGCATCCCCCTAGCTACGGCCCTGTTTAAAGTGCGAAGTCAAACCGAAAAACGTGTTAGTTTTTCATTAATTAAAACATTAGCTCCATTGTTGTACCTTATGTCCTTATACAGTTTAACCTCATTGTTGTCCGTATCGTTATGACGTCAACGTTACTGATGCACATATTTGTGATTTATAATACAGATTGATTTTTAGAAGTTTTACTTCTTATGTACGTAACTACTACGTGTTTTACTACGCTTTGATAGTCGAGCTGACAGATAGCCAAATTAGCCCTTACATTCTTTGTAACTTCCAAATCGATGTAATTTGGTTTAAATTTTACATTTAACAAAAAAAAAAAAAAAAAAAAAAAAAAAAGAAAGAAAGAAATCGGATACGAATGGAGAATACGAATTTGGGTACTTCCGTATTCGCCGCATGCTAACGGATAATAAAGAAAGAAATCGAGAAAAATATAATGTCTTGTATGCATTAATTACACTGCTCAAAACAATTAAAGGATATTTGAAGTTTTATATAAAATAAAGATATAAACGAAATTTTTTTTGCCGAAAATAGAAGAAGAGAATCACAAATGCAAATTTTTCTGGTTTTCAAACTGTGGAGTACGCAAATTTTGAGTTCGACGTCAAAAACGTCGCTTCAGCGGCAGCGAATGAAATTTGACTTTCAACTGGATAAAAGAGATTGAAGACAAGGATGATCGGCATTCAGTGATTGCTTTGTTTCGATGAGTACGATGTCTCAGCGAAGTCATTTGACAGATTCAGAAGCTTGGAGAATTGTTGGTAGGTTAGAAGGGGGCCAAACTCAAGCCGAAGTAGCGCAAGCCATTGGAGTGTCACAAAGTGTCATTTCCAGGATCTGGAACCGTTTTTGGAGAGTGGATGTGCAGGCCGAAGGTCAGGACAAGGTCGTAGACGGGCAACAACGCCCAATGAAGATCGGTATTTAGCGTTAACAGCTCGGAGACACCGAAACATGAACGCTACTCTTCTCCAACAACACCTTCGCTCGGCTACAGGCATCACGATTTCAACTCAGACTGTCCGAAACCGGCTCCATGCTGTAGGTCTGTATGCTCGCCGATCGATGGTATGTGTTAGATTAACATCAAGGCATCGTCGCGACCGCAGGGAGTGGGCAACCGAGCATGTCAACTGGAGGAGAAATGAATGGAGCAATATTCTGTTTTCTGACGAGTCCCGTTTTTCTGTGCATCCGGATAATAGGCGTATTTTAATCTGGAGGGACCGTGGCAGTAGGAATAATCCTGCGTTCGTGCACGAAAGTGTCAGATTTGGCGGTGGAGGAGTGTTGGTGTATGGTGGCATCTCCATTGACGGGCGCACTGACCTCTACATCATTCGAGATGGAGCTCTGACTGGTCGCCGATATAGGGATGAGATCCTCAGACCTATTGTAGTCCCTTACGCTGCAGCAATCGGAGATAACTTCATTTTAATGGACGATAACTGCAGGCCACATCGTGCAAACCTGGTGGAGGATTTCCTTTTCGAGGAAGGAATCGTTCGAATGGAATGGTCAGCGTGTTCTCCAGACATGAATCCAATCGAGCACGTTTGGGACGCTCTAGGAAGACGAGTTTCTGGCCGCCAACAACCCCCCACAAACTCTCCAAGAACTGGAAAGAGCTCTTCTAGAAGAGTGGGGCAGAATACCCCTACTCGTCATTAATAGCCTCATTGAGTCCATGCCTCAAAGGTGTTCAACGTTGCTGGCCGCCCGTGGAAACCATACCCCCTACTGAAAATGATTTTCTTTGAAGAAAACACCTTTTCTTATTCTTTTTTTCTCATATGCACAAATTGTGTTTTTTTCCTTTTGTACACAAATGCGCAATAAAATGCATTTTTTTCTGCCAAACATGTGTAATTTATTCTCATATAACCTACTATGTCTGTCGACCATGTATCAATCAGCTAAAAAGTTTCCCAGATACAAAATCCACCTAAAACTGCAATATCCTTTAATTGTTTTGAGCAGTGTATTATATGTATTTATCTATGATTTGATGTGCTTGTGCATCTATGTTTGTATTTACATGTATGTATGTTTGTGTAAGGAAATTTTTGTAATTGGGTTTGCAGACAACTGTGGCGTATTTTAGTGAGCGTGGATTAAACACAAAATTCAAAGTTAAATATATAAGAAAAAATAATTTACCCGGAACTCGGCTTTACGATTTCATAATTCAGTTGTTAATCAAAACAAAACTGACGTTATTCGTAAAAGAAATTCTTCTATCGTAAGCACATAAAAAATAGCAGATTCAATTAAAAGAAATTTTTTTCAAGTTATTTGATCTCTTAGAACACATAAAAAGTAAGATTCAAACCAATAACAGGAAAAAAAAATATGTATATAGTATACAATTCTCAAACATAAGAATAAGAACAAACCTGTTCTTAAATTAACCTGTTGAGACATTCTCAACTAACTAGATATTGTACTTTTTTTAAGTACAATATTTCAAAACTTTAATAAGCCAGATAACGCTTACGTTATCCTCATTTCAAACGTTAAAATTAAAGCATTTTAAGTCGTTTGTATATCAGTGATCAAACAGGCGTCTGATATTTTAAAAGAAAATCACACATTTAACCCTATCACTATGTCCTATCGAAACATGCCCTGTTGTTGCCCAGGACAAATATGCTATCTATTTTTCAAATTAAAAGAAAACTAGTACAACTTATATTTGTACAGTTTAATTTTTACTGTGTGTTACAAACATTATGATATGAGATGTCACCGGCTAAAACTACTCAGTGAGTGATAGATGTTTTTGACAAATTGTTGAAAGTGCTTGGGGTCCGCGTGGACCCCAGGACATAGTGATAGGGTTAAAAATTTTCTATATTTAAATCACGAAGAAACGATATATTTAAATCACGAATCAATAGTTCAATAAAACAAAAATAATTAATTACTTAGCTGCTGACGAACGGCTGCGTGGATCTTTCTTACTTGAATCTTTCAAACTACACATACACGTTTAGAATCTAAACTATTCATTTTCTGCTTAGGGGGGGTCGACGTCCCTTATAGCAGAGTACTGACACATTTTAACACACTTTGTAGCCTTTTGTTAAATTTAAACACCAGCATTTGTAGTACAAAACCCAAGCTGTAGGACATTTCTGGATTAAATATCCCAGGTCGAAACGTTCGAATTCTCGTATTATCATGAATTCAGGCCACTAATTTGGGCGCCAGTTATAGAACTCAATTTACATGACTCATAGAGCACTCGGGGATTCTCGTTAAAACTGTTTATTTTCAACATTATAACATCAGGGACAGCACGTATGAATATGTACAGTGATTATGTGCAAAAATTATTTACATACTGTTTATGGCTAGAATAAATCCACATTTTTAATTATTTGCGCGCGAAATAAATAGAAACGTCGCTTTTAAGCTATCTATCTCAGAATCCACGCACTTCATGTTTCAACGTACAACTACTTCGCAAAGAATGCCGGGAAAAGCACGTACACAAGAAGAATGAGTTTTTTTAACCCGTGTAGTGCTGTTATCTACTGTGGTGAAGTTTAAATATCTGTTACAGTATTCTTTTAAGGATAGGATAAAATCTCTAGTACAAGGAGATGCTTAATCTAATGAAATTACAATAGTAAATGCAACCAAACATATACTCGAATAATGAAATAGCCCAATTACTGGAAATTGGGAACATAAAACAGTGTGAACAGGGGCGCTCAGCTCCCTGAAGAAATTTCTTATTCTGAAAAAAAATAAAATAAAAGAATAAGTAGTTTATCATACCACTGCATAAATTTGTGTTTACTGTGACACTTCTAAAATTTACGGAAGCTTCGATAAATCTTATATGCTTATAAATGTACATATAACTTATAAAAATGTAAGATTGTAGGATATTAAATATTATGCATATTATATTAAGATTTAGTGTGGTTAATAAACATTGATTTGCAGAGGCCTGATGAAGAGGCCTCTGAACTGAAGATTTACTAGTTTATGAGCATTTTGTGGATCATTTTATGGGGACACTTTTCGGAGGCGTGATCGGTTACTGCAATAATGATAGCAAAACATGTATTTTCAGTTGTTAAATGAACTTTATTCTTCTTTTTATTATTATTTTCAGAGCATGGAACTTTCGGGCCTACCTCAATTACCTCGGAGTGAACTGTTGAAGTGGTTATTGACTCCTAAAGAAATAATTAAAGTTTGCAATGAAATCAAGATGAAGGAAAAACGATTAGAGTATTGCAGGTAAATTTGTCATCACACTGCAAAAAATAATTGTTGATTTTACAGTATAAAACTGGCACCCCAGCTGCCAGTATTATACCGTAAAATCAACAATTATTTTTTGCAGTGCACCATATTTGAGTTGTACGAATGCGCATGCATCTTCATGTGTGATGTTTTTCCTTTCTAAAATTTTAGACCTAAAAAAGGAGGGTGCGCAGTATACACGGAATATTTCTAACAATCATCAGAAAAGTAGTCGCATCTTTTAGGTAGATTTCGTAAGAAATACTACCTATTATATTCTTCCCTAAGTTGGAATTTTCGAAAAAATTTTACAAATCTACACCGATCATGACTCTCAGAACCCAAAACCACCCCCCCCCCCCAGTTCAAAACTTTATATACCTTCTATCTATCTATCTATCTATCTATCTATCTATCTATGTCACTTTTTTATGGACACGATAACTTCAATAATTCTGCACAAATTTCTTCCAAACTGATACATAAAATCAAGAGGCATAAAATCTCGGTCAAGTTCGTTAATGGACAAAATCGAATCAAGGGGGGGGGAGGGGAATAGGGGGGATTTTTGTGAAAACAGAAAAAACCCCAAAACTTCTTAATTATGATACGTATCGAATCCGTTTAAAGTTATTATTACTTCTAGGAAAAGGGCCGAAAATTTATGTATGACAGATTTTTGATGTCATTAAAAATGGTCCCAAGGGGGGGGGGGGGGGTTTAGAAGAAAAATATTCATAACTTCGGCAGTTCACAAGATATCAAATCCGCTTCAATTTATTATAAATATACTTAATATTATGCAAAACTTTTATATTGACAAGTTTTTTATAGGACCAACCCTTATAGAAAAAAAGATTAAAAACAAAAAAATCCCTGCCAGCTCCGCCTGCAAATAAGTTAGATTTCGAAGATGGCGGTCCCAACTGCGGCATCATGGCAAAAAGCTCATTTCTTCCTCAATTCCCAACAAACAGGCGCCCCACGGTCTGCGTCTTCGAAATCTACCTGTGCCTGTAGGCCGAGCCGTCAGGGATTTTTTTAAAACGCTATTGGTCATGTTCGGTTTTTTGGGAAGAGTTCTGTATATCCTATACCGTTTGGCAGAGAAAAATTCAAAATATCACTTAAAGGCCGGTTTTAGCATTTTGCCAACTTTTTGTTTTCATTAAGTTTTATTTTATTTATATTATATTTATATTATTTATAGATTATTATTTATATCTTACTTATATAATCTCTCTACTATATATATATAAAATACAAACAGAAATATTGTTCCGACTGCTTATAACTCGAATTCTGCTGAATGGATTTTGATGGAACTTGCACTGTTGACAATTTTTCAGGGAAGGTTTTAGTATATAGCACACTGCCGGTCTTCGCCCGTCCAGCCAGTTGCTTCTGCAGCGTACTGCCTTGATTTCGCTTGGGGCCTAGAAAATGCATTCTACATGCAATCAGAAAAATATAAATAAAATATTTTATTTTAAACTATACGAAAATAACTAATAAAAATATAAAAAAAAGCGCGTAAATAAATATTTCTCAACATTAATGATATTTTATTTCCATGAGCACCCTGACAAAGTACTGCTGGGACCTGCCCGTGATTATCTAGGGTGGGCGGAGAGCTTTCAGATAACATAAATAAAAATGGGATTGCCTAAGATACACGTGGCGATCATTGTAAATGGGCACTGTGGTTTCGCGCCCATAAATTGTTAATGCGGTGATCAAAATAATGGGGCCCTGTGTATTTCTCAGCCATATATCGTTAATGCAGCGATCACTGTAACGTGGTTCAGTTATTTTTCGTGCATAAATCGTTAAAATTAAATCATTTTAACAGGGCTATTGGGTTGGACGCCTCTAAACTGATTATACGGAAATCACTGTAAGGAAGCCTTGTGCACACCCGTACCCATAAATATGGCGATCAGTATTTAAAACGCAAATCTTTATTTCCAAAAAATGTATTTTGAAAAGAGAAGAAATGTATTATATTTTGTATAAAAATTTAAATCCGATCGTTAAAATAGGAAAAGCGCAAAAACAATATCAGTGGAATATATTTTTTTTTTGAAAAGGTAATCTTTAATAATCGGGATCACTTAATTTTAGAGCTGTCCTCTGTAGCTCTATGACAAAGCAACATTAGAATAGTTATACACTAAAACCTTTCAAAAAACATTACCCAACTAACAGTCTAAAACCTACCAAAAATATCACGAATAATCGGATTAGAATGTGAATATGTTTTTTATACTCATAGTAGATGATGATATAATTTTCTGCAATAGGATTCATTACGAAGGTTTCGCTTCAAACATAAACGATATTTTCAACATTGTAGTTAATACGCCTATAGGTCAGGTATCTGATTATGGAAGACTAGCAGACTACGCCCGCTGCGCTGGTCGGTTTCTCCAAAAGAACCTTGAATCAAACGAAATATATCGGTGAATTTAATCTTATATTTTAAAGTAATCTGCACCTTTACCTTTATCCTAAAATAACATAAAAACGGATACTTATTTCACTAAGTTTTGTTTTTTTAATACGGTTTATTATTACGTTTACAATTTATTACTTACCGTTTTCCATTGATTTATATGTTTTATAGCTACATTTTTTAATAACGTGAATTAACCTATATTATTCACAACTAAAAAGAAATGGCGCATCTAGTATTTGTCGAGAATTAAATAAAAATCATGCCCTCGTGACATCATAATTCACTTTTATATGTAACAGAATAACACGGTTACTATAATTTGTGACTCGTGCTGACACATTGCTGTTATTATTAATTTTTTACGCGTGAAGTTTTCGCTATGGTACTTGGCATAATCAGTGAATTTGAAATTTATATCAAGAAAAATACAATTTTTTACCTTTCTAACGCAGTTTGTCTAACAATTTTCTGACAAATACTTTTCGAGCAATTAATTTTTTCAGTAACTTCAAATGTTTCCTTTTCCGAGATTAATCTGTGGCAACGATTAGCGAAAATCCCATTCGTTAGCAACGCATAGCTTTTTATTAAAGAGCATTAGCCCGAAATCCTATGAATAACTACCCAAAGAAAAGAGGAAACATGGCTGAAAACTGAAAGCTAATAAAGAAGTAATATATAATACTAAACAGACCATTGAAACTTTATTTTAGAAAGCAGGTTTTATTTTAAATCGTGGCTTTTGTGGAAATAATAATAATACACAATTACATAAATATCCGTAAGCATAATGTTCAATTCTTAATTGAGCAGTTAATATTTCTATCTGTAAAAATGAATAAAATATTTAAATAACAAAAAGATTTAATTTGAATTTCTTCCATTGCTATAGTAACGGATGTATTTTTAGAAATTATTACTTGTATTGTTAGAAATTTTGTGGTTTTGGCGCCAAAGACATCGCCAAATTAGAAAAATGTGCAATATCTCACGAATTATTTGACTTAGGAATATTTAATTGGTACCATTCGATTCAACATACAAAAATACACATTTGTCACATAACTATAATACCTGATTTTTAAGGAAGTTTTTAAAAGTTTGTTACCCTTTTTACTCCCTTTAGGGGCGGAATTTTTGAAAATCCTTTCTTAGTGCGCCTCTAACATAAAAACAATTAAAATTTATGTAGATATTCTAAAATTTTATTATAACAAGAAAATCTGTAAAAATGAAGCTTAAGTTTTGCCAGAATTCTGCAATTGTTACTTTAAATTATTTTAAAACTAAATAAGCACTCCTTACGTATTTTTAACTATTTTTATTATTCTAAATGGTGCAGAAAAACAAAGCAAAACAAAAAAAAAATGACTTTAGTGAAATATTTGATGTAGTTCTAGAGTGGTTTTGTTTTTAGGAAACATTTCACTTTGGGTTTTTTTAAAGGACAGCACAATATATTTTGTATAAAAATTTATATCAATATTACATCACTATTACAAATCCGATCGCTAAAAGACGAAAAGCGCAAAAACAACTTATAAAAAAAAAAAAAACTTTTCCTTCGAAAAATGTCACGCAAAATATATAATAAAAAATCCGCATTAGTTATCTTATTCTTCTAATCTTCCATAATCGGGGTCATAGTCGATGTTGCCTACAAACTCGCTAGCTCTAAAATCGCTGAAATACATATGTTTAACTATTTTTTAGGGTTTCGTTCATTTCACGAAACCCTATTCTTCTCGCTTCTCTGTCCGTCCGTCACAGAGCCGGTTCTCAGAAACTGTGTAAGTTACAGATTTGAAATTTTGTGTACTTACTGCTGAATACCTGCTGTGATGCTGAAAATCATAACATTTTGAAAAAGTAGTATTATTTTAATATAGAGAGATAAAAAACAAAAAAATCTAACAATCTTTTCCTATTAAATTTAAACATTTTTCGTTATAGCAGTTGCCAACAATTAAAAATCCACAATAAAATTCTTTCTACAATAATAATTTTCTATTGAAAGATTTCTACGTGAAAAATGAAAATGAAATAAAAAGTTTCACCAATTGAAAAAAAGATTAATATGACGTCATATTGGTGATATAATGGAAATTTTCAAGGATTACCTTGTAAGTGATAGATACATTTCTGCTTTTTTTCTTTTCTGAGAGAGTTTTCAGCAAATACACAACCCACAATCTTCTGCTTACTAAACTGACGACCTTGACCACCACGCTATGACTGGACACGCCGCTTTCTCAAATGTTATTACTTATTTTAGTCGCTTCTTATGATGAAAAAACTCTAAGGTTTCATCGTCAGATGTATTTTTTTCAGAGTTCCAAAGTTTTTAATATTTTCTTTTCATGATTTTCATGATTTTCAATATTTTTCTTTATTATTTCATACTTTATAACAGATAAATTTTAACTTATTATGTATTACATGCGTAAAACACTGTATTAAGATTACTGTCTCTTCTTTTTGCAACAGTACCATTTTCGTTTTTCGAATATATAATTTTTAAAATTAGCTGTCTGATGACTTATTTATCAATTCCAATAAAAAATAATAGATATCTTAAGTAAGCAGACTTTTTTTAGGGTTTCGTTCATCTCACGAAACCCTATTACTCCCGCTCCGTTGTCTGTCCGTCACAGAGCCATTCTCAAAAACTATATAACTTACAGAGTTCAAACTTTGTGTATATAGCCGAAAACAAGCTATGAAGAGCTCAAAATATTTAAAATTGACAAAAGTCGTATTATTTTAATAAATAGAGATAAAAAACCAAAATTCTAACAGCCTTTTCCGATTAAATTTAAACATTTTTTGTTATAGCAGATGCCAAAAATTAAAAATCCACGATGAAATTCTTTCCACAATAATTAATTTTCTATCAGACGATTTCCACGTGAAAAATGAAAATGAAATAAAAAGTTTCACCAATTGAAAAAAAGATAAATATGAAATAAAAATGATTGACGCCATAGTGGTAATAAAACGGAAAATGTCTAAGATTTCTCAATAATACAAGGAGTATGAGTATGCGTATGTACACAAAGCAGATTAATATCACGTCATTAGAGAAATAAAAAGAAAATCTGACGTCATATTTTAAGTTTAACGAATTTTTCAAATGTTTGAGAATAATACAAAGCAAGTATCAATAGGAGTAATAGAGAATAGTAAATATATGAGTTTTAGGAACATATTGAATCATTGATAAAAATCCGATTATGGAAATATTCGCATATTTTAACATTTTGAAGCTGTACAATTTGTTTAATTTTAAAATTATTTTTTAAAATATCGCATTTTGTCCGCATGACGGATAATATTATAACAGAATTGCGAAATGAAATTTATTTGAATTTATTAAAGAAAGGATAAAGTGTTTTGAAAGGAATATTAAACGAAACCTTTTTTGCGATCTTCGATCACACTTACCCACTTGTTTCCTTTGCTATTAAAATAAATTTTCTTTATCTCTTATTTTAAAAAAAACTTATGTAAATAAACAATTTTATAATAAATTAAATTATTATATGTGAGCTATGCTGTGTACGGTTCTGTTAATCTGAATAGTTTAAAAAAAAAAAAAAAAAAAAAAAGATTTTTAGAGAAAATTTTGAGGTTAATTACCTTGGGATAAGTAAGTTTAAATTTGGACTTGTTAATTTAGTTTAATTTATAAAATTATAAACTTTATAAAATTATCAACTTCATTTTTATAAAAGTAAAGAAAGAATTATTAACTATTTTTATAAATTTAAGGAAAAAATTATAAATTTCGTAAAATTATAATTTATAAAATAATAAATTTTAGTTTAATTCATAAATTTATAAGCCAAATCAGTTTAATTTAATACCAATTTACATAGCCTTAATTTGCAGAGATATTATGTTATGAAAACTTTAAATAACCCAATATTGCCTCACGTTAGAAAAGTTAAAATAAAATTTTGAAAAATTAGTGAAAAAAAGTCATAATTTTAAAGCACTATCAAGGAAAAAAAAAAAAAAAAAAAAAAAAAGGTAGATAAAAAAAAAAAAAAAAATTCTGTAACTTATAAAAAGGGAAATTTCTAAATATTTCATTAAAATATATGAATATTACTATTATTTTGACAAAGAATTACCGTCCAGACATAGTTCCATTTAGAATGGGCCAGCAGGTCGAGCCGGGCCAGGCATGGAGGCTTGAAGAACTGTAGCAAATGCAACAATCTTAATTCTTATTTCAAACAAGGTTATTTCTGTAAACAAACCTCGAAATGTCATTTACGGAAATTGCACTGTTTTGGAAGAAATACGGACATTGTACTGTTTCGAAAGAAATACGGAAAAATCCATTAAATTTGCGGAAAGCTTTCTGAATATTTGCGGATTTGAAATCTGCTTTGCGGAACTAAAGTCATTTACAGAAATTGTACTGTTGTTTTGGAAAAATGAAACTACTCCGTAAAATTTTACGGAAAATCTCTTGTATTTTCACGGATTTTTTTACATACGTCAGCAAGTTTAATTTTGAAATTGATTTTTCTACACAAACATTCTTAAAATCCCGAACAACGCCGGGCACTTCAGCTAAACCTAATTCCTAATCTATACTAATATTATAAAGGAGTAAAGATTGTTTGTTTGTTTGTTGGGGGTAATCTCTGGAACTACCTAAGCGATTTCAAAAGTGATGGTGTCAAATTGATGGTGACAATTCTTGCTCCAACATAGGCTATATTTTATGTCGGTGCCACTAACCCCAATGGTGTGCAGGAGCGAAATAAGTTCTAAAATTGCTATTTTTTGTACACTGAAGGAGATAAAAATTTGAAATTTGGCATTGTAGTTACTTATAAGATGTAAATGCTCTCTAAGAGAAAAAAAAAACGAAATTTAAAAGAGTGAAATGAGCGAAAAGCGTTCTATAAACATTCTAAATTACAATTTCTGTGGAATCTCTGGAACTATAGAACCGATTTCAAAAGTGATGGTGACAACCCCTGCTCCAACATAGGCTATATTTTATGTTGGTGCCACTAATCCCAGGGGGGGAGGGGTGTGCAGGAGCGAAAAACGTTCTAAAATTGCAATTTTTTTATATATTGAAGGAGCTAGAAATTTGAAATTTGGCAATGTAGTTACTTATAAGATGTAAATGCTCTCTAAGAACAAATTTTAAAAAACATTCGAAATTTAAAAGGGTGAAATAAGCGAAAAGCGTTCTAAAAACATTCTAAATTAAATTTCTGTGGAATCTCTAGAACTATAGAACCGATTTCAAAAGTGATGGTGACAACCCCTGCACCAACATAGGCTATATTTTTGTCGGTGCCACTAATCCCAGGGGCGGGGGGTGTGCAGGAGCGAAAAACGTTCTAAAATTGCAATTTTTTTTATATATTGAAGGAGCTAGAAATTTGAAATTTGGCATTGTAGTTACTTATAAGATGTAAATGCTCTCTAAGAGAAAAAAAAAAACGAAATTTAAAAGAGTGAAATGAGCGAAAAGCGTTCTAAAAACATTCTAAATTAAATTTCTGTGGAATCTCTAGAACTATAGAACCGATTTCAAAAGTGATGGTGACAACCCCTGCACCAACATAGGCTATATTTTATGTCGGTGCCACTAATCCCAGGGGCGGGGGGGTGTGCAGGAGCGAAAAACGTTCTAAAATTGCAATTTTTTTTATATATTGAAGGAGCTAGAAATTTGAAATTTGGCATTGTAGTTACTTATAAGATGTAAATGCTCTCTAAGAGAAAAAAAAAACGAAATTTAAAAGAGTGAAATGAGCGAAAAGAGTTCTATAAAGATTCTAAATTACAATTTCTGTGGAATCTCTGGAACTATAGAACCGATTTCAAAAGTGATGGTGACAACCCCTGCTCCAACATAGGCTATATTTTATATCGGTGCCACTAATCCCAGGGGGGGGGGGGGGGGAAGGTGTGCAGGAGCGAAAAACGTTCTAAAATTGCAATTTTTTTTATATATTGAAGGAGCTAGAAATTTGAAATTTGGCATTGTAGTTACTTATAAGATGTAAATGCTCTCTAAGAGAAAAAAAAAAAAACGAAATTTAAAAGAGTGAAATGAGCGAAAAGCGTTCTATAAAGATTCTAAATTACAATTTCTGTGGAATCTCTGGAACTATAGAACCGATTTCAAAAGTGATGGTGACAACCCCTGCTCCAACATAGGCTATATTTTATGTCGGTGCCACTAATCCCAGGAGGGGGGGGGGGTGCAGGAGCGAAAAACGTTCTAAAATTGCAATTTTTTTTATATATTGAAGGAGCTAGAAATTTGAAATTTGGCATTGTAGTTACTTATAAGATGTAAATGCTCTCTAAGAACAAATTTTAAAAAACATTCGAAATTTAAAAGGGTGAAATAAGCGAAAAGCGTTCTAAAAACATTCTAAATTACAATTTCTGTGGAATCTCTAGAACTATAGAACCGATTTCAAATGTGATGGTGACAACCCCTGCTCCAACATAGGCTATATTTTATGTCGGTGCCACTAATCCCAGGGGCGGGGGGTGTGCAGGAGCGAAAAACGTTCTAAAATTGCAATTTTTTTTATGTATTGAAGGAGCTAGAAATTTGAAATGTGGCATTGTAGTTACTTATAAGATGTAAATGCTCTCTCAGAACAAATTTTAAAAAACATTCGAAATTTAAAAGGGTGAAATAAGCGAAAAGCGTTCTAAAAACATTCTAAATTACAATTTCTGTGGAATCTCTGGAACTATAGAACCGATTTCAAAAGTGATGGTGGAAAATTGATGATGACAACCCCTGCTACAACATAGACTATAATTTATGTCCGTGCCACTAACCGCAGGGGGGTGCAGGAGCGAAAAATGTTCTAAAATTGCGATTTTTTTTATACTGAAGGAGCTAGAAATTTGAAATTTGGCATTGTAGTTACTTATAAGATGTAAATGCTCTCTAAGAACAAAATAAACAAAAAATCGAAATTTAAAAGGGTGAAATGAGCGAAAAGCGCTCTAAAAACATTCTAAATTACAATTTCTATGGAAAATCTGGAACTACAGAACTTATTTCAATAGTGATGGTTTCAAATTGATGGTGACAATCCCTGCTCAAACATAGGCTATATTTTATGTTGGTGCCACTAACCCCAATGGGGGGCAGGAGCGAAAAATGTTCGAAAATTGCGACTTTTTTATACTGAAGGAGCTAGAAATTTGAAATTTGGCATTGTAGTTACTTATAAGATTTAAATGCTATTTAAGAATAATAATAATAATAAAAAATCGAAATTTAAAAGGGTGAAATGAGCGAAAAGCGTTCTAAAATCATTCTAAATTACAATTTCTATGGAATCTCTGGAACTACAGAACCGATTTCAAAAGTGATGGTGGCAAATTGATAGTGACAATCCCTGCTACAACAGTATCTTTAAGAAAAAGTTATGCGTTGCTGACGAATGGGTTTTTCGCTAATTGTTGCCACAGATTAATTTCGGAAAATGAAACATTTGAAGTTACTGAAAAAAATAATAGCTCGAAAAGTATTTGTCAGAAAATTGTTAGACAAACTGCGTTTGAAAGGTAAAAAATTGTATTTTTCTTGATATAAATTTCAAATCTAATGATTATGCCGTTTTTCAAATATTGAATTTTTAAAAATTGCCAAATTTCACCATGGAGTACCATAGCGAAACCTTCATGCGTAAAAAGATGATAAGGGCGACGTGTCCTGACGTGTATATTGGCACGAGTCACAAATTATAGTAGCTTTATAATTCTGTTAAAATATAAGAGTGAATTATGAACTGTCAATATTTTGTTTGATTAAAAGTTCGTTAAGAGAAATTAACCAGCGTAGCGGGCGTAGCTTGCTAGTAATATTATAAATCCGATTGTGTGCAAATGTTTGGCTGAAGCCAGCGTCAAAATGGAGAATTTAATGATCCTGTATCTTTGCATATAGGGTGATTATAACCCGGAAATGAACATAGGCTGGTTTTTGTTTTTTTATTAAAATATTTTTTCTAATAATTCAAAATTTCGTTATTTTCATAGAGAATAAATGGACATTTTTTCATATAATATTTTAAAATGGTTAAATTTATCTTACCGTTGCTAATACTTTATCGTTGCAAATACTAAATCAAACCCTGGAGTAATAATTTTTACTCAATAATTTATTTTCAAGTAAAAAAATTCCACGTGAAAAATGAAAAGGAAATGAATTATTTAAGAATTAAACAGAATATGAAATGACGTCATATTAGAAATAAAACGTGCATTTTCAAATATTTTATAATAATATAAAGTACATAAATACGAGTAAGTATAGAAAGCAAGCGAATATGATGTCATATATCGCAAAATAAAGCAGATTTGCTTTGATGTTGAAATAAAATTATCTTGGGTTATCAAATTATTGATTAATTTCTCTCTTTTTTTTCTTTTTCTTTTTCACATGAAATGAATTATTTTAAATGTACGTAATATATGTATTTTAAATGTATGTGTTGTAAATTAAAGTTCTGTGTTTTAAATGAAATGAGTGAAAGATTTATATTTTTCATGATTTCAATACGAATGATGGTGTTAGGAATAATAGTTGGCGTTTATCGTCTGCACACGGCTAACATAAAGATACCATACTTTTAATTTAAATTTTAAAAAGTTAAAGAAAAAAAAATTGAAAAGATATTGGATGGCAAATGTCAATGATATGCATCTCAAAATTATCCGTATCGAAAATCAGAAAATCTTAATAAAAATAACTATATTTTTTAAAAGAAAGTTGCTTTTTTCATAAAAGCTAAAGATTTAATATGATTGCGACGAAGTAACAGCATTTTCCCACAATCGAAACACATTTGTAAATCGTCATTTCGAACCGGAATTTAATTTTACATTTCTTTTAGTTTTAAAATAGTAAAAAGTTCGTTGTCATTTTTAAATATAGCTTTTTTTATTGTTCTAATTTCATAATAGATTTTTGTAAAGTCTTGTAGGATGAGAAAAATTGCATAGATTTCAAAGCAGTGTTTAAGGAAAATTACAAAATTTTTTAAACCTAAAAATCAACAATGTTATTGAAACAAAAATCGATTTTACCGACAAATTTGCGTAATGAAAAGCAAAGAGGAAATCAAAAAGTAATGAAACTTTTCTTCCAGCCGAATTGTGTAAACTTGAACAAGCCGATCGTGCCAATTCATAACATTATAAACGTGAAAGCGCGTTGTATATAGTAGAATTTTTTTCACATATAGGTAGAAAATTTCCGAGAATAGGAATGTTAGGGGTCTGTAATTGGATCCATAGCCAATTTGCTTTTTTTTTTAATCAAGTGAAATTTGGCGCAAAATTATATACATTATTGTAACCAGATTTGTTTTTTGCGTGGTATGCGCTTAATGGTGTTTTAGATGATCATTTCCTCGCTCACCTTTGATGCCAACTATATGACGGTAAAACATATTAAAAAATATCAGCGGATAATTTTCTAATTTTCTTATTGCTTCATGATGTAAATAGACATCCTGTTTCATACTTTAAACCTGAATCGGTCATGCCATTGTCTTTCAATTTTTATTCCTAATCCTAACCCTAATCGTATCCTATCCTAATTCTAATAATAACTTTAAACAATATTCTTTGACACGAATATGTAAATTAAATCAATATCCATAAATGGAATGAATGGAAAATAGAATAAATAGAAATGGCAAAATAAAATAACAAGAAAGTACATTTATTCGACACCTAACCCTAGAGAAAGCGTAAAAAATTTCAAGCGCACGAAATAAATTAAAATAATCCTATATATACTAACAAAAGTATGTAAATTTAGATCACCAGATTAGTGTTGTCGGTATTTATTTGCTTATAGTGTCCTTGACGCGATTGAGAAAATATCGAGGTTAAATTGGGCAGAATTTAAAGTACTTTCATTTTAGACTTGCTTACATTTTAGAATCGCATCAGATTGTTATATCTTTATGAAATATCTATCAATGTATAAAATCCACAAGCAGTTTGTCCACTATTTACACCACTTAGCGTGAAGCACTTTATTTAATATACACATAAACAAAACATAAAATAATAATGTAGTAAGAAATATATAACACAAATCTAATGCAAATAAACAATATAATAATGCCCATTTAACAATGCACACATATACAATTTTCACACCAAATACCACCTAAAATGCACTGTTGTATAGAAGAATTCTCTCAGTGTTATTTTTCGTTTTACGAAGAGGGATTCGTCGATTGTCACGATTTTACTTGGTCCTCCTTTTTTCATTGGTTGCAGTTTCATTTTCGCGATTGTATATATTTTTTGGCATGAAATTTCACTTTTTTAAGATTGGGTTATATCAAGGCCCCTATAGCAAAGAAATACCGTATGGTCTCCTATAAAATGTAATAAAGCTTTTGTTAATTATATATGTTTTTAATTATCCAGTGAAATGTTTTGTTAAATTAATGCATTTATTCTTTTTTTAATGTTACGTGAACGAAGTCACGGGTAACAGCTAGTAGTTATATAAACAAGGAAGAAAAATTTTAAATTCAAAAGTTTTGCGCAATTATGGCTTAAGAAAATGGGATTCTTTGCCTAATGTTATAAAAACAAGTGGGTAAGTGTGATCAAAGATCGCACAAAGGGTTTCATTTAATAATTCCTTTCAAAACACTTTATCTTTTCTTTAATAAATCCAAATACATTTCATTAAAAAAAAAGTCATGTTATTTATAAAGTAAAAATTTACCGGTCTATTTTTCTCGTTTTTTCGAATATCTGTACCGGCCCGACAGCGGGTGAAGCCCGCTATTATACTTTGTCATAATAATATCTGTCATGTGGACTAAATGCAATATTAAAAAAAAAATCAATTTCAAAATTAAACATGTTGCATAGAGACCTTGAAAATCAGGGTTGCTACAGGACAAGAATATTTTTCAATGCAAATACCAGTATTTTCTTACAGAAAAACTCGCCTTTTGTAATTGCACGATTAAATAAGGCGAGTTTTTCTGTAAGAAAATACTGGTATTTTCACTGCAAAAATTCCCTGTCCCGTGGCAACCCTGAAAATGTTAAACTATGCCAATATTTCCATAATCGGGTTTTTATCATGATTCAATACGTTCCTCAAACTCATATGACGTTATAATCACTTGCTCACGACATATCTACTTGCTTTCTCTATTATTCATATTGGTACTCTCTCTGTATTATTCTCAAACATTTGAAAAAGTCTGTTAAAATTCCAATATGACGTCAGATTAATTTTCTTTTTAATTCTGTAATGACATCATATTAACCTGCTTTCTGTACTTACACATACTCATACTCCTTGTATTATGGAGAAATTTTTGAAAATTTCCGTTTTATTACCATTATGACGTCATATTAATCTTTTTTTCAATTGGTGAAACTTTTTATTTCATTTTCATTTTTCCCATGGAAATCTTTCGATAGAAAATTAATTATTGTAGAAAGAATTTTATTGTGGATTTTTAATTGTTGGCAACTGCTATAATGAAAACGGTTTAAATTTAATATGAAAAGGCAGTTATATTTTTCGTTTTTTATCTCTCTATATTAAAATAATACGATTTTTTTTAATTTTATGATTTTCAGCTTCATAGTACGTATTCAGCTATAAGTACACAAAATTTTATGTCTGTAAGTTATATAATTTCTGAGAACCGGCTCTGTGACGGACAGACAACGTAGCGGGACTAATAGGGTTTGAGATGAAAGAAACACTAAAAATATGAAAACAAACCTGATGAACCGTACCTCTTTTCTATTTTTTAACAGCGTATATGAATTTATATATGATATTTTGTAATTCTATCATTTATTTTTCTCTTTTTCATTGTATAGTAATTGTTAACCCTATGTTCTCAGCAATATCACTCAGACTAATCTCTTTGAGGGAAGTCATAGTTAAAATAACTTATTTTTTGTTTATTTGGCTGCCATCTATGTTCTTATCGAGATAGTGTATTAATAATTATAATTAAAAAATTTTCATTTGGATTTATTTATTAAAGGATAAAGTGTTTTTAAAAGAATGTTAAACGAAACCCTTTGTGCGATGTTCGATCACACTTACCCACTTGTTTAGTAGATTTGTAATGCCGAATTTGACGCTCCTACTTAAACTGCCGCTAAGATATGGCAAAATTACCTAAACCATTCGACCCCCCCTTCCCTGTAACCTACTTGGTCGATTAATATCTAAAATCGCTGAAATACCTATTTAACTATTTTTAGTACATTTCTTCTTTAGCACATCTTGAATTTCATGCTCCTACCTATAACTTCTACTGAGATATGGCAAAGTGACATAAAACATTCGACCCTCATTTACCTCCCCTCTTTAGTGGCAGATTTTCTAAAATTGCTTAAATACGTGTTTAACTATTTTTTTAGTAGATTTGTTATCCTGAATTTCATACTTTTAACTAAAACTGTTGTTGAGATATGGCGAAAAGGCGAAATGACCTAAAACTTTTGACCCCCATTTAAACCTCTTACTGGTTGAATTTTTAAAATCGCCTGAAATACACGTTTAACTATTCTTTAGTAGATTTGTTTTCCCGAATTTCACGCTCCTACCTTCAATTGCTGTTGAGATATGGCGAAAAGACGAAATGAGCTAAAACTTTCGACCCCCTTTAACCCCCTTATTGTGTGAATTTTCAAAAATCCTTTTTTTAGTGGGTGCCTACATTGTGTAAGTAACATGTCTGCCAAATTTTATTGCCCTAGGACCATCGTTTGAGGCTCGTCGTTGACTATGAGTTTGTCAGGACATGATCTTTTATAAGTACAGATGTGCAATATCGAACCGTACAGACCATGGAAGCATTTCAGCAAGCCCATTTTATTTCAAAATCACAATTACATAAATATTAGTAAGGATAATATTCAATTCCCGATTCCCGAAGCAAAAAAAAAAAAACATTAAAAATAGAGCCCGAAAACTGGCATTTTTGAGGTTTCATCTAATCACAATATCAGGTAATTTTTTTCCTTATCCAGTATGTTATAAATCGCAAAGTATTGTTTGATCTTTAACAATGACGAATGTATTTAAAAAATTACCACTTTCGATCACTGCAATAAATTTTGAAGTTTTGTCGTCAAAGGCATTGCCAAATTCGAAACTGTGCAATATCTCACGAATTGTTGGACTTAGAATATTTAATTTGGTACTTTTCGATTCAGCATACAAAAATACATTGGAATATGTTATCACATTTGACACATACATACTATACACAAAAATACGAAAATTGGTAGTGTTATAGAGAAATCTTTGATAAACACGCTGAAATAGACAATTTTTAAACAAAGAATTATTTAAAGAGATTTTTAATGTTAAAGTCGTCAAAATCGTTCCATTAAAAAAGTTTTTTTTAACAAAACTATGGATAGGAATTTAATAATTTTTTGCAGGGATACACTTTTCAAGCTAGCGGTGTGCAAACTGCGCTTATTTTTTTAATTTTAATTTTTTGGAAGTTTTTTTTAAAAATTTTTATTCAAATGCTCATTATTTCAAGACATATTTTTTCATACTTAGAAAAGGTCCTTTTTTCTAAGTATGAAAAGGTAATGTATGAAAAAGAGAGTATGTAAGTATGACTAAGTATGAAAAAATGAACTTAGAAAAGTCATTTTTTTAATGTCGATATCAATTTGTAAAACTGCGAAAGAATTATATTTCCTCTCAAATAAAAAATGTATTTACACGTGACTATTAAAAACAGAAATGAAACTTTAAAATAATAATAATAAAATGATCACGTGTTAAAAGCAGGAAATATGGAAAACGTCATAAGAATAACATAAGAATTATTGAATATCGTCATAATATCGATCTTCGTCATATGAAAAATGCCTAAAATAATTAAATTATTACGCGCGCGAAAAACTTTTAAATGTGAAAATTAGGTCCTATTTAAAAATTTCATATACTGATACTAGCATGCGCCCGCTGCGCTGGGCCATTTTTTTAAAATGTACCTTAAATCAAATGAATTGGCGTTTTAAAGGAATATGGATCTTCACCTACGGATGCTACCCCAGTCAAAATTTTCAAACGAACCTTGAATACACTATCAATGGATTTGAGCATGTATTTTAAAGCAATCACCTGGGACGTTCACGTGGTTTTTCCTTCAATATTGCTGTAAACGATGCAAACGACATTGCTTTATATTATATTATACATTTGACAAAATTTGGGCTAATAAGAAGCAACTCATTTAGCTGATTATTTATAGTAGAGTTTGGTAGGGAAATGAGGCTATTATGAGATTATGACAACAGGAACTAAAATGTTCTCTAGTCAACATACTGCTAAAAAAAAAGAGCATTTCAATGATTGCATAGGTTGACCATTGAACTTAAGTAATGTTCGGGTGATTCATTTTCGTCTGTAAGTTCTTGTACCCCGTCCCTCTTTCTTGTCTCTATGTGAGGTTCTGGTAACATCAGTACAATCTCACTCAATGTTACGTTATATTTCGTAATATACGTCCTCTTCTGGCAAGTCTACTACGGTTTTTCATCTTTCGACTCCGGCAGAGTAAATACAGTCAAAAATGTAATAAATTGTTTGCACATAAAAAACAGAGTTTAACTTTCATATTTAAAATAAAATGATGAAACATAAAAAGTGCATTTTTAAAGCCGAATAGTTTGAATAAAATTAAAATGACGCCCTTTTCACTGTCTTTCCCTTTTTTAGAACAGTTGCATTCGTGTAACCATTAACCTAAAAAAAACCCCCGATGATTAACTCTGGAAGAAGAATAAACCTCTAGTTTGCATCCAATAAAATCTTCCTAATCTTCCATAATCTGTTCAATTTTCGAGTTTGACGTCAAACATTAGAAGAGAAGGAAACGATATGGTTACTAATGTACCAGAGTTAGTTACAAAACGAAGTTATTTACGTGCCAAACTATGTTCCATTAAATAATGTCAAATTGCTGTTAATTCAATTATAGACCTTTCATTGACAAAATTCCATACCTTAAATAAAACTGACAATGATAAAGTTAGTTATGCAAAATGTTTAGTCATAATCTTTTTGGTGAATACTTAAACCGAAGATTTTCTTTGCATTTCTGTAAAGAGTATAATAACATGCAGAAAAAGATTCATTTGTCACTATGTTTAGCTGCTAGATCTGGATGTAAGTCGAAAATGCTTTATAATGATCGAAAAGTTATCTAATCAGAATTTCAGGTACTCGTGTTTCTTATCGAGGCTGAAATGATAAATCGACAAATATTATTTATTCCATTCGCCAACACTGGCATTAAAAAGTTTTTCTGTGCATTAGAAGCATCGCTTTTTTGTAAAACTTTACTTCATAAAAAAAAAAAAAAAAAAAAAAAAAAAAAAAAATAGCAATCGCTAATTTCGAAAGTCGTCTAATCTTCTGTAATCTGAATCGTCGTCCAGAGTAACCATCAAACACAAACAAAACATCCAACATATGGTAAAAATGCCAACTGGCAGGTGGCCGGAATACGGACGATTAGTCCAACATTTTAAAAAAACCTTCCTGAAAGAAGGGGAGATATGCAGAAAAAACTAAAAAGAAATGACGAATCAAAAAGAGCATAGAAAATTTATTTCAGTAAGCAATTTTTATTGCAAAATGTCGCCTTTTGTGATAGTAATAACGCATAATTGCACACATCTCCTTAAGAATATTCTTTAGTTCCTAACTTTTGACGCAGTGAATATTTCTATAAGTGAAATTGGCGATATATTAAAAACATAAATAAATAAAAGAATAGACAATATTCGCTGATCTGAGTTCGAGGCTATAAAAATCATATGTTTGGTGAAAACAAACTGGCATGTTTCCGTAGTGAATTTTTAAATGTCTAAAATTCAATTATTTTACAATATGTGTTTGAGTGGCAGACATTTACTAAAATTTAAATATTTGATCCCATATTTATAACAATAGCTGCTATTTATATAATTTGCATTTGAATATAAATATTTATTTAAAAAAAAAACACTATTATTGCTAATATCGCTCAAGCTGATGCATTTTTGGCTTTAAATCACATTGTTTGGCGACAAAAGTAAGATCAAAATAGTAAATAACCAAATAACATATTACTCATAAATGCAGTCATTCTTACAATTATATCTGCTAGTTCCTCCTGTAAGTCACATGATAGGGGAGTTATATAAAAAAAAATTAACAGAAAGAAAAAAAATGTCAATCATATTTTATCTAATCAAATTATTAGTTGCATTTTTGTTAACCTGACGCAAACGATAAATCGCCAAATATTGGATTAATTCTAATCTCATGCATTTCAAATATTTTTAAGCATTACAAACATTCCTTTGGGGTTTAAATTAAATAGTTTCGCTTTCTAATATTATCCCTCTTTAAAACAGATATTTTTCTTTCTTTTTCTACTTTTTTTTGCGGGGGGGGGGGGGGGGGGGTGAGGAATTTTAAATAAAATTAATAACATAATTTTATTTTATTTTTCTATGTGTTTGTATTTATTTTTGATATAGGCCGTTTCAATTCTTTCGCCAACGATAATGGTCGCCAAACAAATGACCTATGGTAACCTTATCGTCCAAAATAACAGAACTTTCCATCATAATTCTATAACTAATCTACGTAGAACTATATGTTATATACTAAAACATTTTTTGAAAAATTATCTATCGAACAGTGCAAGTTCCATCAAATTCCATTCAGCAGAACTCGAGTTATAAAGGAACGGAACGAAATTTCCGTTTGTGTTTTATATATATAGTAGATTCCCAAACACTTTTAAATTGAATAATACACTGCTCAAAACAATTAAAGGATATTGCAGTTTTAGGTGGATTTTGTATCGGGGAAACTTTTTAGCTAATTGATACATGGTCGACAGACATAGTAGGTTATATGAGAATAAAGTACACATGTTTGGCAGAAAAAAATTCATTTTATTGCGCATTTGTGTACAAAAGGAAAAAACACAATTTGTGCATATGAGAAAAAAAGAATAAGAAAAGGTGTTTTCTTCAAAGAAAATCATTTTCAGTAGGGGGTATGGTTTCCACGGGCGGCCAGCAACGTTGAACACCCTTGAGGCATGGACTCAATGAGGCTATTAATGACGAGTTGGGGTATTCTGCCCCACTCTTCCAGAAGAGCTCTTTCCAGTTCTTGGAGAGTTTGTGGGGTTTGTTGGCGGCCAGAAACTCGTCTTCCTAGAGCGTCCCAAACGTGCTCGATTGGATTCATGTCTGGAGAACACGCTGGCCATTCCATTCGAACGATTCCTTCCTCGAAAAGGAAATCCTCCACCAGGTTTGCACGATGTGGCCTGCAGTTATCGTCCATTAAAATGAAGTTATCTCCGATTGCTGCAGCGTAAGGGACTACAATAGGTCTGAGGATCTCATCCCTATATCGGCGACCAGTAATGAGCTCCATCTCGAATTATGTAGAGGTCAGTGCGCCCGTCAATGGAGATGCCACTATACACCAACACTCCTCCACCGCCAAATCTGACACTTTCGTGCACGAACGCAGGATTATTCCTACTGCCACAGTCCCTCCAGATGAAAATACGCCTATTATCTGGATGCACAGAAAAACGGGACTCGTCAGAAAACAAAATATTGCTCCATTCATTTCTCCTCCAGTTGACATGCTCGGTTGCCCACTCCCTGCGGTCGCGACGATGCCTTGATGTTAATCTAACACATACCATCGGTCGGCGAGCATACAGACCTACAGCATGGAGCCGGTTTCGGACAGTCTGAGTTGAAATCGTGGTGCCTGTAGCCGAGCGAAGGTGTTGTTGGAGAAGAGTAGCGTTCATGTTTCGGTGTCTCCGAGCTGTTAACGCTAAATACCGATCTTCATTGGGCGTTGTTGCCCGTCTACGACCTTGCCCTGGTCTTCGGCCTGCACATCCACTCTCCAAAAAACGGTTCCAGATCCTGGAAATGACACTTTGTGACACTCCAATGGCTTGCGCTACTTCGGCTTGAGTTTGGCCCCCTTCTAACCTACCAACAATTCTCCAAGCTTCTGAATCTGTCAAATGACTTTGCTGAGACATCGTACTCATCGAAACAAAGCAATCACTGAATGCCGATCATCCTTGTCTTCATTCTCTTTTATCCAGTTGAAAGTCAAATTTCATTCGCTGCCGCTGAAGCGACGTTTTTGTATAAAAATTTTCGTTTTGGAATGATGCTTTGTTGGTCTACAGTCAGATAAACTGCCAGTTACATGTTTTTATGGCTTTAAAACATTACTTTTATGTTATTTTGTAAAAGAAAATGCAGAAAGTTAGTTCTGAATTAAGTGTTTTATTTACTTATTTACTTTAAATCCAGAGTTTGAAAAGTAAACAAATAGATTTTTTGTTCTCATTGCATTACCTGTTGTGTGACAGAAACTTCCATCTTCATGAATGTTCTGCTTTTACTTTATATTAATTTTTCACATTCATTTTTTAATAAGCTTGTTAAATAGTTTTCGAGCACTATATTGTTTTAATGTCAAATGTTACATTAAAAATTATTAAAAAATACAGTAAAACAATTGCTATTTGCTTGCGAAGACTAAGAATATAATCATTTTAACCCACGTAGGTTTTTCTAGCTCTAAAATATTACCTTTATGTTATTTTGTAAAAGGAAATGCAGAAAGATAGTTCTGAATAAACGTTTTATGCTATGCAATGGATAAATAAGTTCTTATTTACTTTAAATTCAGAGTTTGAAAAGTAAACAAATAGCTATTTTATTTTTCAATTTTTCTTTCATTTATCTGCGACTTTAAAAATCATTTAAAAATATTAATCTAGAGGTATGAAATACCTTATATGTGCTTAAATCACAGAAAAAATACAACTTTAATAAGTATATTACAGGGCTCTGTTTAAGAAGAATTTGGATCCTTCAAATGATCCCTCACAATTTTTTTCATCTTAAAACAGTATCCTTCACAATTTTTTTCATTTTAAAACAGGGTATTTCACAATTTTTTCATATTAAAACAGGAAACTTCACAAAAGTTTTTCCTACAAAAAATTGACTCTTCAGAAATTTAATCATCTTAAACTTTTCCCAATTTTTGTATAAAATACTGTTTACTGTTATAAGTCACTGTAATAAGTGTTTATTCTTCAAAGTAAATTTTGAAAATTTATTGAATTTCAACTGCTGCTTCTATCTAATACATTTAATTTTTTGATTACAACTTACATAAATATCAATATTTTACATACATATCAATATTTTACATAGGGATTGTTTTTATACAAATTTGACATAATTGAAATTTTACTGCAGCCAAGCATGGTTTCTTGTACAGCGGTGTATTTTGAAAACGTATAGAAGAAAGAAAACATTTTTTTCAGAGAAAAGCACTGTTAATTATTTCGCAATGTTCAATGAAGAATTTTTTTTTTTTTTTACAATAATAAATCAATCTGCAGATAAGGGAGATTTTTTAATGTTTTCAAGTGTAATTTATTTGTATGGTTTCTTCGGTTCTTTTACATAATCAGGATGATTATTCCTTTTCCATCACAGTCGAGGATCTTTTCCTTCTTATACAGTTAAATATCCAATGGATCTTTAAAAAAATAATAAAATACAGTTCCTAGAATATTCTGATGCAACATATACATAAACGAATTCAGCATATCAATTTTATGTTAATCATAAACTATAAATAGTTTTTTTTCTTGACATATTTTAGTTTAGCGCCAAAATGCTCTTTCTTTTGGATAATCTGATCTTATGATTTACCAGGGGTTTTTATTATTTTTCTTTTTCAGTTTTTATGATGGTTAAGAAAATCTATTTTCAATTGGGGCAACTTTCCCAGGGAATATGTTACATTATTAAAGCAAACTGATGATCATTGTTGAGATTGAATTGAAAAATATTTCATGCTTGAAAATTATTTAAAAAGTCGTTAAATTAAGCAGCAGTTTTCAAATAAATTTCAATCGAAAGCTAATTTTTTTCTAATTGATGATGTAAGAACTGAAATTGTAAAATGTAGTAAAAAATTGAAATTTGTAGTATTTAGAAGTGATGTAAGCGTGATGAAAGCTAAAGCGATAGGGCCGTTTGTTGTCACAACCGTTATATATTTCTAAAAATTGCTACTGTGTTTTGGCTGGCGTCCAAAAGTAGACTATCATTTTTTGACATCGAAAGAGAAATTCACAGTGGAAGAAATAGGACTTTGCCACTAATAAGGAACTGTTAAATGAACTTATAACAAACCTACCAAAATAATTCCTATAAAATATTAGCCTTACATTATTTATTCTAGCTACAAATACAATCATTATTTCAAGTTTTTTTCCCATAACACTATTTTTAATAATTTAAATTTTCCTGAAATTCTTTACTTTTGTGAATTTTCTTTATAAAAAACTGAAATCTTCCAACCTGTAATAAAAAAAAAGTAATTGGTAACATGTAATCAAGGTATGCAATCAAGATGAAGCAACCAATGGGCTTTATTGGGAATCTGGTTTCGAGATTGTAAAATACCACCAACACGTGATGTTGGTGGTATTTTACCATAGGAATTCCCAATTGAATGTATGCATGCGATACATAGACAAATAAATATAAACACAGCAGGGAGGTCACATGATGGTGGTTTATGACGTCATGCCAATAAAGCCCATAAAGGCTTAAATTCTGACCTTTAAAATTAAACATTGAAAAGTCAGTTAAAATTACGTCATGTTGACACAATTAATTTTTCTTTTTAGTTTTATCAATGTTAAAATGCATTTCAAGCTAAGCATAACGTCATTTTCCCCGGCGCAAACTTTTCACACGTACTTTGTATAAGTTACTTTTATGCTTAAACACCATGTTACAAATAAAAATATATTTTGTATTTAATTATAATGAAAAAATGGCATCAACAAAGTTATAATGCATAATGATAAAATAAACTTAATGGACAATATTCCGGTGACGTCACAATAGATATGAATTATTATTCGCTTATAAAACATGCGGATAAATATTTTCACCGAAATTTAACTTGCAAATTAAAAAATTTGGCCTAAAAGTTCTCATCAAGTGATTTTTAATTCGACGTTAAATGTATTTATAATGATGTTTTACTGATTTATTAGTTATTACATTAATTAAAATAAAAATTATGTCTCGAAACCATGATATTAAAATAGAAAAAGCATTGAAAAAATGCTGTGATTCGTAGTTTTGTACAATCGATAAAATTCAATTGACGTCACAAACATTTATCCAACAGACGAAAGGGATAATTAAGAGAAATAATATAAATAAATAAATACTCAAGACTATTTTTTATTCTGTTTTCATTAATATATTGTAAATTTTATTGTTTAAAGTTACTGATAAATGCTACTTTAGTAAATAAGGGCTTTTCCTAATTATTATTATTTTATTTTTTTTATTTTTGAGATTTAATGGCAACATTCTTCTGTTTGTTTATTGGGCGCTACAGTTTGGCGAATAATGTGGGGTACTTTTCGGTTAGCCGGGCGCCAGTGAAGTATATATAAACATATATACATGTATGTCATTCTATAAACATAATGTATTCTAGGCGCTGTAATAACTGGGGTTAATTTTTGACGCCTAAATGACGATTTTTGCTTTGTATGGCAACCTGGTGTTTTATAATAAAATTGAATATGTATGTAAATAAATGAAATAAAATTGGTACTTTTATGTTAGCTGGGCGTCAGAGATAACTCTCCAAATCTTCTTTCAATTGGAATAATTTAAATTGCATTATTTTACGTGAGATTTGTTATTCATATTGATATGTTTATGTTTAAATATTTTATTATGATTATATTTTAGCTAATTTTAAGTAAGTTTTTTAAGATTTAATATTACAATGTTAAAATATTACCTAGTTGATATTAGCTAATGTCAAAAGATTGGCGAACCACAGAGCTCAGTAAAAAACTCTATGCCTTGCAACAGTGGGAGTTGCCGACTTTATGACGTCATGAGCAGCAGTAAAAATTTAATTGAAAATTACGGCTAATTAATTAAATTTTCGAACAAACGAATGCACGATAACAAATCTGTGTCCAAATATCTTTCATTTAAAAAAAGAATGGGGTAATTTGATGCAGTAGTTTGTTATCTCGGATTGTCGAAAGAAATCGTTTAGCGTTTTAAATATATAGATAATAAACAATAAATAAATAAACAAAATACCTGGTGAGGGGGGGTATTTTATCTATTATAAATTGCAGCTTCTATTTTCAAACAATTTGGAACTGCGGATAAAATTGTATCATTTAAAATATTAAAAAAATAATAATACCTTCTAAACTAGAATTTTATATCAATTTTATAGACGATTTTCTTTGGACGATTAATCTCTATGAGAGCAAAGTTCTACTTTTCGCATTTGTTCGCCGCAGTTTATTTTGTTGTTTTTCAGCCAGTCTATCATAACTTTTATTATAGAATACCTTGCTGGAGTGCGGTTTTCAACAGGCGTGTGATGTGGAGCATTATCCATACATAGGGCACTGTTCGGTTGCAAATTTGGAAGAAGTTCTTCCAACACCCATTTTTCGAAGTTCTCGTAGTTCATTTGCACGGGATAGTCACCAATTTTTGTCAACGCTTTATATAGTAGTTGAGCATCCGTAAGGAAATACGTTTCCTCATTTTTACGCTCCAGTTAAGACCTTGGCGACCAGTACATGACCCGTTAAAGTTTTTTTCCCGTAAATTGTTAATAACTTGCCCCTTTTTTATTCGATGTTATTCGCTTTTGAGTAAAGGTGAAAATAGGCACTCGCCAGTCACCACTCGGCAATAAAACTTGAAAAACTGGCGATTAAAAATATGGAGAAAACCGGCCAAATGCAGGATTTTCTGATTTTCTTTTTTTTCCCATGTCCGTTCGACAAAATTCATGATTTTTCCTCACCAGATCGACGAAACTATTGATTTTTCCGCACCTGATCGATGAAATTAATGATTTTTCTGCACCAGATGGGTGAAATTTATGATTTTTTATGCGCCGATTAAAGAAATTCGTGATTTTTATGTGTCCGTTCAACAAAATGTGTGATTTTTACATGCCGATCAACGAATTTTTTATCTTTATGTGCCCGGTTGACAAAATTCATAATTTTTATGCACCGAGAAATGAAATTCATGATTTTTACATCTGTGTTCGACAAAATTTATGATCTCCCCTCCCCGATCCGCAAAATTCATGTTTTTGCTGTGACTGATTTTTACACACCCGATCGACAAAATTCATGATTTTTACACACCGATTAACGAAGTTCATGATTTTTACACACCTAATCAACGAAATTCATGATTTTTTCGTGCTCGATCGACGAAATTTAATTTTTCAGCGCCTGATCGACGAAATTATTGATTTTTAGGCATCCGTTTGATGAAATTTGTGATTTTTATGCACCCACTTGATGAATTCGTTATTTTTACCCACCCACTTGACGAATTCGTGATTTCTATGCGACTACTTGACGAATTGATAATTTTTACGCGCCCGTTCTACAAAATTCATGATTTTTACGTGCCTAATCGACAAAATTTATGATTTTTACGCACCGATTGATGATTTTTATGTGCCCATTCACGAATTTCTTGATTTTTATGCATCCGTTTGACGAAATTAATGATTTTTACGTGCCGATCAAGGAATTTCTCGGTTTTTATGTATCCATTTGACGAAATTCGTGATTTTTATGCGATCGATAAACAAAATTCATGATTTTTACGTGCCCGTTCGGCAAAATTTATGATCCCCCTCCCCCGATCGACAAAATTCATGTTTTTTCTGTGCCCGATTGATGAAACTCATGATTTTTACACACCCGATCGATAAAATTCATGATTTTTACAGACCCGATCAACGAAATTCATTATTTTTAAACACAGGATCAACGAAATTCATGATTTTTTCATGCCCGATCGATGAAATTAATGATACTGTTCATCCCCCCGCTTTGCCCCACCCCCCAAGAGGGGTTCTTTCCTAAATTTTGCTGATACTCCTCATGTGATATATCGTTGGAAAGGTCCGTGACTGTTTAATCATATTATGCATCTCCGGTGTCCATCCCCCACTTTAAGCGGGCCACTTTTCTAAATTTTGCCGATACCCCTCATGTGATATATCGTTGGAAAGGTCTGTGACCGCTTAGTCATATTATGCATCTCCGGTTTCCATCCCCTCACTTTGTCCTTCCAAGGGCCACTTTTCTAAATTTTGACGATACCCCCCCCCATGCGATATATCGTTGGAAAGGTCTTTGACCACTTAATCATATTATGCATCTACGGTGTCCATGCCCTTACTTTGCCACCCCAAGTGGGGTTCTTTCCTAAATTTTGCTGATACTTCTTATGTGATATATCGTTGGAAAGGTCCGTGACTGTTTAATCATATTATGCATCTCCGGTGTCCATCCCCCCACCTTAAGCGGGCCACTTTTCTAAATTTTGCCGATACCCCTCATGTGATATATCGTTGGAAAGGTCTGTGACCGCTTAGTCCTATTATCAATCTCCGGTATCCATCCCCTCACTTTGTCCTCCCAAGGGACACTGTTCTAAATTTTGCCGATACCCCTCATGCGATATATCGTTGGAAAGGTCTTTGACCACTTAATCATATAATTCATCTACGGTGTCCATGCCCTTACTTTGCCTCCCCAAGTGGGGTACTTTTCTAAATTTTTACACATACCTCATGTGATATATCGTTGGAAAGGTCTGTGACCGCTTAATCATATTATGCAGCACGGTGCCGCAGTTATTATCTATAATGTATTTATTTCAATAAACTGATTTATCTTTTGTGCCACGCTATCCAAAATCATAAGTAAAATTTATGTAAATGATTATTTTGCGTCATATTTTCCACTTGCATACATTTCCCTTCGTTTGGATACTATGACGCAAAATAATCATTTACATTAATTTTACTTATGATTTTGGATAGCGTGGCACAAAAGATAAATCAATTTATTGAAATAAATACATTTCAATACATAATATAGGCTTAGTGAAAGTATTATATTTACCAGTGTATTGAAAAATTAAAAGTATTGTTTGTATATGTGAATATACTTTAGAAGACAAACCAAAAATAATTTAAATTGAATTTTAAAACAGTCCTATTAAATTCACGTCAAGGTGTCACTCAAATTTTGATATCATTTCTTTTAAAACCCATATTTTGAATTCATGAGAGATGTGAATAAAAAAGCATCAGCGAATAAATTTTATATATATTTTCATGTTAAGATAATAATTGTACCTGTGAATATAAATAAAACTAAAAAGAAAATGATGATTTTTTAAAAAGATTATTAACATAGCGTCAGTCAAATTTGATATCATTACTATTAAGACCCATATTTTAAATTCTTAGAGCCAAATGAAAGTGTTGTGTCACAACTTTTAACCCGTTTAGGGTTTTTGTACTGATACTTATTACGATTAAAATAAGCAATTTACATTTTAATGACAGTCACATAACTTGCGCTTTTATTATATAGATATTGCACAAATAGTGTCGCTTATTTACAATAAAAATTATTAAAATTCTATTAGTCAAAATATCAATAAAAACATCGCATCGTACAGTTTTAACGTTTTTGCTCACACGCACTTGAGCAACTTCAGTATAGTCTACACATTTTAAACTTAATGGTTTTTCCTGGTTCATTGCTGATTTTATCACGTGCTTTATTCTTTTGAGCAAGTGGCACCATCTGTTATCAATAGTCCAATGTTCTAGTTAAGACCAAAACGTATACATGTCAAGCGTTCCAAGATATATGGCAGTGGTGTCCGCCGGGGTCACATCAATGAAGGTCGTACGCCACGTAGCGGAAGGAGGGGGAACTACTAGAGGTTCAATAATTATTGTATTATCTATGAAATAACTGCGCATGGGCAAACCAAAAAGCAAACAATTATTTCATTCGAAAAACATTTCGACTATTATCTTATTTTTTATTTGTTCTTCAAGATTGTTTTAGGATATATTTCATTATTTAAATAAAATATAATTTGTTGGAAGTACTTTCAAAATTATATTCAGTTTTATTTCATAATGTTAGTATTAAATCTTTGACATTCTGTTTTACAATCTGATAAAATTAGAAAAAAAAAGTAGGCAACATTTCGACTGTTGTCTTATTTTTTATTTGTTCTTCAAGATTGTTTTACAATATATTTCATTATTTAAATAAAATATAATTTGTTGGAAGTACTTTTAAATGTATATTAAGTTTTATTTCATAATGTTAGTATTAAATCTTTGACATTCTGTTTTACTATCTGATAAAATTAGAAAAAAAAAGTAGGCATAAATGTATCAGCTGTTAACCATTATTTAAAAAATGTATATTTATTTCTGCAACTTAATTTTTGAGAACTTATTTATGTGGCACTTTTGCTATACCTATTGTTTTTGATACCTATTTTTTTTTTTTTTTTAATATTACACTTTTTTTTCCCTTTCTTTTAATCACCTTTTCTGTTTTCTTTATATTGTATTTTATTTTGTAAAATGTAATTTTTTATTTTTTTTCTTTTAATCACCTTTTCTGTTTTCTTTATATTGTATTTTATTTTGTAAAATGTAATATTTTATTTTCTACTTTTTAGTGTTTAAATATTTCATTGTTGCAATCTCACAACCAGCTGGCATATTTTACAGATCGTGGTTTGGTATTAATTATTTCCATTGTTGAACATCGTATACAGTTGTAACAATCGTAAAAATTTTTTGGTGATTTATCACCTGCACCCGAATAACAAAAATTCCATAAAATTAATTTATTAATTTATAATTAAGTTACAAAAATATCAAACTGTTTTACTGTCACCGAAAACATATCTGTGTACATAATTTTTAGGATTCTAGCATAGTTTTAAATCAATTACAAAATTCCACATTTACATATATATATGTTACGGTCAATATGATTAATCCCGTCATTATTAATAATAACCGGTTATTAATAATGACCGGATTAATCATATTGACCGTAACATATATATAAATCAAGTTTAGGTAAATAAAATAGTGTAAAAAAAGAGTACTTTTAAGAGGCTACTTCACTCACGCGAAAGCACCCGCTTGCTAATGTTAATCCTATGGGACAATTATTTTATATCTCGTTTGCATTTCAATATTTTATACGATTTTTTTTTCTTCTGCATTGATAGTTTAGATCGATCTCTATGCAGGCCGTTTTTTATTTTTTCGATTTTGGTTGCAGTTATTTTAATCAGGATACTTTCACTTTCGAAACCGGTTCCGAAAGTGAAAGTATCTTAATAAAAAAAAAAACTTGTAAACATAATCGAAAAAGTAAAAAAAAAAAAAAAAAAAAAACGGCCCGCATAGAGATCAACCTCAGCTATCCAATGCAAAATAATAATAATAATAAATTATTGAAATACAAACGAGATATTATAAAATAACTGTCCCATAGGATTAACATTAGCGAGGATGTGTTTTCGTGTGAGTGAAGTAGCCTCTTAAGTTAGCCGAGCACAGTTGATAAATCGCTAAATGTTGTTCCCATCGCCAGCGTTTGTGTTGAATTCATCTCGAAAATTTAAATAATACATCCATTTAAAACACATGCCTTTTTCACCCATTATATTTAAAATACAATTTTTTTCAATAATAAATAATAACAAAAATTAAAACATTTTATTTGAACATCAAATCATTGTTTCTAATTTGTACACTCACTCAAACCATAAAATTGCTATTGGAGAATAAAAAAAAAAAAAGCTATTTGCAAGATTTGCGGACATAAAATTACCAAAAACATTTATTTATTTTCTTTTGGTTATATTTTTGTGATTGCATTTTGGCTCTCGATAAACTGAGTGAAACCTGGCCAAACCTGGTCGTCAATAAATCCGGCAAGTACTTAAAATCTAAACAAAGTAAATGATCTAAAAATGTGCAAAATTCTGAAATCCACAAAGCCCTTGGTTGCAACCTGTGCGATTTTTTGTGTATTGTATTAGCTGACTACAATAAATTCTTGTGTACGTAACACTTATTTTTATTATTATTATTTTCTTTTTTTAACAGGAAACATGAAATAGTCCGTAAACACTAAAATGCGTTTCATATTGCTTTATTATTTTAAACAGATCGAAACTGTAGTTGTGAACGCGTGCCTTTTGATATCATCGATCAGTTTTTACTGTAACTTTCGATGAATAAATGAGCTGATACTCTGGATTTACTAATGCTTTTTGCAGATACTTTTATCCTTGATTTTTCTTTTGAAGTTTAAACCTGCATCTAAAAAATATTAGAGAATGCCAAAAAAATATTAGATTGCAGTGCGAAATCCTCGCACGGTTCCGCTGGTAATTTTTATTGCTGGAAAGTATAATTACATTTTGTGAACATATTTTTCGAATCTGTACTCAGTCAGGGAAGCTACGTATCTTGTTTAGTAGATTTATTTCCAAATATTTTCGATACAGTTTGTTTTGATACAGTTATGTATATAAAAAAAAACCCATTCACAATATCATATTAACTTCGGGTGAAAAAGAATTAGTGATACAAAACATTCATTTTTTCCCGAAACTAATATGGTATTTTGAATGTTTTCTTTTTTAAAATATACATATCTCTATCAAAACAAACTGTATCGAAAATATTTGGAAATAAATCTACTAAACAAGATACGCAGCTTCCCTGACTTGAGTACAGATTCTCAAAATATGCTCAGAAGATGCGCAGATGGTAGATTTTGTGTCATACCGAATGATGCCATCCTAAAACCGCGCGCATTGGCATTCAACCCTCCATCCACAAGGTAGCGCTGGTGTTTCAATTTTGCGGATCTGTCCTACTATTAAGTTGGAACGCTTAACATGTATACGTTTTGGTTAAGACTCCTTATTATACTTGAAATATGATGAGGGTCTTAGTTCTAGTAAACTACAGGCGACTTTGTATACAGCAATTTTCTCTGCTCCGCGATAGAAAGCATGGTCTTTGTTAACATAGCTCGCTATTTTTTTTTTCACGTTATTGAAGTCTGTTTCTAGGTTTTTCACGGAATTCTTGCCAAACTTCGTACTTAAAAAAATGAGTACATGTTGAATCACTTTTAGAAGAATTTCACTTTTTAGGTGCGTTCGTAATTATATAAATACGTAGCAGCTATAGCCGTCGTCTGGTCCGTCCGTCTGCATATAACAGCGCAAAAACTACCCAACCGAATGGTTTGAAATTTAATATATATGGTAGTTGCAGAATTTTGTCGAGTCATTTCAAATTTTATAAAAATCGAATAAAAACTTTAAAAGATATTAATGAAAGTTTTCTCCATTCTATTAAATCCTATCATCACAGAAACTCGACAGAGTTTCTTGCCAAGCATAAGAAACAGCAATGCATTGAACCGTAAATGAAAGGAATTTCCGCCAATGGATGCCAAACGATTTTACAAATATATATACCGGGTGTCCCAAAAATGACTGATGGATTTAAAAATTCCATAACTAGCAAACGGTGACAGATATTAAAAAAATTCTTGCAGGAGGGTTATGTATGATATCGGGAGTTTTTTTACTGTGATTCTTGATTTTAGTTCGAATTTCAAACAATAGATGGCGCTGACAGCGGTTGGCGCTCATTCGAGGCCGAAACTGACGTCACTTAGCATTGATGCGAAGAAAGGAGATTAAGGCTATGGAGTGGGTCTCATTCGCCAGTACAATCTTGCTCTTAGGCCCGATTCTGAACTCATTCGATATGATTTCAATGGAATGCGTTGTTGCCATGGAAACAACAAATTCTTTGATAGTGGAATACAGCGTTCAGATCAGGGCATGAATTTAACAAGCAGTATTCGAGTTGCAGGCGATTTTACATTTATGAAGTTTTATTTTCCCGGATTAAATTACTTTTTATGGCCTGGTTTAAAGAATATTTTAGTCATCGTATTTTAAAACTACTAGGTGAAATAAACCATTTTCAATAAATAGTGTACACTCTTTTAAAAGTACTCACTAGCAGATTGCGTAGCAAAATAACGAATGAAGATGTGACCTATTCGATTTTTGTGCAGCTCTCACATACCTGCATTGCCGTCATTTCGCGAAACTAAATTTTCATATTGGTTAGATAAAATTCCCATAAATACTTATAAATGTAAAATCGCCTGCAACTCGAATACTGCTTGTTAAATTCATGCCCTGATCTGAACGCTGTATTCCACTATAAAAGAATTTGTTGTTTCCATGGCAACAACGCATTCCATTGAAATCATATCGAATGAGTTCAGAATTGGGGCTTAAGAGCAAGATTGTACTGGCGAATGAGACCCACTCCCTAGCCTTAATCTCCTTTTGTCGCATCAATGCTGAGTGACGTCAGTTTCGGCCTCGAATGAGCTCCAACCGCTGTCAGTGCCATCTATTGTTTGAAATTCGAACTAAAATCAAGAATCACAGTAAAAAAACTCCCGACATCATACATAACCCTCCTGCAAGAATTTTTTAAATATCTGTCACCGTTTGCTAGTTATTGAATTTTAAAATCCATCAGTCATTTTTGGGACGCCCGGTATTTTTTAACTCTGTCTAGTTTATATTTTGCGGACGGGACAAAACGGGATTTTGACACATCTATATCTCGCGTTCTATTTATGATAGAAACAAAATTCTTGATTCTTTGGAATGGGGCGTGAAAAGGGACTAAGAATTCAAAAGTAAAGCAAAATCCTACGAATAGGTTTTCAGTAAATGAGATTTTAAAAGTGCTGTTTTTTGCACTTTTTAAATCTTGTTCAGACCAAAAACTGTTGACAGGGCTACAGCAATGTGTCATTATCGGATTTTTACGCGGTTTACGTTATTTGAATCGTTTTTATGAGCAGATCGGACCTTTGTAAGTTTCATGTAAAAATATTAATTAGTTTTTGATTTATATCAGTTTAAAGTTATTGATTCCTATACTTAACATAGAGCAAAAAACTGTTGACAGGGCTACAGCAATGTGTAACTATCAGCTTTTTACGCGGTTTACGTTATTTGAATCGTTTTTATGAGTAGCTCAAACCTTTCTAAGTTTCATGTAAAAATATTAATTAGTTTTTGATTTATATCAGTTTAAAGTTATTGATTCCTATAGTTAACATAGAGCAAAAAAAATAATAAATGACCCAACTCTTTTAGGAATGGTCGTATACACATGATATTAAGATATGTTATTACACTCGACCCAAGTAAGCTTCCTATTATAAAAAATCGTAACATTTAAGGTTCGTTTACAGGGTCTCACAAAAGATCTTTTGATATAGTTCTAAAGATTTGTGTAATTGTCCGATTTTTACGCGGTTTGCAGCATTTGAATTGTTTTTATGAGTAGTTCAAATGTTTAATATTTCGTGTAAAAATATTAATTAGTTTTTTATGGATACCACTTTAAAGTGATTTATTCCTATACTTAAGATGAAGCACAAAAAATATTAAATGGTCTAACTCTTTTCAGAAAGAACGTATGCGCATGATGTTAAGATATGTTACTACGAACGACTTAAGTTAGTTTCCTATTGTAAAACAGAATTGTAGAATTTACTGTTCGTTTACAGGGTAACTCAAAAGATTTTTTAATAAGACTAAAAAGTTGTGTAATTAGCGAATTTTTACGTTGAAGTACATGATTCCTGTACTTAACACAGAGGAAAAAACAATAGTAAATTGCATAACTTTTGTCAAATTGGCTATATACACAAGATATTCAAATATGTTACTACATCCTCTCTTTTGTAAAGCGGCATTGAAGCATATACGTTTCGTTTACAGAGTCTCTTAGAAGATCTTGATTGTATTACAACCGATGTATATTTACTGAGTGAGATGTATTTTAATGATTTTACACTGTTTCAATCTCTGTAAGGTTTCATTATCTTGCTTTAAAATTTAATATGAGTTCATTTTGTCCGTCTGAAATCTCCTCGATATTAAGCTCTAAATCTATTAAAATAAAGTATTTTCATCGATTAAAAAAACTGTGTTTATTTATAAATATATAATTCTAGCGTATCAGGAATTGATTGAAATAGCGATTACAAAATTCCAACTTTACGTTCATGCGCTAAGTAATAGAATGTAAATATGTTGCTACCCCAAGATTACAAGTTTTGCGTTTAAATATTTCCCGTTCATCGAATCTCCGGCTATGACGGACTTAAAATGCTAAATTTCGTATACAATAGGTGATCGGTAACGAACTGTTCGGTTTACGAACAAATCGGTTAACGAACACTTTCGCGTGAGATTTTTATGTTCGGAGAACGAACACCTCACGAAACAAAGCCATGATGAAGCAATGCCGTGTTTCATATTTGCCGAGCTATACTTATTGCCTCTATTGTCAACTTTGAGAACATTTTAACAGTTGCATACATATGTCCTAATTAATTCATGGACTGCCGGAGATTGGGGACCTATATTTTAGGATCACCGAATTGGAATGAACAGACTATATGAACAGAAATCACTTTAATAGTTTTTATACTTTTGCAAACGTTACGAATTTTATATTTTTCAAATTCTCGAAACGTTGAGTTAAAAAACTTAAACAAATAAAAAACTTCTAAAGTGCTCAGTAATTTTCAAAAATAATATATTTAATATGTTAGTATAAAAATCCCTGTAAATTTTTATACTAATAGAAATAGGTTCGTAGAAAAAAAAATGTTGATTATTCTCGGTAAAGTATGCTCCATAAACTTATCGTTGTAGTTGACCGAAAAAAGGTGCTTCTTATTTTTCCACATTTTTCTGAAACTGTAGTAGTTTAATTAGTTTGTAAACTACTGTAAAATTGTCTAATTTTTTGTTTTTGAATGTATATAAACGGAAGAGTGATATAAACAAAAGAAAAAGGAAAATAAATATGTCATAAATAATCTGATGAATACAATGTAAGGAAATTAATATAAAAGTTTCCCCGTTGTTATGGTAGCGACATGTACATTGGAATAAGTCACTCAATAAATTTTATAATTCTAATGTATAATTCTGTTTATAGCATCACTATTATTTTTTTTGCCCCTTTCATCTTTTCTTTTCTGAATAAAACTGGAATCCGTATAATTGAAATTAAATACCTTACAAAAAGGAGTGATATCTCATCAAAAACAACTCGTTGTAAATGATCCCGCCAAGCCACAAACCTAAAACGTCAGTCACAAAAAGAAGTGATATCACATAAAAAGAAGCGATATAGAAGTGCATACTCCGAGTCCCGTATAAAAATCTATCACCACTCATAATGTTTCTAAAGGACTCGGAGTGAGGTACAGTATGTGAAAACTGCTTGGCGACCTGCAGGCTTTTAAAATGTTTGCGTTTCCTGCAATTACATATGGCTATATTATTTTTATTTTATTTTATTTTATTTTATTTTATTTTATTTTATTTTATTTATTTATTTATTTATTTTGCTCCCATAAAATTGTAAAAGTTGAAGCTTCTGTGTTTGCATTTCCTTTCTTATTTATGAGCTTGAAAAAAAAATTGTTGATTTTATTTACCATTATTTAAACTAAAAACACCACTCTTACGAAGAGGATTTTTTAAGTAAACGTATAAAGATTTTGAATTTGTAATATATATATATATATATATATATATATATATATATATATATATATATATATATATATATATATATATATAAACCTTATAATAAACGTTAACTAAATTGAGATATATTGCAGTAATTCTAGCGCGTAAGGGAATGGCATAGATCTGGTGGAAAATCCGTTCTGTCAGTTCTTTCGCATGCAAAAATATTTATAAAAGTGGTATAACAAAAATATAAAATTTATTTTTCGATTTTCAAAATTGATATACTACATATGTTATACAAGCCTGCAGGTCGCCAAGCAGTTTTCACATACTGTACCTCACTCCGAGTTCTTAGGAAACATTATGAGTGGTGATAGATTTTTACACGGGACTCTGAGTATGCACTTCTATATAGCTTCTTTTTATGTGATATCACTTCTTTTTATGACTGACGTTTTAGGTTTGTGGCTTAGCGGGATCATTTACAACGAGTTGTTTTTGATGAGATACATAATTATTTCAATGCTATCCCACGATAGCTAGTGATTCTAGGTTGCCATGGTGATTACGTTCTATTTATGATGGAGTCATATTATTTCCGTATTACTGAATTTAAAAACCGAATTCGATATACATTTTTGATTATATACAGACAGTTTATTGGTTGGAAAATACAGATAAACCAGATATTACACGCGCAAGAAGCCTTATTATTAATTTCCTTTACTGAAAATTTAGAGTAAGGCTTAAATTATTTGATATAACATTGAAATTGTTTCGTTCAAAATGTAAACACACATCGCCGTTGCCACCGTGAAATGTTTTATTTTACATTTCCTAAATAAATAAGAATATTTGCCTCAGGCAATAAATAGCTAATGTATGAAAAAAATTAAGATAATTTGTTTTTATGTTTTAGATCCTATTGAAATTGTAATTAAAGGTAAAATTTCACTTGCCGAATGGTGGTGTACTCTTTAATGACTGCTTATTTTAGGTAGATTTCGTAAGAATTACTACCTATTACATTCACACCTAAGTTGGAAATTTTGAAAAATTTTTTGCAGATCTACGCCGATCATGTCTCCCAGAACCCAAAACCACCCCCAGTTCGAAACTTTATATATATATATATATATATATATATATATATATATATATATATATATATATATATATATATATATATATATATATATATATATATATATATATATATGTCACTTTTTTATGAACACGATAACTGCAATAATTAAGCACAGATCTCTTCGAAACTGATACATAAAATCAAGGGGCATAAAATCTCGGTCAAGTTCGTTAATGGGCAAAATCGAACCAGGGGGGGGGGGGGCTTTTTGTGAAAACAGAAAAAAAACCCATAATTTCTTAATTATGATGCGTATCGAATCCGTTTAAAGTTATTATTACTTCTAGGAGAAGGGCCGAAGATGTATGTATGACAGATTTTTGATATAATTAAAAATGGCCCTAAGGGGGGAAAAATGGGGTGTTTTAGAAGAAAAAAATTCATAACTTCGTCAATTCACAAGATATCAAATCCGCTTAAATCATCATATATATTATATTTCTCCTGTCAACATCCCTTTTTCTAAGAAAATATGAAACGCAGAACAACGAATGAGATACCATATGAAAGGTTTTAGAACCGGTTTCTGACATAGCCCACTTAACAATTCGTTAAAACCTGTTTTAGATTAAAATTTGCTGAAAATTAAAAATTTAATCCTCATTGTTTTCATGAAAGAAATGAAAGGTTTTCCTGAAATTATTGTTGCCAAAAAAATAAAATATCACTTATATGATGCTCATAGCAATTATTATAAAAAACACCGCACGGGTTTATTTTATATTTATGATTAAAAAGCGAAATTGAAATGTTTAGATTTATATTTCTATGTTCCATGTTTTTCCCGAAGCGGATGATGTCATCCTCTGATGCAGTTAAAATACGATTATTATTATTTTTTTTCTCGCGCGTGCATTTTGCAATCTTGGATCAGTTTTTAGTCTAACTTTGATGGAATAAATTAGATGATATTCTGGCTTGACTAACAACTATATGTTGTTTGCAGATATTTTTATCCTTGCTTTTTCTTTAGAAGTTTAAACCTGCATCTAATAAATATTACATATTGATAAAAAATGATACTTCTCTATTATCCCGTCAACCACTTTTCAAAACAAAAAACTATCGCTCAATAAACGGGAGAACGTTGCCATTGGAATATCAATAAATAAATAAATAAATAAAATATAAGAATTTAAGGACACAATTGTTATTTTAATTAATAAAATAACTAATAAATCAGTAAAACATAATGAAAAATACACGCAAATGTCGAATGTAAAACCACTAGATGACGTAACAAACACGTATAATGATTCTGACATCAAGTAAATGGGACTGCATTTTTGGCGTTTAATCTTACAGTTTGGCGGTAGTTTTTTGTTATGAAAAGTGGTCGACGGGACAATAGAGAAGTACCTAAAAAATATTAGATTTCAGTGCGAAATCTTCGCACGGGCCCTCTGGTTTATTATAAATCCTCTTAATATTATCTAAAACTTTTATATTGACAAGTTTTTTATAGGACCAACCCTTATAGCAAAAAAAAATAAAAAAAATAAAAACAAAACAAATCCCTTCCGGCTTCGCCTGCAAACAAATTATTTTTCGAAGTAGGCGGTTCCAACTCCCGCATCTTTTCGAAACTGATACATAAAATTAAGGCGCATAAAATCTCGGTCAAGTTCGTTAATGGGCAAAATCGAACCAAGGGGGGGGGGGGGGATGGTGGTGCTTTTTGTGAAAATAGAAAAAATACCCATAATTTCTTAATTATGATACGTATCGAATCCGTTTGAAGTTATTATTACTTCTAGGAGAAGGGCCGAAAATTTATGTATGACAGATTTTTGATATAATTAAAAATGGCCCCAAGGGAGGGAGGAGGGGGGTTTTAGAAGAAAAAAATTCATAACTTCGTCAATTCCCAAGATTTCAAATTCGTTTAAATTTATTATAAATCCTCTTAATATTATCTAAAACTTTTATACTGATAAGTTTTTTATAAGACCAACTCTTATCGAAAAATAAATAAATAAAGTCCCTGCTGGCTCTGCCTGCAAATAAGTTAGGTTTCGAAGTAGGCGGTACCAACTGCGGCATCATGGCTAAAAGGTCATTTCTTCCGCAATTCACAACAAACAAGCACCCCACGATCTGCGTCTCCGAAATCTACCTGTGCCTGTAGGCCGAGCCGTCAGGGATTTTTAAAATCGAATTAAGTAGGAAATCTACGGGGATTAAAAGAACAATTATATATATACTTCCATTTACATGGAAGTAAAAATGCATAATATCAAATATTTATATCAAAGAAGTCAAGGTTACTTTTTATCATTTGATTTTTTTTAATTTATTTTTTTTACTTTAAACATATTTCGCATTTGTTGAATGATTTATATGTTTACGAATGTTAAATCGGATATTTCATAACATGTATCACATAAATAATATTAAATTGTCTAAAATTAGAAATTAAATTCATTTTGTAAGAACTGTTTCCAAAATAACCTTCTTCAGTGTTCGAGATATTTGCAGACGATTTATTTGTCTACAATTAAAATGTTTTTCTTTCCTTCACGTAGCTTAAAAAAATCATATTTTGCATAAGTGTTCAACAGCTATTCCATCAAGATATGAATATTTATAAAACTAGTTAGAGTACGAACGCACCTCATTTGTCACGTTCGACGTACAATATCCAACTTGTTATATTTGCTCAAAAATAAAAGTATGTGTATTCAAATTTAAGTTATTTTCTCCCGGTGCTTTTCAGAGTGCATGATGTGCTTCTTGATTATAAGATCCCAATTTTAACAGTGTATAGTTTCAAAGTAAGAATGATAACTACTTTATTTTCTTTCCAGTGATCATTATTACCTCCGGCCAGGATGTCTTTGGTACAGCGAAACACCAGAATCTTGCGTTACGGTTAATTCGTTGATAGGACGACCTAATTATACCTTAGAGAAAATTTTTACTGATTCAGGTGAGATGTATGTTTTTGTTTTACTCATAGTAAGTACACTGCAAAAAATCTAGTACCACGTTGAACCAAACTTTTATGTTGTAGTAGCTACATAGTCATAAGATGATGAAGAATTTTATCATGATTTGGTACTTTATATAAACCATGTAAAGGTACAATATCGAACAGAAAATTTATTTTAGTCTTGATCATAAACTTGTACAGTTTGACCCATTAACTTGTAAAATCTTTAACCCCTTGGGGACGAGCGACACGTGTACGTGACGCATAAGATGCTCAGAATCCTCGATTATTCCCACCAGTTATTTTTTATTGTAAGCTTTGCCTTATGTAATCCTAGCATTTCTGCGATTCAATTAGGCGAAAATTTCTGTTTTGAAAAACCGGTGGTAAAATATTAAAAATTCTGTAAAGGACGCTTGTCGCGAAGGGGTTAATTATAAACTGGTAAAGTAGTTCAGTCATTTGGTAGAAAATAGAGGAAAGTTTTGGTGTAGTTTTGATATTTGGTTCCATTATGTTTTTTGGGTCACTGAACACGAATCCGAGGGTTTTCAACAGTTTTTTTTCCGGGAAATACGATTTTTTTACAAAAAAACGTGTAAAAAAAACGGACTTGTTTTCTCAGTTTTTTCAAAATAACTCCAAAACTATTCATTTTGCGTGAAAGTCAACTGTATATGAATTAAAGAGAATGAAATTTCCTACATTTTATGCATGGAAAGGGTTTTTCTCTGATCCGTGGTTTAGCCGTGAGAGGGCTGCAAAAATGGGTCTTAAAAACAAAAAACTGTAAAAAAACGGGAATTACGGCACTTTATGTCGATGTAACATGAAACTAACCATTTAACGCAAACGTTAACCATTAATGATACGAACGATTATATGATTGATAATATTTTATGCATTTGAGGTAGAGGAAAAGTGCGGATCCGGCGCCAGAAGAAGGTGGGAGCAGTGGAGCAGCTCCACCTCCTCACATGAGTCGAGGGTGCTCTTCCTCCGCAGATCTCGTACTCTAAGAGAAGGTAAAATTAGGAAGAGTAAAAGACAAAAACTGTAAAAAAAAACGGGAATTACGGCCCTGTAGTCTATGTAACATGAAAATTATCTATTTTAAGCAAACTTTGACTATTAATGATTCTGAATCTATGTGATTGGCTACATTTTACAATGAAGTTGTCTGATAATAAAGATGACGACTCATTATGAATCATTATTTAGTAGATGACGAGTTGGTACCTATTAATCCCACAACTTTGTTCCAACGAATTTCGGTTGCAAAGCATTTGGATGAAGACCTTCCAGAGTTTCTGACATACGATCTAGCCCCTTATTCCTTATCCTTATTCGACTATGGCTTAAGAATAGGAACCAAATCTACTCTCTACAAGGCATTCAAACCCTAACAAACAAGTGGTTCAGTTTCAGGATTCAATTCATCATTGATGGTGGTTTTTTATTGCATAAGGTTTGTTTGGCCTAAGAATCAGTTTTTATCAACAATCTGAGACAAATATGTTGAGTATGTACAGTCAAAATACCAACCGCAGGCAGTAGTTGTCTTTGATGGCTAACCTGATGACTTACAAAGTGGTACAAAAACTGCTGAGCGTATGCGACGAGCAAAGAAACATGCTTCAACTGACATATTGTTTAACGGTACAATGATACTTACCATTTCCAAACAAAAGTTTCTTGGTAATCCAAAAAACAATTTTCGGTTAATATCTATGATGATTGACAAGTTATCATCAGCATATATTACATGCAAGCAAGCATTAGAAGACGCAGGCACCTTGGTTGTAAGACTGCTTTGTCCTCGGCTCCATCAAATAAGATTGGGGAGGATGTAGAACTCTTGGTCATTTTGATAGGTTTCTGCAGGGCTGAAAACGTTTTCTTTTTAAAACCTGGGAAGGAAGGGGTTTCTCCGGTGACATTTTCTCCAACTAATGATGTGAATTCAACGGTTGCAGAAAACATCTTCTTCCTACATGCCATAAGCGAGTGCGATACAGTGTCAGTACCATTTATGCAAGGAAAACTGAAGTTCCTCAAAACTCTTGTGAAGAATCCAGATGTCGCTGATGTTGTTAAAGTATTCAAGGATTCGAACGCTACTCTGGAGATGATTGCAGCTGCTGAGGAACGTTTCCTCGCCTCGCTGTACGGCTATAGTGGGATGAATGTGCCTTCGCTGAATCACCTATCGTGAAACCTAAGGTACATTTCGTACAAGAGGCCAGCCTTTAAAAACAGTTCTGATATTGCTGATTTACCACCATCTGCAGCTACAGCACGACAGAAATCTTTAAGAGTATACCATCAGGGGCAGCAATGGCTGGGATTAGAAAAAATGCTGAAGAATAGGGATGGAAGAATAAAAAATATTGGCCTTGAGCCTGTATTTACTGTACTACCCCCTGCTTTGTTAAAGCTTGTATCCTGTAAGTGCAAAAGAACTGCCAACAAAATTATGGGTGCAAGAAGGAGGTCTTTGTTGTTCCAACATGTGGCTCAACTGCGAAGGGAACTGCAACAACATCTCAGTGGCGAATCAAGATGAGCAAGAGGAGTTATACCTTGAAACTGAACTGCAGGTGGATTGACCAGCCATTGAATCCGTTGACCGAATGAAAGAGGAAGAAGCCATGCCACAAGGTATGAAATATTTGCCATTAAGAAAACATTTATTCTATAATATTGGTAGTAAATAAAAAACCCCGGTACTTACGTATTAACGCCACCGCAGTAGAAGTTGCGCTAATGCGCCAATAAAGAGCAATCTTGTTGTTCGAACGCGCAATCAGTTATCTTTTGGATTCCTTGTTGCCTTGTTGTTTGCTGATTTTCGGAGCCATTTTTTAGTGCTACGAAAGATTGGCGGCACTTAAAAACCGCCAAATCTGTAGCTGCGGTGGCGTTAATACTAAGTACCAAAACCCCACTAATTCCATAAGTCTATTTTCTATGTTGCAGATGTCGATGAACAGCAGGGGCCTTCAAATAAAAGAATGCAGAAATAAGATTTTTGCTTTTTTACTTTATGTAAATATGTTTACTAATTTGTTACTAATATACATAGTTATTTATAATTAAATAATGATTAATAATGAGTCGTCGTATTTATTATCAGACAACGTCATTGTAAAATGTAGTCAATCACACAGTTTTTAGTCAACGTTTGTTTAAAATGGTTAATTTTCATGTTACAAAGACGTACAGGACCGCAATTCCCGTTTTTAAAGTTTTTTGTCCTTTACCGCTTCCCAATTTTACCTTCTCTTAGAGTACGAGCTCTCCGGAGGAGGAACACCCTCGACTCATGAGTGGAGGCAGATCTGCTCCACTGCTCCCACTTTCCCACTGGCTCCGGATCAGCACTTTTCCTCTACCTCAAATGCATAAAATATAGTCAACCATATAATCGTTAGTATCATTACGTTTGCATAAAATTGTTAGTTTCATGTTACATCGACGTACAGTGCCGTAATTCCCCCTTTTTTTTTTACAGATTTTGTTTTTAACACCCATTTTTGTGGCACTCTTTTACGGCTAAACCATTGGTCAGAGAAAAAAAAACTTTCAATACATAAAATATAGGAAATTTTATTCTCTTTAATTCATATACTGTCGATTTTCACGCAAAATACACAGTTTTAGAGTTATTTTAAGAAAACAGAGAAAAATCCGTTTTTTACAGGTTTTTTTTGTACAAAAAGCGTGTTTCCCGAGCAAAATTTTGTTGGAAAACTTCAGATTCTTGTTCAGCGACCACAAAAACATAAAGGAACCAAATATCAAAACTACACCAAAACTTTCCTTTATTTGCCCTTTTTTAGCCCCTAATGCCTGGACTAAAGTGTTGAACAAAAAAGAGATAAAATGTTCAAAAATAAAGTTGTTTTTTGCAAACACAAATGAATGGTTTAACTTTGAACTAAAATTTTGATCTTCTCTTCTCCATGCTGTATTTTTGCTGCTGAAAATAACGTTGTTTGAACACAATGTCTAATATTTATAATTAGTCATCTCAGGAGACCAGTTTTGTCTCCCTTACAAGTATTCTAAGCATTGTATAATGTTACTTTTATTCATAATTCAATTTACTTGCTTAATACTGCGCCAAATTGGAAGATCCTGATAGAGAAACCAAGAAATCTCTGCGATCATGAATGCATTTAATATATTTTAGTTGTTATGTAGGTCATCTTTCTGGTAATAAGGTTGACAAAAACAGCTTACCCGCTTAACCTCAATTAGACATTTATGATTCATGTCTGTTTGCGTATCAGTAGCAATATGTTCGCAAAAGTGGAGATTTTAAAACCTATTAAGTAATCTTTCCGTAATTGGGTCCAATGCCAATTGACGTATTTCAGCTAATATGATTTGGTGCAATAAGAGTGTTTTTTGTGGAAACACTTTAATGTTATTTACATTCATATTAAACTATACTGTTGCTAATATCTCTTTTGTTTCACGCTAACCTTGGCTGTAGATTCCATTACGGAAAATTAAGAAAATCAACTATTATTATTATCTAATCTTCTTGAATAATGTGCCATAATTGGGCTATACACGAATTGACATATTTTATCGAGTAAAATAGAACTTTTGGAAGCCATTTAGTGATAATCACATTACCTTTAAACCATATTTGCTGTCAATAGCGTCCACTTTTGACCACTTTTCTCCCTTGGCGTGCATTCTGATTAAAATTCACTGATTTTTTTAGATGTTGATCTCTGTCCGATTTTGTTTTCTGTTTGCTCGCTTTTCTTGATACAATTCAGGAGTTTTCATAACTGCGTGTCTCATTGACTTCGGCATGTCCCATTCGGGTCAGTAGTTAATGGCTAGAACAGGCTCTACTAGGTAGGTCTGCATGATTTATATTTCCACGTAAAAGTCTCCGTCTTTCTTTGGAAGTCAAAGTTCTAATTTTTAGGAATCGATTTTTTACAAATGTTAATCCAGGATTCTTCTCTCTTAATCCAGGTGAGGACGGTGGTTGAATCTGTCCAAAAATAAATTTCTCCGTGCGGAATCTTGCGCAATATCGTAGATGCAAATCGAGATGAAATAATGGCCGTAAGCAATTATAATCTCGCAATTCTTGTCACATTCTTGCCAGTAGGAGAAACTCTAACCTGTGCTTGTAATAATTGTACTTTAAACATATTCACTAGTTTCCACTTTGATAAAAACTACGGCAGCATAAGCCTATTTGCTTGCGCCAGAGAAGAAATGCAAAGAACATTTTTCACTGATATTACCACTTCTTAAATATCATGGAATGCGAACATTTTCTAAGTGAGAAATATTTTTCAGCCACTTCAAAAATCCAGTCTGGGATACCAAATCAACTTCTTCCTAATTGAGCTTCATGCTCCAAAGTTTCTGTAAAAGCAGTTTAGGAAACAATGAAAGAGGACAAACCATTTCAATAGGATCATGAGTCGTGTGGGCTGCAGACAATATAATTTTCTTAGTAACTTTCTCGAATAAAACTTATTTTAATCTAAGTATACTGATACCTAGTGTATCTTCTTCTTTATTTCATAATATTCCCAGCACATTTATGTCAGATATAGTTTCATCTGTTAGATTCGTATACTCCCATCCTCTCAATTAAAATTTTCTTTCTGCTATAACGGTTGTCGCCACTTTTATGAATAACTCAAATTCTTCTTCGTTACTATACTTGCAACACAGTTATCTACGTAAAACTATTCATGAGTAATTTAATCATATTTTCAGACTATTTGTAGTTGCGGCGCGGCCGGCGTTTCAAAATACTCTAAAGATGATATTGAATCACAATATTCACAAGGAAAGAGCTACATGTTAACCCAAACACCACACGACAGCGTCGATAGTGCTTCAGCTCATTGTCTTCTCCAAACCACAAAAATAATCGTAAATAATTCGTATCAGAGGGCCAAATACTGATCTGGAGGAAAGCCTTTCGTATGTCTGCTATTACACCGATTCTTTCCGATCTAAAGCAGTATAAGATAGTTGGTATGAATTCAATGAGGTTCATTCCATTCTTTAAACAATCGTTGAGTTCACTTAGTAGCCTTTCTGTTTCGCCGAGGAATCGAAAACAGATCGAAGACTTGTAGTACTATTTTCTTTAATTATAGGTCGGTAAGCGAATAACTTGAGTTCATTCTCTGGCATTAACTGTATTATTTTCTCCTTCAACCAGTCTTTAAATAAATTTTCATACAGCTCATAAAATTCTTCTGTTTTCAGAAGATTCACAACTTTGTTTAGTCTCTTCAAACACAGTTTAAAATTGTCAGGAAGAGGAGAGTGACATTCAATATAAAGCATATGCACTAAAAAGCGATCATTTTCATCCTTAACTGTGTCGAAGAAAAGTTGTTTTGCTGCTTCTTCTAATTCAATTGCGGTTTCCGTTTCCGATGGGTCAGTTTACCAAGAATATCCATATTACATAAATCTTGAATTTTCAAGTTTTCTAGAAGCAAGGAAGTTACTATCATGGCAACACTTTCATAATTCATGTTTTCAGGAATTTTCCCCGTTAAACACCATTCTAAAAGAGTCTCCATACTTACCAATGTTGAAAAGAATCTTTTGGCGGCCAGTCATGAGCTCTCATAATACATCTGACCCAATCAATAATTTCAGTTCACTTGTAACATCCAATACATTGTCTTCTAAATCAGATATAGTTATTCCATGCTGTCTTAGTTCACCCATCCAGTGGCCATTAGGTACTTTTTTTTATATTCGGACATATTACATTTTGATCCAAGCACATTAACTGGCATTCATACTTATTATAAATACTAATCACTGTCACCTTATATTGATGGTGTAGCTTTTGTTTAGTTTCTACACCCCCAAAAAGTTTGTGAATAAGTTTAAGTTTACTAGTGCTTTTATAATCCAAAGATTTACTGACACCTTCAGTTATGTAAGTTCTTTTAGACCCTGATAGCTTTATTTTGATTCTTCAACAGAAACATCAAAGTTTGTAGCAGAACTGCGTCATTATTATTAGAAGCTTGGTTGGCTAACATGTTGATCATAATTTTCCAATGAATCAGCTTCCGATATATCCGATTTGCTTAATTTTTCAGTAACTCTTGGACATATAAGAGTTTCGTGGTTTTTGTTGCCTATAACACATTTTACTTTTGTTTACAATTGCGAGAAAGAGGATTTATTTTAACCCCTTGGGGACGAGCGACACGTATACGTGACGCATAAGATGCTCAGAGTCCTCGATCCTTCCCACCAGTTACTTTTTATTGTAAACTTTGCCTTATTTAATGGTAGCATTTCTGCGATTCAATTAGGCGAAAATTTCTGTTTTGAGAAACCGGTGGTAAAAGATTAAAAATTCTGTAAGGGACGCTCGTCGCGAAGGGGTTAAACTTAAGAAAAAAGCACCTTTCTTTTGTATTACGTTCTTCTTAAAATATCACACCGCATTGACATTGCCTTCAAACATTTATCTCAAGCATATCGTTTGACACAAAAAATTCCTAGTTCTTGATTAAAATTATTCTTATCTCTAGCATATTTTCTCTTATCTCTGTTTAATAGATTTGATGCAGTGCGAATTTGAGATTCTTCTAATTTATTCTTATTGCGCAAAGCTCTGTATCGAAAGGTTTTGTCAAAACTCTTACTTTCCAAAACATCCTTTCTTCTGCTTCAACTTCGTCTTGCAGGAATTCTAATAAATTGTCTAGACCAGTTATAGAGACAGTTTCAACATCATTCTTTAAATGTATGTCAGGATTTTTATCTAGTTTCAAATCCATCGATCTGACGATCTGTATCTTTACCATGCTCTAAGAATATCATCTGAAAGAGAGGCTTCGACGAGCAGGCACAACATCACAGCATATTTGTCTCTAATAACTCCAAGAGTTTCTAACGCTCACAGTTTCGATTCTAATGAATCACACTGCAAAAAAAAAAGTGTTGATTTTATAGTATAATACTGGCATCCTCGCTGCCAGTATTATACCGTAAAATTAGTAGTAATAAAGAATAAAATACGCAGTAATACGCTACCGCGCAGCGTGGTAGCGTAATACTGCTTATTTTACTGTTAATTTTACGGTGTAATACTGGCAGCTGGGGTGCTAGTATTATACTGTAAAATCAACACTTTTTTTTTGCAGTGCATATAATTGTTGCAAGAATTGTGTTTTCCTGGATTTTGCTTCTGCATTACAAGGCCTAACAAACCTCTAACGTACATAATGTTTTATCAAAAGTTCTTCCCGTCCAAAACGACATTTAAGTTGATTTACAGTTTTGGTATAACTATTACCGACAGGTGGAAAACTTCTAATCAACTCTTCTGCCACACTGCATTTTACCATGGCTTGTGCCAAATCGGGGCCTCCGAGATCACGCTGTGGGTTTTCTCAACTGGGCCTGCTACAAGTGACGTCACAACCTGCTGACGTCACAAGAGTGATACATACTACTTTTTCCATGTACTTTGTTCGTTTGTACGGATTGTTTACGATAGTATTTTGATATTATTTACTGTTTTATTTAGTAATGAATAATATTTTTCAGTGTATTTAGATTATAATGCTATCAATAATTATAGATTATAACTATTAAAGAAAGTGTAGATTATATCTATAAAATAATGGGAAGAAAATGTTGCGTTCCTAGTTTCAAATCTAAGTCTTCAAATTCCCAACTTATAATGAAAAGAAGAAATTTTAGCTACGAAAATTACATTGTGATAATTTTATTCATATTTCAACAGCAGTGGTCTGCATTAAACGTATCAAAATACGTTTTATAATTCGTGAAGATAAAATTAATATGATGGTACTGAACTTGTTGTGCGGAGAAACAAATTAACCTTAACAACGAATGTGTATTCTACTGTAATGAAAATATTCCGGCATATTTGAATTAACGTGTACTTCCAAAACGAAAAGAGATAAATGATCTTTGGAAAAAAACTAAAATAAGCAGATGATAAACAGTTTAAAAAAAGGTGCAACGATGACAACAGACTTTTCGAAGATTTTTAAATATACGGTAATAAATTGAATAAAATCTGGCTGCACTTAGAAGTGAGTGTGCTTTGTTTATAAAATTAAAAGTAACTGATTTCCCCAAATTACTAGTCCCATTTAAAATTTTAGCTAACTTGAGTACAAATAATATTATGAAAATAAATCTGTTGATAAGTTTCTTTGAGTGGTTCTTATGTTCTGGACACAAGTACAATAAAAGAGACAATTTTTGAAAATATTGTTAATAACTTATCATGTTAAGATTAAACAGAAAGCAAATACAGGCGATTTAGGGAAAATGGCTTACGGCGAAAGAAAGTGTAATATAATGGTATCTATGACAACGTCCATTTTAACTGTAACCGCTCGTGCCTGTTTTCTAACTGTCTTCCATTCTTGCTTGTGTGTAACTTGTCCTCATTAAACGTATATATGTTAACAAATGTAAATGCGTATTAATTTCAACATATAACGTTACATGGTGTCAGAAGTTGTGTCAAAAAGTAATATTTACTTTAAATTTCGTTAACGACAGTCTGAATTAAATACAAATGGGTGAAAACGGAATACGTCCTCCAAAACCATTACTTATGGCGGATTCCAAAGACCAATGGGAAGATTGGATCCAAAGTTTTGATTGGTATGCCGCTGCTGTTCAGCTTGACAAGAAAGATAAAAAAGTTCAAGTCGCAACATTTATGGCGATTATTGGTACAGAAGCACAACAAATTTATAAAACCTTTAGTTTAAGCACCGATCAACAACAAGATTTGGAGATTATTAGAGGTAAGTTCACAGAATATTTCACTCCTAAAGTTAATTATACCTTTAAACGTTACAAATTAAACCAAATTAAACAAAAGCAGGATGAAGCTTTTAAAGATTTTTTAACAAGGCTTAAAATACAAGCTTCTAGATGTAAGCTAGGGATTATGGAGGAGGAATTAATCCGCGATAGAATTGTTGTCGGAATTGAAAATAATGACGTTCGGGAAAAGCTTTTAAGCGATGCTGAGTTAAGCTTAGATAAAACTGTGCAGATTTGTCTTGCTTCTGAAAGTGCTGCACAGCAATTGAAAAATATTTCTGATGATAATAAATCACAACCCATAATTTCTACAATATCGAAAAAATTCACCCAGTCGCATAAAAATGTTTCTTCGAAAGATAAGCCTAATTCTAATACCAAATTCTCTAAAATGATAAACGATTGTCGAAATTGTGGTAGTACGCATAAAATTAATGAATGCCCCGCTTTTGGAAAGAAATGTAAGATTTGCCAGAAACAAAATCATTTTGCGAAGAAATGTAGGTCAAAAAATCAGAAAAAATACAGAGTGCAAGATATTGAAAATGTTGATACGATTACGGAAAATGATAATGTTCTGATAGCAAGTATCGACGCTAATAAATCAGATTGGTGCGAGACCGTTATAATTAACAACAAAGCTATTCCAATGAAACTTGATACTGTTGCTCAGTGCAATGTTATACCATTTCGCTTAGCAAAAGAATTACGTTTAATAATAAAACCTACAAATGTCTGTAAACTCCTCTCATATTCTGGTCATGCTATTGAGGTGGCAGGAGAATCTATTGTTCACTGTCAAATTAAAGATAAGCATATACAGCTTAAATTAATAATTGCACATGGAGGAATTAGTCCAATCCTAGGTCGATTAACCTGCATGGAGGCCGGATTAATTCAAAGAATTGAAGTAGCTAATTTGCTGCAGGATGAATTTCAAAATCTATTTCAAGGAATGGGGTGTATAAAAAACTTCGAGTACACAGCCGATTTTGCAGAAGAATTCACTCAAAAAGAGATCAAACCACCAAGAAGAGTTCCGTTTAAGATTAAATATATCGTCAAACAGGAGCTAGATAGAATGGTTAAGGATGGGATTATCAAGAAAACAGATGAAGCTACACCAATTTCTAACCATATGGTTATTGTGAAACAAAACGCCAAAATAAGAATTTGCATTGATCCTTCTGATTTGAACAAAATACTCTTGCGAAGACAATTTCCGCTAAAAACTTTAGAAGAAGTCGTAGCTAATGTAGATGGATCAAAGTATTTCACGAAGTTAGATTTGAAAAAGGGTTTTTGGCAGCTGAAAGTTTCGCCTCATACTCAGCCATTCTTAACATTTAGTACTCCATGGGGAAGATATTCCTTCCTTCGAGTTCCATTCTGTATAAAAACAGCTCCAGAAATTTTTCAGAATGTAATAGCGAAAATTCTACAAGGCATTCCAGGTGTTGAAGATTCAATGGACGATATATTGATTTATGCGCCTGACATTAATGCTCTTCTATCAAATACTCGATTAGTACTACAAGCATTAAGAGATGCTGGAGCAAAACTAAATAAAGACAAATGTGAATTTGAAGTTCAGAAAGTTAAATACTTATGACATATCCTCTCTGGTGATGGTATCATGATCGACCCTGAGAAAGTTGAAACCATAGATAGAATTAAAGCACCAACTAGCAAAAAAGAGTTACAAAGATTACTTGGCATGATTCAGTATCTACATAAGTTCATACCTAATCTCTCAGACAAAACACATAATATGAGATTGTTATTGAAGAAAAACAAAGAGTGGAATTGGAATAAAGAATTAGATAGAGAATTAGCTGGAATCAAGAAATTATTGAAGGAAGCTCCGTCAGTTAAATACTATAATCCCAACAAAAGTACTACTATTTCAGTGGATGCTAGTTCCTTCGCATTAGGTGCGGTACTGCTCCAAGAGGGCAGGTCGATAGCATTCTCATCCACAGCGATGAATGACGCCCAAAGATCTTATCCTCAGATAGAAAAAGAAGCCCTGGCAATGAAATTCGGATGCCAAAAATTTCATCAATATATATATGGAAATGAAGTAACCATTGAGACGGATCACAAACCTTTAGAATCTATTTTTAAGAAACAAATAGATCGAATTCCACCACGACTCCGTAAAATCTTCTTAGAGGTTAAGCAGTAGGCTCCAAGAGTTTGTTATAAGAGAGGTAAGGAAATGTATATAGCTGACTTGCTGAGCAGAGACTGTCATAATGAAGATTTGTTACAGGAGAGTAACTACCAAATTCTATTTTCAATTCCAACCACAGACGTAGGGTTTAAAATTTTACAAGATCTCACAAATACGGATCCAGATCTAATACAACTGAAACATTTCATTTCTACTGGTTGGCCCAAAAACAAAGATGTAGTTCCAGATTCGTGTAAGAAGTACTTACCATTCTTGGATGAACTATCGATTCAAAAAGATTTAATCTTAAAGGGATTAACAATAATTATACCCGAAAGATACAGACGACGTTCATTGGAGAATCTTCATAAAGGTCATTTAGGCATTACAAGTTGTCTTAGAAGAGCCCGTGAGTGTATGTTTTGGCCAGGAATGTCTGGAGAGATAATTTCCATGGTCGAAAATTGTGTAGTTTGTCAGAAAACTCAGAAGACTCTTCCGAAAGAACCATTAATTTCTAAGGAGATCCCTAAACTACCATGGGAAATTCTTGCATCTGATGTATTTACCTATCAAGATGTTGATTATCTACTTATTACAGATAGTTATTCTGGTTTCATTGATTTCAAACCGTTAAAAGATTTATCTAGTAAGTCTACAATACAAATCCTCAATGACTGGTTTAGTGTCCATGGAATTCCTAGAATTTTAGAAACTGACAATGCGAAAAATTATGATTCTTCTGAATTTAAGGAATTTGCTCAAGAATGGATGTTTACCCGTCAAACTTCAAGTCCCCTATATCCAAAAGGCAATGGTCTAGCAGAGAGAGCTGTCCAAACAGCAAAGAATTTGCTAAGAAAACGTAAGATATCAGGCCAAGATATACAATTAGCATTACTGAATTTTAGAAATACACCAAGAGAAAACTTAGGATCACCAGCTCAACGTCTCTTCAGTAGACGCATGCGAACCACAGTTCCGATTGCTGAAGAATTGCTAAAGCCAAAAGTTATGATCCAAACTACAGAACATTTAACGAATGCTAGATTAAAGCAAAAATACTACCACGATCTTCATACAAAACCATCATTCAGTGCTCCATTACAACCAAACCAAAATGTGATGCTGAAACAAGCACCAAGGAATTGGATACCAGCAACAATAACATCTCAAGCTGCTCCTAGATCATACAATGTGTTAACTCCTAAAGGTGAATATAGGAGGAACACTATCCAAATCAGGCCAACTAAGTTGAAGTTCGAAATTGAAAGGAAAAGGAAGTTACCGTTAGAAATTGACCATCAACCTTCCAATGCTGATAACAATTCCAACGTGTCTCCAAAGAAAGATCTAAGTGTGTCTGCCCACAGCGTAACTGCCGACAAACCCTATGTTACCAGGTCTGGAAGAGTTGTAAAACCAATAAAAAGACTTGATCTGTAATACAATTTAAATAGAACTTAAATAACATTTTGAAAGGGGAGATGTAATATGATGGTATCTATGACAACGTCCATTTTAACTGTAACCGCTCGTGCCTGTTTTCTAACTGTCTTCCATTCTTGCTTGTGTGTAACTTGTCCTCATTAAACGTATATATGTTAACAAATGTAAATGCGTATTAATTTCAACATATAACGTTACAGAAAGAATGGCAACATATTTTCTGGCAACCTATTTGCTGTTTTATATAAATAAGCATTTTTTTTCAATATTTATACAATTTATTTAATATAAAGAAGCCATTTATCTGTTTTCATATACAGATAGAACAGAATTGTATATATAAATAAACATAAAAGTTCATTAGGTTTGTTTTGATAGCTGTGTATGCAATTTGGAAACATATCTAACTTTCTGAAGTCCGAATTGCGCCAAGCTTTAAAAAAAGCGGCAAGTTCTCTATAGTTGAAAAATATCGATTTCTCTATTTAATTTGACATTTATTGTGTTTATTATTCGATATTTATTGTAAAATAATGTTTTTAGGAAAAGGTAAGTCAATGTGTTCAATCTGATCTATTAATCTTAGCAATTTTTTTAATTTAAAACTTTTAATTTCCTTTTATAAAACAAGTTTATTAATCCCCTTTTATTTCACGATTATGAAATTTAGTATTATTATTTATATAATGACAAATTTTAAGACAGGAAATTCAAAACATCTCTCTTTATTAAATCTTTCTGCTGGGATACATTGACCAAACTGGATCACTCTTGTGACGTCACTAATACTTGTAGCAGGCCCGGTTGAGAAAACACACAGTGTGATCTCGGAGGCCCCGGCCAAATACGCAAATTTGTCATGAAAATCTAGTCCAGGATCCTGATCACAGTTTTGAAATTGGTCCTATAGTAAATTTGATCCTCTTTTCAATAAAGTTTATGCGAAATTTGTACAGCGATTTTTGATTTTTTGGCGATTTTTTTCCATCGACAACAAGTAATTTTGCCCAGAACGCTTGATTGGTTCGGTGGTTGCTTCTATTTCAGCCTCAGATACACTCACAATCGCCGTTTTTTTTTACTCTTTTTAGCTTGGAGAAAGTTGATAATTCTTTACAGATAAAAAAATCTTAATTTTAAAAAGGAAGGGCGGATTATTATATTATTAATAACTCGATTTTTTTTATTAGATTTTTTCTTTTAGTTTCATTTTTTAACATTTTTTTTTAAATTTTTTGCAGCTTTTTTTGTTTCAAATGACGTCACAAATCGCCCACTACAAGTCAAACATCATTGGAGGGCAGTTGTGATTGGTAGCTGGAAGTCAACCGGACAATTGTGATTGGCAGATGAAAAGGTCGTCAGCTGATTGCAATTCGAACAGCGAGTTGCGAATTTTTGCCATTTGTTTTATGCGATTTTTAGAGTTTTTTCATGTATACGTCATTTATGTAATTGATTTTAGGAACTAACAAAAATAACTTACTGTTTTTGTACGTAAAAAAAAAAAAAGTCATTTTGTTTTTGTTTCAAAAGTTAATAATTCCTAATTTTTTAACGCTGTTGATTTAATTCTGTGTGTGGGAGAGGTGAATGTTCGATTGTAGTTTAAATATCGCGTTAATACTCTGATCGAAACTCCCTCCTTCCCCCCCACCCAGTCTCCAAAATTAGAACTATTTCATTATTAGTCCGATTCTAACGAAACCTTTTCTCAGTTCCCCAGGTACTAGATAAACTTCGGTATCATTTTTTCAGCCCTTGGTTACCACTATTTCTGAACTAGCCGCCACTGGCGACCAGTTTGGTCTCCCTTAAATGTATGTTAAACATTGCAACACGTTACATTTATTCATAATTTTCCCTTAATCCTTCGCCAAATCGGAAGATTCTAATAGACAAATCATGAATTTTTCCGATCATGGTAGCATTTCGCATTTTTTTTAGATGTCACATACGTACGTTGGCGCGATTTTCCCCCCGCCAATTTGGCGAAAACTTTGTTATGGAAATTGTTGTTTATTTACTTTTATTTTTTTTTTTAGTTCTATAAAATATTTTTGATATGTATATCAATATTTATTTACACCAAAATATCATTTATTTATTTTTATTTCCTTTTTTAATTATGAGTATTTTTGTTAGCCGGGAGCAGATGATAAATTGCCAAATATTGTTCCCATCACCATCATTCATACTACATTAATTTAATTTTAAATTATAAACCTGTCACTCATTTCATTTAAAATACTTAACTTTAATCTAAAATCTGGAGGCACGGCAGTGCCTCCGCCAAGTCGAGAGAGGACAGCCGTAAGCATACTTTTCTGGAAGCAACTCAGGGCACTTTTGACCCCCCCATATCTCCGCGCTGGAGTATCCCAAAAATTTTAAACTTCAATTATAGAGAGTATTTGGCCCACAGGACCTAAATTTAAAATTACAACTTTCTGTCTTTTCTAGTTCAGGCGATATATGAACTCAAACATTCGATTTTTTGTCACTTCTTACTCACTCGTTCACGCGTCATCAAAAAGATTGGGTAGATCCCGTAGCCCCAGAAACTTGACATTTGGAAAAAAGGTAGTGTTTAGGATACAAAGAAAGGAAAAATTATAAAATCCAGAAAATTCGAAAAAAAAACATTCGAAAATTCAACAAATTCCTTCAAAATTGAAAATTGAAAATAATACGATCTTGTAGTCTTGGAAACTTAAGATTTGGTGTGAAGGTAGTGTTTAACATCCAGAAAAAGAAAACATCAAAAACACCAAAAAAATCGAAAGCAAAATTGAAAAAATCGAAGAAATTGAAAAAAACCGAAAATTTGAAGACAATCCGATTTTGTTGCGCTAGAAAATTCAAATTAGGAATAAAGGTAGTATTTAGGATACAGAAAAAGGAAAATTAAAAAAATCCAGAAAATTCGAAAAAAAAATAAAAAAATTCGAAAAAAATTGAAAAAATGAAAATAATTTGATACGATAACGCTCGTATTTATAAATTAATTTGGATGAAACTAATTGTGTGTATTAAGCTCACCAATGCCTCGACCGAGTTCGTTGGCCAGCTTGGTCCGCCATCTTGTTTCAAGATGGTGGCCACGGAAAATTTTAAAACTAAAATAAATATACAAAACAGTTAAAAAATCAAGTTTATTTTTTAATTAGGTGTTAGGACTTGATACAAGGATTCCAGAGCATTTTTTGTTTTACCTCTATCTTAAAAATTGGCTGAGATAGAGCAGTTTGAAATTCTAGGGTGGCTGACATTTTGAAACAAAACAGCACATTACAAAAAACCAACGATAAATTTATGGTCAATAACGGTCAAGCAGGTGCAATCCCGAATGAATACTCCGTGTTATTATAACTGTAACTTTGACTTCGAAATTTTGATACGTTGCATTTTCTATTTGTTGATATTTTTGAACTATGATTTACGCTAAGTGAAATGTTGTTGTTGAAGAGGGATTTTCCATGTAAATCCGAAACGTCCAATTTTAATATGTTTTTAATGTTTTATGAAAGTGTATTGTAATGTCTGTAATTTTAATGATTTTAATATAAATTTATAAGTTTTAGTGAACGCGATTTCTCGCAAATTATTTTCTTTCATTGTTGTAATCATTTTCCCAATCATACGCATAGAACTATATATTCATATCCATTAGCGCCAAATTATCGCCAAACTTGGCGACAATTGGCGAAATCTCGCCAAATTTGGCGATAAAAATAAGTCTTCATAAATGAAGCCAACTTGGCTATAGCTCAATAATTTGGCGAATTTCTTATTCAAATTCAGTGTAAACGAATCTTTTGTAAACGGTTTCTTTGCATTTTAACTTGCTGTTTTCGAGTAACATTAGCTAAAATTTTAAAACGAAGATATAGGAAAGCTACCTTTTCCTGCCGGTACAGGCCGGAGGACTTTTTTATGAGTTGTCGGATGCAATCTATGTTTTGCATTAAATAAAGTAAAACATTGAAAAACAAATCCCACAGGATGGGGATAGTTTGTTTTAGATAGATTTTAAGATAATTGTCCTATTAGCTAGTACACCTTCCATTATTGTTTTGTGTTATTTTCCCCGGATTATGCTTTTCTTTTCTTTTGTTTACGAATTTTGTAATAGAAAAGTTCCGCTATAGACCTTTTTTTTTATAGACAGGTTCATTTTCTTTCACAGGCTTTACTCTATTTAATTTATATATGAAATATTTGTTGTTAAAAGATGTTGGTCGCACAAAAATTTTCACATCTCTCCCTCCCTCCCGACATTACTGGTTGGTTATGGCTTGATAGTCCTTTCTAAATAAAATCATGGTGATTCTAAGATTCTCTTGATTTATCTCTAAATTGAACATAAATGATCCTAAGAAAACGGATCAATGAATTACTATATTGGCATGAGGAAATTTAGTTGCAGAAAAATGGAGCATATAGCTAACATTAAGTCTAATAGGAAAACCACAGCCTTGGCAAGATCTGGAGGCACGGCAGTGCCTCCGCCAAGTCGAGAGAGGACAGCCGTAAGCATACTTTTCTGGAAGCAACTCAGTGCACTTTTGACCCCCCCCCCCCCCCCCCATCTCCGCGCTGGAGTATCCCAAAAATTTGAAACTTTGTTTTTCTAGAGTATTTGGCACACAGAACCAAAATTTAAAATTACAACTTTCTGTCTTTTCTAGTTCAGACGATATATGAACTTAAACATTCGATTTTTTGTCACTCACTCACTCACTCGTTCACGCGTCATCAAAAAGATTAGGTTGATCCCGTAGCCCTAGAAACTTGACATTTGGAAAAAAGGTAGTGTTTAGGATACAAAGAAAGGAAAAATTATAAAATCCGGAAAATTCGAAAAAAAAAAAAACATTCGAAAATTCAACATTTCCATCAAAATTGAAAATTGAAAATAATACGATCTTGTAGTCTTAGAAACTTAAGATTTGGTGTGAAGGTAGTGTTTAGTATCCAGAAAAAGAAAACATCAAAAACACCAAAAAAATCGAAAGCAAAATTAAAAAAATCTAAAAATTTCAAATAATCCGATTTTGTTGCGCTAGAAACTTGGAATTCGGAATAAAGGTAGTATTTAGGATGCAAAATAAGGAAAAATTAAAAAATCCAGAAAATTCGAAAAAAAAATTCAAAAATTCGAAAAATTCGTAAAAAATTGAAAAAATTAAAATAATTTGATTTTTTAGCCTTAGAAACTTAAAATTCGCAGTAAACATACTGTTTAGGATTCAGAATAAGTTAAAATAAAAAACGCAATAAAATTCGAAAATAAAATCCAAAAGTCGGAAAAATAAAAAAATAAGGAAAATTTGAAAATAATTCGATTTCATAGCGCTAGAAACTTGAAATTTGGAATAAAGGTAATATTTAAGATACTAAATAAGGAAAAATTAAAAATATTCATAATTCATAAAATACCCATAAATTAGTGCAGACGATATATGAACTCAAAGTTTCGATTTTTTGTCACTCACTCACTCTTGCGTCATCAAAAAGTTTGGGTAGATCCCGCAGCCACAGAAACATAAAATTTGGAATAAAGCTAGTGTTTCGGATACAAAGAAAGGAAAAATTATAAAATCCGGAAAATTAAAAAAAAAACATTCGAAAATTCAAAAAAATCGAACAAAATTGAAAATTGAAAATAACACGATCTTGTAGTCTTAAAAACTTAAAATTAGGTGTGAAGTAGTGTTTAGAATTCAGAAAAAGAAAACATCAAAACACAAAAAAAAAAAAAAAAAATTAAAAATAAAATCGAAAAATCGAAAAAAATGGAAAAATTTCAAATAATCAAATTTTGTTGCGCTAGAAACTTGGAATTCGGAATAAAGGTAGTATTTAGGATGCAAAATAAGAAAAAATTAAAAAATCCAGAAAATTCGAAAAAAAAATCAAAAATTCGAAAAATTGGAAAAAAATTGAAAAAAATTAAAATAATTTGATCTTTTGGCCTTAGAAATTTAAAATTCGCAGTAAAGATAGTGTTTAGGATTCAGAATAAGTTAAAATAAAAACTCAATAAAATTCGAAAATAAAATCAAGAAATCGAAAAATAAGGAAATTTTGAAAATAATTCGATTTCAAAGCGCTAGAAACTTGAAATTTGTAATAAAGGATACAAAATAAGAAAAAATTAAAAAATCCAGAAGATTATAAAAAAAATTCGAAAATATCAAAAATTGAAAATAATTTTATCTTGTAGTCTTAGAAACTTAAAACTTGGTGTAAAAGTAGTATTTACTATTCAATAAAAGGAACAATTAAAATATTCGTTAAATTCGAAAATAAAATCGAAAAATCAAAATATCTTTAAGAAATCGAAAATTCGAAAACAATTTGATTTTGTACTGCTAGAAACATTAGTTTTAAGATAATTGTCCTATTAGCTAGTACAACGCCCCTAATTGTTTTATGTTATTTCCCCCGGATTATGGTTTTCTTTTCTTTCGTTTACGAATTTCGTTATAGAGAAGTTCCGCTATAGACTGGCTACGATATAGGCGATTTCTTTATAGACAGGTTTGTTTTCTTTCACAGGTTGTACTCTATGTACTTCACATATGAAATATGGATTGTTAAATGTTGTCATCCCCACAAAAATTTTCACAGCTCCCCCTACCCTCCCGACATTACTAGCTGGTTATGGCTTGATAGTCGTTTCTAAATAAAATCATGGTAACTCTAAGATTCACTTGATGTATCTCTAAATTGAACCTAAATGATCCTAAGAAGACGGATCAAATAATTACTATATTGGCATGACAATCAGGTAACTTAGAATTAAAATCGAAAAATCAATAAATTTATAAAAAGTCGAAAATTCGAAAATAATTCGATTTTTTAGTCCTAGAAGCTTGACATTTGGCAGAAAGGCAGGGTTTAGTACACAAAGTAAGGAAAAATTAAAAAAACCGGTAATAATAAAAAATGACTAAAAAAACGAAAAAAACATCGAATAAAGGAATATAATTTGATTTATTGGAAATTTCCGGAAATTTTAATTTTGGCTTTCTTTTCACACTAAAAAGTTCTTTTATGTTAAATATCAAGTATCTAGGGCTGCGAGTAATATCTCAGATGGATAGCACCTATCTTGGAAGCAATTGAGAGTACTTTTGACACCCCCCCTCCCATAACTTAGTGCTTGCCTAGGAACCTGAAATCTCTTTTTATCTACAGTACTTTGCAAACGAAACTAAAGCTTCAAATTTTTGATACCTGTAAATAATAGGGACAGAGTGTGGGCTTAGCGAAAATCAGTGGATGATCTCAAGAAAAGGAGAAAATCAAGAAAAGGAGGATTACTTACAAAAAGAAGTGAAATCTCATCAAAAAGTCACCTGTAAAAAATGCAGCCAAGTCTCGTAACTCATTAACCGTAAAAAGTACTGAGATCGTATAAAGCCAAGTTTAACTATCTTATTAACTCTGAAATTTTAATTCGCAAATCACTCCTAGTCTCTACATCTTTAGTTAATTATTATTTTGTGACTTGGCAATTACGCAGCACAGGGAAGTTATTACACCTTACTATGTTATGGTATGGGATGGGATAATTTAATTGAGGCAAATTATATACGCACAGGGAAGTTATTACACTTTAATATGTTATAGTATTATTTGATTAAGACTAACTATATACATCACATTCTCGTGCTACGTAATTGCCAAGTCACAAAATAATAATTAACTAAAGATGTAGAGACTAGGATTGATTTGTGAATGAAAATTTCAGAGTTAATAAGATAGTTAAACTTGGCTTTATACGATCTCAGTACTTTTTACGGTTAATGAGTTACGAGACTTGGCTGCATTTTTTACAGGTGACTTTTTGATGAGATGCTTATATTACATAAATTTAAAATACTCACACTTTTCATTTAAATAGAAAATAAATAAATAAGAAATAATATCATAAATCAAAACATTTGATTTCAAAATCAAAGTATCGTTTCTAATTTGTACACGCGATAAATAAAAGCTGTATTAGCGATTTTAAAAATGCTAAAAATCTGATTCATTAAATATTATTACATGAGTTCAGTTTAAGTCAAGAAAAGGTCCCGAAGGAAGTTGAGTTGTATTATAGCACATAATTGTGGTAAACTTTGATTGTCTCACAGGTGCGAATTATATTTTTGACGCGAGGCAGCGGTTCAAAAATTCATTCGCGGAGAACTCGTTTTGCGAATGATTACCTCCATGATTTAATATTTTAAATGTTTACGACGAATCAATCTTTTTTTTTTGTTTACTTTCATGAATAGAAAATTTTAACTGCGAACCTAATTTCGACTGAAGTTATTGCAGAATATATACATAATTGAACGTAAGTCATCTCTCAAATATTAATTTATTTTGAACGATCTTTCTTAAAATGTAACTTTTATGCAGTTTTATTCGAAAAAATAATTTTGAATAAAAATGGCCGCCTGGCATATTAAAAAGTGAAACGGCCATCCCGGAACTGTTGATGACAGTCACATGACTTACGCTTTTATTTTAGAAGATATTAATGACTTGCGAGTGGTATTTTCTAGGGTTCTATGGGCCCAGTTTCAATGAGAATTAGTTCATTCAACTTAACACGAACTAATTAAGATATAGAATGGAACTAAAAGATTTTGCAGCGCCTGCTATACGGTGTCGTAGGCAGAAGGGACATGCGCCAAAGTTACAATCGGAAAGAGTTTTATTTAGAACTGAGTGCACCCCTTAGCGGTGGCAAGTGAAACTAAACAATTTTGCATTTAAAATTTGTCCGATTCAATCAAAAAGCCCGATTTCAATGACAATTGATTCATTCAACTTAACATGAAATAATTAAGATATAGATAACTAATTAAGACATAGATTTCGCGCCCCCTGGTGGTGGAAAGTGGAACTAAAACATTTTCTGCGCGTGCACATAACGCGTTTTATACGTTGTCATAAGCAGCGGGGACACGTGCCGGAGTTTCGTTCGGAAAGAGGTTTGTTTAGAACAAAGTGCACCCCCTGGCTATATATTTAATCTTGATGCGATTCAAACGAAATCTTTTCTGACATTCTTCCGAGGTCTCCCAGGTACTAAATGAACTTCGGTATAATTTTTTCTGCCCTTGGTAACCACCATTTATGAATATTATATTAATATCCAGGGGTGTTGATTTATTTTCTCGGGTTCTATGGGTCCAATTTCAACAGGAATCGGTTCATTCAACTTAACATAAACTAATTAAGATATAGCTAATTATTTCAGACTCAGATTTGGTACTCTCTGGCGGTGGAAAGTGGAACTAACAGATTTTTCGCGCGTGCAATGCATGCCTTCTATACGGTGCCGTAAGCAGCATGAACGAGTGCCAGAGTTTCGTTCGGAAATAGGTTTATTTAGAACAGAATGCTCCACTCGGTGGTGGAAACTGGAACTAAAAGATTTTGCAGCGCACGCCTAGCTTGCCTGCTATACACGGTATCGTAGGCAGCGGGGATACGTGTCGGATAATTTGTTTAGACCAAAATGCCTCCCCTGGTGGTGTAACTAAAAGATTGTCCTGCGCGTGCATCAAAAATGGTTATTTGTATTGAAACCGCAAAAGAAAGTTACCGATTTGATAGTCCCAGACAACGAAAAAGTTTCTTTTTCACTCATCCTCGAGTATTAAGAAAAGTATTGAAATATTTGAATCGGAACTCACAGTTTATTTTTCTGATTCCGAAAATGCGAATTTTGTAAAAATCAAACGGTAACTTTTTAAAAAATTTTGACCAAAAACTGACCCGTTTTGAATCAAATGATCCAGACATTTGAGGAGGCGGTATTAAATTTATTTTCCGCTTTGGGTCCATCTCTCTATTTAATTTCTGAAAGACAAAGAGTTACCAGTGGAAGGGTTTCGTGCAGCGATTTTTAAGAGTGATTTCGCATTTCGTATTATGTTTTGGCGGGACCGGGCAGCGCCGGGCGGATCTGCTAGTCTATAATAAATCTTTTAAAACTCAACTAAATAACATTCAAAATGACTAAAGCTAATATATTTCTACCTTAGTTCTTAATAAAGATAGAAGTATTGGCAGAAATAAAGTTACCACCAGTTAAAATAATTTTACACCTACACTTGACTCATACATGGATAAAACAAGAAAGGTTAAAACAGTCATTTCTTAAAATCAGGTAGCTACCAAATGGTTAAATCTATCTCAGTATCAAGGAAAAATGTAATTTATAACTTTAAAATATTTTGAATTCGAAAAATAGAAAATTAAGATGTTTTGCATGTATACGACTAAATAATAATTTTTTTTTTTATTCACGTTCAATAAATAGCGAGTTATAATTTTTGGCGCACTTCTAACTAATTTAATTGCTTCATAGGAAAATGACGTCAAAGGTCTTTTCTGATTTTATTTTCTGCAGGTGTACGAAGTCTTTGTTGTTACCGTGAGAACATAAAAATCACAATCAATTCAATTATTTTTGAAGTGGTCAGCCGTAATTGTTTATGAGAGTAACATGATTTGCGCTTTTATTACATAGCATAACAGAAACTCCGTAACGTAAATTGACAACCTTTATGTTTATTTAAATTATTTTTCAATTTTGAATTCACTATAGGAGAAAAAGTTTCTCTTAAACCCAATAAGAAAATACAGGGTGTTTCAGAAAGGACTCCCCAACTTTGAAATGACATAACTGCGAAACAGTGAGAGACAGAAAGATGAAACAAGTGGAATGTTGGACAGACAGGTCTGGAATTCGGTTTGCAGAAATAGTTCCGCGATTGGACATCAGAGGGCGCTGCAGTCACAGAGCAGTGCGATTGGTCAAGCTGTTCCAACGTTTGAGGATTCTTAGAGTAGTCCCACAAGAAGAAGTCACATGGATTGAGATACAGGGAATATACAGACCAATGCCTGTCATTCGAGAATAACTGAGAGAAACGACTCGGTCACTGAAGTATTCCTCAAAGAACTCAAACACTGCAGTAGTACGGTGTGGTCGGGCTCCATCCTGCATAAACCATGAATTCTCTGGTGCATCCTTTAGAACTTGAAATGTGGCAACAAAATTACTGTAAAATTTCAATATATCGGAATGAGTTAATCGTTTCCCTCGTGAAAGAGGGTCCGATAATCTCTTTTACTGTACAGTCCAGCCCAAACTGTAATTTTTGCGGAGGGTACGACACACAAACGGGCTTTTCAGTGTCCCATATTAACCAGTTTTGTTTATTCACATATCCCTCTAAATGAAAATGGGCCTCATCGGTGAACCATGCGCAGCCGACATGAATTTTACTCTCATTAATCATCTGGAGTAACTCATTTGAGAAGTCTTCTCTTTGTCGCACAGCTGTATCTGTGATCGTTTGATGACACTGTATTTTATAGGGAAACAGCTTCAGGCCTTTTCGTATTATTCAGTACGCAGTGGTGTTGAGAATCCCGCTTCAGCAGCGGCTCGTCTGACGGATTTCCGAGGAGTACGTTTAACAATTTCTTCGACTGCTTGCACATTTTGAGGTGTCATGACTGATCGGCTGCATCCCACATTTCGGCTAAATCATCGGCTACACTTCCTGTCCGTTCAAACTTGTTGAATAAATTACGAATTGTTTTCTGGTCTGGACCCTTTTTAACATTAATATTTTTTTGAAAGCTTCGCTTTGTCATCGTCGAACTTCGACCTAATCGATGGTATTGTAGTACAATAAAAAGACGTTGATCCAAGGAATACGACATGATGTTCTTCAATTTCCGTATAATAAGTAATTCTATACAACTCCCTTACACGTGTCAGCAATGAAACAGACTCACGAATGAACTTTCTGTACTTTTGAGTACTATTTAAAGATACATGTGCTTGTGTTGCCACCTATTAGCTAATATTGGGACTATTTCTGCAAACCAGAGTATAACAAATTCCAGACGTATCTGTCTAATATAGCACTTGTTTCACCTCTCTGTCTCTCAATGTTTCGCAGTTATGCCATTTCAAAATTGGGGAGTCCTTTCTGAAACACCCTGTAGTTTTAAATATGACGATTTAAAGACATTGTTTTAAATATAACGCACTTTCCTCTATTTAATGCTTTTCGCACGTAATAATTAAATTATTTTAAATTTCTCTTCCTCTTTTAATATTCGCCTGTAAAATGGTTGGGAATATTATTATTTCGACATTTTAATTATCATGTAATTTTTCTTATTAAGTGCTTTTCACGCGTAATAGTTTTATTATTTTAAAGTTTTCTTTAATTTTTAATATTCAGGTATAAATATATATTTCAATTGTAAAATGTTTGGCAACGTTATTATTTTCTCTTTTTAGGGTTTCGTTCATCTTACGAAACCCTATTACTCCCGCTCCGTTGTCTGTCCGTCACAGAGCCGTTCTCAGAAACTATATAACTTACAGGCATGAAAATTTATGTACTTATAGCTAAATACCTATACTATGAAGCTCAAAATATTAAAATGTGAAAAAAATCGTATTATTATAATATAGAGAGATAAAAAACCAAAATTCTAACAGCCTTTTCCTATTTAATTTAAACATTTTTCGTTATAGCAGTTGCCCAACAATTAAAAACCAACAATAAAATTCTTTACAATAATTAATTTTCTACTGAAAGATTTCCTCGTGAAAAATGAAAATGAAATAAAAAGTTTCAGCCATTGGAAAAAAGATTAATATGACCTCATTTTGGTAATAAAACGGAAATTTTCAAACATTTCTCAATGATACAAGGAGTATGAGTAAGTGTATGTACCGAAAGCAGATTAATATCACATCATTAGAGAATTAAAAAGAAAATTAATCTGACGTCATATTAGAAGTTTAACATATTTTTCAAATGTTTGAGAATAATACAAACCGAGTATCAACATGAGTAATAGCGAATAGTAAATGTATGAGTTTGAGGAACGAATTGAATCATGATAAAAACCCGATTATGGAAATATGCGCATATTTTAACATTTTGAAGGTGTACAACATGTTTAATTTTGAAATTAATTTTCTTTTAAATATCGCATTTAGTCCATATGACAGATGTTTTTATGACAGAGTATAATAACGGGCTTTGCCCGCTATTGGGCCTGTTCAGATATTCGAAAAAACGGAGTTCGTTATAAAGAGAATTACATATGTTTTTAGTTATCGGGAGTGAAGTATTCCATAATTAATGCACTTATTTTTCTTTTAATGTTACGTGAACGACGTCACGCGTAACAGCTAGTAAAATATAAAATAACTAATCTTCCGTAATCTGTGGGCAAGGTTAGCTCCAAACATGGGCGTTTGTTAGCAACAATATAGTTTAAAATCAATGTAGATACTTTTAAAGAATTGTTACGAAAAGTCTCTCTTTCTAAAATACGCAATTTGGCAGTAGGACATGGATTACAGAGGATTACGCAATAGGTTTAAATATCTATATTATATAAACTATTTTTTTTTTAAAATATCGCATTTAGTCCACAGGACAGATATTATTATGATAGAGTATAATAGCAGGCTTCGCCCGCTACCGGGCCGGTTCAGATATTCGAAAAAACGAGAAAAATAGACCGGTAAATTTTTACTTTATAAAAACATGAGTTTTATTTTTTTTTCGGAAAATGAAATTTATTTGGATTCATTAAAGGAAAGATAAAGTGTTTTGAAAGGAATATTAAAGTGAAATTAAAAAATTACAAGTGGGTAATTAATGGGATTTTACAGTGAAATAAAAAATCACATGCTATTTGTATCCGATATTCAAAAACAAAGTTTTCGCCAAATTGGCGGGGAATAAATCGCGTTAACGTGGTGCGCACATGACATCTGTGCCATACATTAATGAAAAAGAAAGAAAAAAAAAGTAATGTTAAATTTTTATTTATATACAATATTTTTCTTAATTACTTCCCTCGGCTGATAAATAAATGTTTATGACGCCAGTTGAAACGGATCTGTTTTGCGTAACTATGCATAGCAACATTTATTTATTTCTGTATATTAATGAAACAATAATCAATAGTTATTGATTTCTTAATATTCTGTACTATTTGTTTATATTTCAGTCCATAAATGGCAGTACTGATTGACAAAAATTGTTTTCGAATAGAAGCTTTCAGTTTTCAGTCGTGACGTCATATCATTTAATCATATTTTTATGTTAGGTTTCTTCATATTAGCCGAGAAAGACCTCCGGTCGTAAAAAAATTCATTTGCCAGCGACAGTGGTGATTACCTTTTTTAGAATAGAGATATACGCTTTTATTTTAATTACTATGTGTCTCAGCCCTACGAGCTACGATTACCAACCCTCTTCGTACACCACAGGCCCTAAAAACACGCTAATTTGCATTAAAAAAATATTACGGACGATTGACTTATGATTAAATAACCAGTGGTGATATGCTGTAATCAGGTTGCCATTAATTTTCCTTTGACTGATGGATTTTTCTGTTCTTAAAACCGAACCAACTACTGTCTCGACAGCTAACAGCTGTTTTTGTGATTGATTAAATAAGATCAATTAAACATTTGCAAATCACATTGTATAAAAAGGCTAGGTAAACAATGTTTTTGCCCAAATTTTATATCGGCATGGCGTTATAAGTTCTTTTTTTTTTAAATAAAACATTTTAAATATATCGTTTTAAATATGACATAATTGTCACCAAAGTTGTCTTTCTCTTTTTAATATTCAGGTGTAAATACATTTTTTAATGGAAAGGAAATATTATTTGAGCTATTTTAAAATTTGTTAAAAATAGGTTATTTTTTTTTCGAAATATGAAATAACTCTCTCGTGTAAATATATTTTTAAACGGAAACGTGCTTGGAAATATTATTATCTGTACTTGTATGTCGCAGTTTTCCCCATTTAATTCTTTTCGCATGTAATATTTTAATTATTTTAAAGTTTTATTTATCTTTTAATACTCACGTGCACTGATAGCTTTCAATTGTGAAATTTTTGGAAATATCAAGACTCCCTTATCATATCATTCTATGATAAGAGGGCCTTGATTATTATTTGCTCTTTTTAAAGATTTATCATCATTATAAAAAATTACCTTTCCGAAATAAGAAACAAATCTTTATTGAAATATTGAAATTTATAACAAAAAATTGAAGAAAAAAACCTTTCAAGAAATTAGTTAAATCTAAAAAAATGTTGCACACTGTACACCGCAATCTTGTTAAAAATGTGCCTGCGAAAGAGGATTAAATTGTTATGCATAGTTTCTGATTCTAAATACGGTTGTAACGAAACTATTTTGGCCGACTTCAACATTAAAATAATTCTTCGATTTAAAAACTGTCTATTTCAGCGTGTTTATCGAACATATTTCTCAATAACACTATCAATTTTCATATTTTTATATGCAATAGTTTTCCTAATATAAGCCGTTAAAGACCTCCGGTCACAAAAATTTCATTTATGGCAGAGACGGCAGCGATAGTTATACTTTTATTTTAGAATAGAGATATAACTACAGCACCTGCAAAAATGACTATTTTGATTTAAAATAATTTCTGCTATACAAAAGAATAAACGTTTGAAATATTTTTACAATTGGAAGTACACCTTTAAAATAAACGGTTTTTTAAGAATCAGTTGTTGGCCAGCTATAAGAGGGGGATATCCTATATATACATAAGATACTTTATCTTTATTGTATGTAGTGTATGAATATAATATATATTCTCTATTGCAGCGGTTCCCAAACTATGCGTCGATCGTTCAGATCGTTAAAAATAAAAGTTAATTTTATGTGCTACAATAACATAATAAAAATACTACTATCTGATCCCCACTGGTGTTGCCCTGTACAGTCAAAAAAAAAGTACAAAACGTGAAAACTCTCTAAAAATCGCTGTACGAAACCCTTCCTCTGGCAATTATTTCGTCTGTCGGAAAGTAAATAGAGACGGACCACGATACGGAAGTAAATTCAATACGACTCCCTCAAATGACTGGGTCGGGTCATTTGATTCACGGAGGGTCGATTTTTGGTCAAAATTAAGAAAAGTTACCGTCCGATTTTCACAAAATTTGCATTTTCGGAATCAGAAAAATAAATTATGTACATACTGTGAGTTTCGAATCGACGCCTCCAATAATTTTCTTAATACAACAAATAATGAAGCCGGCTAAAGTTAGGTTTAGCAGGTACTTGTTGCCATCGGCGAAAGAGAAATAATCGCTTTTTCGCCGCCACGTAACTTAGCGTTATGTATATATATATATATATATATATATATAACTTTAATTAAATTACAATGATTAATAACTTTATTAAGAATAAGCAAGATTAATAACTTTATTAAAATACAATGTTGCATTTAACTTTGTGTAAGGAGAGGCTTGAGTCTAAAATTTAGAAAGTTTTAATCCGGACACAGACTGTGTCGTTAGTTCCAAAACAATATGATAAATTCCTTTGACTTTTAAACTGTACTTTTTTTTCTAATACTCTCATTAATTTTTTTTTCTAATTACTCGCGTTCCAACATAGTTGAAAAGTGTTTATGAATTCGATTTATCTGTCTACCGCCTGTCCGTGCTCTAATTCACGCAAATATAATCGGATTGCCATGCAAATGACATATATGTTATTGAGTTTACCTTGGCTTGTTCGGTGTTGAAAAGGAAGTGTATAGTTCATTTAGAGAAACACTCAAAAGAATTTCGTTGCATTACGGTCTGCGGGTAAAAATAGTTTGCGGTGAACTTTAGTAATGTTACGCTGTTTCAAACATATTGAAGTTGATGTACATCACTGAGGTGCACTACAAGAGGCTTACTAAGAGAATAGGGTGCGCTTAGAATTCATCGGTTATTTAGAGGGACGCACAAAAGATTTCGGTTACACCGCAAAAAAAAAAAAAAAATTGATGATTTTACAGTACAATACTGGCATCCCAGATGCCAGTATTATACCGTAAAGTTAAGAGTAATAAACAGTAAAATAAGCAGTAATACACTGCCACGCAGTATTATACCGTAAAGTTAACAGTATTAAACAGTAAATTAAGCAGTAATACACTGCCGCGCATGCGCGGCAGTGTATTACTGCTTATTTTGCTGTTTATTACTGTTAACTTTACGGTATAATACTGGCAGCTGGGATGCCAGTATTGTACTGTAAAATCATCATTTTTTTTTTTGCAGTGTACAGTACTGTCTATCAATAATAATTGGATAGTCATTTCTGGAAGTACGTTTTCAGTTGTGGTATGTGTTTTAAAATTTAACCCATTTTTTACATATTACTTAATGTAGATAAATTCTATACACCCTATACAGGGCAGCACAAATGATCTCAAGTACATCTTCGTTTGTTGGTGCAATTTGCCGTAGGGGAATTTTTAACTGTGCTATGCGTTTCCTGACTGAGGTAAATTTTAGAATAGCATATGGGTTGAAAAGTTCCAATTCGAATCTTTCGCGATTTCGTTAGTAGATGGCGCTTAGAAATTACAGCAAAATATGCTGTAAATTGTGCTTTTTCCTTTTCGTGAAATAATGACAGCGTTCATTGTATGTTTCACCGTTATTTTTTACAGTGTAGTACATAGAAATATATAGATCTTATACAGGGGCTGCGCAAAGGAATTCAGATACTTTTCTGACTATTGACGATAATTGTTGGAATCGGGTTTTCAATGTGTTATGCGTTTTTCAAATTGTTTACTTAGACATTCCCCCCCCCCCCCCCCCGGGATTGCACTTATACTCTAAAGCGAAAGCTGAGTTCTCGGGGTGGTCATCCCTCCCGCCCCCTCCTGTTTACGTAGTCATCATCTTTCACCATATTATACTGTGCAGTTTACTAGTTATTGTACTGTGAAGTTACAGTATTCTGAATGTGTTGGAAAGTGTTTCATAATCTATGCTTCACATATGATTTCTCTTTCTTGTTTTTGTAATTGCAAAGTAAGAGGTTTATTTTTCCTTAGGGCAGATAATACAACAAGCTTTGATCGCGAAAATATATGAAACTTCAAAGTGGGTCAAGTAAAAATAAAATTTGTAAAGTTAGTTTTTATTGTAAACCTATTCAATACATGTTTTATTTTACTGTTTTAGAAATAGAATTGGAATTAAGACACCATGGAGAAAATTATGAGCAGGTTGATGTGGACACACTTATAGGTATAAGTATTCACAACCCCTACACGATTGTAAATCCACTGAAACATGGCTTCATATTGCAAGTCGATCAAAAATATAATTTCCGTTTAAAAAAGGTAAATGTTGAATGCAGAACAGTAAACAGTGATTCTTTTCACAGCCAAACGTAAAAGACAAGCCACGGTAACTCCACCAATTTTAGCTACTTCTCAGCCTATCTTGATCACAGGGCAGTTTGACAATTGATGTAAAACCAACCTATTTTGATCACATGGCAGCGAAAAGGAGTGGAAGTATCGCGGCATGTCTCTTTCGTTTGCTGCAACCTTTTTTCATTTGATTTTATGTTAAATGTTGCAAGAGATTTAATAAAATGCTTTTTTCAGTAATATCGGGTGAGCGATAAATTCGTTAAAACTTAAAAAAAAATCATTAAAAAGGAACAAATGATGCTAAAAAATTGTTTGCACGAATGGTATTAACCCTTTCCGGCACAGACAAATTCTGTTCGTAAAATGCGAAATTACTGACTGGCATCGGAATTTACAAACGACTTTTCTCGAAAATAAGAACTCCTTATTTTAAGCTTTCATTGTATAAACAAAATTTTATTAAAATATTCTTGGTGCCGAATGCAAGTTTGGAATTAAAATTAGGTGTGCCCGGAGTGGGACCACTGTGCCGGAAAGGGTTAAGGGCCTACATCAGTCATGCGAAAAAACGCTCAAGCTAATGTTGAGTCTATGGAAAGGTTCTAGAGTGATTTCTCACTCGCATTTTAATATTTTTAAATGCTTTTTTTTTGCATAGGATAGCTGAGGTCAATCTCCAACGTTGTTAGTTTTTACTTTTTCGATTTTGGTTCCAATTATTTTATATAAGGGTACTTTCACTTTCAGAACCGGTTCCAACCTGTTCCAAAGTTGAAAATGCCCGCTTATAAAAAAAACTGCAACAACAAATCGAAAAAGTAAAAACTAACAACTATCCTATTCAAAAAAAGAATTTAAAAATATTAAAATGCGAGAGATAAATCGCGCTAGAACCTTCCCATAGACTTAACATTAGCTTGAGCGTTTCTTCCCGTGACTAGTGTAGGCTCTTATCGGATTGTTCTAATAACAAAAAAAAGTTGTGGTTCAAAATGTTATCGATAGATGGCGTTGGCTTACATAATATGAAGCAGATGTATGCAAATTAGGCTTATAGTAAAATATCCGTTTCTTCAAAGCTTCTGATAAGCGTATTCCAGCACATGAAACAGGCCTTTTTCTCGTCTTGAGTCCTTTTGCGGTGCGGAATTTCCTCAATGCACCAGTTGCTGATTCCTCGTTCTTGTAAAAGAGCTTGGCCAACAACGCTTGATCTGGTAAGGATGGCATACTACTGGCATCGAATGCAGAATCTATGTGCATCGAGGGGTTTTATTGACAGCCTAATTTGCATAAATCTGCTTCATATTACACATGCAGCACCATCTATCGGTACTTTTTAAATTACATTTATTTTTGTTATTAAAAAAAATCCGACCTACAAATAATCCCATTCGTGGAAACAGCAATTTTTTAACATCCTTTGTTCCTTTTTAATGAATTTTTAAACTTTTAATATATTTATGGCGCACCCAGTGTTTGGTGTTATATCATTGAATGTGCGGTTATTTAATGTGTCCTAAAAGTGTTTTAAGTGACGGTTTGTAAGATAAAGCGAAAACGCTGAAAATTCATAAAATTCAATGTAAGATTTGGTCGTACAAAATTGAAATATTTACTGTTCCTACTTGTTAGAGAATGGAGGAAATATTTATACATATATAACTTAAAAGATCCAGGGAGCCTGTATAAGTTTAAATTTCCTAACTTAAAACAAAAAATGACTGTTTGATGTAAATTGATTTTTATATGATGAAGAACAACATATGAAACATCTTTGCAATTGGAACTATGCTCTAAAACTTACGGTTAAGAAATTAGCTATTGGTCAACGATGAGAAGTAGCGCCCTGTATCAGTATTAATATCTAACTGTATGTATGTAGTATTTCGCATCAATTTCTTCGAAAATATGCTGAATTGTTGGCTAAAACTAACTTTAATTATAGTAAAAACTAGCTGTTAGCCGTGACTTCACGTAACATTAAAAGAAAAATAAATGCGATAATTAAGGAAAACCTTTCTCCCCCGATAATTAAAAACATTTGTAATTAACCAACTCTTTATCATATTTTGTAGGAGACGTGAATTAACTTATATTATTCACAACTAAAAAGAAATGGCGCATCTAATATTTGTCGAGAAATAAATAAAAATCATGCATTCGTGACATCATAATTCACTTTTATATTTTAGCAGAATAATAAGGCTACTTGTGACTCAAGCTATAGCCAGTATACACGTCAGGACACATTGCCGTTATCACTATCTTTTTACGCGTGAAGGTTTCGCTATGGTACGCCATTGTGAAATTTGGTAATTTTTGAAATTCAATATTTGAAAAACGGTATAATTATTAGATTTTAAATTTATATCAAGAAAAATACATTTTTTTACCTTTCTACCGCATCAGTTTGTCCGACATTTTTCTGACAAATACTTTTTGAGCTATTAATTTTTTTCAGTAACTTCAAATGTTTCGTTTTCCGAGATTAATCTGTGGCAACGATTAGCGAAAAAGCCAGTCGTCAACAACGCGTAAGCTTTTTATTAAAGAGAATAAAAATTTTCTTTAAGGCACACATAGTGGCACAGTTTCGATATTTAACATGAAAAAATTAAATTTTCGAATTATTATTTTTTCTACTTATATTGTATGAGTTTTTTCATTGTAAGGAAGCACCTTTTTCGCATCATATTTTTTCTTCAAAGCATTATAATTTTAGAAAACAAACTTTGCATAATAATATCACACGTGTCATTCAGTTATTAATTTATTGTTTGTGTTGCTTTTTGCACAATTAATATTAAAAATATATACATCTTGTTTTCGAGAATTGTTAAAATAAATTAAAAGAAGTAATTAAAAAAATATTATTAAAGCATATCTAGCTAAGTAATAATAATAATAATAAACATTTAAATAACTGATTGCAGTCTATTACAGTTAAGACGCTCATAGTTCATACGCGGTACCGCTTAATAAGCACATGTTTCCGGTTCCTTGAGCATCGCCCATAAGACTAATGCAAATATACATTATATTGCCAAAGGTTACCGGTCACTTGCGATTTTAGACGTTTTGTTAACTATCTAGAAAAATACATAAGAATTAACCTGAAACTGCAGGTGTGTAAACAGTATATTATAGGTTATATATTTCCGCGAAGATATTTTCACGAAACCCCATAGGGGACTGTCAACAAATTGAAAAAGATCGAATATCTTTTGGATAACCCTGTAAAAACTAATGTAGCAAGAGCCTTCAAACTCGAGATTATTAATAAGCGGCTTATTGTAATATACTGTGTTCATTTTTATGAGGATAGCATGTATACTCGTAGAGAAATTAAGGTTTTTATAAAAACAGTCCCAAATTTCGCCTAGTTTTTTGCTTATAATTTGCAGAGTTCTTAATATAAGAAAACGTTCTTTTCATAAAATATGACAAACAACATTGTACATAATACTCTGCAATCAGAATTAAAAAATAATAAAAATTGAATGAAAAATGAGCAGGTTTACTAAAAAATGTTTCACTGCGCATGCTCGAATGTAATCAAAATATAATATGCATAATGTATTAGATAAGTATATAGAGCAACTTTTGTGAAAATCTCAAAATCATAGCTTGAAAATTATCGTCGACAGAATAAGCTCGAAATCCGTTTTTCCCAAAAGGAAGCAAAAAGATGAGAGGTTGTATCTAAATATAGTAGTACATGCAATATTGTGTACGCTATCTTGGCACTAATCAACAGATATATGATACAACCCCTCATCATTTTGCTTCTTTTTGGGAAAAACGGATTTCGAGCTTATTCTATCGACGATAATTTTCAAGCTATGATTTTGATACTTTCACAAAAGTTGCTCTATATACTTAGCTAATACATTATGCATATTATATTTTGATTACATTCGAGCATGCGCAGTGAAACATTTTTTAGTAAACCTGCTCATTTTTCATTCAATTTTTATTATTTTTTAATTCTGATTGCAGAGTACTATGTACAATGTTGTTTGTCATATTTTATGAAAAGAACGTTTTCTTATATTAAGAACTCTGCAAATTATAAGCAAAAAACTAGGCGAAATTTGGGTCTGTTTTTATAAAAACCTTCATTTCTCTACGAGTATACACGCTATCCTCATAAAAATGAACACAGTATATTACAATAAGCCACTTATTAAGAATCTCGAGTTTGAACGCCTTTGCTACATTAGTTTTTACAGGGTTATCCAAAAAATATTCGTTCATTTTCAATTTGTTGACAGTTCCCTATGGTGTTTCGTGAAAAAGTCTTCGCGGAAATATATAATCTCTAGACTATACTGTTTACACACCTACAGTTTCAGGTTAATTCCTCATGTCTTTTTCTAGATAGTTAACAAAACGTCTAAAATCGCAAGTGACCGGTCCCGTTTGGCAATATAGTGTATCACGCATAATACGGGAACGTTTATTACGCGATCCTGCTTAATACTCGATAAAGTTTCGGACTCTTGAAGCAAAAAATATGTCGCTTTAAAATGGGAATTTATTGATCAAGCTGCGATTTTCGTCTCTCTTTTCCAGTTTTGCCAATTGAGTGAGATTTTTTTTATTCAGATACCTAACACTATTTTTGAATAATAATATTCGGCTTATTGAATGATAGATAGTGGTAGCTAGATATTTGAATAAAAAATCTCGCTAAATTAGCAACACTGGAACTCGTCTTTGATCTCTCATCGTAATATTCTTTGTATCTTGCTTCATGTATATTTTTACTGAAGAAGAGAAAGATAGGCAAATTTTTTCGCTTTTTGTTATTTATTCGTTTTTGTATGTGCAGTATATGTTGTCAATTTTTGTTTTTTTCCTCTCGTACAATGTAGTAAATAAAGCCTCCTTGGTAGTGTGTGCTCTTAAACGTGTTTGAAGAAAAATGTTTATTTTCCGTTTTCAATTCTATTTCTTCGTTACTTTCTTCTGATTTCTGTCTTCTCCTATTTTATTCATGTCCTGTGAGTCACTTCAGGGTTGCCAGGCTGGCTTTTTTTTTTTTTTAAATTCGGAATTTTGAAATCACACCAGAAATTAATAGGTGTACATTTTGTTTTATTTAATGAGAGACATTTTCTGACTTCTTACAGAATCTGTCCCCGAACACTCATTCCACTACTACTAACAGTGTACCCAACACTAACTATACCACTGAAATCTCAGAAATTTTCAAAACGTTCCAGGAAATGAAAGAAATCCTTAAGTTCAACAAATCCATACAATGTTTTAAAAATATTTCCAGAAAAACTAAAAACTGCGCTAACCCACTTGAGAAAATGTTCATTATTATGAACGAGTTTGACTGTCTTGCCTCTGAAATCAACAAACCTAATTATGAATAGTTCCACTAACTTCTCCTCTTTTTCTTTTCTTTTTGTTAAAAAAAGAAATATATATATATATATATATATATATAAATAAAAATCTTGTATAGCCTTATTCTCATAAGTAATCTCATTCCAGCTATACTAAAAAAAAAAAAAAAAAAAAAAAAAAATAAAAATATATATATATATATATATATATATATATATTAAAATTATTATATTGTATGACCACTGAAAAGTGTCTTTTTTTTATAATTTGTTTTGACCGCCTTTTCCACCTGCATTTATGCTGTTTGTATGAAACATGTTCCGAACCCTATCTTTAATCCTTAAACTTTTTATCAGTAGTATTCTTACTACAGCAATCTATATATTTAAAACGCTAAGCGATTACTTTCGACAATCCGTTAGAACAAACTACTGCATCAAATTACACCATTCTTTTTTTAAATGAAAGATATTAGGACACAGATTTGTTATCGTGCATTCGTTTGTTCGAAAATTTAATTAATTAGCTGTAATTTTCAATTAAACATTTACTCCTGCTTATGACGTCATAAAGTTGACAACTCCCACTTTTGAGGGCATAGAGTTTTTTCCCTGAACCCTGTGGTTCGCCAATCTTTTGACATTAACTAATATCAACTAGGTAATATTTTAACATTGCAGTATAAAATCTTAAAAAAAAAAAAAAAAAAACTTAATTAGCTAGAATATAATCATAATAAAATATCTAAACGTAAACATATCAATATGAATAACAAATCTCACGTAAAATGTTGCAGTTTAAATGATTCCAATTGAAACAAGATTTGGAGAGTTATCCTTGACGCCCAGCTAACATAAAATTACCTATTTTAATTTCTTTATTTACACACATATTCAAATTTATTATAAAACACCAGGTTGCCATACAAAGCAAAAATCGTCATTTAGGTGCCAAAAAATAACCCAGGTGCGTCTGCGATATCTGTACTGATTTAATCAAAATTATTTTGGTTGCACCGCATATTGCAAAATTAATTAAATCCATGATTATTGTTTCTTTCTCAGATTAAAAATAAGAAAATTGGTACTTCTCTATTATCCCGTCGACCACTTTTCATAACAAAAAACTATCACCAAACTGTAACGCCAAATAAACGGGAGAACGTTGCCATTGGAATATCAAAATAAATAAATAAATAAAATACATGAATTTAAGGACACAATTGTTATTTTAATTAATGAAATAACTAATAAATCAGTAAAACATAATGAAAAATAGACGCAAATCTCGAATTAAAAACCACTTGATGACGTAACAAACACGTATAATGCTTCTGACATCTGCCCCACGAGTGGCTGAGAGGTTCTGCTCTCGAAGCTGGTAGACGGGAGGTGCTGGGCTCGAGCCGTGGATTTATCCATGCGTAAATACGGGTTAGGTTCCCTTAGAAAGACCCCCACGAAGGGCACTCCCCCCGGGCCTATATCCCAAGTGTAGATAATTGGCCGTCAATAATCAACTCAACGCTTCTGACATCAAGTAAATCGGACTGTATTTTTGGCGTTTAATTTTACAGTTGGGCGATAATTTTTTGTTATGAAAAATGGTCGACCGGATAATAGAAAAGTACCAGAAAATTTAATGTTTAACGAAATTCAATTATTTGACCGATCGCAAATTTTGGTTCTTTTCCGTTATACCGACACCATGCCATACATGTAAATATATGCTTGGCGACAATGGTGTCCGTATAATGGAAAAGTACTCAATTTTTTCTTAGTTCGGGCTATACCAAAAACAAACATTTTACAGGCAATAAAAAATTCGCCGAAAATGGCTGCTTCATCAGCTGTTGGATAAAATCTAATAACTTGAATTTTACAACGTTTATGCGAACACCACAGAGAACACACGCTATTTTTATATAAGTAGGGTATATTTAAACGAATAAGAGAACTAACAACCTTCAATAATATAATGCATGAAAAAGTAAACAACTAAGTGATTCAGCAAATCATAAAAATATGTATTTCTTAATATAACTATAAAATACAGAAAAATATTCTGGTACCATAAAAAATATTCATTATCCCGTCGAAATTCCGTGCATTATCCCGTCGTCCGATTAAGAGAAAAAAAACAATATGCAAATTAGGTACTTTTCGGTTAGCCGGCGCCAATAAAGTATATATATATAATAACAAACTCCAATGGAAAATTACTTGCAGAATCATTATCACAAAAGCCAACCAAAATCTATAAACCACATAAATTCAATACTAGAAAAACAAAACTATATACATTATATATATTTGTATCTATGTATGTATATACTATATATATATATATATATATATACTTCATTAGCGCCCTGCTAACCGAAAAGTACGTCAAATAATTCGCCAAACTGTAGCGCCCAATAAACAAACGGAAGAATGTTGCCATTAAATAATTGATATTATTCAAAAAAAGAATAATAATAATAATAATAATAATAATAATAATAATAATTAAGAAAAGCCCCATTTACTAAAGTATCATTTATCAGTAACTTTTAACAATAAAATTTACAATATATTAATGAAAACAGAATCAAAAATAATCTTGGATATTTATTTATTTACATTATTTCTCTTAATTATGGAAAAGGAATAATCATCCTGATTATGTAAAGGAATGAAGAAACCATACAAATAAATTACACTTGAAAACATTAAAAATCTTCTTTTTCTGTAGATTGATTTATTATTGTAAAAAAAATTCTTCATCTTTACATAAAAATTGATTAGCTTAAAACAATAGATGCGCTTCAGAAGATATGGATTTAAAACGAACAATGATTAAAGAAGACATTTTAAAAATTTTGATCAAAACATTTTAAAACTTTTTTTTAACGTCGAATTTCGACGGTGCGTTTGGGGAGAAGCAATGCACATGCGCATAGGAGCTCATTCGGTTGCATTATCACAAGGGGGGGGGATGTGTGCCTTATTTAATATGTTCTTTTATTGACTGAATATGAGATGAACGTAGGGATATGCTATTTGTATGATACTTCATACATTCAGGAAATTTTCTTTCTTGCCGTGGGGAATAGGGCGGTAATGTCAAACTGATTTCCATTTTGTTTACGGATTGTTTGTTTGGAGTTTGCATCGGAAATAATAACGTAATTCACTGGGGGAAATTTTTTTTAATAATATATTTGAAAGATTGTTTCATAAGCACCCCTACTTATGTAATAAAGAAGCTTATTTTACTAATATTGCTATTGTAATTTTTTCCGTCAAGTTTTGACGGGTACCATCTAGTACCATTTTACTTTCCTAATATTGACTCTATCCTTAATATCTATTGCTTTTCTATATATTCCAAAATTATTTCTTCCATTTTTTTTAAAATTTTCTTTTATTTCTATTTTATTTGCTCTTTAAAGCATTCTTATCTATTCCCAACGGCTCACATTTACAAGTCTTGTTACTCACAATCGACTGGGCGTAAAGGTGATTGCAACTAGGAAACCCCTGAACCGGAATCAACTGTTTCGGACTGTTTCTGACTTCTTAAGGTAATAATTCTTGTTTCAAAATTACCGCTATGAATTTGGAAATTCTGAATAAAAAAAAAGTCCAAACTGGCAACCCTGAGTCACTTGCACCCCGATTTTCATAGGGTCAAGTCGTTTCTGTGTGTCGAGTCTTAGCAAATTTTCTGTTAGGAGAATAGTTATAAAATCAAAAGGAAGACGTTACTCATTATCACAAGTAATATATATGATTTTAATAACTGGGTTGCGTTCTGCAAATATTTAATATTTTTGGTTGTATTAAAAAAACTATGCTAGCAAAAAAATTATTTTTAACCATTGGGAAAATGGTTGTTACTTTCGGTCGAGAATGGACCAAATGATGTACGCACTTTACTACTCTTTTGACAGTTTTTAACGAAATTCTGTAACTTTAGAAGAAATTTTTAAGCATTTTTAACGAAATTCTGTAACTTTAGAAGAAATTTTTAAGCGTTTTTAACGAAATTCTGTAACTTTAGAAGAATTTTTCTTTGAATAGGCAATAGAAATGCATAAAATCGTTACAAAAATGTTAAAGTTACAAAAAGGATAGATGCAAATTATCAGATATGAGAAAAAGCCGAATTCAAAAATTGACGTTGGAGGAGAAATCGTCTTATAAAGCAAAAAACGTGGTCTTCAACTTTAATTTCCTCAAAATACCTTTAGCTCAGACATCAATCTGAACAAGAGTTAAAGTAATACTTAAATTTTGCTTAGAGGATGGTCTACAAATAGAAATTGTACCAAAGTTTAAAAAATTCAATGCTAACACCTAAAGTTGGCATCCTATTTGGATATTTCGGTTCATTCTACCTTCGGATACCAAACGTGAAGTCAGTAGATAGGGAATGGGACTTCTGTGTCAGCAGCAGGCGGTGGCGACGGTGCGCTGGTTACACCGGCTGCTGCCGAGATATTAGTATAGTAGATGGGTGGAATAGCTAGCGTGGGGAAGCTATATTATAGTAGGGTGGGGCGAATAGGTCTGCTATAAAAAGGGGGGGGGGCTAAATTAATAAAATTTTTAAATGCCTTATAGTACGAGGTAACGGTTATGGTAGAGTCCGAACACTGCCCCGCTATCCCTCTGCATTTTCCCAATGGTCGTTGTAATTTGTTAAATTAGAATTTTTGTTGTTTTATTTTTGGTTGCAACATACGCGTTAAATAGTCATATTTCAATTAATATATTTTTTAGTTATTCTTTCAGTCGGTCGTAGAACAGCACAATGAATTAAACTTGAATTACAGTTAAATTTTAATCTAAATACGCGTAAAAGACAATATTTCCGACCGTAAACGTATAAGCGAAAGTTCTAAAGTTCATTTAGATGATTAGATGTATAAATAAGCTCATTTCCTGCAACATTATACAAATGACGCTTAATACGAGACTTTGTCTAGTCACTTGAAACGCGCCTTTACGGGGTTCGATTAATATTTAGTCGAACCCGGTTAAGACGCGTTTCAAGGGACGGGTCAAAAGTCGCGTATTAAGAGGCTACTTCACTCAGACGAAAACATCCACTCGCTAATGTTAATCCTATGGAGGAAATATTTTAAGATATCTCGTTCGCATTTCAATATTTTAAAATTATAATTATTTTTTTGCATTGGATAGCTGAGGGCAATCTCTATGCACGCTCCTTTTTACTTTTTCGATTTTGATTACAAGTTTTTTTTAATTAAGATACTTTTACTTTCGGAACCGGTTTCCAAAGTGAAAGTATCCTCAATAATAATAATAATAAAAAACTGCAACAAAAATCGAAAAAGTAGAAAAGAGCGTGCATAAAGATTGGCCTCAGCTATCCAGTGCAAAAAAAAACAAAAAAAATCATTTGCAAATATTGAAATGCGAACGAGATATCTTAAAATATTTCCTCCATAGGATTAACATTAGCGAGCGGGTGTTTTCGTCTGAAGTAGCCTTTTAAGCGAGATCGCGTATTTAATGTGATTTGTGTAGTGTTGCTGGAAATAAGCTTATTTACACATCTACCGTCTATATGAACTTTAGAGTTTTCATTTATATGTTTACAGTCGGAAATCGTGTCTGTTACGCATATTTAGATTAAAATTTTACTGTATTCATTTAACTCCTTCTTTTTTTTATAGGACCGACTGAGATAATAACTGAAAATAAATATAGATTCAAATATGGTTTTATTGTCGATTAATACGTTACAACCAAAAATAAAATAAAAAAAATAATTTTCTTAGTAGACTAATTTTTTTTTACACAAACCAAATATATTAAATCTTTGTAACAAAACACATTTTTAACACTTTCCAATCTAGTTGAAAAGTGTTTATGACTTCGGTTTGTCTGGCCGTCTGCCGTATGGCCGTCTGTCCGTGCTCCAACTCCCGTAAATATGCTCGGATTGCTCCGCAATTTTTATATGTTATGGTCGTTATCTATAGCATGTTCCCTATTTCAACAGAAGTGTGTAGCACTTATAGTTTTTTTACAGGGACACTCAAAAGAATTCCGTTACATTACGGTCAATGGGGAAAAATCATTTGCGGTTTATTTTAATGATGTTACACAATTTCAAACACATTGTAATAGATATATATCATTAAGGTGCATTACAAGAAGCTTAATATGGAATAGTGTGTGCATAGCACTTATAGTTCCTTTACAGGGACAGTCAAAAGAATTCCGCCATATTACGTCTATGGAGAAAAATCGTCTGCGGTTTATTTAAATAATGTTTCACTATTTTAAACGCATTGAATTTTATATGTATCACTAAGATGCATTACACGATTACTACTGAATATTGTGTGTATAGCAGTCATCGTTCATTTAGAGGGACACACAAAAGAATTCTCTACTGTCTGTTAACAATAATTCCTGGTAGTGCGTTTTAAGTTGCTGAACGCGATTTTAAATTTAACTCACTTTTTGTCTCTTACTTGGTGCGTATAAATTCTGTAGGTCATATACAGGGCAGCACAAAAGTTCGCGAACACATTTCCGTTTATTGACAGAAACTCCAGAAGGAGAATTTTAAACTGTGCTACGCGTTTCCTAACTAAACTAAAATTTAGCATCCTATGTAGTATATATACAAATCTATGGATCATATACAAGGCTGAATAAAAGTATTTGGATATTTTTCCGAATATTGTATATGTTGGAAATTCCTGAAATTACGTTTTGAAATATGTTATGCGTTTTCCAAATTGTTTACTTAGATGTTATCTTTCAGCTTATTAAACTGTAATGATTTGTAAAACTATTTTGGAAGCATTGGAAAGTGTTACATAATCTATGCTTGACGTATGATTTTTCGTTCTTGTTTTTTTTATAGGACCGACTGAGATAATAACTGAAAATAAATATAGATTGAAATATGGTTTTATTGTCGATTAATACGTTACAACCAAAAATAAAAGAAAAAAAATAATTTTCCTGGTAGACTAATTTTTTTTTACACAAACCAAATATATTAAATCTTTGTAACAAAACACATTTTTTCAAATCATATTTAGTACGTGTGATAATGAGTACCACATTAATAAGTCCTTACGTTTTAATATAATAAGAAAAAAAAAACTATCTTTCTAAAAAAATATTTTTGCGTGGAAAAAGTAAACCAAACATAGAAAACATAAAAGAAATATATAACCGCAGTCGTATTTGTTTAATCTTCACGAGTTTCAGTTTTTTTTTATCTATAACATACATTATAAAGCATAGTAATGATATAACATAGATTAAAAACCTTAATAACAATAAACATAATTATCTCTAACCATAATAATTGAGGGATCTTCTGCAATAAGGCAAGTGGAGTTACCTTAGTTCCTGTAAACCATGTAAAAAGAAGGCCTACATTACCTTGCTATTCTTCGGGCTCTATTTCGTATTTGAACCGCCATGGCTTGAAAAAACTTTTTTCAACTCTCACATGTGTCAGTTTTCCGATTCTGGCTGAACAGGGCTGAAGCGGGGCCTCCTAGATGGCGCTGTGAGTTCTTTCTACTTTGGTAAAAAAAGCAAGCAGCGCCATCTCGGAGGCCCCGGCTGAAGGCAGTATTAAGACCTTTTTTAAAAAAAATGAAACGTTAAGATGATTTCATATTCTGTAAACTCTTGTGTTGCATTATATAAAAGTTAAAAAAAAAGTCATTATGTGTTCCAAATGTACTTTTTCTTTCACTCAAAACCATAGGATATGTAATAATAAGGCCAGTGTTCAATTTTCAGATTCATGTAATGTATTATTCAGCATATAAGGAAATATAAATTTTATGTTCATAAGCAAAGAAAAGATGCTAGAAAACTCTTCTTACTAGGAATATATGCAATAAAGTTATATTCTAAATTAAAATGTTGAAAGTAAATTTAAAAGCCTTGTAGCTGAAAACTCCATTTTTCACTTGCCTTGTTATTGTAGAGGGGGCCCTCAATTTTTGCGATATATCTGAGCAAGACTTTGAAGGCAAAAGCGGATAATTTCAAAATAGGCTGGGGTTTGGATTCGTCATCGTCCTTGCCCTTACTTGCTTCTTTCTTGGAGTCATGAACACAAAATATATGTCTTTTTGCGTCTTTGATAATGTCTTCGAAACTTCCAAAGTTGCGCATCTATGAATCTGAAATTGCGCATCTATAAACCCAAAAAGATCACCCAGTCATCCAAATATGCTTTCTGATTTGCATATTAACAAAGCAAACTTTTCATTTTTTTTTAAACAGCGAGAATTTCGTGATTTACCCATCACATAGAGCTTAATTATTTCCGTGCCATCTGCATTTCTTCCGACAAGCACTCTATCTTTAGTGAACTTCCCTCCTATATATTTGTCTCTTTTCACAGCAAATGTTTCACAGGTATTAATTTATTACTTTGAATAATAGGTCACATTTGACCACATTGAACATATAAAAACCAATATATGCTTTCGCAATTTGCGGAATCACACTGGCTCTCCAATACTCTATATCTTCGGTGTTCGCTGCTGCCGTTTCTCAAGTAACTTCCTTGTATCCGATTCTAAACTGATGTTTATGTCGGTCCAACCGTCCACTTCGCGGTTAAAATTTTCTGTTGAGAGTGTTTACTAACCCTGAAGCCTTCTGTTTCACTACTGATCATTAAGAGATATGTTCAAAGTTTGAGCTCAAGTATACCAGTCAAACAATATCCTTTGTACGCCATGGTATTTCTTGGTTTTTAACTTCATTCTCTTGGATAACTAAGCAGTTAAAATGTCCAGAATTGTGTCTGGATATTTAGTAGGATACGTAACGGCCAATTTCAAAATGTTTATTGATATTGGGAATGCTGTCTTATTTACCATGGCCTTCAGAGCCATATGTTTGTATAATGACACAGATTTATCTGACACGTACAAACAGAAGCACACAGTTCAAGGGAGGCTTTATTTCCAATATTGTACGATAACTAAAGAAAAAAAAATTGACACCATAACACCGTGCAAAGGAAGAAGAATGCGTAACAAAAAGAAACAAAAATTCGTCTTTCTCTACTGTGGTAAACACACACACATACACGTACTCATGCACGCGTATCAAATTGTCGCGAAATTTGGAGATACTTAGCGAAATGGCACCAAGTTTGGTGTCAAATACAAAGTGAACTTCACGCTAACCGGCCATTTTAGGATAATTTCTACTGATTACAGCAACTTCATAAATTCTGCTTTTTAAATTGTGGCATGCTACATCAGTAGTTGCATATACATTTTTGAAGAGTTTTGTTTAGTTGTTGAGTTGCTAATATCTCAGTTTAAATAAAAAAATATTTTTTTTGGTGAAAATATGTATATGTGTTCCTATAGTAATTTCTTTTTAGGTAATCAAGAAGCTTTTACCACCTCCCTATAAAACCAATTGCATGGATTACAGAAGTTTGTGGCTTGCCCGTGGCGGAAACGGTCCTACTAATTTACAGGTAAATAATTATGTAACATTATATCGAATAGTTTATTTGAAATTCTAAATATGTTATTGGCTGGTGATCATTTTTTTAAATTAGTGAATAGTTCTGCAATACATTGCTGGAGTTAAATACAAAGTCACACAGGTTCTACATCTTTCAAAGCTAGCTAATTAAAATTCCAGGCGTCTTAAATGAATGCCACTTGTTTTTATTTGTAAAAGCCAGAAGAATATTTAAACCCACATAAAATACGATGTGATGGGATGGCCCTCATTACAAAACAACACGTCTTATTATCACAACAGACAGAGATCAAGTGGCGAATGAAAATTGTCAACCTTATTTTTACATATTCAAGCCATGGCGTCATAAATCACGCCAGAAGAATTATACGGTTTCTGTCTGCATATATAAAATTATGAAAATAAAAAACGCCAATGAGAGTACCCCATTTGGCAAACTAATAAATTGAATAAAGTAAGTGGCAACCCTAAAATCAGCAGATTGAGTTCAGAGCCTTAAAGACTATAAACATCCTGAGAAAAACGATTTTTACCTTTTTAACACCAACATAATTAAAAGTTTATGACTTTATTTGTCTGTCCGTCTGTCCGTTTGTCCATCCTTTAATTCCCGTGACTATATTAAGATCGCCCTGTAACGACCTATATTGATAATGAAGTGTGTAGCATTTATAGTTCTTTTACAAGGACAGTCAAAAGTATTACGTTACATTACGGCCAATGTCAAAAAATCGTTTCAAGTGCATTTTAATGATGTTACACCATTTGAAACATAATGAAATTGATATGCATTAAGAAGGGCACTAAATTATGAATTATGTAGAATATGGAGTGCAAAGCATTCACAGGACCACACAAGAAATTCCGTTGCATAATGGACTACAGAAAAATATTGTTTTGCAGCGTATTTTAAGTCTGTTAAACTATTTCAAATATAATGAAATTGAGATAATTTATTGAGGTTCACTTCATAACTTGCTCTTTGATGTGATGTGCAGTGCATAGCATTTATCGTTCATTTACATGGACACAAAATATTTCGGATATATTTCTGTATCTGAAGTACTGTCTATTAGCGATAATTGATGGAAGTGCGTTTTCTGTTATGGTATGCGTTTTTAAGTTTAACTAAATTTTCACATACTCCGTACTGTGTATAAATGTTATACATCATATGCAAGGCTACGCCAAAAAAAAAAAAAAAAAAAAAAAAAATTGTAAGCATTACTGAGTATGAGAGTGAATTGCTTAACGGTGGTTTTTAATTGAGTTATGCATTTCAAGCTGAACTATATTTAGTACTAGTTGACCGACACCGTTGTCCAGTCCGTCAAAATATTACAGGAAATGCAAAAAACTCTCGCAATAAAAAAAATAATAAAAAAAAAAACTAAAAGTCGCAATAAAAAAAACATGGCAAATTTAAAAATCGCTGCACGATTTCCAAAAAAAAAAAAAAAAAAAACTTTGACAAGAGAACAAAATTTATTATATTGGTTTAGAAGAGTGAAACTGGATTCTTTTTACTAATGTGGAAAAATCGCAGTAAAGAAACGTTGTAAGCGAAATTCTGATACGAAAGTCAAAAATCTTCGCGAAACCTAAAAAACGCTAAAAATCGTAAAAACTTAAAAACTTGCGGACGACAAAATGTACTATATTAGTCTATCAGTTTCAAACGGAATTCTTTTTATGAATGTCAAAAAATCGCTGCAGAACATGAAAAAAACGCTAAAAATCGCATTGAAAATCGCGCTGTAAATATCTAGAAAATCAAAAATAGTGGAGGACAAAATTTACTGTCCTAGGCTAACAGTTTGAACCCGAATTCCTTTTACAAAAATCAAAAAATCGTCATAGAACGCAAAAAATCGCTAAAAATTCCAAAATCGCAGAGAACACAATTTACGAAACGATGTAGGCGAAAACATTATAACCGAAATTTGTTCATGAATGTTAAGAGAACGCCGCGAAACGAAAAAAAAAATTTGCTAATAATCGCATTGAAAATCGCTAAAAGTTCAAAATAGCCACATTAAGGTAAAAGCTTGAAATCAATTTCCTTTATGATTGTCAAAAAATCGTCGCAAAACGCGAATAAATATTAAAAATTGCGTTGTAAATAGCATTAAAAACAGCAAAATTTAAAAAATCGTGGAGAACAACATTTGCTATATTAGGCTAAAGTATTGTAGCTGGAATTCGTTCACGAATGTAAAAAAAAATCGCCGTAGAACGCGCAAAATCGTTACAAATCGCATTAAAATTTGCCTAAAATTAAAAAAACATGGAGGACAAAATTTACTTTGTTAGCCTGAAAGTTCGAAACAGAATTCCTTTTACCAATGTAAAAAAAAAAAAAAAAAAAAAAAAAAAAAAAAAAGAAACCGCTAAAGATAGCATAAAAAATTTCTTGAAAAATTCAAAAGTCGATGTACGAATTCCGAATAAACTTTATTGAAACAAGAACAAAATTTTCTATATTCAAATCGAATTATTTTTACTAATTTGAAAAAAAAAAAATCCTCGTAAAAAACGCTAAAAATCACATAAAAAATTATATAAAAGTAGAGATGTAAAATTTCCGGAAATTTTGAAGTGGCGGAAAAAAAACAGTTTCTTTCCGGTTTTTTTCTGGAAAAATTGGAAATTTTGGAAAAATTGAATTCTTACAAATGTTTCTCAAAAATAAGTTACATTTTCTTAAAAGATATAAAATAATAAACATTTTTTAAATTTCTGCATGCTAAAGAAAATATTTTTTTTTTCACTTTACATGAAAAAATATATATATATAAAAAAAAAAAGCCAGCTTTTAAAAGTTAGCTTTTCAGCCTCAGAATTTTCACAGTAGCTTTTCTTTCTTAATGTAACATCATTGTTTGTAATATATTATGTTTCTGTTGAAATGATTTTTCATTTGCATTGGTTCAATTACCAGTAAGAGATAATTAAAAAAAAAATCTTATGAGCTTCAGCCAGCATTACTGCAGTTTGTAAGCAAATTTACGTTCTCTCTACATAGTAATGCTTTGTATATAAATGACGATATTTTAAAGAAACAAATTGTTGTAGTTGTGACATAATAAATATTATCATTTTTATATCTCTTATTGCTTAAAAATGGATAATAATTTACAATATTACAATTTTATTTTCGTACAAATATAATTTTCATTTATTGTGTATTTAGTTTTGGTATAGCTTTCCAGTCTAAACCTAAACCAACCCTATGTTTTGGTTTTAGTTTTAAATTCTTAATATGAAAGTAAATATATATCTGACAAAAAAAAAAAAAAAAAAAAAGAAACCGCTAAAGATAGCATAAAAAATTTCTTGAAAAATTCAAAAGTCGATGTACGAATTCCGAATAAACTTTATTGAAACAAGAACAAAATTTTCTATATTCAAATCGAATTATTTTTACTAATTTGAAAAAAAAAAAATCCTCGTAAAAAACGCTAAAAATCACATAAAAAATTATATAAAAGTAGAGATGTAAAATTTCCGGAAATTTTGAAGTGGCGGAAAAAAAACAGTTTCTTTCCGGTTTTTTTCTGGAAAAATTGGAAATTTTGGAAAAATTGAATTCTTACAAATGTTTCTCAAAAATAAGTTACATTTTCTTAAAAGATATAAAATAATAAACATTTTTTAAATTTCTGCATGCTAAAGAAAATATTTTTTTTTCACTTTACATGAAAATATATATATATATATATAAAAAAAAAAGCCAGCTTTTAAAAGTTAGCTTTTCAGCCTCAGAATTTTCACAGTAGCTTTTCTTTCTTAATGTAACATCATTGTTTGTAATATATTATGTTTCTGTTGAAATGATTTTTCATTTGCATTGGTTCAATTACCAGTAAGAGATAATTAAAAAAAGAATCTTATGAGCTTCAGCCAGCATTACTGCAGTTTGTAAGCAAATTTACGTTCTCTCTACATAGTAATGCTTTGTATATAAATGACGATATTTTAAAGAAACAAATTGTTGTAGTTGTGACATAATAAATATTATCATTTTTATATCTCTTATTGCTTAAAAATGGATAATAATTTACAATATTACAATTTTATTTTCGTACAAATATAATTTTCATTTATTGTGTATTTAGTTTTGGTATAGCTTTCCAGTCTAAACCTAAACCAACCCTATGTTTTGGTTTTAGTTTTAAATTCTTAATATGAAAGTAAATATATATCTGACAAAAAAAAAAAAAAAAAAAAAAAAAAAGAAACCGCTAAAGATAGCATAAAAAATTTCTTGAAAAATTCAAAAGTCGATGTACGAATTCCGAATAAACTTTATTGAAACAAGAACAAAATTTTCTATATTCAAATCGAATTATTTTTACTAATTTGAAAAAAAAAAAATCCTCGTAAAAAACGCTAAAAATCACATAAAAAATTATATAAAAGTAGAGATGTAAAATTTCCGGAAATTTTGAAGTGGCGGAAAAAAAACAGTTTCTTTCCGGTTTTTTTCTGGAAAAATTGGAAATTTTGGAAAAATTGAATTCTTACAAATGTTTCTCAAAAATAAGTTACATTTTCTTAAAAGATATAAAATAATAAACATTTTTTAAATTTCTGCATGCTAAAGAAAATATTTTTTTTTTCACTTTACATGAAAATATATATATATATATAAAAAAAAAAGCCAGCTTTTAAAAGTTAGCTTTTCAGCCTCAGAATTTTCACAGTAGCTTTTCTTTCTTAATGTAACATCATTGTTTGTAATATATTATGTTTCTGTTGAAATGATTTTTCATTTGCATTGGTTCAATTACCAGTAAGAGATAATTAAAAAAAAAAAATCTTATGAGCTTCAGCCAGCATTACTGCAGTTTGTAAGCAAATTTACGTTCTCTCTACATAGTAATGCTTTGTATATAAATGACGATATTTTAAAGAAACAAATTGTTGTAGTTGTGACATAATAAATATTATCATTTTTATATCTCTTATTGCTTAAAAATGGATAATAATTTACAATATTACAATTTTATTTTCGTACAAATATAATTTTCATTTATTGTGTATTTAGTTTTGGTATAGCTTTCCAGTCTAAACCTAAACCAACCCTATGTTTTGGTTTTAGTTTTAAATTCTTAATATGAAAGTAAATATATATCTGACAAAAAAAAAAAAAAAAAAAAAAGAAACCGCTAAAGATAGCATAAAAAATTTCTTGAAAAATTCAAAAGTCGATGTACGAATTCCGAATAAACTTTATTGAAACAAGAACAAAATTTTCTATATTCAAATCGAATTATTTTTACTAATTTGAAAAAAAAAAAATCCTCGTAAAAAACGCTAAAAATCACATAAAAAATTATATAAAAGTAGAGATGTAAAATTTCCGGAAATTTTGAAGTGGCGGAAAAAAAACAGTTTCTTTCCGGTTTTTTTCTGGAAAAATTGGAAATTTTGGAAAAATTGAATTCTTACAAATGTTTCTCAAAAATAAGTTACATTTTCTTAAAAGATATAAAATAATAAACATTTTTTAAATTTCTGCATGCTAAAGAAAATATTTTTTTTTTCACTTTACATGAAAATATATATATATATATAAAAAAAAAAAGCCAGCTTTTAAAAGTTAGCTTTTCAGCCTCAGAATTTTCACAGTAGCTTTTCTTTCTTAATGTAACATCATTGTTTGTAATATATTATGTTTCTGTTGAAATGATTTTTCATTTGCATTGGTTCAATTACCAGTAAGAGATAATTAAAAAAAGAATCTTATGAGCTTCAGCCAGCATTACTGCAGTTTGTAAGCAAATTTACGTTCTCTCTACATAGTAATGCTTTGTATATAAATGACGATATTTTAAAGAAACAAATTGTTGTAGTTGTGACATAATAAATATTATCATTTTTATATCTCTTATTGCTTAAAAATGGATAATAATTTACAATATTACAATTTTATTTTCGTACAAATATAATTTTCATTTATTGTGTATTTAGTTTTGGTATAGCTTTCCAGTCTAAACCTAAACCAACCCTATGTTTTGGTTTTAGTTTTAAATTCTTAATATGAAAGTAAATATATATCTGACAAAAAAAAAAAAAAAAAAAAAGAAACCGCTAAAGATAGCATAAAAAATTTCTTGAAAAATTCAAAAGTCGATGTACGAATTCCGAATAAACTTTATTGAAACAAGAACAAAATTTTCTATATTCAAATCGAATTATTTTTACTAATTTGAAAAAAAAAAAATCCTCGTAAAAAACGCTAAAAATCACATAAAAAATTATATAAAAGTAGAGATGTAAAATTTCCGGAAATTTTGAAGTGGCGGAAAAAAAACAGTTTCTTTCCGGTTTTTTTCTGGAAAAATTGGAAATTTTGGAAAAATTGAATTCTTACAAATGTTTCTCAAAAATAAGTTACATTTTCTTAAAAGATATAAAATAATAAACATTTTTTAAATTTCTGCATGCTAAAGAAAATATTTTTTTTTTCACTTTACATGAAAATATATATATATATATAAAAAAAAAAAGCCAGCTTTTAAAAGTTAGCTTTTCAGCCTCAGAATTTTCACAGTAGCTTTTCTTTCTTAATGTAACATCATTGTTTGTAATATATTATGTTTCTGTTGAAATGATTTTTCATTTGCATTGGTTCAATTACCAGTAAGAGATAATTAAAAAAAGAATCTTATGAGCTTCAGCCAGCATTACTGCAGTTTGTAAGCAAATTTACGTTCTCTCTACATAGTAATGCTTTGTATATAAATGACGATATTTTAAAGAAACAAATTGTTGTAGTTGTGACATAATAAATATTATCATTTTTATATCTCTTATTGCTTAAAAATGGATAATAATTTACAATATTACAATTTTATTTTCGTACAAATATAATTTTCATTTATTGTGTATTTAGTTTTGGTATAGCTTTCCAGTCTAAACCTAAACCAACCCTATGTTTTGGTTTTAGTTTTAAATTCTTAATATGAAAGTAAATATATATCTGACAAAAAAAAAAAAAAAAAAAAAAAAAAAAAGAAACCGCTAAAGATAGCATAAAAAATTTCTTGAAAAATTCAAAAGTCGATGTACGAATTCCGAATAAACTTTATTGAAACAAGAACAAAATTTTCTATATTCAAATCGAATTATTTTTACTAATTTGAAAAAAAAAAAATCCTCGTAAAAAACGCTAAAAATCACATAAAAAATTATATAAAAGTAGAGATGTAAAATTTCCGGAAATTTTGAAGTGGCGGAAAAAAAACAGTTTCTTTCCGGTTTTTTTCTGGAAAAATTGGAAATTTTGGAAAAATTGAATTCTTACAAATGTTTCTCAAAAATAAGTTACATTTTCTTAAAAGATATAAAATAATAAACATTTTTTAAATTTCTGCATGCTAAAGAAAATATTTTTTTTTTCACTTTACATGAAAATATATATATATATATATAAAAAAAAGCCAGCTTTTAAAAGTTAGCTTTTCAGCCTCAGAATTTTCACAGTAGCTTTTCTTTCTTAATGTAACATCATTGTTTGTAATATATTATGTTTCTGTTGAAATGATTTTTCATTTGCATTGGTTCAATTACCAGTAAGAGATAATTAAAAAAAAAAATCTTATGAGCTTCAGCCAGCATTACTGCAGTTTGTAAGCAAATTTACGTTCTCTCTACATAGTAATGCTTTGTATATAAATGACGATATTTTAAAGAAACAAATTGTTGTAGTTGTGACATAATAAATATTATCATTTTTATATCTCTTATTGCTTAAAAATGGATAATAATTTACAATATTACAATTTTATTTTCGTACAAATATAATTTTCATTTATTGTGTATTTAGTTTTGGTATAGCTTTCCAGTCTAAACCTAAACCAACCCTATGTTTTGGTTTTAGTTTTAAATTCTTAATATGAAAGTAAATATATATCTGACAAAAAAAAAAAAAAAAAAAAAAAAAGAAACCGCTAAAGATAGCATAAAAAATTTCTTGAAAAATTCAAAAGTCGATGTACGAATTCCGAATAAACTTTATTGAAACAAGAACAAAATTTTCTATATTCAAATCGAATTATTTTTACTAATTTGAAAAAAAAAAAATCCTCGTAAAAAACGCTAAAAATCACATAAAAAATTATATAAAAGTAGAGATGTAAAATTTCCGGAAATTTTGAAGTGGCGGAAAAAAAACAGTTTCTTTCCGGTTTTTTTCTGGAAAAATTGGAAATTTTGGAAAAATTGAATTCTTACAAATGTTTCTCAAAAATAAGTTACATTTTCTTAAAAGATATAAAATAATAAACATTTTTTAAATTTCTGCATGCTAAAGAAAATATTTTTTTTTTCACTTTACATGAAAATATATATATATATATAAAAAAAAAAAGCCAGCTTTTAAAAGTTAGCTTTTCAGCCTCAGAATTTTCACAGTAGCTTTTCTTTCTTAATGTAACATCATTGTTTGTAATATATTATGTTTCTGTTGAAATGATTTTTCATTTGCATTGGTTCAATTACCAGTAAGAGATAATTAAAAAAAGAATCTTATGAGCTTCAGCCAGCATTACTGCAGTTTGTAAGCAAATTTACGTTCTCTCTACATAGTAATGCTTTGTATATAAATGACGATATTTTAAGAAACAAATTGTTGTAGTTGTGACATAATAAATATTATCATTTTTATATCTCTTATTGCTTAAAAATGGATAATAATTTACAATATTACAATTTTATTTTCGTACAAATATAATTTTCATTTATTGTGTATTTAGTTTTGGTATAGCTTTCCAGTCTAAACCTAAACCAACCCTATGTTTTGGTTTTAGTTTTAAATTCTTAATATGAAAGTAAATATATATCTGACAAAAAAAAAAAAAAAAAAAAAAAAAAAAAAAAAAATTACAAATCCAAATAACATGACCCTACTATTTCTCTGTCTAGTAAACGTCTTTTAGCTCAGTTTAATATTTTCAATCTTTATTTGATTTATAATTTGTTTTTCATGAAAGTCGAGCATTTAGACCAAAATACTGCATTTTATACAGAACTGTTCTTTGATTCAACTCCACATTTCAGTGCACCATTTCATGTTGCATTCACCAAGCTGTTTTCTGTGACCTATACACAGGGACCTTACTCTTCTACCGCCAATTGCTCTCCTGTAACATTTCCTTGATTTAGCAGTCGTGTTTTGCTTGACTTAGACATCTCTTTGTTAATATACTTCTAATTTTACTTCAAATTTCTTCATAACTATAGGTTTTAGTCTACACTTAAAAATACTGTTACACATTTATTTCTGGGTAACTAATCAATTCTTTGTGATGTTTTGTTAATTTTATTATGCTTTACTAGCTCAAAAATTGAAAGATAGCAAAGAACTTTAGCAACTTAATAGCAATCATAAAAAAAAAAAAAAAAAAAAAAAAAATTCTTCCTATAAGTACCAAAATATGGCATATATATATTTTTGAAATCCTACCCTAGCTTTGATTTGACACATTAAACAAATAAAATGGGATCTGTCTCTCACTCCAAACATTCATGTGCATTTGCTACATTCAGGAAAAAGAAAAAAACATTATCATCAACCTGACCAGTTTTATGGCCTTTTTCTAATTATTTCGCTATAATGTTTGACAAATTAATTAGAATTGAACAAACTGTATTGCATGATATTTTCGATTAAATTATCTTACCAGTGGTATATAGCTTTTATGGTATTTCTAAGAAATATATTGGGTGTTACGAGCCATCAAACTTCAAAAAACGTTTTTCTGAAAAGGTTTCCACAATTTTGAGCACTACTGTATATACAGCGAGAAAAAATATTCATTGGCGATTTCAGCTGTTATGTGACATGTTTTGTTATTCTAAAATCATTACATTTCTGGAGGATTCAGAGTGTAGATTGAAAAATATTCCGAATTTTTTGAAGGGTCCTATATTTTGAGGTGAAAAAATTGTAAAGGATCCTTTAAAGGACTCAAGTTCTTCCTAAACTGCTTACAGATCGTATTTTCTATGTTAACATTTTCATAGGAGACACTGAGTATGAAAAAACATAAAGAAAAAATATCAGAATGCAGCCGTAATAACATTTTGAATATATTATTTTATAAATTAAATTTAAATTTTTCCAATTCGGAAAAATTGAAAAATACCCCTTCTAAAAAAAAAAAAAAAAAAAAAAAAAAAAAAAAAAAAAAAAAAAAAAACCGGAAAAAACCAGTTTTTTTTTCCAAAATTTCCGGTTTTTTTTCGAGCATTCCCATCTCTATATAAAAGAAATCTAATCCAAAAATCCGAAATCGGGCTTGGAGGTGCATAACTACAGATATAGAGAGAGGTACCTTCCAGCCAAATTTCGTATTTGTGCGTGCAGTTGTCTTTTCAGAACATATACAGACAGACACACACACAAACTTCTATCTGTATTACTGTAAATGCTAAGAAATGTTTGTAAAACATAAATAAAATCATATACAAATAGAACTGGATACATAGCAGCCTATGTATGATAATTTCTGGAAGTGTGATCTTCAGTAATTTTAAGCGTGGTTTAGCTTGAATTATATTTTAGCTTAATATGGAGTGTGTATAAAAATCTGTTGGTAATATACAGGGTTGTACAAAAGAATTCAAGTATGTTTCCGTCTTCTGATAGAAATTGCTACAGATGACGCTAAAAATGTTAAATTTGTTAAATTGAATTAGTTCTGTTGAAATCATGGCAGTAGGTAATGTATATATTAAAAAGGGTGTCAAATTAAAAAAAAGCCACCAGGGCGCGCGCACTGAAGTACAATAAATGCGATATTTAATCCCTTTCCTATTCCCGCAAATATAACAAATAAAGGGCGCCCCTCTGGCGACTGGCGGCGCAGCTTTCTTTATATCTTCGCCCCTTCAATCAGAGCCACTATGTGTGGCGTGAAATGACATTAAAATACATTAATTTCCTGCAACCAATTTAATGAAATATATTAATCAATATGTCCCATTGTAATTATACGATTTTTATGAAAATTAGATTTCTGAGTTCAGTATTACATTCTGTGCATAGATGTCTAATTTTCAAAACGGTAAATGCAATAGTTTTAATAATTGTATAGAGGCGAAAAAGTGCCTAGTCCGTCATTTTATATTGTGAAAAAGAAAATATTTCTTCTAGTATTCCGCAGAAAATCGTTCCGTAGTATAACTCCAAAAACAATAATCCTATTAACTAGCGGTTTGTTGCATCTGATTAAGCGTCTCATTTCCAATTAAAATATATCTTTGAATTGAAATTTGGATGAAATACAGGGTCATGAAAAATCGAAGAGTGTGGAAAATAGGATTACAAATATCTCGGCAACTAATTATCCGATCGACTTCATGCTTTATTCAAAATTTGTTTTTTTATTGTCTTTTATATTCACTCCTTAAAATAAACAATTTCGAAAAATTTTATATACCTTTTATCAGAACGAATATTTCGAGAGTCCGAAAAAAATAGTTCCGGTTAATCAAGGTTACTGAAATTCAATAAGATTCTTCCCATTATTACATACTAAGCACATACCAAATTTCAACTCTCTGTCTCAATTTTTTTCGGGAGATAGAGCGTTTACAGACACACAGACGGACGGCAAATTTTTTTTTTTCTAAAAATATGTTTTTCGGAATCTTCAGTAGTGTCTGAAACGTGTAAATCCGTCAATTTTTTTTTTCGATTTTCAACGATTACAAGACTTACTCTATACTACGTATTATGGGTAAGTAAAAACTGTTTGCTTCAGCGTGATTATCGAACATTTCTATGGAATTCTACCAATTTTCATATTTTTTATCTACATTGGTTTACTGGATATTAGTCGAGAAAGACGTCCGATCACCAAAATATTCATTTACAGCAATGCCAGTTTCACTAAAAAAAAAAAAAAAAAAAAAAAAAAAAAAAAAAAAAATATCCCGAAAAAAAAAAAAAAAAAAAAAAAACCGGAAATTGTACTGGCAATCGGGACGCCAGTACTATTTCCGTATTTTAACGGAAAAAAAATCCGTAAATTCCAAGAAATTTTCCGTGATTTCTGAAATATCCGTTTTTAAATTTCCGATTTATAACTGATATCTTCCGTATTTTTAAAAACATTTTATAAATGTTAAAATAAACATTATAGGACCAAAAAAAAAGTTACTCCAAGAACAATCTTATAAAGGATTGATATATTTCTGCTTTTTCCCCCCTCATTGCGGAGGGTGTTTTGTGTAAATAACCAAACCTTGCCACGATGAGAATCGAACCCGCAATCTCCCTTGTACTAGACTGGAGGTCCCGACCACTACGCTATCATTTGATATTCAACTTCCTCAAGCGTTGCTACTTATTTCAGTCGCTTTTTATGATGCAAAAACTTGAAGATTCTATGGATTTTTTTTTTTTTTCATTTCCAATGTTTGTAATATTTTCTTTTCATATTTTTCAATATTTCGCTTTATTATTTGATGCTCTATAACAGATAAATTTTAACTTATTATGTATTATATGCGTAAAACATTGTATTAAAAGTAATGTACAAGCATTTGTAATGTAAATTATTTGTCTGATGATCTATATATCAATCCCAATAAAATCAATAATTACCTTAAGGAGACGTATTTATTAGATGCTATTAAAATAAATTTTCGTTATCTCTTAGTTTAAAAAACTTATGTAAATAAAAAATTTATAATAAATTAAATTATTACATTTTAGCTATGCTGAGAACTTTTGTGAACGGTTCTGTCAAACTGAATAGTTTTAATAATATTAAAACAAAAGATTGATTTTTAAAGACAATTTCGAAATTAATGATCTTGTGATAGGTAAGTTTAAATTCGGACTTATTGATTTAGTTTAATTGAAAAAATTATAAGCAAAAGAAATAAATTATAAAGTTAATAAAATTATAAACTTCATTTTTATAAAAGTAAAGAAAAAATATTAACTATTTTTATAAATTTAAGGAAAAAATTATAGACGTTGTAAAATTATAATTTATTAAATAATAAATTTTAGTTTAATTCATAAATTTATAAGCCAAATCTGTTTAGTTTAATACAAATTTACATAGAGATAACTTGCAGAGATATTATGTTATGAAACCTTTAAATAACCTAATATTGCATCACGTTAGAAAAATTAAAATAAACTTTAAAAAAAATAGTGAAAAAAAGTCCTAATTTTGAAGCACTATCAATAAAAATAAAAAGTAGATTAAAAAAAAATATTTTTTCTGCAACTTATATAAATAAAATCAATTTATGAATATTTCATTAAAAAATATAAATATTACTATTATTTTCACAAAATATATATTACTGTCCAGGCATGACCCCGGTTAGAATGGACCAGCATGTCGAGCCGGGTCCAGGCCTGGATCCTTGAAGAACTCTAGTAAATAAAACAATCTTAATTCGCATTCCAAACAAGGCGATTTCTGTACGCAAACCTCTAAAAGTTATTTACGGAAATTGCACTGTTTTGGAAGAAATACGGAGATTGTACTGTTTTGAAATAAATACGGACAAAATCCATTAAATTTACGGAAAACTTTCTACGTATTTACGGATTTGAAATCTCCTTTACGGAACTAATGACATTTACGGAAATTGTACTGTTGTTTTGGAAAAATGAAACTTCTCCGTAAAATTTTACGGAAAATCTCTTATATTTTCACGGATTTTTTTTTAGAGTGTTTAGTTACTCTTTTTAGAAGAGAAATTACTTCATTAAGCGTCCTCTCCCCTCACGCGAAAACACACGCTCGCTAATGTTAATCCTATGGGGCCTTATTTTTATAATATCTTGTTTGAATTTCAATATTTTAAAAGCAGAGATCAATCTCTATTTCCGTCGTTGATTACTTTTTCGATTTTCTTTGCGGATTTTTTTACGAAGATGTTTACGAAGATGAAAGTATGGTTTCGAAAATAAAAGTATCTTCGTAAAAAAAAATCCGCGAAGAAAATCGAAAAAGTAATCAACGGTGGAAATAGACATTTTCTGCTACCCAATGAAAAAAAAAAAAATTATAATTTAACAAATTACAGTAACCATTGGGAAAATGTTCCGAACGCTTACAAAAAAAAAATAGTATATATATTTTAACAGATTGCAATAACCATTGGGAAAATGTTCCGAACGCTTAAAAAAAAAAAAAAAAAAAAAAAAAAAAAAAAACCGTACTTTTGTGTGCCTCACAGTTATGATTGTGCCAAGGTTGCAGTTATGATTTCGCCAAGATCATCGCAAAGCTTATATAGGCATCCTATATGATTCTATATGATTCCTTCATCATCCTATATGAAGCTTATATATACTCCTATATGTGCCATATACGTCATTATACACATATTATTTACGTCGTATATATCGTATATACATCATATACACATGTACACATGTCATATATATACATCATATATGCATCATATATGAGTATAACTTGGCCACATACGTCATGTTATATTATAATGCCATACATGCTTTATAATTTGGCGATAAATCTTGGTCATTTGGCGATTCATCCTTGGGGGCCGCTATAACACGAAAGTACCAAATTTACAATATATTAATGAAAACAGAAACAAAAATATTTTATCGGGTCCTTCCTACAATAACTTTAACTCTTGTTTAGATTGATGTCTGAGCTAAAGGTATTTTGAGGAAATTAAACTTGAAGAACATGTTTATTGCTTCATAAGACGATTTCTCATCCGACGTCAATTTTTGAATTCGGCTTTGAATGCAAACGAGATATTAGAAAAATAATGCCCCATAGCATTAATATTAGCGAGCTTGAGGGGAGAGGACCCTTTAAGGAATACTGCGTGCTGCTCTGTCGCAGTTTTGATTTTAATTCCATTTGTGAGTATAAAATCAAAGGAGAAATCAAAGGAGAAGCTATTTATATATATCGCCCTGTTTCGTGTCAAATAGCCATCGGAAATAAACACGGTTACGAAAATCGTGAAAGAGAGGGAGTTTTATGAAGACATTGTTGTTAAATGATCAGAAATTAGTAGCGCTGAAGATTACTAAAAATTTGCAATATGCGCTGTACCTTCAAATTGAGTTTTGATCTTTACACTTTTTGTTATAAGAGTAAATGATTTTTCTACGTTTTATGTAGTAATACACTTAATTATGTAGTAATCGCCACTAAGCCAACAAGTCTTGAAAGGCACGAATTATTTTAAATACTTTTATTAATTTTCTGTTATTAAATAATACTACTACTAATAATAAATGCCAATTGTGCTTAATGTAAAACTTTCACACCCACACACCTCTTGCACATTTTATAACTTATAATTATTAAAAGAGAAAATATCTTCTCTTATTTCCTGCATTTAAAGAAGTAGCGCTTCAGTATTTTTGTTGAAATATTTTCTAACTGATTTTTTCTTTTGATACAGGAGTGCATTCAAGAATGTCAATTGAATCTCAGCATAGCAAAGCATGGATGCATCATGGAAGATATATACTCGCCAAATTACGAAAAACGTTGTTCAATTTATGGTGAGTTATTTTAAATTTGCCTAGTTGAAACATAAACAATTAAAAGTCTATACTAGTCATGTGATGATATTGGAAATCATTGGAAGCGGTCTTTACAAATTTCTATTTTGTATTTCAATGATTTTATATATCCCTTTTTTTTAGTATGATACATGGGGTCGATGTCTAACGTGATTATATTTGTATTTTTTTCGATTTTGGTTGTTGTTTATTTCCCTTACAATTTCAGAACCCAACAACTAATTTTTTATGAAAGTGCCATTTTGTTTATTCATTTTATTCATACCTGTTTTTAAATCGAGGGCGGCGTTACAGGGGGTGTCCGGGGAGGGAAATGCCCCCATCGGGGTCAAAATTAAATTGTAGTCGAGTCAAAAGAACCAAAATATTGTTTCAGGTAAAAAAAAAAAAAAAAAAAAAAAAAAAAAATATATATATATATATATATATATATATATATATATTTGATTACGGATTACTCTGTCTTTACTTGTTTGTTTTTCAACATGAGATGAATTTTTTTTTGCCTAGATCGGGTGGGGTTGCGGTTGGACTCATTGCACCGGGTCGGGCAAACTGAACTCGGTCCAATTCGCGATATGGATCGGATCGGGTTGCTTCTAACATTTTTTCGTTGTTGATCAAGTTAACTTCTATTTTTTCACTGCGGATCGTTTTTGAGTCGGGTTAACTTTAATTGTTTCGGGTTCGGGTCTGTTTGGGGTTGGGTTTTGACACTTGCGGGTCGAGTGCAGGTTGACTCGATGTCTCAAAAGAATCTCCAAAATATATTTTAAGATGAAAACTATATTTTTGAATATTAACAAGTATATACAGTCCCTGGCCAAATTATTAGACGCAGTTGTTTTTATTATAATTTGTTAAATATCTGGAAAGATATATCAGGAATTATCCTGAAACTTCAGGAGTGTAAACAACATGATAGATGTCATATATTTCCATGAAGATTTTTTCCCGAAACCCCATAAGGGGCCGTCAACAAATTGAAGATAAACGAATATATTTTGGATAACCCTGTAAAAACTAATTTTGCAAAAGCATTCAAACTGTAGATTATGATTAGCTATTATTATTGTAATAATTTGGGTTCATTTTTATGAAGATAGCATGTATACTCGGAGAGAAATTCAGGTTTTTATAAAAACAGTCCCAAATTTTATCAAGTTTTTTGCTTATAATTTGCAGAGTTTTTAATATAAAAACAAGTTATTTTCAGAAACTATGACAAACAAAATTGTACACAACATCCTGTAATCAGAATTAAAAAATAATAAAAATTGTATGAAAAATGAGCAGGTTCACTAAATATTGTTTCACTGCGCATGCGCGAATTCAATCAAAATATACTGTGCATAATATATTAACTAAATGTATAGACCAACTTTTATGAAAGTCTCAAAAACATAGCTTGAAAATTCTGATAGTAATCGTCGATAGAATGAGCTCGAAATTCGCTGTTCCCAAAAGGAAGCAAAAAGATGAGGGGTTGTATCAAATATAAAATGAGAGACACTTCATTCTTATTATGTCAACTTTCATAAGCTAGTATATTTGGATACAACCCCTCATCTTTTTGCTTACTTTTGGGAACAGCGAAATTCGAGCTTATTCTATCGACGATTACTATCAGAATTTTCAAGCTATGTTTTTGAGACTTTCATAAAAGTTGGTCTATATATTTAGCTAATATATTATGCACAGTATATTTTGATTGAATTCGCGCATGCGCAGTGAAACAATATTTAGTGAACCTGCTCATTTTTCATACAATTTTTATTATTTTTGAATTCTGATTGCAGGATGTTGTGTACAATGTTGTTTGTCATAGTTTCTGAAAATAACCTGTTTTTATATTAAAAACTCTGCAAATTATAAGCAAAAACTTGATAAAATTTGGGACTGTTTTTATAAAAACCTTAATTTCTCTTCGAGTATACATGCTATCTACATTAAAATGAACCCAAAATATTACAATAATCCACTTAATAATAATCTACAGTTTGAATACTTTTGCAATATTAGTTTTTACAGGGTTATCCAAAATATATTCGTTTTTCTTCAATTTGTTGACGGCCCCTTATGGGGTTTCGGGAAAAAATTTTCATGGAAATATATGACGTCTATCATGTTGTTTACACTCCTGAAGTTTCAGGATAATTCCTGATGTATCTTTCCAGATATTTAACAAATTATAATAAAAACAACTGCGTCTAATAATTTGGCCAGGGACTGCAAATATATTTATTTTTCTATTTAAAAGATAAAATTAATATTAGAGATATAATTGTAGACTACTTTTTTCCTTAATTGCATTACAATATGGATTAATTATTTATCTTTTCGGGTTGGGGTTGGGTTAAGGTTGAAGTACTTTGGGTTCGGGTCAAAATGCGGAGGACGAAAATATTTTTGTCGGGGTCACGACGGGTTGCGAGTGGACTCGAGCATCACATCGGACAAAATGAACCCGACCCGACTCGTGGTTTGGGTCGGATCGGGTTAAGGCTAACTTTTTTTCGTTGCGGATCGGATTAACTTTAATGGTTTCGGTTTGGGGTTGGGTTGTGACACTTGCGGGTCGAGTTGACCCGATTTTTCAAAAGAATTTCCAAAATATATTTTAAAAGGAAATACTATATATTTGAATATTAACGAGTGTATGTAAATATATATTTTTATTTTTCTTCTTCACCTTTTGAAGGGGACTTTTTCAGAAATGTATGCTGTAATAGTGTTACAGATGCTGTCACAGCCCAAGTGTAAAAGTTAAATGATAAAATTGATACTAGAAATATAATTGTACTCTATTTTTTTTATAATTGCATAACAATATGAATTACTATTTTTTGATTTCGGATTGAGTTGGGCACGAGTTGTAGTGTATCGGTTTCAGGTCTGGTTAAGTGTCGACACAAATTCGTCATCACGATAATGTCCAAAATACTGAAATTGATTGGGACAGTGTATTGATCTTGCAAGTATTTTGGATGAATTTGTTAATCAAGTATGTTGCTCTTACATTTCGTTTATAGAGACGCACAGAGTTTTTCGATGGCATTCATTGGATGATTTGGGTTACATTACAGCCTACTGGCAATTTTTAAGTTCAACAAATTTTTAGTGTTTTTGATATAATTGCCTCATATCCATTCAATTACATTTGGTGTAAGCCTATTTTAAGATTTCCCCGTAAAAATTACCTTTCTCTCCAAAATTAAAAATTTAGAAGGAGTGAGACCACTTTATTTAATTTGTATTAAATCTGTTGTATATAACTTAAAATAAAATAAAACAACTAAATAAACCTACTCTTCTGACTAAGCAGGAAGGACTTCGCACCTTCTATTCCTTATTAACCATTTTCAGTATTCGTCTCAGTCAATCTCTTGACAAATAATGAAGACAAAAGAGGAAATATTTATTTAATTAAAAAAAACTTTGTTTATCTAACTTTTTAAAACTGTTCAAACATATATCTAAATGACCAAGATTGTACTCATATTCCTTGATAAGATTTAAGTGCATGTAAGATTTAAAAAAAAAAAAAAAAAAAAAAACTCAGTTATTCGCAGTTTTCTGGCAAAGTATCTTTTACGTGATTAACCCAAATATTCAACCTTCTATTTAAAAAAAGACAAAAAAAAGTTGTTGTATAGTCTTCTTTCTCCTTAATAAAGCTAAAACGACATTACCTGCGAAAAAAAATTCTCAGCCGACACGGTCCGGAAATAATAAAATACAGGCCCGGCTGTCCAAATCTACAGAAAAAAGTAAAGTCCGGGTCTAGCCCGAGAAAAATAAGGTTCCGGCCCTGTTTAAATTTTGAAAAATAAAATTAAGCCCGAATCCGGCCTGAGTCTTTAGATAAAAATTAAGCCCGGTCCGAGTTTAATGAAAGAAAACTTCACCGACCTCGGGATTCGGGACAGGCCTGGAGTCTTGTGGACCTCTAATATATATGACCTATTTGACCACCCTGTCGGGGATTCCATGCCACAACCCCTCCCCTTCAGTCAAATTTTGGCGACGCACAGTGGAGTATTTGACCCGAAATCCTGGCCAAAAATATTTTTCTATGTAAATATAGTCCGATTGCCTTGAAATTGTTAGATGTTAATGGGTATCAATATGGCATGTTTGGTATTGTAAATGAAGTTTATAGCATTTACGGTTCATTTACAGAGACACCCGAAAGAATTCCCTTACATTACGTCTATGGGAAAAAATCGTTTGCTCTGTATTTTAATGATATCACACTATTTTAAACGTACTGAAATTAATATACATCACTGAGGTGTATTAAGGCACTTATTGTAGAATATGGTGTGCATAGAATCTATCGTTCATTTACAGGGACATACAAAAACATTTGACTGAAGAATAAATTTAACTATTGAAGTTTATGACCAATAATTGCTGGAAGTGCGCTTGTAGTTGTGATATGCATTTTTAAATTGATTTTTTTTTAAATATTACTTGGTGTGGATAGATTCTATAGATCATATACAGGGTTGCACAAAATTCTCAAGCACATTTCCGTTTATTCCCTGAAATGGCTAAACGGAAATGTTTAACTTTGTTATGTATTTCACTGAGCTAACTTTTAACATACTATGTAGTATACATACAAATCCATAGCTTAGTTTAATATTTTATATATTAAAAGCTGATGAAGTGTAAGTAAAATTTTAGCACTTCACATAATAATAAGTATACATTTTATATATTTTTTGACAACTAAGAAAAAAAAAAAGAAATAATTTAAGAAGGGCACAAAGAAAAAAGAAGTTAAAATATTAATTTACTAAGTAGATATTTTAAAACTACGAATACATCACATGCCCATAGACAAAACATTACCGAAGGGAGTTTGGAAGTCGAGTGACTAGCAGCCTTAAATGTTTACTGTTTATAAGAGAAAAGTAATTGTTGATAGATTTTTTTATTTACTAGTAATGTTTAATTAAATGTATTTAATTGTAATTTCTATAAAATTTATTATTTACATTTAATTTACTTTACTAATAATTACTACATTTAATTTACATTTAATAAAGATTATTTACATTTGATAATACATTTAATACAGTGGAGTCTCTACAGTATAGAGATGCTGGTTTTTCAGTGTATTTAATAGATTACCAGTTTCAATCTGATTCTTCAGAACTCTGTTTTTCCTCTTCTTCACCACACTCTTTTTGGCTTTTATCAGGACTACCATCAGACCTAGCTGGAAGAAGTAGTTGTAGGGTTTCGCTACTGTATGGCTTGCTCTTTGTCTAGAGCAGTTTATAAAAGGATCACTGCTTAAAAGAAGCCAATTTGAAACATCTCTATAGCAAACTTCTCTATTGCGAACTTTTCTATCACACTTTCTTGAGTACTTTGTACGGTACTGTCGAAAGTGTTTGTTTCTGGACTCGTCAGCTTCTTCTGACCGTTGGCTAATGGGTACGACTGTTTTTTAATTACAGTGCCACCATGAATCAAAACCTTGTGCATTGTTGGAATCATGAGGTACCAATTGTAAAGGTTCACATACAGTCTTGCTGTTTCATCAGCAGATGTTTGGAACTTTTTTTCGTCAATGCGATGTCCACTTTTTATGACTTCCAATGTTACTTACAACCTTTTAATCATTTCTGCGTCTTCTCCAGACTTCTTTAATTCCCTACTTTCTCCCCTTATTTTGTACCTATGAGCCCCCGAAACTAATTGGAGACACTTTTTTCAGTAAATAAGTATTTATAATTTGAAGCCGATCTGATATTTCTATCAAGAAGTATCGAGTTGCGTAGGTATGTACGTACTTACATAGGTACGGACATGCATACATACAGGATATGTAGGGGCAAAAGCTCTCAGGCAATATCTTGTAAGCTAAAAACCTGCAATACTAGAGTAAAAATAAAGTTTTTATCTTTTCAATTCGGTTGCCACAAAAAATGGGATTTAAGTAATCCACCCGAAAAAAAAATTATATAAAAAATGGCAACAATATGCGGAAGATTTTTTTGCAGAAATTGGCACTCAAGACTATAACTAATACGATTATGATTCAAACATGGTCCGGCAAAGCCCGGCACATATTTAAAAAGCTTTCGATATGATTAAATTACAGCGAAAACCGCTTTAAAAATGACCCTTTTACACATTTAATATTTTTTTATTACATTAAAAACTAAACTATTTAAATTTACACATAGTTTAACACTAAGCTCTGACCTTTGTTAAACACGCAAGCCCTGTTTAGTTTCAATTCAACAATTCATTGAGACACAAAAAAATTATATTTAAACATAACAACAATGCCTAAAACCAACAAAAAACGCGTCTTCTCACAAAAAAACTTCCTCTTCAACTGAGGCCAGGAGCCACTAGATATAACTCAGGTTCCAAACATAGACATAGATCGACGCATCAATTAGTTAGCTATTAAGAAATATGATTTTTACAATTGTTGACGAAATTTTAATTTTTGCATTTTTGGCCAGGTTTTTGGGTCAAATGCTCCACTGTGCGATGCCTCTGTTTTAAATCTAACATGTTTGCTTTCTAGGAAAAAGTAATTATTTTCCATTAATAGGGTTCCATCGTTCCAAGGCAGCATGGTAATACGTTCCAATAACCTATTAAATTTGTAACTTTATTAATAGAAATTATTATAGCCCTGTGTAACAAAGAATATGAGGTCATTTTCACCAGTGAAAATATTTCCCCTTTGTAAAAAAAGATTCGCGTTTTATTTATTATTATATTACTAGTTATTTGAGATCGCATAGTATTCTGTAATGTATTTGGAATTCAAGTGAATTTACTCAAGATTTTTTTTTTTCAGATGAAGATCCGTTTCTTTATTCAGAAGCAAGGACATGTATCGAAGAAAACTGTAGACCAGCTTGTTAGTAAGTAAAGTTTAACACAATCATTTAGTGTACGAGTAAATCTGTAGATCAGAGCGTTCAACGTCAGTTGCAGAAAATATTTTTATTTTCATCTCACTATACACAATATCTGATATCATACAATTCGCAATTAAAAATTTTTAAGTTAAATATACCTAGGGATTCATGGCATTCACGGGTTGCTTTTTCAGAAAGCCTCATGTTTTCAGCACCACCTTGACGAATTGGCGAAAGAGAGAAAGCTCAACCAGCTCTATCGCCAATCGTTGTCCCTGTTTTTTGTTTTCATCTGAACTTGAATGTGAAATGGCGGCGGAACAAATATCCTCTCTCTGTGTGTGTGTAAAACCACAGAGTTCAGAGAATAAATAGAGGTGAAATGTGTACGTTTGGCGTGACGCTGAAAATGCAATCATAAAGTCGGACCAAACAACTAGTGGCTTGCTTTGAAAACGTCTCACCGTCCAATGAATTCAGTCTTTAATAAGCATAGAACAAATACTTTGTGCGAATTTTAATTCATAAACCAAAACCAATTACAACGTTGTAACGCACAAATATGAAAATTGGCACAAAAAACCGCATACGGCCGTTCGGCTTTGTTCCAGGTGCAGTCTCTCTTCGCCCAATGAGGTTAGCCCTTGGGTCTAATGATTTGAGCGATAACCGACTTCATATTGCAAGCTGATTTTACGGATCATTGCCTCTCTATTCTTTCTCGTTATTCTGTGGTGTAAAAGAATATTACTAAACTGGAGAAAAAAAAATACTTTTTTATGCTTGAATTCTGTGTATTCTGAAATTAAAGGCATTTAACCATGGTAAAATAAACATTTCCTCATACTATAAAATCCCCACTTGTTAACATTTCGGAAAAAGACAAAACACGAATCGATAAATCGCAGCCGTCCAAAACTCCAAAAGTTCAGTTTTCTCAAACATAGTGTAAAATAAATGTGGTGGCGCCATCTATCGAGCATTCGTCATGTTTAAGCTGATATTTTTCTACAGTTATTAGCAATTTTAATTTAAACTGCTTTGAAACAAAAAGGGAAGGGGGGGGGGGGGACTCTATATGTAGGGTTGATATAAAAAAAATTTGTGAAAAATAAAATTTTGCAATTAAAGACAATTTAAATTAAGAATTTATTAATAATAGATTTTTTTTTCAAGGATCCCTTTTGATTAAATTAAATATTGTGAAAGGCCCTTTTTAGTAAATAGAATTTTGTAAAGAGGCCCTAATTTTTCCGTATATTGACTTTAGATATAAGCTGTGAACTTGAACTTGTGATAGGTTCAATGGGCTTCCAAGTTGCGAAGCAACTGCACACCCTGGCTTTGAGTAGGTGTATATCAAATCCTGAGAGAGCCATAAGAAATGTTTAGCCGTAGTCTAATTGACTACATAAAAATAGGATAATGTTAAGTATATCAATAAAATAATGAAAATTTACTAGTTAAAGTATAAAAGTAAAAATAGTTCATAGTTCAAAAAAACAAAAATAATGCCAGACGAGGTATTTAATAAGCTGTATTTATCAATTCAATAAGCTGTATTTATCATTATATATAAATATAAATTATATTTTCCAGCTTTTATTGGTAATATTTATAATTATTAATAAAATATTTATAATGAGATATTTTAAAACCAAAATCTTGTTAAACATTTAAACTGTAATTATGTAGATTTTATCTTTAATTAATTTTGTACAATCTTTTTGGGCCTTTTTTTTCAAAAATACATGTAGATTTTTTTTTCTCTTGTAAAAATACTGCTATTGTATCGAAATTGAGATTTTACTTTAAGAAAATATTCAAATGTTGTAGTGTCTTCACTGGTGCACCCAAGATTTCCGTTTGGGAGCGGTTTTGAATCATTGTTATTGAACCAGGTGTCGATCCAGGCAAAACTTGGGGCATATTTAGGGCCGCGTCACAAAATTCCATTTAATACAATAGAGCTCTTCTCAAAATTTCTCCTAATAAAACGACTTATTTATAAAATTCCTTTTATTTAAAGCAGACTTCTTTGCGAAATTTTTCTTCATAAAATAGATCCCTTCACAAAATTCCAGTTCATAAAAAACATACTCTTCATTAATTATTTTTATTTTGCTAGGTTTTATAAATATGTAATTTGCAAATAATATGAGTTCATCAGAAAGGTAAATTTTAGCAGAAGTACTTAACAAAGTTATTAATAAATACTTGTTTCGAATTTGAGTAATTGGATTTCATCTTTCTTTACTTAATGTTAATATTCACAAAAATATAATAAATTTAAAAAAATCCCCCGCCCCATCCCAGGCAAAAAAGAAAAGAAAAAAAAACTTCCATCGACCCTTATGAACAATTTCATTGTTTTATATGTGTATGACTTTTTTATTTTCTTAAAAAAAAATGTGTTATAACCGAAGTAAAGCAAACCACATAGTCATCTAGATATGAGTTGAAAGCTATTTCAAGGCTTCATAAAATAGCCCCTTTTAAAACGAAACGAAGAGTAGTGGCGTCAAAATGCGTGTGCTGCTGCTATTTCTAATTATTTCTCTCTATCTTTCTTTTCCTCTCCCCTTTTGCTCTTAAATTGCTTCTTTTTATGAAGTTTTGAAACAATTTAATGCTAATTTTTTAGCTATTTTGTGCTTCAGTTACTTTTTACACATTATTTATTCACCATAACGGTCCTTGTTTTCATCTTATATGCTGTCAATTGGTCTGGGAGGAGTTTTAAAAACCGTAAATCCAGTTTTCTTCTGTGGCAGTGCTAGCTCAAATATTGACTGCAAAATTTTTACTGCTTTTAACAAAATTCTGATTTTTAGTAAAAGGCTCCTTATAGTTCTTTCTTATTAATAAGTAAAAAAGAAATTTATGAGTATAAAATTTAATCTTAATAATAAGGTTAAATTTTATACTTATAAATTTCTCCTGAGTATCATTCTAGTGCTATACAATCATGTTGGGTGGATGGGGGGTGGGGGTCATTATCTTTTACCTAAAAAAAGTCAAGTGACTGAACTGTGAGCACATTAGATATAAACCCATATAAATAGAAATAAATTATTTTAAAATGTTACGGTTTTATATGCAATTTAAGATAAAATATATTACATAATCATAAGGGGGGGGGGGGAAGAACCAGAAATTAGCTAATTTTAATTTATAAGGACTTGTAAAAAGGCCAAAATTATTTATATCTGGAATAACCCTCCTCAAGTAAGCCTTTAAATAATAACTTAAATTTTGTACAAACACAAATTCATTTATTTGGTACATTCTCTTTTTCCTGCATCAAAACAGGTATTTTTAAAGAATAAAAGTGATCAACAGATTCAAATTCAGTAGAATCATTTAAAATTTCTTCTTGTGGATCAATTATTTTTCCTTTGTACATAATTTTTGCAAATTTTGTTTTGTTTTGTTTTATTTTTTTCTGGATTCGTTGAATAAAACTAACATTGTTTTTCTATATTTTTATTTCGTGGAACTTTCCTGAAATTTAATTTCACGTTTCATACGTCCACAACGACCTAACATTAACAAAACACAATTGAAACAAACCACAAATAAATCCCAACTCCATGCGCATGCGCGGAACAGTGCTTGAGAAAACTGAACTTTTGGAGTTTTGGACGGCTGCGATTTATCGATTCGTGACAAAACACTCTCTTTGACTTTCACAGCAGCAAAAGAATAGGGCTGCTGTTTGCTATACGTATGACGTCACAAACAAGAAGTGTTAAATTTAAATATTCTGTAAGTAGCGTTGGATTCAGCACTACGCCAACCGTTGCTCACGCGCCAAGGTGCTGAAAACGTGAGACTTTCTGAAAAAGTTTCCGGCTTACAGAAAATATTGTTCGGGTTATTGAACATTGGTGAATTGGTACTTTCGTGTTATAGCGGCCCCTAAGGATAAATTGCCAAGCGACCAAGATTTATCATCAAATTATATAGTATATATGACATTATAATAATATATGATGTATAGAACATTTCGTGACGCATATGGTCAATAAGTTATAGTCATATATGACGCACATATGATGTATATATATGATATGTGTATAAGACGTATATGGTGTATATATGACATATAAGACGTAAATAATATGTATTTAATGACATTTTATGGCACATATATGGTATGTATTTTATGGCACATATATGAATGTTTGGAGTATATATATGCGAATGTTTGGAGTATATATATGCGAATGTTTGGAGTATATATATGCGAATATATGATGCATATATAAGCTTTGTGACAATCTTGGCATAATTGTAATTATGGGGGCCACTACAACAAGAAAGTACCGTAAAAATCACTTTTAATTGAAAAATCGAATATTTTTTTTTAATTTAATGTATATGTTTTAATTTCTCACTAACAACATAAAAAAAAAAACATTTTCATATGGAAAATATCAGTTATGTGAAAGTTTTGAAATGTATTAAAAACAGCACTTTCGTATTTGACGCATTCCAGCGATTAATAGCCAAAGCTATTGTCAAAGATTTCACTATTTATAGTAAGGTTTCTGATTATGATTATTTCAGGGATTAGGCGCGTAGTTCGATTACGTATCTGTTAAATTTGTGTTTTATTTTATTTTAATAATTACTGATGGAATTTTAATTTAACTATATGGAATATTAACCGGAAACAAATTCTAAACTATTTATATTGTTTTAAGTGAAAACGGAATAATCTTCCGTAATTGGGCAGCACGTGATTGAAATAGATCTAAAAAAAAATCACTCTGGAAAACTATTTTAAAAATCATTAAAACTCAGTAAATTGAGATACAGGTTTTAAACAAATTACATTTGAAAGTGCATTTTTTTCCTATTCGAAGGCGTAAAAATAAAAAAAAGGGTGTGATGTTAATAAATTTCCGAAAAATACAATGGATTGCTCAGGCCGTTGCCACCGTTGATATGATGTCAGTATTACTCACGAACATGTTTTTGTTTTATAATGTAGATGCATACAGCAAATTCGTCTACGCTATGTCGTTGACTCGTGATTCTGTTCTAAGAGTAAAAAATCAAATTTCACTATCACTTGATCACTGACTGCTGTTAGTTAATTAACTCTGAAAAAGAAGTTCATCATACATCGTAAGTAATGTACAACTATTACGAAGCAAGCAGTGAAAACCGTAAGTACAAGGTTTCATTGGTTAGGGTACAATATTTACTGATCAACTTCTGTAAGTTGATCAATGACTACTGCAATCACCCTAATTACTACTATTGTTATCATAATCGAGGTAGATTCGCTTAGTAATTTTGAAACTCCTTTCATTATAATTTTGTTATGGTGATTTAATAATAACTTTAAAGTATAAATCAATTTACTTTAATGTACATTCCGTAAAGTGTAGATTTATATTTGTTGTGTTACAAGAAATATGCAGATCATCACTTGTAAAACGGTTTGTCCTAGAGCGTAAACTTACAATAGACTCTAGCCCTAACCCATGGTCACGTGTGTTAGTTTAAAAAAAAACTTCATAATACGAAAGACTAGTATGAAAAGAATATCTCAATTTCTATTGCTTTTGACGCAATAATACTGATTTGCATATATGAAGATAGTTATTTGGCGGAGGCTATGTGATCGTCACCAAGAAATCAAAATTTCAAGTACAATGCGAAAAAAATGTATTTGCTTTCTAATATAGATTTCTTGTTTTGCTTTCTAATGTAGATTTCATGTTTTGCTTTCTAATATAGATTTATTAGCATATAAGATTTTCCGAAGATTCAGGAAAAATAACTTTTAACAACTGTTATATTACATATGATATCATCCAATGATGTTTTTGAATTGTTTTTTTACCATTTTTTTTATAATAATAGTCATAAAAAATCTTCAGAGGACCTATGTCCGCCCTCCCCCCAACAACCCCTTTGCCTCATTGAATTTACGTTCAACAATTTCTAAAAATTGTGGTAATAATTTTAATATGAGACTTTCATTGTGAAGGAGATTTTATACTATCCTAATAACAATTACTTACCTGTGAACCAGAAATCATCTACATGTGTTACAGAAGCTGGATAAAATTTCATGTAACTAAGATACTTATGCAAATTTTAACTCCTCTTAGTAGACTTATGTCCAATTAAAAAGATCAACTTTTTTAAATACTTTTTTTTTCATGGAAAACAACTGTTTTGGTGGTCATTCTAATATTTAATCTAAATAACCCTAATCTATTTCGATTCAAGAGATTCAATTGTTTTCAAATCATCTGAGAAATAGAAATCGTGTGTTTTGGAGTATTATATGGTGCGTTTTGGAGCATATAGTGTGCATTTTGATAACATTTACAAATAGGAGAGGTGGCCGTAAGATGTCCATTGGCAGATAATTTTTTAAAGCCACTTTTTTGTCATTGAATAGCTTTGTGGGCAGTGGCTGCAACTCATTTTGTCTTTTACGATGTACAGTTAAAATTTGTTATGGCAAAATTTACACGACTGTAAAAATAATTCATCACTACAATGCATTTTCGTAGGAACATTTTCAATTTTTTTATATATAAAATAAAGAAACATAGAAACTATAACAGAGGAAAAGTTTAGTAAAGGAGAGATTTTAGTGCCATGTTTATATCGCTGCAATTGGGAAAGCTGAAAAATATGGCCAACAGCTGGCATATGGCTGCAAATTATGCTTTTAGTATAGCCAGCAACTCGGCTTGGAAAACGCTATTGCACATCGTTTGTAGCCTTGACCATGTTTTGATTGTTTGTTCGTTTTTGTACGCTACGTAATCCAAGCCCGTAGCACCTGATTCCAATTTCGATCCATCTGTATATATGAGTATGTCTTTTACGTTGCGTCCTACACTGCAAAAAAAAAGGGTTGATTTTACAGTATAATACTGTCACCCCTGCTGTCAGTATTATACCGTAAAATTAACAGTAATAAACAATAAAATAAGCAGTAATACGCTACCGCGCAAATTAACAGTAATAAACAGTAAAATAAGCGCGTATTACTGCTTGTTTTACTGTTTATTACTGTTAATTTTACGGAATAATACTGGCAGCTGGGGTGTCAGTATTATACTGTAAAATCAACACTTTTCTTTTTGCAGTGTATCCTTGGTTCTACTGTTTGCTCTGGGCGATTTTATCAAATGTTGATCTTTTTGACATAGTGTGTGTGGCGGATTGTTGTTCCGTGTATGTTTACTGTTCTGCATAGTCTATACAACGTTTCTGTATGCTGCTTCGTATTTCATTTTTAAGTGAATCGGAATCAGGCCTGAGAGAATGAGAAGTGCTTTGTTCGGGGCTGTCCTGTATGCCCTGACTATGGCCGATTTGTTCAGATTGTGTCCCGAAATTGGGGCTGCGAAGGTCAATGTTTTTTCCATTACTGTCCTGTACCAATTTTTAATTATGTCGGGTTGTAATCCCCATACCTTGGAAACCATCTGTCCCACTATACAGAATAATTTTAGTATTTTTTGATTTTGATATTTACAGTGTGATATCCAGTTTAAATTTTTATGTATGAAGACATCTAGGTATTTAATCTGTTCTTCGGCATCTAGCTTTTTACCATTAAATTATATATGCCTTCTATTTCGTATGTGATTTTTGTTGGTAGATTTCCCGTGTGTCCTTTATTGAAATAAAGTAATTTCTGTTTTATCTCTATTTAAAGTTAGGCTGTTTTCTGATGTCCAGTCATTAAAATCCTTGCTTGTTTTATTTGCTAGTGTTATACGGTTCAGGTTATTCTTTGCTCTGAGAATTAAGATAGAATAGTTTGCGAAAGCCAAGATTGTGACATTATTTCCTTCGTCTGTTTTGAGTGCAATGTCTGCTATGATTAACCATAGTAATGGACCGGGGCAGAGATATTGTGGGCAGTCGCCAAATGCCTCTTTTATGATTTTAATCCCGTTGCCTTCTAGTGATACCAATCTATCTTTTAAAAGATTAATAATCCGATTGATTAGGTATGGCGGGCAGGAGGATTCTAATACACTAATTTGTTTTTGTTTTCTTTATCATTTAAAAATAATATCCCATATTTATGTGACACACGTAATTCATTTGTATTTTTGGAATCTTGTATTTTCAGAATTTGTATTTCAGAATTACGTAGTATAATTATTGGTGAATATCACAAAGTATAATTTAGTAAAGCTCAGTATAATTAAGTAAAGATAAAAGCTGGGCGGAGCTAGTTGAGCTTAAGCCGAAAGGTGGACCACCCTGCCCGGTTTGACCTTGACGTGGGATTAGTTAACTAGTTGAAATAATAATTTACTCTCTCAGAATTCGAGAAGTAACCCACATACTTTACAACATCTTTGCGTTCATACACTGTATTTTAAAAAAGCATGAATTATACTAATGTATTCATCATGTCATCATTCATTATTATTTTTTTAATTGATTATCATTACTATTCTATTTCATGCTACAGTGAAGAATATTATACAGTGGAAGTGAACACATGGAAAAACCGTGCGGTAAGTTGTTTAATAATTAAATCGTTAGGGAATGAAGCACTTTTTAACTGGAATGAGTGATTAATTGAATGTTTTCAAATATGAACACAATATGCATGTAAAAACATGAATATATCTACCATAAAAAAATAAACTATTTTTAACACGTATCCGGTTCGGAAATGTGTATTACACTTTAATTTCTGCGTATCATCTACAAAATACGAGACGTGGTTTTTAAGTAAGGGCTGTTATGTTGTATACACTAATTGGTGGCGCGCGCGCGCCGCAACGTGTGCTTGCGTCGTGTCCCGGCGTTTCTTGGGAACGACTGTGCTCAGTTGCAACTGTGTAGGTAACTTGTAGGGTCTGTTCTGTGTCTTTAAAATGTTCAAGATTATCGAGTCGCCCGTCTCGTGCGAGGTACGGTCAAAACCCTGCGAAAGCTACGCAGAGCGATTCAAAGCAAATGAGTCGGCATGCGGACAGAGGGAATTTTGTTACTCCATGACAATGCAAGGCCTCACACCGCAGCTTAGACCCGAGCATTATTGGATTCTTTTGGCGGGAAGTTTTGGACTACCCCACCTACAGCCCCAACCTTGCGCCGAGCGATTTCCATCTTTTGCGCTGTCTCAAACATCATTTCGGCGGCAACCACTAACACGATGACGAAAACGTGAAATCGGCCGTGACCTCTTGGTTATCGGAGCAGGCGGAAAGTTTCTATAAGGATGGGTATTCAAAATCTAGTTTTAAGGTATGATAAGTGTTTAAACAAACTTGGCGGCTGTGTTGAAAAATAGAGAAATGAATGTAGAATCGGAAAATAAAATTGGTTTTTGAAAATTTTCTTTCTTTTGGTTTTTATTTTCAAACGGCCCTTACTTAAAAAACATCCCTCGTATAAAAAAATCTGGAGTGACTGCACTCGATTTTCCGAACACTTTCTAGAATGTTGCGCGTTGAAATCGAGATTGTAGAAAGTTTTCCTCTCATTTCACCACATAAAGATTTGATTTTTCTTAAAAAAAAACCGTACGTAGTGAGTATCTTCTCGTTCACAGTTATCACCATGTTTTAAAATTTTCTGCAAAAACAACTTCAGAGAAATAGTGATGACAAGGTGATTGTATAAGTTTTATCACGCGTTTCATCCCCTTTAAAATATGAATTAGGAAAAAAAATGATTTTTAGCGAGCATGTTTATCCTGAAAATAGCCTCTGAGCCATATTTTAAGTTCCTTCCTCCAACAGTTTCAAAGAAATCATGATGAAATCGCGATTTTGTCACTATGTCCGGATACAAATTACTGATAGCAGACTAATTTTAGCCTCCACCCAGGTTGCGTGCCTAAAGTTAAACCAAAATTTTACAAATTTAGCAAGTGTTTTCCGATACAGAACGAGATTTTGAATTTATATTACAATGTATTAAGTATCTACTGCTACAACAGTCGATTTCTTCGAGGAATATTTAGCAAATAAACATTAAACAGTGGATCCGTGCGAGGATTTTGCACTGCTGTTTAATAATTTTTACATGCAGGTTTAAACTTTCAAGGAAAAATTAAAGATAAAAATATCGGCAAACAACACTACTCAAGCCAGAATATCATCTATTTTCTTTCATCGAAGTTACAGTAGAAAATGATCGAATATAGCAAAACGCACGCGTAAGAATAAAAATTAACAATCGCATTTAAACTCTATTATAGGATGAAGATGTTGTCATCGGACATGCTTCGGGAAAAACACGGGACGAAGAAAAATAAATTGAACACATATAAAATAATATTTAATGAAAAATAAATAAGCATACATTTTAGGCTACACATGAAATACAACTACTTCGATCTATGGATGGCGTCTTTTTCTTCTGTGCATTTGAATTTGAATTTTGATTTTTACTCATAAATATAAAATAAACCCGTGCAACAACAATGTCCTACTTTATATTTTTTGTACTATTTATTTTTTTTATATAATCATTGTTTAGCACGATATAATGCGGTATTTTATTTTTGTGGCAACATTGATTGGAAAAAAAAACCTTTCATTTCATTTATGAAAACAATACGTATTCAATATTTAACTAACTGCAATTTTTAATCAAAAAGCATGTTTTAACGAAATGCGAGTGTTCTATGTCAGAAGCCGTATCAAAACCCTTTCGAATGATACCTCATTCATTGTTGCGCGTTTTGTAAATGCGTAGAAAAAGGGATGTTGACAACAGAGATAATATATATGATAATAATACTAATACTTCATAGAGCACTACGCTAATAGTCAGATCTTAATACTGCCTGCAGTCAAATTTTATTTCTCGTTCCCAGGTCGCGTGCATAGTGGGGGCCAATGTATCTGATTTGCAGTGAATTTGCCTCCTTTCATTTCATTATGCACTCACTGAATACTATTTTTAGCCTAGAAAAGAATCTGCTTCTGGGGAGCCGTGCTTCATCCTGCATGAAGTAGAATTTCTGAATCATATTTAAATACAGCACTTTCTTCATGTTATTTTGACCACCCTATAATTGTTAACAATGCTATGTGAAGCAAATTTCATCCTTTTGCTTTCATCCTCGAATTATGAAAATAATAAATCTAATTTTATATTTATGCAAGATGGCGTGGTTCCAATTGACACATTTGAACAATTTCGTAAATAATTAAAATGCAGTCACTTTTAAAACAATATATTTTTCAATTGTTAAAATTTAAATTTAATCAGACAATACTAGGTTAAAAACACACATTTATATAAAAACAATTAAAAAACTTACGCAAACGTTTCAGGCTACGATTGAGCCTCTCTTCAGTGCCATAACATACGATAATCAGACTATCTCTAGACGTGTTTACGGTCAAAAGTTTTACCGGTTAAATTCAAGAAAATCTTACAGAGCTTACGTTAAAGTAAGACTATATATTCACGTGGAAAGTTTATTCTGTGTTGAAAATAATCACACTTACTCCTTGGAGTATGTTTTGATATAACCGTGACTGTATTGTAGTAGTGTACTTGGTTTGGCAACGCTAACGTTGCTGTGATATGAAATATATAATGTAACGATTGTACCGCCATGTGCATGATTTAGTTAATCCTTTGATTAAACTTTTTTTTATGTTTATTATCGGCCTCTGATTCAGTCATTATCTTAACAGCAGATCGTGGTTCCGAAATTGAACATGCCAGAAGTGAAAGTTTTTTAAGACTGTAAAAGTGAACTGATTTTGTTGCTTTGAACTAAATCACGCGGATCTAAAAGTTGAAATGGCGACACGTGATGAAAATATCAAGTACTTTGTCGAATCGTTTAGCGGTAAGAATTTTGTACTGTGAAAGCGACGTGTTGAAGCTGTTTTTACAGCTAAGGGTTTTTATAAATATTTAGAAATGGAATATGATGCAACTAAAGAAGGGGAAGTTAAGGGAGCAAAGAGCAAAGAAAGCATATGCTTTACTGCAAACCCTTTTAGATGACACTGTGTTAGCAACAATGGCTACGAAAACATCTGTTTGTCAAATATGGACAAATCTAAAGCATAAATATGCAAAAACTAGTGCAATGAGTCAAAGTTTAGTACAAAAAAATTCACGACTTTGTGAAACGTCGGAAATGCAGCATGCAGCAACACATTAATGAACTCTTGGTCATCGCAAATGAATTACGATTTTCAGGTGCCGAAGTAAAAGACATGGATGAGTCATTTATCTCGTAATGTATTTTGTTGTGCAGAGGCTTTTGAACGCTGAAGCATTAAAATTTGAGAGAAATTCCGATAATGTTCGTACTCCTGTTTCAAATACCAACACAGCTTTTAGTGCAGATAAGCGTGACATTATCTGTCATAAATGTAAAAGCAAAGGCCACATTGCAAAGTTTTGTGAAAAGAAAACAGTTTGCTTCCACTGTGGACGTCCTGGACATTTCAAAAGGAACTGTGTGGAGTTCGACAAAGAGCAAATTCCAGTGAAACAGCGGCATTAATGTTTATGTTAGGTAAGCCAGTTGAAGATTTTCTACTGGATTCCGGAACATGCACACACGTGTGTAACAAAAGTGAGTGATTTGAAGTAATTAAACAATTTTCTGGAACTGTTACTTGTGATTATAAAAATGATTTTTTGAGGATAGAGGGTATCGACAACATACCTGGAACATTACATGGTAGGAAAATAATTTTAACAGATGTATTATTTGTACCTGAGTTGGATGGTGTGTTAATATCTGTGAAAAACATTAAAAAAGCAGGGTACAGTGTGACTTTTGAGAATGACATAGCTGTTATTAATAAGTGCAATGAAAAGTTTCAAATTGCTAGGCTTAATGAGAAGGGACAGTATATAAGTGAATTTCCATCTATTAAATCTTCAACATGTCTTGTGAATCATAATGCAGAATTCTGGCATAGACTCATGGGGATCCATTCAACAAAGTTTTAAAAGAAATGGGTTTGCCAATTTCTCAATCTTTGTCAAGTTTCTGTTAAGAGTGTGTTAAAGTAAACCATTCTAACACTCCAGTGAGCACCAGTCCTATAAGTCGTGAGTATTTGTCTATGAGAATGATTCACAGTGACATATGTGGTTTTATTGTTCACCTACCAGGGAGGTTGAAAGATACTTTGTTACAATCAATGGCGCACCCAGGGTTATGCCTTGGGAGGGGCTGGATTTTTATATGTCTGTACAGACTGAGTTCGGGCCATTTTTCTTTCAGGAGACAATGAAGTCCAAGACTCAGGCTTGGACTTCATTATTTCTAAACTGCGCCAAATTGGCAGTTTTTTATAGTGTTATTTTACATTTGTTAACGGAATCTGTAGAAATTTTAGTTTGGTTTAATAAATACAAGACAAATATTTTTTTAAATCGTATATTCATTCCTTTATAGAGCTTCAAAACTGCGATATTTTTAATATTTTTTTTCTTCTAAACTATGTGCAATTTTTTGTCTATGTTATCATTAATAATGAAATTTCGTATACAATATTTTGCGAACATATAATCAGAAAAATTATGCACTTTAAAATATTCGTATAAATATGTATTCAATATTCTTTTTAAAATAATTTTTAAATTGTAGATATATTGTTAAAAAATATAGGATTAAAAAAATGAGAAAGGATTGATTTTACTGATTTTTGCTCAGACCAAACGTCTAGCTTTTACACTGGGCCGGTGTCAGGCAAAGATAACTGTCCTCTGGGCCGGTCCGGCCCGATATCTGAAATTTTCGGACCTTGTAGACCACTATATTTACATGAAACTCGTGAGCAGACGATCAATAATCAGCCAACAGTCAATTAAAATTAAGCAAAATCAAGCAATTTTTAAAACAGGTTGGAGGAAAAATTATTAACTTGTATCTGATAATTTACACAGAAACAGAAATCAATTAAAGCTAATAGATATTATATTTAATCCCTAAAATTACACGACCAGTCATATTATGGCAGTTATGAATGTGAGAAAGACTAAATTTGACATATAAAATTTATTTTTTATGTAACACGTTAAATCTTAAATTTTTTTTTAATTAGCATATATTAAATATGTTCATTTATTTTATTTAAAAAGAAGGTTTTAAAATATAATTCAGAAACAAAATTAATATTTTCCAAAATTTCGAAAAAGGTCCTTAGGATTTTTTTAAATTAAATAACCCTTCACAATTTTAAGAAACTTAAATTGTTGTCTCAGGGTCTGTCTAAGGGTTGGGAGGAGCTTTAGCCCCCTTAGCTCCCCCCGTGAGTGCGCTACTGGTTACAATTATAGATGATCATTCAAGGTTTACTGAAGTACATCTGATAAAATACAAAAGTGATATTGTTCAGGTTTTTAAACTGCTCGTCAAGCAAAACCCTGAGCTCTACAAAATTAGATGTGCCAACGCCAAAGAGTATGTGTCAGGTAAACTAGCCCGTCACTGTAAGAAAAGTGATGTTTTGATCGTTCCTGCTCCGCCATATTTAGCTCCTTTAAATGGTGTTGCCAAGAGAGCAAACAGATATCTCTTAGAGAAGGCCCGTGCCCTGATATTCGAATAAAAGTTGCTAAAACTTGTTGGGACTATGCTGTGCAGACAGCTGCATACCTTAAAAATCAAATTCCAAATCAGACAGTTGGAAATGTGCCATTTGAGCTTAAATATAGTAAGACGCCTGATATGAATATTGTCAAAGTGTTTGGTTGCGACGAATATATGAGAATTCCAGATAACTTAAGAAAGGAGCTCCATCTGAAGACTATTCGGCGTTAAAACAAAAGTTTTAGCGGCACCCATCCAATTTAGGACATCGCCCGCCATAACTATCCTGAAATCTGATCGGAATCTGGGAGTCCCAAAGAAAATGCCAGACGTAGGAGAAATGCTAAATTACGTGCCAGGCTAGATGATTATTTTTTATATGAAGCTATTGTGACATCTGTTAACTCTATATCATTTGAGGATGTAGAAAATTGCCCAAAGAAGAGCAAGTCCCATGGAAGAAAGCTATGAATGAAGCAATAGAGTCTCTGAATAAAAATAAAGTATGGAAGTTAGTTGAATTGCCAAAGTAGGAAAAGACAGTGTCTATAAATGGGTGTCGCGTATCAAAAGAAACAATGTTTACAAAGCAAGACTAGTTTCTAGTGGTTTTGAACAGATGACAGGAATTGATTATTTTGAGACCTATGCTCCTGTTATCAGTATGTCATCACTTTTACATGCCATCATTCTCCTAAAAGATCTCAAAATTTATGCATTAGATGTCAAAACAGCTTTTCTGGATGACGTACTGGAAGAAATAATCTTCATGGAGCAAACATGGACTATGATGATAATAGTGGCCGTGTATGCAAGTTACTCAAGACTATCTATGGGCTCAAACAAGCACCTAGACAATTGTTCAAACGTTTCACTGATTCCATACTTCATTTAAACTTCCAGCAGCTAAATAGTGAAATGCGTGTTTTTGTAAGGAGATCTGAACAGTAGGAAATCTTCATCGTATTGTATGTTGATGACCTGCTGATTGATGGTTCTGATGATTCAAAGGTTAGAGTTGTGATTAAACTACTTAGAGATGAATTTGAGATGTCCAAAGCCAAAATTTCTGAAGAATTTCTGGGAATACGTTTAAAATATTCTCACAATCTACTTTCTTTAGGACAAAAGGCTTATGTCGAGAAAGTTGTAAATAAGTTCAAAGTGGTAGAGTGTAAACTATCAGACACTCCTCTTGTGCCTTAGTCAACTTCATCAAATTTTGTGCATGGTAAAAGATTTTATGGTCCCTACCGTGTGCTTTACTTGTCCATGAAGACCCGTCTTGATATTCTGTACTCTGTCAACTGCCTTAGTCAAGTTCAAGAACAGTCAATTGATGCTGATTGGGCTGGTCTGAAAAGAGTACTTCGCTATCTAAAAGGGACATCTGAAATCAAACTGTTGTTTCGTAAATCTGATAGTGACAATCTTATGATTAATGTTTATGTTGATGGAGATAGGGAGGTGGGGGGGGGGGGTTGTTGCATATGATAGGAAGTCGGTTTCTGGGTATATTATTTAATTATTTCCTGTTATCTGGTCTTCAAAGAAACCAACATCCATTGCTCTGTCCACTACCGAGGCAGAGATTTTAGCTTTAGCAACAGCTGTTCAGAATATAATTGTGCTTTATAATGTAACTAAAGAGATTTTAGGGTGTGAAAATATTAATGTTTCCATTTTTCAAGATAATCAATCAGCCATTAAGGCCATACTAAATTAAAACAGCTGTGCTAGATTGAAGCACTTGAACATTAAATTGAAATATGTCAGAGATATTATAAATTTTTTTAATATAAATCTTGAGTATGTTGCTACAGAACATCAGTCAGCTGATTTATTTACAAAATGTTTACCTAAACCCAGATTATCTGATATAAGATATAAATGTAATGTAATGTGTGATTAAGGGAGGGTGATGAAAATAATCACACTTACTCCTTGGTGTATGTTTTGATATAACCGTAACTGAATTGTACTAGTAGTGTACACCGTGTGGCAACGCTAATGTTGTTGTGATATGAAATATTCAATGTAACGGTTGTACCACTATGTGCGTGATTTAGTTAATCCTTTAATTAAACTTCTTTTTTGTTTATTATCGGTCTCTGATTAAGTCATTATCTTAACATTCTGTAAGGTTTTCTTGAATTTAACTGGTAAAACCTTTGACTGTAAACATGTTTGGAGATAGTCTGGATATCGTATGTTATTGCACTGACGTATGTCAAAAGATAAGGGATTGTATCCAAATATACTAGCTTACGAAAGTTGACATAATAAGAATGAAGTGTCTCTCATTGTATATTTGGATACCGCCCCTCATCTTTTTGCTTCCTTTTGGGAACAGCGAATTTCGAGCTTATTCTATCGACGATTACTATCAGAATTTTCAAGCTATGTTTATGAGACTTTCGCAAGAGTTGGTCTATACATTTAGATAATATATTATGCACAGTATATTTTGATTGAATTCGCGCATGCGCAGTGAAACAATATTTAGTGACCCTGCTCATTTTTCATCCAATATTTATTATTTTTTATTCTGATTGCAGGGTATTGTACATAATGTTGTTTGTCATCGTTCCTGGAAAGAACATTCTTTTATATTAAGAACTCTGAAAATTATAAGCAAAACACTTGGTGAAATTTGGGATTGTTCTTATAAAAACCTTAATTCCTCCACAAGTATACGTGCTATCCTCATAAAAATGTACATAGTTTATTAGAAGAAGCCTCCTAAGCATGTGCTACCGTTTCAACGCTTTTGCAATATTAGTTTCTACAGGGTTATCCAAAAGATGTTCGTTTTTCTTCAATTTATTGATGGCCCCCTATGGGGTTACGGGAAAAAAATCTTCGCCGAAATATATGACGTCGACTATGCTGTTTACACGCCTGAAGTTTCAGGATAATTCCTTATGTATTTTTCTAGATATTGAACAAAACGTCTAAAATCACAAGTGACCGGTCATCATTGGCCATATAGTGTATTTCCATATACACAAAAATTTCAACACCCTCTGAAATGCAACTTTTTATGCAAACATATATTTATTGATGTATAGAGAATATACAGTATAAATTTCAAAAGAATCTGATAGTAGGAATGCGCATGGAACGTTTCAAAACTTAGAAATGTGCGAAATTTTCAAACTTGAGACAACAGCATTTTAAGTTAAAAAAAAAACTGTATAAATGTATAGAGTTTTTATAAATACAAAAGTCTAAAGCTCTGCGAAGTAGCCTCAGAATTGAAATTTGTTTTTGCACCAGATAAATTTGAGCCTCTAGTTTCATTATTCTCCAAATAAAAAAAATCTATTTTTTAGCCGAATTTCGTGATTTTGAAAGTCCACTGTCCCCTTAAATTTATATTTTGTGAAAATCTATCTCACAACATGTTTGCTAGAATTTAACTGATAACTAGGTATGTAAATTTGAAAATAAGTCGAGCAGTCTTTTACCTATAAACAGTCACTGTTTTTTTACTTTGAATTTTGTACCTTTGAAAAATCTTTTAAGTTTTTGAGTATTTTGTTAATTTCACCTTTTTTTTTGCCTTTAGAGATGGTGTACTGAAGGAGAGAGAAGACAGTAAGTGTAACTTCCTTATCTTTTATATGTTTCGTGTTTTTTGTAATTATAATAAAAAAATAATCAATATTCACTTCATTTTGTATCATATATGATACATGCCAGTAAATTTTTATAATGCTATAAAAAAATTCTAAAATGTTTCTACACAGTAATAGTTTCTAAGACAAAATCGGAAAGGATCGTAGAAATTTTACATAATACGCAGGTTTTTGTTATTGTTGTTTCTAATCCTAAATGATCTAGCCAATAGGCTAGACCAGCCATACTCATACTCAACCTGCAGCCCGGAGACCTTTTATGTGCGGCCCGAGATACATAATCAATAACCTCTATTTGTTACATTAATTGTGATGTGTATAAAAGTTTTTAAGACCTTCAATGTTCTTTTATGTATTTTCACGGTAAGACAAAATCTGTCCTGTTATTTAACATTACTAATTTAAAATTATCTTAAATACGATTTCCTTAGTCAAAAGTTCTTTGTACATGTAGTTCTATTTGTGCTATAGTGGTGTATACATTTCTTAATCTTCAACACTAAACTAATATTATTCCAAATTTATTACATTTGTACTATACATTTCTATACTTAAAAAAAAAAAAAACCTTTTGTGTTGAGAAAACGATTGATTTATTAAAACAAATCACCTGATTTTTTTTTTCTTTAGAACTTGGAAATGTGACATTGTTGTATTATTATTACGTTTAACTAATAATACTTATTAGGGTTGAACGTCCACCGCGGAAAAAATTGGCAGCAAAATGCTTCATACCACTATTTCTACATCATTTGCAATTGAAATCTACCACAAAGTTTATTGTTTGGAAATAGTGGTGTTAAAAGTTTTTGGTAATGTTTCTTTTCGATAAACGTTCAATCCTACTGATTATATTAACTTTAATATACAGGTTTGTTATACTACTTCTTTTTTTTATCTTACTATTTAAATTACCCTCTTTTTACATTTTTATATAATTGTGTTGCGGCCCGCCTAACCTTCCAAACATATGTTTGCGGCCCGCGAGAAAAAAAGGTTGAGTATGGCTGGGCTAGACCAAGTCCATGAGCCCAAAAATTTGGAGGAAGTCCAGAACGATGAAAGGACATTCCAAAAGGCCACTCCTAGTCAAGTCCAAACAGGGAAGGAGGTGGTCAGGGGTGGATGGCGCAGTCTTGCACTTTCCACAAATGGGGAAAATCTTAATACCGTTGTCAAATTTCAGATATCTCAAGTGTCCACTCAAAAATCTTGAAATAGCAGGCTGCTGGTCACGGCTACCCCCAAGAGTAATAGCTCCTCCAGGCTTTTTGCCAAAGTACCAGTTGTGAACTGGAGGGGGACGCCAAGATGTGTCGAGAGTATACTTGGCTCTAGAACAGATCTCCAGAAAAGTCAAGGTGGAAGTGTGCGGTGTCAAAGAGACCCCTCTTTAGCCAATGTATCTGCCATTTCATTTCCGCCAATGCCAACACAGGTTTTTGTTTTAGCAGTTACATCCTCTATTATAATTGTATATATTTGTATTCCTTTTGCCAGAACTATGAAAATTTTCCGTTATAAAGCAGTATTCCGTTACAGACAGGTTCCGTTTTCACAGGTTTTTCTGTGTTTCCTAATGTGTCATGTATTTATAAATTTGAGAGCTTTGTTACAGAAGTGGAGCAATTAGATTTATTTAAATGAAGTCCTATATAGTCAACTTGATGAGGGCATTACGTATTATGTTAAATATTGCACAGTCCTGACAAGAAAGCGGAAAAAACACCCTATCATATTTTATTACCAAATTTTCGCAGAGATGCGAGAGGTATCGTTCGACTGGCAATAGTATCTACTTTCCGATGATTATTAAAACTTAATAATTATAAGAATTACTTAGAATATTATTTTTGTTTTATCATTAATAAAACATAAAAAAGCAAGTAATTTCAGATTTTTTGCGGACCACTAAAATTTCCTCGCGCGCCACCAGTTGGCGTCCTCTGTTTCAGACACTCCAAAAGTAAAATTTATCTATATCTTTAAAACTAATGATTGGAATGATGTGTAAATTTACACACCCGTGTTTCGGACGATAGTGGTTCGTTTTATGTATAAAGTAATGTATGTTATAATTCATAATGTTTTTAAATATGAACTTCTAAATAATTTTCATGATTAAAATTTTGAATCTAAAAAATGCATGGAATAAGTTTGGGTTAATTCATTGTGTCTCATTAAAAATTTGATCTTCAATCGAATGGTTTTTTTTTAGGAACATATAATCTAAAGTTTGTCAAGCGAACTTAACTTAAATATACCCAAACTCTCTAACTCTATGAAGATTTAAGAAAAATTATTATAAGCTATAGATAGAAAGTAAAATATTATCAGATAAATATATTAGTCAGAGTAAAACTTTAAGCCTAAAAAATTATTAAAAATAAATGTGCAACCTTAAATTAGCACAAATTAAAATCATTTCTAATGGCAAACAGCTGTTTCAGAGCCCTTAAGCTCCATCTTCAGTGCCAACTCAAAAGGTAAAAACGAATTAAAAACTCCTAGGCCATGACCGCTTGTCTGCCAAGATGGCAGGCAAGATGGCCTAGGAGTTTTTAATTCGTTTTTACCTTTTGAGTTGGCACTGAAGATGGAGCTTAAGGGCTCTGAAACAGCTGTTTGCCATTAGAAATGATTTTAATTTGTGCTAATTTAACGTTGCACATTTATTTTTAACTAGCTGTTACCCGTGACTTCGTTCACGCAACATTAAAAGAAGAATAAATACATTAATTAAGCAAAATAGTTTACTCCCAATAATTAAAAACGTTAATAATAATAAACGTTAATAATAATGTGACTATTTATCACATTTCATAGGAGACAATACGGTATTTTTTATTATAGGGACCTTGACATAACTCAGTCTTAAAAAAGCGAAGTTTTGTGCCAAATAATCGCGAAAATGAAATTGCAACCAATGCAAAAAGGAGGGCCAAATAAAATCGTGGAAATAGACGAATTGGGTAAAAACAAATGTCAATTTTACTTGATAAGCAATTTTACTTTGTGAAACGTTTTAATAGCCATCCTTCAAAAAAAAAAAAAAAAAAAAAAAAAAAAAAAACATTATTTAGAAATAGTATATGCTTTTTCTTTAAAATCAATTCTGCCTCCTTCGTTTAATATATAGTTGAAACAAATCTTGTTTTCTAAATGACGGTATATTGCCAGGAAATTTTTGTTCTCCAGAATAAATTGATTCATGAAGTTTGAATTGGTGAAAATATGTTTGTATTTTTCGGATAATTTACTGAAATCAAGATTTTGTTTTTACCATCTATTCAAAGTGAAAATAAATTCTGTTTTCAGTTTTAATGAGAAAATGATGTAAAAAATATACTGATATGTTTTATTTCTCCTTTTTTATACACAAATATGGAGTAAGTTACTTTCCGTTTTTAGAGAAACTTCGTTAAAAAAAATGGCATTTAATTTAATTTTTTTAATTCTGAGAGTTTGTGTGACATCCTCGGATCAATTATAACCGGTATTCGCTAAACCGGTAGTAAACTAACCGGTAGTAAATCGCGTTGCGTTTGATAGTCTAGGAGTAGTTGTGAAATACAAACACACGGTCAGATTTTAATATAATAGATTCTTGTTCATTTTCCTTTTCTTAAAATTATGATGTGATTTTTAGCAGAAAACTCGGATACTCATGCGGAACGAAATAACGGATACTCATGCTTAATAATCAGCATAGATAACAAAACATTTAAATTTTTCGTTATAAATATAGCGTGAAACTCGTCTACTTTCTATACTTATTGATCCTTGGATTATTAATGTAAGGAATTGATTCTCATTCATTTTAAAACATATTGGAAAATTTCCGTTTTATTTCAAATATGACGTCTCCTTTTTCTCCAGAGAAATCCCTTTTTAATGACATAATTCTTGTTAATTTTCTTTTCCAGTCAATTAATTTCAATACTGGCATAGAGAAAATTATGTTATTTTAACGAAATAATATTAAATCTTTACGTTTTATCAACAAAAATGGAACTATTAACATTCGTCATTTTTTTTAGGTAATCGAGTTATTTCTTTTAGTTTTAACAATGAAAAATCACTATTTCTCGCTATCCATGACATCGTTTACATGTTTAATTTTGCGGAGCATATTATTGACATTTGCTAACCATTTTCTTTTGAAACTTCTTTTTACTTTTTTAAAATTTAAATAAAAAATATGGTATAGTTATATTAGCCGTACGCAGACGGTAAAACGGCAAGTATTGTTACCATACAAAAGAAAAAAAGTGAAGAAAAAACCCAAGATCATTTTATTTCACCAATCAAAGCCTATCCGCTTTATTTTCAATAAATGACGTCATATTCCCCTGTTTCCTATGGTTACGCATATTGAAACCTTGTATTATTATCAAAAACTAAAAAAAGTACGTTTTATTTCTAATAATATTATTTAATCTTCTTCTTAATTCTTCAATTTTTTTATTTCATTTTCATTTTTCCCGTGAAAATTTTTCAATTGAAACTAAATTGTTGAGTAAAAATTATTATTCCGGGTTTTGAATTAGTTTTGGCAACGATAAAGTATTAGCAACGGTAAAGTAAATTTAACCATTTTAAAATGCTATACGAAAAAATGTCCATTTATTCTCAATGAAAATAACGAAATTTTGAAATATTAAGAAAAATATTTGAATAAAATAAACAAAAACCAGCCTATGTTCACATGAGGGTTATAATCAGCCTATATGCAAAGATACAGGATCATTAAATGCTCCATTTTGACGCTGGCTTCAGCCTAACATTTGCACACAATCAGATTTATAATATTATTACGATATAACGGCACAAAGTTTTAATCCACCTTTTAGATAAAAAATTATTACTTCAGTTAAATTTTTCACATCAGTTCAAAACATCTGTTGCACCGAAAACATCTCGCTGGAGCAAAATATAGATTAAATTTAGTGCCAACGGATAAATTGCATTTTTAATTATTTTATTAATTAAAAAAAATCCAAGTAAAAATTCGAAACTCGGGCATGGAGGTGCATAACTTCGAGTCTACGGCTACTTTCGTGTCCAAATTTAGTAGGTTTAAGAAGCTATTCGTCCACAAAATGACACATACACACATACATACTATTTTATTATGTGTGAAAGACCGACAGTTAAGATGATTAATCTGGTCAAAATGGCTATTCATATAAGCGATTTTGATTGTAATACAAAAAGGGAGACTGAAATAATAATAATTTTTATTCTGAATGGTGTTTAACTACATTGATTCCTTTTATTTGTATTTATTAAAAATTTTCATGTCGTGTCAATTTTATATTAACATTTTCTTTACTATTTCAGAGAACTTTCAAAAGTACACATACTACTTAATGGGATGGAAACTACAATTTATACCTACAGTCCGAAATTTCAGGTAAATATCTTTCAAAAGTTTTTATGCGAACTTGCATTTAATTGTAAAAAATATATAGGGTAATTCGAAATTCCAGATACATATTTCAAGAAGTGGTAGATCATACTAAAATAATCAATTTTTGTGCAGGAAACTAAGCCCACAATCCCTTTCTACGGTGAAAAATACGGTGTGTTTCACCTTAATCCGAACACGGATTTTTGTTCTTAATGAATATATTTAACGAAATTTGCAATCAGGTTTGTCTTTCATTGTGAGAAATGTTTTGATCTCACGAGCAGTAGCCACCATCCAGATCCAAATAGCGCTGCACTAGACGCTTTATATTTCAAATGGTAGTTACCAGTACATACGGTTTCCCCTTACGGAAATAAATGTACTCTTCCATCACTTTTCATGATGTCATTGAATGTTAAACAAAGCAAAGTTGAAAATTTCGTTAAAATACCTTCATTTCTCTTAAGTATAAATAAAAGTATGCGTTCAGGTTGGAGTGACACACCCTGATTGTTTGAGTGATTTAAGACCATGGCTTCGTCCTCTTAATGTTTGAACGTGGAATTTGAATCACTTTGTATTACAAGGATATACAGGTTGGCCATAAATAAAGGAGATGTGTGTTAAAGATTGATTACAAAAATATCCACTAGGCCAAACGCAAAAAAATTTGGAGTAAATTATTTAGAAATCGTAGAATAGATTTAATAAGAAAGAAATGAATTCAGATGGCTGCTAGAAGTAAGAAATGGATTTCAGACTGTAAAGAAGTTGATTGGCCGGGTAACTTAAAGATTGTGATCGTTTAAAAAATACTGAAGAATTTTCTAGTACACTGCTGGGATTAAATACAAGAACTCTCAAATTCGACATTTTTAGAAGCTAATTAAAAATCCAGGAGGCCAAGAAAAATAGATACAACTCATTTATTTGTGGAATTAGAAGAATATTGAATGAATACAAAATATGGTGAGATGGGATACTCCCCATTCACATAACGTCTGAACAGCAAGACAGACTGGGGAGAAGTGACCAATTAAAATCGTCAACAGCATTTATTTCATATCAAGTATCATGTCATGATGCCTTAGGAGTTAAACGGTTAGCCTTTGTAAGCATAAAATTTCAAAAATAATGCCGCCAAGCAGTGTACCACATTTGGCAAACTCATAAACTGAAGAAAGTAAGTGCCAAACCTAAACATAGCAGATGTGGCTGGGCGCCCTTAAGGATTTTGACACAGATGGCCGACTGGAATGAGAAAAACGAATTTTTATCTTTTTTACTTACCCATCATACGTAGTATAGGGTAAGTCTTGTAATCGTTTTGAAAAAATTGACGGATTTGCACGTTTCAGACACTGGAGATTCCGAAAAACATATTTTTAGAAAAAAAAAATTGCCGTCCGTCTGTGTGTGTGTCTGTAAACGCTCTATCTCCCGAACAAATTGAGATAGACACTTAAAATGTGGTATGCACTTAGTCTGTAATAATGGGAAGAAGCTTATTGAATTTCAGTGACCTCGATTATCCGGAACTGTTCTTATTGGACTCTCGAAATATTCGTTCTGATAAAAGGTATATATACATTTTCGAAATTGTTTATTTTAAGGAGTGAATATAAAAGACAATAAAAAAACATACATTTTGTATAAAGAATGAAGTCGATCAAATAATGAGTTGCCGCGATATTTGTAATCCTATTTTCCACATTCTTCGATTTTTCATGACTCTGTATTTCATTCCAATTTCAATTCAAAGCTATATTTTAAATGGAAATGAGACGCTTAATTCGACGCAGTAAACCGTTAGTTAATATGATTATCAATTTTGGAGTTATGAGGATGTTTCTTTTACGCAATTCAGTAATAGAGCATGTAAAGTTTATGACGTCCTCAAGCCACGATTTTATTCGAATTGCAATGCATTTTATAACTAGTTTACACATGTTTTATTTTCATATTTTATATTAGGCATATCCATGATGGGTAAGTATTACGGTGGTCGCCAACGACTAGTTTTTTTGTTTATTGTAATCCGTTGAAACAGGCTAGAACGGTGACTGGGTGATATGTTTTCTTATATATATTTATTTCAAATCGCAGAAGTGTAAAATAAATTAAGGACAGGATTGAGAGGAAAAGTTGAATTACTTTGTTCAATTAAGACGTTTTACCTGGGATAACACAGAATATAAGAAAATATTGAATTCAGCCTTAAAAGAAGATAATTTTAAATTTTACGTCTGCTTATAACAAGTTAAAGGAATTTACGCGAAATATGCGAAACCTGTGTGAGACAGAAAGTTTTGGGATTGACACATCCGACTAGTTTTAATATCACATGCCCGCTAACGGACCGGTTCAGATTTTTGAAAAAACGAGAAAAATAGACCGGTAAATTTTTACTTTATAATAAAAACATGACCTTTTTTTTTTTTTTTAAATGAAATTATTTGGATTTATTAAAGAAAGGATAAAATGTTTTGAAAGGAATATTAAACGAAATCCTTTGTGCGATCTTCGATCACACTTACCCACTTTTGTTGTTATATCGTACTACCGTCACTTTTCATACCCTTTTAAACTACATGTATGTTGAATGTGTCAGTAATGTTTTCAGTAAGTATTTTTTTTTTAAATAGGTTAATTATTAAAGGAATTAATCATTATTTTCCAACTGTATGTATATTACATTATTCTATCAACATTGTTAAACTAATTTTGCAGTAATGTATCTCATTATAAATAAAAAAACTCATTGAATTGTAGAACAAAAATAAATCAAAACATCTTAAAATTCAATGATGATTATGGAAATTTTTTGTAATGGGCACTTTACAAAACTAAATGTTTGTATTAAAGGATAAAAAGAGATAATAAATCAAACAAAATATTGAAATTTATGATACAGACATACTAAAGTAAAAATTTTATATTGTAGATACTTCAAGTTCAGATGATGAGAGAGTAAAATAAAAGTCAGTCAAACTTTTTTAAAATAACCGTTGCTGACTTGGTGTCCAATATTGGTACATTTAAGCTATATGAAAAATTTGACAATAAAATTAAAATAAATTCTGCATCTCTTAATATGACACAGTTCTTCTAAAATTTTTGTCATTCTGATCGGAAACAAGCCGTTTTTACATTTGACGCGCATGCGTGTAGCCTTTTTTTGGCAAATAGATGAAATATCTGAAACAAACTGAAATGAAAAAAAAATCTTGAAATTATTAAAAGTTAGATCTAGTAAAAAAACTCATTGAACGGGAAAAATTTAAATGTACAACGTACGATAGGCCTGAAAAACTCTAAAAAACGTACATCTTACGGGGAAAACGTACAATCTGTCAACCCTATAACTGGAACACACGCATGTGCACAAACGAATCAACAAGATGCGTTAAATGGATATATGAAGCCAAAATGAACCGGTGTTACTATATAGAGGACGCTGGGCATTAGAGGGTTAAAACATGTATACATTTACTTGAAAGTCCCTATACATATGTAATAGTATTTTATTGCTATTTAATCTTTTTTAGGATATCGAGACATTCAGCTACCTTGGTGGATACGTCGGTATGTGGCTCGGCATTTCTTTAGTTGCCGTTTTTGATTTCTTGGAGACTGTCGTCGTAATGCTGAAGTATCCTTTCAGAAGATGGGCCCGTTTCAAAGAAAGAAGAAGGAAGATACATCAAATGCGGCAGTTTGAGCGTAGCAATTAAGATTTGCCTTAAAGGCTTCCTTGCATTACAAGTTATTTCTTGCGGACATTTTGTAAAAGAGTGCCGGATTAATCTATCTAAAGGACTCTAGTCAATTCAAGCCTCGAGACCTTCTTTCCCATCTCCGTCTCTCAAAACCGCATTTGAACTTGAAATGATTTTAATTTCATTTTTATATATCAAGTTCTCAAGAATCTGATTTTAGGACAAAATAGAATGAAAAAAAGTGAATTAATTTAATTGAGCGTCCTTTTGAAAGAGTTGCTTTTGTAACGTGTATAAAAGGGTACTTGAAAAAAAACCCTCCTTATTAGATAAAATGCTATTGTTTACCCTAATGTTAAAAATTCATCTGGCGTACTTGAAGATCTCTAAGACTGCTATTGGTTATTCCTTATAAAAATTACCGTTAAAGAAAGAAATGTGTACAAATACTGTTATTCAACTAGAAATATTCTGAAGATGTTCTTCAAGATGTTGAGGTTTGATAAAGATTATATTTTGAATTTCTTTTACCTATAACAATAGTTCAATATTATGTTATTTTTCTTATAAAACATTTCTTGAGAAAGAAATTAGATATGTTTGAATTTCGCTAGATAATAGGGCCTAAATGTTTCGGAGCCCACAGGTGATAACATAACTTACTTGATAATCCGGCACTGTTTGAAAGCTGTCTCACAATCTGCTTTAATTTGAATTAGTAACTATGCATAAATAGAAAACATGTATTCCAGATGCTTAGATAATTTAGAACCTTCCAAATATCACCAATTTGGATCGTAGATCTTAAATCACAGCTTGTGTAAACTTCATATTTTAGAAAAGTTTGTTAATATGCAGCATATATCAATAATTATTGTAAATGTTTGACATGTTTCATGGAATAAATCACATTTGTGCTTGTGCAATATTGTATAAATTATTAGTAATAATATGTGTCGTAATATATATACATATATACACACACACATACTATAATATATATTTTTAAAAATATTAACCTATCTTAAAGTTATTCTAAAATTTCCCCATTTAATTTTACTATATTTCGTCTTAAAATACCTTTTTTCGGTTTCCTCTTTCAAAATGCTGATGGATTCTATGCAGCGTACTTTTTTTTTCACTTTCCCGTCTCAAATACATTCAATTCGATCAAACATTCTGTTCTTTTATAAACTTATTTTTATTCGAAAGGACGCTCAGAATATATTTTCCCTCTAGTAGTTAGCCCTTTTATACCAAAATTATTATTCCGCAAAATAGATCCTAAGAGAGGTCTTTGGTTGGTTTAGAACCGTTTGCACACGACACTCTTTTTGGAATTATACTCTAACGCTAACTCTGCGCTATGTTTATAAATATTCTTGTACGAGCTCAAAATTAGCATTTTTGGGTATTTAACCTTGCATGAAATTACTTGGAACATCGGATTCTCGTAGAATCTCTTATTTTACTGAATTGTTTTGATGGGTTTTAGCTAACTGTGGTGGCGTTGTATGAACTTCATGTAAAGTATTTATATATCTAAGTGTCTGTTGTAAATGTCCTGACAATGTGGAGTCGCCCTCTCAGAGAATATGTATCCTCAAATAAAAGTTGTTGGTCTGAAATTTTGCTCTTCTTTTTTAACTGGAGAAACTTTAGTATTTATTTTTTTTTCGACTGCTTTCTAATCGGACCTGCATTATGAACTATTGCCAACCTCATAAGTATGTGTGTTTGAAATCATTTAAATGATCACTTTTACGCACGAGGACATCATCAATAAATCCTTCAAGTTTCACGTGCCACCCATAAGCAACCTAGGTAAGAAATGTATATATGCCTAGGTTACAAAACCAGAGGTAGGTTACATACAGACGTTGCAGATTTGTAGAATTATCATTTTCTTTTTAATTCATAAAAAAACCCGTTTAATTATAATATTTAATTTTATTACCAGAAATTTCATATAATTATCTCAATAAAAAACAATAAATGTATTAGTAATAGCCACTCTGCGGTGGGCCTACCTCAAGTCACCCAGGTCAATTTCCTGCCGGGTTTTATCTGTCCACCAAGCCGCAGATTATTGCTGGCATAGAACCTCAAACACCATGCAACCATTCTTCCCTTCCCTTTTCCCCTCTCCTACCTCCTAGTGCTTATACTAGCATTTATTATATTTTTATCTAATGTCATATATTTATACAAAAAATATTCAAAAATTTTAGAAAATGTTAAAAAATACTCCCAGTTATACATAAACTTCTACCTTTTTTATTTGTCACTCTATCTGTAATCTATCGTCTAGTATTTGTACTTTCTTTTTCTACGATTTCATTTTCTCAGTATTCCTTGTTCACTTAATTAAATTTTAATTCCTCTATCTACCATTGCAACCAGCTTTGCAACAGCTAACCCAGTTAATAAGTTAATAAGCTATTGTGCTATGTGCTGGAGATCCACTAAAGATATTCAAAGTCGTATACTAGCCATGAGCAAAAGGGCTCATTTCAGGGATCAGATTATGATCGACTTTTCAATTTAAAATTTAAGGTTATCTTCTATAGATATTCAATGTGCATATTCTTATAATATATTCAATGTGCATATTCTTATAATATATTCAATATAATCTTATAATATATTCAATATTATCTTATAATATATTCAATATTATCTTATAATATATTCAATATAGTCTTATAATATCTTCAATTATAAATTTTAAATTTATCTTCATTAAAATTAATTTTCCTTTTTTTCTGCCTCCCTCCTCCCTGAAAAAAAAAACTCTTTCAATTCTCTATTTTCAAAGAAACTCCGTAGAAGTATACTTTTGGATTTTTAATAGTTAATATTTGTTACTCTTCTGTATCTCTTTTACGTTGACATACTTAAAAATTATCTTCAGCGGGGAGTTCTGACAAAAAGTCTTAGTTTATCTTATTCCATGTTTATATTCTTGATTTTAAAAAACGCGGACTAGGCTGCTGTCCATAGTAACATCTGTTTAAAAATCTTGTCCCTCCCTGGATTTTGTTCTGCTGGTGACCACGGCCATGCGAAATAATTCCCATCATCAAAAATATCTAATGTCTTTACCCCTCCAAGCTTTTCTCTCTGAAAACGTCCTTTGATGGCGCGATCTCGGAGAGGGAATCTATTGAACGGTGATTCTTTTTACCCAATCTTGAAATCACGTTCAGTTATGCATTCCAAAACATCAGCTCTTCTGATTGTGAGACTGCGATTATTTCATGAATTTAAATTTACTCTTACTATTCATAACGCTTCTGATTCTAACTCTTCATATCATAGCACTTCTAATCGCGAGTCTGTCTTCGGGATCAAGATCAGTTTCATCACAGACTGTTTCAACGCTAATACGAGATCAAACAGCAGCGGTTTAAACAGCGAGCGGCCAGAAAGCGAATGATCAGAGAGCATTTTCTGAACGGGGATCAAATAGGATCGATAGATACAAGCTTTTCTGATTAACTCGAGATCGGATCGCCATGTGTAATTAGTTAGTGCATACAAATGTTCCATAAAGTAGCACTCAAAAGTTCGAAAGACTCTAGAAACACCGTATTTACTAAAGTAATATATTGACACACGAGAAAGTATACTACATATCTGCCATCTGAAGCAATTAGCATAAAGTCCATCTCGCAAAGTTCCAGTTTTTTACAGTCCGAAGAGGTCACATTCATTTCGACGGTATTTGTGCTGTGATGTGGAAGAAAAATTTCTCTGTTTTCTTCAACATATTTAAGAAATAATTTACCCTAATAAAGGGTTCAATATTCTTTTTCGATAATACGGGAAAATTGTTTTTCTTATCATTAGAAATAATACGGCAGGCCACCTGCACCCCTATACTAGACTCTGAAATGTGAACGCTAAATTAATAAACATATATACAACACATAATATGTAAGGAACGGTCTGCAATTCTCAAATTACCAACGTTTAATTCGGAATTTCTAAATCATCTTAGAATCGCGGGAAAAGCTTTTGTTTCTTAATATTACAAATGCCACTCGTGGCCTGCAGGAAATGGATTGAAGACACCTAAATGAAATTAATAAATGAATTCAACTAAGTAAAACCTGATTACGTAATAGCATAAATGCACTTAATAGCTTAAACCCATTAGCTAAGGGAAAATAAAAATAGAAATTTATATTATAGATTCACTTTAGCTTTTATATTGTATATAGTCCGCTAATCTTAAGTTAGCTGATGAGTAACTAAAACTTTAGTTGAATATAATCTTTTATTAAGGTGGCAATTACAACTAGCAACTCCAGAATCTAATTTTTCATAAAGTTAATCCAGTTTTACCTGGTCATAACAAGAAAAGGCAAAAAACATGAGTGCCACAGGAGCTAGCAAATTTTGTTCAGGAATTCTCAGAAATAATTTCACAAATTGAGGAAGTAGGCGATAACAAAAATATTTCTAGCGATAGCAATGATATTCTATTCTTGCACAAACATATAATAGTTCACAGTCAGAAAGTGAAAGCGAATAAAAATCTTGTTATGTATAGGGGAATGTAGGGTAAAACTATACAGTTGGGTGAAAACCAGATATCTCAGTTGGATACAATTCGGGCAAACTTCTAGCAGATAATGGTTGAAATACTTAGCTCTAGGTAAGAAGAAGAAGCAGTCATTACGGTACCTCAATACTAACAATTGTAAACTTTCTGAGTTGGAATGTTGGACCCCACCGGTCGTAAATTCTGGTGAGTTTTCAACATTACAGCGACAGAATGACTTACCATTGGAAGGTTTAATATCGAAAATTATTCTGTTTTTTTTTTTTACTTTTTTAGCTCTGCGATTATTTTATGGACAAAAAGTTAGAAAATTTATTTTTAAATGAGAAAGACGGCGACGAGAAGTTAAGGGATTTTAAGATTTTCATCTTGTTAATTGTGAAAAAAGATCAATCGTCCCCATCAATACTATAATGCACCTAGCCGGAGTTACAGAAATCATTCCTGGGGAAAAAAAGCTTGAATTCAACACTGTCAACCGTAACATGCTATCATTTCCTACTCATGAGACTTGGCTACTGATGCCCTTTTTTTTCCCGAGTAAGAAAATGTTGTTGAAAGGTAGACATTTTCAAACCACTTTTGAGAGAGAGCACGATTCGCAAAATTCGGAAAATGCCTTCCTAGCCGTATTACAGGACGGGTCAAAAAACCTTGACACGTTTTAAAATTCGATAAAAAATCGAGGAATTGGCACACGAGAGTGCGATTTGGACGAAAATTCTTCTCATAATCGATAGTTTTGTTTAAGAAAATTAAAAATATTAGCTGCAAAATTTTCCCATAGATGGCACTATACACGCAGATCTGAAAAAGAAAAGAAACATAATAATCTCGAGATAAGCAGCTACCAATCATTTATTTTATACAGTCTACTACCATATTACAACATGTGCGACTTTTTGTAGCTCGAACATCATCCAAATGTTACTCAATTTCATTTTACACGTTGAAATATAGAAGTACAAAATAAAAGGTTTGTAGATGCTTATTTAAAGTTTTTGATGCTTTTTTGCAGCTCTGGATGTATAGATTTGGATATATATATATATATATATATATATATTGATCAATCTAAAAATATGTCAACGCTTTTTGGTTCCTCTGTCTTATTCAACAGTAGCAGGGATTGGTGCATTGCTTCACAAGATGACTATTTTATGCAAGATGCTGTTCAAACTGCCGCGCCGACCCTAAATACTAGGCCTACGCCCTGACACAAAAATGGCGTCATTCGTAGGTGGTTTTTTTTTTCAGAGTTTGTACCGTCCCTTGAATTTTAACACTAGTATTTTCTAAAAGTATTCTTCGTCTTCCTTTTCTGAGATTAAATAAGGCGAAGAATAGCTTTAGAAAATACTGGGGTAAAAAATTAAGGGACTGTACTAGCGCTAAAAATAATGCGCCTACTACCGCCGCCATTTTCGTGTCAAGCCTAATATTCAGGGGTCGGTGTTAAAATTTAAGTACGTCATATATATTTTTTGTCAGTAAATAGCTAGTCTGAAATTGTTTTTTAATTAACCTTATAGATTTATTTTGCCGATTACTTTAAAGGAAGAAAATTCTCTCTTAATTTAGAGATTATTTAATTGTTTGTATGGTTAACGTAAATGTTGTTTATTTTTTTAAAAAGAATTGTCGGTGTTCAAAGAATGGTAAATAAACATTTTAAGATTCTTCTTCCCTAGTAAATATAAATTTTTTATCCAGAACGAAAAAGTTAGAGATGAACCTTTTAAAGTATTAAATTAGGTCCCTTTTAAAAGTTAAAAGAAATAAAAGAAGCTTTTCTCTTTGATATCATTAACTAAACAACATCATAAAAAACAAACATAAAACGACTTGGAAAAAGTTGCTTAAACTCTAAAAGCTTTTCATTTAAAGGAAAAGTATTTCAAATAATTTTTTTAAAGCAAGACATAAAACATATCTGCAAGGAAACACAAACAATTATTATTATTATTTTTTAAATAAAAGAAAGAGTCCACGTTTTATGATGTAATATGGATTCAGCTCATAGTTACCACAGATTAATATAGTTCTTCGTCCGTGATTCCATGGACGTGGGCAATTTCATGAAGGTGTCAACTTTATAATAAAAAAAAAATAATATTTTTTATAAATTAAGTTAAAAAATATATTGAAATATATTCCAAGTTTTCAAATTAATGTTTTAGATTCAAAACGTTTAGGTTATAGCTGAAAAATAAAATATTTGCAGTTTCGTACAAATAGTATCTTTGAAAAAAAACTGTGAAAAAGAATGTAATTGTTGTTTATTTTGTATTTTCTTAATAAATAAATGCATGTAGTAAAATATTTAATGGTTTACAATAGTCTTAAAGCATATACTTGATAATAATGCATGCAAAATAAACTACGTAATCGTGCTCGATATGCTTTTGAAAAAGCTGTCGCATGTGAATACTTATATAATGTAATTTCTTATGATCATTCCAGATAAGAAAAAAAAATATAAAGTTTATTAGTTCAGTCGATTTTCTTTAAATAAATGTTTAAGAAACTTTCCGTCATTCCCTCATGTCAAATGATTGTTAATAACTACAACCCTAGGACAGGTAGGTTGCTCTAAATTATAATTTTATACTGCTTATACATCATATTTAAGATATGTATTAGTTTAAAAACTGAACGGCTTCTTAATTCACAAAAGTTTCCAGTTTTAAATACCAGGTTAGAGTCATGGTAGCAAAAATGTCATTCCCGTCACACTATAAAAAATTGCTAAAAAATGAAAGAATAAAATAGCTAACAAAATTGTTTCATTTATTTATTTTTAATCTTTTAATCAATAACAGTCATGTGCAAACTGAAAAGTCAATTTTCATTTGAAAATAGCTTCAAGGTAATTGCTTTAACTTAATTCTATAACTCAAAATGTCATTCCGTCACATATGGAATTGTCCATATTTAATTAGTCAAACTGAACTAATATAGTATCTTCAAATACATGTTCTGTAAAGCAATTGTTATTGGTACTCATATTTCATTATATCAATATAGAGAGATTTTATAAGTATTTTTAAACTTGACGTTTATGTGTCTATGCTATAAATACTCTTAAAAATATTTCGTCTGACATTTATCGATCTATCCATCTATAGTCAGTAAAATAATTAAGATAGAATAAAAGGGATCCTGAGAAAAATTCCGTTTTAGGCAGGTTTCATCATCGTACGTACACCATCTATTGTAATTGTACTGTGTTCGTCCAACAGAAACATGAAAATTTTCCGTTTTAAACATGATTCCGTGATATATAGGCGCAGTTTTGACAGATTTTACTGTATATACAGAATAGCTCTTCTTATTTTTGATTAATAGCCAAATCTTAAATAGTTAGTTTTAGAAGTATAGTTTCATTTACAAAAACGTTTCTTTATCATATAAAAATCACCTACCTTAAAATAGTTATTAAAAAAAAACCCGCTCATTTATATATATTCGATGTTTAGGTAAAAAATCACGCCTAATTTCATGATTGCAAATCCTACTGTCCCCAAAAAATTCTTTTACAATACGTTTAATTTATGGATCCCATTATAGAAAACGTAAACATCGGCCGTAAAGTGGGCATCAACTTCAACTATAACACTGCAAAAAAAAAAAAAAAAAAAAAAAAAGAAGAAGAAAAAAAAAATGTTGATTTTCAGCTGCCAGTATTATACCGTAAAATTAACAGTAATAAACAGTAAAATAAGCAGTAATACGCTGCCGCGCATACGCGGTAGCGTATTACTGACTATGTTACTGTTTATTACTGTTAATTTTACGGTATAATACTGGCAGCTGGGGTGCTAGTATTATACTGTAAAATCAACAAATTTTTCCAGTGTAGGAAGCCCACGAGATACCTAAATTGTTCAACTATAGTTATCCGTAACAAAAATACTTCCTTTTTTTTTTCGAAAAGTTTGCAGTGACCAAAGCTGTTGCTTTCAGGGTGGGGGGGTGGGGGGGCTGTGAAATATATTATTAATATCCACTCTAATCAGAAATCATTTCGAAGGTTCGCGTACCAGAACCAAAACTGCTACATGCACCATAGTTTGGGAAACCCTTATCTAAATGAAGGTACTATTTCATTTTAATGCACTTACAGAACGCTTTTTGAATTTTCTATACGAAAAATGCGCATTTACTCTTCCGAATGGCGTCAATTTGGAATCAGAAAATATAACGTATGATTCTGCATTTTCATTCGCTTATGAAACTATTCTATATACGCATTTTTGTGGCAACAGGAATGAAAAAAAAAAAAAAGATGTGTTTAAAGATAAATTTATGGCAGGTGGTTAAAAGGGGGGGGGGGGGGTTAAGAGTGGTACAGGAAATTTGCAATATGGACAGTAATTTTACACATGTTTTAAAACGTACGTATTTCAACTTTCTTGAAAATCTGTAAAAAATTGTAGCTTTGTATAAAGAACATACGCTCTAAATATATATACAACATACTACATTAAATTGGATAAAACAAGTTCAAGAAACAAATTTTAGAATTTGTTCAAAGGTTGTATCTGGTGTTTAAATGATGAAGGAAATAACCGTAGTAACAAAGCAGTACTCTGCCAATATTGTTCGTTGGTTATTAACTTGTAAATCTTGTCAATATTGGTATGAAATGTTGCCTAACATTACAGTTTTTATAATGTATTAGTCATGAGTATTTTCCCATTTTATTACCAATGTTTCCAATTTATTCCCAATTGCGGCGTTCCATTGCAAATATTTCTAAAGTTAAGCCTATATTTAACCAGCATTAGTATTTCATTGGAAGTATATCCGATAATGAAATATTGGGGCAGTATTAGGTCCAATATAACAAATATTGGTTTTCTACTAGAAAAGTCCATTTAGAGAACAAAAATGATATTAACAATGCTAAAAAATGTAAGGAATTTGTAATTGAAAAAAAAAAAAAAAGTGCATGCTGTTTTCAAAGTACCATTTTTCAGAGAAATAATTTAGCAAGCAGAACTTGGTTAGAAGCAATATTTTTTATACTTGCATATACACACATACACAGGGCCGGCGGAACGTGGCGTGGGGCCTTGACAAATTACCTAGCGGGACCTAGCGTCTCTGACTGCAATACTGGACAGATAAAATTTATTTTTAAATTTTATATATTATAGAATAGTTTATAATCTAGAGTATAAAATGTGTGAAAAATTCCATGCAACTTCTTACACATGTAATGTGCATAATTATTTTTTAATTTCGCAAAATCTTCTGTCCTTTACAATATCTTAAATTTTTTTTTTTTTTTTTTTTTTTTTTTTTTGGCGTTCCTGGCTACTTTCGGAATCATCAAATCTTACATTTTCTGATAATTAATATCAACTTTGGCTGTAAGAAATAAAGTTAATAATACTCACTTTTACTTACCCATCATACGTAGTATAGGGTAAGTCTTGTAATCGTTTTGAAAATCGAAAAAGAAAAAACAAATTGATGGATTTACACGTTGCAGACACTGGAGATTCCGAAAAACATATTTTTAGAAAAAAAATTTTTGCCGTCCGTCTGTGTGTCTGTGTGTCTATAAACGCACTATCTCCTGAACAAACTGAGATAGAGACTTGAAATTTGGTATGTACTTAGTATGTAATAATGGGAAGAAGCTTATTGAATTTTAGTAACCTCGATTATCTGGAACTATTTTTGTCGGACTCTCGAAATATTCGTTCTGATAAAAGTTATATAAAAATTTTCGAAATTGTTTATTTTAAGGAGCGAATATAAAAGACAATAAAAAAAAACATAAATTTTGCATAAAGAATAAAGTCGGTCGGATAATGCGTTGCCGAGATATTTGTAATCCTATTTTCCACACTCTTCGATTTTTCAGGACCCTGTATTTCAACCAAATTTCAATTCAAAGATATATTTTAATTGGAAGTGAGACGCTTTATCAGATGCAATAAACCGCTAGCTAACAGGATGATTGTTTTTGGAGTTATAAGGATGTTTCTTTTAAGCAATTCAGTAGTCGAGCCTTTAAAGTTTAGGACGTCATCAAGCCACAATTTTATTCGAATTGCAATGCATTTTATAAATGTACACATGTTTTATTTTTATATTTTATATTATGCATATCCATGATGGGTAAGTATTACGGTGGCCCCCAACGACTAGTTTTGTTTTGAGAAAAACATTTAAAAGAAAATTTAGAGCAAAAATATCATTATTTCACAGAAAGGAATCGTTATTTCGATTTGTATAGAGAAGCTCGGGACCCTTAACAAGATCCAACTAATGCGGGGTCCTGGCGTCCTGGGCAGCCGCCCTGTTTGTCCGATGGTTGTGCCGGCCCTGCACATTCATTGTACATGGTTTTTATCAAATTTCATTTTCTAACTATTTACTCTTCGTTGAGTATTAACGGTCCTCTTCACGCACTTGAAAACGCCCGCTCGCTAATGTTAATCCTATGGGGCATTATATTTCTAATATATCGGCTGCATTTCAATATTTTTAAGCGATTTTTTTTTTTTTTTGCATTGGATAGCAGAGATCAATCTCTATTTCCGCCGTTGATTACTTTAACTATTTTCTTTCCGGATTTTTTTTCCGAAGATACTTTTATTTTCGAAACCGGTTTCAAAAGTAAAAGTATCTTCGGAAAAAAAAAATCCGCAAAGAAAATCGAAATTGTAATGAACGGAGGAAATAGATTGATCTCTGCTATCCAATGCAAAAAAAAAAAAAAAAATCGTTTAAAAATGTTGAGATGCAAACGAGATATTAGAAAAAAAAAATAATGCCCCATAGGATTAACAATATCGAGCGGGTGTTTTCAAGTTCGTGAAGAGGACCCTTAAGCATTCATGTTTATTACCAACACATTTTTTTTTTGTAATATGAAATGTTTATTGACAGGATAATTCTGTTTTTACTTGATTTCTTTATTCTTTGTAAGTTTACGCAAAATTATCAATTTCTATAGCTTGTAGAAAAAAAAAAAAGAGAGATCTAAATTAGAAATGAGTTCTGACGCATTGTTTTTTTTTCTTCGTTTTTTGATTGGAAATCGTAGCAAAGGGAATAATGTTTACTATCATTGTTGATAACATCGATCTAAGAATAGAATTCTACAGAACCTCCCAATCGTCATGGCAACCCTTTTGCAGGTAATCTGCTTTAGTCTGGAGTAGGAAACACCCGTGAATATAGCTTTTCTTCTTAGCAAGTCATCTGCAATCATTTGAATGTTATTACTCGAAGCTGTTAGACGGAATTGTATTGTTTAGAACATACATAAAAGTTTTTTTATATGAATTGTACATATAATTCTAAAATTGTCTTATAGTAGTCTGTACTTGTTAAAACTATTATTGTGTCGGAATATATGTAATTTTTTATTTAACATTAGCTGTTTATATCAGAATATATAGTTAAAATTATATATAAAGTATATATAACTATAAAATTATCTTATATTAGTCTCTATATTTTATAAAACGAAATGATTTAAAAAAAAAAATCTTTTGAAAATGGGTATTTAACAGTGCCCAAAATGGATACACAGTGGTAAACAAAAACAGGTGTGACCCAATTTGGGCACATACCTAAGAATCTTTCGACCCAAATTGGGTTTTCTGTGTAAACTCTCTAAGATATAGACATTAGAAAGTAAATAATGATGTAGAGTGTTTCAATTTAAGGTTGTTTTTAGATTACGGAAAGTACAAAATAGGTTTGGAGTAAAAATTAGTTGGAGGATAGCAACTTAAAGTCACTAAGGTCCTTCCAATCCCATCTCGGTTTATACTTTGAATTATTATTTCTTTAAAATTTTTATAAATTTAGCAGATTGATTTTGTATGTAATTTACTTTTCTCTTTCATTTTTCCATTGCTCTTGGTGTGCAATTAAGTTTTTTTTTCTGTGTACTTTAATAACTTTTAAAGCATAAGCTTCTTAAGGGGTTACATACGCTCTCGGAGGCGAAAAATTGACATATTTTGGAATTTTGTTTTTAGAAAGGGAGTAAAATTAATTGAAAAACTAATAATTCCACGTTGTTTTTTATTGCTTCAAGTATTTAAAATATATTTTTTTTGTTAAATTTGGTCACATATTACGTTGAAAAACTGCAGCCGCGTTAGCCTGTACCAAAATATCCGGGCTCGATGGACAGCATCCTAACTTTCTGTAGAAACAAAAAAATATTAAAATCTCAGTTTCTTCTTGTAAAATAAAGTTGTAGCTAAACGCCATCGGCCCACATTTTTGAATTTTTTAAAAATAAGAAAATTGCACCATTTAAAAAAAATTCATTTTTAGTTTAAAATTTTAACTCTTATTGAAAAAATATAAAAAATTAAAATTTTCAACAAATGGCTCGATGGCCCTTAGACGATTTAATTATACGTAGAGCAGCACAAATTTTATCCAAAAATGTTAAAAATTGTTCAAGTTACCATGCTGCCGATGTTGAAAAATGTAGTTTCCAAAAAAATCGCGTTTAAAGTTTTAAAAGAAAAAATACACTAATATATATTTTTTTCAACTTATACTTAAGTTGCTTTACCTTCGTCATACTGTGGACCCTCCTGTGCCTTAATAAGCTTCAATAAGGGTATTGAATCTTTAGTAGAATCTTTTCGGCGAGGTCGGTTTTATCCATCGTTCGTGTACTAGCATTTTTGCTCATATATTTCTTAATAATTGAGATATCACGTTAAATCTTTTTACCCATAATTCTACACGCTATAAAAATTTAATTTCCGTCAAAGAAAAAAAAATTTTTTTTTTTTTTTGGAAGTTGACAACGTATGTAACCCCTTAAAACAAAATAATCATTTCTTCCTCGGATAAAATCAAAGGTTTTGATAAACATTTATAGTATATGTTGCTTTTATTGTCAATCGCGAAGCAAATTTTATGAAGTACGTAAATTTTTAAATATATCTTTCTTCCGCGAAAGGCAAGTTCTTTCTTATACTTGATTTCATTCAATTTCCCCCGCTATTTTGTTACAATTTTATCTTTGATAAAACTGACACTCTAATGACCCAAGAGACGTGCTGAGAGGTTTAAATTGTTCTCAAATACCCAAAGCCAGAAAAATCTGTCGAATAAATTTTTTATGGAAAATAGTCGTCATTGACTGAAAGGAAAGCAAGATATTTTAGTAATAACAAAAAGTTATTCTCGATTGAAAACAATGCTTTCAAACATCAATCCATCCGAGATTCATTCTATGTATTTACTCTTTTACTCTGCTTATTGTTGAATTTTATTTTATTGGTTACAATGTAGAATAGACTTGTTTCAAAAGCTTGTATATCTGATATTAAAGTACTTTCATTCATATTTACAATACATTACAGGATTTATTTAATAAATGATTCTCGACAGAATGTAGTGGAAGAAGGAATTTTTAGTGTAAAATTGACAGATAATGTTCAGCGCGGTTTTAGAAAAAGTAAGTGTTTACAGTTAAATAAGACAGAATTACACCTTTCATTTTCTGTTCATTCACCTTTTTTTTTTTTTTTTTTTTTTTTTTTTTTTTTGTTGGAGATACCGTATTTACTCACATATTTTGCGCACCTTTTCCTCATTTCTTTGGTGCCAAAAGTAGGGGTGCGTAAAATAGTTACAGGTGCGCAGCTATTTACAGTACTAGCGGAGTATGCCCTCCAAGAGCTGCGCTCGCCAACCCAGACACCACACGTTATAAAAACACGCAAGTTTGCTTTGTTTTAAAACGATTACCTGATTACGGAAGATTGAATGATATTCTCACGACCGTTGCTGATCTTCTATAATCGGGCTGCCATTCATTTAAATTTGACTGAAGGTTTTTTTGGGGTTCTTAAGGCCGAATCAACTGTTGTCGGGACAGCTGACGACTGTTTTGTGATTGATTAAGTAAGGTCAATTTCAAATTTAAAAATCAGCTTGTATGAAATAGTTAAGTAAAAAAATGTCGCTGCTTCTCGAATTTTTATAACGGCGCTATAAGAAAATCTTTTTAAAAATATCGTTTTAAATATGACGTAATTTTCACCATTAAATGCTTTTCGCACATAATATTTTAATTGTTTTAAAGTTTTCTTTCTTTTTAAATATTCTAATGTAAATATATTTATCAACTGAAAAGTGTTTTGCAAATTTTATTAATTGAGATTTTTTTAAATATGGCAACAGTAGGTAAAAAGAAAGTTTTTTTTTTTTTTAACGTATGAATGAAACTTTTATTCAGATAATGAAATAAAAAAAAAAAAAAAAAAAAAAAAGACAAATTTAAAAAATGACGGACACTGCTCACGACAATCTAGTCAGGTATGTGCCGGCCAAAAATGGTTAAATTTCTATCCCTTTTTTAATCCCATAATAATTTTTTAACTGAACTATTTTGACCGATTTCAACATAAATAGGGCTTAAAATAATTCGTCGATTTAAAGTCTTATTCAACATATATTTCTCTATAAAACAACTATTCTCCATGATTTATGTGCAACAGTCTGCTTGATGTAAGCCGGGAAAGAGCCTCAGTCACAATAAATTCAATTACGGCAGAATCAGCATTTGGTTACTTAAAAAATGAATAAAAAAATAAAAAAAGAAAGAAAGAAAGATTTATTGATGTTAAATTTTCTTGGGAGAAAACTCAAGAATAATTAAAGATACGACTCTCTTTATGACATTTTAATAAATAATTAATATTAAAAATTAAATTTGATTCAAAATAGGGTCAACATCTCTGATGATACAGTGCAACAATCATTTCGAATTTTATCAAGATATTTGATAAGGTCCTCTTCTATTTCAAGGAATTTTCTACATTTGGGGCCACGGAAAGCTCGTATGCTTTTATTTCATATGCTAAATTCCTTTTTTCTTATTACTTTTAAATGCTAAAGGTGTAAAATTAACAACTATAATATAAATTTAAATAACTTTTATTAGTTGTTTTACATGTTTCGACTCTTTCCGAGTCATTTTCAAAAACAAAATGAGAATATTCTAAAGCTGCACGGGCTTTGAGGTTATTATTTGCATGTACTTTTTTAAAAATTACGCACGTTATCTATTATTTTTTACTTGATTGTTTATTTTCATATCTTTGACCATGGAGTAATTCTAGCCACAGTTTCGGTAAATTAAAAGATGCCGCATCGTTACTGTGGCTAGAATTACTCCATGGTCAAAGATATGAAAATAAACAATCAAGTAAAAAATAATAGATAACGTGCGTAATTTTTAAAAAAGTACATGAAAATAATAACCTCAAAGCCCGTGCAGCTTTAGAATATTCTCATTTTGTTTTTGAAAATGACTCGGAAAGAGTCGAAACATGTAAAACAACTAATAAAAGTTATTTTAATTTATATAATAGTTGTTAATTTTACACCTTTAGCATTTAAAAGTAATATACTATTACAAGGTGTTATAATTTATTATATTGTCCTTTTTTCTTTTTTGCTTATGCAAATTTATTTTGGTTATTGAACAAGGGATTCATTTACGCCAAAGTATAGTAAAGTCGTTGTTACGTGTGTGATTTTCTGAGTCACCCACGTAATAACGACTTTACTATTTAAAAAAAAAAAAATGTTATTACTTTAGACTAAAGGTGTCACTGCAAAAATGATTCTGTATGTGTCCTGTAATAGCAATAAAAAAAGTAAAACGTTATCTAAATAATTTCACTTCCAAATTTGTCTCAATTTGCAAAAAAACACTCTCTAAAAGTCACACACGTAACGGTGGAATCGCCCTTAACTACATTTTCGTATACTAATACGTGGGTGTGTATAAATGTATCATATACACTCTACACCAGGCCTGTCCAACCTTTCAGTAAGCAGGGGCGCACTTCATCTATTTGCAAACAATGAAGAGCGCCATTATTCACATGGCTCAAAACATACAACAAAATTATCTCGCAGTATTAGTAGCGATGCAATTGCATTTCACAGTCGAATATATAAGGCCCCTATGATTCAGAAGCTCCATGTGAAAAAAAAAAATAAGAAGAAGAAGAAAAATCGAAAAAAGTAAAAATTGTAATAAATTTCGAATTATACGTTTTTCTTCGAGAACCCTATTTCAAAAATATTTATATGGGAAGGAGCCAGAAACTTTAATCTCGCAATAATAAGAAAAAAAAATTGAAAACCAGAGATATTGTTAGTTATTTTAGGACGTAAATATACTCCTTGACTTATTTTGAGACGTAAATTTGGCGTTATAAAAGGCAGGCATTACGCTTTTATAGTTTTCTTTCTTTTTTTTTTTTTTCTTTTTTTACAAAGTCAGAAAACTTTGGTTTATTCATTATAAAATTTCAAAGGTCTAGGAAAGAAAATTACGCCCCTTAACCCTTCTTATAAAATAGACAATGGGCCAGTGTAACAACAATAACCATAAATAAAAAAGCTGAACTTTAATGCACTAATGAGGGAGAGACTTGTTGGAGCACTTCAAATAATAATAATAATAATAATAATAATAATAATAATCACTTCTTAACATATTAAAAGAGTTAGTGCCCATTAATACCAATTTCAAACGTTATAATTTCTATAAAAACGTATAAAAAATAACTATAAATTAGTGAAGAAACGCAACAACACATGATTAAATCTTTAAAGTACATATTTGGTTCTTGATGCGTAAAATACACTTTCATAGAAAAAGTTGCTCTCACTCAAAATATCAAGGATTTTAAATAAACCATTCTTTAAAATATAATTTTATTTAAAATAAATTTTAAAAGTTCATTTAAAAAATAGGAAACTATCAAAGGGGCGCCAAGAAAACCTTCAAAGGGCGCCATGGCGCCCGTGGGCGCCGCGTTGGACAGCCCTGCTCTACACAAAAGAATTCGTAAACGTTACTGAGTATGAGCGTTAATTCCTTAAAGGTGGTTTTCAATTCAGTTAGGCATTTTCAAGTTGAACTGTATTTAGTATACCAAGAGTTGTTTGTAGTATATAAATAAAATCATATACAAACACGCAAAGAACTGCATTCATAGAGCTTAATATGTGGCGTGTATGAAAATCTATATTTAATATACAGGGCTGTACAAAAGAATTCAAGTATGTTTCAGTCTTTTGGTTGAGATTGCGGAAAAGAGTGAGAGAAAGGTGAATTTCCAACCTATTATGCGTTTTCTTAGTAAACTAAATTTTAGCATACTGTGTAGAACATATACAAGTCTATCGATCAAATACAGGGCTGCACAGAATAATTTGAGTACTTTTCTGGCTGTGGACGGTAAAGGCTGAAATCGAGTATTCACATGGTGTTATGTGATTTCTAAAATGTTTACTTAGGTATCTTATTTACCTTATTAAACGGCGAAGTTTCGTTACAGTTCTCTGGAAGTGTTGGGAAGTATTTCCTAATCTATGCTTGGTGTATGATTTTTCTTTCTTTCTTTTTTTATTCATTTTTTCTTTCTTTTTTCTTTTTTTTTGGCCAAACTTTTATTTTAAAAGTAAGTAATGCGTAAATTACGCGAGTAAGTATGGTTTTTCCAAGCTGTTTCGTGCATTTTTTTTTGTGTGTATGTGTGTGCGGCGCATAGGCGCACATTTGTGTGTTTGTGCCTGTACGCATTTGACTCATAAGCTGCTGCATAGCTGCATACAAAAGAGAAATCGCTTGTTTTGTGCTAAGGATTGGATAATTGGATAAACAAATATATATTTTCTTTTCCAAGCTTTTTAAAAATAAAACTTAACATTCATTGACTGAAGCATTTTTCTACTCTATTTTATTTCAGTCCCGAGAACGCTAAAAAGATAAGTACTAAGTTAAAAACATCTTACCTTTTACAGAATAAAAAATAAATATACATATATCTTTTTTTAGATTTTAAAACTTCTCAAAACCAAGCATTTGAAAATATACTATTCTTTGTACTACTACTTGCAACACAAAGCAAACAGAATATCTTTGGCTTCTATAAAGGCTTACTTTTAAAGATACACATAAGTACGAATAAAAGCGAAATATTTTAACATCTTACTTCTTTACAAGGTAATCTCTTGTGTATTGAATAAATGAAACTGACTCTCACGATACGGATTTCTTTAATAAATAACTGTATACTCTCATTCGTTTTACAAGCAAAGTTAGAAGCTTGTTTAATATGACTTTATATTTTGTGAATTCATCATTGGAACAGCAAGGAGATATCTATTTAACTATACATATTTATTATACACATTTACAAGCCGGTCAAGCAACCCGGAACATCCAGGATTACACTGCCTGTACATCTCGTATCAAACACACTCTTGCAAGTTATAATCAAAATGCTGGACTTGTAGCGCCATCTCTGATTACAGATTAATACTAATCATTGAGATATGACACCCCTCCCCTCGTAGTTCAAACTGGTAGTAGCACTGGTTTAATCTGTCTGTTGCTTCTTCGAACAGGTTGATTGTCCTTTTTTATCAGTCTTTATAGGTGCACTCTTCTGTAAGTCCACATCATTGTTTATCACGGAATTGTCCTTTACATTTTTATCTATAGTATCATCACAATTATTATTCACAAGTGTACCTGTTACAATATCATGAGAAAACTGAGATTGGTTAGATTTTTCAGCATTCTCGGCATTAATTTGCTCTTTATTATTTACATAATATCCAGAAAACTTATTTCTCTTAACTCTATCATAAATATCAAAATCATTGTTTTGTTTATCAAACTGACCCGTTTTACTTTCCTCTGACGTTTCATCACTTATTTCTCTGTTGTGTCTCAACTGATTAACATGACGTTTACACATTATTCCGTCATCTATATTTATTAAAACCCATCTACTCCCCAATAGTTTTATAATTTTTCCCTTTATCCATTTCTCCACTTTTCCAAAGTTTTTAACAAAAACTGATTCATGAAGATTGTATTTATGTAAGGGTTGCTGTATTTTAGGTTTGGATGGTAATACCAAGTGTAGAGCTGTTCGAACTGACCTTCCAAACATTAATTCTGCTGGAGTCTTACCAGTGACAGAATGTGGGGTAGAATGATTTTCCAATAAAAATCGTGAAATTGACAAATTTATGTCACCCTTATCTAGCTTTTTAAGACAATTTTTAACAATTTGAACATACCTTTCTGCCTGTCCATTCGACGATGGATGATATGGCGGAATAGGTGTATTTATAATTCCATTTGATTTAAGAAATTCTTGAAATTCATCACTTGTAAACGCGCGTCCATTATCACTGATCAATTCAACAGGCAAACCAAATGTAGCAAAAATTCTACGTAGTACTGTAATAGTTGATTTACTATCAGCACTGGGTACCACCTGTACCTCTAACCATTTAGTATAAGAATCGACCACTATTAAAAAAAATTTACCCTCAAAAGGAACGGCAAAATCTATGGGAATTCTTTCCCAAGCAAATTCCGATTCCCATTTTAAAGGTTTCATTTTAGGATCATCCCTAGCAAACATTTGGCATCTACTACAAGAAATAACCATTTGTTCAATTTCTTTGTCCATATTAGGCCACCAGATCACACCTCGAGCTTTAGCTTTCATGCTAGATATACCCTGATGAACCGAATGTAATAATTGTAACATTTTTTCGCGACCTTCATCTGGTATAATTACTCTATGTCCCCATAATAAACAATTTTCTAAACACGAAATTTCCTCACGTCTACAAAAGTATGGTTTATATTCCTCTGATTTAACCGTTTTTGGCCATCCATATAACGCCCACTCTAAAATTTGTTTTGTTACTGGATTTTCAGTTGTCCACTTTGAAATCGTTTTAGAAGTAACAGGCCAATCATTACTATTAGAAACGACCATTATTTCCGATGGATTATTTACTACGTTTACAGTTTCTGGAAGAGGTAATCTACTTAATGCATCAGCATTTTTATTATTTTTACCTTCTCGATACTCAATTGTATAGTCATACCCTTCTAACATTAACGACCATCTCAGCATTCTGGGTGATAATGTATCAGGTACTTTTTTTACAGGATCAAACAATCGAATTAAAGGTTTGTGATCAGTTATGATTTTAAACTGTTTAAATGCTAAATATTGATGAAATTTCGTTACACCAAAAATTACAGATAAAGCTTCTTTATCAATCATGGCATAATTTCTTTCAGTCTTGTTCATCGTTCTACTAGATGCAAAAGCTATTGGTTTTTCTTGACCCTCGACAATGTGACTTAACACACAACCAATACCATATTCAGATGCATAACAGTTTAAAACAACATCTTTGTTTATATCATACAATTCTAAAACAGGCGATTTACATAAAATTTGTTTAACTTTCTGAAATGCTTTTTCATGCTTCTCTGACCATGTCCACTTTACATTATTATCTAATAATCTATGCAAAGGTTCTAACGCATCTGAAATATTAGGTAGGAAGTTTCTATTATAAGAAATTAATCCCAAAAATGAACGTAATTGAGAAATATTAGTAGGAAAAGGAGCATTCAAAATAGCATAAACTTTTTCTGGAATAAGCTTAATGCCTTCTTGTGAAATTTTATGTCCTAAATAGTTAACATCCGAAACCATAAATTTTAAATTTTCCTTATTTAATCTTATACCATGCTCAGAAAAGCATTTCATAATACATTCAACTCTTTCAGAATGTTTGGATTCAGATCTAGCACTTATAATTACATCATCTAAAAATACACCAACATAACCAAACTTCTTTAATATATTTTCAAATTTTCTTTGAAAAATACCGATGCACATTTTACCCCAAAAGCTAGTCTTAAAACTTTAAATAAACCTTTATGAGTATTAATAGTTAAAATGTTACTAGTTTCATCATCAACAGGTTGTTGTAAATAAGCATCTTTTAAATCAAACACAGTAAAAAATTTCCCACCTGCTAATTTAGCAAATAATTCTTCCATTCTTGGAAGAGGATAATTATCATTTTCAGTGTTTGCATTTACTGTTGCTCTATAGTCACCACAAATTCGAACAGTACCATTTGGTTTTGGAACAATTACTATAGGATTAGCCCAATCAGAATAATCAACAGGTTTTAAAATACCGTCATTTGTTAATCGTTCCAATTCCAAATCAGTTGCATCTCAAAGAAAAAGGAACAGGTCGAGATTTTAGGAAAACTGGTTTTGCATCATTTTTCAAATTTATTGAAACGGGAGGACCTTTGATCGTACCTATCCCGTCAGCAAAAACATTAGGAATTTTTTTTTATTAAATCATCCTTCGAAATACTTTTTATCATGTTTACATTAGGCCAAAATAATTTTGATGCTTTCAACCAAGTTTTACCAATTAAACTCGGACCTTCTTCTTTAATAACTAGCATTTTTAAATTAGGTATACAATTATCATCAATCAAAACATTTACATTTAATTCACCTAATACAGTTAAAGAATCTTTAGTATACGTTTGAAGCTTAATATTAGATTTAACCAAAGGAGGCTTACCTGAAAATAATTTATCGGCAATATTTTTACTTACGATCGTATGAGCTGCTCCTAAATCAATTTCGAAATTAACTTCAATCCCATTAATTGTAATACATTTTTCCCATAATACATTATTGCATTCGTCTCTCATAACATTTAATGAATATTCTTGAACAGTTTTAATTTTACTGTTCTTTTTCAGTTTTTGATTCATTGTAGAGAAGTTGCGGTTCCGGCAACAAATTTTTAAATGTCCAACTTTATGGCAAAAGTGGCATTCAACTGCTTTAAATGGACACTCAACAGGTTTGTGATTTCTTGCACAACGATAACAAGGTTTCTCTTTATAACTGTTCCGGTTTCCAGGCGCGTACATCCCTTCTTTCGACTAGCGAATACTGGTGTACTTTCATTTTCTCCATTCGGGCATCTTGAACTTTATTTACCGGTGTTCCTCCATTAATCTGTAGTCATTTAACTCCAGCTTCAGCTGATTCGAACGATTCCGCAATTTCCATAGCTGTTTGAAATGTTAGATTTTTCGTATCTAACAATTTTTGTTGTATTTTCTCATCTTGAATTCCAAACACTAGCTGGTCCCGTAGGCGATTACTTAGTGTATTTTCAAAGTTGCAGTATTCGGATAACCGACGTAAATCTCTCACAAAATTGGCTATACTTTCCCCTTGCTTCCGTAATCTTTTTTGAAACTTAAAACGCTCAACAATTTCACTTGGACACGGTGAAAAATGTTCTTTTGCACTCTTTAAGAGATCATCATAACTTATCTCTTTCAGCGAAGTCGGTACAATAATATCTCTCAATATAGAAAAAGTTGCAGTTCCAACAGAGCTTAATAAAATATTTTTCTTCTTATCCGCATCTTTAATATTATTAGCAGAGAAGTAAAAGTCAATTTTTTCAAGATAAATCGACCAGGGCACAATATAATTATATTCTTCCAGGCGTCCCAGAGAAATTACTTCCGTTTCTGCCATTTTCTTTTTTTTTTTAGGGTTTCGTTCATCTCACGAAACTCTATTACTCCCGCTCCGTTGTCTGTCTGTCACAGAGCCATTCTCAAAAACTATGTAACTTACAGAGTTGAAACTTAGTGTATAAATCTGAATAGCAGCTGTAAAGAGCTCAAAATATTAAAATTTGAAAAATTCGTATTATTTTAATAAATAGAGATAAAAAACCAAAATTCTAACAGCCTTTTCCTATTAAATTGAAACATTTTTCGTTATAGCCGATGCCAAAACTTAAAAATCCACGATGAAATTCTTTCTACAATAATTAATTTTCTATCAGACGATTTCCACATGAAAAATGAAATAAAAAGTTTCACCAATTGAAAAAAAGATTAATATGAAATAAAATTGATTGACGTCATAGTCGTAATAAAACGGAAAATGTCTAAGATTTCTCAATAATACAAGGAGTATGAGTATGTGTAATGTACACAAAGCAGATTAATATCACGTCATTAGAGAATTAAAAAATAACTATGACGTCATATCGGAAGTTTAACGAATTTTTGAAATGTTTGAGAATAATACAAAGCAAGTATCAATATGAATAATAGAGAATAGTAAATATATGAGTTTGAGAAACATATTGAATCGTGATAAAAATCCGATTATGGAAATATTCGCATATTTTAACATTTTGAAGCTGTACAATTTGTTTAATTTTGAAATTATTTTTTAAAATATTGCATTTAGTCCGTATGACGGATATTATTATGATAGAATATAATAGCGGGCATCGCCCGCTATCCAACTGGTTTAGATGTTCGAAAAAACGAAAAAATAGACCGGTAAATTTTTACTTTATAAAAAACAACTTTTTTTTTGTTGTTGTTGCTAAATGAAATTTGTTTGAATTTATTAAAGAAAGAATAAAGTGTTTTGAAAGGAATATTAAACGAAACCCTTTGAGCGATCTTCGATCACACTTACCCACTTGTTTTTTTTCCCTTCTTTTCAAAAATTCTGCAACATTTATTTAAAATCTTGGGTTCTTTTTCGCTTCGTCGCCATTTAATATGGCTTTAACTTTTGTGAGTTCATTATTGGAACAGCAAAGAGATATCTATTTAACTATACATATACAAGCCGGTCAAGCAACCCGATGCTTTGAACATTCAGGCTTACACTGCCTGTACATCTCGTATCAAACACACTCTTGCAAGTTATAATCAAAATGCTGGACTTGTAGCGCCATCTCTGATTACAGATTAATACTAATCATTGAGATATGACATTGTTAAACTCTTTTTTTTTTTTTGTGTGTATATGTGCGTACTTGATTGTATAATCTGCTGCGTAACTGCATAAAAACACACACATTTTTTTTTTTTTGTATTATGGGGATGTAATACGAAGTGACATTTTCCAAAATCGTTGAAATTTTTCCATGCCGGGAGTCGAACCTAAGACTTTTGGCTTAATTTACCGACGCTGTCCACTTTGAGTTACCTGGACCGACAACAGGCCGACACAATTCATTCAGGCAGTCTTATTGACAATAGACAGCTCAACAGAATATACCACAGGTAATGCAACTGTAATAAAGGATAAAGGAATATTTAAAGGATATATGATATCTTTATCAATCAGTAGGACTGAGTTATAAATAATTAAAATTATATCTTTATCAAACAGTATGATTGAGTTAAAAATAATAAAAACGTGTTTGTACGTATCCAACGTTTAATGGAATTTCGTTATCTGCGGTAAATTCTATTGAGCTGTCTGCATGGCAAAAATGATGCTATTGCTAATAACGTTGTCTCAGTGAATTGTGTTGGTCCAGATAGCTCAGTAAGCAGAGCATTGGCAATTTAAGCCAGAGATCTGGAGTTCGACTTCTGGCCTGGGAACATTTTACTCAGTTGGAAAAAGGTCAATTCGTAAGCAGAAATATATTTTTCTTTTGTACGATTTTTTAAAAGACATTATGATTTGGCTCTATAGTAAAAGTATTTTTCAAAATATAAGCAAAATATTCCAACATCTTTCTTTTTTTCAAGATAATACATCATGCATAAAAAAATGAAACTGACACTTTCGACGCGGATCCCTTTAATAAAAAAATGTATCCTGTCAATCATTTTTCTAAGCAAGGTGTGAAACTCGCTAAGCTCTTTAAAAAATATATATTTTTGGTGTTTGTGTGTCTGAGCACAGTGATGTAAAATACCCGGGTATTTATTTTTAAAGGTAAATACACAATGTCAATTTACGCGGGTATCTAACCATTTTGGGTATTTACCTGGGTATTTATTCTTGAGTTAAATACGGCTGTGGATTTATATTTCTGTTACTTATGATGTACTAGAGTAAAAGAAAGAAAAATTTAGAAATTTAAACTCTTACAATTATTAAATTTGAAAGAAGCTGAACATTTTACATTTAAATATTAAGTTTAAATGTCCTTTTTAATTATAATGAAGAATGTAAAAAGGCTAATGTATTTATTGAGAAGCATTTTATTAAAATATACTTTATTAAATTATGTAAAAGGTACACTTAATATGTGCAAACCCATTTCAGCTAATGTATTAGTACTAAGTAGGCTTCTTTAATAAAGGGAACATATTTATATTCTGTAATATTTCTCATAAGAGTTTTCTATGCCGGATACACTCTTTTTTCTCTGTAAATAACTACATACGTCTTAACCCTTTCGGGGCGGGTGATGCATATATCCACCGTCAAAAGTTGTATGTGAAATACGGTTTTGGCACCACTAATAAATAATTGTAATATTTGTCTTTTTTTTAATTAGAGTATTTGTTGGTATTTTACAAGTACAGGGAACTGTTTAAAAAAAGTGGTACCAACCAAATAAAATTTCCGTCAGGGATGCCGTCGCGAAAGTGTTAAACTATAAGTTCTATCTAATTTCATATGATGATCAATTTCATAAATAAAGGTTAAACTATGAAATAAATCTGAACATTTTAAGGGGTAGTCAACTAAAAAAAACAAAAAAGAAAAAAAAAAAAAAAGAGAGAGAGAGAGAGAGAGAGAGAGAACACTCGTACATTTTTTAAAATCATCAAATTGTCCCAGAAAAAAAAAGAAATAGGTATTCGACTGGAAATTATGTTTTCTTTCAATTTATCTCTCTCTCTCTCTCTCTCTTTTTTTTTTTTTTTTTTTTTTAAAGCTTATGTGTAGTTTTTATACTGAAATTGTATCAATCTCTGAAATTTTCTATAGAAGCACCTAATATTTACATCATATTTGGTTTAAAGTTTACCCTAAGATACCAAACTGGAACTGGATGTCTTTCAGTCATGTAGTTAGAGAATTGTGAAGATTTAAAATTTTGAACCTTTAATGTTAAATTCATTTTTAGGTGCATTCGTAATTACATAAATACGTAGCACCTATAATCGTCGTCTGGTCCGTCCGTCCGTCTGTCCGTATATAACAGCTCAAAAACTACCCAACCGAATGGTTTGAAATATAATATATTTTATCGTTGCAGAATTTTGTCGAGTCATTTCAAATTTTATGAAAATGGAATCAAAATTTAAAAAGATATTAATAAAAGTTTTCTTCATTCTATTAACTCCTGTCATACATAATCTATATAATAAAAGCACAAGTCATGTGACGCAGGAAAACAAATACGGGCTAACAATTTCTTTTTTCATATGCCAGGCTTCCATTTGTATACAAAGTTATTTTTTCAAAGAAAATTAATAAAGTTGCATTTTTAAAAAGATCGTCCAAAAAAGTTGTTTGTTTGAGAGATGAGTTACATTAAACAATTTATAGATTCTGGGATAACTTCAGTTAAAATTAGGTTAACTGCCCACTATTTATCCCACTAACCGTTAAAGTAAATAAACACAAGACATTCGTTCATCGTGAATCATAGAAATATTAAACCATGGAGGTAATCATTTTCAAAGCAAGATCTCCATGGTGAATTTTGCAGCGCTCAATGGTGTCGAAAAAAAAAAATTCGCAACTGTAAACATGGCATATGTAATAAGAGAAAAGAAAGGCATGCTCATTTCGCTCATAACACACGACATAATTCATTTCACTGGAATAATAACAACGATTTTTTTACATTGTAAAACTAGTTATAGTAAGAATATGGTGAAGAGATTCGAGGGTTGTTCGATGAGAGAAATTTCACATTTTATATAACGAAGACATGGGGCTGTTCGATGAGATAAAAATTGCATAGTACGAATGCACAGAAGGTAATAAGAAAACACCGCCAACGGTAACGGACATGTAAATATTGCAGAAATGCACTATTGAAGACCGCGAAGCTGAAAAAGAGGCACGTGAACATAAATCCATGGTACTAGAGCGTTGCCGCAATAATCGGGTGGTACGTAAATCCTGAGTGTGTGAACTGGAGTCCGTATGAAGAAAAATAAGGAGAACAGAATTGTTATCCTTTTAATGAAGGTCCAGCATCTCGTAAGTACATAAGAAACATTTGTATTCAAGGTAAATTCAGACTTGACAGGAAATAGTTGATCTATAGCGTGGGTGACTTTCAAAATAAAATAAGACATTCTGAGGGGAGACGATGTGAAGAAGGGAGTTTCTCCAGAGTAGTGCAGGGAACCTAGACATTTTAGAGATGTTAATCTGGTGGAGTTCAGAGGCGAAGTGATTAGTAAAATGAGAGATAAGCACAGTTACAAATCTCGCCAACGATTTTCATTGTCGAGTAAAGAGCTGTGGAATTTTTGCAAGGGTTGCCAAAACCGTTTAGAATAAACCGCATATTACATTTTGCAATTGACGTCAGGGACGAGTAAATATATTTGGCATTGCACACTTTGGCTAAAAAAGAAATGATTCAGAATTTTGATGGTTCTGTGTTTTGAGAACCATTGGAAAGGCATTTTTGCAAGAATGATGTTTTGACGACAAAATGTCGAGAGCGCATCTGGTGCACTTTGGGAAGCCAAAACATGACCATGAGAGATAGATTTTTATGCATTGTGTTATTTCTTTTACAGTGATTCTGGCAGGGGAATTAAAAATACGTTAACGATACATTGATAAAAATAGATGTGATTTTGACTGCAAAGCTTTTCGTTGAGAGAAAAAGGAAATAGGCGTCTTTAAGTGCCGAGAATGTATATTAAATGCGCTAATGCAGAAAAAGGGAAATATATTTATTAAAATACTTTAAATACAGATTTCTTTAATTTTGAAAAGAATATATATGGTTTCTTTACCATAAAGAACGCACCTCATTTGTCACTTTTAACGTACAATTTCCAACTTGTTAATCGTTACAAAACAGATTACAATGCGGATAGTCTTTTAAGCCTAACTCCAGAACTACTTTTCGGAATAAGCTATATTTTTATAATTCACATCTTTAAAACCTTTAGAAATCATTTTTTTTCTTTTTAAATTTGCTACAAGTCCTAATTAATCGAAAATATTTATATTTTTTAATTAATTAAAAAAAATGTCTTGCATGATTTTTTAAACAGAAATCGAATTTTAGAAACTTGAATTATACTAATATAAAATTACATTTCATTCCCCGAAGTAGTTCTTTAGTTATGCTTAAAAAATTTATCCGCAATGCAATCTATATTGCAACGATGACGAATGAATTTAACATTAGGAGTTCCAAATTTTAAACTTCTGTAATACCTAAACTACTTGACCAAATGATTTGCCAGTTGGTATTCTTAGATAAAATTTAAAAGGCAAGATATGATGTCAAAATTAGGTGTTTGTATTGAAAATTTCCGAGTTTTGCAACAGTATGAAGACGACATCCCCTAAAATTTCTTTTTTAACATAAATTGAAGAAAGCCAAAATTTGCAGTCGAATGGTTTATTCCGTTTTTCTTGTGACAATTTAGAGATTAAAACGCATCGTTGTTTTTTGGTCAACTGTACCATCCTTGCATCACTAAATTAAAAATATTTATTGCAAGATGGAGATGCCTAATGTTAGATGTTTTTTCTGTTCTTAAATTTGTCCTGGGTAAGTTTTTCTTTATTTTTTGTAATAAAGATACAGGAAGTTGTTCTGACATTATGTTCAGTTGTAATTTTTTTTGTATATACCAAAGGAATCTAGGGTTCATTCGATTGAAGGTATTCGATTAATTATACAAATGGTTTAAAAATGGACACCATTATTTTTTAATACGAATCCAAAACACACCATCTAAAAGTTTCCTTTTAAACGTAATAAGGCAACTGAGTTTACTAACTAACTGCCATAATTCTTAATATAAACTTATTAAAAATATTAAAAATAAATGAACAACGTGAAATAGCACAAATAAAAATATATAAGTTGGCAAACAGCTGTTTCGGAGCCCCTAAAGCTCCATCATCAGTGCCAATTCAAAATATTAAAACCGATTTAAAAGTTTAAGCCATGTAAAGTATGCTTGCATCTTTCGCACGTGCCAAGATTGAATGGCAGCGACCTTTTCAAAATCAACAGCGGAGTCAGGAAACACATGTGACGCAGAGACCAATAGGAGCGCCCTGCTAGACCGGGCGAGTTTAAGTACAGAGGAGAAAAACCACCTTAATTTAATCCACCTTTTTAGATAAACTTATTATCTTTTATGCTTTTAACCCTTTATAGTTCTTTGGCATAATAGTTTCCCACTGTCAGTTAATTTTTTTCATTATTACTTTCTAAAGGGTTAACGTGTCTTATTGATTCTTTAGTGCACATTAATGTATCCCAGCAAACCGACCCATTTCTCCAGTTGGGTACTGATATAATTTTCGTCCACTGTTAAAGCATGAACAGGGTCATTTTTCTCTTTTTGCAGTAAATCGTTGTTTCTCCTTATACAGCGGTACAATTGATGTGATTTACATCCTTCTTGTATTACGTTCTATTACTATGAAAATGGAAAAAAAAAATTTCTTCTGCTCTTGTACTGGTTCGTAGGACAGCCTTCTTGTGATTATTAAAGAAACATTTTTTAAAACGTTGCATTAGCTTCTGTTTAGTACCTTTCTTTTGTGTTATGAGAAAAAGTTTAAAGAATCCTTATTTCTTTGAGGTTCAAAAAATATTTAGACGAAAGAATCTCATTTAAATACAAAAGTTAAAATATTTTTGAGCGTTAAAGGTTTAAGACAGTACAAATAACTTGTCCATTTAGTTTTTTCTGGCATTTTCGTGGAATCAGTTTTCTTACGTTCTTCATCTTGAATTTGGCTGATTTTAAAATTCAATAACTTGCAAACGGTGACAGATATTTAAAAAATTCTTGCAGGAGGGTTATGTATGATGTCAGGAGTTTTTTTTACTGCGATTCCAGATTTTAATTCGAATTACCGAACTGCGAACAACAGACGTCCAATCGAGGCAGAAGCAGAAATCACCCAGCACTGATGCGAAGAAATGAGGTTACATATATGGAGTGGATCTCATTCGTCAATACAATCTTATTCTTTGGGAGACCTAGAACAATATTGTATTGGCGAATGAGACTCACTCCATATACAGGCCTCAGCAAAAGTTTAGACACTGTTGATATTTAACCTTTAAATAAAAAATACGAAATCTTGGATTACACAAATCGGTATACTTATTTTTAAATATATTTTAAACATTTTAGGACGGAAATATTGATTTTAATGTAGGGTAATATTTAATTTTACTGAAAAAAGGGAAATTTGAATGTGGCAAAAGTTTAGACATTTTCTTGCTTTTTGGCAAATATACAGGGAAAAATGCAAATGTTAAACTTATGACGTCATATACATGAAGTATTTAAGTGCACCTTGCATTAGCATTGGTTACTGAAGATGCCGCGAGCAAGAGAGATTCAGTCAGATGAAATAATTGAGATATGGAAGATGAAATCGAAAGGGAAGACTGTTGCAGACACTTCAGCTTGTGGAAACGTTTAAAGAAGTCTGTCTATTGATTATTGTCTAAGGGTGACTACTACAAATCAAAACGTAGATCTGGAAGGCCTCGTGTGACAAGAAATAGAGATGATAGAAGGATCCACAAACTGGCATCTACACAAAAGATGAGTGCTAGTCGATTAAAAGTGAGTCAGGACTTTCTGTATCAACAGATCCGATTCGTAGGCGAATTAAGGAAACAGGTAAATTAGTTTATAGGGAAATGAAAAAACAGCCAGCTTCTAAAATTGAACACAAATTGACAAGAATCTAGTGGGCTCGTAAACATATGTCATATGGACCCCAGAGATATTCGGTGACGACGAAAAGCGGAATTTGGATGGACCATATGGGTGGGCATATTATTAGCACTACTTTCGTAAACAGCCTAGAACTTTCTTTAGTCGACAACAAGGTGATAGCTCTTTAATGATTTGGGCCTCATTTTGATTTAATGGTCAAGTCTAATTATCTCCTAGTCTCTACATCTTTAGTTAATTATTATTTTGTGACTTGACAATTATGCAGCACAGGGAAGTTATTACACCTTACTGTGTTATGGGATGGGATGGGTTAATTTTATTAAGGCAAATTATATACGCACAGCGAAGTTATTACACTTTAATATGTTACAGTATTATTTGATTAAGACTAACTATATGCATCCCATTCTCGTGCTACGTAATTGCCAAGTCACTAATTAATAATTAACTAAAGATGTAGAGACTAGGAGTGATTTGTGAATGAAATTTTCAGAGTTAATAAGATAGTTAAACTTGGCTTTATAAGATCTCAGTACTTTTTACGGCAAATGAGTTACGAGAATTGGCTGCATTTTTTACAGGTGACTTTTTGATGAGATTTCACTTCTTTTTGTAAGTAATCCTCCTTTTCTTGATTTTGGGCTCTTTTTAGAGATCCTCCACTGATTTTTGAAGAAGTTACCATAAAGAAATTTCAGGTAACTAGGCAAGCACTAAGTTATGGGAGGGGGGAGTCAAAAGTACTCTCAATAGCTTCCAGGAAAGGTGCTATCCATCTGAGATATTACTCGCAGCCTAGATATTTGATATTTAGCACAAAAATACTGTTTAGGATAAAAAGAAAGCTAAAATTAAAATTTTCGGAAATTTTCCATAAATCATAATATTCAATTTTTTTTTTTTAAATTTTTCCTTACTTTGTATCCTAAAACCTACCTTTCTGCCAAATGTCAAGCTGGTAGGACTACAAAATCGAATTATTTTCAAACTTTCGACTTTTTATAAATTTATTGATTTTTCGATTTTACTTCTAAGTTTCCTGATTGTCATGCCAATATAGTAATTCTTTGATCCGTCTTGTTAGGATCCTTTAGGTTCAATTTAAAGATAAATCAAGATAATCTTGGAGTCACCATGATTTTATTTAGAAAAGACTATCAAGCCACAACCAGCCAGTAATGTCGGGAGGAGAGGGGGAGCTGTGAAAATTTTTTTGGTGCTAACATCATTTAACAATCCATATTTCATATGCAAATTAAATAGAGTATAACCTGTGAAAGAAAAGAAACATGTCTATAAAGAAAGAGCCCATAACGTAGCCGGTATATAGCGGAACTTTTCTATACCGATATTCGAAAAACAAAAAGAAAAAAAAAAGCATAATCCGGGGAAAAAAAAAACACAAAACAATTTGTGGCAGTGTACTAGCTAATAGGACAATTATCTCAAAACTCATGTTTCTAGAACTACAAAATCGAACTGTTTTCGAATTTTCGATTTTTTACAGATACTTCGATTTTATTTTCGAATTTTACAAATTTTTAAAAGTTTTTTTTTTGAATCGTAAATATTACCTTTAAACTACACTTTAAGTCTCTAAGACTACAAGATCGAATTATTTTCAATTTTTGATTTTTTTCGAATTTTCTTTTCTAATTTTCCGGATTTTTTCACTTTTTCTTATTTTGTATCCTAAATACTGCCTTTATTACAATTTTCAAGTTTGTAGCGCTACAAAATCGAATTATATTCAAATTTTCGATCTTTTTCGATTTTTTTAATTTTCGAATTTATTGTGTTTTAATTTTTTCTTTTTCTGTATCCTAAATGACTATAGTACCTTTACGCTGAATTTTTAGTTTCTAAAACTACAAGATCGATTTTTTTTCAATTTTTCGAATTTTCGAATTTTCCAGATTTTTTAATTTTTTCTTTTTTTGTATCCTAAATACTATCTTTATTCTGTATTTCAAGTTTTTAGCGCTACAAAATCGAACTATTTTCAAATTTTCGACCTTTTTCGATTTTTTTATTTTCGAATTTATTGTGTTTTAATTTTTCCTTTTTCTGTATCCTAAATAACTATAATACCTTTACGCTGAATTTTTAATTTCTAAAGCTGCAAGATCGAATTTTTTTCAATTTTACGAATTTTCGAATTTTCCAGATTTTTTAATTTTTTCTTTTTTTGTATCCTAAATACTATCTTTATTCCGTATTTCAAGTTTCTAGCGCTACAAAATCGAACTATTTTCAAATTTTCGATCTTTTCCGATTTTTTTATTTTATTTTCGAATTTATTGTGTTTTAATTTTTCCTTTTTTTCTATATAACACTACCTTTACGCTGAATTTTTAGTTTCTAAAGCTACACGATCAATTTTTTTTCAATTTTTCGATTTTTTTTTTCCAAATTTCCAGATTTTTAAATTTTTTTTTTGTATCCTAAATACTACCTTTATTCCGAATTTCAAGTTTTTAGCTCTAAAAAATCGAATTTTTTTCAAATTTTCGTTTTTTTTTCGATTTTTTAAATTTTATTTTCGCTTTTACTTACCCATCATACGTAGTATATTACTTACCCATCATACGTAGTACAGGGTAAGTCTTGTAATCGTTTTGAAAATCGAATTTTTTTTTTTTGACTGATTTACACGTTTCAGACACTGGAGATTCCGAAAAATATATTTTTAGAAAAAAAAATTTGCCGTCCGTCTGTGTGTCTGTGTGTCTGTGAACGCTCTATCTCCCGAAAAAATTGAGATAGAGACTTGCAATTTGGTATGTCCTTAGTATGTAATAATGGGAAGAAGCCTATTTCATTTCAATAACCTCGATTAACCGGAACTATTGTTTTCGGACTCTCGAAATATTCGTTCTGATAAAAGGTATATAAAAATTTTCGAAATTGGTTATTTTAAGGACTGAATATAAAAGACAATAAAAAAACATAAATTTTGCATAAAGCATGAAGTCGATCGGATAATTAGTTGCCGAGATATTTGGAATCCTATTTTCCACACTCTTCGATTTTTCATGACCCTGTATTTCATCCAAATTTCACTTCAAAGATATATTTTAATTAGAAATTTGACGCTTAATCAGATGCAATAAACCGCTAGTTAATAGGATTATTATTTTTGGAGTTATAAGGATGTTTCTTTCAAGCAATTCAGTAATCCTGTCTTTAAAGTTTGCGACGTCATCAACCCACGATTTTATTTGAATTGCAATGCATTTTATAAGTAGTTTACACATTTTTATTTTAATATTTTACATTATGCATATCCATGATGGGTAAGTATTACGGTGGCCCCCAACGACTAGTTTGTTGTGTTTTTATTTCTTTTTCTCTTTCTGAATCCCTTTACTCAAATTTTCAGTTTCTAAGACTACAAGATCGAATTATTTTCAATTTATCTTCTTTTTCCCTCAAATTTTGAGGAATTTGTTTTTTCGAATTTTCCGTATTTTTAAATTTATCATTAAATAGCATCCTAAATACACTGGCCTCCAAAAGTTAAGGTACAACAGGTTTTTTGCGCCTAATTTGCAAATGAATGAATATAGAAACAACAAATTTGGAGGGAATGTGTGCTAAACTGTTATTTATTAAATGCGACATAGAAATTTACTTAAGTTAAAAGTATAAATGAAATTACAATAAAAAAGCACTCATGGTGGAAAATTCCATTCTCGGAGAAATCATTACATCGCAATATTATGCAGTAAAATGTGACAGAAACATTAAAAAACTGGTTCTAATACGGAATATGTCCACCCCGGACTTGAATGCATTGGCGGCATCGAGTCGAGGGGGATGGTCGAATGTTTTAGGTCATTTCGCCATATCTCAGCAGCAGTTATAGGTAGAAGCGCGAAAATCAGGCAAACAAATCTACTAAAAAAATGATTAAGCATGTATTTCATCGATTTTAGAAATCCCCCCCGAAGGGGTTAAAGGGGGGTGGTCGAATGTTTTAGGTCATTTCGTCATATCTCAGCAGCAGTTATAGGTAGGAGCGCGAAAATCAGTTAAACAGATCTACTAAAAAATGATTAAACATGTATTTCAGCAATTTTAGAAATTCCCTTCCCAGAGGGGGTTAAGGGGGTGGGTCGAATGTTTTAGGTCATTTTGCCCTATCTCAGGAGCAATTTTAGTTAAGAGCACAAAAATCAGGAAAACAAATCTACTAAAAACATGACTAAACATGTATTTCGGGGATTTTAGAATTTCCCCTCCAGGAGGAGGTTAAAAGGTGGTGGTCGAATGTTTTAGATAATTTCGTCATATCTCTGCAGCAGTTTTAGATAGGAGTGCGAAAATCAGGAAAACAAATCTACTAAAAAATGAATAAAACACATATTTCAGCAATTTTGGAAATTCCCCCCAGAAGGTGGTTAAATGGGGGGGGGGGGTCGAATTTTTCAGGTTATTTCGCCATATCTCAGCTTTTATGTAGGAGGGCGAAATTAATTAAAGCAAATCTACTAAAAAATTGGTTAAACACGTATTTCGGCGATTTTGGAAACTCCCCCCAGAAGGTGGCTAAAGGGGTATTCAAAAGTTTTGGGTCATTTCGCCATATCTCAGCAGCGGATTTAGGTAGGAGCGGGAAATTCAGGAAAACACATTTACTAAAAAATGGATAAACACGCATTTCAGTGAGTTTAGAAATCCCCCCCCCCCTGAAGGGTTTTAAAGGGGGTGGTTTCGAAAATTTTAGGACAATTCGCCATATCTCAGCAGCTGTTTTATGTAGGTGCGCGAAATTCAGGAAAACAAATCTACTAAACAAATGATTAAACACGTATTTCAGTGAATTTAGAAATCCCCCCCCCCCCCTAGAAGGTGGTTAAAGGGGGATTCGAAAGTTTTAGGTCATTTCGCCATATCTCAGCAACAGTTTTAGGTTGGAGCGCGAAATTCAGGAAAACGAACGTAATAAAAAAATTACATTGTCTACCCGTGCAAAGCCGGGACGGGCCGCTAGTCTATATAATAAAAGCACAAGTCATGTGACTCAGGAAAACAAATACGGGCTAACAATTTCTTTTTTCATATGCCAGGCTTCCATTTGTATACAAAGTTATTTTTTCAAAGAAAATTAATAAAGTTGCATTTTTAAAAAGATCGTCCAAAAAAGTTGTTTGTTTGAGAGATGAGTTACATTAAACAATTTATAGATTCTGGGATAACTTCAGTTAAAATTAGGTTAACTGCCCACTATTTATCCCACTAACCGTTAAAGTAAATAAACACAAGACATTCGTTCATCGTGAATCATAGAAATATTAAACCATGGAGGTAATCATTTTCAAAGCAAGATCTCCATGGTGAATTTTGCAGCGCTCAATGGTGTCGAAAAAAAAAAATTCGCAACTGTAAACGTGGCATATGTAATAAGAGAAAAGAAAGGCATGCTCATTTCGCTCATAACACACGGCATAATTAATTTCACTGGACATACATAATTAATTTCACTGGAATAATAACAACGATTTTTTTACATTGTAAAACTAGTTATAGTAAGAATATGGTGAAGAGATTCGAGGGTTGTTCGATGAGAGAAATTTCACATTTTATATAACGAAGACATGGGGCTGTTCGATGAGATAAAAATTGCATAGTACGAATGCACAGAAGGTAATAAGAAAACACCGCCAACGGTAACGGACATGTAAATATTGCAGAAATGCGCTATTGAAGACCGCGAAGCTGAAAAAGAGGCACGTGAACATAAATCCATGGTACTAGAGCGTTGCCGCAATAATCGGGTGGTACGTAAATCCTGAGTGTGTGAACTGGAGTCCGTATGAAGAAAAATAAGGAGAACAGATTTGTTATCCTTTTAATGAAGGTCCAGCATCTCGTAAGTACATAAGAAACATTTGTATTCAAGGTAAATTCGGACTTGACAGGAAATAGTTGATCTATAGCATGGGTGACTTTCAAAATAAAATAAGACATTCTGAGGGGAGACGATGTGAAGAAGGGAGTTTCTCCAGAGTAGTGCAGGGAACCTAGACATTTTAGAGATGTTAATCTGGTGGAGTTCAGAGGCGAAGTGATTAGTAAAATGAGAGATAAGCACAGTTACAAATCTCGCCAACGATTTTCATTGTCGAGTAAAGAGCTGTGGAATTTTTGCAAGGGTTGCCAAAACCGTTTAGAATAAACCGCATATTACATTTTGCAATTGACGTCAGGGACGAGTAAATATATTTGGCATTGCACACTTTGGCTAAAAAAGAAATGATTCAGAATTTTGATGGTTCTGTGTTTTGAGAACCATTGGAAAGGCATTTTTGCAAGAATGATGTTTTGACGACAAAATGTCGAGAGCGCATCTGGTGCACTTTGGGAAGCCAAAACATGACCATGAGAGATAGATTTTTATGCATTGTGTTATTTCTTTTACAGTGATTCTGGCAGGGGAATTAAAAATACGTTAACGATACATTGATAAAAATAGATGTGATTTTGACTGCAAAGCTTTTCGTTGAGAGAAAAAGGAAATAGGCGTCTTTAAGTGCCGAGAATGTATATTAAATGCGCTAATGCAGAAAAAGGGAAATATATTTATTAAAATACTTTAAATACAGATTTCTTTAATTTTGAAAAGAATATATATGGTTTCTTTACCATAAAGAACGCACCTCATTTGTCACTTTTAACGTACAATTTCCAACTTGTTAATCGTTACAAAACAGATTACAATGCGGATAGTCTTTTAAGCCTAACTCCAGAACTACTTTTCGGAATAAGCTATATTTTTATAATTCACATCTTTAAAACCTTTAGAAATCATTTTTTTTCTTTTTAAATTTGCTACAAGTCCTAATTAATCGAAAATATTTATATTTTTTAATTAATTAAAAAAAATGTCTTGCATGATTTTTTAAACAGAAATCGAATTTTAGAAACTTGAATTAGACTAATATAAAATTACATTTCATTCCCCGAAGTAGTTCTTTAGTTATGCTTAAAAAATTTATCCGCAATGCAATCTATATTGCAACGATGACGAATGAATTTAACATTAGGAGTTCCAAATTTTAAACTTCTATAATACCTAAACTACTTGACCAAATGATTTGCCAGTTGGTATTCTTAGATAAAATTTAAAAGGCAAGATATGATGTAAAAATTAGGTGTTTGTATTGAAAATTTCCGAGTTTTGCAACAGTATGAAGACGACATCCCCTAAAATTTCTTTTTTAACATAAATTGAAGAAAGCCAAAATTTGCAGTCGAATGGTTTATTCCGTTTTTCTTGTGACAATTTAGAGATTAAAACGCATCGTTGTTTTTTGGTCAACTGTACCATCTTTGCATCACTAAATTAAAAATATTTATTGCAAGATGGAGATGCCTAATGTTAGATGTTTTTTCTGTTCTTAAATTTGTCCTGGGTAAGTTTTTCTTTATTTTTTGTAATAAAGATACAGGAAGTTGTTCTGACATTATGTTCAGTTGTAATTTTTTTTGTATATACCAAAGGAATCTAGGGTTCATTCGATTAAAGGTATTCGATTAATTATACAAATGGTTTAAAAATGGACACCATTATTTTTTAATACGAATCCAAAACACACCATCTAAAAGTTTCCTTTTAAACGTAATAAGGCAACTGAGTTTACTAACTAACTGCCATAATTCTTAATATAAACTTATTAAAAATATTAAAAATAAATGAACAACGTGAAATAGCACAAATAAAAATATATAAGTTGGCAAACAGCTGTTTCGGAGCCCCTAAAGCTCCATCATCAGTGCCAATTCAAAACATTAAAACCGATTTAAAAGTTTAAGCCATGTAAAGTATGCTTGCATCTTTCGCACGTGCCAAGATTGAATGGCAGCGACCTTTTCAAAATCAACAGCGGAGTCAGGAAACACATGTGACGCAGAGACCAATAGGAGCGCCCTGCTAGACCGGGCGAGTTTAAGTACGGAGGAGAAAAACCACCTTAATTTAATCCACCTTTTTAGATAAACTTATTATCTTTTATGCTTTTAACCCTTTATAGTTCTTTGGCATAATAGTTTCCCACTGTCAGTTAATTTTTTTCATTATTACTTTCTAAAGGGTTAACGTGTCTTATTGATTCTTTAGTGCACATTAATGTATCCCAGCAAACCGACCCATTTCTCCAGTTGGGTACTGATATAATTTTCGTCCACTGTTAAAGCATGAACAGGGTCATTTTTCTCTTTTTGCAGTAAATCGTTGTTTCTCCTTATACAGCGGTACAATTGATGTGATTTACATCCTTCTTGTATTACGTTCTATTACTATGAAAATGGAAAAAAAAATTTCTTCTGCTCTTGTACTGGTTCGTAGGACAGCCTTCTTGTGATTATTAAAGAAACATTTTTTAAAACGTTGCATTAGCTTCTGTTTAGTACCTTTCTTTTGTGTTATGAGAAAAAGTTTAAAGAATCCTTATTTCTTTGAGGTTCAAAAAATATTTAGACGAAAGAATCTCATTTAAATACAAAAGTTAAAATATTTTTGAGCGTTAAAGGTTTAAGACAATACAAATAACTATTCCATTTAGTTTTTTCTGGCATTTTTGTGGAATCAGTTTTCTTACGTTCTTCATCTTGAATTTGGCTGATTTTAAAATTCAATAACTTGCAAACGGTGACAGATATTTAAAAAATTATTGCAGGAGGGTTATGTATGATGTCAGAAGTTTTATTTTACTGCGATTCCAGATTTTAATTCGAATTACCAGCGCTGCGAACAACAGACGTCCAATCGAGGCAGGAGCAGAAATCACCCAGCACTGATGTGAAGAAATGTGGTTACATATAGGGAGTGGATCTCATTCGTCAATACAATCTTGTTCTTTGGGAGACCTAGAACAAGATTGTATTGGCGAATGAGACTCACTCCATATACAGGCCTCAGCAAAAGTTTAGACACTGTTGATATTTAACCTTTAAATAAAAACATACGAAAGCTTGGATTACACAAATCGGTATACTTATTTTTAAATATATTTTAAACATTTTAGGACGGAAATATTGATTTTAATGTAGGGTAATATTTAATTTAACTGAAAAAAGGGAAATTTGAATGTTGCAAAAGTTTAGACATTTTCTTGCTTTTTGGCAAATATATAGGGAAAAATGCAAATGTTAAACTTATGACGTCATATACGTGAAGTATGTAAGTGCACCTTGCATTAGCATTGGTTACTGAAGATGCCGCGAGCAAGAGAGATTCAGTCAGATGAAGTAATTGATATATGGAAGATGAAATCGAAAGGGAAGACTGTTGCAGACACTTCAGCTTGTGGAAACGTTTAAAGAAGTCTGTCTATTGATTATTGTCTAAGGGTGACTACTACAAATCAAAACGTAGATCTGGAAGGCCTCGTGTGACAAGAAATAGAGATGATAGAAGGATCCACAAACTGGCATCTACACAAAAGATGAGTGCTAGTCGATTAAAAGTGAGTCAGGACTTTCTGTATCAACAGATCCGATTCGTAGGCGAATTAAGGAAACAGGTAAATTAGTTTATAGGAAAATGAAAAAACAGCCAGCTTCTAAAATTGAACACAAATTGACAAGAATCTAGTGGGCTCGTAAACATATGTCATATGGACCCCAGTGACATTCGGTGACGACGAAAAGCGTAATTTGGATGGACCATATGGGTGGGCATATTATTAGCACTACTTGCGTAAACAGCCTAGAACTTTCTTTAGTCGACAACAAGGTGATAGCTCTTTAATGATTTGGGCCTCATTTTGCTTTAATGGTCAAGTCTAATGGTCTCCTAGTCTCTACATCTTTAGTTAATTATTATTTTGTGACTTGACAATTATGCAGCACAGGGAAGTTATTACACCTTACTATGTTATGGGATGGGATGGGATAATTTAATTAAGGCAAATTATATACGCACAGGGAAGTTATTACACTTTAATATGTTACAGTATTATTTGATTAAGACTAACTATATGCATCACATTCTCGTGCTACGTAATTGCCAAGTCACAAAATAATAATTAACTAAAGATGTAGAGACTAGGAGTGATTTGTGAATGAAATTTTAAGAGTTAATAAGATAGTTAAACTTGGCTTTATAAGATCTCATTACTTTTTACGGTAAATGAGTTACGAGAATTGGCTGCATTTTTTACAGGTGACTTTTTGATGAGATTTCACTTCTTTTTGTAAGTAATCCTCCTTTTCTTGATTTTGGGCTCTTTTTAGAGATCATCCACTGATTTTTGAAGAAGTTACCTTAAAGAAATTTCAGGTAACTAGGCAAGCACTAAGTTATGGGAGGGGGGAGTCAAAAGTACTCTCAATAGCTTCGAGGAAAGGTGCTATCCATCTGAGATATTACTCGCAGCCTAGATACTTGATATTTAGCAAAAAAGTACTGTTTAGGATAAAAAGAAAGCTAAAATTAAAATTTTCGGAAATTTTCCATAAATCAAACTATATTCATTTTTTTTTTTTTAAATTTTTCCTTACTTTGTATCCTAAAACCTACCTTTCTGCCAAATGTCAAGCTGGTAGGACTACAAAATCGAATTATTTTCAAACTTTCGACTTTTTATAAATTTATTGATTTTTCGATTTTACTTCTAAGTTTCCTGATTGTCATGCCAATATAGTAATTCTTTGATCCGTCTTGTTAGGATCATTTAGGTTCAATTTAAAGATAAATCAAGATAATCTTGGAGTCACCATGATTTTATTTAGAAAAGACTATCAAGCCACAACCAGCCAGTAATGTCGGGAGGAGAGGAGGAGCTGTGAAAATTTTTTTGGTGCTAACATCATTTAACAATCCATATTTCATATGTGAAGTAAATAGAGTATAACCTGTGAAAGAAAAGAAACATGTCTATAAAGAAAGAACCCATAACGTAGCCGGTATATAGCGGAACTTTTCTATACCGATATTCGAAAAACAAAAAGAAAAAAAAAAAAGCATAATCCGGGGAAAAAAACACAAAACAATTTGTGGCAGTGTACTAGCTAATAGGACAATTATCTCAAAACTCATGTTTCTAGAACTACAAAATCGAATTGTTTTCGAATTTTCGATTTTTTACAGATATTTCGATTTTATTTTCGAATTTTACAAATTTTTAAAAGTTTTTTTTTATCGTAAATATTACCTTTAAACTACACTTTAAGTCTCTAAGACTACAAGATCGAATTATTTTCAATTTTTGATTTTTTTCGAATTTTCTTTTCTAATTTTCCGGATTTTTTCACTTTTTCTTATTTTGTATCCTAAATACTACCTTTATTACAATTTTCAAGTTTGTAGCGCTACAAAATCGAATTATATTCATATTTTCGATCTTTTTCTATTTTTTTATTTTCGAATTTATTGTGTTTTAATTTTTTCTTTTTCTGTATCCTAAATGACTATAGTACCTTTACGCTGAATTTTTAGTTTCTAAAACTACAAGATCGAATTTTTTTCAATTTTTCGAATTTTCGAATTTTCCAGATTTTTTAATTTTTTCTTTTTTTGTATCCTAAATACTATCTTTATTCCGTATTTCAAGTTTCTAGCGCTGCAAAATCGAACTATTTTCAAATTTTCGACCTTTTTCGATTTTTTTTTTTTCGAATTTTTTGTGTTTTAATTTTTAATTTTTCTGTATCCTAAATGACTATAATACCTTTACGCTGAATTTTTAGTTTCTGAAGCTACAAGATCGATTTTTTTTCAATTTTTCGATTTTTCGAATTTTCCAGATTTTTTAATTTTTTCTTTTTTTGTATCCTAAATACTATCTTTATTCCGTATTTCAAGTTTCTAGCGCTACAAAATCGAACTATTTTCAAATTTTCGATCTTTTTCGATTTTTTTATTTTATTTTCGAATTTATTGTGTTTTAATTTTTCCTTTTTCTATATAACACTACCTTTACGCTGAATTTTTAGTTTCTAAAGCTACACGATCATTTTTTTTTTTCAATTTTTCGAAATTTTTTTTTCAAAATTTCCGGATTTTTTATTTTTTTTTTTTGTATCCTAAATACTACCTTTATTCCGAATTTCCAGTTTTAGCTCTAAAAAATCGAATTATTTTCAAATTTTCGTTTTTTTTTCGATTTTATAAATTATATTTTCGCTTTTACTTACCCATCATACGTAGTATATTACTTACCCATCATACGTAGTATAGGGTAAGTCTTGTAATCGTTTTGAAAATCGAAATTTTTTTTTGACGGATTTACACGTTTCAGACACTGGAGATTCTGAAAAACATATTTTTAGAAAAAAAAATTTGCCGTCCGTCTGTGTGTCTGTATGTGTGTCTGTGTCTCTGTAAACGCTCTATCTCCCGAAAAAATTGAGATAGAGACTTGCAATTTGGTATGTACTTAGTATGTAATAATGGGAAGAAGCCTATTTCATTTCAATAACCTCGATTAACCAGAACTATTTTTTTCGGACTCTCGAAATATTCGTTCTGATAAAAGGTATATCAAAATTTTCGAAATTGGTTATTTTAAGAAATGAATATAAAAGACAATAAAAAAACATAAATTTTGCATAAAGCATAAAGTCGATCGGATAATTAGTTGCCGAGATATTTGGAATCCTATTTCCCACACTCTTCGATTTTTCATGACCCTGTATTTCATTCAAATTTCACTTCAAAGATATATTTTAATTAGAAATTTGACGCTTAATCAGATGCAATAAACCGCTAGTTAATAGGATTATTATTTTTGGAGTTATAAGGATGTTTCTTTCAAGCAATTCAGTAATCGAGCCTTTAAAGTTTGTGACGTCATCAAGCCACGATTTTATTTGAATTGCAATGCACTTTATAAGTAGTTTACACATTTTTATTTTAATATTTTACATTATGCATATCCATGATGGGTAAGTATTATGGTGGCCCCCAACGACTAGTTTGTTGTGTTTTTATTTCTTTTTCTTTTTCTGAATCCCTTTACTCAAATTTTCAGTTTCTAAGACTACAAGATCGAATTATTTTCAATTTCTCTTTTTTTTTTCCCCTCAAATTTTGAGGATTTTTTTTTCGAATTTTCCGTATTTTTAAATTTTTCATTAAATAGCATCCTAAATACACTGGCCTCCAAAAATTAAGGTACAACAGGTTTTTTGCGTCTAATTTGCAAATGAATGAATATAGAAACAACAAATTTGGAGAGAATGTGCGCTAAACTGTTATTTATTAAATGCGACATAGAAATTTACTTAAGTTAAAAGTATAAATGAAATTACAATAAAAAAGCACTCATGGTGGAAAATTCCATTCTTGGAGAAATCAGTACATCGCAATATTATGCAGTAAAATGTGACAGAAACATTAAAAAACTGGTTCTAATACGGAATATGTCACCCCGGACTTGAATGCATTGGTGGCATCGAGTTTCCATGTTCTCAATTAAATTGTCGGACACCGAAATAGGTAACGCTGACCAGACTTGGAGTAAGCCTTGTTCCAGCTCATTTAATGACCTTGGAGGAGGACTTAAAGCCACAACCTGTCTTCCAAGATAGTCCCAAAGATGTTCTATCGGATTCAATTTTGGAAAGTGAGCTGGCCATTCCATTCTCTCCAAACCGTGATCCTCAAACTAATCCTCAACAACCACAGCTCGGTGTGGTCTCGCATTATCATCCATTAGAATGAAACAATTGCCAATAGCACCGGCATATGGGCGCACATATGAATCATGTATTTCATCCCGATATCTCGCACCAGTCACAGTTCCTCCATGGAACACATACAGGTCAGTGTGGCCTCCGAGTGAGGTACATGCCCAAACCATGATTCCACCGTTTCTGTACCTGTGTGTTTCGACAGTGTTTGATTGATAGTATCGAGTGCATTGTTCTCTCTAGATCAGAAGACGTCCTGAATCGCTCGCTAGTGTGAATCTGGACTCGTCTGCGAACAGTACATAAGCCCACTGTTGTCTGGTCCAGGAAACATGTTCTCTTGCCCAAAATAAGCGGGCCTTTCTCTATCGTCTGTTGAGGGGGACACACACAACTGGTCGCCTTGCATAGGGACCTGCATTGTGAAGACGTTTTCGCACCGTAGTAGCGGAGATTCTTCTCCCTGATGCTGCAAAGTAGTCTGCAATGAGTTGCGGCACAGTGTCTTCTCCTTCGGGCCGAAAGAGCTAGAAAGCGGTCTTCTGCAGGTGTTGTAATACGTGGGCGGCCTGGAATATGTCTTCTGGACACAGAATCTTCGGATTCATACTGATCCCAGAGTCGTTGGACTACACTGCGAGACACATTGAGCTGTCTAGCAGTATCGGCCTGTGACAACCTCATTTTCATCCATCCTACCGCCCGCCACCTTAATGAATCGGACAAACGACTTCTTCTAGACATCTCTAGACTCTACTGGCTGTTGTGAACAAAACTGACAACAATAGTTCGATTACAACAAAACTTACACGCGAAATTACGAAAGCTTCGTAATTGCACATTTTTCTTTCATTCACAAATACCTATTCTTTTCTATAAAATAAAAGTGGTAGCTGTAATTTTTGCGTAAGTTTTTTCAGCGCTTATTATTGTCATTCATATAAACTATGAAGTTTAATCTGACTGACATTTTTTGTCTGGTGAGCTTCGAAAAACATGTTGTACCTTAACTTTTGGAGACCAGTGTATTACCTTTATTCCAAATTTTCTGTATCCTAAGTACTACCTATATTCCAATTTTCAAGTTTCTAGTTCTAGAAAATCGAATTATTTTCAAATTTTCGGTGTTTTTCGATTTTTCCGATTTTTTAATTTTATTTTCGGTTTTTACTGTGTTTTAAATTTTTCCTTATTCTGAATTCCAAACACTACCTTTACGCCGAATTTTAAGTTTCTAAGGTTAAGAGATCAAATTATTTTCATTTTTTCAATTTTTTTCGAATTTTTCAAATTTTCAAATTTTTTTTCGAATTTTCTGGATTTTTTTAATTTTTGCTTTTTTTGTATTCTAAATACTACCTTTATTCCAAATTTCAAGTTTCTAGCGCTACAAAATCGAATTATTTTCAAATGTTCGATGTTTGTCGATTTTTTCAATTTTTCAATTTTATTTTCGATTTTTATTGTGTTTTAAATTTTTCTTTATTCTGAATTCCAAACACTACCTTTACGCCGAATTTTAAGTTTCTAAGGTTAAAAGATCAAATTATTTTCAATTTTTTAATTTGTTTCGGATTTTTCGAATTTTTGAATTTGTTTATGAATTTTCTGGATTTTTTTATTTTTTTATTTTTTTGTTTCCTAAATACTACTTTTATTTCAAATTTTAAGTTTCTAGCGCTATAAAATCGAATTATTTTCAAGTTTTCGATGTTTTTCGATTTTCTAAATTTATTTTCGATTTTAATTGTGTTTTTAATTTTTTCGTATTCTGAATTCCAAACACTACCTTTACGCCGAATTTTAACTTTCTAAGCCGAAAAGATCAAATTATTTTCATTTTTTCAATTTTTTTCGAAATTTTCGAATTTTTGAGTTTTTTTCGTATTTTCTGGAATTCTTTTAATTTTTTCTCTTTCTGTATCCTAAATACTACCTTTATTCCAAATTTGAAGTTTCTAGCGCAACAAAATCGGATTGTCTTCAAATTTTCGTTTCTTTTTTCAATTTTTTCGATTTTTTCAATTTTGCTTTCGATTTTTTTGGTGTTTTTGATGTTTTCTTTTTCTGGATGCTAAACACTACCTTCACACAAAATTTTAAGTTTCTAAGACTACAAGATCGTATTATTTTCAATTTTCAATTTTGATGGAATTTGTTGAATTTTCGAATGTTTTTTTTTTTCGAATTTTCCGGATTTTATAATTTTTCCTTTCTTTGTATCCTAAACACTATATTTTTTCCGAATGTCAAGTTTCTAGGGCTACGGGATCTACCTAATCTTTTTGATGACGAGTGAATGAGTGAGTGAGTGAGGGACAAAAAATCGAATGTTTGAGTTCATATATCGTCTGAACTAGAAAAGACAGAAACTTGTAATTTTAAATTTTCGTCCTATGTGCCAAATACTCTAGAAAAATGAAGTTCCGAGATTTTGGGAAACTCCAGCGCAGACATATGGGGGGGGGGGGGGGGGGTCAAAAGTGGCCTAAGTGGCTTCCAGAAAAGGATGCTTACGGCTTTGCTTTCTCGACTTGGCGGAAGAACTGCCGTGCCTCCAGATAAAGAGATTTTGCATCAATGTTATTTTTTTTTTGTCATTAAATGTTATGTAAAGTGTATAATTTAAAATTTATTGTTTGTGAATAAAGGAAATGACGCAAGCAATATATGACAGTTGACTTACAACAATTCGTTACACACTTCTCAGTACTGAAGCGTAATCGACCATTGTCTAAACTTTTGCTGCGCATTATATTTAACCTCCTTCCTTCGCATGAATGCTGGGTGATTTGAGTTTTGGCCTCGATTGAGAGCACCTATTGCTTTCAGCGGCATCTATCGATGCTATTTGAAACTAAAACTGTGAATTGCCGCAAAAAAAAAAAAAAAAAAAAAAAAAAAAAAAACTTATCATCTTACATTATACTCTCCTGCAAGATTAAAAAAAAATATCTGCCACCGTTTGCACGTTATTGAAATTTAAAATCAGTCAGTCTATTCTGGGACACCTTGTATAATATTCTTATACTTATAGAAATGAGATATACAGACAAATACATCTTTTGCTTTTATAGCGGCTTATTTTTTAAGATACCTAAGCATGAATACAGGCTAAATATTACATCTTTCTTATTTTCAATGTAAACCCACGTGTGTTAAAAAAATTTGAACCAACCCCAGAAGCGGATTTATTTAAATAATAACATATTCTACCATTCAACATTTTCCGAGTAAAGTTAAAGATTAACTATAACTCTGTGTGAGTTTTATCATAATTTACAACATTTTGCATAAAATAGGAAAATTACTTCTCCAATTCTTTACGGTTGTAATTAGTTAAGGATAATTTTCTGTTTCAAAAATTTTCTGAAGACAAGATATTTTAAAGCTGTAAAATTGCCTATAAATGAGGTTTTTTTCTCCATAATTTAATATCAAATGGATATAACCCAATATTGTAAAAATGATAAAAAATTTATAGTGCATATAAATTATAACAAAGTTGAAGTGAGCGTGAAAACTATTCGTTATGTGCAACGTTCTTTATAGTAGGTTTCCTTACAGTACATTATGATTGGAAGAGAATTTGAAAAAAATTATTTTTATGCGATACTGCGATGAAATTATAACCGAACATTCTTTACTCGTATTATCCGGGTTCTGCTGTAATTCTAAATTTTAAAATCATACATTATAGTATACAAATATTTACAGCAACATCATTTTTTTCGAAATTTCAAAACATTCATCGAGAAACACGTTCTTAAACATAATTTTGTACATATTTACTTAACAAAATATAACAAATTTATTTTTTGATATTTTCAAAAACATGCATTCCCAAATGTAACAGTATTAATTTAGCATGAAGGCACACGAAGTAAACACAACATCTTTTGGTTCTATAACGGCTTACTTTTTAAGATTCTTAAACATGAATAGTGGCGAAATATTCTTCTTTTCAAGGAGCTTTCTTCTTTTCAAGGTAATCTCTAGTGAGTTAAAAAAAAAATGAAACAAATTCTCGTAACTTACATTCATTTCATAAATAATGTATTCTGTCATTCACTTTTCCAAAAGTAAAGTTAGAGGCTTGCTAAAATTTGTTTATTTTCACCACAATTTATAACTTATTACATAAAAAAGAAAAAAATAAGTTATTTTGTGTTGAACAGATTTGATTAGTTATGACATATTTTAGTTTTCATAATTTTATGAAAACAAAATACAGTGGAACCCCGATTTTACGTTTTTCATGGGACCAGCAAAAAAAAAAAAACGTACGAAACGGGAAAACGTAAAATCGGGGTCAAATAGAGAAAAACACTTCAAGAAAACAAATTATACTAAAATAAACTTACCAATACCATATTAGTATTTGAAAAAATGTGTTATTCTTTATTGCGTTTTCTTTTTAAGTGTAATTTCACATGTACTCTATTTTCAATACATGCAAGTTTTTGCAAATTTTTTTCTTAATTTTCATGTCCAGCTAAAATTTCTTTACAATTTTTAAGCTCGCAATGGCCTCTGCCGATGAGGGCATGATGTCTTCTGGATCTTCATCAATAGCATCCTCACTTCAGTATTGCGAAATCAAATCGGAAATAGTCTGAATGTCTGTGGTAGTATAACATCCTTATCGCAATCAATGTACTCATCAACATTGATGTCTGCAAGTATAAATTCATCCTCTTTTGTGTGGTCTTCCATAGAGAGCTCTTCCCAGCGGCGCTTCACCGTTAATTTAAGATTTTAAAAATTCTCCCTTTCAGAAAAGCATTTGACATGCATTTTTCATCGACTCAATTCCACGCCGCTGAGATGAAATGAAGAGCATCCGGCACATTTAATTTTGTTTTCCAAGCATCTTGAAGCTCACCAGAATCAAGCGAAAAAAGGCCTTTTCTTACCAGTTGCTTTCAATAATGCATTTTGGAGAATCTGTTTATTACCAACTCACATAGCTGAAGTAAACTGGTACAGTTGGGTGGGAAAAATTCCATACGCACATTCTTTAAATTCAGATTAACATGAGTGCACTGGTCTACGAATAAAATCGCTTTTGTAAGCTCATTTTTATATTCAATTTTCTTACAAAATCTTCAGAAAAGATTTAGAGTCATCCAAGCATTGTGGTTGGCATTGAAATCTGTCGGCAAACTTTCAACGTTTTTGAAGCATCGGGGCTTCTTCTATTTACCAATCACAAAGGGTGTTAGCTTCTCAGTTCCGTCTGCATTCGTAAATAACAAAACTGTTAATCGCACTTTTGATAGCTACAGACTGTGACACGTTTCTCCTTTCATGGTGTATGTTCTATCAGGGAAGAGATTAAAAACAATCTGGTCTCATCTGCGTTAAAGATGTCTTTTTTGAGTAATTACACACAAGAGAAGGCAAAGTTTTCTCCATCCATTCCTCAACGACCGAAGTATTTACTCCATCTGCCTCACCACAAATAAACTTGTAAGACAAATTATACCTCTTCTTGAATCGGTCGATCAAACCGTTGGATGACATGAAATTCTGCATTTTAAGTCGAGAAGCAATTTCAAGAGCCTTTTCTTACAAAATTGAGCCATTGATTGGAATCTTGGAAGAACGGGCTTGTTTAAACCAGTCGCACAAAATCTTTTCCAGTTTCTCAAAAAGAGGGGTTTTCAATGTTTTTCTTTTCTTTGACAAATTTCCCAGTTTTTCAGATTTTAATTCCAGAGAGACCTCTTGTTTGAGGATGGGTTGTAACATGGAACAAGCGGTACCGAGCGATTTTACGAGATTCACTTTAGTTCTTTTGGAAACTTTGGATTTTTCGATAATTTCTGCCTTTTCGGCTACAGAGAAACATTTTCTTTTAGACATCCTACTTTTGACAAATAATAGTTTATCGTTACTTTCTCACGGGAGTATTAACGGGGAGGGGAAGAACTGTTTTTGATAACAAACAACCAGTTGACCATGTGGAAATAATTTTTGTTCTTTTGAAAATTTTTCCATGAGTGAAAAAAGGAAAAAATTTCCCAGGTACTTGGCCTAAAATGACGTACCAAGCGGGAAACTTTAAGAGTAATTAACGTGCAATCGAGGTACTTTTAACATTATCGGAATAGGAATTTTCTGGGACCGACGAAAAATAACGTAGGAAGCGGGATAACGTACGAAACGGGTTACGTAAAATCGGGGTTCCACTGTATTATCAAATTTTAACAACATCCACGAATGAGTCATTTTCTTGCATTGTTTTGTTATTAAACGATGTTTCAAAAATAATAGAATGCAGTTTTAAATTAAAAATCTTATCAAGCAGAACGGTCGTTCTGCTAAGCCAAGCTGTAAAAGAAGCCGGAAGAGGCTAATTCACTTAGACGAAAACAACCGCTCGCTAATGTTAATCCTATGGGGGAAATAATTTACGATATCTAGTTCGCATTTCAATATTTTTAAATGATTTTTTTTTTTGCATTGGATAGCTGAGGTCAATCTCTATAAACACTCCTTTGTACTTTTTCGATTATGATTACAAGTGTTTTTATTAAGATACTTTCACTTTCGGAACCGGTTTCGAAAGTGAAAGTATCATCAATAAAAAAAAAAAAAAACTGCAACCAAAATCGAAAAAGTACAAAGGAGCGTGCATAGAGATTGACCTCAGCTATCCAATGAAAAAAAAAAGTGGGTAAGTGTGATCGTATATCGCTCAAAGGGTTTCGTTTGATATTCCTTTCAAAACACTTTATCCTTTAATTAAAGTAAAAATAAAAGTTAATATTTACTTTATCCTTTCTTTAATAAATCCAAATAAATTTCATTTAGCAAAAAAAAAAAAACAAGAAAAAAGTCATGTTTTTTATAATGTAAAAATTTACCGGTTTATTTTTTTGTTTTTTCGAATATCTAAACCAGCACGATAGCGGGCGATATTATATTCTGTCATATTATCTCTCATGCGGACTAAATGCGATATTTAAAAAAATAATTTCAAAATTAAACATGTTGTACATTTTCAAAATTTTAAAATATGCGAGTATTTCCATAATCGGATTTTTATCATGATCCAATATGTTTCTCAAACTCATATATTTACTATTCTCTATTACTCATATTGATACTCGCTTTGTATTATTCTCAAACATTTGAAAAATTCGTTAAACTTCCAATATGACGTCAGATTTTCTTTTTAATTCTCTAATGGCGTGATAGTAATCTGCTTTGTGTACATACACATACTCCTTGTATTATTGAGAAATCTTAGAAATTTTCCGTTTTATTACCACTATGACCGTCAATCATTTTTATTTCATATTAATATTTGTTTGAATTGGTGAAACTTTTTATTTCATTTTCATTGTTCACGTGGAAATCGTTTCATAGAAAATTAATTATTGTAGAAAGAATTTCATTGTGGATTTTTAATTGTTGGCAACTGCTTTAACGAAAAATGTTTCAATTTAATAGGAAAAGTCTGTTAGAATTTTGGTTTTTTATCTCTATTTATTAAAATAATACGATTTTTTTCAAATTTTAATATTTTGAGCTTCATAGCTGGTATTCAGTTAGATATACACAACGTTTCAACTCTGTAAGTTACATAGTTTCTGAGAATGGCTCTGTGACGGACAGACAACGGAGCGGGAGTAATAGGGTTTCATGAGATGAACGAAACCCTAAAAAAATCATTTAAAAATTTTGAAATGCGAATGAGATATCGTAAATTATTTCCCCCGTAGGATTAACATTAGCGAGCGGGTGTTTTCGCCTGAGTGAAGAAGTATCTTAAACAAGCAAACACCAAGAACCAAACAGCAGACCAGACTGCTGCTGCTTATTATGCAAGAGACAACGTCTCAATGTTAAATCGACCAAACATGTCTGCGTAAAATATCAGATATAAAAGAAACCAAGCATATCAGAAGAATGAAACGAAAACTAGAAGAATCTTATGAAGAATTTCTCCAATTTGAGAACAAACCCATCTTCATAAGTGAATTATAAACAGAGATACAGATTTTCTTTTTTTATAAAGGTCGAGATACTTAAAAAAAATGATCACTTTTCTTTCTTCGCCAAAATTATTTTTTCAAACACTGTTTCTAAAAAAAAAAAAAAAATAAAAAAAAAAATCAAATTTTAAAAAGATGAAACGAGCGGAAAACGTTCTAAAAACGTTCTACATTATGATTTTAATGGAAGTGTTAGGGCTAGGAACTTGAAATTTGACTTTGCTTTATTTTTAAGACGCAAATGCAGAGAACCTTTTCCCATAATTTAGAAATTTAAAAGGGTGCAGGACCAAAAATATTCTAATTTTTTTTTTTTTTTTTTTTTTTTTTTTTGTGATACGGTACGTGATAGAAACATTAAATTTGGCATGGTGGTTACTTATAAGATGTACATGTTCGCTAAAAACTGTTTCTAAAAAAAAAATCGAAATTGAAAAAGGTGAAATGAGTAGAAAGCTTTCTAAAAACGTTCTAAATTACCATTTATTTGGAATTCTTACCGCTAGGAAATTGAAGTTTGACATGGTGGCTACATTTAAGACGTAAATGTTCGCAGAGAACAATACCTAAAAAAATTAAAAAATTAAAGCGAGCAGGAGCAAAAACCGTTATAAAATTGGGAATACTGGGATACCGTTCAGGACAGAAACCTGAATTTTGGAATGGCGGTTAGTTAGGAGATGTAAATGCTCGCTAAGAACTGTTTCTATATACTATATAAAAAAATCTAAATTAAAAGTTGAAAGAAACGAAAACCGTTCTGAATTACAATTTGAATGGACTTGTTAGGACATTAACTTGAAGTTTGACATGGTTGTTATTTTTAAGATGCTCGCAGAAAAAATTTTCTGATCAGGTCGAAATTTAAAATGGCACAGAAAAAAAATTAAAGTTCTAAAATTCCGATTTCTGTGATACCGTTCGGGATAGAAACCTGAAATTTGGTACGGTGGTTATTTATAATATGTAAATGCTCATTAAGAATCGTTTCTAAACAAATCGAAATATAAAAGAGTGAAATTAGCGGAAAATATTCTAAATAAATTTTAATTATGAATTGCAGTCGAACTCCTTTAATACGAGGAATAAGGGCATTCTAAAAGTATTATCCTCGTTTTAACCTTCACTCATAATACTCATAACGATAATAACAAGTACTGATTTTAATATTCAACTAGGTGGCATCAGGTAAATAACATATATTATTGGCATAGCTTCGTTCCTTTTATATTATGAGTGCTTAATTTACTCTTTAACTGATGTTTATTGTTTTGAAGAATTTTCTTTTTATATATTTTTGTGCATCAAAGTGTATAAACTGTTGAAAGCTGGAATACTTAAAAGTGCTGCAATTGACATTAGTAACAAACATAATAACATTACTAACAAAAAATATATAAATATTTTTGGGATCGGGTTTATTCGAAAAGGGGAACGCATATATCAAATGACTAAGAAAGGGGCATGTGAGAGAGAAAAGGTTGGGAACCACTGATGTAGAGAGAAAAGAGATACCAATCCTTGACGATGGCCGATAAAATTGGTATCATTCTTCATCATATCCATGAGTACTCTGTGTGATAAAAGTTTCATCGAAATCGGGGGGGGGGGGGTACCTTTTGGATAGAGTCCTTTGTAAATGCCACTCTAAAAATTTCTCAAATTTAGAAAATGTGTAACTCCTAAATTTTAAGTTAAAAGGATTTGGTACTCTTTCAAATTTTGTTTATTTGAGTGTTTCATGATATCTTTTTCACATATTATTAAAAGATTTATGAAGAAAAATGATTTAATTAAGAGAAAATGAAAATCTTGAAGTAAAATTAAAAAATATATTTTTTTTTCAAAAAAAATTAATTAAATTTTGAAACTTTACTTGTTCTACACATTTGAAAATTTTGAAATCCCCTTACCTTTTTGCATGCTTTTTTAAAATAAGAATGTTCTATAACCCTCAGGAATGTTAATAAGTTTAAGAAAAAATAAATAAAATGTCATGATATTTGTAAAATTACAGTAAAAATGACTGTTACTTCACATTTTTATTTTTTTTTAAAAATAAGCTATTTCTTTAACCCAAAATCTGGTCGCTAATTTTATAAAATGCACCTTAAAGATCGCCAAAACAAGTAGCGAGTCAATTGAAAAATACATGTTGAAGTTTTAACATTTTGATCATACTGATATATGAAAAACGAGAAATAACAATCATGCGTGAAGCATAGATTATGGAACAATTTCGCAACATACTCAGAATGTTGCAAGAAAACTTCATCGTGAATGATGATATCTAAGTAAACAAAATCATTTTTATAAATAAATTTTTATTATTTAACTACGAATATAATACCTTTTTGACATATTATTAAAGGAATTTATGAAGGAATGTTGTTATTTAACGAAATACACATCTATTTGGCAACAATTATGCAAATATAAATGACAGAATTTATTGATGTTTATTATACCTAGATTTTGCATACAATATCAAATTATACAAATTTTTACAAATTTTCAAATAAAATGCCATAGTTTATGTAGATTTGAAATATATTATGTAGGATGATTAGATTAAAAGTGAAAATTTCAGAAATATTGATTATGTGTAAAGAATAAAATGATGTCAGATTTTATAATCCTTATTTTAAAAGCTTTCCGCATTTACCAGTGTCTTTCATTTCCTCTTTTAGCAACTTTTTAGCTCTTAAAGAGCAAATATTGAGACTCTTTACTTAGATTCGAAAAGAAGTAAAAGAAAAAAAAAAAATAGGGAAAATGCCTACAGAAACGAAAAGCAAATATTTAAAGCCGCTTTTAGAAACTCAATTAGAGTAACACTTTAGCGATATGAAGTGATTTCTTTTTAATATTTTTAAATTTTTGATAGGGCTAAATAAAACACTGTAGAGAAAGTGCTCAAATGAAGCTGTAAATGATATATGTTTTAGGCAAACAAAGTGACTTTCTTAGCTGTTCGTTTTTGAAAAATGGGTGACAGGAATTCTATATCTTTTCTACATTGACTAAGAGAGTTATGAAAGTTATTTTCATCATTAGCTTGAAAATGTGAAATACTTAAAAAAAAAAAAGTGAAATTTATTATTTAGGTTGCAATGTTAATGTGATGTCAGCGTTATTCACGTACATGTTTTTGCTGTATAATATAGATATAACATCGAAAAACATGATTTAAATTCAATTCCGAGCATATTCTGCATAATGGAAACATTCCTTTAAATCAATTCAATTTAACTTATATGAATTTTATGTTCACCATAAAATGAAGATTTGCCTTTTCGTTGAAATAATTTAGTTTAGCTCTAAAATGAATTATTTCATGGCGAATGTTTCGTAATCATATCCATAGCCAAATGGTGTACTTCAGTGAATGTGAACGCAAGTGTTTTAGCGTATTTTAGCACGAGTGCTTTTATAAAACATTAACAGTACTAACATTCTTTTTAAAGGAAATTGTAGCCATTACGGCAACACTGAGATACGGACCCAATTACGGACCAAATCGAATAATAAAAAATAAATGTTAATTATATTAGAAAAACTAGTCGTTGGGGGCCACCGTAATACTTATCCATTATGGATATGCATAATGTAAAATATTAAAATAAAAAATGTGTAAACTACTTATAAAATGCATTGCAATTCGAATACAATCGTGGCTTGATGACGTCCTAAACTTTAAAGGCCTCGATTACTGAATTGCTTAAAAGAAACATCCTTATAACTCCAAAAACAGTAATTCTATTAACTAGCGGTTTATTGCATCTGATGAAGCGTCTCATTTCCAATTAAAATATGTCGTTGAATTGAAATTTGGTTGAAATAGTGGGTCATGAAAAATCGAAGAGTGTGGGAAATAGGATTCCAAATATCTCGGCAACTCATTATCCGATCGACTTCATGCTTTATGCAAAATTTATATTTTTTTATTGTCTTTTATATTCACTCCTTAAAATAAAGAATTTCGAAAATTTTTATATACCTTTTATCAGAACGAATATTTCGAGAGTCCGAAAAAAATAGTTCCGGATAATCGAGGTTACTGAAATTCAATAAGCTTCTTCCCATTATTACATACTAAGTACATACCAAATTTCGAGTCTCTATCTCAAATTTTTCGGGATAGAGCGTTTACAGACACACAGACACACAGAGACACAGACATACTGACACACAGACGGACGGCAAAATTTTTTTTTTCTAAAAATATGTTTTTCGGAATCTCCAGTGTCTGAAACGTGTAAATTCGTCAAAACTTTTTTTCCGATTTTCAAAACGATTACAAGACTTACCCTATACTACGTATGATGGGTAAGTAATAAATTAAACGTGAAATAATTCCCACTAAGTGGTTAATTATTGGTGCCCCATATGTCTTAGCAAATCGGTGTCATCGAATCTCACGCCCTTTAAACAAATTCTACAATACTTATTAAAAAGTACTTTGACAGATGTTTAAATTACTATTAATTAACGTCATACGTTTGTCTGCTAAGGGAATGTTTGTTAAAAATTATTACAGGTTTCCTTTTTATTTCACTGTTGGCACTTGCCATGAATGAGTTCAATAATCAACAAGCAATTTGAATGTATTCAATTTTTCTGTAAAATATAAAAACAAAAATGAAAAATCATGTGTCAAGCATATATTGTGAAACACTTTCCAATACATATTCAGATTACTGTAACAAAACTTCACAGTTTATTAAGTAAGCAATTTATAAAACGTACAACACATTTAAAAACCTAATTTCACCAATTAATACCAGTATTCGAACAAAATATCCGAATTCTTTTGTACAGCCCTGTGTATGATCTATAGATTTGGATGTATAGTACTCAGTATGCTAAAATTTACTTCAGTTAGAAAATACAAAGCACAATTTAAAGTTCCTCTTCAGCAATTTCCGTCAATAAACAGAAATGTACGTGAGATATTTTGAGCACACCTGTATATGATTTATAGAAATTACATACACCAATTAATATGCAAAAAACTAGTTATATTTAAAAACGCGTACCACAACTGAAAACGAGCTTCCGGCAATTACTGTTCATAGACTGTACTGTAACAAAATTCTTTTGAGTGTACCTGTAAATAAACGATATAATATTCTATGCACATCATATTTTACAGTAAGCGTCTTCTAGTGCACCTCAGTGATATGTATCAATTTGAATGTGTTTAAAATAATGTAACATCAATAAAACATGCCGCAAACGATTTTTCCCCATAGGCCGTAATGTAACAAATTCTTTTGAGTGTACCTGTAAATAAACGATATAGTCTATGCACATCATTTTCAATACCAAACATGCCATAGTAAATCCCAATAACATATATCAATTTCATGGCAATTCGAGTTTATTTACTCGAGTTAGAGCACGGACAGACGGCAGACATATGGTAGACAGACAGACAAATCGAACTTATAAGCACATTTCAACTATGTTGGAAAGTGTTCAAAATCAAGATATTGTACTGATTTCGAAAACTATGACCTTCAAAACTCGGTTATTGCCGAAACGTCAGTTGAGGCTCACTGTGGAGACGCGAAAAGTTTTTGGTTTCCGTCTGTTTGTTTGTCTGTCCGTCTGTCTGTTCCGTGATAATTGTCGTAAAAAGCGCCCGATTAGGTTGATTTTTGGTGAGTATGTTGGTGAGGTACCCGGAATGAGCTGTATAGTTTTTAGTTACATTTGGTTCATTCCTTCGAAAAATATAGAACATTTCGTTTTAGGTCATCATGCTTTCCTATGGGAAGGCAGACGATTTTCAAATTTCATTTTTAACTGAAATGAAAATCATATATTTGAATAATGGATTTAAACGTAAAATTACTGCTGCTAATTTTTTTATATGGAGATTTTAAATACAGTGTCTCACATAAGTGATGGGACACTTGTGCTTTACAAAAGGAAACTAATCAAATAAATTAAAAAAACATGTACACATTTTTTTTGTGGGTGTGTTTCATACTTAAATTTAGTAAAGATTATTACATAACATACATTTTGTCAAAATATTAAAATATTAATTTAATAAAAATACAAATGTTTAGAACGGAGCAAAAAATAGCTCACATAAGTGATGGGACACCATTATATATGCAACAAAAATCGCCTGAAATAAGCAATAAAAATATTTTTTGGGGTTTTATTTTTACTTAAAAGCAATTGGCAATAATTTATAAAATCGTCTGCAGTATTTCTCTCCAGTTTGTTTTGGAATTTTTGTGTTTTTTAGCTCTGTGTAGTCATGAATGCTAAACGAAAAGAAACTTCGCCTGAAATTCGAAAATTAGTTATTAATTTGCATATTGAACGTGGAAAATCTATTAGAAAAACTGCTGAAACAGTTAACTTGAGTCGTTCAACAGTTTTCAATATCATTAAACGATATAAAAAGAATCATATGATTCAGGATAAAAGAAGACCTGGCTGACCATCAAAGCTATCCAATGGAATAAAGCGAATTATCGTTCGAAATATTAAAAAAAATCCAAGAATTAGTGCTTCAAAAGTTGCTGCTGATTTACAAGCATTATATGGAATAATTGTTAATCCTGAAACTATTAGAAGGGTAATTCGATCTGCTGGATATCACGGTAGAGTAGCCAGGAAAAAATTCTTCGTAAGTGAAAAGAATAGAAAACTCAGACTAGCTTTCGCAAAATCCAACATAAATAAGAATTCTGATTACTGGAATAAAGTTATATTTGCTGATGAGAGTAAATTTAATATATTTGGTTCTGACGGTAGAATCTTGGTGTGGAGAAAACCCAGGGAAGAACTTCGCAAACAGAACTTGGTACCAACAGTAAAACATGGTGGAGGAGGAGTTATGGTATGGGGGTGTATGTCGTCCGCTGGAGTTGGTAATTTTGTTTTTATTGACAGTATAATGGATCAGTACAAGTATATTGATATTTTAAAGCAAAATTTGAAATCTTCAGCACGAAAATTGAACCTTCATAACGATTTTAAATTCTACCAGGACAATGACCCCAAGCACACTGCTCTGAACGTTAGACTCTGGCTGCTATATAACTGTCCTGAAATAATAAAAACACCACCACAATCTCCAGACTTAAATCCCATAGAGAATATTTGGCAAGAATTGGAATCAAGAATTCGCAAACACACCATTTCTTCAAAACAACAACTAAAATCGGTGCTTCAAGAAGAATGGGGTAAAATCACTCCAGAAATCACAAAAAAAATAGTCGAATCCATCCCAAAAAGATTAAATCATGTTTTAAAAGTAAAAGGAAATCCAACAAAATATTAAAACCTTTTAAAAAGTAAAATTTGTGGATAAATATTTGATGGAAAAGTAAGTGTCCCATCACTTATGTGAGCCATTTTTTGCTCCGTTCTGAACAATTGTATTTTTACTAAATTAATATTTTAATATTTTGACAAAATGTATGTTATGTAATAATTGTTACTAACTTTAAATATGAAACACACCCAAAAAATTTTTGCACATGTTTGTTTATTTATTTTATTGCAGTTTCTTTTTATAAAGCACAAGTGTCCCATCACTTTTGTGAGACACTGTATATTCAATAGCTTTAAAAATTTGCCGATACATTCATTTTAATTTAGAAATTAATTGTTTAAATTATTGGAACAAATTTTGCATCTGTTCGGGAAATATAAAACAATTTATTTTCATATTTTTTTTTTTATAAATTTTAAAATGAATTTCTTTTTACTTTGTTCTTTAATTTATGAGTTGCTTAGCAACCCTATTTCAAAGAATATCAAAATAATAAAATTCAAGTAACTCTCACTTGCTGCAATATTTCATTAGCAAAATAAATTATTTTCGGGAGATTTTAATATTTTATTGACATAAATGAGAATTTATTTTGTTTATTTTTTCATCTAAAAAGTTACATGTATAAGAAGTTCATAAGAATTTCAGAATATCATTGCGTAATCCGTGTTTAATTGAACGCTTCTAATTTCTGAAACGTCTGAAGTTTGTTATATGCCTATAAATACGTATGTAAAATAACAAAATTAAATTGCGGATTTTAAGATGCTAAATAATATGAAAAGTGAGATTTAAAAACAATGACTTTTAGAGCTGACGTTGAGGCTCCTGATCTGCAGATTTACTGGTTACAGAGAGTGTTCGCACATATTTTAGATGATTTTTATAGTTCTAATTTTACATAAAATATTTTTGTTTTAAATGTTCAATTTGGTAACCATTATTCTGAACTATCTTTCTACACTGTAATTTACATGACAATAATGTCTTTTGTGGTTTTGGAAAAGGTATTTTGGCCCATTCCTCTTGAACAGTTTTCCAAAGTCTACGCACTCTCAAAAATGAATACTCAAATTTCAAGAAATTTTCTTCGTTTTTGACGAAACGGTTTCCTGGGAAATGCTCCGAGCAAACATTTCGTCAAATCGAGTAAATTTACATCCTCAAAATTACGAAGAAATTAGTTTCGTCAAATTGTTTCTTTGACGAAAGTTAAAAAAAAGATTGGTGCTGCCATCTATCGGAGTTTTTAGAAGCATCTTTAATTGACTAGGGCAAAAATAAGATCACTTGGGATTCGATCGGATTCGAACGCGCGATGTTTAGCTTGGCTGCTAAGTGCTTTGACCACTTAGCCAGCGGGTCTTCGGAATTATTTGATTTTAAATGTATTTATGGGATGTTGATGTGTGTTTATATTTTTAGAAAGCAGATTGTATTTTTATCGGTTTTGTTATAATTTCTGCATGTTTTAATTAATAAGGCTAGATTATTATTATGGTTTTTCTATGGTTAATAAATAATTAGAAAATGGCTTGATTAATATAATTTATTAGAGAAATTTCCTTTGTTCAATGAATGATTAAAATATGATCTAATTAATTTGTTGATCAGAAATAATTAATTTTGAAGTGCATATTTTGGAGGCGAGTTCATCAATTTTAGTGGATAAGATTACTGTTTATAGAGGGGGGTCAGTTATACATATTTTAAATTTGATTCTTATATGAATATATTTCTTAAATACAAAAGAGCTCCTAAAATTGTGATTTTTTTTTTAACCATTGGGAAAATGTTGATGCTTTCGGTCGAAAATGGACCAAATGATGTTCGCATTTTACTATTTTAACCGTTTTAACGAAATTCTGTAACTTTAGAAGACATTTTTAAGCGTTTTTAACGAAATTCTGTAACTTTAGAAGAATTTTTTAAGTGTTTTTAACGAAATTCTGTAACTTCAGAAAAATTTATCTTTGAATAGGCAATAGAAATGCATAAAATCGTTACAAAAAGGATAGACGCAAATTATCAGATATAAAAAATAAAGTAGAAATTTGGTACATTCCTGTTATAGCGGCCCTTAAGGATGAAATATTTTTGTTTCTGTTTTCATTAATATATTGTAAATTTAATACTTTCGTGTAATTTTTTATTTTTTTTGCATGATTTTGTAACAAAAATAATCTGGCCGGGATAATGGGGAAACGTTTTTGTCCAATATTTAAGATTTTCCATTTCCTTAAAAATCATTTAATTTTGAGACGAAATAATTGTCAAAAATGACGAAATATAGCTCAAGAATTGCGGAATCGTCAAAAGTAAGAATTTTATTTTTGACAGCGAGGAAACAGTTTCGTCAAGATATTTGAGGATTCGCGTTTCGTCAAAAACCACGTGACTCTGTGACGAAATGATTGTCAAAAATAACGAAATGAGGCCTGAGGATTGCGGAATCGTCAAAATTGAGTGTTTTATTTCTGAGAGTGCGAAGGGTTTTAGTTCGACGTTTGAATAACTCACTTTTCAAAAATCCAAAAAAGTAAAAATCCATGGGCGATACATCGGGACATTTATCAAATATATCAGTGAACAGTATAGCCCTGGCCCTGATACACATTTCTCGTTTCATTTTTTCCAGGAAATTAACAGTGGATTGTGATACGTGGTTGCTTGCATTATCTTGATGCAGTTCAACAGATTGATTGCACTGTGGCACTGGGGGTAAAGAGATGGTATGTCATGTTTGAAGATTGAGAGTAAAATATGTGTCTGATATTATGTGCGGTTGAACTTAATACTTCACTCCACCGTCTTTATTTTTAATTTGCCGCTATATGTAAAGCAAGCAACCATCATAAATTTTTTGCTAAAACTTTCTTTAGATACATTGAACAATGTTTTAAGAAATTTTTCTCCCCTTAGATGATAATAAATGGATCTCTTTTTATTACAATCTTTTAAAAAAGACCAAATCTTTATCTGTTGTAACACTATTTTTCCATTTTAGACCGGATAAATGTATCTCATAAAGAATTCTGCATCGTGTTCTACGTTTGGCGATATGTCGTGGAGAAAGACGATTAACATTGTATTTTTTGGCCCTTTAAAAATTCAAATCAGTGTTAATAATATTGTTAACAGTTGATACTGAGCATTTGAACGATTTAGCAACAGTTTATGATTTGAAATATTTTCTTTTACCTTAAAATATCTTACCTTTGCAATATTCGAAGAATTCCTTTTTGTTCTTGTGTAGGGGAAGGTCGGGCAAAGTGGTCACCCTAAGGTTTTGTGATTTTTTGTTATCCCTTCAAATACATATACATAACTGAAAATTTGCATTGAACTAGAATGACTACTTAGAAGTGTAAAGGTATTTATAATTTTACGAAATAATAAAGTGGTAGTGAGAATTTGTTTTTCTCCAAAAAGGTCAAAATGACCACTTTGCCTGTCTAGGTCGGGCAAAGTGGTCACTCGATGGCCACTTTGCCCTACAGGTGTAAAAAGATTGTCATAAAAAATCGTATGAAACATAATGAAAATTTGAAAATGGTATGAAAATCCAATAAGAGTTTGACAAACCCATATAAAAAATTATAAATCAGAATCAAACACTGCTATTTTTGCAAATGAACTTCACGTCATCTTCTTCGTGAAGTGAGCAGGCCTCAGGAGCCCAGAGGTGATAAACATTGCACCTGATCTAACCTTCATCACTTGATCCAATTAACGGCCACTACCCTGACCACTTTGCCCGTTTAGGAGACATGACAGAAAAATACATTCTACAGTGGAAACTAATGAACAGCGAGCGACCACTCTCTCACCAATGTGAAGCTGAAAACGTGCTCTTTCCTTACACATTCAATAAATAAATGCAAGTACAACAGGTTATTGTTAATTGTATGTAATATAAATCACTTACCTTAGATCACAAACTTCAAAAACTAGAAAACCCGCTCTAAAATTATAAAGCATGGAATCACATTGTTCAACGATTTCTGGTTAATCACTGCCATCAAACGAAATAGTTTGACCACAAACCACGCAATAACAGCGCTCTGGTGAATTCATTATATTGGGTGACCACTTTGCCCGGTCATCCCCTACATACTCCAAACAGTGTTTTCACTTGAAGACATACATTCACGTTTTTTCTCCGTCTTATGGACAATATTAACTACTGTGGCTTTAGATATTGAAAAAACGCTCCTTTCACAGTCTTTTTTAATAACCGAATGCGAATAATTCTGTTCGGAAAGTGTAGAAATATAGTCTTTCGTCCTTAAGGTCTTTAAAAGCGTCATTTTGCATGTAAACAAAAATTTAAGTGAAAAGACAAGAATTTATTATTCGAAAAACATATTAGCTATGAAAAATAATTTCTTTATGCAGACGATTTTTTTTTGTACACCAAAACAAACTCATTAAAAAAATGTGCGAACAGCCTCTACGAGAAGCAAGGGAATTATACAGAGGGTATTCGCACATTTTTTCGACAATTTCGGCGTTGTTTTTTTAACGTTTAAAATATGAATATTGCTTTCTGAAATAATCTATAATCTACACTGCTCAAAACAATTAAAGGATATTGCAGTTTTAGGTGGATTTTGTATCTGTGAAACTTTTTAGCTGATTGATACATGGTCGACAGACATAGTAGGTTATATGAGAATAAATTACACATGTTTGGCAGAAAAAAATGCATTTTATTGCGCATTTGTGTACAAAAGGAAAAAAAAAGAATAAGAAAAGGTGTTTTCTTCAAAGAAAATCATTTTCAGTAGGGGGTATGGTTTCCACGGGCGGCCAGCAACGTTGAACACCTTTGAGGCATGGACTCAATGAGGCTATTAATGACGAGTTGGGGTATTCTGCCCCACTCTTCCAGAAGAGCTCTTTCCAGTTCTTGGAGAGTTTGTGGGGGTTGTTGGCAGCCAGAAACTCGTCTTCCTAGAGTGTCCCAAACGTGCTCGATTGGATTCATGTCTGGAGAACACGCTGGCATTCCATTCGAACGATTCCTTCCTCGAAAAGGAAATCCTCCACCAGGTTTGCACGATGTGGCCTGCAGTTATCGTCCATTAAAATGAAGTTATCTCCGATTGCTGCAGCGTAAGGGACTACAATAGGTCTGAGGATCTCATCCCTATATCGGCGACCAGTCAGAGCTCCATCTCGAATGATGTAGAGGTCAGTGCGCCCGTCAATGGAGATGCCACCATACACCAACACTCCTCCACCGCCAAATCTGACACTTTCGTACACGAACGCAGGATTATTCCTACTGCCACGGTCCCTCCAGATGAAAATACGCCTATTATCCGGATGCACAGAAAAACGGGACTCGTCAGAAAACAGAATATTGCTCCATTCATTTCTCCTCCAGTTGACATGCTCGGTTGCCCACTCCCTGCGGTGGCGACGATGCCTTGATGTTAATCTAACACATACCATCGGTCGGCGAGCATACAGACCTACAGCATGGAGCCGGTTTCGGACAGTCTGAGTTGAAATCGTGGCGCCTGTAGCCGAGCGAAGGTGTTGTTGGAGACGAGTAGCGTTCATGTTTCGGTGTCTCCGAGCTGTTAACGCTAAATACCGATCTTCATTGGGCGTTGTTGCCCGTCTACGACCTTGCCCTGGTCTTCGGCCTGCACATCCACTCTCCAAAAAACGGTTCCAGATCCTGGAAATGACACTTTGTGACACTCCAATGGCTTGCGCTACTTCGGCTTGAGTTTGGCCCCCTTCTAACCTACCAACAATTCTCCAAGCTTCTGAATCTGTCGCTGAGACATCGCTGAGACATCATACTCATCGAAACAAAGCAATCACTGAATGCCGATCATCCTTGTCTTCATTCTCTTTTATCCAGTTGAAAGTCAAATTTCATTCGCTGCTGCTGAAGCGACGTTTTTGACGTCGAACTCAAAATTTGCATACTCCACAGTTTGAAAACCAGAAAAATTTGCATTTGTGATTCTCTTCTTCTATTTTCGGCAAAAAAAAATTCGTTTATATCTTTATTTTATATAAAACTTCAAATATCCTTTAATTGTTTTGAGCAGTGTATATTATAATCTTGTTTCTTGATTCTAATTCTGCGTAATGCTTTCGATGGTAGAAGGTTTTTTGTAAAATTTACAGGGTTATTGCTTCCCACGCGTCTTTAAAAACTTTCCGGATTCGACCATTCGTGGTGGTTTTGCGCTTTGAAAGAGCTCTTTTCAGCAGACCAAATGCATAATAAACCATAAGAGAAACGCCAGGTGACTTCTTAGGAATATGTTGAAAGGTATAAATGCAATACTTGTGTGAGTTTTTAATGTTTTCAACGAATACAGCGGTAGTTTTTGAAGTATGTGCGGTAGCTTTGCTTTGATGTAGTTTCACCCTTTAAAAGTCGTTGAAATAAAGAAAATAGCATTTTTTCCTGTAAATATAGGATGTAACACATTCTCTTAATAATATAATGAATTGATTGTAACATTTTTGTCCAATATTCTTATTTTTATTTTGCCATTGTACGATAAATTTACGACAGTCATAAATCCTTACCTGAAACTTCGTTTTCAGCCTTGAAATGGGCTCTTTTTTCCCCTGTTTTTTTTCCATCTGGTATCTTTTTACTATGTATACGTACTGATTTTTGGGATAGCACTTTCCAATCAATAGTTATGTTTATTTTGCACTAAAAAGTTTTTATATTATGCCCTTTCCAATCATTTTAGACTGTCGAATTAGCATACTTCTGTTCATAAAAAAAAAAAAAAACGCATCTTCCCATTCACAGCTTTTTTGCATGCGCAATCTTGAAATAAGAATAAATTTGAAAGTATCAGACGATAATATAAATTACACATAATAAGTTGTTGCTATAATTTTTTTCTCTAAAATAATTCCTTTTTTAAAATCATTTATGAAACTTGTCTAAAAAATGTGCGAACAGCCTCTGTACAAGTCGTCGTATTAACCGTTACTCGTATACCCGTAAACATATTAAAAATCTTAAAAATATTCACATAATAAAATTAATTATTACTATTACTTTCTCCAATTATCTCAATGCTAAAATTATTTTAATATCATAAAGCAAACATAAAATATTCAGTCTTATATGCGTGATTGTCCTCCTCTTTAAACGGATCTTATCTTTAGACAAAATCACACAGTACTAATGTCAATGCCTCTAACGAAATAGTATTTCCAAAAGGCATGAACGACATACAGTAATGCCATTTCCCAGCATCGATATTTATATAACAATATAATAAATTATAACACCTTGTAATAATATATTTGTTTTAAAATGCTAAAAGGTGTCAGTTAACAACATAATACAAATTAAAACAACTTTCATTACGTTGTTTTACATGTTTCGACTCACCCCGAGTCATTTTCAAAAACAAATGAGAATATTCCCGTGCAATTATCGAATATTCTCATTTGTTTTTGAAAATGACTCGGGGTGAATCGAAACATGTAAAACAACGTAATAAAAGTTATTTTAATTTGTATTATGTTGTTAACTGACACCTTTTAGCATTTTAAAACAAATATGCCATTTCCCTTTTTACAGAAGAGCGTAGTTAACACGTTCGCTGCCAACTACGAGAATACTCGTAGTTGGTAAACTGGGTTACCTTGCCCGCTACGAGATAACTCGTTATTGATATCCTTAACTAAATCGCCGATTACGAGTATTGCCGTAGAAAACACATGCATTGTTTAGGTGTTTTGTACACAGAAAGAGACTAAATAATACACTTGGCGTACTGAAATGGATCATTTATTTCTCAAAATCTAGATACAATAACTAAATGTTTACAACATTTAGAACATTTACAACATTACATGGACCCATTTGCAACAACAATCCAAGAAACACTTTCATTTCCGGTACATTCGTATCAGTCGAAATTGAAAGACGGCTTATCTTTCGAAGTGGTCTTTGCTTGTTGATTTCTTCCAACGCATACAAATTGGTCTGATCAACCAAAAAATTCAAAAAGTCTTCTGAAAAAAAAAAAAACAAGGTTACTAACTTTTAGATAGTGATGTCATCAATTTTCAAACCTGGGTTTTGGTTGAAACCAAAATAAGGCGGATCATTTTCTATATCAGTCCAGTCATGATTATCGTTTTGTACTGCCCCGTCATCATGTTCGTCATCATCATTATGTACTAGTTCGTCAGCAGTATTATCGGAAATTGATTCACTAGATTCACTGCCAGGAATAAAATCATCTGATTCTCCAACGGAAATATCACTCCATTCTGAATCACTAAAATTTGCGTAGTATTCTATGTATTTTTTTACTAAGTATCCTCCTTTTCGACATTTTGTTGGTTTATTCAGTTGTGAAATGTTGAAAACGGACTGAAAAATGTAGTGACACGTGTAAAACCGAAAGCAACGCGCACATTCTGCAGTTTTGAGTGCAGGTGCAGAACAAGTGAGTATTGCGCATGCGGGTGACTGTTGTATGTGCTCGCAAGCGCGAGACTACTTACGAGTTATCTCGTAGTTCTCACAGGGAACAAAGATATTTTTTCATATGCCAACTACGAGTATACTCGTGTACACTTGTTTTTTTTGCTAAAAGTAATCTGTTATATCTATATTTAAATAATAAAACCACAGAAAACAATTTAAAAGCATAATATCTGTGAACAGATGCACTATCTCAGCTTTGGCAGCGAACGTGTTAACATTGCAATAGTATGCAATTTTTGAGCAATTGAGTTCACATATCCTTTTCATTTTAACAGTGCAATAAGAGGCATAAGTAGGGTGGTTAATATGGTTCACAGTCTGGATTTAGAGAAAGAAACAAATACAGGTTTTTTCTAAGTTTTTTTCTTTTCTATGTTTCAGTTTTAAATCTTACAAACGGGTGGTATTTGAAATGTCCTTATCTCTCCCTTCTTTTATTTCATTCTTTCAGGATCTCAGGATATTCCTTTGCATTTTCTGAGAAAGGGGAGGGGGAAAGAGGTCTCCCTGAAGGTTGAAATTATGTCTGTTAAAAATGATAAATTATTTCATTTTGACAGACGGCTGTAATGTAGTAATATAACAACTGAGAGAGAACGGTGTTCGATAGAAAAGGGATTTCTTTCTCTACCCTACTTTTCACCAAAAATCAAATTGAAATGAACAAATGTTTTTCTCGTATTAGCCGTGGCCCATGACCCAGCTTTTATAGCTCGAAAAAAAGATGAAAATCTTAATATAGTTTAAATGATGAACTATTCTTAGTGTGGGAATTGCTCGTTTTAACCGTGGCCCGTGATCTTACTTTTGTAACTCGAAAAAAGGCTGAAAATATTAATTTAGTTTAAATGATGAACCATTCTTAGCGTGGGAATTGCTCGTTTTAACCGTGGCCCGTGATCTTACTTTTGTAGCTAGGAAAAAGGCCGAAATATTAATTTAATTTAAATGATGAACCATTCTTAGCGTGGGAATTGATCCTTTTAACCATGGCCCGTGATTCTACTTTTGTAGCTCGAAAAAAGGCTGAAAATATTAATTTAGTTTAAATGATGAACCATTCTTAGCGTGGGAATTGCTCGTTTTAACCGTGGCCCGTGATCTTACTTTTGTAGCTAGGAAAAAGGCTGAAATATTAATTTAATTTAAATGATGAACCATTCTTAGCGTGGGAATTGATCCTTTTAACCATGGCCCGTGATTCTACTTTTGTAGGTCGAAAAAAGGCTGAAAATATTAATTTAGCTTGAATGATGAACCACTCTTAGCGTGGGAATTGCTCGTTTTAACCGTGGCCAGTCAGTTATCCTACTTTTGTAGCTCGAAAAAAGGCTGAAAATATTAATTTAGTTTAAATGATGAACCATTCTTAGCGTGGAAATTGCTCATTTCAACCGTGGCCCGTGATCCTACTTTTGTAGCTCGAAAAAAGGCAGAAAATATTAATTTAATTTAAATGATGAACCATTCTTAGCGTGGGAATTGATCGTATTAACCATGGCCCGTGATTCTACTTTTGTAGGTTGAAAAAAGGGTGAAAATATTAATTTAGTTTGAATGATGAACCACTCTTAGCGTGGGAGTTGCTCGTTTTAACGGTGGCCAGTCAGTTATCCTACTTTTGTAGCTCGAAAAAAGGCTGAAAATATTAATTTAGTTTAAACGATGAACCATTCTTAGCGTGGGAATTGCTCATTTCAACCGTGGCCCGTGATCCTACTTTTGTAGCTCGAAAAAAGGCAGAAAATATTAATTTAATTTAAATGATGAACCATTCTTAGCTTGGGAATTGATCGTTTTAACCATGGCCCGTGATTCTACTTTTGTAGGTTGAAAAAAGGGTGAAAATATTAATTTAGTTTGAATGATGAACCACTCTTAGCGTGGGAATTGCTCGTTTTAACCGTGGCCAGTCAGTTATCCTACTTTTGCAGCTCGAGAAAAGGCTGAAAATATTAATTTAGTTTAAACGATGAACCATTCTTAGCGTGGGAATTGCTCGTTTTAACCAAGTCCTGATTATTTTTTCTGTGCTCACTTTAAACTAGTTTGACTGTAATATACCAATTTATAAAGATTTATAGAAAAACTATTGTGTAATCAATTTATACACACCTTGCATACTACTATAAATTTACACAAAGAAAAAATTACAGTCTGTGTTTTAAAAGTTTTAATGATTTATTAGTCTCTTTCATTTTCTCTGTTGGCTTTATTTTTACACTGAAAAGCAAATATTGAGACTTAGTTTAAATTAAGAAAAAGAAGAAAAATGATGTGAGTTTAGCGAAAAAGCTAATATTTAAAACCACTCTTATAATCTCAATTAAAGAGATATTTTGGGTACCTGAAGAGGTTTTCTTTTTCGCATTTCGAAAATTTTAATAAGGATAAATTAAATATGACAGAGAAAGTGCTCAAACTGTTGCTATAAATGATATGTGTGTTTAGCAAATAAAATAATATTATTGTCTTTTCGCCTTAGAAAATTTTATGTTTGCGACTGTATAATTTTAGACTTTTAAAAATGAGTTATAGTGTTATTGCTCTTTAATTTGCACAATTATGAAGATTATTTTTATAAAATATAATATGCAATGGAAATTTAAAATTTAAAATGTAACTTTATGACATAAATATTGCAGATAAATATAAACTTTATAACTTCATTTATGAAATAATATATTTAGCTATACATTTAGAAGTATATTACATACTTTTGAAAGAATGTTAGACGTTTTAAATACCCAATGAAAGTAATATTTTGGATATCTGAATTCTTTTTCTATATTTAGAAAATTTTAATACGGATCAATTAAACAAAGCAGAGAAAGTAATCAAATTATGCTACGAATAATGTAAGCGTTAAGCAAATAAAATATCTTTATTGACTTTTCCCCTTAGAAAATGTTTTGTTTATACATGATGTTACACTTCTATTAATATGCTTCGCTTGGTACCATTAGGAAAAATATTTTTATAAAATATAAAGTGCGATAAAAATTAAATTTAAAACGTAATTTGATAACATAGTTGTTATTATGTAGATATTTATTCTATAAATGATATTTTAAAAGTGGGGCAAATCCATATTATGTTATTGCTAGATATTTAATTGGTATCATTATTATCATTTGAATGGGTTTAAAGATATTCGTGTAAACAGTAATAGACTTATTTTATATTTTGTGTGGTCTTATTTTAAGTAAATTTAATATGCAATAATGGTTATATGTGTTAGCTGAAAACATCATCGTTTTTGTATGCGTCAATGGGCTTGACTCACTTTCAAAAACAATTGATTTGTTAAAAACGTTGAATTTCTTTGAATGGAATATAATTATAAATAACAAAACATTGCATATTTTATTTTATTTCAATATTGTATTCTTCTTTAGAAAAGTTACAATAAAATAAAACAAATATCCTCCCAAATACTCCAAGTCCTGCACCAGTTGACTTTGATTTGACACTTCCAGTTCCAAAGCCCATGGTTCCAAATAGTACTATTGATGATGCTGCAGATCCTGTAAAAATAATTCTTCTTCTTCCTTACAGGTACCTAGGCGTTCTAAAGGAATTCAAAGAGCTCCTACTCGGTTACAGTATTAAAGCAGGGGAGAATCTATGGTGTTTTACTTTAAGAATAGACTCTAGATGGTAGCACCACAGGAATGGCTCTCCAGTCAGTACTGACATCTATCGTTCAGATGTTTTTGTTTCACTGCAGTACCCTTAGAATGTAGATGTTGTTCTGTGTTGTGTTATGTGTAAGTACTTGTTCTGTGATGTTAATTAGAAGGTGTAAAGTAATTCATTTCGTCCACCTCAGTTTTGGTTCTGTTATATTTAATTAATTAAATCTTCATCAATACATTATAAATTTTACTGGAAAAAGAGAAAACAACAAGGAAAAGTATCAGTAATGTGTTATATGCACCTAGTTATATTTCTTTATTTAGATAGTGACGACTTTTTTAGAGTATTTATGCTGAAATTCTGATTGCTGTCTTTAATATTAGGGCCTTGCTTCCAAAATCAATGCATTTGAATATCGTTGACCAAATAAGTTACTAGTAACGAATTTATACTCATATTAAAAGATATTTATTGTGACTTGTTTAAAAACATAAATTTTATGCTAATTTGTAATAAGATTTAGCTTTAACAAATTCTTTTCTTTCACAAAATAAACTTGCCCCACCTTTAAAATCGAAAAAGTTTCAATCTTCGGAAAAGTTTTAGCACGATTTCTGAAAAATGATTGGCTAGAAATTCAGAAATTCATGAAATTTTGAGTGAATGTGTAGATGTACAAAATGTCCTATTATTATGTTTCTCAAGTAAGAATTTTAGAATTCTCAAATACGTTTGTATTTTTTTTTTTTTTAAACCTTGATAGTTCGAGTTTCCTTAACAAAACTTTTTTTCCCGGATCTACGCATTTAATTTTTTCATTGTGGGTCCTTTAGAGAATATATCTGTACTCACTAGAAAAAATTGGCTGGTTCTAGCAATTCAAATGTGCAAAATCGTGCGCGTAATGTCAGGTGATCCATATAGTCTGGTTTCTACCTGTTGCCGAGCTGCCATGCGATCAAGGTAGGCTGAAAAAGAAGCAAATGGGCGAAGTGCCGACTGTTGTCTCTTTCGTTGGCTGCGATTTATATAGACATGGATGCAAATATTTATATTCAAATATGTAAATTATACGAATATGATTTAGCTAATTACTTTTACAAACAGCAATTATATAAACATAGGGGCACATGGTTAAATTCAAATGGAAAAATGTTTGCCGCACACACATAAAATAAAGAACCCAGGTTAATACAATGAAATCAAATTTCACCGAACCATGCTCACTAAAATACGCCAATTGTCTGTGAACCCGATTACAGAACTTTTCCTATACAAACATACATACATTATTTATACATGAATACAATAAATACATACACAGCATGAAAATTTTCTGGATTTCTTTGGTGATCCCTTTGGCATGCAGCCAATGCGAAAATACTCACATTCATATACACTGCAATGCAAAAATATACATACCCTTTAGAATTTGACAATTCTGAAAAATATGTTGACTTTTGTGAAAAGTGAAAGACGTTAGATGAATGTAAATGGTAATTGAAACAATACAAAAAAAATATATATATTTTATTAATAGCATATGAAAAAATAGAGAAAATGTGGTTTCTTGCCAATGCAAAAATATACATACCCAGCATAAAAAAAGACATTAATGTTTGTTTTTGTGGTTACAAACGGAAACTAACTATTACAAGGATGTCCATGACGTCGGATGATGTTATAAATCCGGGATGGCATGCTTTCAATAAGATTTATCAACGTAGGTTTTTCATTTTCATTCCGGGCTTTTAATATTGATTCACGGAGCTCGTGTTTGCTTTCATATTGTTTGTTGTGTGCATAGCTTTTGCGAACTAAATTTCCTCACAGGTTCTCCATAGGATTGCAATCTGGGGAACAAGGTGGCAAATTCATAACATTAACTTTTTTGTTGCTTCAACCAATCACATGTGCTGCAATTGTTATGTACTGAGGCATTGTCGTGCTGAAAAGTGAACTTTACTTTCCTTAATCGACGGAGATACGGGATAAGGTGGTCTTGCAATATTTGTTGGTACTCAATATTATCCATTCTTGATGTTGTGAAAGCCAGCTGAAGCTTGCCACGAGCAGTGAATGCTCCCCATTCTTCGTGGATTAAGGATAAAAAACAAACATTACAAATGAATATTTTATGTTTCAGATTATTTTTAGTGACGAAAAGAAATTCAATCTCAATGGACTTGATGGTTTCGCATATTACTGGCGATATTTAAGAGAGGAACAGAGGAACACTACTTGTGGTAAGCTTCGGCTTGCCTTTACAACATAAACAAGTTGGAAATTGTACGTCAAACGTTACAAACGAGGTGCGTTCGTACGCACGTTTTAGAATTAAATTCATGATATCCCGTGCGTAGAACGGGTTAAACAGCTAGTTAAGTATATATTTTATGACACTGTTCATACAAATATCTTAACTAGTTATATAAATATTCAGATATATATGTATCAGCTAGTTATATAAATATTCAGATCTTGATGATTTTTTATTCTGTGAAACGAATTATATCGTCTGCAGATTAATTTCTGTCATAAAATAAGCATCTCGGTCGCTTGACGATTTAACATCCATCGGAAGCTCCTATAACAAAAAAGCACCGATTTAAAAAAAAAAATTCAAATTTCTTAATAAATATTTTTATTAATATCTCCTAAAGTTTTGATTCGATTGTAATAAAATTTGAAATGTCTCGACAAAATTCTGCAAAGATAATATATTTTAAATTGCAAACCATTTGGTTGGGTAGTTTTTGCGTTGTTATATGCGGACAGACAGACAGACGGACGGACAGACAGACGGACAGACAGACAGACAGACGGACGGACAGACGGACGGACCAAACGACGACTATAGGTGCTACGTATTTATATAATTACGAACGCACCTAAAAATGGATAGTATTGAGTAGCACCAGATATTACAAGACCACCTCATACCATATCTCCGGCGATTAAGAAAACTAAAGTTCATTTTTCAGCACGACAGTGATTCACTAAATTGCAGTCACTGTACATGTGATTGGTTAAAACAACAAAAAGTTACTGTTTTGAATTGGCCGCTTTATTACTCAGATTGCAATCCTGTGGGGAATTTTAGTTCGTAAAATCTATGCCCACGACAAACAATATGAAAGCATAGACGAGCTCCGTGAATCAATATTTAAAGCCTGGGAAGAAATTGACAAACCTACGTTGATAAATGTTATTGAATGCATGCCATCCCGGATTTATGACATCATCCGACGTCACGGACGTCCTTGTTTCCGTTTTTAACCACAAAAACAAGTATTAATCTATTTTTTTAGGCTGGGTATGTATACTTTTGCATTGGCAAGAAACCATATTTTCTGTATTTTTTCCTATGCTATTAATTAAATATGCATTTCCCCCCCTTTTGTAATTCTTTCAATTACCACTTGCATTCATCTAATGTATTCTTGTTTTCACAAAAGTCAACATTTTTTACAGAATTGTCAAATTTTAAGGGGTATGTATATTTTTGCATTGCAGTGTATGTACTGTAGATAAAAATAATAAACAAATCTGAAACTGGAACCAAAGTACATCGATATGGAATTTACAAAGAACACAAAGCCTAATTTGGCTACTAACCAATTCATGTTTTCAAAAAAAAAAAAAAAAAAAAAAAAAAAAAAACCCGGGTTTGTCACGTACGTTAGAAAACTTTTAAAAGTCAATCTTTTTCATAAAGTATAAATGTATTCGTCAGTACTTCCGACTTCATAATGATGGTTAAAATGTATACAGGCGTTACAACAATGGAGCTAATATTTTAATTAAAAGTAAACAATCGAAATGTTGGAAAAATGAAAATTTTTGAACCGACTGACATTTTGTGAAGTTAAGATTGACGAATATTTTTAATTTTAAAGCCACGGTGAAATATTTGCACTATTCAGTCCATTTTGGGTGCCAATGCGAGGAGTAATATTTTGAGCGGCGTCGTGTTACTAAAGGGGAATTATCATGAGATTTTTTCATTCTGTGCTCCGACAATTAATTATACCAGGAGATCCAACCCGGGCATCCCGTGTTACAGAACATACTGCCTGGTGGTTGCGTACGGAACATAGGTGAGAGCAATTTATAACTGAAACTTTTTTGATGGAATAAAATCTTTCTGTGATTAATTAAGGAAAATATTAAAACATATTTTTATTCCGTGGGCCTGATTTGACACCCCTGATTTGCAATTTTGTTATACTAAATAGGCTCGTTTCATATAAATAAAATTGTAACTCTCTGATAATTATTCTTCAAATGCATTTATATTTTTTAAAAAATCATGTTAGTAGTTCGCAAAATTTAAAATTTTGAAATTAGTGGTTCGTCAGTTCCGGTAGGTTGGCGACTGTTACTTTAGCTCGTTCCCGCCTTAATCTCGACGGAAGGTTTCGTCACATGGGAGTGCAACTTCCACCTTGTACAAGTTCGAATTCAGATGCAGCGTCACGACCCACATATTAAATAATGTTTTGAAATTCATTAAAATCGATATTTTAGTATTAAACGCATTCCAGGAATTAATATCTGAAGAGATCGCCAAACATTTCACAATTTACATGAATATTTTTGAGTCTGATTATGTCAATGTTTAAGAGCGTATTTTGATTACAAATCTGATAATTTGTGTTTTATTTATTTTATTAATGAAGTTTTAATTTCATTTTGGAACAGTAGTCGAGACAAGTGCTGAACACTTTATATTGTAATCAATGATTGGAATATCATAGCTGAGATTTATTCCAACAGAGAGAAAAATACCGGGACCAGGACTCGAACCTGGGTACTTTGACTTGCCGTGCCAGCGCTGTTCCTACTGAGTTACCCCAACGATATCCTGGCTGGCATATTTCACTTTTATTTGTCGGACAAGGCTGTGAACTGCAGCGCTAATTTCATTCATCCGAGCTATAACTGTAGCATTTTACATGATGAATCTGAAATAGCACGGAAACTCCTGTATACCACGTAATTAGGTCATAATGAATCGATTAAATGTCCGACAGATACGAGTGAAATATGCCAGCCAAGATATCGTTGGGATAGCTCAGTAGGAAGATCGTTGGTACGGCAAGCCAAAGTACCCAGGTTCGAATCCTGGTCCCGACTTTTTTCGCTCTGTTGGAATAAACCTGAACTATGATACTCCAACCATTGATTATAATTCATCTAGTTGAAATTACTTTCCTCTGTTCATTATGACACTTTATATTGTTTTACGTTCAAATAGGTTAATCTTTTATAATCAGGCTGCAAGCGATAGAGGTAGATTTAATAAAAAATACTTACTTGAAAATTATTTAAAAAAACATATAAGTAAACTGAGCTACAGTTTTCGAATAAACTTCATGTAAAAATACATTCCTCACCCTATTTGATGGTGTAAAAATTGAAATTGTGTGATGTTTAGAAGTTACTAAATTTCCGATTAAAAGAAACTGTTTTTTCAGACATCTGATAAAAACAAAATCGATCGCCGAGGTCGGTGCTATACTGTCAATATAAAGTCAGCGTTACTGACAGAGATGTTTTTGCTTTATAATATCGATTTTCTAAATTCCTTTTTGTTTCGTTGAAAGTTTCCGTTAAAAAATTATATTAAAAATACGTAAAATGTAGCAGGAAAAATAGCATTATATTAATCAGAGCTTATTTTAATATAAATATTATAATAATAGACATTTTTGCTAATTTAATGAGTGTCAATGTTTCACGTCTTATTTTATTAAAGGAGTAGCTGATCCGCCCTTCGTTGACCGGGCTTGTAATAATAACCTTAAATAACCCTGAAATTTGTATGATTTCATATCTTTAACCCAGTTTTGTATGAATTTATATTTTTAAGTGAAAAATTCGCAAAAATATATTGATATTTAGTGGCTAAAGCGATCGTAGGAAGACATTTTTTTTTTTTTTTTTTTTTTTTTTTCCACGTAGAGTCATTTCATAGTTTTTTTTAAAGTTCTAATTAGCCGAACTCTTCGAAATTTTTACTGGTTATAAATATAACGGTTTTCCGGCTCGTGTAAACATTTCGTGAAAAATTATAGTAATCTAGTTGTAAAATAAATATGTTTTCTTTTCGCTTTTTTTTTCTTTTTCCGGCCGGGTCCTTTAACCTAACAAAGAAAAATAGTTCTGGACGTCCGAATTCTATTAATTTTTAACCTGTTATAAATATAACTGTATCCAAACTGTGTTTAAAATTTCGTGGACATGTATGTATATTTAGTAGTGAAAACATGAGCTGAAGCCGCACCGAAACAGCCCGTGTTTTGCCGCTTTCATCGGAAAATTTTCAGATTTAAAAAAAAAAAAATAATAATAATTTTACTCTTCCGAACGTTTCGACATTTTTGTAGATGATGTAAATCTGGTCTGTCGAGATGCTGTAAAAAGATTGTGTCGAAATACGGAAGTTCAGTTACTTTTACTTAGCGTGTAAAAAAATATCATCTTCAGGAGACACAAAGTGACCTGCGGTTGCGAATTTTTTGAAAGGGTTAAAATTCATATTTTTGAAAACTGATTGCACAGTTGAAAAGAAAAGAAGATCTCAGCTTTAAATAGATATGTTTTGTGAAATGATACCACTGAAATCGAGATCTTGGGAAGCATCTCTGAAAGGTAGGAAAGGTCAATGGCGAAAATGACTCTTTTTGATTTTTTTACAAAGGGTTAACAGAAATATTTTTTCTAACTTATTGCGACGTTTAAGATTAAAATGTACGAAATTTATAAATATGTCTTTGTCCGTATCACAAACGGTTCGGCCAATGGACATTAAGGCAGACGGCCAAAATAAAACAGCATTTGATTTCATTTCTCCCTTCTACGCGCTCGGAAAAGCAGGGACAGAGCATGCGTGGGCGCGCCTCCACCGATTTCTAAAAAAGATCACTTTTTGATGAGTTTTTAATTAATATCCTGGCTAATTATAAAAAATTAAAAATCTGAGCCTCAGGTGTATCAGGACATGTCTTGGACTATCCTCATACAAATTTTCAGAAATCTGCGCGCGGTATATTTTCCTAGCCATCGCCAACAGACATACAGGCACACATACAGAGAGAGAGAGAAAGAGAGAGAGAGAGAAACTTTCTTTTATTAGCATAGGATAATATTTATCCCAGATACAGAAACTCGCGAATCCGCAAAATTAAAATTGTAATCAAAGAATGTTTTAGATTAAAAACAAAATTAAAATGCATTTTCATTTATCAGCATAAGATGTTGATTAAAATTTTTTAAAGGATGGTGGAAGAAGATATAACGTCCCTATTTTTATATTTACTTTCATATTTACTCCTAAAAATAATCAATAATCTTCTCAAAAGTTTCAACTTACATTCGCGAAGAAGCGAAGGCAATAAATTTTAATCATTCTCGAATATTAAGTGCTCTAGAAATAACCCAGACATAAAAATCTAAGAACTACTTCGCTATAAGCTTTCATGCACTTAAAAGTAAATCTTTTAATCTTCTTATCATCCATCTAATTGGAGAATATGATTTAGAATTCATTGAAAAATCGGATTTAAATATTTCTTTCTTGACAATTTTCATTCCACCCACGAAGTTATTTTTGGAAATGTCTATAAAAGTATAGACATTTTTAAGTATGACAGTAAATATAAATCCAAAATAGCATCATTATATCTTCTTGTATTATCTTTTAAATACTCTCTGCTGGGAAGAGTTAAGTATTTATTAAAAGATCTGGTTACGCAAATTAAATTCCTCCCAGACACCCAGTATTACTGTAATTTTGGCCAAATTGCGGTATAAATACTAAGTGATCGTAATGCACTCTGATTAGTGTTTATGTGGTTAACAAACAATTGAAATTATCCTAACTTAATTAAATTTAAAATAAAAATCGCGTTGAGTACTTTTATGTAAAAACCTCAACTTATGAGAGAAATAGTTAATAAAATTAATTCCTACCTAAATTCAATATTAACAGTTAAATCAATGTAATAATATTAGGCCTTGAAAAACTAAGTAAATAAAAAGACATGATGCAAGCAAAGAAGAAAACAAAGTTAAAATTAAATATTTACAATTTATTTACAATTAAATATATACAAAACTGCACATCTAAAATTAATTTAAAACATTAAATTCTTTCTTCTTAACCCTTAATTGCATAGTGATGTAAATTTCCATCACTGTTTATTTAACTTTTAATAAATAAATCAACTTCTTCGCCACCACTATATTTATATAGAAATATTAATCCAGTAAATTTCCCGTGAACTATGTTGCTGAACAAAGTTAAAAATCTATCTTAAAATTTCTGGTGCCTAATATTTAATATATGTATAAAAAAACACAATTGTAAAAGAAAAACTCATGCAAAGAAGGGTTAAGATCTCACTGATCTCGTTATAACATTTTTTTTTGTGTAACTTCATTTGTTAAGTTTATATACTTTAAATAATTTAAAAATATAACAATTCATTTTTAGTATCAAAATATTCAACTCAGTTATTTTTATAAGAACAATTAAAACATTATCAAGCTTTTAAACGTCTTATAATTTACTTATACTCCCTGAGTATTTTTACTTATACATACATAATTTTTATTATTAACAAAAGTAACCATTCAGACCACCACTCTACGCTGCCCAGGTACTGCCCCTTAAAAAACAATATTGCAGTTAAAACAATACCTTGTCACCAGTAGAGGACTGTAAGAGTGTTTTGAAGTCGCAGTCTTCATCATCAGATGGGATGAAGACTCTATGATATGCACTCACACTAAATAGCGCAACCTATATTTTACGGATCCTATGGCGAAACTTAATCACATTTCATCATAACTCTTAATGACGCAGGTGTGTAGCAACAACCAGCTATAATGCTCCTCGCAAAGGTGCAATAACAGTCATACTTCAAGACTCCTATGAAGGTAATGCTAACACAGCATAATGCTAATGTAAATACACAGTGGTAAGACTAATGCATAACTCATACATAATGTAATGAAAGTATAACTTAATGTCGCGCACATCGTAAGGACGAGAATAAAAACTAGTCGTTGGGGGCCACCGTAATACTTACCCATCATGGATATGCATAATATAAAATATGAAAATAAAACATGTGTATAAACTATTTATAAAATGCATTGCAATTGGAATAAAATCGTGGCTTGATGACGTCATAAACTTTAAATGCTGTATTACTGAATTGCGTAAAAGAAACATCCTTATAACTCCAAAATTGATAATCTTATTAACTAACGATTTACTGCGTCGGATTAAGCGTTTCATTTCCAATTAAAATCTATCTTTGAATTGAAATTTGAATGATATACAGTGTCATGAAAAATCGAAGAGTGTGGAAAAATAGGATTAGAAATATCTCGGCAACTAATTATCCGATCGACTTCATTCTTATGCAAAATTTATGTTTTTTTATTGTCTTTTATATTCACTCCTTAAAATAAACAATTTCGAAACCTTTTATCAGAACGCATATTTCTAGAGTCCGAAAAAAATAGTTCCGGATAATCAAGGTTACTGAAATTCAGTAAGCTCCTTCCCATTATTACATACTAAGTACATACCAAATTTCAAGTCTCTATTTCAATTTGTTCGGGAGATAGAGCGTTTACAGATACACACACAGACACAGACAGACGGACAGCAATTTTTTTTCTAAAAATATGTTTTTTCGGAATCTCCAGTGTCTGTAACGTGTAAATCAGTCATTTTTTTTTTGATTTTCAAAACGATTACAAGACTTACCCTATACTACGTATGATGGGTAAGTAATAATAAAAATCATTGAATGAACTGAACGAAAGAGAATGAGCTAAAAATCCTCATAACAGAGATATCATAATAATAATGTTGACAGTACTAGAGATGTTCTCATATTTAAACCTTACTATAGGGGCTCTAAAATCATTTCCCTATTCTTTAATTGGCACTGAAATTTGCGTTCGCTGATTGGTGCTATAAAGCAAAGTCCCTTACGTTAGTGGTGGGCCCTTACATCACCCTCAGATATGCTTTTCCCATTCTTGTAAATCAGGGAGTTGTAAAGCTAGTAAATTCCCTGTATTGTAAAAGCAGATGGTAGTCAACTTGACGCCACTGTAACAAAAATTCCTTTCAATACATGGAAGTCCCATAGAGACATACAAAAATAATAAACACACTGTTAATATTATATCATTTTAATGAAACTTCAGATGCATATAAAATCTAATAGTCTGAATAATTTTGTTCAAAAATTATACATATATCACATTTTTCTTCGGAGTTATTAGTTTTTGAAGTGACAATCTCGTTCATTTTCCGCCATCGTTGAAAGATGATGTGAAGAGAATTGAGAAGTGATGATTCTTCTCACCGGTTTCCAAAATATTTATTTCATCATTATTTTTGAGAAATCATTATAAATGTTTCTTTTTATGAACATATAGAAGCATTTAGAGTCATAATGCATAATTAGAATCAAATAATTAATAGACACCCTACATTTGATCATTTTTCATTTGAAAAAATACTTTTTATAATCATGCCATAACAATATCTATATATAAAAATCAGTATCTGGGGGTATGTTCTGTATACAATTTTTGACCGATTTGCACAAAACTTAATATGCATACATTTTAGAACAAGCGTAAAATTACTGGCTATTTTAAGAATTTCTCTAGCCACTCTTTATCCCTTTTTTCAGTCACCTGCAATAACCTTTATACAAATCTATTTTTTTTCCCTAATCATTTTTTTCTGTTGCCACAAATAGAAACTGCAATATTTTTATAAGCCAATAAAAATTAACAATGGCTTAATATCTGTTCTCTGTACAATAATTATTTGAATATTCTACAGTTGATATTTCACTTTTTAATTAATGTTTAATTTTGATAAATAATTTAAATTAAGTTTTACAGTTGCGCGCAAAACTGTGGCAAAACTGTTGGTTCTGGAGTCCAACTAATATTGATAATGGTGTAAAACTAATGTATCAAGAATGTATATTTCAAATTTAGCATTATAATTGCATTAGTTGTGGGAAATTTGCATTTTTTCAACCAAAAAATGTTTTTCTTTCAAAATTGTATAATTGAAATATAAATTTTATAAAAATTAAAACTATTAAATGTTTGAAAATGTAGTATACGTTCAAGGTAAATTAGTTTTACATCATTATCAATATTATTTAGGACTCTAGACCTAATAGTTCTGCTATAGTTTTGCACTCGATAGATGCAAGTCTAAAAACAATTTTTTTTCAAAATTAAACTTTATAAAAAGTAAAATATCAGCTGTGGAATTTTGAAATAATTATACTACATAGAAAAGATAGTAAGTTGTCGGTGGTAAAAATGTTATGCATTTGTGTTCTAAAGAGAATCAGAAATAAAATTACATGATGCTAAATTTCACCTTTAGTGAAAAAGTAATATTCTTGAGACCACTTAAATTTATTTAATTATAAATCTTCATTATTTATATACATATTTAATTACACTTATATTCGAGCAGATGCGAAAGCAGTAAATTATTGTCTAACACATCGGCTGATAAGTTCCGGTCTGGCACACAGATGGCATTGCAATCGCCGAACAGATGGTTCTTTTAGTAAATACTAACCTTTAAAAGGTAGCAGAAAAAATGTCATGATGATTCGCCGTGTAGATAAAACGTTAGAGTGGTTTTAGTTGAATGACTTTATGACTTTAACAAAAAAAATGGATAAACACGAATTTCAAGAATTGTTATTTGATGGGAAAAACATCATTCAAACAAAAGGTTGGCTTGATAAGCGTTATCCGGACACTGCACCAGGAAAATCAACCATTATTGACTGGTTTGCTGAATTTGAACGTGGTTGTACGGACACCAGTGATGCACCACGCAAAAGAGGTGGTTACTCCGGAAAACATAAAAAAAGTCCACAAAATCGTTTTGAGGAACCGTAAAGTGAAGTTGCAGGAGATAGCTCAGACTCTGAAGATATCCAAGGAAAGTGTAGGTTTTATTTTGAATGAACATTTGTCTATGAAAAAGCTGTTGTGAAAGTGGGTGCCGCGCGTGTTGACTTTTGACCAAAAACAACAACGAGTCGATGATTCTGAACACTGTTTGGAGCTTTTTCGTTATAAAATTATGTTATTTATTATAAAAGTATTATTATTATTTATTTTTTAAATTATTATTATTAAATTATTATTAAATTATTATTATTATTATTATTATTATTATTATTATTATTATTATTAAATTGTTATTATTTATTATTAAAGTTATGTTATTTATTAAAGTTTTAAAGTTATAAAGATATAAAATTATAGAATTATGTTAAAAAGTTGTGTTTTTTTTATTAGACCGGGAACTTATCAGCCCATGTGTTATCATCAAATGATCTAAAAAATATTAAGTTGAAAAATTTGAAAACTACTTCCTTTATCAAAATCTCAATAAACTTTTATCCACAGAAACGTGAGTGTTTTAATCTTCTTGTAATCCTTCTAACTGACGAAAAGATTTAGAATTCGTTCAAAAGGTTTAATCAAAAGATTTAATTTTTGACAAATTTCATCCGACACAGTTACTTTTGGAAAGTGTTATAAAGATGCGAGATATATTTAGGAGTAAATATGAAAGCAAGTGTTATAACTTCTTGCATTATATTTTAAATGGTTTCGAAAAATATTTTTGCTTCATGGTGTTTAAAGAAATCACAATAAATTCGACTAATTAGTAATATTTAAAAGCCTTTTTAGTGAATAACAAACCAATATAGAACCAGGATTTATTTACAGACAACTTTACTTATACTTACTATTTACTTACTATTTTTAAAAATCAAATAAATAATAATTATATAAACTATATTAAACTTATAATATATTAATTTTACATATTTTGATAATTTTAAATTTTAAAACTCTTTGTCATTGTTATACCATAACTATATTGTTAAATCTATAAAGGTGGCAACTGAATTAAAATCAAATAACTAAGTTGTAGTCTCCCTATATTAAATATTATTTTATTAATTGGAAGTGACTTAAAAATAACTATAATAGGAGAAAAGTTATTGCATGCATGAAATTTCACGAATCCATAAAATCACAATTGTGTCCGGAGAAACCTCGTTACAAAAAATAAATAAATAAAATAAAATAAAAAATAAATAAATTGAAAAAAATTAAAAAGCTTTTGCATTTATTTGTTTAAGATGGATATTTAAGTTTATTTAATTGTATAGGCTCATTAATGATATACATTATATTCGCGAAGGCAGTAAATTTTTGTCGATTAACAAATTATCTAAAAGAAAAAATAAGTTGGAAAAATTTGAAAACTAATTCGTTTATCAAAATCACAAAAAGTATTGATGTATTGAAACGTGATTATTTTAATCTTCTTGTAATACATCTAATTGACAAAAGGATTTAGAATTCGTTCAAAAGATCTAATCAAAACATTTAATTTGTGACAAATTCCATCCAAGAAAATTACTTTTAAAAAGTGTTTTAAAGATTAGAGACGTTTTTAAGAGTAATTATGACAGCAGAAATAGCATGTTATATCTTTTTGCATTATATTTTAAATGGTTTTGGGACTTTTTATTGCATTATGACTTTTAAGAAATCCCTATAAATGCTTCTAATTAATAATATCTAATGATAGACAAACCGATGTAGAGGCAATATTTATTTACAGACTAAAACTACTTTACTTATATTTACTTATATTTACTTACTTACATTTTTTTTAAATCAAGTAAATAATAAAGATCTATACTACATTAAACTTATAATGTAGTAATTTTACATAGTTTTATAATTAAATTTATTTAATTATAGGCATTTATTAATTATGTACACATTTAATTACACTTATATTAGAGCAGATGTGAAGGCAGTAAATTATTGTCTATCATGAAATTATCTAAAAGAAAATTCAGTCGTAAAAAGTTTAAAAATACTTCGTTTAGTAAAATCTCAGTAAGCTTTTTTGCACTGAAATGTGAATGCTTTAATCTTCTTGTAATCTATATAAGTGGCGAAAGGATTTAGAATTTGTTAAAAAGGGTCTAATCAAAGATTAATTTGTGACAAATTTCATCCAAGAAAATTACTTTTGGAAAGTGTTATAAAGATTAGAGACAGTTTTAGGAGTAATTATTAAAGCAAAAATAGCCTGTTATATCTTCGTGCATTTTATTTTAAATGGTTTTGAAACTTTTTTTGATTTATGACTTTTAAGAAATCCCTATAAATGCTTCTAATTAATAATATTTAAAAGCATTTTTAGTGATAAACAAACCAATATAGAATCAAGATTTATTTACTGACTATTACTATTTTACTTATACTTACTAATATTTACTCACTTACTATTTTTAAAAATCATGTAAATAATAATTATATATACTATATTAAACTTATAATGTAGTAATTTTACATATTTTGAAAATTTTAAATTTTAAAATTATTTTTTATTATTATACCTATACCATAACAATATTGTTAAAAGCCTTAAGGTGGCAATCGAAACTTTATTTTTTAAAATCCAATAACTAAGTTGTAGTTTCCTTATATTAAAACTTTATTTTATTAATTGGAATTTAATTAACAAGTGGGTAAGTTTGATCGAAGATCGCTCAAAGGGTTTCGTTTAATATTCCTTTCAAAACACTTTATCCTTTCTTTAATAAATCCAAATAAACTTCATTTAGCACACAAAAAAAAAAGTCATGTTTTTTATAAAGTAAAAATTTACCGGTCTATTTTTTCGTTTTTTCGAATATCTAAACCAGCCTGATAGCGGGCAAAGTCCGCTATTATATTCTGTCATAATAATATCTGTCATGCGGACTAAATGCGATATTTAAAAGAAATAATTTAAAAATTAAACATGTTGTACACCTTCAAAATGCTAAAATATGCGAATATTTCCATAATCGAATTTTTATCACGATTCAACATGTTTCTCAAACTTATATATTTACTATTCTCTATTACTCATATTGATACTAGCTTTGTATTATTCTCAATCATTTGAAAAATTCGTTAAACTTCCAATATGACGTCAGATTTTCTTTTTAATTTCTCTAATGACGTGACAGTAATCTGCTTTGTGTACATACACATACTCATACTCCTTGTATTATCGAGAAATCTTAGAAATTTTCAGTTTTATTACCACTATGACGTCAATCAATTTTATTTCATATTTATCTTTTTTCAATTGGTGAAACTTTTTATTTCATTTTCATTTTTCACGTGGAAATCGTTCAATAGAAAATTAATTATTGTAGAAAGAATTTCAATGTGGATTTTTAATTTTTGGCAACTGCTATAACGAAACGTGTTTAAATTTAATAGGAAAAGGCTGTTAGAATTTTGGTTTTTTTTATCTCTATTTATTAAAATAATACGATTTTTTCAAATTTTAATATTTTGAGTTTCATAGCTGGTATTGAGCTGTATATACGCAAAGTTTCAACTCTGTAAGTTACATAGTTTCTGAGAATGGCTCTGTGACGGACAGACAACGGAGCGGGAGTAATAGGGTTTCGTGAGATGAACAAAACCCTACAAAAGTTTTTTCGACCTGTACCGGGAGGAAAATGTTGCTTCCATATTCCTTGTTTTTAAGAATTCAGCTAGTTTTGCTCAAAAACATGAAGCTAGAATGCGTGGAATCCGATTATAGAATATTCCAAGTTTTCGTCAATAGGGAATATGGATAGAATAAAAAAAATAAAAAAATAGCAATCACCAAGTTGGCTTCATTTATGGCAACCTATTTTTGTCGCTAAATTTGGTAATATATTGCCAAATATAGCACGTTTTATCAGAATTTGTCGCTGGCGCATATAAGTATGTAGCTTTAAGCGCAACAGAATTGGAACAGTAATGAATAAAAATTTGCGAGAAACCACTTTCAAATCCACTTTCATAAATTAAACCTGTTTATGGAGGAATCCCTTACTTTTAATCTGTTGTATTGTTTCAAAATGTCAGTTACCATAGAATTTCAAATTGCTATATCTTAATCATTTTTTAAGATACAGTAGGCGAAACAAAAAAGGCTCTGGAACCCTTTTTTTCAAACATATAAGAGAAAATATTTTTTGACTAATAATATTTTGTACCTCTTTTGAATTGGAAATCTTTAAGTGGCCGCCATTTTGAAACGAGGAAGTGGATGAAGCTGGTCAGCGAACTCGGTCGAGACCTTGGTAAGTGTTGTTTACATGTTAAGTCACATCCAAATAAATCGGTTCTTAAATATGAGTGCTATGCATGACAAAAATCAGATATATAAACTCCTGTTTGCAAAAATTGCAACACCGTGAAGGAATCATGCGAGTGAGCTGAAACTGCCCGCAAATGTAAATTAGGGTGTTGTATTCAAATGATTAGAATTTTAAAGTCACCGCGCAAGTATGGGCTGAGCAGCGCCTTCTGAATTGCTGATTTAGCCGTACAAATAGAGAGCTGTAGCGGGACATTGAAAATAGTATATGATTGTCTGCCACTGGTAAGCGTTTGGTGAGAAGTCACTATACCTCGACGACGACAAAGGGTGTCATATGAGCAAGCTACTGTGTTTGAACGGGGATGAATGATGGCCTACGTGAAGAACTTTTCTTATTGTGCAAGAGCAGGCCATATGGAGCGCAATGCCAGGACAGTGATGCCAGTGTTAAAGTAGTGGACACAAGAGAACCGATCGAGTCGGAACTGTTACGTCAGCACAGGATGATAGACACCTAATCCACATGGCAGTGAAGGAACCATACACCTTGATATGGACAGTTAACAGAACGTTGGAGCACTGCTATAGGTGTGTCATTGTCTCCAACAATTCGTTAACGACTGCTGCATCATGGACTGCATGCAAAAATTCCTTTGTACAAGATTCCCTTCACGCAAAACCATTACTGCTAGTGGCTACAATAAGTTTGTCGTCATGGATGCTGGCGTGCCGATTTAAAACAACTCATCTTTTCCAATGAATCCCGCTTTAATTTTGGGTACAGAGATGGCCTCACCAGCGTTAGACGCTGAACCAGTGAACGCCACCTTCCGGAGTGTGTCATCCAACGTGATGTTGGACGAACGCCAAGCGTGATGGTTTGAGGCGCTATTGGATATCATTGAAAATCTCAGCCGCTAAGAATTGTGAATAATCTCAAGAGCAACCGGTACATCAGAGACATTCTGAAGCCTGAAGTCGTACCTTTCCTTCAACGCCTTGTTGGCGCTGTATTTTGAAAGGACAATGCGCGTCCACATATTGCTAAGAATGGTCAAACCTTTTCAGCACAACAGATACAGCTCCTCCCTTCTCCTGTCTATTTAGCGGATTTGTCACCTTTTAAACATAACTGGGATTTTGTTGGTCGGTGTCTCGTTCATGACGTCCTCCTGTAGCTGATACAGATTAACTTTGTGTTCAAACAGAAGAAATCTGGAATGCTCTTCCACAGGTATACAAATCAAACTCTGTTAGATTCGCCACAGCGTCGTATAGAAGCGCTAATTTCAACGCGCAGTGGCTGCGCAAAGTGCTGATTTTCGATATGTAATACTGTTTTTTTGTTTTGTTTTTGTAAATTTATTTATCCCGATACACGTTGTTTGTGGAATAAGTTTCATTCAATTCTGATGAATCCTTCACGGTGTTGCAATTTTTACAAACACGAGTTTATATACTATATATAAATATATATAAATATATATATAGATAAAAATAGACATGTGTGCCCCTATATTTCACTTTGCAGCCGCAACTGCCCAGCGCAGACCACTGGTGCTTGTGTGTTGCAGTAGCTTCGAGTCCCCCATCGTGGTTACACGTCGGTAGTTGTGGGGGTGTGGGAGATAGGGTGGTTGAAAGTGGTCGACCTAGGGCATTTTTATCTGTCGAACAAAGTGTTTTAAAAATATTTGGAATCTTCTGCAACAGGAATTGGTTCATTCAACTTAACATGAACCAATTAAGATTTAGATAACTAAGTAAGATGCTTTCGCGCCCCTAGTGTTGGAAATTGAAACTAAACGATATTGAAGTACATGCGTAGCACTCCTGATATACAAAGCCGCAGGCAGCGGGGACGAGTGCCGGAGTTTCGGTCGGAACGAGGTTTGTTTAGAACAGAATTTGCGCCGAAAATGTCTTATTTTTATCGAAACCGCAAAAAACGTTACTAATTTCCGGGCAACGCCGGGCGGATCAGCTAATATATATATATATATATAAATCAACATTTGAACGAGGGTGGTTTTGGGATATGGATTTTACGATCGGTGAAAAAATATAATTTTTTTCTTGAATTGCTTTCCCCCAGACCGCTGCAATTGGCAGCATGTTACTTTTTTATGCTACCTAATAGGGGAAATGGTAGTAAGATGACGAGTTGTTTAAGCTTCCAAGATTTTCCTGAACTCAGTAAGTAAAACAAAATGCTGTTATTGGTATGAGACATTTCCTACAACCCGTCACTCCAACAGAAAATATTTGAAATGTTTTTGTCTGTCTTCAAAATATGGAAAAAAAAATGTTTTCCGAAAGAGAGTAATATTTGTCATCTTGCTCCACCTATTGGGTAAGATAGGAAATAGAGTAACACAATAGTAAGGCACAATAGTAATTGGGTAAGATAGAAATAGATAATACTTATCATGGTAGGGTAAAAGAGAGTACATGTGACCAATGTCCATTTCATCTAATTCATCAGCTAAAAATCCCATGTGCCTTCCCCCCCCCCCCAACTTTTAAAACTCTATTCAACATATTGTACAACAACACACACACATTTATAATTAAAAAAAAAAAAAAAAACAGGTTATAAACAGAAAATTCGAAAGAAAAACAATATCACGTCGTGAGAGTTGGTGCTTTGTCTGATCTACATCCCAACCGAAACAGTCAGCATGATCCCAAGTTTTGCACATGAAGCATTATAACAAGTGTTCATCCTTGGCCTATTCCCCACAGGCAATGCATAGACAACCTATATTTTGTATGAGTTCTTACTTTTTCAGTTACTATTTGAGAATAATTTAGTGAGCGATTGAAATAACTTTTCACATTATATAAGTCAGGTCAAAACATTACAACAACACACTTAAAAATCACACTTCGGCTCACAATCAACATTTTGCTCTGAGAGGAACTGGTGATGCTGATTTGCATGTATAGACTGTAAAGAAAGAAAAAAAAAGAGAACCCTACACATTTAAATCTCCAAATTATCACAGAAAATAACGGAAATAACCATTCGCCTGGAAATTATGTGTTCTTTCAATTTGTGTTAAAAAGAAATAAGCATAGAGGGTCATCCTTATACATTGCTGTCAGTAGGCTACTCTTTTTTTAAAAATTTAGATTGTTAAATTTCCCAACACTTTTTTAAAATACTGTAATTGGCCTTACTCTCGCATTATTCAATCTGTCATTAAATAAGGCGAATATTTCTACTTGAAATAAGTGGTGGCAATCACGCAATCTGAATTTTGTTTAAAGTAATTTACTAGCAAAAATGTTCTTATATTGAAATTAAACCAAACTCCGAAATTTGCAATATAAACACCTAATTTTGACATTAAATTCAGAATTTTTCACTAACTTTTATCTTAATAGAAGTCATACAATCAGGTAGTTTAAGAATTATGAAGGTTTAAAGTTTGGAACACCTACTGTTAACCTATTAATTGCCGAAACTATATGGGCCGAGTCTTCAATGTTTTTACTGAAATTCGTTTGCCACCAAAAATTCTGAAAGATAATATTCGGTATCTTTAATAGCAATGTTTCTGTCATTAAATAAAGTATATTTTAACATATTAAAATAGTGGTAGCTTCGCAGGGTTTCATACACTTCTATACACTTTTTCATACACTTTTATTTTGAATGTTGCGAAAACGCACCATTAGCAGGGAATGGGTTAAATTCATTTGTAATCGTTTCAATGCACGTAGTTTTTTTAAGTATAGCTCAAAACTAATTAGCGAAATGAGCTGTAATTTTGGATTCGCATATTTCAAGCTTTTAGAAATTTATGTTTCGTTAAAAATTCATTGGTCAGATTTCAGATTATTTTCAAAAATTAAATAAAAAATATGTTTTTAAAAATAAATTTTAAAAATCGTTTTCTGTTTTTAAAAAAAATCCTCCGAACAGTAGCCGGACGATAGGGGATTTTCAACAAATTGTCATTGTTTATTAGCTCACTCCCAACAAAGGAATTACTTTGATTTTGGCAATTATTTTTGTTGTTGGAATAAGCTCGTTCTGGGGGGGGGGGGGGTGTCTTAGAAGCAGTAAAGCATCAATAAAAAATGAAAATTAGGAACATTAAAAATTATAAATGACAATTTGTGGAAAATCCCTTATTACCCATCTATACTTTTAGAAAGCAACTGAAATTCTTCTCACTCTATCGCCGATTCCTTTTTTAATTTTCACGATATTCGACTGGTATTTTTGTATGAGTTGCTTTATGGAGTTAAATTCCAAATCATGAAAAAAAAAAAAAAAAAAAAAAAAAAAAAAAAAACTTTGGTATCGTTCACGTATGCACAGTTTAAATTTTTTCATATAATGACTCATATTTCGTCAAATACTCGTTTAATATATTTATATTCTAACTATACTATGTTGTATCTACTGTATTTTGTCAAAGTTTTTTGAAAGTGCAATTAAATTTGGTTGAAAACTCTGCATGCTATAAAGAAAAAACGTGCAAAAAATTCTTGAATGTTTTAAAGAAACCTTTATATCTCCAAACATTTTCTTTATATTACCGAAGTTCCAGAAGAATATGTCAAGAATTTCTCTAGATATTTGAGAAAATGTCTAAAATCGAAAGTGCTCGGTGATTTTTGGAATTTAGAGGAAAACGGAGGCCATGCGAGAAAAAAACTGATTTCGTTATCTTATCTAGATGTAATAACCTTGATCTTATCTTTATTTCCTCTAATTATAATTGGAGAAAAATTATTCAGTTCACAAATTTTCATAAATCTAAAAAAATTAGAGTTGTGTCTTGAGAACAATTCGATAAAAATAAAATAAAATAAAATAAAATAAAAAACCCTTACAAAATAAAAAGCAGTTGTGCTATTTTGTATAAGTTAATTATTTAAAGTTATTTAATTATAATCAACTTGCATTTGAGTAAATCCAAAAGCATCATTATTCGCTAACATCAAATGCTCTAAAATTAATTTGGTCATAAAAATTTGAAAACTACTTCGTTTATCAAAATCCCAATAATCTTTCTGTAATGAAACATGGATGTTCTTAATTTTTTTATAATCCATCTAATTGATAAAAAGATTTAGAATTGCTTGAAAAATCTAACCTAAACGCTTCATTAGTGCTAAATTTTATTTCACAAACTTATTTTTGAAAAAAAAAAAATGCTTTTGAAAGAATTAGAGAATATTTTTAGCAGTAAATATGAAATTAAATATAAAAGTGTATGCTTTTACATATTGCGGGATTCGATTAAAGTTTTTGAAGTTCGATATATGGGACGACATCTCATAAGTGGGATTTCTAAGTCCCCAGTATATTGCTGGAAATTTCTTTGTAATATAAATTTTCATTTAATGGTAAAATGTCTCTGCGTGATTGTAATACAATATTGTGTTACTTCTACTGTCAAAATCTGTTTGTTTTTTTTAATTTTTAAATGGAATTTAAAGATTTAAAAAGTCACTACTGTCCCCTGTCCCCCACCAATAACTTGATCATTAAAACCATCAACAAACAATAATTATTAAAAAAATTGAAAGAAATGAATGCACTTATTTTAAATATGAATGTGATGGAGCATAATAATATAATTTTTATATGTGTGAAATGTGTAATATTTATGTTGTTGTGTTTAAAGTTGGGTCTCTCACTTTTTTGTCACTACTGTCCGGGTGTATAAATTTCCTCATAATTCCACCAGATGGCAGTATGCAGTCCTTTTCAGTATTGTTTCTAGTAGGGGAGCACATGTTGTTCTTAAAAAGCCGCCATTGCTTGCTGTTTGTTGATAAAGAAGATTTTCTGGATTGAAAAGAATGGAGAAAAGGTAAGAGTACCTTTATTAACCATATATACTGTCCCCTTTGTTAATTTAAATATTGGTATTTATATATTAACCAATATCTAGCTATTTAATCGTAGGTTTGATATGTTTTTGAAAATAGAGCATACAGCATTCCAAAAATTTTCTTTTTAAAGAAAAGTGGCAAAATTGCAAAAAATATTACTATTGCCCCTGTCACTTCTGTCCCTTACAATTTGTTTTTTGTCTGATAAAAACTGCCATATCATATTTATTTTTTAACAAAGTTTGTGCCCATCTACTAGTTATTATTCTGCTTTGTATCAGTGGTTATTAAAAATTCAAATTGAGCTAATATGCCTTTTAAAAATCAAATATTCAGGTATCTGTGCAGCCAAAAATCACAGTCATAGGAGAACGCGTCATTTATACAATAGCTACGAAAGTACTTTCGTAATGTATCTACTTTTAAGTAAAGAAAGAGTAAACTACTAATGGTGTTCTTCCATTATCAAAATTTAAATATATTTCCATCCGAATCTAAACAGATCTGATGATATAAGAATGTTTTAAAGGGACTTGGTACCCTTTGAACTTTTTTCTAGTTGAGTAATTTTTAATATTTTTTTGACATATTATTAAATGTTTTTTGCAGGACAATGATTTAATTAAGAGAAAAATACAATTCTTGTGTCAAAATTTTAAAAAAATGCATTTTTTTTGAAAAATTTAAGAAAAATTTAAATTTTTTATCGAAATCCTTCTACAAATGTGTAAACATCTTATGTAGAAGTGATAGAACAGTTAATACATATATATATATATATAATTTTTTAAGTAGACGAAGTCAATTTAATTCAAACTAATTAAACCCAGCTATAACAACAACAATTATTTCTGAGTAAATTTGCATAATTTAAATTTACTGACAAAACATTTTCTAGAATGTCTGAAAACTATTTGTTTATAAAAATCTCGACAAGACCTTATGCGGTGAAACGTTTAGACCTCTTGTCGCACATCTAATTGGAGAAAAGATTTAGAATTCAATAAACATTGCTTTCATGCCAAATACGAACGTTTTATCTGTAGTAAATTTCACTCCAGAAGGCGAATTGATTTCTAGTAAAACTTCAATGCAAATTACGAATTAGTTTTAGGATACTTTCGCATGAAAATAAATAAAATGTAGAAATTTTGTTAATGTGATATCAAAGCATTGAAAAGTTAATAGAAATTTAGATTTTTAAGGTAGATTAAGTTACCTTGATGTTAAACTAATTATCCCTTAACGACTGTGACATAAATCGTCACATAGCTACTGCTAGCGGTCTCTGGGACCGCTTCATTGAAAGACGAATAAAAGGCTCGATTAAGCTCATAGGATACTGTTTATGTACTAAACATTATGTACAGGACTATTATCATTAAAATTCACATATTCAGTAGCATCTAGCAATAGTACTAGGGTTCCAAATTAAGTACAATTTCACTAGTATCTATGTTAAACAGAAAATTACGAGTTAAACTGTTAAAACTGAAAAAAGCAGCGGTCAGTTAGATAATAAAATAAACTAGTCGGATGTGCCAATCCCAAAACTTTCTTCTATCTCACACAGATTTCGCATACACTAAAAAGAATCAGCACCCATTTATATCAAGGTTAAATGAATCTAAAGTTTTATTAAATTCCGTGCATTAGTTCTTGAGATAGGACTATTGCTGAAATCGTGTGAATCCTGCAAAATGCAGCATAGCAGCGCCACCTGTTGGGAGATTTAGACCAAAACCTAATCGACAACAACTTATGTCAACATCTAGCTGAATCTGAAGTTTGATGAAAATCCGTGCATTAGTTCTTGAGATATAGTTATCGTAAAAATCAAGAAAAAAGTAGAATAGCAGCGCCACCTGTTGGGAAATTTACACCAAAACTTAATCAGCACCTATTTTTATGTCAAGGTCTAACAGAATCTGCAGTTTGATGAAATTCCGCGCATTAGTTCTTGAGCTATAGCTATCGTAAAAATCGTGACAAAAGTGGAATAGCAGCGCCACCTGTTGGGCGATTTTCACCAAAAACTAATCAGCTCCAATTTATATCAGGGACTAACTGAATATAAAGTTTTATTAAATTCCGTGCATTAGGTCTTGAGATAGAGCTACCACAAAATTTTTGTCACATACAGACAGACAGACAGAGTCACAGACAGACATTTTCTAAAAATGGTCAAATCGTGTTCGAGACCTTCTAAAATGTATAAATCCGTCGAAAACCGGAAGTCGAAAATTTTCATGAATCGATTACTTTCTTCTTGTAAAGATAGAAGAAAATAAAAATTAATTTCTGAGCAAATTTACACAAATTAAATTTATTTATAAGAAATTTTGTAATATGTCTGAGAACTATTTGCTTACCAAAATCAGAAAGAATGCCTAGATTATGTTTTGTTCCATTCAATGTAACTCACTAAAAAATAAATATTTTAATCGGACGATATTTTGAGAAAATATATATTAAAGTTTGTCAAGTGTGTTTAACATTAGCATCCACAAACTTTTATCTCTTCTAACTCTATGAAATTTTAAGATAAAATACATGTTTATGTATTTCCACGTCAAAAATGCACAAACTAAGTAAAACTTCCTGTTCCATTTGTTCCAAAGAACACGAATATAGTGCCAAAAGTCGATGTTACTATCTGGAAAAATAAATTTGATACAATATTTAATATGCAAACTAAATCGTAAGCCCTGATATGTGTACAACATTTAAAAGTAAGCGTTATTACCAATCGGTTGGTACCAGTATCATTTTTATACGACGATTTCAGGCAGAAATAATAGGCGAGTATCCTTTTCCCACGACTATGCATGGCGTGGAAGTATCTGTGCCCCCCCCCCCCCTTAAAATAAATAAATAAATAATGCTAGTGAAATTGCGAAAAATTCGAAGGAGATATTTTTTGTTCTAAAATAAAATATATGTTCAACTTGCCCTCCTGTAACTCCTAGACACGCATGTGCGTGCATGCTTAATCACGAAGATTCGTTTCAGTATGTTCAAAATTGCTGCATTATTCGGTTTATTGCTGAGCTGGCGCATATTGTTCACATGATTCCTTAAGAAACAGTCTTCTCACTTCTCTGATCGATTTTTGTTGGAAAAATAAACTTCGATATTTTAACAAAAACTTCTGTGAAAACACATACACGCGTGCACATTTCACGACATTGTACTGAACTCCGTTTGCTACGCCGCCGATTCAGTCGCTCACATATCAGACTACAGTGTTGCACATGTGGCAGTTTTCAAAAGTCTCTTGTGCTTGTCTTACTAGCGTATTCATCTATCAGCATCTTCACTCATTTTGTGAATGTGATAAATATGCTTTTTTTCACTAATATTTTTTTTCTCTGAAAATTCCTTTAGCTATAAATTAAATTTTATTATGAAAAAAAAAACATATTTGAGTTTTTAAATTATGTTTGAATCACTGTTACGGGTCTTTATTGTATACTCCTTTACAATAAAATTCTGCGTAATAAATTCCAAATTATAATAGTAGTCGTCACCTTAAAAAAATGTTCAGAGGAAAAAAGCATCTCTTTTTTTTAGTTTCAGTTGTTATTGTCATTAATTTTAAAGAATTCTTACTGAATTAGAAATAGTCATAAACTTTATACTATCTTTCAGTCCTGATTTAAAAAAGGGAAGTACATTTTGTGTAAAAAGAACCCGGAATTTATCATTTAATAGACGTGCATAAAAGAAACATTACGAAAATCTTTGTGTTTGTAAGTTGGTATCACTGTAAAGAGTTACAACGCGGGGTTTGAGCGACGTCTGTGACTTTAGTGTGTTGACACCAGCTTTTTTTTTTTTTTTTTTTTTAAGTAATACTTTTGAGTATTCTGAGATTTTTAAAATGAAAAAAATTGGTGGAACAAACAATTCGTCATAAATTTTGTTTTCAAACCAAATTTAATGTGCCAAATCGGCGAGAATGTTGCAGAATACCTAAGGTGAATAATGCATGTCAAAAACACCGGCATATGGATGGTATGCGAGTAAATCATTTAAAAAGCGGCGAGACGTGGTAGTTGATATGCCTCGTTATGGTCAACCTTCAACGTCTACAAACAACTCAAACATAGATGAAATCAAGAAGCTGGTCCACAAAAATCGTCGTAAAAGTCTTAGTGATTTGACTGAAGATGTAAACATATCTTTTAAGTCCGTTAATAACGTTATGATTAATATTTTGGTTATAAAATGCGACTAGTGTCTCGCAGTAGACATCAAATGACCATGCTTAGATTCCTGCCTTCAGATGACAGATTTGCCTACTTATTTTAATGTTTTGTTGCTGAACGGCTTGGTGGTTGAATGGTTAGAGCGATGCATTTGAGACTAAATAGCATGAGTTCGAATCCCACGTCTTTTTATTCCCAACTTTTCCTTTAGATCTTTATTTAAAAATGTTTTATCGGTTAAAATATTCTATTTCAGGCTTTTTTTTAAACTCTTTTATTTATAAATATATTAATATTATATATTACATTTTTAAATAAATTTATTTTAGTAAAAGTTACCTTTGATATTAATAAAAATTGGGTTTATATCTATTAATAAAATAAAATACTTATTTAAATACGATAAAATGTACTTAAAAATTTACGTTAAAGCTTCTTTTAATATTGAAAGTTTCGTTTCATTTCAATATTAATAAAATTTTCTTTCTTTCTTTTTTTTTTTTTTTTTTTTTTTTCTCAAGCAAAGCATATTTAAAGATGTAAAATGATAGGAACCTAAACATGGTCACGTGATGACTCGCGAGACTCGTTCACCGCGAGACACTCATTGAACCAGTCGCCGCACGACTGGTTCCGAAATATGTCAATTTTGTTCTAAAAGAGGTCGCTGAAGACACGATTTCTCGAGCTTCTACAAACCCCTTCCTTCATGAAACGCATCACAACTCGTCTGATATAGCCCATCTGTGACTTTTTCTTGTTCCCGAAGCTAAAAGTGCCACTTCGAGGAGGGCGTTTTGAATCAATTGAGGACAGAAATGAAAATTCGCTAAAGGAGCTAAGGCCATACGCCAATTTGCCTACGAAAACCACTGAGCTCCATAATAGTACGGATGGCTATCTTCCTATTCTGATACATTGAATTCAGTGGTCCGCCCATGAATACAATGCCAAAAATTTCCGAGGAAATTTTTTGGGATAACGCATATTTCCTCCCATAGAGAAGTATGGGGTAGATATATTCAAATTGGATTATTTTTTTAAATTATGACGAAGTTGCTACAATTTCCACTGATATATATTTTTTATTGAAAAAACAACAGATTTCATTTAAATTCATCGCAAATATTTAATTTGGTATTAGTTAAAAATAAAATTCTATCTAATCTTTAAAAAAAAAGAAAGAAGAAAAAGAAAAAAACAGAAAAAAAGAAATATTTGATAAGTATTACTTATAAAAATATGAAAAAGGTGTAGAAATAAGCAAGCGGGATAAAAAGTATGCGGTAACGTTTGAAAAAATGCCTGTGACGTTTAAAAGAGTGCAGGGTTCATTGCTTGCGCGCATTGGAAGTATACTGCGGTTGCGGTAGAAAGTGCAACGGGAGTTAGACCTCCGTTCTATTATGAAGCTCAGTGACGAAACCTGTTTGGAGGATTGGGTCATGCGCTGGCATAGTTATATAAGAAAAAGGCATGTTTACAAACAACAGTTCCATCAACCAATCTACCACTTCATATTTATCGTAGCTATCACTGCAGGAATCGCCATGGCGATGTAGGCCAATCATATTATAGACCAGTTTAACGTAGACCAATCAAATTTCCCCATTTCATGTGTAAAGTAGGTGTCATAAAGAACAAGCAGGTTTTTCTTCCTAACCAACCGTAACTGAACGATAACAGTGACGTCAGCTGCCCTTTCCTTATTGAACTCGACAAAATTTACTTTGAAGGCGGCAAAATAAATTTTGATGAATACATTAATGCGTTTTATTTTAACAATTCCGGGTACTTTTTACACAGAATGTATCATGTATTTACTTAAAACTTTTAATTCATATGCATAAAGCTTTTGTTGCGCTTTTTACTTCAAGTTTTATATCCTGCCCTAAATAAGCATGGTTTTATACAACAAAATATTCTGTACTTGTATTCTAAGTTACAATAATAATAAGGAAATTGCCTCCTAAATGTTTAGAAAATAAATTAAGAACCAAATAATGAGGAGACCATTCGATCACCTTTATAAATCTTAAAACAAAATGAACTATCGGGATTAATATAATATTTTCGGTTTAAGTGTTTTATTGAATTTTTTTTACGTTTAGAAAATAACGTTTTCAATAGAATTATTTTAAGTGCTGTTGCACCTTGAAGCGTTAATTTAACAATAAAAGCGTACACTTTCCTGTATTATAATATCACTTGCAAAAACTTTTACTACAAAGAAGATTCTACACAATTCCATTACCTCTTGAAAATGCTTCAGTATTTATTTGTCTCTTTTAACAATTTCCCCTGCATTTAAAATCAAACAGCGAGACTGAAATTTTCTTTCGTCTGAAACAATGGACTCAAGTTCAATAAAAGGAAAGTCAAATATTTAAGCCACTCTTAAAACTCCAATTACAGTGATCAAGAGATATTTAAAGTGTCTTTTAAGTTCTAAAATAAAACGAGGAGAGCTTAACGTCATATTTATTTCATTCACATTTCCCACTTTTTTCAAAGGAAAAGAAAATAGCTGACAAAATTTGAGCTTTAAAATTATCACTAGCTGACCCCGCCCAGCGTTGCTCGGGCCCGTGATAATAAATTTAAAAAGAAACATCAAGTTATTATTATTTTATATCTTTAACCGGATTTTGTGTGAAATTATATTTTAAAATGAAAAATTAGCGAAAAAATATTGATATTTAGTAATAAAAACGCTCATTTTCCTGTTTTTTTTTTTTTTTTTTTTTTTTTTTTTAATGTAGGGTTGTTTCATAGTTTTTTCTATGAAATCTTTATTGGTGATAAATAAAACGGTTTTACAGCCCGTGTAAAAATTTCGTGAAAAAATATTGTTATCTAGTTGTAAAAGAAATGTTTTCTTCTCGCTTTTTGTTTGTTTGTTTGTTTTCGCGTCGGCTCCTTTAACATACCAATAAAAAAATTGTTCTCATCTTTCGAACTCTGACATTTCAATCCGTTATAAATATAACTGTATCCAAGCTATCTTTAAAATTTTGTATGAAATTATATTTTAAAATGAAAAATAAGCGAAAAAATATTGATATTTAGTGATAAAAGCGCTCATTTTCTTGTTTTTTTACGTAGGGTCGTTTCGTAGTTTCAAAATAAAAAGTTCTTTTTGTCCGAACTCTTTGAAATCTTTATTGGTGATAAATAAAACGGTTTTACAGCCCGAGTAAAAATTTCGTGAAAAAATATTGTTATCTAGTTGTAAAAGAAATGTTTACTTCTCGCTTTTTGTTTGTTTATTTGTTTTCGCGTCGGCTCCTTTAACATACCAATAAAAAATTGTTCTCATCTTTCGAACTCTGACATTTCAATCCGTTATAAATATAACTGTATCCAAGCTATCTTTAAAATTTTGTATGAAATTATATTTTAACTAGGGGGCCTACCCCCTGCGAGCTACGCTCGCCAACCCCCGCTCAGACTTCGAGGCCTCTAAAAACATGACAGCGTGCTTTGTTTTAAAAATATTGGTAAATCTGTAATTGGGTTGCCATGCTTTTAACGTTTTAATGGGGCATTTTTTTATTATCATGGCCTCATATACAACTGTTGCGACAACTGACGACTGTTTTCGGGATTGATAAGTATAATCAATTACACCTTGAAAACCAGCTTGTATAAAATGGTTAGGTTTAAATTGTGGCTACCTCTCGGACTTTTATAACAACGATCTGTATTCTATTCTTCCTTTGCGTTTAAGGATGAAAACAATTACATCTGTTTGTGAATAACGTTAAGAACCACGGTATTGAAAAGTACTATGTTATAGACATTTTCAGTAACAGGTTTTAATTTTCTCTCTATTTTAGTGCACCATCATGCATATTTTCATGTTATTTTAAATATGTAAATTATTTATTTTAATTAATATATATATATATATGAATTTTCTAATAATTATTTATCATACAAAATTAATTAAATATTTTGTGCATGCATGCCTGCATTTATTCGGCATCAATTGAGATATTTAAACAAATTTGCTATCCGCGATAATTTTACACCATGTTATGTCACTTGAATATCCATAAGAAAATCGGGTACTTTTTCAGTATAGGATCCTTTGCTTTTAGGTTTGGCGTAATTCGAGTTTCAAAAACGGATAGATTCGTTAATATACATACATTTGTTGCCAAAAGTTATAAAAACAAACTCAATGAACTTTTGGTGCTTTTCTGTTATAGGGGGTCTTGACGCTTTTTTAAAAAGCTTGGCGCAATTCGGCATCAGAAAGTGAGATTTGGTGCCAAATGACATAAACAGCCATGGAAACAAATTCGATGATTTTTTTGTTTATATGCGTATTTTAATTATACGTATATTATTATTGTTTTTTCTATACAAATTACCTCTGATTATATATAAAATAGGATAAATGACATTCTACGCCAGACAAATTGTATAAATATTGAAAAAATGCTTCTGTATACGAAATGACAAAGTGAATAGGTTGACGGAAAGTATGTTGCCAAATTTCCTTTTCCGCCAAGGCTATTTTCTCTGTTTCGTCAAGGCCCCATATACTGGAAAAGCACCGAACTTTTATGCTTGTTTATACATGTATTTATATGTATATATACAATTTATTTATAATTGTCTTTCAATTTACCTCTTTTTGTACATAAAAATAAATAAATTCTTTTAATTAAATTTTACAAAAAAATAACAAAATGATATCAATAAATAATAATTACTATTAATTCCTTTCCTCCCCTTTCTTTTGCGTTTACATAAATGACGTCATTTGGACGAATTTATTCAAAATATTTTAAATTTATAAATTAAATTAAATATTGACAGGCGATTGAATCCTGACGATAGAAATGTGATTTTTTTTTTCAAATTTTCCTGAAAAACATAATTTAATCACAATCTTGGCTTCATTATCGATTGAAATAAAAGATAAATTCAATTTCAATTTGAAAATGACGATTAAAAAGAAATCAATAATCCCTATCGGGATCCTTTTCGATTTTTTTCCCTTTTTTGTCACAAAAAAACTGAGTAATTAGTTGCCATCATTACAGAAATGTCATCAAAATTAGAAAAAAATTAATATCTCGAAAACTAATTCCAATTTCAAAATTCTATTACCAGTTTTGACATCCGCAGATTTTTATGGACAATTGGTATTAATTTCACCATCAAACGTTTAATATTTTATTAAAAATAGCCCTGAAACATAATCAGTCGTTTAATCAGTCGTTTCATAAAATCGTTTCATAAATGCGTTTCATAAAATCGTTTCACAAATTCGTTTCATTAGGATTTTATATATATAGGGTAGAAATGAAAAATAAGCGAAAAAATATTGATATTTAGTGATAAAAGCGCTCATTTTCTTGTTTTTTACGTAGGGTCGTTTCGTAGTTTCAAAATAAAAAGTTCTTTTTGTCCGAACTCTTTGAAATCTTTATTGGTGATAAATAAAACGGTTTTACAGCCCGAGTAAAAATTTCGTGAAAAAATATTGTTATCTAGTTGTAAAAGAAATGTTTTCTTCTCGCTTTTTGTTTGTTTGTTTGTTTTCGCGTCGGCTCCTTTAACATACCAATAAAAAAATTGTTCTCATCTTTCGAACTCTGACATTTCAATCCGTTATAAATATAACTGTATCCAAGCTATCTTTAAAATTTTGTATGAAATTATATTTTAAAATGGAAAATAAGCGAAAAAATATTGATATTTAGTGATAAAAGCGCTCATTTTCTTGTTTTTTTTTACGTAGGGTCGTTTCGTAGTTTCAAAATAAAAAGTTCTTTTTGTCCGAACTCTTTGAAATCTTTATTGGTGATAAATAAAACGGTTTTACAGCCCGAGTAAAAATTTCGTGAAAAAATATTGTTATCTAGTTGTAAAAGAAATGTTTTCTTCTCGCTTTTTGTTTGTTTGTTTGTTTTCGCGTCGGCTCCTTTAACATACCAATAAAAAAATTGTTCTCATCTTTCGAACTCTGACATTTCAATTCGTTATAAATATAACTGTATCCAAGCTATCTTTAAAATTTTGTATGAAATTATATTTTAAAATGAAAAGTAAGCGAAAAAATATTGATATTTAGTGATAAAAGCGCTCATTTTCTTGTTTTTTTTACGTAGGGTCGTTTCGTAGTTTCAAAATAAAAAGTTCTTTTTGTCCGAACTCTTTGAAATCTTTATTGGTGATAAATAAAACGGTTTTACAGCCCGAGTAAAAATTTCGTGAAAAAATATTGTTATCTAGTTGTAAAAGAAATGTTTTCTTCTCGCTTTTTGTTTGTTTATTTCTTTTCGCGTCGGCTCCTTTAACATACCAATAAAAAAATTGTTCTCATCTTTCGAACTCTGACATTTCAATCCGTTATAAATATAACTGTATCCAAGCTATCTTTAAAATTTTGTATGAAATTATATTTTAAAATGAAAAATAAGCGAAAAAATATTGATATTTAGTGATAAAAGCGCTCATTTTCTTGTTTTTTTTACGTAGGGTCGTTTCGTAGTTTCAAAATAAAAAGTTCTTTTTGTCCGAACTCTTTGAAATTTTTATTGGTGATAAATAAAACGGTTTTACAGCCCGAGTAAAAATTTCGTGAAAAAATATTGTTATCTAGTTGTAAAAAAAATGTTTTCTTCTCGCTTTTTTGTTTGTTTGTTTGTTTTCGCATCGGCTCCTTTAACATAGCAATAAAAAAGTTTTTCTCATCTTTCGAACTCTGACATTTCAATCCGTTATAAATATCACTGTATCCAAGCTTTCTTTAAAATTTTGCGAAAAAATATGCATATTTATTAGTGGAAACATGAGTTTTTTTAAAAAAGCTTTAGTTTTCAATCTCAGAACAAAATTATATTAGAAAGTCTATGCTTTCAATGTAATGGTGACTCCATCCGTTTTCAATCAACACTTTAAAATCCCCCTAGGCTAAACAGGTGAGTGCTAATCCATCAGGTTTCACTTTTCTGAGGGAGAAGCCTTCAAAAAACGTTAATCATGCGCAAAGAGACGATATTCATGTGGAAAATTTGACAGAATGCTCTTTTCGTTTGAAATATACAAATAACCAGTGGACGCGGGAAAGGATTTCGCACTGCAGTGCAATATTTTTTAGCCATATCTAATATTTTTTAAGTGCAGGTTTAAACTTCTAAAGAAAAATTAAGGATTAAAATTATCTGCAAACAACATTAGTCAAGTCAGAATATCCTCTCATGTATTCCATCAAAGTTACAGTAAAAATTGATGGAAGATAACAAAAGCCACGCGCGAGGAAAAAAAAATAACAATCGTATTTTAACTGTATCGGATGGCGTCATCCGCTTCGGGGAAAACACGGTACAAAGAAAAATAAATTGTACAAACATGAAATACAATTTAATTTAATGTAACAAAGTATATATTTTAGGCTGCATGTGAAATTTCACTGCTTCGATCGATCGAGGGTGTCTTTTTCTTCTAAATATTTGAATTTTGATTTTTAATCATAAATATAAAATAAGCCCGTACAGATACTCCCCACTTTATCATTTTTGGACCATTTTTTTTATAATGATTGTTGCGAATGATACAATGCGGTATTTTATTTTTGTGGCAACACTGATTTGAGAAAAAAAAAACTTTCATTTCATTTATGAAAACAATGCTGATTTATTTTTTAAATGACTGCAATTATTAATCAAAAAACATGTTTTAACGAAACGTGAGTGTACTATGTGAGAAAACTAGGCTGCGCCGCTTGGCGCCTGAGGAGCGCCCGCCGCGTCTACGACCACCGAACCCAAGTCCTGAGGGACTTTTAGCGCCCAAGACCTGATTTGTCTCTGCGCATGCACTTCGGCCGTACTATGTCAAAAGCCGGTTGAAAAATCTGTCAAATGATACCCCACTCATTGTTGTGCGTTTTGTAAATCGATAAAAAAAGGGATGTTGACAGCAGAAATAATATATATGATTGTTATCAGAATACATCTGGTAATAATAAAAATAATATTACTGTACTATTACTAATGCTACACACTAGAGTCCTGCATCGGGTCGGGTAACCCGATTTTACTCGAACCCGAACTGATCCGCGATTCGTGTCGGGTTCTGTTAACGCTAGTTGTGTTTGTTGCGGGTCGGGCTGATTTTAATGGTTTCGGTTTCAGATCAGGATTTGATTCTAGGGGTCGAGTTAAAAAGAAAAAATACCCTCTGGAATATTTGTTTCAGATAACAAACAGCTATATATTTGAACATTAATGAGTATATAAATTTATTAAAATATGATTATCATTTTAAAGTATGACTGAATTCCCATAATTCTATTAGATCTTCAAATTTGTGTTCGAGTTGAAGTGTGTCGGGTTTCAAGTTGAGATGTTTTTTGTCGTCTTCGGGTTGGATTTTGGAAATTTTTTACGGGTTTAAGTTTGGTTTCGGATTGATTTTGTAATAAAATTTTCGGGTGTAGAACTCTACTACAGGTTATTAATATAGGGTAGAAAAAAACCCTATAAAAACTTTAAAAATATCTCTCCATATTAAAAAGAAGTAACCACCGCCGCAGCAGCCGCAGCAGCCGCTGTCAATAAAGATTTTGTGCCTTGAAGTCTTTCTGGACTAATATCCAATAAAACTATTACATATAAAAATTTAAAAATTGGTAGTTTTATAAAGAAATGTCCGATAAACACGCTGAAGTAAACAGTTTTTAAATCGAAGAATTATTTTAAGAGATATTTAAAATTAAAGTTGGTCAAAACAGTTTTCTGAAAAAAGTTTTATAGGAACGAAAACTATGCACAGGAATTTGACCATACTTTGTAAGGATATAGTTGACACATTTGCGGTGTGCAGACTGCAGTTATTTTTTTAATTTGAGTAATTTTTTGAGGTTATATTTCAATTTTTTATTCAAAATTTTCATTATTTTTATGAAGATTTATTTCAAATTTCATAAAATCCATTATTTGAATTGTTGCCAATTTGTAAAATAGCGCATATAATAACATTCCCTTTTAATTAAGAAATGTATTTACACGTGACTGTTAAAAACAGAAATAAAACTTCTAAATAATAATTAAATGGTCACGTGATAAAAAAGCATAGTAAACGTAGAAAATTATGTAATAAAAAATATACTTGCGCGTGAATATTAAAACGAGAAATAATTAAATTACTAAGCGTTTTCAAAGCATTAAGTAGGGAAACATACGTCCTATTTAAAATGCTCAAATAGCAATATTTCCAAACAATTTCAATTAAAAATTATATTTACACGACAGATTAATTTGTTTCGACAAATCTTTTACCTGTTATTGCAAATTTTAAAACAGCGTAAATAATAGATTAATTTTAACACAATAATAGATTAATTTTAACACAGAGCGTGGCGGCTTCAGCCAAGCGATCCCAGGTTCGAATCCTGGCCCGGACATTTTTCGTCCAGTTGGAAAATTACTAAGCGTCAATAATATTTCCTCTCAATTAAAAACTATATTTTTACGTTTAATCATAGAAACTCGACAGAGTTTCTCGCCAAGCATAAGAAACAGCAATGCATTGAACCGTAAATGAAAGGAATTTCTGCCAATGGATGCCAAACGATTTTCCAAAAAATTTTTAGCACTCTGTCTAGTTTATATTTTGCGGACGGGACAAAACGGGTTTTTGACACATCTATATCTCGCGTTCTATTTATGATAGAAACAAAATTCTTGATTCTATGGAATGGAGCGTGCCAAGGGACTAAGAATTCAAAAGTAAAGCAAAATCAGACGAATAGGTTTTCAGAAAATGCGATTTTAAAAGTGCTGTTTTTTGCACTTCTTAAATCTTGTTCAGACCAAAAACTGTTGACAGGGCTACAGCAATGTGTAATTATCGGATTTTTACGCGGTTTACGTTATTTGAATCGTTTTTATGAGTAGTTCGGACCTTTGTAAGTTTCATATAAAAATATTAATTAGTTTTTGATTTATATCAGTTTAAAGTTATTGATTCCTATACTTAACATAGAGCAAAAAAACTGTTGACAGGGCTACAGCAATGTGTAATTATCGGATTTTTACGCGGTTTACGTTATTTGAATCGTTTATATGAGTAGTTCAAACCTTTGTAAGTTTCATGTAAAAATATTAATTAATTTTTGATTTATATCAGTTTAAAGTTATTGATTCCTATAGTTAACATAGAGCAAAAAAATAATAAATGACCCAACACTTTTAGGAATGGTCGTATACACATGATATTAAGATATGTTATTACACTCGACCCAAGTAAGCTTTCTATTATAAAAAATCGTAACATTTAAGGTTCGTTTACAGGGTCTCACAAAAGATCTTTTGATATAGGGCTAAAGAGTTGTGTAATTATCCGATTTTTACGCGGTTTGCAGCATTTGAATTGTTTTTATGAGTAGTTCAAATGTTTAATATTTTGTGTAAAAATATTAATTAGTTTTTTATGTATACCATTTTAAAGTGATTTATTCCTATACTTAAGATGAAGCAAAAAAAATATTAAATGGTCTAACTCTTTTAAAAAAGAACGTATGCGCATGATGTTAAAATATGTTTCTACGAACGACCTAAGTTAGCTTCCTATTGTGAAACAGAATTGTAGAATTTACTGTTCGTTTACAGGGTAACTCAAAAGATTTTTTAATAAGAATAAAAAGTTGTGTAATTAGCGAATTTTTACGTTGAAGTACATGATTCCTGTACTTAACACAGAGCAAAAACAATAGTAAATTGCATAACTTTTGTCAAATTGGCTATATACACAAGATATTAAAATATGTTACTACATCCTCTCTATTGTAAAGCGGTATTGAAGCATATACGTTTCGTTTACAGAGTCTCTTAGAAGATCTTGATTACTTTATAACCGATGTATATTTACTGAGTGAGATGTATTTTAATGATTTTACTCTGTTTCAATCTCTGTAAGGTTTCATTATCTTGCTTTAAAATTTAATATAAGTTCATTTTGTCCGTCTGAAATCTCGTCGATGTTAAGCTCTAAATCTATTAAAATATAGTATTTTCATCGATTAAAAAAACTGTGTTTATTTATAAATATAATTCTATCGTATCAGGAATTGATTGAAATAGCGATTACAAAATTCCAACTTTACGTTCATGCGCTGAGTAATTGAATGTAAATATGTTGCTACACCAAGATTACAAGTTTTGCGTTTAAATGTTTGCCGTTCATTGAATCTCCGGCTATGACGAACTTAAAATGCTAAATTTCGTATACAATAGGTGATCGGTAACGAACTGTTCGGTTTACGAACAAATCGGTTAATGAACACTTTCGCGTGAGATTTTTATGTTCGGAGAACGAACACCTCACGAAACAAAGCCATGATGAAGCAATGCCGTGTTTCATATTTGCCAAGTTATACTTATTGCCTTTATTGTCAACTTTGAGAACATTTTAACAGTTGCATAAATATGTCCTAATTAATTCATGGAGCCCCACCAGTGGCTGAGAGGTTGTGCTCTCGAAGCTGGTAGACGGGAGGTGCTGGGTTCGATCCCAATCGCGCCCGTCGGCCTAATCGTTCGGAGTTTTCGTGGTTTCGGCCGTGGATTTATCCATGCGTTAATACGGGTTAGGTTCCCTTAGAAAGACCCCCACGAAGGGCGCTCCCCCCGGGCCTATATCCCTAGTGTAGATAATTGGCCGTCAATAATCAACCAACCAACCAATTCATGGACTGCCGGAGATTGGGGACCTATATTTTAGGATCACCGAATTGGAATGAACAGACTATATGAACAGAAATCACTTTAATAGTTTTTATACTTTTGAGAACGTTGCGAATTTTATATATTTCAAATTCTCGAAACGTTTAGTTAAAAAACTTACACAAATAAAAAACTTCTAAGGTGCTCAGTAATTTTCAAAAATAATATATTTAATATGTTAGTATAAAAATCCCTGTAAATTTTTATACTAATAGAAATAGGTTCGTAGAAAAAAAAATGCTGATTATTCTCGGTAAAGTATGCTCCATAAACTTATCGTTGTAGTTGGCCGAAAAAAAGTGCTTCTTATTTTTCCACATTTTTCTGAAACTGTAGTATTTTAATTAGTTTCTAAACTACTGTAAAATTGTCTATTTTTTTGTTTTTGAATGTATATAAACGGAAGAGTGATATAAACAAAGGAACAAGGAAAATAAATATGTCATAAATAATCTGATGAATACAATGTAAGGAAATTAATATAAAAGTTTCCCCATTGTTATGGTAGCGACCTGTACATTGGAATAAGTCACTCAATAAATTGCATAATTCTGATGTATAATTCTGTTTATAGCATCACTATTATTTTTTTTGCCCCTTTCATCTTTTCTTTTCTGAATAAAAATGGAATCCATATAATTGAAACTAAATACCTTACAAAAAGGAGTGATATTTCATCAAAAACAACTGGTTGTAAATGATCCCGCCAAGCCACAAACCTAAAACGTCAGTCACAAAAAGAAGTGATATTACATAAAAAGAAGCGATATAGAAGTGCATACTCCGAGTCCCGTGTAAAAATCTATCACCACTCATAATGTTTCCAAAGGACTCGGAGTGAGGTACAGTATGTGAAAACTGCTTGGCGACCTGCAGGCTTTTATAATGTTTGCGTTTCCTGAAATTACATATGGCTATATTATTTTTATTTTATTTTATTTTATTTATTTTTTATTTTATTTTATTTTATTTATTTATTTATTTATTTATTTTGCTCCCATAAAATTGTAAAAGTTGAAGCTTCTGTGTTTGCATGTCCTTTTTTATTTATGAGCTTGAAAAATCAATTTGTTGATTTTATTTACCATTATTTAAACTGAAAACACCACTCTTACGAAGAGGATTTTTTAAGTAAACGTATAAAGATTTTGAGTTTGTAATATATATATATATATATATATATATATATATATGACACATTTTTGTTACGATTGGCACATTATTGATGATTGCTATTATTGTCGACTTGAAACGTTCGTTCCATCATACTCCAGTGATGACATTTCAGTCCGAACCCCACGAAAATTACCGTATAATCAGTTCGATGTAGGCGCAGTCGAGATCATGGAAATACAGTCATGACATTCGGCGAGGGTATTATTCCGATTTAATCACTATGAAGGCAATTCTCGGAGTACGAATCATATTTGAACATCATATTATAATGCAATCGGGAAGCTGAGTAGAGGCAGTTCATTCCAATAGAAATTTCCCAAAACATTAAGGAAACTTAATAGATGAGCAAGAACTTTATTATGAGAACAGAGATGAAAACAACTCCACCGACTTTCGCTTCATTAAAAACTTGAACACATTAAGTATTGAAGAATTAGCAGAAATTGAAGAACATACTACCGACGAAATAGTGTAGACTTCCCCAGTGACGGCTTATAGATAACAACAAATAATTCGTGTAAAATCTGTCTCCGAATCCAGTGTAACCGTATAAATACATCAAAAATCTTGCCCAAAGTAACAAACGCGCGAAAAAAGCTGGCCCACTCACACCAATGTTCGGAGGAAGCCAAGGGGACAGAAAAGGCGGGCCTGCTCGCTAATGGATGAAAAAATGAGGCCACGAGGGTATGTCTCTGACGTATGACCAAAACTCTTTATCAGAAGCGGCAATTTAAAAAGGTAAAAAGCTTTGGGCGCGAAGACGCGGGAATCCTGGGATGCCGAATGATAATTAAATAGAAATAAAAATGGTATTACACAAATGTTCCAAAGAATAAAAATTCAATGTCTCAAAAGAAGAAATTAGGCAGGTGCGTTTTAGAGGCAGTGTTGCAATTTAAGAGAATAAGGTTTTAATAAATACGTGTAGCTTCTAACAGATTAAGATTTTTAGAATGATAAATAAAAGAATATTTTGATTAAGTTATGGAATAAAATATAAAATAGATTTAAGAGATATTTTAAAAAGAGAGGGGAAAAATTAGAATTGTAAGAATTTGGAATAATTTAACTAAGGAAAAATGGCGAAAAATTTTTATTATTACATATCCCCCCACCCAAAAAGACGAATGAACCGGTAGGTCAGTGACCTGCAAGTTCATTGAAGGGAAATGTTACACGGACTTGGATTACAATTTGTCAACTGAAGAAAGTCAAAATAAGTACATTTCCAAAAATTATTCATTAATGCCAAATAACATTAAATTTAATAACTATAACGCGAATTGGTGGAGTTGTTAATAAAAATACAATTACAAGATATTAATCTGGTTAACAATGACATAAAAAGCTTTAGAAATATTAAACAAATAAGAAAACCATTGCAAAATTTAAAATAATACACAAGATACTTCAAGAATATCATCTTACAAAAATTGTTGCAATTTGCTTGTAGAATTGTTGCTTAATTTGTTGTTCAGTTCTCTTCTGAGTGATAGTCCATCCAAAAAAGTTATTTGCATACCTCACAAACTGAACAATTGACAAATTGAAAAAGAAAAAATCCTTCAAACTTTAGATCTTACTGATCTTCTTTATGAAAGTCTATTTTCAGAAATTAAAGTTCATCTGAATGCTTTATATTTACTAGCAACAACTCGAAAATAGTACTAAGACTAATATTATCAACAATAAAACATAATAAATAAAATAATACATTAATAATAATAATAGCAAGAATAATTTCAAAAATAAAATTTAAAATAATAATACTTAACAATAACAATAATCATAAGTTAATTTCAAATATTAAACTTATGTTTGTCTGAAACTCGTTCCTGAATGGAATGCTCGGAAAAACTTTAGAGAAATGAATTTTTTGTCATGGTATAGTTTGTCTGACAAATGGTAATTAATCTAAAAAGGCAAGTAGGTCATGTAAGCAGTATAAAAGCTTTTTATTCAACATCAAAATTACTATTACCATTATTACCTTTATAACTTCCATTACCTTTACTACTTTATTACTTGTTTACCTCTAGAAGTAAATTATATGTCTCAACATATTTAAACTCAAGTAATATTAAATCTCAATTATCATCAGTATCAATTAATTCATCTTGTTTATCATAGTGATCACTAGTGTTCGTCATTATAATTCTCTCTCAATATCAAATTATAAATAGTATAACTAATAATAATAATATTCAACAATAAGTGCAGCAATAACAAGCATTATATTTCAAAATATCACACTCTTTCTTTAATTACTTTCTTAAGTATATAATTGATATCTCATCCATATAGTAGTGAATGAGGCATGAAATATACTCAAATAAAATACATAATACAAAATAAGGAATAAATAAGAAAAATTCGTGAAAACAATCATTATTGTGTAGATGATGGTTATGTAACTATCTTGCTTTCAGTCAAACAAGAAAACATAAGTTGTGAAATGAAAAAATGGGACCCTGTAGCATATTAAGAAAAGATGGACAATTCTCAATTATTATTAAGATATCATATTTGATTATTTAATATATAATTTAATCCAGTTTATTTTATTAATTTAGTTAATACTGTTTAATTTATTATTCTAATCTAATTCAATTCAGTATTAGAAACTCCTAATTTAAATCAACTAAATTACGCCAGCATAAAAAGTTAACTCAAGTGGAAACTTCAACAGTGACACTCTCGTGTGCACAATCAAGAACACCACAGTTATACAGAAGATAATTGATTAGTTAATTATTATTTATTTTAATGCGTTTATTTTTGGACTATATTAAAATTAAGACGAAACTATAGATTTAACATTAGTTTGTTGTTGGTTCTCATGGGATAATTTTAATTGATCAGGAGGATAATAAGGGCGTAATTTTGATACATGTACTATTTCAGTAGGTTTATTTTGAATCTGTCTATTAATTTCAAAATCGACATCAGATAACTTATTAAGAATTTGATAAGGACCACTAAAGACTTGTGAAAGTTTTCTGGTATTAGGATATTGGAACTCCTCATAAATTACAAGATCTCCAATCTCAAATTTTGGTTCTAGATAATTTCGATCATAATATTTTTTACTTCTCCAATAAAATTCATCTGTGCGTTTTTTAGCAAGTTTAAGGGCTTCTTGAACAGGAGGGTAATAATTTTGTTGAAGAGGGGAATCATAGGGTAATTGGCCAAAAAGTAAGTAAGCAGGAGGGAATTTAGTGATAGAATGAGGGGTATTGTTATACTCATTAACTACTTCTGTCAAAATTTTTGTCCAAGGAATTTTGGAGTTAGTAGAATTGACTTTACACTTCAATCTAGTAACTATTGTCTGGTTCGCTCTCTCACATTTGCCATTCGTTTGTGGATGATGTGATGTGGTTAAACGTTGCTTAATATTGTGGTTTCGCAGGAATTTTTTAAATCTAGATGAAGTAAAGGCTGCATTCCTATCACTTAATACCTTTTGATGGGTCTGGACATTAAGAATTTTATTAAAACAGAATAATTGTTGTGGTGTTTGAATATTAAAAACTTGTTTTAGACAATTAGTATAAGTTTCTGTGGTAACACTTTTTGAGGGAAATGCCCAAACATATCTAGTAGCATGGTCGATTATAAGATGTAAATATTTTTTTGTGGAATTGTAGTAATTAAAGCCTCCCACAGTATCAACAGAAATGCATTCGAAAGGTTGATCCGTGGTCGTCATAGCTTGTAATAAGCCAAATTTTTTCTGTCTCGGTTTTTTATTCTTTTGACAGACATCACAGTGTTTTACAAAATTAGTTATATCTTGAGTCATATCAGGCCAATAATAATTAGGAGATATTAAGTTTAACATTTTTTGAATACCAGGATGACCAAATTTTTCATGAGTAACATTAAGCAATTTCCTTCTTAAAGACATGGGTACTACTATTTTTCTAAAACCTTTCTTTTTTACTATCATAAGTCCATTTTCCTTGAAATAGTTTTTTCCGCACGCATTATCTTTTTGTTGCATCTCTATGACTTCCCTAACATCCAAAAGAAAGGTAAGTGGTTGAATAAGATATGTAGTAGGATTTCTGGACAACATGTCGGCTTCGACATTTGTGGAACCCTTTAAATATACAATATCATACTCGAACATACTTAACTTTAAGGACCATCTGAATAATCTTCCTCTTAAGTGTTTGACATTTCTTAACCAGACAAGAGACGCATGATCTGTGTGAATAGTAAATTTAACACCATGGAAGTAGTGATAAAATTTGTCTAAGGTGTCAATGATGGCAAGACACTCCAGTTCTGTAATAAAATAATTCTTTTCATAACTTCTCAATCCTCTAGAATAGTATGCAATTGGATGTAAGAAATTATCATTATCAGGCTGCTTAAGGACTGCACCTACTGCCACCTGTGAGGCATCAACAAACATATGGAGGGGTAATTTAGGGTCATAAATTTTCAAAACAGGTTTAGCAATTAGGGCATCTTTTAGTTTTTGAAAAGAATGTTGACAATCTAAGTTCCATTCCCAAATAGTATCTTTTTTAAGCAATTTATTGAGAGGTTGTCTTATTTCTGCATATTTATTAATAAATTTATGATAGACATTAATAGATCCTAAAAACCTTTGGAGTTCTTTAACATTTGAAGGGGGCTTTAATTTTTTGATAGCTTCTATATTATTGTTAGCAGGAGTTAAAGTACCATTTTTTATCTCATAACCTAAGAAATTAATTGTTTTTTGGACAAAGTTACACTTAGATAATTTAAGTTTAAGATTTTCCATTCTGCATAATTCAAGTATTCTGTTGAGATGTTGTAAATGCTCCTCCAAATTTGAAGAAAAAATAATTATGTCATCAAAATAGTAGCAAGCAAAGTTAATTTTATGTTTTGTAAGAATTCTCCTAATAGTTCTATTGAATATTGATGGTTCTACCTTTACCCCAAAACGGAGAACATCCCATTCCCAAAGTCCACAATTGGTAGTAAAAGCTAATTTTTCAGTGTCTGCTGGATATATGGGTATGTGCCAGTAGCCTGAGGCTAAATCCAGGGTGGAAAAATACTGGGCACTGCTTAATTTGTCTAAAATGTCGTCAATACAGGGTAAGGGTTCTGCATCATTTTTCATTATGGAATTAAGTTTTCTGTAATCTACACATAATCTAGTTTTTTTTACCTTCATCGCGTTTTTCTACTAAAGTGACTGGTGAAGAATATGGGCTATTGCTTTCTTTGATTAATCCAGCAGATAATAATGATTGAATTTGTTCAGAGATTTCTTTTTCTTCCACAGTTGAAGTACGATAAGGCCTCATAGATATAGGTAGGTCAGATTTGAGAAAGATACGCTGTGGCTCAATATCTATCTATCTATCTATCTATCTATCTATCTATCTATCTATGTCACTTTTTTATGGTCACGATAACTGCAATAATTCTGCACAGATCTCTTCGAAACTGATACATAAAATCAAGGGGCATAAAATATCGGTCAAGTTCGTTAATGGGCAAAATCGAACCAAGGGGGGGGGGGGGCTTTTTGTGAAAACAGAACCCCCCCCCCATAATTTCTGAATTATGATACGTATCGAATCCGTTTAAAGTTATTATTACTTCTAGGAGAAGGGCCGAAAATGTATGTATGACAGATTTTTGATATAATTAAAAATGGCCCCAAGGGGGGGAAAAAGGGGGTGTTTTAGAAGAAAAAATTTCATAACTTCGTCAATTCACAAGATATCAAATCCGCTTAAATTTATCATAAATCCTCTTAATATTATCTAAAACTTTTATACTGACAAGTTTTTTATAGGACCAACCCTTATAGCAAAAAAAAAAATAAAAATAAAAATAAAAATAAAAATAAAAAAAAATTCCTGCCTGCTCCGCCTGCAAACAAGTTATTTTTCGAAGTAGACGGTTCCAACTCCCCCATCTTTTCGAAACTGATACATAAGATCAAGGGACATAAAATCTCGGTCAGGTTCGTTAATGGGCAAAATCGAACCAAGGGGAGAGGGATGGGGGGGTCTTTTTATGAAAACAGAAAAAACCCATCATTTCGTAATTATGATACGTATCGAATCCATTTGAAGTTATTATTACTTCTAGGAGAGGGGCCGAAAATTTATGTATGACAGATTTCTGATATAATTAAAAATGGCCCCAACGGGGGGGGGGGAAGGGGGGTTTTAGAAGAAAACAATTCATACCTTCGTCAATTCCCAAGATTTCAAATCCGCTTAAATTTATTATAAATCCTCTTAATATTATCTAAAACTTTTATATTGACAAGTTTTTTTATAGGACCAACTCTTATAGCAAAATAAATAAATAAATAAAAAGTCCCTGCTGACTCCGCCTTCAAACAAGTTAGGTTTCGAAGTAGGCGGTTCCAACTGCCGCATCATGGCAAAAAGGCCATTTCTTCCGCAATTCCCAACAAACAGGCGTCCCACGGTCTGCGTCTTCGAAATCTACCTGTGCCTGTAGGCCGAGCCGTCAGGGATTTTTTTTATAATATAGAGAGAAACTTGTCAAGTCGAAAAAAAAAAGTTCAAATTTCACCGTATGTGGAAAAATGTAACAAATATTGAGATTATACAACAGGTATTTATTTGTACTTGAGACTATTCTATTCTATATTCTCAAAGGCAAATAAATACCAAACTCAATATGTTTTGTCTTTTAATAGCGCAGCTATTGGTGAAAATGTGTACATTTTTTCTTTTGCCACAAAATGTCCGACTCTTTGACAAGATTCAATGCGACAATTTTTTCTTTTCCATTCTTTTTTTTTTTTTTTTTTTTTTTAAGGAATTTTTAAAAATTATATATACATTTTTTCTGTGGACGCATTTTAACTCATATTTAACAAGTTTTTCAAGATAGGTTAATGAGAATTTGCATCTAGGATAAATGAGACATGACAAATAAACTGAAAAAAAGTAAACAATGACAAATATAACGACAGCGAGAAATCATGCATTAGACATACATCATGAAACACTTTTAAACGCTAACAGAATATTGTTCAGAAATTTCATTTTGTTATACAGTAAAATTAAATATCTAAATAAACAATTAAAACCCCCAAAAAGCAGTAAAATTCATTTTCTGCAATTGCGCTCCATATCCGGTGATGCGTTCAAATTCTTTGTACCCTGTATGGGATCTATACAATTTAAAAACACCACGTAATATGTTAAAAATTACTTAAGTTAAAAAAAATCGTTGAGGGCTCGGCTTACTGGCACAGGTAGATTTCGAAGACGCAGAACATTCGGCACCTGCTTATTGGTAATTCCAGAAGAAGGACCTTTTTGCCATGAAGCGGCAGTTCGGACAGCTCACATCGAAATATACCTGTGCCTGTAGGCGGAGCCAGCAGGGATTTTTTGTTTTTAATTTTTATTTTGCTGTAAGAGTTGGTCCTATAGAAAATTTGTCAGTATAAAATTGTAGATAATATTAAGAAGATTTATGATAAATGTAAGCAAATTTAATATCTTGTGAATGGACGAAGTTATAAATTTTTCCGCCCCTCCCTCCCTTGAGGCAATTTTTAATGATATCAAAAATCTGTCACACATAAATTTTTTACCCTTTTCCGAGAAGTAATAATAACTTTAAACGGATTCAATAAGTATCATAATTAAGAAGTTATGGGATTTTTTCTGTTTTCACAAAAAGCCCCCCATTTCAACCTCCTGGTCTGATTTTGCCCATTCACGAACTTGACCGAGATTTTATGTATCAGTTTGGAAGAGATTTGTGCAGAATTATGGAAGTTATCGTGTCCATAAAAAAGTGATATAGATAGATAGAGAGATAGATAAAGTTTTGTACCGGGGATGGTTTTGTGTTCTGGGAGTCATGATCGTTCGTAGATCTGCAAGACTTTTTCTGAAATTCCAACATAGTGGAAAATGTAATAGGTAGTGTTTCGTATGGAATCTACCTAAAATGTGTATATCAAGTCGTGTGACTTTGACTCGAAGATATATTTTAATGATAAGTGTCCAGAATTGTTTGCAAACCAAAACATTCCCACGACCATGTCTGCCTTGATAACGAAGAATAAACGAATCACTTTCGAGGAACTAGAGACAGTGTCAGATATATTTACCGTAGTAAAATGTTATTAAAACTGTTGCACAAAAAAATAAACACTGTGACGTCTCTTTCGAATGTGGGAGTGTTCTAATTAAACAGGCCTTTCTAACGACGAACACAAGTTTAATAAAACTATGACGTAAGATGACAAATACAGATGACAAGGACAGGTACATTACACGACATGTAATAAACATAAAAGATTATTCATATTTTTCAAGATTCATGACCGGTAACATTTACGGCCATTTTCATAACAAATTCTGGTTTCTCATATCACAAACGACGTTCTTCGCCGCTGACATTCCAAATTCTCATGCCCCGCTTTTCCATTTCTCCAGAAGGGGGCGTTACTAGAGCTAGAAAAGGCATGCGCAGTCCTCACACCTCCCCCTTTCGAGAATTTGATTTAGTCTTTTGAGACAAATCAATATCTGGTAAATATCTAAATAAACAAGTAAAACATATTAATACTAAAATTCAAACATTTAAGGAATATCAAAGAAAATAAACAAATAGAATACACTATAACACTAATACTAATATTTTAAAGTTCTAGGATAAAGTTAAAGTTTTAAAGTTCAAACTTGTAACACAGAAAAAAAAAGAGAATGTTCAAAGTTTTTTTTCTTTAAGTCCAATGTGAGGCATGTAGCCTACTTAGAGAGTCAGCATTCGCGTGGATAATAAATGGTTTCTGAAAGTTCGGGGAATAACAGATGGGTGATTTACTGATCGCCTGTTTCAACTCAAAAAAGGCTTTGTCACAATCCTCAGACCAAGTAACTTCATTAGGGGCACGTTTCTTGGTAAGTTCAATCAATGGACGAGCTATGTCGGAGAATGAAGGAACATAGGATCGGTAGTAAGATAAAAGACCTAATATGCTTCTGACATCTTTCTTTGACTTGGGAACTTCTAAGTTTTGTGATACTTTGTCGGGATCGGGTGCATGTATACCAGATCCCACCACATGACCAAAGAAATAGAACATCTATTCTATATTCTTTGACATGACCTAGAAATTTTATTTTTTCTCGTTTCCGCCGTCTTCCTGTACTAAATGTATTGTTCATTCGGCGAAAGCCATCACGTGTATACTGTTTCTTCCTCACCGTATCCTTTATTTTCACTGTAACATAATTTTTAGAAAGTTCAGTTTCATTTTTATTTTCGTCGATCGTCACTTCCTTATTCTCTGTAAACTCATCAATCTTCTCAGATTTCTTCTGGCATTTTTCTAACATCATGTTGTCAGGATGATTTAACTTAAGGAATACATCGGGTTCTTTGTTTGCTATTTCATGTGATTTCACATCACCATTGACTATAATGTAGTCGGAATTTTCATCGTAAACAAGAGGTTGTTTCTCGCTGAACTCAATCGTGTTAGATTCGGAACTTCCATCAAGTGTTTCTGGCATTGTATTATTGAAAATAGAGTAAGATTCTTCCGTTGTCGTGACATCAACTTTTGAATCTTTATTTTCAGAAATTATGTTTCGTCTTATATTTTCTTCCTTCATGTCTGATGATGCAATCAAATATTTATCCGAGGCACTTGCATTCCTTTTAGCATAATTTGCGGTTTCGTATTCGGTTTCCTCATCAGGCGTGTCTGCATAGTTTGAGGATTCGAAAATATAAGTTACATTATTAACTATGGGAGTATCCTTCATAATATTGTGTTCACTCTGTAAATAATTTTGGACTTTTAAATCTTTTGAATTATGTAAAATTTCTTCTGCTTGCCTAATTTGGGGATCTTCTTCCTTATAATGAATTTCCGTTTCGATTCGATCTCCACTCTCTATTACGATTAAATCGGCAACAGTACATATGTCATTTTCAATATTATTAGTTTCTTTCGTGATCGATTGTGTAATACTAGTACGCGGGTGAGGGTTATTTTTCGTCTCATCGAATAATTTATCCAAGTGATATAAGAAATTCTCATGAACGAAAAAGCTATTAAATTCATTTTTGTTAGCTGTCGAACACTGATTTAACGAAGGGTCGTTTTTCTGTTGCCATTTAAATTTCTCTGAATCATTTATAAAAGTATCAGGGTCGTCGCCAGGTGCGTGGTCAATGTTCTCGTTTGCATTCGCATTTTCAACTGACACATGGTCTAAAATTGAAGCAGACAGATCTACAGTGTTGGTTTCTTTCGCATTGTCACTTATCGCGTCAACATTACAATTTAATGCCTTTTCATTTTCATTATATTTATTCAAATTATTTAATTCGTTATATGTATCCAAGAAAAGTAATAAATCATTAATTAAATTATCAACCAGAGCACATGTTATCATAATATTAGGATATATCTTGGGGTTTAATTTATCAACTGCAATACTTAATGGGATATTTATTAAAGGGGCTTTCAATTGGTGTCCGAATGCAGATTGCAATATTATAGTACCACAAGGATTCTTAAAGTATTCGGGTACACAATCAGTCTTTATTATAGAAATGTGGGTTCCACTATCTACTACGCCATGTAATATTTTATTACCACATTCGATATCTACTGTCGGTAATTTCTCAATTAATTTCGTTTCTTTTCGCGGTGTTTTCAAATTAAAAATCTCATCCGATTTGACTCTAGCAGTGAGTGCTTTTTCATTTGAATTCGAATTATCTTCCCTATCAAATATATTGGCATTGCCAAATAAATAACTACATATCGTAACATTATGGTATCTGCCGCAATTACTGCATTTTTTCATTTTTTATGGTACAATCTTTAGCGACGTGTTTACCTCTCTTTAAGCATAAAAACAGAGTCCTTGAACTCTTAATTTAGCTATTTTCTAGTCAACGGGTAATTTATTGCACTCCTCAGTCGAATGACTATTACTCGAACAAAATATACAAAAGGTTTCAGAGGTGGCCAAAATGTGAGATACTTCAGAATTAATTCTATCACTAGTGAACATTTGTCTACGAAATGCAGGCGAATCATTATTATACGACTGTTTTGACCTTGGGTTATCTAAATTACCAGTTAAATAATTTTGTTTTTCTCTCGACTCTACTTCGGTACGAATAAATAATAACAAATCATCAATACTTGATTGCGAGTCACTAGAATTTTTTATACAATGTTTATTATATTCTAACGAAAGATTATTTGGCAGGGATTTAAGAATTATAGATGTCAACAGGTTATCAAATCCATTTGATTCAATGTCCAAAGACCTGAGACTTCTTATTTGGGATTGAATCGTGTCAAATAATTTTCGTAGAGCGGTTACGTCATTCGTTTTCAATACAGGTTTTAAAGATAATAAAGTATTTATGTGCGCCGTGACAATGAGGTCCTTTCGGCCAAATTGTTGTTTCAGAATTTGGATAGCTTCCAAATAATTTTTATCTGATAACGCAAACCCGGAGATGGAATTATACGCGCTACCGCCTAAATAACTTTGTAAATAGCTCATTTTTTCAATATTTGACAGTGAATCATTATCATGGACTGCTATTTTGAATGAGTTCCAAAAATTTTGAAATTTACTTATTTCGCCGTAAATTTTCTCAATCTTTAAGGTAGGGAGTTTAACAGATTGCGAAACTACTTCCGCATGCTTATTATCGATATGAGTTACGGGGGAAACTTCGCTTTTGCTATTATTTTTCAATTTCTTATTAATTCTAAATTTCCATAAAGTTATTTTTTCATGATATTCGATGGAGGCCTTCGCGTCTTTTTCGATTTCATCTTCATCATTAATTAACGCTAAAGTTGGGCATCTTACCGTTTGAGGTCAATACCTTTTTGTTCAAGCTAAGCTAAATTTTCTTCTATTTCCTCAAAATTCGGTGATTCTAAAACCCATGCATCTTCGATCTTTCTAACGATAGAGGTAATAGATGCTTTTATAACGCCTCTAGTTTTTTTAAGCTTAGTCAAGTTGATCAGCCATGCTTAAACAATAAAATTTACCTTACCTCTGTATAAGTTAACCAAAATTTTTCGCTATAATCTTTCACTCAGTAATCAAAATTTACAGCCTGTTTTCATCCATTATTTCTGACACCAATGTGACGTCTCTTCCGAATGTGGGAGTGTGTTCTAATTAAACAGGCCTTTCTAACGACGAACACAAGTTTAATAAAACTATGACGTAACGATGACAAATACAGATGACAAGGACAGGTACATTACACGACATGTAATAAACATAAAAGATTATTCATATTTTTCAAGAATCATGACCGGTAACATTTACGGCCATTTTCATAACAAATTCTGGTTTCTCATATCACAAACGACGTTCTTCGCAGCTGACATTCCAAATTCTCCTGCCGCGCTTTTCCATTTGTCCAGAAGGGGGCGCTACTAGAGCAAGAAAAGGCATGCGCAGTCCTCACAAGAAGAATAAACGAATCACTTTCGAGGAACTAGAGACAGTGTCAGATATATTGTAATCTCACAGTGTCAGATATATTTACCGTAGTAAAATGTTATTAAAACTGTTGTACAAAACAAAAATAAACACAAAGAAAGAAATTCTTAAAAGCACCATAAAAATGAGAAATGCACAACGGGTTTCGAAAACTTGGTTCAGTTTAACAAATTTATATTTAGTTTTATCTTTGGTTGATATAGTTATTTATTTTTATCTTGATTATTTTATTTATTTTAATTTTCAATTATGTGTTTCTGTCTTTTTTCCATTCATACGCCCCTTTTTTCTTGTCGTCTCACTTTCTGTTTGGCTGTTGTATTCTGCTTTTCCATTGGCTGTTTGCTCCCGTCGTTTTCTTTCTCTTCTGTTTATTTTCTGTCTTTCTCCTGCTTTCAAAGTAGTAGCATGTTTTACTTGAGTGTCATGAAGAAAGATCATGTTTTTACAACGGGCTGTGAATTTTTTATTTTTATGGTGTTTTAATGTAATTCTATTCATTGTCTATCGCCTATTTTCCTCAAATTTATAACGCTAAAAATATATCAATTATCAAAATAATGCTTTTCACTTTGCGTATTCAAGGGTGCATTGTATTATTCGACAGAGCTCTCTTAAAAAATTCGATTTTGTAAGTTTAAGGGGACAAAAAGCTTTAAAATGACGAAAATGGTCTCAAGTTTGATCATCGATTAGAAAACCTGTAATTAATTTAGACTATTAATTCTTTTCTATTTATTTTTTATTTGTTTTATAGAAATAATTTTTTTTGTTAAATTGTAAAAAAATAAAATAACATTAACAATAGCTTTAATATTGTACGACAAAATTAATCTTGCAAAACTAGTTTTGACACAATAACTTTTGAGATTTACATATATTTAAAAAAGAAAATAAAGGAAATTAAATACAAACGATACCTCAAAATCAAACAAAAAAAAATCTTCAAGTTATAAGAAAAAATATGATGCATTTTTATGGATTTTGAATTATTTATTATAAAATTAAAATTTTTTACGTTTCAGGTTAAATTGAGAGACATCGTACAATGAAGAAATGATGACTCAAATATGTGGAACCTGCACTTCAAAATCGGGGCTAAACTAGTTTTGAAAGATTGATTTTGACTTACAATATTAAAACTTTTGTTACTGTTTTCTACAATTTAACAAATATATATTTTTTATTTCTATAAAATATATATAAATAAATGCAAAAAGAAGTAATAGTTTAAATTAATTGCAGACTTCATAATCCATTATCAAACTTTTGTCGATTTTCCTCAGATCAAACCTTTCTGGTTTCCTTAGAGATTGAGAGTTAGAATAAAAAAGAAATACATAACACAAATCAAAATTTTCTGCTTACATATAACAAATATGTTGCAACAAACAACAGATGTTGCATGTCTGACACATACTAATAGATCATTGAGACGAAAAACAAAAAAACATAAATCATTACTTCCATTACGTATCGATTTGAAAGGTTTCTAAAAATATTTTGTCGCGCATTTAGAAATGTGTACCAGGAAATTCATAATTTTAGAGGATACATTTTGCAATTTAAATTTCGTAATTTTGGAATTTTAGAAGATATTTATTTAATATATGCTAAATACTCTTTCTAATTAAGAGACTGATATGTTCATTTTAAGTTTCGTAAATGATTATAAAAGCTTTTTGACGAGTTGAAAAAATTATTTTCTCATATTAATTAAAATAAGTTGTAATTTGATATAATTTAATATGTGCTAAATGGTCTTTCTAATTAGGAGAGTGAGATGTTCATTTCCGGTTTCGCAAATAATTATAGTAGAAGCTTTTTGATGAGTTGAAAAACTTATTTACTCATCTTAATTAAAATAGTTGTAGTTTGATAAAATTTTGTAATAGTTAATTGTGCTTGTTTATCAATTAGTCTTATGTACTGATGCGTAAAAGCAGTCATTCAAAATGCTTTTTTAAAAACTTTTTAGTATAATTGAAAAGAGAATGTAACTTCGATTCGTCTATTTCTCTGTTCATCCGGAAGACCCAGTTAACGCTTTAATTTTCGTAATTGTGCTAGGATAGACATATACGAATGTCATTGAGGTTCTACAGAATGCTTCCTATTGAAAATGGCGTGTGGCATTTATAATTATTTTACAAAGTGATCTAAAAGAATTCGGATATATTGCGGTCTACGGACGGTAATTCTATGAAACACACTTTCACGAAATTGTACTATTTTACTACTAGAGATTTGCTCCTGAGGTTGTTTTACATGTTGTCCTACACGTTTTAAAAGTTGCTTATAAGAGAACGGAAATTTGATCGTTTTGAATGTGTTCTTCAAAATATACATTATGAAACTGCACATCGAATTATTTAAAATACTTGGGAAACTTGGAATGGTTGACCATAGGGGAGGATATAGCATCTACCATTATTTTATTTAAAACCTTTTTTTTTTTGTTGATAAGCCTTACACAAGAGGGAAGTATATTACAAATTAGTTTACTAGTTAATGTTGTTTTCCGTCATTTAGTCACTGAAAAAAAAAAATTGATTTTACAGTATAACTGTAAAATGAACATTTTTTTTGCAGTGTAATACTGTTAATAATAATAAAACAAGTTGAAAAACATTTGTCAAACGTGACAAATGAGGTGCATTCGTACTATACCTAGTTATATAACTATTCAGATCTTGATGATTTTTAATTCTGTGAAATGAATTATATCGTCTACAGATTAATTTCTGTCATAAAATAAGTATCTCGGCCGCTTGACGATTAAATCTCGGAAGCTCCTATAACATGAAAGCCTCGATTAAAAAAAAAAAAATCAAATTTCTTAATAATTATTTTTATCAATATCTTCTGACGTATTGATTCGATTTTCATAAAATTTGAAATGTCTCGACAAAATTCTGCAAAGATAATATATCTTAAATTTCAAACCATTCGGTTGGGTAGTTTTTGCGCTTTTATATGCGGACAGACGGACGGATCAGACGACGACTTTAGGTGCTACGTATTTATATAATTACGAACGCATCTAAAAACCGGTGAATTTTCAGTCTGTCCCTCAAAAAATAAGTTTTTTGTTTGCCATTCGTAGCCTCCTATGCTAGTTATATTAACGTTAAAGAAGATATTTTTGCTTTGAAATGCACTTTGCTTAATGCATTAATAGATAAGATTGTTAATTAGAATTTGATATAAATATCTCCATATATGTGTCTATTTTCTTCTTTCAAAATGGCAGCTGTGGGATCACACACTGGATTTATGGGTCCTCCTGGATAAAACGTCTCTTTTTAGGTGCGTTCGTAATTATATAAATATACGTAGCACCTACACCCATAAAAAGGAATTGATTAAACCTACAAAACATGTTTTGCATTTTGGTTGTTTTAGCAAAATTCAAGTAAAATTGAGCCATTTTACTTCAATTAACAAAACATTTTTTGCTGACGATACAAAAATGTTTTTTGGAATGCCAAACAAAAATTTTTTTTGTTGATTCAAACAAAAATTCCATTGACCTATATTTAAACAAAAAGTTTTGTTGGGTCAACCAAATTTTTGTTGATTCAACAAAACTTTTTTCTGGGTGTATTGTCGTCGTCTGGTCCGTCCGTCTGTCCGCCTGCCCGCATATAACAACGCAAAACGTACCCAACCGAATAGTTTAAAATTTATGGTATATTATCTTTGCAGAATTTTGTCGAGACATTTCAAATTTTATGAAAACTGAATCAAAACTTTAGAAGATATTAATAAAAATATTTATTAAGAAATTTGTATTTTTTTTTAAATCGGTGCTTTTTTGTTATAGGAGCTTCCGAGGATTAATTGTCCAGTTACCGATATACAGAAATTAATCTGCAGACGATATATAATTCATTTCACAGAATTAAAAATCATCAAGATCTGAATAGTTGTATAACTAGCTATCGTACGAACGCACCTCATTTGTCACGTTTGACAAATGTTTTCCAACTTGTTTTAGGTGCGTTCGTAATTATATAAATACATAGAACTATAGTCGTTGTCTGGTCCGTCCTTCTGTCCGCGTAAAACAGCGCGAAAACTACCCAACCAAAAGGTTTGAAATTTAATATATATAATTGTTGCAGAATTTTGTTGAGTCATTTCAAATTTTATGAAAATCGAATCAAAACTTAAAAATATATTAATAAAAGTTTTCTTCATTCTATTAAATCTTATCACACGTAATTAATTCAATGATAGCCCATGATAGGTAATGATTCTAGGTTGCTATGGCGATTACATCCTATTTAAGATGAAGTCATATCTTCGTATTACTGAATTTAAAAACCGAATTTGTGTACTAAAATTGCTTAATTATAGCAATCATATAATCTACAGACAGTTTTTTGAATAGATGTTTCCGGAGAAATAGATATTAAATGGAAAAATGGTGTAAATATGGATTTCAAGTTCTGAAAGTTTCCATGTGAATTTTCAGTAAATGTCAACAAAAGATAAAAAGTTGCCAACTTAATACGTACCTATTTTATTACGGAAATTAATCATATAATAACAACAGACGATACGATATAATTCATTTCACTGAAACTAGTTATAATACGAACGCACCTCATTTGTCACGTTTGACGTACAATTTCGAACTCGTTTACTTTAGTTGTAACCCTAGTGTAATTGGTCACATTTGAAATTCTTAGCAATCGGATTAAATTTCACAAAAAAGTAATAATAATTTATTTGAGTAATTAATAAGTTAATTTATAGCAATAGTTTTAAATATAAACTATAATACAACAGCTACGTTCAGACTGAATTAAAAAACGCCTATTAATAAATGATGTGAATTATGAATTTAACCAAGGCCTTTTAAATTTAGGAACAAATTATACAGACTGAATCGTAATATGGTTATTGAATGGGTAATATAAATTTATCAGAGCTTGTGCAAAAGATATCGCGTTAGTGTTCTGATAATCTACTTAAACTACCTTATTAAATCAAAAATAGCTTTAAAAAGCTAATCCGACTTGTCTTGTTATGAAAAACTTATGAAAATTATGAAAAGAAAATTATGCGTGCGAGATATTCACATATTTAGGATCACTAGTTAAGAAAATCTAACCAACCGCCTCAAAAGACAAAAAAAAAAAAAAAAAAAAAAAAACTTTATGGATATGTAAGACTTATTGAGGCATGTAATACGCAATCACTATTTTCTTCTATCTAGTTTTTTTTCGACTTCCAGTTTTCGAAGAATTTACACGTTTTAGGGGTCAGAGATCCCGAAAAACATGTTTTACAAAATGTCTGTCTGTCCGTATGTGTGTGTGTCTCCTTTGTATCAGCGAAAAGTGTATAAAATTATGCATAGAATTCAACTATTATGCATAGAATTGAGCTTGGCTATAGCCAAAAACATATAAATGAAATTTGGTGAAAACATATATTTTGTTCCATTTTCATATTTTTGGCTATAGCCAAAAACATATAAATGAAATTTGGTGAAAACATATATTTTGTTCCATTTTTATATTTTTGGCTATATCCAAAAACATATAAATGAAATTGATTCTAGGACCTGATGGCCAATAGAACCTGATGGCCAGCAGGTCCTAGTTGAGTTTGGGGATATTCCAACAGAAGGGGACGCTGTGTGAGCGATTTTTACTCCCTTTTCATTGTTGTATCACCGAAAAATGCATGAAGCTATATGCATAGAACTGAACCAAATTCCATTTAAATGTTTTTTACTATAGCCTGCAGGTCTCAGTTGAATTTTGGGCTATTCAGCCAGAAAGAGGCGCTGTGATAGCGATTTTTTTTTGCGATTTTTCCAATTTTTCGTAGCTGTGTTGTACATTGACTGCTCGTGCAGCGAAGGATGTTTCGCATCTAGGTAACCCGACGATTCGCAAGCAGCTGACGCACAATAGAATTACGAGAAATATTGATTTTATTGGCGCTGTGATAGCGAATTTTGAAATATTAACCTATATGAGATAGATGAAAGTTTCAGGATTGGCACTTCTACTTTTTTTTACTGCTAAATCCACTTTAAGGATAATTTTACCCTCGACTATTTTTGAACTTCTAGATCTCATTACCGGAAAGAGATAGAGAAATAGTTTTAACTTAAAAATTATGCTTATTTTTATTAATTCTGTCGAAAAGTAACGACGAAAAGTAATTAATTGTGCATAACATTTAATTTTATTGACTTTTTTTTTATGTAATTACTGTATTTATTTTTTCATCTAATTATATTTCTCATTTTTAATCCTAACCTAAACGCTTTTCTATCTTTTTTACATTTATAACTACACTATATTGCCAAAGGTGATTGGTCACTTGCAATTTTAGGCGTTTTGTTAACTATTTAGAAAAAGTACATGAGGAATTAACCTGAAACTGCAGGTGTGTAAACAGTATAGTATAGCTTATATATTTCCGTGAATATTTTTTTTCCGAAACCCCATAGGGGACTGTCAACAAACTGAAAAAGAATGAATATCTTTTGAATTACCCTGTAAAACCTAATGTAGCAAAAGTGTTCAAACTCGAGATTATTAATAAGTGGTTTATTATAATATACTTGTGTTATTTTTTATGAAGATAGCATGTATACTCGAAGAGAAATTAAGGTTTTATAAAAACCGAACCAAATTTCAGCTAGTTTTTTGCTTATAATTTGCAGAGTTCTTAATATAAAAAAAAGTTATTTTGAGAAAATATGTCAAGCAATATTGTACATAATACTCTGCAATCGGAATTAAAAAATAATAAAAATTGGATGAAAAATGAGCAGGTTTACTAAAAAATGTTTCACTGCGCATGCGCGAATGCAATCAAAATATAATATGCATAATGTATTAGCTAAGTGTATAGAGCAACTTTTGTGAAAGTATCAAAATCATAGCTTGAAAATTCTGAAAATTATCGTCGATAGAATAAGCTCGAAATCCGTTGTTCCCAAAAGGAAGCAAAAATATGAGGTTCCAGGTTAATTCCTTGTGCATTTTTCTAGATAGTTAACAAAACGTCTAAAATTGCAAGTGACCAATCACCTTGGCAATATAGTGTAGCTGATCCGCCCAACGTTGCGCGTAAATCAGTAACTTTCATTTGCGGTTTCCATAAAAATTGTCATTTTCGGCGCGCATTCTGTTCTAAACAAACCTTCTTCCGAACGAAACTCCGGCACTTTTCCACGCTGCCTACGACATTGTATAGCAGGCATGCTAGGCACGCTCTACAATATCGTTTAGTTCTAATTTCCACCGATAGGGAGCACAAAATCATCTTACTTAGTTATCTATATACTGCAAATCTTTATACACTTTTCAGAACATTTTTTAGAACACATATTTTGTCACATTTTTTAGAACACTTTGATGCTCACTTTTTGGAACAGTTTTTAGAATACTTCTGAGAACATTTCTTTTGTTCAAGCGCACTTTCTAGCGCACTTTTTGAAATCGATGATTTCACAAGTGTGTCCATATGTGCTCTCAATCTGTTCTCAAATGTGTTCCCAAGTTTAGATTTAACAAATACCCTGATCGGAACATTTTCGGGACACTTTCAGTGTTCCGAACACTAGCGGAGAAAGGTTTCAGAACATTAGCGGAGCATATTCGGAACACATCTCAGTACACATTAAGGTAACTGGAACACTTTTTTTGAAACAAAGTGTTTCATATATGTGTTCCCAATATGTGCTGGGAATTTGCAGTGTATCATAATTAGTTCATGTTAAGTTGAATGAACCAATTCCCTTAAATTTCATTGGAAATATATTTTTATGACTTAGTGGTTCAAATCTCTCTGAAGTGTGGAGGTTTGACACAGGTTACAGATTGAAATACAGATGTAAATGCGTAAAGTGATAAAAAGAGAACACAAAAAGGATTATGAAAAACCTATAAGCCTTTCAGTGCGGAATTCTTTTGAGGGTGTGTGTAAAATACTTGTGCGGAATATTTTGACCAAAAAAGAGACAATATTTATCTGATTACCGGGCAGAATTTTCCGCTACGAATTGATTTTCCCAAAGAAACACGATTTTCCGAACGACCCAATACAAAACTAAAAATCATATCTTATGGTTATACGAAAAGCACGCTACTGGTTTTGGTTATAGCCAAATTACTGCACTACGCAGGCGCAATACGTCATCACTGCTAAGCCTATGACGCACTACAGTGAGCACAATACACGCCGTGAACGGCTAGGCGACTTTTGTCGACGCTTAATGTAGTCTACAGCACCCAACTCCTAGATGTCGACATTAGTCGACTCCCGCACTAAAAGGGCTAATATGATGATCGATATGTTTTGAAAGCAAAAACAGTGCCATTATCGAAAGACACTTTTCTCCTATTACTATCTTCTACTGAAAAACTTTTAATAATTTCTATTTTCAAATTTTGGAAATTGTATATATAATTGAAAATAATATATTAAATTACAAAAAAAAAATATTCTATTTCCCATTATTTAACATACATTTCAATTACCTTTATAATAAGATTAGCAGAGTTTCATACTTCAGCGTTTTTTTTTTTTTTTTTTTTTTTTTTTTTTTGTCTTTTCTAAATGCGAATAAAATAAGTTAAAGCATTTATTATTTCCTCTCATGTTAGGTTTCGTCCACTTAAAAATTTCTTTAGCTTTTAAATTTAATATTTTTTAACCTTAAAAAATGCGCAATGCAAACAACGACTTGTAATATGAATTAAAAGAGGAATTAAAAAGCATTTAACGAGAAACACTAATTTAATTAAAATGAGGAGCTCGGATTTTTTTTTTTTAACACAAGGAAAATTTAATGAAATCTACTCTTAAAATATTGTTTTTTATTTAATTAAAAATAATGTAAATAAAAGATTAGAAGTAATTGCAGTTTAAAAGATTAAAAGGTTGTTATTCAGCAAAATTAATTAAATTGTCATGTATAGTTAAATTTATACAGTGACATTACAAGAAATCTTTTTTTATCTTTTATTGGCTGAAGAAATTCTTAAAAATAGAATACAAACATTCTTAAACACCAAGGATGTCAAAACGTTAGGTCATTTTTCACCACTGTTTCGGTATAGTGACTTTTGCATTATTTAATTGCTTACTCTCTGTCATTAAATAAGGTGAATTATACCATTCGAAAATAATGATATTGTCAATTGTTAATAAATATTTATATTATTTTCATATACGCATCCTCATTTATTTAGCATTCTGTGATTTTTATTTCTTTTAAAAAGGTGTAATTAATTCTTTATTCCAGCAAATTTTAAGCGATATATATGCAGACTGTTAAGCTGGAAGCTTTTACGTAAACATACTTCGAAAAATTCAACCACAACGCATGTTCTAATTTTAATGGAATATTTTTCTTTCTTTTTTCTTTTATTTTTCTTTCTGCGGCTTGGGGGCCGCACGTTGAACAGCCCTGCTTTACAAGGCGTGTCTAAAAAAGTTCGATAAGTATTAACTTAAAAGAAGACAAAATTAGCAGATAGAAATAAATTGCCTTTATTGTCATTCAAATTATTCTTAATTCGCCACAACGTACTTCTTGGAACGCTTATAAAGGTCTTGAAAAGTAGTAGAAAAAGCGTATTTGAGATTCTAGCCTAGAAAATGTGTCATGTTATTAGATATTTACATTCGTAAACTTTGTGCTTTTCTGAATCATCTTTGTCTAAATAATAGGAAAAATTCAGCAGGAGCGAGTTCAAAGGAGTATGGTGGATGGTCAAGGTCAGATACACACCGGTTGAACAAATAATGGGTGTTTTCTAACATACGGTAGCCCCAAAAAGTTTATGATTTTTTGAATATATATCGCTCTAACTTCGCAAATATTTCACAAAATTCCAGGAAATTTAAACAAAATGTCAGTAAAAGTACCTAAAACAAGATGCAAATCACAGATTTGAAAAGAATTGAAACAATAAAAAAAAAACATTTCATTAGTAAAAGTCAAAAGTGCGACGAAAAAAGTTTATGAATTTTTCTTAAAATCACTCAAAATAAACAGTAATGCCAAATAAACAATAATTTTAACAAATAACAGTCAGTATTTGGTCCGATAACAATCAATAGTAGCTTTGAATCTTCGAGGCAATGACCCAATAAGCGTGTCGATTTTCGATTGAGGAATCCTAGCCCATGCTTGATTCAAAACGTCGAATTTTTCGTCAGCATTTTTATCTTAATGTCCTGAGTAGTTCTTTGGTGTTCGTCCCATAAATGCTCGATTGGGTTTAAGTAAGGTGACTGATTGGCCACGCCATTAGTTTTTTTTTTTGACTTGAAGAACTTCTTGACGAGTTACGAAGTATGATTAGGGTCGTTGCCTTGCTGGTAAATCCATTTCTTGGGCATTTTGTTACGAGCGAATGGCAGCATAACATTTTCCATTATATTTTTGTATACAGAGACATCCATATTGACACGAATACGATGAAGTGGTCCAACTCCAGACAGCCCAAAACAACTCCGTACCATGACATTGCCACCGCCATGTTTAACAAACCTATTAGTATCTTGAAGGTTTCTTGTGTGGATTGGACGTCTGATATACCTTACACCGCTACGTCCAAGCAAGCAAAATTTTGATTCACTGAAAAGCACTTATTGCCAGTCTTCCTTTAGTCTCTTGCCAAAAGCCATTCGGCTCTTCCCGTTCTTGACACTAACAAAAGGTTTCTTGCTTTAACGACGTCTAAATAGTACATTCTTAACTAAGCAAAGCCTTATCGTCTCTGCACAAACATTTAAACCTCTATTGGCGACCATATCTTTGTGAATATCGACCGCTGTCAATCTGGGATGTTCTTTCTCAGCTCTAATGATCGCTTTGTCGTCCGGTGCAGTAGTCATTCGAGGTCTTACCAACCGACGAGTCTTCGAATAACATTACTGACTTGGTATCGTTTATTAGCCGAGATCGTGTTTGGAGCCAGGTGAAATTCAGCAGCTAAGTCTTTGTTGCGTTTACCGGCTTTCTTACCCTCAATAATAAGCTTTTGAACTTCGATACTGACCTCTTTTCCCTTTCCCATCTAAAATAAACGGAAATAGATATTATTACACACAAAAACAGCTACTTCAGTTCAAATGAGTAAAGTTAATACAGAAAAAATACATGATATACTAAAAAATCCTAACTTTTTTTGGTCGCACTTCTGATTCTTACTGCAGAAGATTTCTTTGGTTTAAACATTTTTTCAGATATGTGACTTGCATCCTCTTTTAGGTACTTTTACTGACATTTTGTTAAAATTTCATGGAATTTGGTGAAATATTTTCAAAGTTTTTACGATATATTAAAAAAAATCAAACTTTTTTTGGGCTACTGTAGTTGAAAAGGGTTTATGAATTTGGTTTGTCTGTCTCTCTGCCTTCATTAACGACTCTATCTCTCGTAAATATACTCGGATTGCCATGTAATTGATATATGTTATTGAGGTTTATTATGGCATGTTCACTATTGAAAATGGAGTGTGTAGCATTTTTAGTCCGTTTACAGTAACAGTCAAAATAATCGTGATTCATTATGGTCTATGTGAAAAAATCGTTTGCGGTATGTTTTATCAATGTTATACTATTTCAAGAAAAATAAAATTGATATGCATATCTGAGGTACACTAAAACATGCTTTCTGTAGAATTGGGAGCGCAAAGCATTTATCATTCATTTACAGGGTCACACGGAATTATTTCGCTTACCGTACTGTCCATAAGTAATAACTGCTGGAAGTACGTTTTCAGTTTTGGTATGTGTTTTTAAGTTTAAATATTTTTTTGCACCCTACGTGGTGTGTATAAACTATGTAGATCATATACAGGTCTACTCAAAAGAATTCGTAAGCTTTATTGTGTATGAGCGTGAATTCTCGGGGTTTTTATTTGAGTTAGGCATTTTCTAGCTAAACTACATTTAATATACTAAGAGATGTTTGTAGAATATAATTAAATACCTATACAGGGCTATGCAAAGAACTGGATGATTTGCCGTATATGGATGGTTATATTTCTGGAAGTATGTTTTCAGTTTTTATGCGTGTTTTAAATTGTTTACTTAAGGTATCTTATTTCACCTTATTAAAAGGTGGCGTTTTATTATAGTATTCTGGAAGTGTTGGAAAGTGTTTCATAATCTATGGTTGATGCGCAATTTTTCATTTTTCTTTAAAAATATGAAATATCATCTAATTCTTGGTGGAATTATTGAGAACGGAACTTAAAACTAAAGAAATGTCATTGGATAACAGAAATTACGTTATTGTTCTCCACAAAAATGAAATCATACTAGGAAATGGAAAAAAAAAAGTTAAATTTTCAATTAAAACCTCTGGTTACAGAGTCAAAAAGTATTATTGAATTGGATATGCTGAAAATAAACCTCGGTTATATGGTTTCAGTAAGTTAACATCAAAGACAAAAACAAATGCTTACAAAACAGCTTTTAAAAACATAATGCGTTCGACTCAAAATCTTACAGAAGACTTGTAATATGTTGACATTCCAATGATTGAGAAATGTTTCTCATAGTACTGGTATAAAATGAAGGATCTTAAGGATTTAATACTCTTATCTGTGAAGAAAATTAGAGAAAAATCTTTGAGTTTGATGCCTTGGCCTAAAGAGGGCAATTACAATGTTAAAAATCAATTTTTGTGTTTTGTTCAGGTATCCATGTAATAAAAATACATTAAAATGTACGTGTTACATTACAATTCCTTAAATTTCTCTTATTTCATTTTGTTAAAAATGAAAAAAAAATTGGAGGTGTACATATAGTAATTATTGTGCCTACTGTCAATTTAAAAATGTATAGAGTAACATGGACAAAATTTTACAAAATTTAGACCGCGCTTGCGTGGTCGTGTATTACTGTTTATTTTACTGTTTATTACTGTTAATTTTACGGTATAATACTGGCACCTGGGATGCCAGTATTATACTGTAAAATCAACAACTTTTTTTTGCAGTGTAATTGTGCTATTTCATGATAATTCTAGTATATCAACGAGTGCGTTTTAAACTATTTTATTTACGATAAGCGTCTTGTTGTACAGTAAATTCTATTCTGTTTTAATAAAATACAAAAATACCTGTCAGGCTCGAAACATAGACATTTGTTTCAGAAATTAGATAAAATATCACGTAACAAAATACTCATGCTAACGTAAACTCCCGTTACGAGACTTGTATCATATTTAGAAATCAAACGTTTTATAATTTTTTTTTGGAAAAACCAGTTTTGGTTGTCAGTATAGAGTATTTAAAAAAAGAGAGTTCTTATCTAAACGATGGCTCTTTTGATGCAAGAGGTATACCAAAATTCCTCCCTCCTCCCTCGAAAAAATGCTATCTTGGAAATAAAATGTTGTAATTTTAGATTAAATTATTTTATGATGACCAGCTTAGTTACTCTTTAATGTACACTATGCACTGCAGTATGATATTTTCTCTAATCAATTTAATTTTGTATCCTCCATCAAATCGGGACAAACTAGTAGCGACAGGAAGGTAACATTTCCATCATGGGAGCATTTAGTACATTTTTTATTGTTATGTACTTTAGCTTCAAGTACAGAGTATGTGAAAAATTACTTTACTCATTTACGTCATCAGCTACGCTCCAAAATGTTCACTTGCGATCCATTTCTAAAACATTCACTTATGTATAGGCATTTAAACCTATGGCATAATCTTCCGTAATCAGTCCACTGCCAAACGTCGTATTTTAGCAAGTTTGATTTTGTGCAACATCGTTTTGTGAAAGTTCTTAAATAGTATCTACTTCTATTTTAAATTATCTTGTTGCTAGCATCGTTCATGTTTGACGCTAACCTTGTTCGTTGATACGAAAACGAAAAATAAGCTATTTTATATTTATTTAATTTTTTCAACTCTTTCGTAATCGAGAAAACCACAATGAATGAATTATTTTACTAAACATTCTTTTTCTGTCATGATATTAACAGTTGTGTCTGCAACGCTAATAATGTTTTCAAAAATAGTCTGCAATACGCAATATATCATATAAAACTATTCTTGCTGCTGTTGTAGTTGTAGTGCTAATTAATTTAGGCATTAGCATTTATCAGCCTTTCTGAGTAAAAAAAAAATTCTGAAATTCACAGCAAATATTCCGAAAGGTTACAGCAGAGGGGGGAGGGGAGAAAATTCCCTCTCGGCAATAATTATTCTTGTTGCAGGTCGGATTAACTCTGCTTTTGATTCGAGTCGATTTCAGGCTGAGTGTAGATTTTTGCAAATTTGGTTCGAGTTAACCCGATTTTTCAAAAGTTAGTTCAGTATATTTAAGATTATTGTTTCAGATTAAAAACTATGCCTATATTAATAAGCATAGAACTTTGTGTGTCTGTTGTTTTCTAAGGTCACGCTGCATCTTTTCCGGGACTATTTCACAAAATTCACGTTTTTTTTCGTGAACCTTTGACGAAATTAGCGTTTCCCCCCCCCCCGCGATCCTTTGGCGAAATTCACGTTTTTTTCGTGGCCCTTCGACAAAATTCGCACTTTTTCCGTTATCCTTTGACGAAATTAGCAGTTTTTTCCACGATTCTTTGACAAAATTGGCATTTATTCTGCGGCTATTTGACGAAATTTGCATTTTCTCTGTGGCCCTTTGATGTAATTCGCATTTTTTCCACAATCCTTCAACGAAACTCACGTTTTTTTTTTTTTTTTTTTTTTCTTTTTTTTTTTTTTTTTTTACAGTCTTTTGACGAAAATCAAGTTTTTTCGCGGTCCTTCGACGAAATTTGCCGTTTTTTCGAGATCATTCGACGAAATTTACCATTTTTTCGAGATCCTTCGTCGAAATTTACCGTTTTTTCGAGATCCTTCGACGAAATTTTCCGTTTTTTCGAGACCCTTTGACGAAATTTACCGCTTTTTGGCGATCCTTCGACGAAATTTGCCGTTTTTTCGCGATCGACGACGAAATTTGCCTGTTTCTTCGACGAAATTGACCGTTTTTTCATGATCCTTCGACAAAATTAACAGTTTTTTCCTCGATCTTTTGACGAAGTTGGCATTTTCTCCGTAGCCCTTCGGCAAAATTCGTATTTTTCTGCGATCCTTCAACGAAACTCATGTTTTATTGACGGCCTTTTGACGAAATTTACGTTTTTTCACGGCCTTTTGACTAAATTTGCGTTTTTTTCACGATTTGTCAACGAAATTAGCCATTTTTCGCGATCTTTAACTGAATTTCCCTTTTTTACGCGACTCTTCGACAAAATTCGCCGTTTTTTTCACGATCCTTCGACGAAGTTGTCGTTTTTTCGCGTAATTTACGCGCTATAGCACGTCTGCGGCATCTCTGTATGTTTTTAGTTTGCAGTTGCACTAAAAAGTCTGCGACACCCGTCGCAGCGTCGCGTACATTCTGCCACGGGGTCATATTTTTCGAAGAGATGCACAAAATTCCATCAAAATTATATAGATAATTTAGAATGTCTCACATATGTATTGACAAAATTTGTATATACTCACATATGTATTGACAAGAGTAATTTAAGACTCACATTGGGAAATTTTACCATCCATAATTACCATCCACAATGTGTGAATGAATTATTTTAATAAACATTCTTTATGTGTCATGATATTAAGAGTTGATAGGCAACTGTTAAAGAAAAAAAAAAATGAATATTTACATATGATAGGAAAAACATAAAATTAAAAAGCTAAAATGTGTCATATTTTTCGAAAAGGTGCACAAATTTCCATGAAAAATTCTATAGATAATTTAGAATGTCTCACATATGCATTGACAAAACTTTAAACTAATTGGAATAATTTAAGACTCACATTGGGAAATTTTACCATCCATAATTTAACATTTAAATTGTTATCCAAATGCGTCATTTTCTGTTCAGTAAATGGTAAAATTTCAAAATCGTCTGAATTCTCATAGAAAAGCATTATGATGTAAAAGAAAAAGCTCTATATTTTTCGAACAAATGATCCAAATTTAACCAAAACTATACAGCTAAATCCGGGTACCTCACCAACAAATTAAACTCGCATCGGAAGCTTTTTGCGGCAATTATCGAGAAGACGTATACACAAACAAACAGTCTAACACCAAAAACTTTTCAGGTCTCTACACCTCACTGACTTTTTGGCAATTACAATACACCCCCCCTTTTTTTTCTACAGTTATACAAATTATAGAAAATTTAGGGAATTATTAAACACAGATTATCTTAAAACTTGCGTATCGATTTTCGAATTTACAATACATTTTTCTTTCATAACTTTACGTTTTAAATATAAAGAAATGAAACTTAAACTTTTATTACGGAATGATTCTAAATATGGAAAGTTTAATTGAATATATGGAATATATAAACATACATATATCTGCATCACAGCAGAAAAGTACGCCGCCGACGCTCCAAGATATTGAATTACGAAATTCAATGTAAATAAAGCTGTTGAGCCAGGAAGCAGGAAACGTAAACTGGATTTACTGCCAAAGGCATAAATTTATTTGAATAAAATGGGAAAATTCAAGAAAAATTGAAAGGATTTTCTCATACATTGATTCGTTTCTATGTATTCCTACATTAAACATGTTTCCTTTTTTCGATTTGTTATACTACGAATGTGATCTGATATGTGTCGCAGGTATTTTAGACTTCCATTTTAACTCTTTTCCTGGAAAGTTAATATATGTAAGTTAGTAAATATGTTTATCTTATTGAGTGGCTTTCAGAAGAAACATTAGTAATTACAGTGAGTGTATTATTGTGGAGCGTGTACTTTTAAGGGTTGGTTACCGTTCATAATTATATATATATATATATATATATATATATATATAATATTAAATTATATATAGGACGATATCAATATGACCAGGCCCTGAATTCTGTTACAAAATGCAGCATTGGTTGAGAAGACAGGTGTCGACATCGCCGAAGTAAATGAAAATTTATTTCAAGACAAGCGCTGACTATGTCACAGATCTTTAACTAAATTGCGAATGTAAATCACACTCTTAGTGTAAGCCACAGTTGAAATATTTAATGTATTTGCAGTCGTAATCGAGCTGAGTAGTGGTAATCAGTTCCAAAGATGTTTTTCCAAGACATTGAGGAGACTGGATTTGAGATCAATAGTTTATTCCATCCAAAATGTATTAATGCACAACTCCACGTAAACACACTTCAATAGAAGCTTGAGACCCGATTAGATCTATTAAAAGTGATTGAAGAAAATCTATCGACAAATAAAAATGAACTTCTCCAGTGACCGGGTTTTGTTGACAGTAAAAACAGCGTAAAAATATGTCCCCCAAACCAGTGTATGCGTTATAAATATCAAAAAGATTTTGCCCAAAATTACAAGGCGCATTCGAAGCCAACGAAATCTGTATTAGGAGGAAAAAATGGGGTAGTTAGGGCGGTGCGTGCTCGCCAATGGCTGTAAAAGTGGGCCAAAAGGAGGTGCCAATGTCGTAACTCTTTCCTTTAGAACAGAAATTGAAAAAAGTAAAAAAGTTTAGGCGGGAATTGAAATGAATCATGGGATATGGAATGATAATATTTAATAAAAAATAAAAATGGTATTACAAAATGTCCCAAAGAAATAAAAATGCAATGTCTCAAAATATGAAAAAATAAAACAGGTGCTTTTTACAAGAAGTGTTGCATTTAATAGAATAAGATTTTTAGAATAAGAATTAAAAGAATATGTTGATTAAAAATATGGTATTAAAATATAAATGATATTTAAGATATTATTAAAAGACAGGGAGAAAAAGGGTAGAATTGTAAGAATTTGGAATAAATTAATTAAGGTAAAATGGCGAATTTTTTTTATTATTACATACACACACACACACACACATATATATATACATATATATATATTGTTCAAATCTCTATAGTGTGTAGAATGAGCTCCTAGAGCGGTTAGGTCTAATTTGAAATAGTTAAGAAGTTACAGTCAATTGAAAGCGAACGCCGATCCGCTGAAAAACAGGTATACAGTGCATGGCGAGACACAGTTGCACGCTTGCTGAACTCTTTGCTTCGTAGGTATAAATTCAAAACTCCCGCACCAACTGTAAAATTGCAAAATATAACGACTAACTAAAAATTTTATATTCATTGTCTTTAGTAATATTTTAAGCGAATTATTTCTTGAAACGATATATTTTCAGCTGGCCGTGTAAAGTGGCTTTTAAACCAATCAACTATGTTCTTTTTAACACTTTCCAACATAGTTGAAAAGTGTTTATGACTTCTGTTTGTCTATCCGTGCTCTAACTTCCGTAAATATAGTCAGATTGCCATTAAATTTTTATATATTATTGAATTTTACTATAGAATTTTCAGTATTGAAAATGAAGTGTGTAGCATTAATAATTCATTTACAGGGACACACAAGACGATTTCATACTTTAATGTATATGGGGGAAAAATGTTTCCGGCGCATTTTATTGATGTTACGATATTTCAAACATAATGAAATTAATATGCTTGACTGAGGTGGATTAGATAATGCTTTTACCGGAGTAAACAATTAGTAGCATTTCTAGTTCAATGACAGGGACGTACAAAATAACTGTTTTACATTATGATCTATGGGGAAATATCGTTTGAGGTGCATATTGAACCTGTTATGATACTTGAAACATAATGAAATTTAAAAGGATCACTAAGGTTCAATGCAATCTATTTTCTATAGATTATGGAGTGCGTAGGATTTATCGTTCATGTATAGAAACCAACAAGAGAATTCAGTTAAAGGACTGAACTATGATCAGTAATTTCTAGAAGTGTTAAAAATAAACGTAATTCGAAAATAGAAAGTAGATAAATAACAAGAAATTTCAAGAGTTCTGGCGTCAAGTTGTTTATAAAACTTCGACATATAAGTCTTGATGCCTTTTCTTCTTTTCATTAATCGGAAAACTTAACACAAAAATTAAATATCAATAATTAAATTAGACTGAAATTAATAAAGATTCCAAGGGAGCACATCGAGAAAACGCTCCATGTTCCAGATAAACTTATTCCATTAATACCAAAGTTTTCTAGTCATAATGAATATAGGAAAGTATAGTGAGTAAGAGTAAGAAAGTAAGAGTGAAATATGCCAGTTCAGGATATCGTCGGGATAGCTCAGTAGGGAGAGCGTTGGTACGGCAAACCAAAGTACCCAAGTTCGAGTCCTGGTCTCGGCATATTTTCGCTCTGTTGGAAATAATCTCAACTATGATACTCCAACCATTGGATATGGTTTTCTAGTCAGTTCGGGCTATTACGTAACGGCGTGAGCGAGTTATAACTCCGCCCACAGGCATCATGTGATCAAAATCAATTCTCAACAAAGTGCTCTTTCCGTTGTTATATGCAATTTTATATAAATTTTAGTGTATAACGTGTTGTTAGCTAATTCTGTAGATTATATACCTAGCTGCACGTAAGATTTCGAATATGGCAACAATTATTGAAAAGGTATTTTTACTGAGCGTGGGTTTTTATCAAGTTTTCTTTAATTGCTTATTTAGATCTCATTTTATCGTATGGAAAAATTAAATTTCTTAATAATATTCTGTTAGTGTTGCATAATCGATGCCGGATGCATGATTTTTCGTCCTTGTTTGCAGTTACACTGTAAAAAAAATTCAGAACATTTCAGGAAATTATCCTGAAACATTTCGCTTATTTTACCGGAATTTCGAATTTCTTTATGTACCACGTCAATTACGGCAATAATTCGTGTAATATTTTTGAGATGTTTCAATATTTCCGTAAACTACATTCTGCGCATGCGTGCTTCATGTTTTATGTTCCATTAATCCATTTTGATAACTAAAGAAGAATAAAAAACAGCTGCCTAGGTATTTAGAGACAAATGCAATCTGAACAAATGCATTCTTTGTTTGGATATCAACCGATAAAGTTAGTAGCTAATTTAAATCGTTTTATGCTTCATTGTTTGAATTTTCATTTTATCTGCAATACGAAACTTTAAAATTCAATTACTTAAATAAGACACTGAATAAAAAAAGTATATTGATTATTGAAAATTGGAATGTTTCACTACTTTGTTGTGAAACGTAACAGCAAAATGCCGGGGAATCTTAATGCCACCACTTTTTTCGGGAACCTTCATGAAAATTTTTTACAGTGTATACAATGTCTCAAAATCTACATAAAAATTAAACTTCAGTTATCTTAAAAATTTCATATCGAATTCGAGGTTTGTAATAAATTTGACTTTATGATTTTACGTCTACACTGCAAAAAATAACTGTTGATTTTACAGTATAAAACTGGCACCCCCAGCTGCCAGTATTATACCGTAAAATTAACAGTATTAAATAGTAAAATAAGCAGTAATACGCTGCCGCGCAAGCAGTAATACGCTACCGCGCATGCGCGGCAGCGTATTACTGCTTATTTTACTATTTAATACTGTTAATTTTACGGTATAATACTGGCAGCTGGGGGTGCCAGTTTTATACTGTAAAATCAACAGTTATTTTTTGCAGTGTATAATGCTGAATGAAACATTTACTTTGGAATGATTCTATATACGAAAATTTTGTTTGAATATAAAAATATATACAAATACGTAATCTGCATCATAGTAGAAAAACACGCCAACGACACTCCAGAATATTAAAGAAGAAGATTCAAAATAAATAAAAGCTTTAGAGCCCGGAACTAAGATAAATAAACAAGATTTAGTAGCGAAGGAATAAATTTTATTTGAATGGAATAGGAAAAATGGAGAGAAATTGAAAGGATTTTCTCGTAAATCGATTCGTTTGTGTGAATTCGTGCATTAAACATGTTTCCTTTTTCGATTAGTTATGCTAATCTGATCGGAAATTATCTGAGGGGTGTTGATATTAGAAATATTAACCTCATCCGAGAAATTAAATACAAAAAACCTAGTTTTCATTTCCTCCTGCAATGGGGAAAATACAAAGACCTTGATCTTATAAAGAAAAGATATAGCGTCGAGTGATCAACAATTCCTTCAACGCGTAGTGAATAACAAATTAAGATTAATAGCCACTCCACTTCATATAAATGATCAAAAACTATTCTAAATTGATAAACTGTTATTATGTGAAATATGTTAAAGATATTGGAACAATAATTATAGCAGGAAATAAAGAACATTAATAGTCCGATTACATTCTTACGGAGAAACCTTGTGAAACATATGTAATTTCCACTGACGTAAGAATGATGTAAATGAAAAACTCTGAACTATAAACTCATGACTTTAAATCGTCAGTCCTGTAACAAAATGTAATCCAGAAAACACATAGAGCTTTTAAGCTCAAAGATGTTAATATATTATTTAATACTTTATCATTTAAACCTAAATTTAAATATAACATGTGATTGTTATTATTATCCACGTTATAAAAATATATAATTAATTATGTGTTAAAAACTACAGATGTCCGAATTATTTGCGTCCAGAATTTAATTAAATTATTTAGCCTTTCAGCGATTATCCTAAATGGAGCAGATATGATCAACAACTGATGATACCAATAGGGATAATAAGAAGTGTGTGCCATGACAAAATAAGTATGGGATTAAATCTTGAATTGAATATTTCGCAGTTGTAAGTGTTAAATCTATTGTCCATATTTTATTTATTTCCTTTTTTATCCTCTCATCTTTTATTCTCGTGATGCATTTTTGTAGTATGTAACGTGAATTAGAAATTGTTTACTACTGTTTTAAATATTTTTATGGAATAAGGTAGAAATTTTTACCGTTGAATAAATAATTAGTATTTTGAAAGCTTAAGAGGTTAATTGACTTCTTTCTGTATGTTTAAGTTATTAATTGGCGTCCGCATTATCTTTTTGAAAGCTGGGGTGTTAAAATAACATCTTTTTGAACGCTTTAACTAACAGTAAGCACCTTCAGAAAAGGTAAGAGACATTTTATCTTATCCTTTTTCAAGTACTTTTGAGACATCGCGTTGCATGAACTCCTCCTTCAGTTGATACTTTATACATTTTTTTTCCTGGTAGAAAATCCATATCTAAAGTTTAGCATCTGCAATTAAGTATACACAGTGACGGCTCGTGGCAGACTTTATTAGGGGTCCTAAATCCATGGATGCCAAATTTATTTTCTTTTTACCACTACATTTTAAAAGATATCTTTGTCTTATTTATTGGCAGAAAATTTCTGCCATTCGACAATATAAAGATTTCTAAAAAAAAAATAATGGTAAGAAAACAATAAAACTTTCCGACAGGCAATTAGTGCCCCCCAAAAATGTCAGTCACGAGCTGCCACTGAGTATGTATATATTTTTTGGAATGCTTTCAGAAATAATTTAAGTAATTTCCGTGGGTATAATATTAGCTTAAATCTAAACACATAGTACTTGTCAAACGTCTGAGCAGTACCAGTATCTATTTTAAGGAATTTTCAATTGCACTGTACAGTAACGAAATAGAACCTGTTTTATTGTCTTTGTTTACAATATAAACATCTGTTTGCACAATAAACAAACAAAAAAAGTTACTTGTTTTGACTTTTAGCCAAGTTTATTTAGGTAATTTTAAGTTGTCTGCTTTCATCAAAGTGACGACACTTACAACATAACAAGTTACTACAGTAAATAATATAAATAATATAATGCAATCACTTGTTAACTTTAAATTAAAGTCTAATACTGCTTAAAGTGATAAAAACATAACACGGAATATTTAAAAATACCTTTTTAATGTAAATATTGATTTCAAGAATAGTAAAATAATTTTTCAATCAAGAGCTTATTTCCCATCCATTATCCGTGAATCTATAGAAATATATTTGCGAAAATATTGCATTTGCAACTAAGCCGCTTCTTTTGAATTAGCTAAAATTTGGCACGCGATGATAGACAGATTGAGAAAGCAATAAAAATAAAAACGAATAATAATTTTCACGTTTCCCAGTTTGGCCAATTTATGCACCTGCTAGCCTTGGACATGCGATCTCGTGGTTTATGTTTACCATTTTCAAAAATATGCGAGAATATTGTATTTATCATTTGAATCCGAAGATGTCACCGATAGTGTGAACGAAACATATGTAATTATATTACAAAGGTATTTTAAATATTCCGTTTTTATCACTTTAAGCAGTATTAGACTTTAATTTAAAGTTACTACAGGTTTAGACGACTGTTCTTGATAGTAAACAAACAACTAATGCAAAATTTTAAATGAAATTCACGCTATATGGCAATATAGAGACGCAATTCTAAGGAAAGCGGGTGAAGTACAATGCTGAAATTGTGTTGCCACTAATTTTTTTTACACATTTCTATCGCTTTCCTGAGTTTAATCAGTGCGGAAGCAATATGTTTTAATAAGCAATATGATATTAGAGAAATTTTACTTTTCGACATTCTTAAAGAGACTGACACCTATTATAAAAACATCCACTGAAAGAAAGTCTTTTCTAGTCACCGGAAAAATTAAGGAATTTTTTTAAAAGGGAGTTTTAAACGCATTTACCCCTTTTCTACTATTTTTTTGATAAGTAATGGGATATTCCCGGTACCTGTTGTAAAGTCTTAATTTCATTTTTTGAAAATTTTTAATAAACTCCTAACACATTTTCATTGATAACTCTATGAAGCTTTAAAAAAAAAGGTATATAAGCTATATCTTTTTCCGGATTTTCTTGATACAATGAACTCAAATAAGGCGTCGAAAGTAGGGAGGATGGAGGACCATTAAACAATTCAAAGTTGGTGCAACTTTTAATATGTTGACGACCCCTTAAGATAAAGTAAACAACATACGATTATAAAGAACTTTACACGAATTTAAATGGTGCTTTTCATTTATTTTTGCATTAATTAGAACTCGACTTATAGACTTCATTCGGATTTTTTGTTGGATGCTGTGCATATACATTTTGTACTCCTCACGCAGTAAAATTGGAAGAAAAAAGTATATTTACTGGTGTACTACAAAAAATGACAATAGCAAAATAGTCATAGAAAACGTATAGTACGTAGAAATTGAAAAATGATGGATATTTTCCTGCGTTTTGGACATTTTATATTGCTTTAAGGATGTATGTACTTCCTTAAAGCAATATAAATGCTACATCGCAAGACTATAGTATTATAGCGCATAAACGTTCATGTAACAAGAATCTATATATTTAACCTCTTGAGTCCTGGGTACCCAAATGGGTACTTAAATTCTTTTGCTCATAAAAACTAAAATGACTGATATTTTTACATTTTAACTTCACTTCTATAAAGTTGAATGATTTTGCTTTAAAATGAAACCAATAAATGGCAGCACCGATGTCGATTTCCTTATAAAATAAATGTCATTTTAACCTGAGTTTGCAAAATATTTTCGAAACAGTGCATCCAAGAAAGTAGGTAATTTTCACAATTCTTTAACTTAAAAACTTTATAATAAAAAAAATTAAGAATTTGCGGATTACTCACTTATTTAAAGCTATTATATTTTTATTGTGTAATTTTAGGTTATTAATAATTAAATTGATATTTTGGAGGGGCTAGTAATTTTATGTTCATATTTGTTAAACTAAATTACAAGCCCCCAAAACAATAGATTTCAAAAATAGATATTTTTGTCATTTATGATGTCATTTCGTTTGTTTAAAAGCAAAGAATGAGTATTTGTACTATTATTTTAACTTCGGGTCTTAAAAGGTTAAAGCGAAAAGTGCATTCTGTCAAATTCACACTCTCTTTTCCACACGAAAATCGTCTCTTTGCGCATGCTTCAACGTTTTTTGAAGGCTTCTACCCTCAGAAATGGGAAACGTGTTTAGCCCTCACCTGTTTAGCCTGGGGTGATTGAAAACGGATGGCGTAATATGGCCATGAAAGCTTTTTTAAAGAATTCATGTTTTCAATACTAAATATGCATATTTTTTTGTAAAATTTTAAAGAGAGCTTCAGTACAGTTATATTTATAACCGATTGAATTTTCAAAGAGTTCGGAAGATGAGAACTATTTTTTATTGCTATGTTAAAGGAGCCGACGCGAAAACAAACAAAAAAGCGAGAAGAAAACATTTCTTTTACAACTAGATAACAATATTTTTTCAAGAAATTTTTACACAGGCTGTAAAACCGCGTTAGTTATAACCAATAAAGATGACAAAGAGTTCGGACAAAAATAACAAGAAAATGAGTGCTTTTATCACTAAACATCAATATTTTTTCGCGAATTTTTCCTTTAAAAATATAATTTCATAAAAAATTGGGTTAAAGATATAAAACAATAAAAACTTGAATTAATTCATATTTTTAATACTTGGAAATTTTTCCAGAGAAGATTTCTCACGCCTTGCATTCATAATATTCAAATTTTAATTGCTTAATAGGCGTATAGCCAACATAGTGAAAAAGTACCCAAGCCGGGACTCGAACCCGGGTCATCTTTATAGCGCACTGACGTTCTACCAACTGAACCACTCGGGAGCGATACTCAGCCTGGAACTTTTTAACCATAAGAAGTAATGTAATTCACCATAACATGTAAGTATTAAAAATATGAATTTATTCAATTGTCGGTGCTGGATTTTCTTTAATTTCGTGTTTGCCCCAAGGTTGGCGGCTCACGGAAAAATATTCCATCTTGTGCTGCGTTTGTAGCCTTGCCAACATGTTATGGTGAAAAAGTTCCAGGCTGAGTATCGTTCCCAAGTGGTTCAGTTGGTAGAACGTCAGTGCGCTATACTGATGACCCGGGTTCGAGTCCCGGCGTGGTTCTTTTTCACTATGTTGGCTATACGCCTATTAAGAAATTAAAATTTGAATATAATAAAAACTTGATTAAAAAATATATATTATCACGGGCCCGGGCAACGCCGGGCGGGTCAGCTAGTTTATAAATTAAAGTTGATCTATATGTTGTTATTTAATGAAATAAATATTTATCCTGTTAACTTATATGAAGTGTTATTCTATGTGGGTCTCTCGTTACGTAGAAGGCTAAAGCACTTGTCTGCTATCGTGATGGTGGTAAGTTTGACAGGTACGCTTCCAGTGCGAAACTTCTCCGGTTATAATCCTTCCTGTTCTTCGTGCTGTGTATTCTGTTCTCTGCTATCCGTCCTGTGGATCATCTGTGACAAAGATTGCCAACGGGTGTAGGGATTTCTGAAGATGCTGAACATATATGTAAAACAAAATATGTTACAAGAACTGTATATTGTACGAAATTAATAAAAATATAATATAAAAGATCTTCACACTGCAAAAAAAAAGTGTTGATATAATACTAGCACCCCAGCTACCAGTATTATACTGTAAAATCAACACTCTATTTTTTCAGTGTAGAAACGTCATCCTTGGTGAGAAAATGTTTCAAAGCAACCCCTCAATTCAAAATCAACAATAAAGGAAAATCATGCGCCAAACATAGATTTTGAAACACACTTTCCAATGTAGTCAGAATACTGCAACAAAACTCCAATGTTTAAAAAGATGAAAGATGATGGTTACGTAAACAATTTTGAAAACGCATACGATATTTGAAAATCCAGTTTCAGCTATTACCATTTATATAGACAAAAAAAAAAAATATCCGAATTCTTTTGTGCAGCCCTGTATAGGATCTATAGATTTGTATATATACTACATAATATGCAAAATTTTATTTTAGTTCGGAAACACATAACATGGTTCAAAATTCCCCTTCAGCAATTTCCGTCCATAAACAGAAATGTCCTCGAATTTTTTTGTGCAGTCCTGTCTATGATCTATACACCTTATACACACCAAGTAATATGCAAAAAACTAGTTAAATTTAAAAACTCATACAACAATAGAAAACACACTTCCAGCAATTATTGCTCACAGTTTCTGCAACCGAATTCTTTTGTGTATCCCTGTAAACATATGACTAATGTCATGCACACCATGTTCTATAGTACGCATCTTGAAGTGTATATCAGTGATGTATAGCAATTTCAATATGTTTGAAATAGTGTAACTTCATTAAAATACATTGCAAACGACTTTTCCTCATAGATCGTAATGTAACGGAATTCTTTTGATTATTTCTGTAAATGAAGTATAAATGCTTAATTAGACATTTTTCCAACTGAGTGAAAAAGTGCTTAGTCCGAGTGTCGAATCCAAGTCTTTTGGCTTAAATTGCCAAAGCTCTGCCTATTAAGATTGCCTGGATCGGCAACCGGGCGACACAATACGCTCTGAGAACCTATTTTTCTTTGGCAATCGCTTCTGGTCTGCCATCTAGACAATTTAACAGAATATACCGTAGATAATGGAACTCCATTAATCAATGAATACGTAGGTACACTTTTTCATTACTAACATATATATGTAGGTAATGGAAAAGTGTATCTAAATATCTATTTTAATCCATTGTATCTAACTATTCAACTGTCTAAATGGCAGGCCAGATTCTACTGCCTAAGTCTGAGTGAATTGTGTTGACCAATTGTTGGTCCATGTAGCTCAATAGGCAGAGCGTTGGCAATTTAAGTAAAAAATGTTTGGTTCGACTCCCGACCTGAGCACTTTTTCACTCAGTTGGAAAAATGTCAAATTGTAGAATAAATAATGAGTCACTTGTTTCTTTAAAACAGGTATTCGCAAAATAATTATGGATACTTCAAATATACAGGGTGTTCGGGTACCACCGCACAAATTTTCTAGAACGAGAATCCTCGTTTAGAGTACATGAAAAGTGTCCTAAGAACCATACCTCTAAAACTAGAGTTGCAAAGGCTAGAAAAAACCCGGTTTAAACCTGGGAATAAACCGGAATTTTGGGGAATAAACCGGGTTTTTTGGGAATAAACCAGGTCTTTTGGGAATAAACCGGGGAATGAACCGGGTCTATTGGAAATAAACCCGGGAATAAACCGGTTCTTTGCAACTCTATCTAAAACGCATAGTTTTCGAGAAAAGTACGAAAAAAAAGTCTGACGTGACATTCGCAGCACCGAAAATAAGTTTTTTTGAACCTCGTGAAATTGTAAACAAGATTAATAATAATAATAATAAAGGACTTTAAAACATAATAAATGTACCCCATAGACTTGTGAAAGGGGAACAATTTAAAAACAGATAATGTCGGCCTGTGTTTAATATGCATATTAATAGCGACCGTTCGGCTCGCTTTAAAAGGCTGCAGCTTGAAATTATCGGCAATCTTTGCATAGCGATTATGTATTAGTTAGTATTGCGATATGTACTCTTAAGTGCTTTTAACACGTGCAATTTACCTGCACGTACTTTTCCTGTATCGTTTACGGTTATAGTTTATTTTCCTAGATTAAGAAACATTTGTCTTTGTATGCGTTGTCGAAGAATGGTTCTTGGACAACTTTTATGTATATTTATAGCCTTGGATTCTCGTTCTGCACAGTTTGTGAAGTAGTATCCATAAACACGATATCTAAATATAATAAAACGCAGTGTAACGATTCCGGTACGAACCCATCAATCTTACCAATAGGAGATAAAATGAAATGAAGCCATGTTAGGCTTAATTTCGATTTGAAATGTATATGAGAAAATATATCAGCCTAAATACAAATCTCTTCTACCTCAAATCACTCCTGCTATACATATTTTTCTACAATACATTGAAAATTAACAAAATTTCAATGATTTGCGCAATCCACAAACCATTTCCAAAATCGTTTGTAATTTGGGAATGTAAACAAACAGAAGCTGGTAGAAATGAAAAATGACTTTCATAGGATTTTCTTACAGAACATTTTTCTAGAATAATATAACTATTGCAATGTATTATTTTGTTATAATAAATTAATAAGTTTAAATGATTAATTTATAAATAATAATATTTAAAAAAAAAACGGCAACATTTTTATCATTAATACGGCATTGAACAAAATTCCAGATAGCACATGTCTGGTGTCGCCCTATATTTTTACAAATGAGTATTAAAGTTTTTATTTGTAATACAGGATGTTATGAAAATAATTCTTATAAAATTATTAATAGAAGTCTTTAAAACGTTTTCAAATTTCTAGTCCTAATTTAATAAAGGTTGGTGCTAGAAATTAAAATCATTAGTAAATTTTAGATCAAACAGTTTGGTAAGTTTTGTTAAAAAAATAATCGGGAAATTTTAACCAAACCATCCTAGGACAGGTATTTACACTAGTATATTTAAATATTAAACTCGTCATCTAAAAATGCTCACATCGAATTCCAGATTAATAATAAATGTTACGACTTTTCATCTGACGTTTAAAATGCAAAATAATACAATTTAAAATTTTATTACTGAATGATTCAAAATAGGGACGGTTTAATTGAATAAACAAAATATATATACACGCAAACGTCATATGCTTCATAATAGAAAAATGCGCCAACGTTCCAGAACATTAAAGTACGAAATTCAAATGTAAATAAAAGTTTTAGAACCCGGAGCTTGGAAACGTAAACTACATTTACCATCGAAGGAAGGAATAAATTTTATTTGAATAAAATGGGAAAATTCGAGAGAAATTGGAAATATTTTCTCGTAAATAGATTCGTTTCTATGTATTCATGCATTAAACATGTTTCCTTTCCGGATTAGTTACACTAATCTGGTGCGTACCTGTCGTGTTGGAACCCAAAAAAATTTGAAAAAAATTACAGAATATGCTTATCATGTGGATACATATGTTTATAAAAAAAAAATTCTACAGAACCTCGATACAACGTCTGTAAAACAATGAAAATTTCGCTTTTTTTTTTGGCGATCTATCGTCGGTTAGCGTCACAATCCTTCTATATATAAAAGAAAGTAATGGTTTAAAAATGGACCAATGAAAATCTGCGTAGATATTCCGGGTTATTCTCATCGCTTTTTTACTAGGGACTTTTTTGAGGAGCGATTACTTTTTTTCTAGCCATCCTACGGATTTGAAAATCATACCACCAGACGCGAAATATAACAAGCTTTCAGAAATTCAAAAAATTATCACGGTCGGACAATAACAACTCAAAAAATCCTTAAGAATCGAGTAAAAAATATTTTATTGAAAAAGTCATTTTTTTTTATTGTTGCCAATTTCTAAATAAGCGCAAATGATTATGTTTTATCTCAAATAAAAAAATGTATTTGCGCGAGACTATTAAAAACAATAATGAAAGTTTAAAATAATAATTAAACGATCACGTGTTGAAAGCAGGAAATAAAGAAAATTACGTCATAAAAATTGTGTTTACACAGGAATATTAAAAATAAAAAAGATGAATTAAATGAAAAAGCATTATAATAACCAGTTAAATGAAAAAGCAGTATAACCTGATTACAGAAGATAGTCGCCGTTTGTGATATCATCATCATCATCTTTTTAAAACAGGATACATTGCATTTACCAGGTTAAACTTAAAGCTTATCTTGCCGGTGAAACTGTCTAAAATTAAAATAACTGCAGCAACACGCAACTTGTATATATTATGCAAGTCACAAAATTTTTGTCAGATACAGACACACACATGCAAACGCACAAGTACATACACACACACTCAGACAGACATTTTCTAAAAATAGTCAAAACGGGTTCAAGACCTTATAAATCCGTCAAAAACTGGAAGTCAAAATGTTTCATGAATCCAATACTTTCTTCGTGATAAGGTAGAAGAAAGTAAAAATGGTCTTTACTAATCTGATAAAAACATAGGGAAATCTAAGTATTGTATATTGTTAAAAAAAATTAAGAAATATCTATTTAAAAAAGTATTTCGGGTCTGTACCGGGAGAAAAATGCAGCTTTCTTATATCTTCATTTTGAAATTTTACCTAATGTTACTCAAAAGCAACAAGCTAAAATGCAAAGAACACGTTTACAGAAAATTCGTTAATACTGAATTTGAAGAAGAAATTATCGAAATTAGTCAGCTATAGCCAAGTTATCGAAACTTATTTTTGGTCGCCAAATTTGCCAAAATTTGGTCCAAAATAAAAATAAGTGTCTATTTACCACTAGATGACATTAATTTGTAGAAATTTACTACAAAATGCTTATTTGAATTAGATTTTTGCTCCTGTGTCAGTTACTGGTTAGGTGTCAATAATTGGGGGATTCACCCTCTAGCAGCAATCTTTAATAAATTAAAGGTACTACATAATTTAAATTATTCTAAACAACAGTTTTGTAATTTCAATTTTAGACACAAGTATACATGACTTGTTTTACACTTGGATGTATTTAATTTTAAAATAATACCAAACACACACTGTAGTAACTTATCTTATTTCTGAAAGCATCCCAAGTAAAATAAACACTTACAGAAGCTAACTTTTGCAATAGAATTTCTACCAGGCAAAAGAGTTTAAAATCTCAGCACCCGTCATATGTATCGGACCACATTAGTATAACTAATCGAAAAAGGAAACATATTTAATGCTCGAATACATAGAAATGAATCAATTTACGAGAAATCCCTTTCAATTTCTCTCCAATTTTTCCATTTTATTGAAATAAATTGATTCTATCGGTTGTAAATCTTTTTTACGTTTTCCAGTTCCGGGTTTTAAAGCTTTTATTTACACTGAATTTCGTGCTTTAATATTCCGGAATTGCAAACATGAAAGTAGATATGCCAGACTATTCTAAACGAAATTGGATTAATGCTTGTGTATGTTAATGTTTGTGCATCGCTACCGCAACCTGTGTAGGTTGAATATTTTAACTTTAAATTGTATTATTTGTAAGTGAAATATTTTTCTAATGCATCCAAAAATCTCTATGTCCTTTCAAAATAAAGTTATAAAACCAAATAAAGTAGATTTTACACGAATAAATCTTTACATTGTGCCGTTACATAGACAGTAGTGGGAAACTACACGTATCACCTCGTGCTATTTTATTCCTAAATTCTCGCAGAGAAATGCGAGAGGTACCATTCTACTGGGAAATGTGCCTTCTTTCCCAGAAGAAATGCAATTTTTAAATAGGGACCATCTACATAATTAAAACTTCATGAATTTTTTTTTTCAAATGGTAACACCCACGTTTGAGATTTTGAAATCCCTGGATCAAAGTAGCGCGGAAAAGTATAAAGTTTATGCATTTTTTCTGAACTCTTCATTGAGTTAGAAGGGTTCAAAATATGAAGATGGTAATGTTAAATCGTTGTTAGAAACATTAATTTATATATTTCCGAAAAGTCAATCCATTGAAATGTTTCGTTTTCAATGGGTTAAAACGAAAGGATCCAAACAAAAGCATAATCTAGGCATTTTTCTATTCTAAAGCATATTTTTAATTACAAAATTTATTAATAAATGCATATTAAAAAAAACTATTATTTATGACCTATATTTATTCTTATAAAAAAAGAATACCGTATGTATAAGTCGACCTCCAAATTCGAGAGAAATAACAGGTTGATTACCAGTATTTAAAAAAAGTCTTATTTAATCACAAAATTCGTAGCGTAAATATTTTCTGCAATTAAATAAACTAGTCGGAAATATTGGTATTCAACCTATTATTTCTCTCAAAATCAGGAATCGATTTATACGCAAGTACATATAAGCATCGTTAAACACATGGCTAAGTGAATTTACAGCTCATTTCTAACATTATTTTTTCGATATAGGAAGAATATTTGCTTTTCAACGGTTTATGAGTCTGAGAGGATTTAATCTTTTGCATCCAGAGAAGAGAATATCTCAGGAAGTAACCTGAAAAGTTTCATAAAATTTCCTTTTCTATATAAAGTTAGTTTATTTTGGATTTAGATATTTTGTTCTCGAAATTTTACGGTTAATAATTAAATGATCCTGACACTTTTCACTGTAAGGTCTTAATTAATTCTTTTTTCTAAATTCATGAATAAGCACCTAACACATTTTCTCTTTTAGCTTTATCAAGATTTAAAGAAAAGTATATAAAATATACTTTTTTTCGGGCTTATGTAATCAGAAATCTGAAATATGACACAATTTTGAATTTATAGACTGCCAAAAATTGGATTTTTATTAGGAAATTCGACACAAGAGCTTGTAGATAAGCTTCGTGTATCGCAAAAAAGAAAAAAAAAGTGGGGGGGGGGGGTTACAACCATTTAAAACAACTTGGTTATGTCAGTAACCTCGATAGTTGTCTTCCTAACGAATTGAAGGAACTCAAACGATCAACGTATGTCATTTATTGCTAAAACGTAACAAAACCAAGACATTTTTAAAGAAAATAGTAACTGGCGATGAAAAATGATTCGTCTACAACGACGTTGACCACAAAAGATCATCGAGCAAGCGAGATGAACCAGCGCAAATAACTTCAAAAGGAGATATTCATCAAAGGAAGGTGATGCTGTCTGTTTAATGGGATTATGCAAGTATTATTTATTTCGAGCTAGTTCCAAAAGACAAAATGAGATTCGGATGTCTGCTATCAACAACTAATGAAAATGGATGAAATAATCAAAGAAATAAGCCCAAAATTAGCAAATCGTAAAGGTGTTGTGCTCCATCAGGAGTACGCCAGACCACACATCTTTGATCACTCGTCAAAAATTATTGGAGATGGCCTGGGAAGTGATGCCTAATCCACCGTATAGCCCTGGCTTTGCACCATCAGATTATTATTTATTTATTTATCTTCAAAACTATTTAAATGGAAAAGCATTCGATTCAGATAAGGGTATCAAAACTGAGTTGATTCAGTTTCCATTTAAAGACGAAACTTTCTTTAAACGCTGAATTATGCTGCTAGCTGAAAGATGGGAAAGAAAGATTGAACAAAATGGCTAATATATCATACATTAATGTTTGATAGTTGTATCAATAAATTCCCTGCGAATTTCATGAAAAAATAAAACGAATTTTTACTTAACCCAATATTCTGATTGTGTTGGAAAGGGCTTCACAATCTATGCTTAACGCATGATTTTTATTTCGTGTTTTCTTAATGTACTTTACAACTTTAGGTATTGAATTTTCAATAAACTCATTACTTAATGAGAAAAGAAAATTGAAACGTCCTTATCTATAGTAAAAGTGAGTGGAAAACGCGAATTCTTTCATATGTATATATTATTTAAATTTTGTGTTCATTTTATCGCAAAATTCATCTTTAATTCTATTGAACATACGTAACGAAACACGTTTTTCATTTTTATCTGGCGTCTAATCTTACTCTAATTAAAATGAGATACTTCTTTTATTTTTTTTCCCAAAATTTCTGGTAGAAATTGAATAAAAAAAAAAATGACAGATATGCTTCTGACAGGCATGCCCGAATGATTCATTCGAATAATGAAAATAATCGTTATGCCCATCACTACTGTTAAACCTCTGAACGCCCATTTTTTTTTTCAAAATCCTCTCGGCCAATATTTAATCGACTAGCATCTCCTCTATTATTACATATTTCAAATAATCATGTATTTGAAATATGTAGTAAATTTATCATTTTATTTTACTTTACTGCCCGAGAGGGATCGCTCAGACTAGGAACGAAGTCTGTAGAGCATAGACGCCCCCCCCCCCGGTCCCTTCTATTGATGTTAAAAAAAATCCCACCGGTAAGCCCGACAGAGGGCGGAGTGGTGAACAATAGATAAATGAATATATGAATATAACGGAAAAAAGATTTGTAAAAAAAGAGAATAGTACAAAATAATATCACTGCCGGAGAATACAAAGCTCCGACCCGACAATGGACAGTGAATAAGGGGGAACCCGAGTCACTGGCTCAGTGATGGATTAAGGTCGAAAGGTCACATATAAAGTTGAAGATGTTTTTAAGCTATGAGAGCAAAGCCGGAAGCGATAAAATATTAGCCAGGCAACCGTTTGGAAGAACAGGAGGACAGCGGACATACCAGCGAGCTATTAACCCTTAATTGCATAATGATGTAAATTTCCATCACTTTTTATTTAACTTTTAATAAATAAATCAACTTCTTCGCCACCACTATAGAAATATTAATCCAGTAAATTCCCCGTGAACTATGTTGCTGAACAAAGTTAAAAATCTATCTTGAAATTTCTGGTGTCTAATATTTAATATATGCATAAAAAAACACAATTGTAAAAGAAAAACTCATGCAAAGAAGGGTTAAAGGACAATTGAGTGGGTTAGAATGACAGTGGAGTAAGCATTAACTTTGCCGTTGCATTAAGTGGTCCAACTTGTTTTGCCCTCTAGCGACTCCCTAAATGAACTATGACTTATTTGACTGTAGGACTGAACAGAAATTAATATAAGTTCAGTAAAAATATGGTTCTCGAGGTTTTTCAAATTCTTGACTTACCCCGCTGTCATTCTAATCCCTTCATATTATAGAAGTAAGGAGAGAAAAGAGCGACATCACAGCACTCACAAAGAGGAGAAAGGGCTCTTTTGAACTTAAGGCTGCTCGTCAGTGAACTTCCCGATTCTCCTCGCTAATGTTAATGCTATGGACGTAGCATGCATTCTTATATTTAAAATTTTTCCTCGGGAAACTAATATTTTTAACTTCTGTTTTCTGTATACTGCTCTCAAAGGATGTATCGTTTTTAGGGTTTCATTCATCTCACGAAACCCTATTACTCCCGCTCCTTTGTCTGTCCGTCACAGAGCAATTCTCAGAAACTATTTAACTTACAGAGTTGAAACTTTGTGTATATAGCCGAATACCAACTGTAAAGAGATCAAAATATTAAAATTTGAAAAATTCGTATTATTTTAATAAGTAGCGATAAAAAAAAACAAAATTTTAACAGCCTTTTCCTACTAAATTTAAACATTTTTCGTTATAGCAGATGCCAAAAATTAAAAATCCGCGATGAAATTCTTTCCACAATAATTAATTTTCTATCAGACGATTTCCACGTGAAAAATGAAAATGAAATAAAAGGTTTCACCAATTGAAAAAAAGATAAATATGAAATAAAATTGATTGACGTCATAGTGGTAATAAAACGGAAAATGTCTAAGATTTCTCAATAATACAAGGAGTATGTGTATGTACACAAAAAGATTAATATCACGTCATTAGAGAATTAAAAAGAAAATCTGACGTCATATTGGAAGTTTAACGAATTTTTCAGATGTTTGAGAATAATACAAAGCGAGTATCAATATGAGTAATAGCGAATAGTAATTATATGAGTTTAGAAACATATTGAACCGTGATAAAAATCCTATTATGGAAATATTCGCATATTTTAACATATTGAAGGTGTACAATTTGTTTAATTTTGAAATTAATTTTTTAAATATCGCATTCAGTCCGCATGACGGATATTATTATGACAGATTATAATATTGGCTGGTTTAGATATTCGAAAAAACGAAAAAATAGACCGGTAAATTTTTACTTCATAAAAAACATGATTTTTTTTTTTGCTAAATGAAATATTTATTTGAATTTATTAAAGAATGGAAAAGGTGTTTTGAAAGGAATATTAAACTGAACCCTTTGAGCGATCTTCGATCACACTTACCCACTTGTTTCTTTGTTGCCAGACTTTTTCTAAAATATATACTTAATTTGATGTGAAGTGTTAAAATCTTATTCAGTTTCGCTAAGATTTTAACACATAAAATTATAAATTCAGCACATATTTTAGAAATATTTTGACAGCTAAGAAAAAAAGGGACATTCTTTAAAAAGTGTACACAGAAAACAGAAGTTAAAAATAATTTCCTGAGGAGATATTTTAAATATACAACTGCATCCTTCGCCTATAGGATTAACATTAGCGAGGGGAATCTGGAAGACGAGCAGCCTTAAGGGTCCTCTTCACGCACTTGAAAACACCCGTTCGTTAATGTTAATCCTATGGAGCATTTATTTTTCTAATATCTCGTTTGCATTTCAATATATTTAAACATTTTTTCTTGCATTCAATAGCAGAGATCAATCTCTATTTCCGCCGTTGATTACTTTTTTGATTTTCTTTCCGGATTTTTCCGGAAAAAAATCGAAAAAGCAATCAACGGCGGAAATAGAGATTAATCTCTGCTATCGAATGCAAAAAAATAAAAATAAAATAAATAAAAAAAAGTCGTTTAAAAATATTGAAATGCAAACGAGATATTAAAAAAAAATAATGATCCATAGGATTAACATTAGCGAACGGGTGTTTTCAAGTCCGTGAAGAGGACCCTTAAAAGCGTAGGTTGTAAAGGGAACATGACCAATAAGGAAAGCTGTAGTGGAGGAAGTGAGCAGGAGAAGATCAAAGGAAACCACTGGGACCAGATCATAAAATTTCCTTTTCATCCTTTGACTGTGGAATTTTTAAAACAAAATTGCTTCAAAAATTGTGTATTATATATAAATTCTTCTACAAACGTCATAAAACATTAATATTTTCTTCAGAAATTGTTTTCTGTTATTGCTGGTACAATATTTTGTAATAGATTTTTACATTTTTTGACATTTGCTTTCTAGTGCCGTTATTTTATACATGTAACAAATATTATAATTGAGACATGTGACCTTATTCTATTTATATTCATCAAGAACTGTTACCGTTATTATCTTACATGCAATCTTTATGAAGAGATAAATATAGAAAACAGCTTTTCCATAGAAATCCAATGATGAAAATTGAGACATCCTTGGTTGGAGTTATGCCGCGCTTTATAAAGCACTCTCCAGAAAATGTAAATTTTTGTGTTATCTTTCATATGTTTAAGTACAATCCATAAATTTTATGAAAATTAAAATGAATAAAAGCTTGAAACTTTTTAAGAGTACAATAAGTTAAAATTGACTATTATATATAAAAAAAATATGTCGTATCAATTTTTATTGATATATGCCATTTACAAACACTCTCTATAAAATAAATGTGTTATATCTTCATACAACTTCTATAAGTAGATTTACTTTATAAGAATACAATACAATTACGCTATCCTAATAATATTATAAATCTGATTGTGTGCAAATGTTAGGCTGAAGCCAGCGTCAAAATGGAACATTTAATGATCCTGTATCTTCGCGTATAGGTTGATAATAACCCTCAAATGAACATAGGCTGGTTTTTGTTTATTTTATTCAAATGTTTTTCTTAATAATTCAAAATTTCGTTATTTTCACAGAGAATAAATGGACATTTTTTCGTATAATATTTTAAAATGGTTAAATTTACTTTACCGTTGCCAAAACTAATTCAAAACCCGGAATAATAATTTTTACTCAACAATTTATTTTCAACTGAAAAATTTTCACGTGAAAAATGAAAATGAAATAAAAAAAAATTAAAGAATTAAAAAGAAGATTAAATAATATTATTAGAAATAAAACTTACTTTTTTTGATAATAATACAAAGTTTTAATATGCGTAACCATAGGAAACAGGCGAATATGACGTCATTCATCTAAAATAAAGCGGATATGCATTGATTGGTGAAATAAAATGATCTTGGGTTTTTCTTCACTTTTTTTCTTTTTTTTTTTTTTTCTTTTGTGTGGTAATAATACTTGATGTTTTACCGTCTTCGCACGGCTAATATAACTAAACCGTATTTTTTATTTAAATTTTAAAAAAGTATAAAGAAGTTTCAAAAGAAAATGGTTAGCAAATGTCAATAATATGCTCCGCAAAATTATCCATGTCGAAAATGATGTCATAGATAGCGAGAAATAGTAATTTCATTCTTAAAACTAAAAGAAATAACTCGATTACCTAAAAAAAAAAAAAGACTAATGTTAATAGTTCCATTTTTGTTGATAAAATCTAAAGATTTAATATTATTTCGTTAAAATAACATAATTTCCCCTATGCCAGTATTGAAATTAATTGCCTGGAAAAGAAAATTAACAAGAATTATATCATTAAAAAGGGATTTTTCTGGGGAAAAAGAGACTTCATATTTGAAATAAAACGGGAATTTTCCAATATGTTTTAAAATGAGTGTGAATCAATTCCTTACATTAACTAGTCGTTGGGGGCCACCGTAATACTTACCCATCATGGATATGCATAATGTAAAATATTAAAATAAAAATGTGTAAACTACTTATAAAATGCATTGCAATTCAAAAAATAAAATCGTGGCTTGATGACGTCACAAACTTTAAAGGCTCGATTACTGAATTGCTTGAAAGAGGTTTTTCCTTATAACTCCAAAAATAATAATCCTGTTAACTAGCGGTTTATTGCATCTGATTAAGCGTCAAATTTCCAATTAAAATATATCTTTGAAGTGAAATTTGGATGAAATACAGGGTCATGAAAAATCGAAGAGTGTGGAAAATAGGATTCCAAATATCTCGGCAACTAATTATCCGATTGACTTCATGATTTATTCAAAATTTATGTTTTTTTATTGTCTTTTATATTCATTTCTTAAAATAAACAATTTCGAAAATTTTTATATACCTTTCATCAGAACGAATATTTCGAGAGTCCGAAAAAAATTGTTCCGGTTAATCGAGGTTATTGAAATGAAATAGGCTTCTTCCCATTATTACATACTAAGTACATACCAAATTGCAAGTCTCTATCTCAATTTTTTCGGGAGATAGAGCGTTTACAGACACACAGACACACACACAGACACACACACAGACACACACACAGACACACAGACGGACGGCAAATTTTTTTTTCTAAAAATATGTTTTTCGGAATCTCCAGTGTCTGAAACGTGTAAATCCGTCAAAAAAAAATTTTCGATTTTCAAAACGATTACAAGACTTACCCTATACTACGTATGATGGGTAAGTAATAATACAGGGATCAGTAAGTATAGAAAGTAGATGAGTTTCACGCCATATTTATAACGAAAAATTTAAATGTTTTGTTATCTATACGGATTATTAAGCATGAGTATCCGTTATATACAGATGAGAGTTTTCTGCTAAAAATCACATCATAATTTTAAGAAAAGGAAAATGAACACGAATCTATTATATTAAAATCTGACTGTGTGTTTGTATTTCGCAACTACTCCTAGACTGTCGAACACAACGCGATTTACTTAATCCCGGTTATCGTTGATTCGAGGATGTCACACAAACTCTCATAATTTAAAAAATTAAATTAGATGCCAAGATTTTTTTTTTTTTGTAAATTTTAACGAAGTTTATCTAAAAACGGAAAGTAAATTACCCCATATTTGTGTATAAAAAAGGAGAAATAAAACAGATCAGTATATTTTTTACACCATTTTCTCATTAACCATTTCCGGCACAGACAAAGTCTGTTCGTAAAATGAGAAATTACTGACTGACTCCGGAATTTATAAACGACTTTTTTAGAAAATTAGAACTCCTTATTTTAAGCTTTCATTGTAGAATTTTTTTTAATTAAATATTCTTGGTGTCGAATGCAAGTTTACAATTAAAATTAGGTGTGCCCAGAGTGGGACCACTGTGCCGGAAAGGGTTAAAACTGAAAAACAGAATTTATTTTCACTTTGAATAGATGGTAAAAACAAAATCTTGATTTCAGTAAATTATCCGAAAAATAAAAACATATTTTCACATATTCAAACTTCATGAATCAATTTATTCTGGAGAACAAAAATTGCCTGTCAACATATACTGTCATTTAGAAAACAAGATTTGTTTCAGCTATATATTAAACCAAGGAGGTGGAATTGAATAGAAAGAAAAAGCATATACTATCTGCAAATAATGTTTTTTTGAAGGATGTTAAAACGTTTCACAAAGGCGTTAAAAGTAAAATTGTTTATCAGGAAAAATTGACATTTGTTTTTACCCAATTCGTCTATTTCCACGATTTTATTTGGCCCTCCTTTTTGCATTGATTGCAATTTCATTTTCGCGATTATTTGGCACAAAATTTAACTTTTTTAAGACTGAGTTATGTCAAGTTCCCTATAACAAAAAATACCGTATTGTCTCCTATGAAATGTGATAAATAGTTAATTATTAACGTTTTTAATTACCGGGAGTGAAATATTTTGTTTAATTAATGTATTTATTCTTCTTTTAATGTTTGGTGAACGAAGTCATGTGTAACAGCTAGTTTAATCTATTTTTTTTAATTAGCTAATTTATTCATATAAGTTTACGATTATAATAAGCTTTAGAAAATCGTTGGTTTTGCAAAGGTTTAATTTCATCAAAATTATTTATTGAACAAGGATATTAAATGAGAAAATAAATAATTGTAAGTACTTTTACAGCTTTAAAGTAGCATTTTGTAGCTTTAATCGTTTCCTATACATTTAGTAAATCCACTGTTCATACTACAGTTCAGAAAAGCACAAAAGAAAGAATCTAATTAATCACTGAAAAATCGTTTCGGATATCCTCCGAAGTGACATTCAAATCAACACTTGATAAAATTGACACTGATTAAATTTCAATTCACAGACTTCGAAACACTAAGCTTCAATCCAATTATTAGAATTAAGGTGTAATTTTCAAAATACTTGAAATTAAACACACCCATGTTAATTCAATTATTTATTTTTTGCGAGTAAAAGGTTTTATATAAAATCCTTCTTTTCGAAATTCCTTCATTTTTAATATCAGAGATTGTGTTTAACGACTGCAATCTCGCAAGCTGCGGGATCCTGCGGCTAGCGGCTTCTTATTAAGAAAACCCTGCAATTATATAAAACAAAATTTACTATTCGAAAACTCTGGAAAGTATCTTGTATAACAATAATAATAATAATAATAATAATAAAACACGCTACATTGGCAACACTGTTATCAAATATGTTTGACATAAAAATTTCAATATATCTACTAGAATTTTCGAATAGTAATTTTAAAACTTTTTCGAATAGTAATTTCTGCGGGATTCCTATCCCTAACGTGTGATCCATTATTTACATCATATTTCAAGATAGAGGGAGGGGGTCCACAAAGTGTGAAACAGTGTGACAAGGGGAGGGATGGGTTAACACGTTGCGACGTTAAACATACAATATGCAAACAATTAGATAGGTGTTATTTGCGAACAGCATAATAAAGTTTATTAAAAAATACCTTTTTTTTCAATCGGTAACAGATATGTTATTTCTTTTTCTTTTGAATTTCAACAGCTTGATGTAAAATCATGAAATATGTTGATTTGATATTTTAAAAATATGTACGAGTGTACCTGGAGGTAATAAATCGTATACAGAGTTGGGTAGTATCCGATGACAAAATGATGAAATAACGGATTATCATTAAATTATATATCCTGCGTGCAATGGGTTACAAGTCAATTCTAATTACATCTTTTAACACTTAACTGCGGTGACAGAAATTGTCGCATAACTATTGTTAGCGGACTCTGAATCTGTTTGATTGAAAGATTAACACAGCTTAAAACTAGTCATTGGGGGGCCACCATAATACTTACCCATCATGGATATGCATAATATAAAATATGAAAATAAAACATGTGTAAACTATTCATAAAATGCATTGCAATTCAAATAAAATCGTGGCTTGATGACGTCATAAACTTTAAATGCTCTATTACTGAATTGCGTAAAAGAAAACATCCTTATAACTCCAAAAATTATAATCCTATTAAAAAACGGATTATTGCGTCGGATTAAGCATCTCATTTCCAATTAAAATATATCTTTGAATTGAAATTTGGTTAAAATACAGGGTCTTGAAAAATCGAAGAATGTGGAAAATAGGATTACAAATATCTCGGCAACTCATTATCCGATCGACTTCATTCTTTATGCAAAATTTATGTTTATTATTATCTTTTACATTCCTTCCTTAAAATAAACAATTTCGAAATTTTTTATATACCTTTTATTAGAACGAAAATTTCGAGAGTCCGAAAAAAATAGTTCCGGATAATCGATGTTACTGAAATTCAATAAGCTTCTTCCCATTATTACATACTAAGTACATACCAAATTTCGAGTCTCTATCTCAATTTTTTTCGTGAGGTAGAGCATTTACAGACACACAGACGGACGGCAATTTTTTTTTTCTAAAAATATGTTTTTCGGAATCTCCAGTGTCTGAAACGTGTAAATCCGTCAATTTTTTTTTTCGATTTTTCAAACGATTACAAAACTTACCCTATACTACGTATGATGGGTAAATAACATCGCACTAAACTTACGTACAATGTAGGTTAATTTAACCCAAGTTAGACTTGTTTCAAACCAGAATTTGTTTCTAGAGGTACATTCAAATAGGTTCGGTTCCACAATTGTTTTTCAAAGAACTGTTCAAAGCTCCTCTCAAGCTATATTCAAATCAACACTTTATAGAAATATTTCTGATAAATTCGAATTCAGCGATGATTTAGAAATATTAAATTGTAATCCAATTAATACAATCAAAGCGAAATCTTGCGAAACGTTTTAAAATAAATACATCCTAGTAAATTCAATTACTTTTTTTCATTTTGCCAATAAAAATAATTTATATAAAAAGTTTTTTAATTCCTTTATCTAAAGGTCTGATTTTGTTTTAATTAGGATATTTTTATATAATCAGTTTTAGGAAAGCCTACATTAAACAAGGATTTAATTGAATAAAGAATATAACATACGGAATTGGAATATATAAAAAATATATTGTAAATCTACGAGGTTTCTAAGAACATTTTTCATGCTTTAAATAAATTTACACAGTATAAAAACTAATAAACCACAATTGTTTTTCCAAGAACTTTCAAAGTTCCTCTCAATCTATATTCAAATCAATACTTTATAGAAATCTTTCTGTTAAATTCCAATTCAAGGATGATTAAAAAATACTAAATTGTAATCCAATCAAGACCAAGTGTTGCGAAACGTTTTAAACTAAATACATTCAAGTAGATTCAATTACTTTTTTTTTTATTTTGTTGATAAAAATCATTTATATAAAACGTTATTTTAATTCCATTATCTAAAGGTATGATATTGTTTGGAACTAAGACATTTTTATATAATCAGTTTTAGAAACTCTTGCATTTAACACGAAATTAATGGAATACAGAATATAACATACGAAACTGGAATATATAAAACCAGAGTTATAGCTTATATCTAGATTTCTCTGGAGCATATTTCACAATTTAAGCAAGTATACAGGAGAAAATAAAATCACAATTCTTTTGAAAAGACCTTTGAGAAATCATCTGAATTTATATTCAAAACAATGCTTGAAGGGTATTTATTTAAATTCAAGTTCAGCGATTAGGGAACAAAGCTTGAATCGAATTATTATAAAGGCATAATTTTCGAAATGTTTGTAATTAAATTCATCAACGTTGATTTAATTATTTTTATTTTATTACGATAATAAAATGAATTTGTAAAAATCCTTCTTTCCCAAATTCATTAAATTTTATCTCTAATGTTTGTGTTTGAATCTGTGAAAACTTCATACAATCTACTTAAAATCATTGGCATTAAACAAGATTAAATAGAATACAAAACATAACATGTGGAATCTGAATGTATCACGTTGAGTAAAAAGTTTTCAGCCAAATTTTTTTTTAATTGTAAAATGATAAATGCATACGAAACAATCAAAGCTAATGAGGATAATAATATTCATTTAAATCTACAATCATTTGCCAACGTTTTGGCAAAATTTCAATCTCTTCTGCGAAAAATTGTGGCGTGCGCGAGTCCAGAAAGAGATCAAGCTCATTTATGACCTACTCATTCGAATGGAAGATTGTGCCATCAAGATGCAACTGCAGATGTGAAAAGAGACAGAAATCTGAAGGGACCATGTCGGGGCTGTATGGTGGATGTTGCATCAAATTCTACTCCAGCTTGTAGAGCGTCCAGCCGGTCATCGTACTAACGTGTGGCCGGGCGTTATCTTGATGAAAGAGACCCACCTTCCTTCTGAACTCGTTTCTTTGTTTTTCGCGAATGGCATCGCGAACTTTGATTAGCATGTTGCTGTATATTGCACTGTTAATAGTCTGTCCGCTTTTCAGGTACCATTTGTACAGAATTCCACGACAATCCCACCAGATGCAGAGGAGCACCTTCTTGTTAGTTAAGGCACGTCTTGCAACCGAGCCAGATGATTTTCCAAGTGCTGACCACCCTATGGCTTGTACTGTTGTAGTACACCCATTTTTCATCACAAGGGCAGATCACAATTCTGCCCAGAATGTTATCTTTCCTTTGATCTCTGAGCAGAGCCAAACAGCAGTTTTTTCTCCTGTGCTTGCCTGCAGCAATCAATTCGTGAGGCACCCAGCGGTTGAACTTAGACGTTTGGTTTATGCGTTTTAAAGCCTTAACTATTGTTTTTTGGCGAACGTTGAGCTCTAACGCAATAGTTCGTGTTGCAACATTTCTGTCTTGATCAATGATTTGCTTTAACTGCTCACAATCAACTTCAATAGGGCGGCCGGAACGTGGTTCATCTTCACTGTCGAAATTTCCAACTTTAAACTTCCGAAACCAAATTTTGACTGTATCATAAGAAACAGTATTGATTCCTAAACTTTCACACATCTTTCTGTGGCATTCAGTCGCACTGAGTTTATTACGGAACTCATAGTAAATAATCGTTCTGATCTGCTGACGTGATAGCTCCATGTTAAACACTTTTTTGAAACACAAGATAATAAATTTTTAACAAACAAATTACACAGTCATGTAGTTCCTGTGATCTGATTTCGAATGCAAAAATTGGTTGGCTGAAAAGCTAACAACCGCACAAATGACAGTTGTTTGCGCGAAGGTATCTTCCCTTGGCGGAAAACTTTTTACTCGACGTAATATATAACAAGATGAACCAAAAGGGCGAATAAGGAAAATTTATAGATTAAATATAGATGCTTCTAGAACATTTTTCATCTTTAAGAAAACTTACACAATATACAATTACAAAACACAATATTTTTTAAAGGAATTTTAGAGATCTTTTGAAAGTACATTCAAATCAATGTTTGATAGAAATGTTTATGATTAAATTACGCGATTCTTTGGAAATACTAAGTACTTCAGGGGTGTCCAACCTTTTTTCCTGCGAGACGCTTGTCACCACTATTTCCAAATAGTAACCTTCGTCTTATTTAATCACAAAATTATATCATTAAATAAGGTGAATATACTATTCGAAAATAATAATAGCTTTGCTGCACACGGACATGATAAAATTTATTAATCAAAGAGAACGGCCCTTTGAAAATTCTTCTATAGCTATATTCAAGTCAGCATTTGAGAGATATTTTGGATCCAATTACTATTACAATTAAGGAGACATTTTTGAAATATTTGAAATTAAATATATAAACGTTGATTTAATTTTTTGTCTTATTTGCTAACAAAAGAAATTTATATAAATATTTGTTTTGCAATTCTCATACTATTTTATGATAATGATTGAGTTTGAATTGAGGAAAGTTTTATATCATCTGGTCAGAACTATTTTCATAAAGCAGGACCGTGTTGCCAAGATGGGAAATTTTTTATTGAAAATAGCTATTTCAGAAGAGTACGCCTCGCTTTGTTTAATGACACATTCTGGAATTAAATAAAGTGTAGATTATTAGTTAAAAAAAGTGTAGATATTTTAAATAAAAAAATCCTCATTCCGGCAACAGTGAAGCAGATATTTAAGGAATAAAAACATAGTATATGGAATATAAATATATAAAACGAGAATTTATGGTTTAAATCTAAAAGCCTGTAGAATATTTTTTATGATTTAAAGGCAAATTAATAAGAAAAAAAATAATGGCAATTGTTTTCGAAAGGACCTTTTCAAAATCTTCTGAAGTTATAGTAAGCTATATTCAAATCAATACTAGATAGAAATATTTATGATAATTTCGAATTAAGTGATTGGAAGCAATAAACTTGAATACAATTATTAGGGGAAGGTAGCCTAAAATGATCCCCTTAAAGGAAAAACATGTGTAAAATAACATAAGTGTTTAAATAAAACTTTGACCTTTGGCTAGTATGTTTTACACAATATTTTGCATTATAAACATATTTTAATAATATTTTAAACCCACATTGAGTAATGAAAAAAAACCAGATTTTTTAAAAAGTGTCCAAAGGATCATTTTACCCTCACTAAAGGGCAAAATGATCCTTCGTTTAAAAATAATTGTAAATTGTTTTTTTTTTATCGACAAAATAAAGGATATAAAAGTAATTATGACAATACATAAGTGTAATTCACGCCTAAAAACATACTCCATTAAGTAAACCAAGTCATATTTCTGTAAATAAAATTCTGTAATCTAAATAAATATGAAAGTTAGTGCTTACCTTGTGAAAGATGTTATAAAAACAATTCTATTCAGACGCGTAATACTGCGATCGCTTGAATACCGCCATTGCTTCTTCTTTACTTATCACAATTAGTTTATGTGTTACCCTGTAGATAGCGCGACCTGTCTGGAAGAAAACATATGTGGATCGTTTTGCCCTTAGGATCATTTTAGGCCACCTTTTCCTACATAAAAGGCGTAATCTTCTAAAGTATTTTTGATTAAATACACACAAATGAATTAAATTACTTTTGCTTTTATTATTTACACTCATTTATTTAACTTGACTTGGTTCATTTATCTAAAGTTGGAATTTGGCAATCGATATTTCCACTTACTTCCTGATAGGGTAGAATTTAAAAAAATGTTTTCGACAACAATACAACATTTTAATGCGTTTAGAATTGAATTATAAATTAATAAATTAATTTTAAGGCATTTTTTCGTTATCCGGGAGCAGGTGATGGATCGCCAAATATTTTATTTGGTTACAACTGTATTCGAGTTACAATAACAAAGAGTTAATTATGTGCCAAACCACACTCGCTAAAATATGCCAATTGGCTGTGAAACTACAACATTGAAGTATTCCAAACTCTAAAAAGCAGATGATAAAATGTAAGTAAAAAAAAAAGAGTGTATTATGTATTATATTAAGAGTGTATTATTATAGAGTGTATTGTATACGAGGGCTAAAAACAATCTCTTTTTAATGCTTTCTCTTTTAATGCTTTTTAATGCTTTAATCTCTTTTTAATGCTTTCTATTTCAATCAATATTTTTTGCGCCTGTTTTATAATTATATACACTCAGAAAAAGGAATTGATTAAAACCACAAAACATTTTTGTTGAGTACATTTTGGTTGTTTTAGCAAAATTGGAGTAAAATTGAACCATTTTACTTCAATTAACAAAACATTTTTGCTGACGATACAATTTTTTTTTTGGTATTGCAAAAAAAAGTGGTTTTCAACAAAAAAATTTTTTTTTTTGTTGATTCAAACAAAATTTCCATTGACCTATATTTAAACAAAATTTTTGTTTAAATATTGGTCAATAAAAATTTTGTTTGAATCAACAAAAAAAATTTTTTTTTTGCAATTCAAAAAAAAAAAAAAAAAAAAAAATATATCGTCAGCAAAAATGTTTTGTTAATTGAAGTAAAATGCTCCAATTTTACTCCAATTTTGCTAAAACAACAAAATGTACTCAAAAATATGTTTTGTAGTTTTAACACACGGTGCGCTGTGGACCCAGGTTCGATTCCTGGCTCTGGCTAATTTTTCACTCCATGTTGGATTATTGTATTTATTGTATGTATGTCTGTATTATAATATTTGTGTATCTTTAATTGCTGAATGCAGGCGTTGTTTATGTGTGTTTTAATTTACTAAACTATGTTTTTAATTGAATGCCGATAATGTACAGTTTTGATGACAGTATTAAAAGTTTTCAGATATAGAAAAAATAGTATGTTTTAAAGTAAAAATATATGAAAAGATACTGCTATACACAGGAGTGATTGTTGGTTCATGAAAAAATACCTGAAATTTTAGCGAGAAAACGTTTCTGTATGGAGAGAGTGTGTGTGTGTGGGCGGGGGGGGACATAAAATTTATTACAGGGAGGTCAAATTATGAAAAATATGAATTTCAGTTATGTTTACCAATAATATGAAATTGATATTTTAGTCTTATTTTGTGAATTTAACTCTTTCAGAAAAACCATTCGTCCGTTTTACGCAAAGAATATTTATTTTATTTTATTTTATTTTTTGGTAGGGTGGATGTGCCAAACACGAAATTGAGGTCAGATTAAAAAAAAAGTATAAGTAAGGGTAACCGTTTTGAAAAAAAAAAAAACTCATTTGTACTGGTATGATAATTATTTTAAAATGGTACTTTCCTTATGATTGAAATCATAACTGAAAACGTTATTTATGTCTTTATTTTACATCAGTTTTTTTGATAAGCCGTAAATGAGCGTCACATTCTTTAAAATTGCGATTTAACACTTTTGGAAAAAGATCCGGAAGATCCTGGAAAAGATGCCTTTAAAGCGAAATTTAAAGTGAATTATTCTTCGGGACACGTTTTTCGCATTTACAGTCTTTAATTACTAAAAATCAAAATTTCTAAAAAGTTACTTTTGCATTATTTATTAGTAGAAATTCTGTAAATAAATAAAAAAAATTCCTATTCGTAAACAGTGTTCACCAAAATAAAGGACTTTGTCACATGTGCGTGACACTCGTCGAAAAGGGTTTAAACAAGGCGAGATTACTATTTGAAAGTATAGGGCACCAAAAAAAAAAAAAAAAAAAAATTGGTTTTTATGACTTTCCCGAACAATCCAGAACCATTTACGTCACATACTGTAAATTCCAGACTATGCGTCTTCCTTTTTTACTCCCTTAAAAAAAAGATTATTTCAATGTATCTTAGCAATTTACTTTTTGAATTCAACTTAACAATTTTTACTAAACTTTTCTCACAAAAGATTTCAATCGAAGTTTTTAATTTGAATCAAAAGTTTTCAGAATCGTGGACCAATTCGTAGGAGCAAGATAATTACTTTAATGTAACACCTTTCATCTGACTGAAATCATCAGTGCAAGCAATTTAAATGAAAAATTGTATTTTAAATTAGTTTTATTGAAAGCCGTGAACAAGCAGCGCCATATTAATTAAATTTACAATCCAATACATTTCTATAGTACTACAAATAGATAATGAGATGTTGACTCAGTGCATTATATTCACATTTAACTGAATGATAAAAATAAATTTATTCTTAATAGGAAACTTAAAAGAGTTTTTTTTTTCCTTTACGAATCTGTTTTCTTTCAAACTCTTTCTTGATATAATTTTTTTACCAGATAACGAAACACTTTTGTTCATTCAAGTATCAATGTTCTAGGAAATATTTCTTTTTATTAACACTCTCCAATATTGTTTAAAGTGTTTATTGAATTCGATTTGTCTGCCTTTGCTCTTGGCGTAAATATACTCGGATGTATATGTAATTTTGGTACTTTTCCGTTATACGGACACCATTGTCGCCAAGTATACATTTACATATATTTAATACATATATTTACATACATTTAATACATATATTTACATACATTTACATAAATACATTTACATACATACATTTACATACATACATTTACACACATTTACATGCATACATTTACATACATTATGCATTAGCATACATTTTGGCATGGTGTTCGTATAACGGAAAAGTACCGTAATTTTTACACATTAATGAGGCACTATAAAATATTTGCTTTTGAAAATGAAGTGTGTAGCATTTACAGTTCGTTTATAGAGACACACAAAAGAATTCCGTTACACTGTGGTGTAAGGGGGAAAATCGTTTGCGTTGCATTTTGTTTAAATTGTTTATTTAGATATCTCATTTCATTGTATAAAAAAAATGAAATTTTTTTAATAATATTCTGTTAGTGTTGGAAATTGTTTCATAATCTGAATGCTTTATGCCTGATTTTTCCTTTTTCTTTCTGCATGTAATGAAGGAGTTTTTATGCTAAAATTAGTTATGATATTGCAATAAAAACATCATTGAAGTAGAGAGAACTATTGTAATTATTAACAACTAATTAACTATGTTAAGTTGTTGGTGTTACTTTTTACATTTTTTTCTATATTAAAATGTTTAAAAATCAAAGTTTAAAAATTGAAGAATGGGACCAGTTTGTACGGAAAATTTATTTACTTTATCGCTCCAGTTCTCAATACACCCTCCAAGGTGCGCTGCTTTTATGAGCGTAAGTCTTTTTTGTCTATGATGTCTCGACTACTCTGATTATAAAGAGTAGGCGAAGTTTTGATTGCGAACGTACTTTTTGTCTAATAATAGTCAATGTGCGTAAAAGTTATCAAGGCTATCTTTCTCTAACTTTCTATGAATGAGTGTGAAAACCTCGGAACTTATGACTTTTCTCTTTGTATCTATATTTATGCAAATTTCTGCATCTGGTCAATCGATATAGCAGTATTTAAATTCTGGCATGTGCTGGGAAAGTGGAACTCTGGATCGGTACTTGACCTTGATGGTGCCTCCAGATCTGCTTTAGCTGCCTGAACTAAGACGTAGCAAAGGAGGGATATTGGCCAGTGCTAAGAGTACATTTTACTTTGATTCAGTGATAATTGAATAACATTATTTGGCGCTCATGGAGTGCCGTTTCTAGTCATCTGTAAGTTGGAGTTAAAGGTGAAATTGACTCTTGTGGAAGACAGCTTAACAGCAGTTTGACGTTACGAGTTCGTAAGTTATTTTAAATTATTTAATTACTGATATTGTTAATTTGAAGATTAGTTGTTTCTTTGAGTGAAGTTTTGTTGGGAAGTGATTTCTTTCCGGCCTGAGGATAATCGCAGAGTTTTTCTCAAAACCCTGCCCTTTTAAGATTTTAATAAAAGTGATTTGATTTTACACAATTTCTGCTTATTTTCCGACTCGCTAGCATTGACCATCAAACACCAGCGACATGGTTACAAGTCGTCAGACGCCACTGCAGGCTTTTCCATCTTTACTTTCTTCTATTTTTACAAGAAAAAAGTATGGGATTTCTGAAAATTTTCTACTTCCGGTTTTCGACTGATTTATACTTTTTAGAAGATCCTGAAAACGATTTGACTGTTTTTAGAAAATATCTGTATGTGTGTCTGTATATGACAAAAATTTTGAGGGCACTCTATCTCCTTTAAACGAACTATAAATCCTACACTCTTAATTTTCAATACCGAACATGCCACGGTTAACCTCAATAATATATGTCGATTACATGGCAAACCGAGTGTATTTACGTGAGTTAGAGCATGGGTAGACAAACCGAATTCATAAACACTTTTCAACTATGTTGGAAAGAGTTATAAAAAATAGAAAATGCTTCGGCAAATCTGAAATAGGTGGGAGTTGAAGGTTTAAAAGAATGCCTTTCTTCTGAATAAAATGAGTAAATGAAAAATGTAACTGTAATTTTTTATTTTAATTGAGTTCTTTTCAAATACATGGACCAATAACATCATATTGTTTAAAATTTCAGTTCAACACGTTTGAACAGTGCACTCGCGTAAATAACGAGATATTGATTAACTGTAATTTATTCAGATTTAATTGAATGATAAAAATAGATTACTCTTAAATCGAAAGTTAACGCAATTTATTTATTTTTAATGATTTTTTTTTTAAATTTCTGTTTTTAAAGACTCTGAAATAAAATTTCTTGCCAGATAATAAAACAATTCTTATTCATTGAAGTTTTATTGTGCTATCAAATCTTTTTTTTATTATTATTTTGGAAGCTACGGATGAGGTTTTTATTCTAAACTGAAATATGATATCTATATTATAAAGCAAAAAATATGTCCGTGAGTAACGCTGACGTCATATTGACGGTGGCTACAGCTGACCAATAAATGTCGCTTTTACTAGAATTTTTTTAACTTCTAAATATCGCACAATCTCAATTTTTACACCGTCGAATAGGGAGAAAAATGTTCTTTCAAATGCAATTTGTATGAAAATTGTATCTTAATATACTGACTTTTTATGTTTTTAAAAATAATTTAAAGTTTGATTTTTTTAAAATCTATCTCTACCGCGTGCAGCCTGATTGCAAAAGACTAACCTGTTTGAACTCACAACAAATATAAATAGTTCAGAGTTTTTTTTTTTCGGTTAATGTTCATAAAGAAATTAAAAGGCAATCAAAAAATATATTAAAGTTAAAAAATGTATTAGAGATTTCAATTTTAAAACAAATGTCTTTCAGCTATTTTCTGTAACCCGGGAATCCCGGGTTGGATCCTCTAGTTATAATCAAAATACTTTTGATGAGAGAAATATTTTAATCATTAATATCGTAATTAACTATGTTGTTTGTATTACTTTATAAATGCTTTTATATTATATTAAAATGTTCAGGGATGAAGTTTTTAAGATGAAAAATCCTAAATAAATTGGTATAAACAAAATATTTACTTTAACCCTTACTTAGAATACCATTTTATTTACACCAGTTGGTAAAAGGTTGTCCCCGGTGATTATTTTTTACCATTTCCTGTACTGTAATTTCCAAGCAATAATCCGTGTGATACTTTTCTAGTAGAAATGTACCAGAAAGATTATCGTTTGGAAATAATGGTAGACAAAATAATTTAAAAAATAGTTGGTTGATGTTGGTAAACGGTTGTCCCCGGTGACTATTTTTTACCATTTCGTCTATTATAATTTCCAAGCAATAATTTGTGTGATACTTTTCTTGTAGAAATGTAACTAGAAAGATTATCGTTTGGAAATAGTGATACACATAATAATTTAAACAAGAACGAAAAATCATGCGTCAAGCATAGATTATGTAACACTTTCCAATGCTTCCAAAATAGTTTTACAAATCATTACCGTTTAATAAGCTGAAAGACAACATCGAAGTAAACAATTTGGAAAACGCATAACATATTTAAAAACGTAATTTCAGGAATTTCCAACATTTATTTTCAACATATACAATATTCTGAAAAATATCCGAATACTTTTATTCAGCCCTGTATATGATCTATAGATTTGTATATATACTACATAGGACGCTAAATTTTAGTTCAGTTAAGAAACGCGTAGCATAGTTTAAAATTCTCCTTCTGGAGTTTCTGTCAATAAACGGAAATTTGTTCGCGAACTTTTGTGCTTCCCTGTATATGATCTACATAATTTATACACACCACGTAATAAACAAAAAGTGAGTTAAATTTAAAATCGCGTTCAGTAACTTAAAACGCACTTCCAGGAATTATTGTTAACAGACAGTAGAGAATTCTTTTGTGTGTCCCTGTAAATGAACGATGACTGCTATGCACACAATATTCTGTAATAAGCCTCTTGTAATGCACCTTAGTGATATATATAAATTTCAATATGCATTTAAAATAGTGAAATATTATTTAAATAAACCGCAGACGATTTTTCTCCGTAGACGTAATGTAACGGAATTCTTTTGACTGTCCCTGTAAAGTAACTATAAGTGCTATGCACACCCTATTCCATATTAAGCTTCTTGTAATGCACCTTAGTGATATATATCAATTACGATGTGTTTGAAATTGTGTAACACTATTAAAATGAACAGCAAATGATTTTTCCCCACAGACCGTAATGTAACGGAACTCTTTGGAGTGTCCCTGTAAAAAAACTATAAGTGCTACACACTTCAGTTGAAATAGGGAACATGCTATAGATAACGACAATAACATATAAAAATTGCAGAGCAATCCGAGCATATTTACGGGAGTTAGAGGACGGAGAGACGGCAGACGGCCAGACGGCAGACAAACCGAAGTCATAAACACTTTTCAACTAGGTTGGAAAGTGTTAAAAATAGTCGTCCTTGCATATTGGTACACATGTGTGTAGTCTACAAGTTAACATACCTCCCTGATTTCCAATACTTTCTATGTTTCATTGTATAATAGCTGTATTGAACTTTAAATCCAGCCCGCCAACCCCGACAGCATCCCGAGACGAACATTAAGCTCGAGGCCGCTGCGGTCGTCCGATGATATCAGAGCCCTCAACCCAATTCTTTCCCCCTTTTCTCTGCATTAAACTTGTACATTTTAACGTTTTAATTTATCCGGTATTGTATTAAATTTTTTCTGAGAGTCAAGTGTCGGGAAAAGGCGTAGGGACGTTGGACGGTACGCGCCGCCCCCTCCGCGAATCCGGTGGTATCTATTTCGGAATAGAAATATATGTGCTTTAATTAATGAGAGAGATTTGTGGTGAAATAAGACGAATATAGGATTCAGAAATAGCGGTACTCAAAATATAGGAACCTTGGCAGATATACTGTTCACCCTCGGCAGCACGATATATTTACTTTAATTATATTTTACAGTTTTTTCTTTATCATATCATTTCCAGGATGAAAATATAAAATAATCATGGGCTTCTTACCTGGAATTCATCATCGCGCAGAGAATAATCCACTGTAATATTTGAATCCGCTACACCTATTATTAATTTGTGAACTAACTATGAGTATCCACACGATATCGTCATCGATGTGCTATAAAAAATGAAGTTGTATTAATAAAAGCAGTAATTCGTGAAATAAGCGGAGATCCATGTTGATTTAAAGTAGAATTGTGTATTATTCCTGAGATACATTATAAGTCAAACTTAATTGTGTAGACTGCATATAATTGCTCCACTTTTACACTTAACCTAACACTCATATTAAGGTCATAGGACATTTACAGAAGCAACATTACTAAAGACTACATTTTGCACACTAAAAGAAAGTTTGAGGATACACGCGCTAGCAGATAAAGTTCAAGGTTATAGGACAGTCTGTTTTTTTTTTTTTTAGTGCAGCTGGAAATTTTAAGTTGAGATTATACCGACAGTTTTTATTTGTGATAGAAAAGTTAATTTGATCCAGATTGCAACATTTAATGATTTTCATTGCAATGTTCGATGAGTGATTTGACAGTCATGGAGTAATTTCAGATGTGTTTTTTTTTCGCATATTTCGTGCTACGTGGAGATTAATTAGGGGTAATTGGGTTTCTCCGTCATAAACTTTAAAATAACACCTTTCATTCGAATAAAACAATTAGCGCATATTTTTTTTATAAATTATCATTTAAATTTAGTTCTATTCAAAGGATTGAACCAGCAACATGATATTACTTGAAATTTTAGCTGAACTCGTTTGATAAATGCTGTCGCACACATAACGAGATATCGATTAAATGTATTTTATTCAGATTTAATTGAATGATAAAAAAGGATGACTTTTTCAATCGAAAATTAAAACGATTTATTTCTCTTTTTCTCTTTTCGCTGCTTTGAAATAGGATTTATCTTCAGAAATTGTAATTATTTTTATTCTTTGAAGTGTTCTTGCTTCTACAAATTTTTCTTCTCTTTTTTCACGGGGGCTTTTTTAAATTGAAATTTAAATACGATAGAATAGGACCAGGTCATTTTCACAGAAACGTACATTTTCAATGCTAAATTTTCTGAAAAAACTTTTTTTCTAATTAAGGGAATAAAAAAATGTTTTATATTGCTGTGAACTTATCTAACATCATGCCATTATTTTTCTAGATCGTGAAGAATATTTTGTTAAAGTTGTATTTTTATTTCATTGCGTAGATGCTTACGTGTGATGTCCGCAAAACCTGACTTTTTTCATAAATTATTTATAACATCTTAAATATCAAATTGAAATGAGTGATACTGTTGAATTAAGTTTTGTGCAATTAATGGTAAATGCTATTGTATTCAGTTTTACTATTTTGGTATTCTTACCTGCTTTTATCTTGTCCACGGAACAGATGATTTCATGGTTAAGTTCATGTTTTTGTCTAGGTTATTTAAAAAATAATAAATATTTTACTAATGGAAATAAATATTTACCTTATAATTAAATATTTAGAATAAATGCTTAATAAATAAAGATTTTACAGATAACGCTTGCAAAATCTTGCTATGTTTTAAAAGACTAAATAAGCTTCTCTTTCTCACTGAAGTATTTTATTATTATTTGCTTTTATTTGTTAAGCGATTTAGCAGCTATTAATTTCTGTCTAATGGACATAATCAGTTTCTTCTGACAATAATTATTCATCAAATAAAACTATAAATAAGGAAGATTACCCTATGAAATTGAATCTGATATTAGTTTTAAAACGAACTGAAATGAAAATATATAATGTATCATGAAAAAACAAAAACTTTATAGACCCAGTAAGTGGTACAAACTAGGATTGTGGCAATTCATGGACATGATTTGTCAAGCTCCGTAGACAACACTTCTTCTTCTTCTTCTTTATTTTTTTTTTAATGGAAGAAATTATTATTTAATTATTTACATGTACAGTAATACCTCGGTTTTAGTTGACTTCGGTTATAGTCGGTTTCGGTTTTCGTCGATTTTTTCCCATGAGAAATCTGTTTCGGATTTCGTCGGTTGTCTCGGATTTCAAGTTTATTTTTGTGCTCTTTTTGTACTGATTACGAGTGCTCCATCATGGGTCCAAAGAAAGTTTCTTGTATGCAACTTATTTTATGATAAAGTCTTGCCACATTTAGTTAAATATTAAAGAGGAGGCAGAAACAGACCACTTTGGACAGCTTTTTTGAGCGACATATAGCACCTCTGGCTTTGAAGCTAGCTCTATACTGCCAAAAGGCCAAGAAGGGAAGTGACTTCAGATATCGTTCCTTGATACCATACACCAAGAACACTATATTAATTCCTTATTGCTTTTAGTATTAAACTCTATACTTATTCTTTATAAAATGTATTTTTGTTGCGAATTTTGGAGCGTTTGGAACAAATTAATTGGATTTACATAGATTGATATGGAAATAATTGCATCGGTTTTCGTCGGTTTCGGATTTCGCTGATTGTTTGCGGACGGATTATCGACGAAAACCGAGGTATCACTGTATTGTTCAATTTTACTACATCACATTACCCTTACAACTTATTTTACGCACTTCTATTTAACTCAACATAGTTTTTGTATGTAAAGATGGAATTTTGTAAAAGATTTTTCAATTACTTTCTGATATGCTAGAATTATAAAAAAAAAAAATATCTTAACAGGTGGGTTTCCGATGCCAATACAGCATTTCAATATTTTTAGAACATAATTATGAATTAATAAATTAATTTTTAGGCATTTTTCTGTTAGCGCCAAATATTCTTTATGGTTACATCTGCTCTCGAGTTACCACAAATATGGAGTGCCAAACCTCGCTCGCTAAAATATGTCAACTGACTGTGAAAAATTAAGAGTAACAATGAAATAGTTTAAACACTAAAATGTAGAAAAAAAAATATATATATAAAAATTGTGTTATAAAGTGTCATATATATGGGTATACATATTTTAAGTAGGCTTTTATTCAATTACAAGTAGTACACTTCTCTAATAAATATTCTGTGACATCGCTTTGTCCATTTCTAGGAGAAAAAATCCCAATGAATTAACGACACGTGAATAACACGAATACTCCGGTATCGCGACATTTGTTATTCACATGTTTGATACAATCTTTATTTCAGTGAAGAAAATCCTTGTCATTTTCGCGCATTTCAGCAGAAACCAGCTTAAACTGACTATGCTATGCTCTTTCAGAACGTCAAAAAGAGAACTAAATTTTAATTCTGATATAATTGTACTAAATGAAAACAAGCTTAAAGGTGTACTCAAATTCAAACTGCCTATTTTCTGACGCATTTTTAAATTCATTTTTGCTCTAAAATGCATCCAATTGGCAGTTTCTCTCATTCAAAAACTTTATAATGTGCCGTATTGGTCGATAATTTGATCAAAACAGAATAAATTCAAAAAATGCTGTCAAAGTGGACATTTTGAACCGAATTTCTCGAAACGAAACAAACAAACAAACAAACAAATGATCGTACTGTGAAAATAATTGTTTGTAAATCAATTTCCAATTAATTGAACGAAAAATAAAAACACAGGTCGCTTATAAATCCATTTAAATATCACGCCGGTAAGTTTCATGTTTATACTCTTAAAAAATGAGTCTGAAAATGTGTCAGAAAATTTTGAGTTCTTGAGCGTGGCAAAATATTTTTTTGAATACAACCTTTCGAATGAGGACTGATTTTTATCCCTCACTGCAGCAAATGCAAATTTCTTACATGCAAATTAAAATGAAAAATAAGAGGACTCTTTAAGCTATATATATTTTTTTATTTGAGTACATTATAATATTTTTTGACATATTATTAAATGGTTTTACGAAGAAAAAATATTTAATGAAGAAAAAATGCAATTATTATGATAAAATTAACAGGAACGATAAAAATCGATTTCGAAAAAACTCGAAATATCATGCATCAGGAATTGATTATTAAACATTTTCCAACACTAACAGAGTATTTTAAAGAAATTTCATCTTTTTAGACAATGAAATGAGTTATCTAAATAAACAACTAAAAAAAAAAAAAAAAAAAAAAAAAAAACCTCAGTGAAAATCCATTTTCAGCAATTGTTGTCCATACCCGATAATGTGAGTGAATTCTTTGGTGTTGCCCTGTATGCAATTTGTAGAATTTACTACACACACAACACAGCACGTAATGCACTCAAAATTAGATGCGTTTAAAAATGCATACCACAGCGGAAAACGTACTCCCAGTAATTATATTATAGATCATAATAAGTCCTGTAACCAAATTATTTTTGTGTCTTTGTATACGGACTATCATAACATCATTAAAATGCACTGCACACAATTATCTCTTATAGATCATAATGTAACGGAATTCTTTTGCATGTCCCTGTAAACGGACTATAAATGCTACACACTTCATATTCAATACCGAACATTTTATTGTAAACCTCAAAATCATAACTTTTTTTGTGGCAATCCGAGTACATTTACGAGACTTAAAGTACGGACAGACAGATGGCAGACAGACAAACCGAATTCATAAATATTTTTCAACTAATTATCATATATAATAATTAGATAATTTAATAATTTGTAAGTATTAAAAATATGAAATGGGTGACATGTTTCACTGCCTAAGAGGGACTGTTCAGACGAGGAGGCCATGTCTGTAGAACATAGATGTCCCTCCCGGTAACTTTATTAAAGTTTAAAAAAATACAAATTCAGCTGGAGCTGAACCCGCCGGCAAGCGCGAAAGGGGGCGGGGTGAAAAGTACAATGGCCTTGGGCCAGAAAAATGAATCACTGACTTATACATACCAGGCCAAGTGACCGGTCCGGCCAGGTCAGTGACCTCCACGCGGCAAGAGCAGAGGATAGACAGAAAATGAAGCAGATTCACATAACAGAGTCCATCTTCTGTTGCACATAGCCCCCACGCGACAGGCAGCGGATGGGGAAAGTTGTGGTTTTTGAGCTATTCAATGAATAAACAACAGTTCTTACAGAGGCTTGTTCCAAAAACAGTTCTAGAAGACTGGTTCAGAAAAATAAATACGCCAGAGCAGTGTTCCCACGAGAGCTACTTGAGAAGTGGTTTACTGTGCACTGCAGATACCCCACTGGATCTCAGGAGGTAAGAACTGAGAGATCCATTAAAAAGTAATAGATCTCCGTCAGTTGACGGCTGAGCTTGGGATGGGAAAGAATATTTTGGAGCCAAGAAGGAGGGGATAAAGGTTTTTTTTTAAGATACCAAGCAGCAATTAGTGTACAAGTGAAATAGTAGTGTTCCAGTGATCCCAGGGTGCCACACTCACAATTTTGGGTTGAGGTACGATGAAAGTATTTTAGATGGGTGACATGTTTATAAGAAGGGTTCTAATGTTTGTATACAGTCATTTTAAAAATAGTTCAAATTTTAGTCAATAGCTAAGTAGGTCGATAATAGGTCGCTCTTCTAAATCAATCTGTAATAATTCTCAACTCTAAAAGACAAATCTTCGATTTTCAAAAGATTTACGCTTCTGCTTGTGCAATCTTATAGGTGAAGCATTGCTCAACTGTTGAGGTATCTTAAATTTGTAATATTTTGAAAGTTACTGTATATATTGAGTTTTAAGGAAATTCATGAGGAATTGATGTCAAATTGTACGCTGTTTGCTTCCACTAAATCCTTATAGCATGCTTTACATTAATTAGTCATAACATTCTTTACGATTAAATAAGATTCGGAGTGATTTGTGAATGAGTTAATAAGTGAGCTAAACTTGGCTCTACATGAGCTCAGAACTTTTTACGATAAAAGAGTCACGAGACACGTGATATTTTTAATGGGATTTATGTTCTTTCTTTCTATGTGGATATACATTAATTTTTCCTATTTCATAAATTTTCTGTTGTAATTCGATTTAAAGAATACCAGAAAGTCGTCAGCTATGCAAATGATCAAACGATTTAGGTAAAGGAGTTATCACAGCTGCCAATCTCCTGATTTTTTAAAATCAAACAATTACGCTTTAAAACAGAAATATTTCTTAATAAAATAAAATCAACTGAGTATCACATAGAAACAACTCACATCATTAAATAATTTTATAAGATAAATTTTATGGTACAATGCATGTTTTTTACTAAAAAAACCCCGGAAGTTTGGCAGCTATGGTGTATGTATGTTAATTTACTTTTAGCGCTGAACTAATTTAAGAGCAGTGTTTATCGAATCTTAACATTGATATTTTATCATAAAAGAACAAAACTGCACATTTTCAAATGACACATCATGGAATATGTTCTGCATTAGATTAGTTTATTATAGTTAATTCCTTTAAAATAACACATATCATCTGAACGAAATCACCAGCGCAAATAAATATTTATAAAATTCAATTCTAAATCAGTTTCGTTCGAAACTACAAGCTTCTAGCGTTGTGTAGTTTAAAATTGCGCTTTAACACCTCTGAAAAGTGTTGTCAAATAGATAATTCGGTAAAAACTCAATGTACTTTATTTAATGGAATAGTTGAATGAGAGAGATTAGTTTAAAGCGAAACTTCAAGATATTCATTCCTAATTTTTCTCTCTCATTGTTTCAAAAGTATTTCTTGAAATAGAATTGTTATACAGTTGATTTCATTATTTTCCTTCGTTGAAGTATTTATTATTTGAAACGTGTTTATGAATTCGGTTTGTCTCTCTGAAATCTATCCAGTCATCTGTCTGTCTGGCGTGTTCCACCTCGCATAAATATAGTCGGATTTTCCATTTTATTTATATATGTTATTGAGGTTTACTATGACATGATCAGTATTGAAAATAAAGTGTATAGCATTTATAGTTCATTTACAGGGACATGTAAAAGAAGATCGTTGCATTATGGTCTACTGGGGAAAATCGTTTGCAGTGTGTTTTAAATGACATTACACTTCTTCAAACATATTGAAATTGATAAACATTACTGAGGTGCACTACAAGATGCTTACTACAGAATAGGGTGTGCGTAGAATTTATCGTTCATTTACAGGGACGCACAAAATGATTCGGTTACAGTACTATGAGCAATAATTGCTGGAAGTGCGTTTTCAGTTGTGGTATGCGTTTCTAAATGTAACGAATTTTCTGCAAGCTACACTGCAAAAAAAAAAAAAGTCTTGAATTTACAGTATAATACTGGCACCCCAGATACCAGCATTATACCGCAAAATTAACAGTAATAAACAGTAAAATAAACAGTAATACGCTACCGCGCATGCGCGGCATCATTTTCACATTTCACACATTAGTAAGACATTATTTTCAAAAGTGTAACATTTCAAAAAGATATATTAGTTAATAATTTTATCAAAGATAAAAATATTTAAAAAATTATATTAATTAATTATTAGTTTTATTTACATTAAATAATCCACTCTTCCCCCACCATCTTTTTGAAATGTTACACTTTTGAAAATGATGTCTTACTGCCATTTACGGGTTAATGTTCTTTCGAAACCTTTTCACAATATTTCACCACGAAATTGTATAATAGATGAAAATGGCTTCACTAACTCTTTTGTTATTACGTTTTCCACTCAGTTTTTAGAATGAATGTCTGTTACATGATGTTCGGCGAATAAATAAATGCTTCTAACGATGAAAATATCTTATTAGTCTAAAAACCACGCATATTTTAAAGGATTCCGGTTGCGGAAGAAATTCCAGATTAGGAAACTCTTTGGAGTAGTTTTTAATTAAAATAACGAATAGCCCGAAGCATTCCTTCAATTACATTTAGAAATTGCAAGAGTATTAATAATGAGGTATGTTAAGACAAAAGTTAAGAAGTATTGAATTGATTATATTACTGCTTTTAGAACAAAAAGTTGCCGTAAGTTAGAAAGTGTATCATACTTTTCTTATATTATGGGATTTCTCTATATTGCAAGAAATACTTAGAAATAACACACTGCATAAATGTTGAAAAGATTTGTTGAGTGATAATTATGCATGGAAATAAATGCAATTGGAAATGTTTTTAGATATAACGGTTACAGAAACTTCTTATTCAAGATTAGTCTTAAGATTTTCAGAACTTCACTACTTTTTTTTCAGGAGAGTAAATTTTACAGATTACAGGAAAATAAATATCCATAACTTATTCCTACTTTTTACTTCCTTCTATCTTTGCAAGAAGAAAGTATTGGATTTATAAAAACTTTCGACTTCCAGTTTTTGACGGGTTTATACGTTTTAGAAGGTCCTGAACACGACTTGACAGTTTTTAGAAAATGTCTGTCTGTGACTCTGTCTGTCTGTATGTCACAAAAATTTTGTGGGCGCTCTATCTCAAGAACTAATGCACGAAATTTAATAAAATTTTTTATTCAGTTAGTCCCTAATATAAATTGGTGCTAATCAGGTTTTGGTGTAAATTGCCCTACAGGTGGCGCTGTTACGCTGCATTTTTTGCAATTTCCGCAATAGCTCTATCTCAAGGATTAATGTAGTTATTTTCATCAAACTTCAGATTCAGTTAGACCTTGACATAAATAGGCGCTGATTGCATTTTGGTGTAGATATCACAACAGGTGGCGCTGCTATACCACTTTCTTCATTATTTTTACGATAGATATATCTCAAGAACTAACGCACGGAATTTCATACAACTTCAGATTCTGTTAGACTTTGACATAGATAGATGCTGATTACGTTTTGGTATAAATAGCCCAACAGGTGGCGCTACTATGCTGCTTTTTTTATTATTATCACGATAACTATATCTCAAGAACAAATGCAAGGATTTTCATCAAACTTCAGATTCAGTTAGACGTTGTCATAAGTTTGTGTTGATTAGGTTTTGGTCTAAATCTCCCAACAGGTGGCGCTGCTATGTTGCATTTTGCAGGATTTACACGATTTTAGCAATAGTCTTATCTCAAGAACTAATGCACGGAATTTAATAAAACTTTAGATTCAGATAGACCTTGATATAAATTAATAGCTGATACTTTTTAGTGTATGCGAAACCTGTGTGAGATAGAAGAAAATTTGGCACATCCGACTAGTCCTACTTGAACAAAGAGTTAGGGCGCACTTTGTTGCCTCTTACTGAAAAAAATATTAGCTGAATCAATAAAACGCGAATGTTTGAAATACAAGCACAATTCATTTCTTGAAATTATGGATTTAATTTGTTTCCTATTAGCAGCAGAGAAGTAGCGGGTGCTTGTTTAAGCCCTTTAGATGAAGTGAAAATTTTAGTTTCTTGAATTGTATTTTCATATAAAATATCTTATTTATTAAAACAAAATCTAAAATGTCCTTCCGGCCTGCACCGGGAGGAGAAAGTGGCTTTAATAGTTCAGGTTTTAAAAATTCTACTCATTTTACTCAAACACCCGAAACTAAAATGCTTGGAACCCGATTATACAAGATTCAATATTGGTTTTCGGAATACTGAATTTGAATGCAAATTTCAGCAAGAGAGTTACAAAATAACAAAAATAAGATTGTTTCAAAATATCAGCCACTCTAAAATTTCAAATTGCCATATCTCAGCCATTTTTTATAAAATAGCCAAAACAAGAAATGTTCCGGAATCCTTGTATCACGATCTAACACTTAACGGAAACATCTTTTTCAATTTATAATTTTTTATGAATTTTTTTGATTTCTTTAAAAAAAAATAAAAAAATTAACTTGCCGCTATTTTGAAATAAGATGGTGCATGAAGCTGGCCAATGAACTCGGTAGAGACCTTGGTATTTTCTGTACACATGATCAGTCACATTCATATCGGTCCATAAATACGAGAGTTAAATCATAACAAATATCAGATTGTTTCCAAATCTCAGCCACCCTAGAATTCCCAACTGCCATATCTCAGCCAGTTTTTAAGATATACACTGTAAAAAAAATTGCAGTAAAATTACGGGCAGAGACCGGCAGCAGAGATTCCAATCATACCCCGTAAAAAAAAAAAAAAATCCATGCTCATCATTTTCTGCAGCCCGTAATTTTACGGGGCAAAGTAATATAGCATTATAATGCACAGGATATAATATGCACTTTAAAACACAATAACACTTTGTTTATTGTTCCGTAGCACGTAGCACGTTAGCTAATCATCACAGAATCGCTGTTTTGGCGGGTTAAAATTTTCGAAACACGAGTAAAATGAAGGGTTACACCCTAGCGGAGGACAATGTATGGGGTCGTACCGTATTTTTGCTAACATATGGGCTAGAACTGTAAGAATATATGGATTGCTCTTAATTTTCTAAGCATCTAAGGGATAAGGCCGCTTATTTAGTGGATCAGACCGTTTTTCATTAAATAAGGCTGTTGCCCGTGAAAATTGAAGGGCAAACGCTCATAAATTTACAGTTTTTTCTGAGAGTGTAGCAAAAACAAAAAATGTTTCAGAATCCTTGTATCACGTTCTAACACTTGACAGAAACAATTCTTTCAATTTATAATTCTTTTGTACATGTTTTTGATTTTTTTTAAAAATTAAAATTTTTTAACTGGCCGCCATTTTGAAACAAGATGCGGATGAAGCTGGCCTACGAACTCGGTCGAGACCTTGGTATGTCCTATCTATACACATACTCAGTTACATCCAAATCGGTTCATAAGTAAGAGAGTTACAGCATGACATATGTCAGATCGGAAAATATACGAAAATTGTTTGGACTTTCTTTCCTCCGAACGGCTGCAATAGGTAGCTTTTTGTATTGAAAGCTACCTAAAACTTCATATTTCACCTGCTCTGGGTACTAAAACGCAATTCACATCAGTTGTTGCTGTTGTTATCGTATTCCAGAATGTGCCGGGGCACTTTCCATGGAAGAGGGGTGCTAGGGTCTCGATGCAGGTTGAACTTCTTCAGTGATCCTTTTCGATCGCGAAATCCCATGTTAACCTTTGGAAAAATTTGAATCAGTGATTATTCATTACCGAATATAATTATCAAAAAATACGGATAAGTTTTCATCACAAAAGAAGTTGGAAATTGTACGTCAAACGTGGCAGATGAGGTGCGTTCGTACTCTAACTAGTTTTATAAATATTCAGATCTTGGTGTGATAGCTGTTGCACTCTTATGCAAAAATGCATGAATACAAAATTTATTTAATGTGCAGATTTTCATATTATATATATTAATTTTATTTTATGAAATTAAGTTTCAATACACTTTTAGAAACAATTAATTACAATTCTGTTACATTAAAATTATACGAGCAAATATCCAGTACAGGGTAATGTAAAAAAAAATCATCCTTATTATTCCACTGAAAAAATGAATTACTATATTGTCCATTATTATGATATGATTAATTTCCGTAATAAAATAAGTACATATTAAGTTGGCAACATTTTATCTTTTGTTGACATTTTCTGAAAATTCTAATGGGAAACTTAAGCCTGGCTTTGAAAATTTCAGAATTTGAAATCCATATTTAAACTCTTTTTCCATTTAATATCTATTTCTCCGGAAACATCTATCCAAAAAACTGTCGGTAGCTTATAGGACTGCTATAATTAAACAATTTTATTATACAAATTCGGTTTTTAAATTCAGTAATAGGGAAATAATATGACTCCATCTTAAATAGGACGTAATCACCGTGGCAACCTAGAATCATTTCCTATCATGGGATATCACTGAATTGATTACGTAGGATAGGATTTAATAGAACGAAGAAAACGTTTATTAATATCTTTTTAGGTTTTGATTCGATTTTCATAAAATGTGACATGACTCCACAAAATTCTGCAACGATTGCACATAATTTCAAGCCATTCGGTAGGGTAGTTTTTGCGCTGTTATATGCGGACAGAAGGACGGACCAGACTATGACTGTAAGTGCTACGTATTTATATAATTACGAACGCACCTAAAAAGATGGAAGATCGTGACGTAGAGAGTTTTTTAAAAAAGTGTTCTTAAGTTTTAAGTATTTTAGAAAGTCTCACAGATCTTCGCACTGTTACACTGGGTGGGTGCTACTATCACTGTAATACTAAGGCCTCGAACTACGCAAATTCCAAGCCCTCACAGTTTAGTTCAACTCAAACAGTGAGACCGTGTGGTTACGTTATCGTAATTTTTTGTACTTTTGAATAAAAAAAGCAGGTTTATATATATATAAATATATATTTTAATTTATGGCTATATTTAAGTAATTTTATTGTACCTCTTAGAGATTAGACGGGCTTAGCGCGAGCCCGAAAGCCCGAGCCTTAGCCCGTGTCCGACACGGCCTGACACGGGCTCGGGCTCGATTTTTATTTCAGCCTTCGGGCCCGGGCGGGCTCGGGTTCATTCTTTCTGAAACTGACAATTTTATTTATTCTCATATAGAAAAAATAGAAATAACTTTTCCCTTAAAAAATTACATATTCCATTTCAAGTAATTTTAATGTTATTTTGTTCAGAATGAATAGAAGGGGAAAAAGAAGTCTTATTTTTCTTTTCTAGTATTAGAATGTTACTTTGAAAAAAAATTCATGATATTTGTGACGCGACTGGCGACTGGGTGATATGGCGTCAGCCAATACGAAGTGGCGCGAATAATATTTGTTGCTAGATTTTCTTTTGAGACAGTAGGATATTTTTTAATTGGAACGTTTATTTTATTTTATTTTTTTAGAGATCTAATGCGAGATGAATATATTTTTTTGTTTTTAGACAATGAGCATTAGCTTAGGTTTGCAAATTTTTAGTCTTCTATAGCGTGCGTGTCATACTCGCTCTTCGTATGAAAATAATGTTAGTGATTCTATTTTTAATCATGAACTCTGCTCATGCTAAAGCTCTCCTCTGTAGATTTACGAAGAAACTTTCATTCGTAAGTAGGTATAATTGTCATGTATTATTATTCCGATAGAAAGCAATTGAAGAGTGTTTCCAATTTTCCTATAAAAGCACAGGATCTTTCAGATAACAGTGTCAAATTTTTAATTTAAGCTGATTTTCGGGAAAACGAAATGTTGTTTTAATTAAGGAATCAATTATGAGTTACGATATACACCTTTTATAAGAAATATAAAACGTTGTTCGATTCTTTGGTTGTCTTGTTTGTTTTTCTGATATACCGAGGAATCGACAATAATGAGAAAAAGTCAGAAAATTCCCTTTACTTCTGACTGTAAGATTAGCAATTTTTCGTGCTGTGTTTTGTCTTAATAATTTTTTAAAAGACTACAACGGACTCCTGTCACATTTCAAGGTTCTGGATATCACACCACACGATGGACCGACTAGATTTGTTCAGTCTGAAAGAAGCAGAAGAGAGCAAGATCAGTCTTGTTTTCTGTTCTGATATACCGGACTCTGGTAGGAGTTTATGATAATTTAAAAACGTCGCACAGTTCCTTTTACGTTAGGTACTAATGTTTGTAATTTTTCCTATTGTGTTTTGTCTTAAAACATATTTTGACAAGACAACAATCGACTTCTGTAAAATTTCAAGGTTCTGGATATCAGAACATACGACAGACATATTCTAAGGCATATATTTCGGCCTGCTTAGTTATGGATCAAGTTATAAAGTTACGATATGCAGTTCAATATTCCTCTAATGTCCTTGCGTTTCCAGAAGAGTTGCCAGTTGGGCTGTTTTTCTTTATTTAGATTGCTTGATTGCCACTACTTTTTTGAAACAGTAATATTCTCTTTCTTTTATCTCTCATTAATAAAGGGGACTATTAAAAAAAAGGTAACAATCAAGCAATGTCAATAAAAAATTCTCGACCAATTAATTAGCAACACTGATGATATGTTACAATGGATTAAAATCAGAGATTGAAGGATTAAAATCAAACTTGAAGTGAACAAATTATTTTAACCAAGTTGGTTTCGAAGTTTTGTAAGTAAATGACTAGAATAAATAAAGTTTTCTTTGAGATTGAATTTTTTTCATTATTAGTTGAAATACAGTTTTTGCAGGAAATTGTTTTCGATTTCTTCGATAATTTTAACTATTTTGTAGAGAAGTTTACTAAAGAAAAATATCGTAGTCGTAGTAAAACTTTTAACAAACTAAAAATAAACGCAGTTTCTTCAAAGTTATTTCTAAAAATGCATATTCTGTTTTCTCGACTGTTCTAAAAAATAATGCATTTCATGCCAGAAGCCCAGTAATGAAGTTTTGTAAGGATGTGTAAAAGTGAAATAAAAAATAGAAAATAGTGAAATAGACTATTATCATAACAATAATGTAGGTTCCAAAAATCAAGGATTTTGGAATTTGAAAGAATAATTTGTGATAACAAAAAGTCTTTAGTAGTATCTCTATGTATTCACCGATACAGGTTTTTTTTTAGCTAATCGCGAAATCCCATGTGACTCTCTCCTATGGAGAAATTTAATTAGGAGATTACTCAATACGTTATATAAATATAAAAAAAATGCAGTTTTCACTAGAAAGAAGACTTCAGCTGCAGACTGCCTACATTTTAAGTATTTTTAAAAAAACGATGAACATAATAATTTTTTTCAATGCACTACAATGCAAAAAAAAGTGTTGATTTTACAGTATAATACTGACATCCCAGCTGCCAGTATTATACCGTAAAATTAACAACAGTAAAATTGCTTATTTTACTGCTTATTAATTTTAATTTTACGGTATAATGCTGGCAGCTGGGATGCCAGTATTACACTGTAAAATCAACACTTCTTCTTCTTTTTTTTTTTTTTTTTTTTTTTTTTTTTGCAGTGTACGTCTGCATCTGACGTCAATTTTCAGATGGTGAAAACCGTGTTTCATTATTTATTTTATGTAGTAAGAAATTACCTAATTAAATTCTCCCATTGGTTATTATGTAATTTCGCGATAGTGGAATGCTAACATATGCCCTTAACGATATTTAGAAAATGCTAGCCTGAGGTTCTGAAGTAAAGTACTGACTAATAGGCCACGTTATGACAAAATCTAAGAAATGCTAAAATGAAAATGAATTGAAAGAAGTTATTTATCTTGATCAAAGTATTGAGGGTTTTTTTTTTTTTTTTTTTAGATCAATAAACATTTTAAACAAGGCACTGCAAAACAAAATAATTTTTCACTATTTACAAATAACAATTGCATTTTGGAACAAAATGAACGAAAATACATGACAAAAAGCTACTTATATATGTGTACAAGCATATTCTGTGTAGATAAATATTTTTAATTTTTAAGGATGTTCATATGATTATAGACTTTTGGAATTTTTCGTCTTAACACTTTCCAACAAAGATGAAAAGCGTTTATAAATTATGTTTGCCTGTCTGTATGTTTGTCTGTCCGTCTGTCTGTACTCTAACTCTCGTAAATATACACGAATTGCCATGTAATGTTTATATGTTATTACGGTTAGTATAGAATATTCTGTATAGAAGATGAAGTGTGTAGCATTTATAGTTTATAAGGACACTCAAATGAATTCTGTTACATTATGGTCTCCGGTGAAAAGTCGTTTATGTTTAATTTCATTGATGTTGCAATGTTTCAAACATAATGAGATTTATATAATTCAATGAGGTGAACTACAGCATGTATTCTCAAGAAAATATAATAAGTAGCATTTATAGTTCGTTTACAGGGACCCACAATTTCATTACATTACGATCTATGAGGAAAATCGTGCATTTTAATGATGTTGTGATACTTCAAAATTATTGAAATTAAAAAGTAGCACTAAGGTGCACTAGAACAGGTTTTTCTCTTATTATTATAGATTATGGAGTGCATAGCATTTATCGTTCATTTACAGAGATGCACAAAAGAATTCGGTTACAAGAATGACTATGACCAACACTTAATGGTTGGGAGTGCGTTTTTCGCTGTGGTGTGCATATTTTAAAAATTATCTAATTTTTTGTGTATTTTGTGGTGTGTATAAATTTTATATATCGTATACAGGGCTGCGCGACAGAATTCGTTCACAATACCGCATATGGACAGCAATTGCTGAGAATGGACGTTCGCTGAGTTATGTTTTTCTTAAATTACTTTATTTAGATATCTAATTTCAATATATGAAAAAGTAAAATTACTTAATAATACACTGTTACTGTTAGAAAGTGTTTCATAATGTATCCTGATGCATGATTTTTCGTTGTCGACTTTTGCTTTTTTAAGTTTGTGGGGATATTTATGCATGTATTTTAAGAATGATATCTTTTGAGACTTAATATTTAGGATCAATGGTAATAAAGTTACGATCAACAGTTTAAATTGAGACTTTCAATAAAAATTTGCTTTTATTCAGGCATATTTCGATATTAGTTGTTCAAATTATTGTAACTGGAAATGACAAGAATAAATAAAACTGTTCTAGAGATCGAACATATTTTAGCGATGGGTTAATATAGTAAAAATAAAAACCTAATCTACAACAAATTGCAACAAAAGGTCTGTGAGCGGTTTTTGTCATTACTAGGCTTTTTTATATATATACCGCTAACCAGGCCCCTAACTGCCTGGCATGAGTGCCTAGCTTGACTAGTTAGTACCTGGACGCGGGGCAATATTCGCCTGATCACAGCATATCTGTGATCCACCTGAAAAAAGTCTTGTTGTCATCGCTGCAGTGCTCTGTCACAGTTTTCTTTATTTGCCAGTTCATGCTTTCTTTTTAACATTGTTAAATTGGCAGATTTAAAAAAAAGCAAAAATTAATAAAAGAGAAAGGAATCAGTCACGGAATTTAGAACCTTGATCAGGTGACGAGATCTTCACCTGACTAGGCCCTCCCAGAGGTATAATTCACAGGGAACTTTAAGGACTTTGCACCCGCGACGGATTTTACATGCACCACGCCATTAGTTAGCGTACATGACATCATTACTAGGTTTACTTATCGACAGGAAAAAAGTGTACCAAAATCTAACAACTGGAAGTGGGTTTATTCAAGATGGCCGCCGCCAAATATGAAAAGGGATAAAATTCTTGTAACTTTGTTATTATTAAGCTTTATTTTTCTATCAAACATACGATTTTTATGTTCAAGGAATTTATTTCAACCAATAACTTCTGTTTAATGCTTATAAGCCTTCATTTTTATAGAATTATATTTTAATTTAAGTTTTTAATTAAAAAATAATTTTTTTATTGTTTTGTTGTTAAGTAATTAAAAAAAAAATTAGTGTTTAAAAACTTTATTTAGTAGTCCTTGACTAAAATATCCCAGAGCTGCCAATAAAAGATTATCATAATGTTTCTGAGAAGGTTTCACGTGATACCGGCTCACGAAATACACAAAGTAAGTTGGATTATTTTGTATTTTATTATAAACTAGGCGTCCAACCGGGGTCTCCGCGATGATGCTGTGTATCCTGAACCGGGCCTGCTACAAGTATTAGTGACGTCACAATAGTGATCCACTTTGGCCAATGTATCGCAACAGAAAGATGTAATAAAAAGAGCATTTTCGCTCTTATAATTTCTGATTACATAAATAATATTAAATTTCATAATCGTGAAATAAAAGGGAATTAATACACTTGTTTTATAAAAGGAAATTAAAAGTTTTAAATTAAAAAAATTTCTAAGATTAATAGATCAGATTGAACCCATTGACTTACCTTTTCCTAAAAACATTATTTTACAATAAATATACGTACAAAAAATATAATAAATCTACCAAAAACTTTACAAAATCAATCCCATTCCTCCCTTTTACAACTACATACCATAATTTAACCACCAAAACACAATAAATGTCAATTTAAATAGAGAAATCGACATTTTTTAACTATAGAGACATTGGCACTTTTTTAGCCACACACAGGGGGGCTTATTCTTTCAATCTCTATCATTTTTCATGTTTATGAAAAGTCACAGCAATCCATCGTTTCCACAGATTAATCTCGGAAAATGAAACATTTGAAGTTACTTAAAAAATTAATAACTCGAAAAGTATTTGTCACAAAATTGTTTTACAAACTGCGTTAGAATGGTAAAAAAATGTATTTTTCTTGATATAAATTTCAAATCTAATGATTATGTCGTTTTTCAAATATTAGATTTCAAAAATTACAAAACTTTACAATGGAGTACCGTAGCGAAACTTTTACGCGTAAAAAGATAATGATAAAGGCGTTGTGGCTCGACGTGTATCGTGTATTACTGGCCATAGCATGAGTAACGAATTATAGTAAACTTATTATTCTGTTAAAATATAAAAGTGAATTATGTATATACATTTTTAAAAAATAAGGAATAACATTTTATCACAAACATCAACAAAATTTTTTCTTCTATTTATTCCCTTATACCAAAGATATCGTTTTATCGTCTGCTGCCATAGCAACATGAATTAAATTTCATTAAAAAAAATTGCTCAGTGGTAGAAAAATATTTTTCTAAATCGATTGATTATTGAACAACTCAACACTTTAACAGGGGAATTTTCATTTGTTATTTAGATATTTTAAAATTGTTTGAAGTCATTGAGTTTTTATTCTGAGTTACAGCTAGTTTATTTATTTTTTAAATAAAAGCCGTGTGTGGCAATCTATATTCGGCCTTATAGCAGAATTTTCCCCTCTTGTTTTAACGCTTTGGCGTAATCCGGGCTTCAGAAAGTTAGATATGTTTTAAAATTATATACACAATTATCAAAACAAACCTAATGAACTTTTATGTTTATTTATATATATAAAATTATTTATATATACAATTCTGTTCTACCTGCATATAAAAAGAGATAAATGGCTTCTTTATATTAAATAAATTGTATAAATATTGAAAAAAAATACTTATTTATATGAAACTACGAATAGGTTGCCAGAAAATATGTTGCCAACTTTCCTTCTCTCGCCATAAGCCCTTTTCGGTACTTTTCGGTTAGCCGGACGCCAGTGATACATGTACATATATAAATATATATATATATTAATTCATACATATATGTGTGTATATATATGTGTGTGTAGATATGTGTATCTATATATGTGTGTGTAGATATATGTGTATATATATATATGTGTGTGTGTGTGTATATGTATATATATCATTGGCGCCCGACTGACCGAAAAGTACCCAATTTTCTATCTTAACTTTGTAACTGATTTGTAATATTTTAAAAATTGTCTATTTATTGTACTTTGGTCTAGGACCTATTAACCACTCAATTTAACTTATCAAAAAATTTATTTTCATAATATATTTGTACACTTAAGTTAGCTAAAATGTTAAATGAAACTACGTAGAGCTACTAAGTTGTGTAAATCAGTTACTTTTAATTTTATAAACAAAGCACACCCACTTCTAACTAAATGTATCCAGATTTCATTCAATTTATTACAGTATTTCTTTCAAAATCACTTTTTAAACTGTTTATCGTTTGCTTCTTTTATTTATTTATTTTTTCTAAAAATCATTTGACTCTTTTCGATTTGGAAGTACAAATTCATTCAAATATGCCAGAATATTTCCATTACAGTAGGCTAGACATTTGTTGTTAGGTTTTTTTTCTCTGCACAAATTCAATACCATCATATTAATTCTAGCTTCACGAATTATGAAACGTATATCGAAACATTTAATGCAGACCACTTCTGTTGAAATGTAAGTAAAATTATCACAAGGTAATTTTCGTAGCTAAAATTTCTTCTTTTCATTATCAGTAGCGAATTTTAAGAGGCTACGCTAGTCACAGAAATTTTCGGTTCAAGATGGCCGCTGGCGTTGAGAAACAAATAAGAGGATGGTCTAACTTCAAATGATTGACAAGACAACTCCTCCAATTGAGAAAAAGAATGAATTCAACAAAAGATAACTGACATTTCTGTCACTCTTTTGGTAGTTGCCAAGATTTTAAGTCTACAAAAAGAAAGGATTTTGCATCTTATCTTTGCATGGAATTAGAAAAGAAAAATGTTAAACAGATATACAGATTTAAAACATTGTGTATTTTGTACTAGGTGAAAGGGGAAATTAAATCTAAGTGAAAAGAGAGAGCGATGGGCCAATCTCCATTTTTTGGAAAATTTAGAGTTTAGAAAATTAGATTTTTTTAGAAATTTGCCCCCACCCAGGGCTTAATTTCTAAAAAAAAAAAAAAAAAAAAAAAAAAAAAAATTACCGGAGCCCTAATATTCCGTAGTATTAACAACCGTAGCGTACCGTTCCCCTCCGCCGTCACTCCAGTCTGCATATTTATATTTCATATATTATTTTCAAAATTTGAAGTATTTTTATATTATTATTATTTTTTCACATAATAAAAAATTTAAATGCATCTCTCTGCGCACACTTAGCTATCAACTATTCTACTTTTTAGTCATTATTACTTCCAAATATAAATCTTTGCCGAATCTTAGTGTTAGTTAGTCGCATAATTCTGCGATTAAATAAGCTCAGAATTATGATTCGGAAATTGTGTTAACTCAAAAAATGAATAGTTCGCAGCTATGAAGAATAGAAAAAGACTTTACTTTTTATTCTGATTAAAATAGCGTTAAAATGATTTGAAATGGAAAAAAATTAAAATTTGAAATTTAAAAACAGATTGAGCTGGAGTCTGCCGAAACCCCAAGACTGATATAAAAACCGAGCCCGTTTCATCTCCATTTCTTACGTGAGCGACACTTTACGTCATTTATTAGTGTTTTGATACAAAAGAAGGCAAAAGATTTGAGATGGGAGGAAAAGGAAAGGGTAATTTAGGATTCGTTTTTCGGAAGCGTTATTGCATTGGGCTCCGGAGTTTCTATCTTTACAAGAAGAAAATATTGGATTCGTAAAAATTTTCGACTTCCGATTTTAAACGGATTTATACGTTTTAGAAGACCTGAATACGCTATGACTGTTTTTAGAAAATGTCTGTCTGTATGTATATGACAAAAAAATTTTGGGGCGGTCTATCTCAAGAACTAAAACACAGAATTTAATAAAATTTTAGATTCATTTAGACCTTGATATAAATTGGTGCTGATTAGTTTTTGGTGCGAACCATTTATGCTGCTTTTTTCACGATTTCTGCAATAGCTCTCTCTCAAGAACTAATACACAGATGTTCACCTACCTTCCGATTCAGCTAGGCGTGGATATAAGTTGTTGCTGATTAGGTTTTGGTGTAAGCCGCCCAAACTGCCATGCTGCATTATTCACGATTTTCATATCTCAAGAACTAATGAATGAATTTTCATTAAATTTCAGATTCAGTTATTACATTGATATAAGTTGTTGCTTATTTGGTTTTGGTGTTAACTACCCAACAGGTGGCGCTGCTATGCTCCATTTTTCAGGATTTACACTATTTTAGTGATAGTCATATTTCGAGAAACTAATGCATGGAATTTAATAAAACTTTAGATTCAGTTAGGTATTGATGTAAATTTGTGCTGATTAGTTTCGGTGAATATCGCCCAAAAAGTGGCGCTGCTATGCTGTATTTTTCACGATTTTCGCATTAGCTGTATTTCAAGGACTAATGCACAGATTTTCATCTACCTTCAGATTCAATTAGAGTGGACATAAGAAATTTCTGATTAGGTTTAGCTCTATACCACCCAAGAGGTGGCGCTGCGAAGCTGCATTATTCAGGATTTTCAAGAAAGTTATATCTCAAGGAATAGTGCTCGAATTTTCATCAAATTTTAGATTCAGTAAGACGTTGACATAAGATGTTGTTTATTAGGTTTTCGTGTAAATTGCCCAACAGGTGGCGGTGCTATGCTGCATTTATCAGGATTTATACGATTTTAATGATAGTCACATCTCAAGAACTAATGCATGGAATTTAATAAAAGTTTAGATTCAGTTATGCCTTGATATAAAATGGTGATGATTAGTTTTTGGTGAATATCGCCAAAAGGTGGCGCTGCTATGCTGCATTTTTCACGATTTCCGCATTAGCTGTATTTCAAGGACTAATGCACAAATTTACATCTACCTTCAGATTCGGATAGATGTGGACATAAGAAGTTTCTGATTAGGTTTAGCTGTATACCGCCCAACAGGTGGAGCTGCGAAGCTGCATTATTCAGGATTTTCAAGAAAGCTATATCTCAAGGACAAATGCATGAATTTTTTTCAAATTTTACATTCAGTAAGACGCTGACATAAGTTGCTGCTTAGTATGTTTTGGTGTAAATTGCCCAAAACATGGCGCTGCTGTGCTGCAATTTTCAGGATTCCCACAATAGCTGTACCTCAAGAACTAATGCACAGATTTTCATATACCTTGAGATTCAGATAAACGTCGACATAAGATGTTGCTGATTAGGTTTTGGTGTATACCGCCCAACAGGTTGCGCTTATACGCTGCATTTTTCAGGATCTCCACAATAGCTTTATCACAAAAACTAATGCATGGATTTACAATAAATTTCAGTTTGAGTTTGACATTCACAAAAGTTGTTGCTGATAAGGTTTCGGTGCATACCGCCCAAAAGGTGGTGTTGCTCTGCTGCATTATTCACGATTTTCAAGATAGCTATATCTCAAGAACTAAAGCACAGATTTTCATTAAATTTAAGATACAGTTAGACGTTGACATAAGATGTCACTTATTAGGGTTTGGTATAAATCGCCCAACAGGTGGCGTTGGTATGCTGCATTTTTCAGGATTTCTGCAACAGCTGTATATCAAAACTAATGCACAGATTTTCATCTACCTTCAGATTCAGTTAGACGTATACTGTATTTTTCTCGATTTCCGTAATAGCTCCATTTCAAGAAGTAACGCAGGGAGTTTCAACAAATTTCAGATTCAGTTAGACATTGACTTAGGTTGTTGCTGATTAAGTTTTAATGTATACCGCCCAAAAGATACGCTGCATTATTCATGATATTATATAGCTATATCTGAAGAAATAATGCACGGATTTTCATTAAATTACAGATTCCGTTAGACGTTGACATAAGTTGTTGCTTTTTAGGTTTTGGTTTAAATCGCCCAACAAGTGGCGCTGCTATGCTGCACTTTTTCAGGATTTGCTCCATAGCTCTATCTCAAGAACTAATGCACAGATTTTCATCAAACTTCAAATTCCGTTACATGTGGACATAAGTTTTTGCTTATTAAGTTTTCGTGTATACCAACGAACAGGTGGTGTTGCTATAAGTTACATTTTTCAGGATTTACACGATTTTAGCGATAGTCATATCTCAAGAACTAATGCACGGAATTTAATAAAATTTTAGATTCAGTTAGAATTTGATAAATGTGTACTGATTATTTTTTTATGTAAATCGCCAAACAGGTGGCGCAGTTATGCTGCATTTTACAGGATTTGCGCACTAGCTCTATCTCAAGAACTAATATGCAGATTTTCTTCAAACATCAGATTTAATTAGAAGTGGACGTAAGTTGTTGATTAGGTTTTGGTGTATACCGCCCAATATGTAGCGCTGCTAAACTGCAGTATTCATGAATTTCAAGATAACTCTATCTCAAGGACTAATGCACGGATTTTCATTACAGTACAGGTTTAGATAGACATTGAAATAAGTTGTTGCTTAATTGGTTTTGGTGTAAATCGTCCAACAAGTGGCGCTTCCATAATGCATGTTTCAGGATTTTACACGATTTTAGTGATAGTCATATCTCAAGAACTAATGCACGGAATTTAATAAAATTTTAGATTCAGTTAGACTTTGATAAATGTGTACTGATTATTTTTTTATGTAAATCGCCAAACAGGTGGCGCAGCTATACTGCATTTTACAGGATTTGCACACTAGCTCTATCTCAAGAACTAATACACAGATTTTCATCAAACATCAGATTTAGTTGGAAGTGGACATAAGTCTTTGATTAAATTTTGGTGTATACCGCCCAACAGGTGACACTGCTATGCTGCATTATTCATGATTTTCAAGATAGCTCTATCTCAAGAACTAATGCACAGATTTTCATCAAACTTCAGATTCTGGTAAATGTGGATATAAGTTGTTGCTTGCTATGCTTTGTTGTATATCTCGCAACAGGTGGCGCTGTATAATGCATTATTCACGATTTTCAAGATAGCTCCGTCTCAAGAAATAATGCACGAAATTTAATAAATATTTGTATTCAGTAATGACCTTCATATAAGTTGGTGCTGATTAGGCTGATTAGTTTTTGGTTTAAATCGCTCACCTGGTGGCGCTGCTATGCTACATTTTTCACGATTTTCACGATTGCTATATTTCAAGAACTAATGCACAGAATTTCATAAAATTTCAGATTCTGTTTGATCGTGATATAAATAGACGATGATTACATGCTTTGGTGTAAATAGCCCAAAAGATGACATTGCTATGCTACTTTTTTATGATTTTCACGAAAGCTAAATCTAAAACACTAATGCACAGAATTTCGTCAAACTTCAGATTCATTTAGACGCGGTCATAAGTTGTTGCTGATTAAGTATTGGTGTATAGCGCCCAACCGGTAGCGCTGGTATGCTGCGTTATTCACGATTTTCAAGATAAGTCTATCTGAAGGACTAATGCACGGATTTTCATTACATTACAGATTCAGTTAGACGTTGGCATAAATTGTTGCTTATTACGGTTTCGTTTAAATTTCCCAACAGGTGACGCAGCTTATGCAGCATATTTTCAGGATTCACACGATTTTAGCGATAGTCTTATTAATGGATGGAATTTAATAAAACTATCCAGTTAGACTTTGATATAAATTGGTGCTGATCCGTTTTTGGTGTAAATCGCACAATTTTGGTGTAAATCGCGTTGCTGTGCTGTATTTTTCTCGAATTCCTCAATAGCTCTTTCTCAAAAACTAATGCAGGGATTACCAACAAATTTCAGATTCAGTTAGACATTGGCATAGATTGTTGCTGATTAAGTTTTGGTGCATACCGCCCACTGGGTGGTGGTGCTATGCTGCATTATTCACGATTTTGAATATAGCAATATCTCAAGGACTATTGCAGGGATTTTCATTAAATTTCAGATTTAGTTAGACGTTGACAAATGTTTTACTTGTTAGATTTTGGTGAAAATCGCGCAAGAGGTGGTGCTGCATTTTTCAGGATTTTCGCAAAAAACTTTCTCCTGAGCAAATGCAAAAATTTTGATCAAACTTCAAATTCAGTTGGACGTGGACATAAGTTGTTGATGATTATGTTTAGGTGTATACCGCCCAACAGATGGCACTGTATGCTGGTCATTCATGATTTTCAAGATAGCTATATCTCAATAATTAATGCACGGAATTTATTAAAACTTTATATTATGTTAGACCTGCATATATATTAGTGCTGATTAGTTTTTTGTGCAAATCTTTCAACAGGTGGCTATACTGTAGTCGTTAAAATATAGTAGGCTAAGTTGTAAACTATGCTACATTTTTCTCTATTTTCACGATAGCTATATCTGAAAAACTAATGCACAGAATTTCATCAAACTTCAAATTCAATTAGATGTTGACATAAATTGTTGCTTATTAGGTTTTGATGTAAATTTCTCAACACGTTGCGCTGCTAGGCTGTATTTTTCAGGATTTACACGATTTTTGCGACAGTCATATCTCATGAACTAAAGCATGGAATTTAATAAAACTTTAGATTCAGTTCGACTTTTGTGTATGTGACTTTTGTGTTTTTGGTGTATGTGAAACATGTATGAGATAAAATAAAGTATTTGGAGTGGCACATCCGATAAGTTTTCTTCTATCTACACAAGAAAGAAAGTATTGGATTTGTGAAAATTTTCGACCCTTCATTTTTCTCTAGAACTACTGAAGTAATTTCAATAAGTATATATTATAAGTATTATAATTAGCTATATTCGGATAGTTTTGTTTTCTAGAAAATCAGTTCCTTTTTGTTATCATTCGTTTTAAAAAAACTAGAATTATTATTTATTAGGGAAGAAATTAGGGTATTAGGGAAGAAAGATGTTTGGGTCTGGGAACGGGTTTGTTTCGAACCTGGTCCGGTTTCCATTCACTTTACTGGGACCGAACATGGTCTTCGCTCTTTCAGGGTTGAGCCAAGCCCGGGCCTTACTTTGTATGTCCTACATTTGCAGGTTTGTTTGGGCCAGTCTTCTTTTTTTATTGGGTTGACCCTGAATACCTGATTAAGGCGACTCTTCGAAGTAGAGTTTTTAATGCCTCCCTCTGGCATGTTTTTAGAAATTAAGTCGTGCCAGCCCGTCTCAATTAAGCTTTTGTACGGGCTGAGCCGACCTCGGGTAAAACTTTTAGCTTTTATATCGTACCAGGCCAATATATATATATATATTTGTACGGGCCGGGTCGATCTGGGCCGAACTTTTAGCTTTTATATCAGTTGAGCCATTAAATTTTTTTGTGCAGGGCGTTGAAATTCCGGGCCTGGAAATTTCGACCCATGTAGACAGCTAAACAACATACCTAAGCTAGTTTTATGGGGTTTTATGCTTATTTCAGCCAACGTATCATAGGTACTGAATGTATGTTCCTTTAATATGTTTAAAAAATTGTTTACCGAATTACAAATAATCTTAGTTATAAAATGACGCACGTCAACCGCCGCGCCCATGTCTTGGGGGACTTTAACGCACTAGACCAGGAGGGTCCTCCTGTAAGTGCTGCGTGCCGGTAGCAGCGCCACCACCTGCTGACCACTCCTTTTAACCCAAGAGATTGACGACAAAAGTCGATATGCAGTGTAGCCCACACATCGAGGACACCACCACAAAACACTTGGGGGGACACTGAAGTCCTCCGACAGCTTCGTAGCTGGAACCCAAAAGAGCGAACCGGGTAATAGGCCTTATGCCGGATTACCCCAACGACGCTTATTGTACAGCATTTTCTGATCATCGAATCCTAGTGGAGGAGGTGCTAGTACAGAGTGTTGCTTCAAGCCGCCTCACCCAGTAACCAAGCGTCACTGCACAGCCACCATGCACCGTGCTATTCGGAGTTCGATCTTGCCTCCGTAACGGCTCTAGATAAAAATTTTAAAACGATATGACCGCTGTTAGCTAGTCGTTGCTCAGTGTCACCTTCCTCGACGCAGGGCGAGGGTCCGGTTAGAGCAACTGAGATATGCCTACGAGGCATCCTTCTACCACCTAGGGAGGAGACTTCCAACATTGACCGAGTCTTCACGCTGCAGAAAACCTAAGCTTATGAAGGGTAGACCCAAACTCAGTGTCCTGCTTCACCTCTATCACCGGCGCACCACATGGAGGTGGCGGTGCAACCGTGTCCTGCCCCCGTCGTGTCAAACATCTCGCTGTGTTGGGCTCCCGGTCGTCTTTCTCACTGAAGGGTTCGAGTCGAAATCTCCGGAAGAGCCCGTCGAAATTCTTAGCTATAAAGAAACAAACAGTCTTATATCTAGTTAATATTTTTGACTTAATTCTGAATACTGGAGAGTAATTAAAGCTTAAAATTGTCACTAGTAGTAAACTGAAGAGTATTATTGCCCTTCAAAAGATTGCGCCTTTATACGACTTCGAGAAGGTATCTCCCAATGTGTCCTGATATAGACATTTCCTCAAAAAAATATTTTCTATGAATGCTTTGTATATATATCGTCCTACTGTAGTATAAGATAATTCTAAAAAAAATCCGAACAACCGTTTTACTATTACTAGTGTTGTAACGTTCTATCCTATAGCTCTATTTCCAAAGGGTTCGTTGTTCCTTTGGGAATTTTATTACAATGTGCAATTCCTCCATTGAATCATAAGCGATGTTACTGAGATGTGAGCTCACCCTGTCTCTCTCTACCCACTGGTACTTCTGTATGCTGGGCGACAACATTTAACATCGCATCCAAGTGCGTTCCGATCACATTCTGGAACGGCTGCCCTTTTGTCACCTTCTTTAATGTGGGGAGTATTGTATCGTTCTAGAACGGACGAGAGTCCTGACATGGTTATAACTTACCATGCACTGTTAAAATAAATCCATTAATTCAAGGTAAAATTACTGGCAGCAAAGTTGCCGGACTTTTTCCATTCCGATAATAGATTTTTCGTTTTAAGAGATAAAAAAAGGAAAAACTCCGTTTGAAGAAAAGGTTACTTTCCGTTACTCTCTCAGAAATTCTTCGAATCACAGAAATATTCCTGGCATTACTGTCAGGAAGGAAAATTTTCCGTTATGAATAACCTCGGTTATAAAAAAAATTACATCTTTCTTTGTGCAGCCATCTGTAGATATTTATTATTTGATATACCTCAAGAATATTTTATGGCTGACCTTTGACTCGAACTAGGGACCTCAGTGCCTTCAGCCTTAGTGTTTTACATGTAAGACCATTGGGCCCTTTCTAGAATTGGATTTTGAATGATGATACTGGATTTCTTCAAATCGCGGCTTAGGACTTAGAAACCTGGTTATTTTTAAGTTAAATGCGGGGAGATTGCGTAATGAGAAAGTGGTGAAGGTTTCAAAATTTAGTATTACTAGAGGATAAAACATGAATTATATATATTCTTAATTGGATTGTTAGATGTAAAATATGAATATTATATTTAGAATAAAATTCGGTAAAAAATGTTTCCTTTCTTGAAAAAATCGATTTTTTTCAACTATTAATTATTTTTAAATGTGTTCGTTTAGAATATATTTTCTGCGCGAGTGTTTTTTATAACTTTAAAAAATAAATTGTGCATAATTTTAATGGAATGGGAAAGTTATTTGTTACATATATTTCTTTTAAATTCTAAAGCATTATTTTAGTTTCTTTTTTGAGTAAAATCGATTTTTTTACCTAATTTAACTAATATATATATATATATATATATATATATATATATATATATATATATATATATATATATATATATATATAATAACAATAAATTTTCGCTATTTTAGTTTAATTAATTTAATCCAAATTCTTACAATTCTACTTTTTTTCCTTTCGTTTAACAATATCTTAAGTACCATTTATATTTTAATTCCGTAACTTTAAATCAACATCTTCTTTTAATTCTTAATCTAAAAACATTATTCTATTAAATGCAACACTTTTTGTAAAACACACTTGTTTTATTTCTTGATACTTTAAGACATTGAATTTTTATTTCTTTGGAACATTTTGTAACACCATTTTTTAAAAAAAATTATCATTCCATATCCCATGATTCCTTTCAACTCCCGCATAAACTATTCACCTTTTTAAAATTCTGCTCTAAAAGAAAGAGTTACGACACGATGTCAATGGCACCCCCTTTTGGCCCACTTTTTCAATCATTAGCAAGCGCTCCACCTCTTACTACCCATTTTTTCTCCTAACACAGATTTCGTTGGTTTCTTAGAGAGCACAATGTAACTTAGATTTCAGTTTTTTTTATACTTATACCGCATACACTGACTTGGAAGGCAAATTTTTACGCATGCCGAAGGGTCAAATAACCTCGTCACTTGAGAAGTCCTTCCTCTACGCGTCGATAGATTTTCATCAATAAATTTTAATAGATCTAATTGGGTCTGAAGCTTCTATTGAAGTTGTGTTTATGTGGAGTTGTGCATTAGTATAATTTAGTATGGAATAAACTGTTTGTCTCAAACCCAGTCTCCTAAATGCTTTGGAGAAACAACTTTCGGAACTGTTGCCACTACTCAGCTCGATTGTACGACTGCAAATATTCTATTTCAACTGCTGCTTACACTAAGAGTGTGAATTATATCAGCCATTTAGTTAACGTTTTGTGACACAGTCAGCGCTTGTCTTGAAAAAACTTTCATTGATCTCTTAACCAATGATGCAGTTAAAACAGGATTCAGGCCTGATCATACTGATAACGTGTTATATATAACTTTATATTACACACACACACACACACACACATATATATATATATAGACCGGTTGCGTCATAAATTCGTGCAAACTTAAAAAAATCATAATAAAAGAAGTAATGCTCGGAAAATTTTTCGTTTTAAGCGAGTATGATCAGAAGGATTTTGGATTTTTTTCCATGTAGTATAAGAAAAAAATGATTCCAAAAGTAACCCATAGAGGGCTCTCATACGTAAAACTGAGGCGTTTTATGCAAATCAGGCTCGCAATAAAACACCTGCCTGGAAATGGATTCGTCATTTGATCTCGACAGCATGCTATCGTTACCAGATCGAGCGCTGGTGGTTAAACTTTTTTACAAGAATGGTGAATCGAGAACTATTGCATTGCGAAAGTTTCGCACGGAGAAAGAACTTCAGGCGCAAAAAAAACCTATTTCATTGAAAGGGATACTCAATTTAGTACGACATTTTGAGAAAACGGGGAGTTTGGAGGATCGTCCACGTAGTGGCAGACTATCCTCGAGCACGGATCGCGTCAATGTTGTAAAAAGTGTCATGGAAGAATTGGAATGGGGAGTAGCAGTGCTCGTGAAGCTGGGAGAATAACAGGGATTCCGTAATCGTCGATTCGACATATTCTGAACGGAATCTTGGATCTGTATCCGTACAAGATACAGGCAATTCACCAGTTATTACTGGCAGATACAGATAAAAGACTAAAGTTTGCTACATGGACGCTGGCAAAATCGGAGCGGGACCCACAATGGTTGTTGACCGTCAACTGGACGGATGAAGCACATTTTTCATTGCATGATGACGTCAATACGCAAAATCAATAAAATCAATGAAATCGTCAATACGCAGTCGTATTTTGAACAACGTCAAACCGTCGTGAGTACCTGACCAAGCCACTGCATGCTCCTCATTTGACTGTTTGGTGTGGTTTCACCGCGTCTTTTGTTCTGGGCAGTTCCCAACTTATGCAGGGGCCTGTGGGGCAGCTGCCCCAGGCCCCCAATCTGAGAGCCCCCCTCCCTCCCCTCTGCTCTTAATTAGGATTTTTGTTAAATGGATGCAAAATGGTTTAAATTGGCCAAAAATGACAAAAATTATTACATTTTCAAAGATTTAGGAAAGGAGTGTAGCCCCCCACTTCCACCCTCTGCTTCCTGTGCCCCAAGTCCCCTCCTCCCATAAAAAGAACAATCTACAACATCAGAAAACTAATGTTATAAAAATTTATATAAAGGTATTTTAGAGCATGGGGAATGAAGTAACAACGTAACAAGTGTTGAAATTTGTTACTATTAGTATCAGGGCATGCCTGCACTTATTTTTCCATATATATATATACTAGCTGACCCGCCCGGCGTTGCTCGGACCCATGATAATAAAATTAAACAAAACTAAAGTTTGTATGATTTTATATCTTTAACCTGATTTTGTATTAAATTATTTATTTAAAAGTGCTTTGCACGTCGACTGAAAATCCTGTATCTCCACTTTCCGCAAGTACGGGCGCATTCTGTTAAAACGAACCACCGACACGTGTTCCCACTGCCTGCCGGACCGTATAGTATGCATGCAGCGCACGCGCTGCAAACTTTTTTAGTTCCACCTCCCGCCGCTAGGGGACGCACCCTGTTCTAAAGAAACCACCTTCCGAATAAAACTCCAAATTGTGTTCCCGCTGCCTCCAGCATCGAATAGCAAGCGTGCTGCACACGCGCTCATAATCATTTAGTACCGCATTCCAACGCCAGGGGGCGCAATTTGTCCCATACGAACATCCAACACGGGTACGCGTTGCTTAAAGGAGTTGAATGAACCAATGCCCGTCGAAATCAGGCCCACAGAACTCTAAAAAATAATGCCGCCCTTGGCGGTGGAAGATGGAACTAAAATCTGTATCACGAACGAAAACAAAGTCGAATCATCTAAAGGCCGTTGTGATTGGGAATCCGTAGAACCCGAGATAAGAATGCACAGTTAGATAAAAAAACTCGTAGGATTGCTTGTAGGGCACTCGGTTAAGTGCTCAACAACAATTCATTTACTTTGATTGTTGGTAACCATCAGGCATATACGGGTTGTGTACTTTTATTAGGAACATAAATTAAACATTTATGAAAATCGTTATTTAAAATTTCCCGTATTCTCTATACATAACATTTAAAAAACGCTACGTTAGAAGCTAAAAATATTAAATTTCTTGGGAATTTGTTTTGTGAAAATCAGAGCAAGGCGTTAACCCCGTCCCTCCCCATACCCGCAATATAATATGTTCAAGAAAACCACCTTCGCATACATTAACGTGATCATTAAAAAAATTATTTTTTTTTATAATCAGAATATAACGAAGACACTACGCTAGTCGTGTGATGACATCCCTTGATGACACGTGAGCAGATGACATCCCTTCTCATCCACAATTTCCAATCTATATCTTAATTATTTATCTAAAATTTTGTTCATTAGTAAAATTAGTAAAATCCTGTACCAAGCATAGATTATGAAACACTTTCCAACACTAACAGAATGCTTTAACAAACCATCGCTGTTTAATAAGGTAAATAAGCTATCTAAGTAAACATTTCAGAAAAACACAAAACAAATTTGAAAACCAGGTTTCAACAATTACCATCCACAGCCGGAAAAGTACTCCAATTCTTTTCTGCAGCCCTGTATATAATTTATATATTTGTATATACCCTATAGTATGCTGCAGTTTAGTTTAGCAATAAAACAAAAAAAACACAGTTGGAAATTCATCTTCAACAGTTTCTACCAATAGATGGAAACATACTTGAATTATTTTGTACAGCCCTGTATATAACATAAGCTTTTTGTACACGCGACATATTAAGCTATAGTTTCATTCAGGCAAATACACGCTGAAATCACACTTCCAGGAATTATCGCATACATAGTCAGCCATGTATTCAGTTCTTTACGTGGTCCTGTATATGATTTTATTTATATTCCACTAACCTTCCTTGGTATACTAAATATATTTCACGTTCAAAATTCATAACTCGATTAAAAACCCATTTTAATCAATTTACGCTGCTGCACCGTAATGCTTACAAATTTTTTTGTTTAGCCCTGTATATGATCTCTAGCATTTATACATAACACATAGCATTCAAAAATTTAGTCAAACCCATACCTAACTAAAATCCTACTTCCAATTATGGCTTATAAGCAATACTTCGGACACAGTACTATATCTGAAATATTTATATGTCCCTGTAAAAGAATGATAAATCCTTTTCGCATAACAAATGTCTTGTAGTAAACCTCAATAATGTATATCCATTTCATTATATTTGAAATGGCGTAACATAATTAAAATATGCTGCAAATAGTTTTTCCCCCGTAGATCATCATCTAAAAGAATACTTTTGTGTGGCACTGTAAATGAAAGAAATACAAAAGGAAAACTGCCCAGTTAAACTGAGGGCATTGAGCTCACAGCTTATTCACACTAATTGTATATTATATTCTTATTTCAAAGAATTTGAAATAAGCCCCTCGAAAAATAAAGAAATCGACAATATATTAAGGGGAGAATCATACCCCTCCCCCCTTATAGTTAACCAGTGAACCCCCAAAACTAATCAGAAAAGCGCTTGATCAGAATGAACCTATATACAAAATTTGAAGAAAATTGGATAATTCTGCAGGAAAAACCCATTTATCTGAATTAAGGGAAGTTAGCACCCGTTCCCTCCCTTTATACATAACCAATGAACCACCAAAACTAATCAGAAAAGTACCTTATCACGATTAATTTATGTACAAAATTTGAAGAAAATTGGATAATTCTGCATGAAAAACTCATTTATCAAATTCAAGGGGGGGGGGGCTAACCCTCCCCCTTTTATACTTAACCAATGAACCCTCCCCCCCCCTTCCCCTGGAGTCTCTCCAAGTCCGCTCTGGGGCTATTAGTCAATTATTACGAACGTTAAAATTTATAAAGTAAAAAAAAGCACGTAAATATTCAGAAAGATAAACTTATTGCTTACAGTCTACTGGAAAGATATACTTCTCCATCAAAAGAAAAAAAAAAGTATTAAAATTGGAGTATCCCTTCTAAAGTTTTGCGTGGATATACATACAGAAAAAAATATATATACGCTGAAATCACACTTCCAGGAATTATCATACATAGTCAGCCATGTATTCAGTTCTTTGCGTGGTCCTGTATATGATTTTATTTATATTCCACAAGCCTTCCTTGGTATACTAAATATATTTCACGTTGAAAATTCATAACTCGATTAAAAACCCATTTTAATCAATTTACGCTGCTGCACCGTAATGCTTACAAATTTTTTTGTTTAGCCCTGTATATGATCTGTAGCATTTATACATAACTCATAGCATTCAAAAATTTAGTTAAACGCATACCTAACTAAAGTCCTACTTCCAATTATGGCTTTTAAGCAATATTTCGGACACAGTATTATACCCGAAATATTTTGTGTGTCCCTGTAAAAGAATGATAAATGCTTTTCGCATAACAAGTGTCTTCTTGTAAACCTCAATAATGTATATCCAGTTCATTATATTTGAAATGGCGTAACATAATTAAAATATGCTGCAAATAGTTTTCCCCCGTAGATCATCATGTAAAAGAATACTTTTGTGTGGCACTGTAAATGAAAGAAATACAAAAGGAAAACTGCCCAGTTAAACTGAGGGCATTGAGCTCACAGGCTATTCACACTAATTGTATATTATACTCTTATTTCAAAGAATTTGAAATAAGCCCCTCGAAAAATAAAGAAATCGACAATATATTAAGGGGAGAATCATACCCCTCCCCCCTTATAGTTAACCAGTGAACCTCCAAAACTAATCAGAAAAGCGCTTTATCAGAATGAACCTATATACAAAATTTGAAGAAAATTGGATAATTCTGCATGAAAAACCCACTTATCTAAAGTAAGGGGTGTTAGCCCCCGTTCCCCCCCTTTATACTTAACCAATGAACTCCTAAATCTAATCAGAAAAGTACCTTATCACGATGAACCTATGTACAAAATTTGAAGAAAATTGGATAATTCTGCATGAAAAACTCATTTATCAAATTCAAGGGGGGGGCTAACCCTCCCCCTTTTATACTTAACCAATGAACACTCCCCCCCCTCCCCTGGAGTCTCCCGAAGTCCGCTCTGGGGCTATTAGTCAATTGTTACGAACGTTAAAATTTATAAAGTAAAGAAAAAAGCAATGTAAATATTCAGAAAAGTAAACTTATTGCTTACAGTCAACTGGAAAGATATACTTTTCCATCAAAAGAAAAAAAAAAGTATTAAATTTTGAGTATCCCTTCTAAAGTTTTGCGTGGATATACATACAGAAAAAAAAATATGTATCAGAAAAACATATAGCCATTATCGCGGTGAGGTTTTTCCGAGGGGCGTATCTACAGAGTTCAGAGAATGCTTTGTCCAATCACAGAATACCAGTGGGCGTACCCGATTGGAGGCAGTCCGCATATAATTAATTCAGATTTTTTTCTCAATTTTTCTCAAAGTTATCCCGTGATTATACTCGCTGTAATTGCAGTAGAATTATAAAAAGCATATTTTTGGAAAGCTTAAACCCTGAGCTATCGTTCTTAGTTCTTAATTTTTTTTTAAATTTTGCTGGTATCGATTTTATAAGAGTTTAAAAGACACAACAACTCGATTTTTACCGGATCCAACTATTGAGTTGGTCCTCAGAAATAAACTAAAACAGAAATCGAAAAAGTAAAAACTAACAACGTTGTAGATTGGTCTCAGCTATCCTATGAAAAAAAAATTATTTAAAAATATTAAAATTCGAGCGAGAAAACGCGCGATAACCTTCCCATAGACTTAACATTAGCGTGAGCGTTTCTTCGCGTGACTATTGTAGTCTCTGAAGGCTTAGATTAGAAACTAGGAGCACAATATTTTCTTCTCATTATTTTATAGATATAATCTACACTTTCTTTAATAATTATAATCAATAATTATTGATAGCATTATAATCTAAATACACTGAAAAATATTATTAATTACTATATAAAACAATAAATAAAATCAAAATACTATCGTAAACAATACGTACAAACGAACAAAGTACATGAAAATTTTTAAGTTATTATGGATCACTGTTTTGACGTCAGCAGGTTGTGACGTCACTTGTAGCAGGCCCGGTTCAGGACACACAGCGTCATCTCGGAGGACCCGGTCCAACCCGGGCTTCCCGGGATAGATAATATATGTGAAAAACATTTTTTTAAAATTGAAAACTCTAATAGCTTTTTACATTTAATAATATTTTTATATTGCCACCTAACAACACCAAAGAGCATTTTTATATGAAATATGTCAATTATATAGTCAAATAAATTTTGAAATTTATTAAAAGCGGTCATTTTGTATTGGCCTCGTGCGAGAAGTTATAGCCGAAGAAATCGCTAAAAATTTCATTATCGACAGCAGTTGTTTTATTCTGATAATTTCAGCGGTTTTAAGCGCTTATTTCAATTACATGTCTGTTAAATCTCTGTTTTATTTATTCTATTTTAATTATTCCTTACTGAAGTTTTAATTTTAACAGGAAACAAATGCTGAAAATTTTCTATTGTTTCAAGTGCAAAGCGATTAATATTTTGTAATCGTCTGCAAGTGATAGAAATAGATTTTTAACACTTTCCAACCTAGTTGAAAAGTGTTTATGACTTCGGTTTGTCTGGCCGTCTGCCGTCTGGCCGTCTGTCCGTGCTCTAACTCCCGTAAATATGCTCGGATTGCCCTGCAATTTTTATATGTTATAATCGTTATCCATAGCATGTTCTCTATTTCAACGGAAGTGTGTATCACTTATAGTTTTTTTACAGGGACACTCAAAAGAATTCCGTTACATTGCGGTCTATGGGGAAAAATCATTTGCGGTTTACTTAAATAATGTTTCTCTATTTTAAACGCATTGAAATTTATATATATCACTAAGGTGCATTAGAAGAAGCTTAATATGGAATAGGGTGTGCATAGCACTTATACTTACTTTACAGGGACAGTCAAAAGAATTCCGTTACATTACGTCTATGGAGAAAAATCGTCTGCGGTTTATTTAAATAATGTTTCACTATTTTAAACGCATTGAAATTTATATAAGGTTCATTACAAGAGACGTACTACAGAATATTGTGTGTATAGCAGTCATCGTTCATTTACAGGGACACACAAAAGAATTCTCTACTGTATGTTAACAATAATTCCTGCAAGTGCGTTTTAAGTTACTGAATGCGATTTTAATTTTAAATCGCTTTTTGTATATTACGTGGTGTGTATAAATTCTGTAGACCCTATACAGGGAAGCACAAAAGTTCGGGAACACATTTCCGTATTATTTAACTCCAGACGGAGAATTTTAAACTGTGCTACGTGTTTCCTAACTGAACTAAAATTTAGCATCCTATGTAGTATATATACAAAGCTATAGATCCTATACAGGGCTGAATAAAAGTATTCGGATTACTTAGATGTTATCTTTTAGCTTATTAAAGAGTATGATTCGTAAAATTATTTTGGAAGCGTTGGAAAGTGTTACATAATCTATGCTTGACGCATGATTTTTCGTTCTTGTTTTTTTTTTAAATCATGCTTGAAATTTTATTTAAATGCTATAATAAACGAGTCAATTACGATACAGTTTTCAAATAAATTGCATTTGAAAGTAGACTTTTTTTTTCTTATATAACGGTGTAAAAAGTAAAAATATGCGATGTTTAGATATTAAAAAATTGCAGCAGCAAAAATCGCAAAACCGGAATTTCATCGTCAAGTGTTGCCATTCGTAAAATGACGTCAGCGTTACGCACGGACACGTTTGTCCTTTATAATATAGATGACAGATTATTGCTATAAACTTCATAAACTTCATATTTTATTAAAGGTAACACATTTATACAATTAAATAAATATGTATTGGGTCACTCCAAATTTTAACTGTGATACACTTTAATGAAACGCAATTATCTAATCTCTACAACATGTTCCATTACAACCAAACATTTTATAGCAGTAATTCTATATTATTTTGTTCTATGTTTAGAACGTAAGAGCTATATAAGTTCTAGTGAGAATTTTCCTATCTGCACAGAGAGTTTGAGAGACGGAAGAGTAATTCATGTTAATGAGAAAGATGCTGATGGCATAATAACAGCAGGTATTTTGTTAAGTGACTGCGTTGTTGTCACTTCTGGCTGTAACGTACATGTGAAATATCGGAAACGTTATGTAAATAAAAAAGAAATTCAATTGAAGAAACGTGATTTCAGTTAAACTCGAAGCAAGGAGAAGTCAACGCGCGTCTGCTGGGCCTTTCGACTTTACTGTGGGATTCGAGGTTCTGACTACAGCTATTCAAGGACAGTCGCAATTGCCAGGATCATCAATGAGTGCTATGGAAGTCTTTCAGATGATTTTTAATTGAAAGTAAAAAGGAGTTTAATTTTATGACAGAGATCTTCATGCAGCTGACTGCATATATCATCATGAATGCAATGTGAATTTACGCATCGAATTAGATTTACCACGTCGATTTTGAGATGATTAATCGGATTCTGAGGAAAATCGTAGAAAATGTGGCAGTCATAATGATGCTGCCCAAGAACAGGCTTTTTTAAGACTGCGAGGTTATCTTGCAATGGAATATGAAGAACAGATGACAATTTCAGACCTTTAAGAACAAAGGAAGGAATTTTTGAATAGAGGCAATTCGCCTCCTTATAGCAGATAATATCTTAGGAACAATACGAGGACACAATCTTCACCGCTGAGGGAAATAGCTTAAACAACATTGTGACATTTCGAGAGACGAAATCACAAATATTTCATTCTTTCTACAAAGATGTACAAGTACAAAGTGATGCAGAAACACAAAAGAGAGGCCTAATTGATACAGCAGAAAGGCTGATCAAATGTGAAATCTAATAAAATGCAGTATCTGTTTCTAATTACTACCCAAAAGCTGGGAATCTGACACTCACTCTGCACTCAATTTCATTTTAGAATCCTTCGAAAACAGGTTGAACATAATTTTTTAGGGGAAACAAATTACCAGAAAGTAGCCAGTGCAGAACAAGCCATAGTACAAGAAGCAAGACCCAGAGCTGTGATTGCACAGCTGCAGATTGGTTTAGCAGAGTCCAGATGTATCACCTCTTATCGATCTAAACTGAAAACCCTTTGTAAGATGGGTTGTAGCTCATTATATATTGAAGTAGTCCGATTTTAGAAGAATTCGGCTAGCTGTGACACAGCAGATTCGTTTTTCGAAAGCAATGAGCTATTCGGCTTTTCGGGATTGTTTGTTGCTTCCAATGTAGATCATAGTGCTATGCAAATAGACGGTAAAGGAGCATTTCATGGAATGGGCATGATTTATGTATTGATCGTGTACTTTATCCCTATGCTGCATTCACTATACCAGGCAAGAACCCCACTGACATAGTAAGTCTTTGCAGTAAAGCGATGACTGTTAATTTTGGATTCAACCGTACAAGTTCTTTGACAACCTTGCGCTTTCAGGCTCTTACGAAGAAAGTCATCACAGCCAAACCATTTGTTCATCCATAATGCCTTTCTCCAACTGAGTCTTCCACAAAATTTGATTGTCTAAGTATGCACTCTCAGACCATGATCCTTATATATTATTTCTCCTGTCAACATGCCTTTTTCTCAGAAAATATGAAACGCAGAACAACGAATGAGATACCATATGAAAGGTTTTAGAACCGACTTCTGACATAGCCCACTTAACAATTCGTTAAAACATGTTTTTGATTAAAATTTGCTGAAAATAAAAAATTAAATCGACATTGTTTTCATGAAAGAAATGAAAGGTTTTCCTGAAATTATTGTTGCCAAAAAAATAAAATACCACATTATATGATGCTCATAGCAATTATAATAAAAAACACCGCACGGGTTTATTTTATACTTATAATTAAACAGCGAAAATGAAATTGAAATGTTTAGATTTATATTTCTAATCCCCTTGGTTTTCCCGAAGCGGATGACGTCATCCTCTAATGCAGTCAAAATACGATAGTTAATTTTTTTTCTCGCGCGTGCCTTTAGCAATCTTGGATCAGTTTTTAGTCTAACTTTGATGGAATAAATTAGATGATATTCTGGCTTGACTAACAACTAAATGTTGTTTGCAGATACTTTTATCCTTGCTTTTTCTTTAGAAGTTTAAACCTGCATCTAATAAATATTACATATTGATAAAAAATGGTACTTCTCTATTATCCCGTCGACCACTTTTCATAACAAAAAACTATCGCCAAATAAACGGGAGCACGTTGCCATTGGAATAATATATATATATATATATATATATATATATATATAAGAATTTAAGGACACAATTTTTATTTTAATTAATAAAATAACTACTAAATCAGTAAAACATAATGAAAAATACACGCAAATGTCGAATGAAAAACCACTAGATGACGTAACAAACACGCATAATGATTCTGACATCAAGTAAATGGGACTGCATTTTTGGCGTTTAATCTTACAGTTTGGCGGTAGTTTTTTGTTATGAAAAGTGGTCGACGGGATAATAGATACGTACCTAAAAAATATTAGATTTCAGTGCGAAATCCTCACACGGGCCCTCTGGTATCGATCAATAAATCTACTGATATGAATACTGTGAACTGGTGTTGGAAACTAGATGGCAATGAACTTGTACCAATAATGTGTGATATGAGTGCTGCACCAGACGCTTTACTGAAAAATATACACTGCAACTGTAAAACTGGTTGCAGTTGCAGAACGTACGGAATTCCATGCAATTCTGTATGTGAACCCCGTTATGTTACACACTGTGACAACCAGGTGTTAGATGAACTAGACAGGAGTAATGAGAACAAATAGACAATAAAGGAGTTATATTTTTATCCCCATATTGTTGCACTTTTTCTTAACCTAATTTAAAAGTTCTTTGTAGAATATATATTTTTAGGAAAAAAAAATAGAAGTGCATAGAGTATAGTTAAAATGCATTATGATAATAAAGCATACAACTTTATTTTTCTGTTATTTGACCTAATATCTGGTATTGTACTTACATTATTCATTGTTGGTCCCCAATTTTGATACCATGGATCAAATTTACTGGTTAAAAATAATCCCTTGACCATAAAAACCGCCAGTTTGATAGAAACATAATTTAACAAGAATTTTAACAGAAACATAATAACCGCTTTTTATGGTTAGCGGCGGCCATCTGGAAAATAAACCACTTCTGGTTGTTAGATTTTTGTAGTGTTTTTTCCTGTCGATGTGTATACCTAGTAATGCAAAATCCGTTCACACACTTTTGGAATTTGTTGAAGGTCTGATATATTGACCGGGGTATTACATTTTAAACTAAAATTCAATTTTGTTAGGAAACTGCTTTCAATTTCTAAGGTAATTTTAAATACTTTTGTTGAGAAACTTTCGGAACATAATTATTGTAGTGATTTTCTTAAAAACTTTTTTTGCTGAGTTTGATTTTTAACACACAAAAATAAATATAATTTTCTTAAAGTTAATGCTAAAAATGCATAATATGTTTTGACAACTGTTCTAAAAAAATAATGACTGTTTTCAATAATAATTTATTTCATGTCATATTCCCAGAATTAACTTTTATCTTAATGATCTTTTATGTTCCAAAAAGCAATACTTAGAATTTTTGAAGAATTATTTCAGATAAGGATAATGAATAGTTTGGAAGTTTTCCTTAACGATATTTAGAAAAGTACTGAGTAATATGTTGAATTCTGGCAAAAATTAAGAAACGGTAAAATGAGTTAGTAGCTATATAGATGTTGTGGAGAAGCATATGAAAGAGAAAATGTTGTGGTGACTTCTTGTAAATCTATATAATAAACTAAAAGTAATTATAATTTTCTCAAAGTTAATTTTGAAAATGCATAGCCTATTTTCTCGACTATTCTGAAAAAAAAGGATATCTTCCTTATCGCATGCCTATAAATTAAATTAGGCAAATGCATGAAGTAGCTTATTATAATACAAATCGTGTATGTTTCAAAAATCTAGAATTTTGAAAAAATGATGAGTAATTTCTGGTGAGAATAACGGATAGCTTGAAGTATTTCCGATATTTTCAAAATTCAAGTAGGCAAGGGATAACAAGGTACTGAGTAATATGTTAAATTATGTCAAAAGTTAAGAAACGGTACAAAGGGATTTAAAAATGCTATTGACTGAAATAGTAATGTATTTATTTTTATTTATTTATTTTATTTATTTTTATAAATTAAACAAAGTATTAAAGATCAATAAATTTATTAAACAAGGAATAGTAAAACCGAATAACTCGTCAATATTTAAAAATAATTATAGCGTTTTAAAATCAAATAAAATAACAAACGTAAAAATTAATTTTTGTTTTTATTATATTTGTGCACTCATTTTAAGAATTATAACTTTTGATCCGTAATATTTATTAATCATGATTATAAAATTAGGATCTTCAGTTTAAAAAGAAATTTTCAATGAAAAGATTTCTCAGATTTCGAAATTTAATATTAAAAATTATTTTTAGTGGTAGCGACCAATTTTTCTAGAGATTGAAAATATTTTTTTTTTTTTAGTTCAATTTTAGTAATATTACAAACCTGCTTTTCGACTTTATCCTTCTAAGATATTTTTAATGAAAGTTCACGAAATGAATCCGTTCACATTGCAGTGATCTTCTGTAAATCTGTTTACAAAATAAAAGTAATCATTTTCTTAAAGTGAATGCTGAATTAACAATTTGTTTTGTCAACTATTCACAAAAAGGAATGTTTTTCATGTCATGTATGCAAAACTTAAATTAAGCAAATGCATGAATTGAAGAAGCTTATTATCGTAAAAATTGCGTAGGTTTCAAAAATCTAGAATTGCAAAGTTTGAAGAATAGTTTGTAGAAAGGATAACGAATAGTTTGGAGGTTTTTTCCGTTAGTTACAAAATACAAGTCTGGAAGTTATAAGAAGGTATTGGGTAATATAAACATAGTTAAGACAAAGGTTAGGAAGCTTTAGTAAAAAGGATTTAAATAAGCTTTTTTGATTGACTGAAGTATTAGAGTATTTTTTTTTAATATATAAAGTAAAGCAGTATCGTTGAAGATAAATAAATTTATTAAAAAATGAAACAAAAAATTACACAGTAAGATAGAATAATTTGACATATCTAAAAGTCGAAATCCCGTTTAATGAAAAAAAAAACGAAAAAATATATATATATATATTTTGTCCGTTTGTTTTTAACTATGCGTATATGAATATTTAATAGTTATTTCTAAAGATGTATGAACTATACTAGTTTTGAAGTTAGGATCTGTAGATAAAAATCAATGAATAAAATAAAATAGTTTGTTTTTTCAATTAATAACAAACGGAAAAAATGTTTTTTTGTTTGTTTGGATTATTTGTACGAAGGTATTTTGAAGTGCTTATTTTATATTAGTTGTGTTTCTGAAAAATTATCTTCTCCTCATTCAATGGCAGAATTGTGTGCTTAAGTAAGACGAAGATTACTATTCTTAAATAGTGATACTCAAATAGGGGCACTCTTGCAAACACTGTGCACGAACATATCTTAATAATGAAATGTTTTGAGGCTAAATATATGAATGAATCATAGTTATAAAGTTAGGATCTGTAATAAAAGGTTTTGAATAAAAACTCGAGGGAGATTTCAAAATTCGTTATTCAAAATTATTTTCACTGGAAATGACAATTTTTTCTAGGAATTGAAAATATTTTGCATGCTAAGCTGAAATTTAGTTTTACTAGATAACTACTTTCCGCATCTAGGATAGATTTAATTATTTTGTTGAAATTTTTACGAAAGGAAAACGTTCTAGTGATTTGTTGCAAATCCTTATAACAAGCTAAAAGTACACGTAGTTTTCTTAAAGTTATTGCTGAAAAGGCAAAATCTGTTTTCTCGACTGTTCCCCAAAAATAAGTGTCATGTAATATGCCTAGAAATTAAATTAAAATTTTATATCCAGTCGGTACTCCAAGGTTCCATTAAAGAAAGTTTGAAATAAACGTATACTTTATATTTCATGCAAAGCCTTTGTTTTACCATATTTCAAAAGCACAGGCAATCTAACGAAACCAAATACAGAGAGCACCTATTTTAGACGATTTTCGTGGTACTTACAAAACTATTTTACATCAAATATTTGTTTTAAATGTTCCATTTGTAACCCTTGTTCTGAACTAACTTTGTACATCATAATTTCCATGACAATAATGCGTTTTGTAGTTTTGGAAGAGTTATTTTGGCCTATTCCTATTGAACAGCTTTCCAAGTCCATGTAGGGTTGTAGGTCGACGCTTGAATAACGCACTTTTAGGTAGCTTTCATTACAAAAAGTTACCTACTGCAGCCGTTCGGAGAAAAGCAATTCCAAAAAATTTTGGTATATTTTTACCGATCATGACCCCCAGATCCCCCAAACCACCCTCCGTTTAAATGTTGATATATATATATATATATATATATATATATAACTTTGGGTTAGGTAGACGATTTCAGATATAAGTCATACGTCAGATATACATACATACATACATATATATATATATATATATATATATATATATATATATATATATATATATATATATCTGACTATGTCATGCTGTAACTTTCTTATTTATGAACGGATATGAATGTGACTTATGTGTACAGAACATACCAAGGTCTCGATCGAGTTCGTTGGCCAGCTTCATCCGCCATCTTGTTTCAAAATGACGGCCAGTTAAAAAATTTTTAATTTATAAAAATTCAAAAGAATGTGCAAAAATATTATAAATTGAAAAAATTGTTTCTGTTAAGTGTTAGAATGTGATACAAGGATTCTCGAACATTTTTTTGGTTTGGCTATATTTTAAAAAATGGCTGAGATACGGCAGTTTCAAGTTCTAGGGTGGCTGAGATTTTGAAACAATCTGATATTTGTTATGCTGCAACTCTCGTATTTATGAACCGATATGAATGTAACTGATTATGTGTACAGAACATACCAAGGTCTCGACCGAGTTCGTTGGCAAGCTTCATGCGCCATCTTGTTTCAAAATGGTGGCAAGTTAAATTTTTTACTTAAAAAACAAAACAAAAATATGCATACAAAATTATAAATTGAGAAAGTTGTTCTCGTTAAGTGTTAGACTGTGATACAAGGATTCCAAAACTTTTTTTGTTTTGGCTTTATCTTAAAAAATGGCTGAGATATGGCAGTTTGAAATTCTAGGGTGGCTGACATTTTGAAACATTCTGATTTTTGTTATGCTGTAACTCTCATGCTGAAATTCGCATTCAAATTCAGTATTAACGAAAACCGGGATTAAATCTTCTATAATCGGGTTCCAAGCATTTTAGCTTCCGGTGTTGGAGTAAAATTAGTTGAATTTTTAAAAACATGGACTATGAAAGCTACCATTTCCTCCCGGTACAGGCCGGAAGGACGTTTTAAAAGTACAAAAGCGTAAAATTCTATTGGTGATACATCAGAAGATTTAGCAGGCATATCATTGAAGGGTATATCTCTGATACCCGTTTCTTGTTAAAAATATTTCCTAGAAATTAACAGTGGATTGTGATGTGTGGCTGGTTACTAGCTTTACCTTGATGCAGTTGAACAGATTGATAACACTGGGGGTGAAGAAACAGGTATTTCACGCTTGAAGATTGGAAGTGAAATATGTTTCTGATAGTATGTGGAATTTATCTTAACATTTTCTCCTATTTTAATTTCCGCTATATGCAAAGGCAGCAACAATCATAAATACTTTGGTAAAACTTTCTTTAGCTACATTAAACCATGTTTTATGAATTTTCTTCTCTTTGACGATAATAAATCGATCTCTTTTTATTACAGTCTTTTAAATAGATCCAAGCTTCATCTATTGTAACAACATTTTTCCATTTTTCTCCGGTTAAGTGTTTTTCATACAGAATTCTGCATCGTGTTCTACGTTCGGCGATATGTCAGGGAGAAAGACGATAAATAATGTGTTTTTTAGTCTTTTTAAAATTCAAATGAGTGCTAATGATATTATTAACAGTTGAAACTGAGAATTTTAACGATTTAGCAACAGTGTTTAGACCCGGGGGATTTTCTTTTACCGTAAAAGATCTTGCGTTTACAATGTTCAAAGATTTCCTTTTTGTTCTTGGGTGCATATTTGGAACATATTTTCCCTTTGAAGCGAGACAATCACGTTCCTTCCCTGTTTTATTGACAATATTACCTACTTTGGCTTTACATATAGAAAATTCATACCTTTTACAGCGTTTTTTAATAATTGAGTTCGGATAATTCTCTTCGGAAAATGCAGAAATATAGCCTTCCATGCTTCGGTTCTTTAACCACTTCGCGACGAGCGTCCTTTACAGAATTTTTAATCTTTTGCCACCGGTTTTTTAAAACAGAAATTTTCGCCTAATTGAATCTCAGAAATGCTGTCATTAAATAAGGCAAAGTTTACAATAAAAAGTAATTGGTGGGAATAATCGAGGATTTTGAGCACTTTATGCGTCACGTATACGTGTCGCTCGTCCCCAAGGGGTTAAAAGAGCCGTTTTGCAAGTAAACAAAAATTTCAGTTACCTGACGAGAATTTATACTTTGAAAAACATATTAGCTGTGAAAAATATTTTCTCTATGAGGGCGATTTTTTTACACCAAAACAAATTCTTCTAAAAAATGTGCGAACAGCCTCTATATTTATAAAAGTGTATATTTTCTCCACGAATTACGTTTAGTTAGCTTTTATATTGTTCTAAAATCTGTAATGGAAATTACACCCCAAAATTCATTTGCATATGAACTCACAATGTATTTATTTTTAATATTCAATAAAGAAAAGAGATTACAAAAGCAATATTATTTGCCAATTAATCTAACTAAATTTGTAAATATGTTTCTTAAAAGTCAATAGTTAATAATGTAATAAGTCAATTTTAATGAAAGAATCCTTTCTAAATTTCATATTATTATTATATAAATTTTCTTCTTTATCTCCAGTCATTAAGGGGAAAAATAATAGGAATTTTTTCTTAATTCGTAATTTGGGATATGAAGAGTTATACAAGAGCATGATTTGAAGTAGCTTATCGTGAAAATCGCGTATGTTTCAAAAAGCTAGGATTTTGTAAACTTAAAGAAAATTAGTAAATCGAATTAGAGATGAGGCGGGGTCGTCCCAAGCAGTCTCGGGTTCAATATTTGTACCAGTCTTCGGACTCTGGCTCAAAATGAAAAAAAAAATATTTATTCACAAATTGAAAAATGAAAGAAAAAAAAATTGCTATTTTAGAAAAACGAGAATGTAGTTCAACTTGTACAATATTTTAAAATAATAAGAAATGGGACTTATGCAGATTTCTGCTAGTAGTTAGGTATAAATAACGAATTTGTTATTTTAAACAGATTTTCAGAAACATGAAAATAACGAAACATTATCATGAGGGATTATTTAGGATTAATACTTTTTTCTACGTAAGGAGAGATTTTTAAATGGGAAAATTAATTCTGAAGCAATTTTAAATCTGTATTAACATTTTTCTACTGCGTACTTTTGGTATTAGCATCAGGCTTTGATGACGACAGATAATTTTCCGAGGTCGGTCTTCGAAAAAATAGCACGAACTCATCTCCAGTAAATATAACGTATTGTATGGAAGATTGATTAAAAAATTGAGGTAAAAAGATTTTTTCTAATAAAAAAGCAATAGTGTTGTAAATCAATAAAATTAGTAAACAACGCTCAGTAAAACAGAAAAAAATGGAGGCATTAAAAAAAAACTTGCTTTTTAAAATAAAATAAAAGAAAGTATATAACAAAATGCATATAAAAAAATCAAACAAATTTCTATAAATATATATAGGTGTTTTTAAATCTTTATAATAAGCTAAAATTAATAATAATTTTCTGAATGTTACTGATGAGAATGAATAATCTGTTGTTTTGACTTTTCTGGTAGAAGAATGTCACCATGTCTAGAAACTAAATTAAGGAAATACATGAAGTGAAATAGCTTACAAGTGTGACAATCGTGTCTGTTTCAGAGAGCTAAAATTTTCAAGACCTGAAGATAAATTTCTGGTATGAATAACGAATACCCAGGGGTTTTCCGATATTTAGAAAATGCAGGGCTGAAAGCGATAACAAGGCACTGAGTAATATGCTAAGTTATGACAAAAATTATGCAATGGTAAATTAAATTTAAGGAAGCTATTTAGCTATTTTGATATTGTATTGAGGTAATTTATTTTACGCATATGATACGAACAATATTTAGGAAAATTGTTAAATTTATTAAACGAGGCAAAGTAAAACATAATAAATTGTCCTTATCTAAAATGAATAATGACGTTCTAAAATATAATAAACGAAACTGCGTTACAAAATATCTGCGAAGTAAAGAATTTTTTTGCACAAATAGAGTATTTTCAAATTTATAAATTATAACAGACTTCTGGAGTTTTTCGTTTGTTTCGTCTATGTATATCTTAAGAATTATACTTTTTTACTCTTTAGAGATGTATCAATTATTGGAGTTCAAGTTAAGATAATTCTATAATTGAAAATAAGATTTTGAGTAAAGTAAAAATTTTAAATGTCTGTTATTTCATATTAAATTAGAAAATAAATGAAGCAATTGCATAAAATAAAGTAGCTTATTATGGTAAAAATTGTGTTTGTTTCAGAAACCTTGGACTTTGAAAACTCGAAAAATAATTTCTGGTAAGAATAACGGATAGTTTTGAAATGTTTTGACATTTATCAAATGCAAGCCCGTAAGAGATAACATAGTACTGAGTTAAGTTATAACAAAAATTTTGAAAGGGTACAAGGGATTTAAAGAATATGTTTAGATTGAAATAAATACTGAGATTTATTTTATATAAAATAAAAGATACTATTGAAGATGAATAAATAAAAAAAATAAATAATTTGTTCATATTAAAAATAATAATACACGACAAAAAGACAGCTATAGGTTTAAGGTTTAAATAATTACAGAATTTTCATATTTTTAGTTTATTCTTTGTTTGTTTTTCATTATATGTATACGAATATTTTAAGAACTAAATTTTTGGAACCTTAGTTGTATGTACCATAGTTGCAAAGTTAGGATTTTTAGACAAAAATCCGGTTTTAAATAAAATAAAATTATCCATTTTTTAATTAAAAGGAAAAAGAGAAGAAAAATTAATTTTCGCCTTTTTCAATCTCAAGATTCTGTGATTAAAAAAGACAAGATGGATTCGTAAATAGTTATACTTCAAAAAAAGCACCCTTTGTACGCACATGTTTTAAGATTTGAATGTCTTGGGACTTCATATGTTTTAACAACACTTATGAAGTCAGAATCTTCAGTTTAAAACGAGATTTTGTATAATAGAAAAACTCAAAAAGTGTTTAAAGTTGAATATCACATTCACCTCGTAGTTAAAATAGATAAAATACTTAATACAGTTACTAAAAAGGTGCATAAAATTTATTTAAAACCATATGTAATATATGTTATATACATACTTTAACCCCGAGATCTTTCAATCACTAACGTGATCATTTTCAAGGGAATACGTTAACTAAAGTGTCGTTTCTACTGTGCTATTACATAACGGGTTGGAACAAGGGCCAGTCTATATAATTTTGTACTTAAAAAATGTTCTTAATGATGTAGGTTTCGAAATTTGTTATTCAAAGTTATTTTTATTCATTGTTAAAAATAGGCAGCAAACTGCCCAATCATACGACCGTTTTTAAAGAAAACGGTTACATAACTTAAATTTAACTCTATTCTGACCATAATACGGTTTCTGACCATACGGTTGTGTATAAATCAATATGCAAATGAGGGAGATTTTCAATGTTTTCAAGTGTAATTTATTTGTATGATTTCTTCGGTCCCTTTACATAATCAAGATGATTATTCCTTTTTACCCTTATACAATTAAATATCCAATGGATCTTTAAAAAAATAATAAAATACAGTTCCTAGCATATTCTGGCATTTTCTATAAAACCGGTCGAATGACTAGACAATTTGCTGCATATTTTTAACAGTGTTGGAAACTACAATTTTTTCTTGAGATTGAAAATATTTTGCTATCTAAGGTTTAAATTTAGTTTGAAAATTATCTGGTTTTTCGACTTCTAAGATAATTTTAATTACTTTGTCGAAACATCCACGGAAGAAAAATGTTCAGTGATTTGCTACAAATCATTATAATAAACTAAAAGTAAACATAATTTTCTCAAAGTTAATGCTGAAACTGCATAATCTGTTTTGTCGATATTTCTCAAAACAGGATGTCTTTTATGTCATACATACACAAATTAAATTAAGCAAGTGCACGAATGGAAGCAGCTTGTTGTTTCATAAAAATAGCATATGTTTCAAAAATCTAGAATTTTGTAAATTTCAAGAATTATTTCCAATAATAATAACAAATAGTCTAGAGGTTTTACTCTAGGCATATTTACAATAATGTAAGTTTGCAAGCGATAACAAGGAAGGTCTCCATAAGCGCTTACTCAGAAAATCTCGAAAAAATTACAGAATATTCATGTCATGAGGATATATATGTGCATAAAAAAATTTCTTTGAAACCTCGATATAAAGTCCATAAAAAAGGGTAACATTTTCATTTTATTGGCGATTTATCGTCGTTTGGTTACACAATGCTATTAAACATAATACGTTTTTATGATAAATGCTCTGAAAGATTTTTTCTACTCTTCATTACTGAACTAGTTTAAGTAAGTTTAACTTAAATAAGTAGCATTTTATAACTACAGTTTTGTCATATACATTTGTATTTATATATAATAAAATTTAACCATCGTATTATATGGTTTAGTACAAAATTTAAATTGATTAAAATTCTTTCATGCTCAAAATTAAGGTTCTATTCTAAGCATTGTCAATTCGGCTTCGATATTGTTAGTGTAGGAGACAAGAGTGCAGTATTGTTGTCACGAAAGCAACGACTTATACAATGTCGAAATTTATAACACATTCTTAATTAGTCAGCTAAATTCAGTAAATACTGGGCGTTTAAACACTCATTTAACAAAAAATTTTCAAAGGCATTAAAATCGATTGCATTTGGCGAAAAAAAGTGTTCTTGCCAAATCGCGTTTTTTTTCTTTTTATTTCCCTGCCATATACTCAAAAGTATTTCCTTTTTGTACAGATTTTCTACTGGTATTCCTCAGCTAAATTTGACCGATCCTTTATAACGTACCTAAGTAATTTCACTAGCATTTTTTTCAAAACATTTTAAGTATGCGCTTTAAGAAGACCTTCTTTTTGAATAATATTCTAAGTTTTGTCAGAAGTTGAGAGATGATAAAATGAATTTAAAGATGCTCTTTAGACTGATTGACATATTGAGGTATTTTTTATTTTATAAAGTTAAAAAAAACTGTTAAAGATTAATGAATTTATTGAACAAAGCGCACTAAAACAGAATAGTTTGTTCATATTAAAAAATAGTCATTGCATTTTAAAACGGGCAAAATTTATGAAAAAAGAGTCTTTTTAAAATCTAAAGATGTTTAAATTATTATTGGGTGAATGGTAATAGTTACTTATTTAATCGCATATTACTACAATTAAAGAAGACAACGATTAGCATTCAAAAGTAGCGGAGACAAAAATTGTGGTAGTTGGTAGCTATTTTATATACTTTTGGAATTTTCCGTTTGTTTTATATTATATGTATATATTTTAAAAATAATATATTTTAATACTTAAGATATGTGGACCATAGTTATAAAATTCAGATCTGTAGTTAAAAATCAGATTTGGAATAAAATATAATTGGATGTTTTACAATAATAATATTTTAAAAAATAAAACTTTTTATTTGTTTTCATACATGGATGTAACTATTTTAATAATTATATCTGTTGAGCCTTACTATTTTTGAACCATAGTTATAACCTTAATGATTTGCAGTTTAGAATGAGATTTAGATTACACAATTTGCTTTTAATCAAGTAGAATATATAAAGTAACTGAAAATTAATTTTATGTAAAATAAAGAATTTAATAAATATTATTTAAATTACTTAATTAAAATAATAGAAAATTAAATTTTGGTAAAAATAAAGAATGTAATAAATAGTATTAAAACATTCTAACTCTCCTCTCTTTATATAAATTCATATAATGGCGTCCCCTACGAAACCTTTTATCCCTGTGGCCACAATTGTCCTTTTGGTCCTCTGGACATAAGCCTAGAAATTAAATTAAGCAATTGCATGAAGTGAATTAACGTACTATCGTAACAATATAGTGTGTGTTTCAGAAAGCAAGAATTTCCAAAACTTGAGGAATTTCTTGGAAGAATAACGGATAGTCCGTTGTTTTCCGATATTTAGAAAATACAAGCCTGCAAGCGACAACCACGTACCGTATAATATGCTAAATTGCGACAAAAGTAAGAAACTATAAACAGGATTTAAAGAATCTATTTAGATTGATTGAAGTTATGAGGCAAAGACTTCCTTTTTTGGAAAGTAAATAAATCTATTAAACAAAAAAACGTAAAACAGAATACGTCGGACTCATTTAATATATATATATATATATATATATATATATTATAAAAGAAATTATGACAAAATATCTGAAATCAAATTCTGAAAACTATTTTCAAATTCTAAACATGTTTAATTGATAAGCATCTGCAGCTATATATACAGGGTGACTTTTAATTAACCTACAACTTTTAACTGAAATAACTCTTGAGTGGTTGCAGATAGCACTACAAACATTTTTTATTGAAAAGAACATGAAAAAGGAATTGAATGGTTAAGGTTTTCATAGTGAGACCCTTCAGAGGTGATACAATAAAGCAAACTTAGACACAAAGTTGTCAATAACAAAATCAAGCATTTCTTTTTGACGCTTGAAAATGGGTCAGTTATGGAACTTTTGAGGCTAATAAGGTCAGTCGGCTTTATCTTGTAAACCAAATCTTTCATATGGCCCTACAAATAGAAATCATATGGATTGATATCTGGTGAATAAGGTGGCCAATTTTCTTATCAGATCTCTTGACATTTCTCTAGAAGGTTCAGCTCGGTTTTTGAATGTCAAAGACCACTTCTTTAGAGACAGTGTTGCATTTTCATTACATAAATACCAATTTTTAACAACAAAAATACAATCTTCAGTTGAATAGGGCGCTTTTGGAGACATTTTCAAAATTGCGTGTAACTGACACTAAACAAATTCCTTTTATGTTCTCTCTCACTACACGCGTTCGTACCGCCATCTAGTGATGCTCTGAGAAGTTATTTCAGTTTAAAGTTGTCTGTTAATTAAAAGTCACCCTGTATATAAGTGTATGTTTGTGCATGCATATTGCTGCCTATGGTGGGCACATTGAGCATACTTAACTTGAAATTAAAATAAATTATACCTTACTTACATGTGTTAGTTTTACTAGAAAATATACAATGCCACTCTTCTAGAAGCGATTAGTGACGCATTTAAGCCGTTATTGAAAAAAAACAAAAAACATTTCAGAGCTTCTAATAAAGTTATTTTTATATTTAAAACCACATATCAAACTAAGCCGAAAATTCTCTACACTTTTTAAATTGGTGTTGTTTTCGCTATATCTGATATTTTTCTAGATAGAGTCGATAATTTCCAAATGTTGCCACTAGGGGGTACTGGAACCACTCTCATATGATAGTGCACCGTCGTTTTACAGTAGGTAGACATCTGTTCCACAATTCTAACTTTATCCATTCGAGAGATATTTGAGTGTAACGGTACTTTTCTTTGGATCCGGCGAATCCCATGCAAATTAGATGTTTTGAATCTTACTTTTTTACCTTATACGGATGAAGCACAAAATAAAACAAAAGTTTTCATGCCAATCGAGATATGTTCCTTCCAGTGGTACTAACTATATCTAATCAGAGAGTGTCTCTTTAAGATATAGGTTTCGGAAAATGGGGTTGGATTTTTGAATATATTTTTTAAAGGGATTTCAAAAATAAATAAATTAATAAATATTTAAGTAAGAAGGAAACGACCTCAGCAGCTCTGTGAAATGTTCATAGGTAATTTGTTGGTAAAGTGACAAACTTTTAAAGTGATTTGTTTTGTAGTTAAAAATTAAAATAAGCGTCAAATTCATCGCGACGTGCTGCGTGGCCTGCTTTGAGGCCAAGTGATGATGAATGTTTCTGATCTTTAATATTTCAATGATGTTTTTCAGCACAAAAAGTTGCAATAGATTACGCATTTTTAATAAGTGAGGTTTCTTGTATCATGGGCAGTAAGATGACAAACTTGGTGATTTGCTCATTTTTCCTGTGACAGAGACATAGTAAACTTAACGGAAGCACTCTTGGTGCCCCAACTGTATTACATCTGATTCTGATAATTTGCAAATGTCCGTGTCAGACTGATATGTATTTCATGTAGCAACTAAATTATTCTAAAAATATGAAAAATATCAAGGGGGTTGAGCAGGAGCGCCTAGGCCAGTTGACATAGAATGACCTTAATTGAAGTATTTGTTTCGGTCTTAAAATTAAAAATATGAACTTTTCGACAGATTCAGATTCAGCCAAGCAGGGTGACCTACCATACGGCTTAAGCTTTACAAGCCCTGCTTGGCAAGTTTATTAAATATATATATATATATATATATATACAAATGAGGCCAATAGGCCATTAGGCTTTTACATAGTACTGAATTGAACAATGAATAAGAATTATATATATATAATACAATTTGACATATTTACTCTCATTTGAGTAAGGTACAAGGCGTGCCACGACAATTTCTAAAACAAACAACACAAACAAACAAACAAATAAAAGAAACATGTAGCATCTTTGGGAATAAATTTAAGAGTAGGCCTACCAAAAAATTCAATCAAGAAAATAAGATATTCTAAAAATATGTGAAGCTTAAGTATTTCATTCAATGCTCCTATCAAAAAGAAGAATAAATGTATAAATATGTTGTAAAAAATGGTTAATTGTTATCGTTTTTATGACGAATTGAAATAAATAATTTTCTTTTAATGTTTAATTAATAACTTAATAAATTAATAAATATATACTTATTTAAGCGATCATAAAACTTTTAAAATATCGAAAAGTGAAAAAAAATGACCAATTTTGTCATTTTATACGTTAAAAGTTGTACATTACAAAAACACAATTTTCTAAGATTTCAGTAGATACTTGTTTCTGCTTTCATTTGAAAATTTTTTTAGATTGGGAAAATTAATTGTTTTAGGGGTTTTTTTTAACTCACCGGTTTTAATCACAGGTTGTGCTTATGATTACGAAAAAATTTTTGCATATAAAAGAAACGTTTTTGTATCTAATTATACATGAGAGACTTGTGCTTACATAGAACCTAAAAAAAAATTTATATTTAGCCTATTTATATTTTCAGAACAAAACTGCATCTTGCTTATATAAAATTTTCTAAATTGTAGAATTATAACACCAGGAAAATTTTTTTTTCAACACAAAAAGATGAAAATTTAGGTTTGCTTTATAGAGTCTGTCATACACTGTATATCCTGAAAATTTCGTGAAAAAATATCGAAGAGTTTTTTAACTACCTTGAGCGCAATGCCCCAAAATCTTATTTTGAGAAATCATGACTTCAAAGTTCTCTCTTTGAAAATATTCCATATTTAACGAGAGTTAAGAGTGCCATTCATTTTGTTTTGAAGTGTTCAGAAATTATTATTCTTTAATAATGTATGTATATTTTCAAAGATTGAATTCTTTGAAGGTTTAAAAGTCGTATGGTCTCTTAAAGATATAATAAAAGTGCAATTTATTTTACTATGTGTGCCGCACAACTTCAACTTTATTTTTAAGTGTGCCATGAAATGGAGAAGTTTTAAAAACTCTGCCATAGAACACTGCTGGAATCTGACTTCATTATTTTCCCATTAATTCTTCCTTTTTATTTTAACTTTTAATAAATATTGATTATTATTTTAAATATTGATTATTATGAATTATTGCATAATTATTAAAATTTCATGACTAATATTGCAATTTTCGTCCTGTTAATATTGTAAAACTGAATGTAAGTATATTATTCATGATAAAATACATATGTTGTCCATAAATTTTTGCTTGGGATTCCTTTCCTGATAACTCTTGATTTAAGAACTTGACGAAAAAGTTTATTACATATTCTTAAAGTACAACTCAAAAGAGTTTTTTAAACAACACAAACAAAGTTACATGTGCGTAAAGTTGCAAATTCAAAATGATATTAATCAAATAACTATTATAATCAAACAATAATAATAATTTTTTTTTTAAATTTATCAAAAAGGGATGGTGGAACTATCATGTGATAACTATTTAACTTTGTGCTCATAATTCATTAATGACTTTTTGGTAAATTTGATAAAATTTTAATATTAATTATTATTTGATTATAACCGTTATTTGATTAATAACGTTTTGAGTTGAAACATTACGTATATGTAACTTTGTTTGCACTATTAATTTTTTTTTGAGTTGTACTTTACGAATAATAATTTATGGACACCCTGTATAATTACAATCAAGCTTGACTATCCTGATCCAATTTGTTACGCATACATGGAAACATACCCCATATCTTTGACGCATTTTTCGAAAAAATGTGTGCTTTTACTCTTAAAATATCATCTTTTTCTAAAAAAAAAAAAAAAGTTTTTTTTTTTTTTTTTTTTTTTTTTTTTGTTTACAAGTTTATATTCTTAAATATAAACAAGTTGGAAATTGTACGCTAAACGTGACATAGGAGGTGCGTTCGTTTTATAACTAGTTTCACAATGTAGCATGCCTCTTTTTTCTTCTTATTACGTATGCCACGTTTACAAATGCGAATTTTTTTTTCACCATGGACATCTTGCTTTGCGAATGAATACCTTCATGGTTTAATATTTTTATGATTCATAATGAACGAATATCCTGTGTTTATTTACTCTAATGGATTGAGATATTCCGTTAACCCAAAACGTATACCTATTGGGTTAACCTAATTTCCACTGAAGGTTTCTCAGAATCTATACATTGTTGAATGTAACTCAGCTCTCAAGCAAACATTTTTATTTTTAAACGATCTTTCTAAAAATGTAACTTTTATGCAATTTTATTCGAAAAAGTAATTTTTAATAAAAATGGCCGCTTGGCATATGAAAAAAGTTGTGGTTAGCTCGAATTTGTTTTCCTCAGTCACATGACTTGCGCTTTTATTATATAGATTACGTATGATAGGATTTAACAGAATAAAGAAAACTTTCATTAATAACATTTTAACTTTTGATTCGATTTTCATAAAATTTGAAATGACTCGACAAAATTCTGCGACGATTATATATATTAAATTTCAAATCATTCGGTTGGGTAGTTTTTGCGCAGTTATATGCGAACAGACGGACGTACGAACAGACGGATCCGATGACGACTATATGTGCTACGTATTTATATAATTACGAACGCGCCTAAAAAAGCCTTAGATGGTATTTTTAAATGTAAATGTTAGTCATAGGATGGTGAATATATGATTTATTTATAGGAAACATTCCAATAAACAAATTTTCAATATTTGTTTAAAACCATATTCGAATGTACAATAAATAAAATTATTATATAAGTTACGTGCGAAGACCTTCGCGCCTCAATCCTTGCGATTGTTTGTATCTGAGGTCATTTTTCATTAATTTTTAATTCATTGCATTTTTTAATCAATGTGTTTTTACGAAATGTGAGTGCACTATGTTAAAAGTCTACTAAAATACATTTAGTATGATTACCGTATGATACGTTGCACGTTTTTTACGTGTATGGAATAAGGGATGTTGACAACGGAAATAATATATATGATGATTACTAAAAAACAGAAAAAGTTATTTTATTTTATTTCAACGTACACGTTAAAAGTTATTACCCACTTACGTTCAAGTTGATTGCTTGGATGAGATCGTTCAACAGAAGATGTATGTTTTATGGCACGTATAAAAGCGTTGGGCGATTTTCTTAGCTGTTACAGTAATCATTGGCACTTTCGTTATTCTATTAAATGTAGTTATGTCAATGGAAAAAAAAAAAAAGCTGAAACAATTACAAGTATCGTTAAAAAAAAAAAAAAACCATTAAATAAAAATAAACGCCACTCAGTGTTTCCACCCGTACAGTTTTTTTATTGTTAACATTTAAAAAATTTGGTAATTTTTGTAGATGCTAAAAAATTTAATTTAATGTAGAAAATGATATTTGAAACTATTTCAGAAGCAAAATTAACAATCAAGATTTTATTGCAAGTTTTAAATTGTTACTCTTATTTTACTTTGTTATTATTATTTTCCTTCATTTTTTTCATATGATTTTAACAGTGATGTAGCAGTTTATAATTGTCAAATTTTGTTTAGTGGTACTATAGTTATCGAGAACAATTATAGTAAAAGTGTAAATACACTCCTGATTGATCGTACATTTAAACTAATGTACCGTAGTTTTCAATATATCCGATTATATAATTTATTATTAACGAGAGCAAATCCGATTCTATAATTTCTTATCTAAAAATGGTTATATATGACAGGTTTATAACAATTTGTTAAACAATACCATTGATAAGTTAAATGTAATATAAAAAGTAAAAGAAACAACGCATTTTGAACGAATTTATCTTTCATCTTCAGACGCTAAAAAACATGCTAACGATACGAGAGCTGAAGCAAAAATTAAGGGAAATAAAACAGATAGTTATTGTAAAGAACAGATGTAAGAAAAAAAAAACAAAAAAAAAACAATAAAATCACAGGCACAAAAAGGAAAGGACCAGAAAAGAGTTGACACGACAAGTTTTGTAAGTAGGAGAAAGACATAAATCGACATATAAAGACAGAAACAATCAGAAATAACGGGTTTAACTTCAAAATAAATATAATAATTATTTCCAATTTCTTCTCTTATAGGATATTTCTCGAATGTTAAGTCTTATAGGAAAATCTTTAAATTACCTTAGCAAAATATTAGGGTGACAATGAGACTCCTATTACCAAGAATAAATTAATAACCGTTTGGAAATTACATTAAAAAATAGGTTAGAAAAGTCAAATTAAAGTAACATACGTCACAAAAGTTTAGTGCGGATTCGCATCATTTTCAACGTCGGGTGGAAAATTTTCGTAGACAACCGGATTAGAGAACATGGAGAAAAAATTTACGCACGCACTAATATAAGAGTGTGAGTAAAACATATTTCAATTTAATCAAACTAAAAAATAAACCTAGAATTTCTTTTATTTGAAAGGAAAAAAATCATAATAGCTCATTAGTAAAGATTTGGCGCAAATCTCACCAACAGTCACTTTTATATTTTGTGTAAATTAGAAACAATTCTTTGATGTTTAAATAAAAGATTTTGATTTATGGTACCATTTCTGAGATTACTTCCCAGTTATACGTACCTTGGCGCTTTTTTAAGAAGCTTGACGCAATTCGGGTTTAAGAAGTTGAGATTTACTGCCAAATGACATAAGCAACTGTGAAAATAAAACTGATGAATTATTATGCTGGTTTATGTATTCATTTAAAAAATTGCATGTGATTACACTTATTAGATTAGTTACTTCTGTTTGCATTTAATAACAGATAAACGGTTTCTGTATATTAAATGAATTGTGTAAATATTGGGACGTGGTAGTGAGAGGTAGAGAGACGAATAGAGCGTGAAGAATAGAAACGAGTAAATAAACGGGTAGCTAGACGGGTAGTGAGATCGGTAGAGACACAGATAGGCAAATGGGTACCGAAACGGGTAGATTGACTGGTAGAGAGACATTTAGAGAGAGGATTTACATAGGGGTAGCGAGATGAGTAGAGTGACGGGTCACTAGACAGGTAGTGAGACGAGTAGCGAGACCGTTAGACAGGCATGTAGAGAGAAAATTTGTGAGATGGATATAGAGAGACGGGTAGAAAGATGAGTACAGAGACGAGTTGACAGACAGGTAGAGAGAGGGTATATTGACAGACAGGTAGAGAGAGGGTATATAGACAGACAGATGGGTAGAAACATGGGTGGTGAGACGAGAAGCGAGACAGGTAGAGAGACCGATGGACAGATGGGTAGAAACACGGGTAGTGAGGCGGGAAGCGAGACAGGTAGAGAGACCGATAGACAGATGGGTAGCGATATAGGTAAGGAGTCGGGTAAGCTAGTCGGGCAGAGAGACAGACAGACGGGTATACAGATGAGTAGAGAGACTGTAAACAGACGGTTAAGGAGATAGGTAGAGAGACAGGTAGACGGGTAGCGAAGCGGATATAGACACGGATAGCCGTACGAGTAGTTAGACGGGTAGACAAACGGGTAGAGATATGGGTAGAAAGACGGAAAGCGAAACGGGTTGAAAGACAGACAGACGGATAGAGATATGTGTAGAAAGACGGAAAGCGAAACGGGTGGGAATACAGACAGACGGATTGAGAGATGGGTAGAAACACGCAAAGTGAAATGGGTAGAGAGACAGACAGACCGGAATTGAGACGGTTACAGGGGAAGACAAACGGGTAGACAGAAGGTTAGAGAAACAGATAGAAGTTTATCAAGACCGGTAGAAAAATATACAGACAGGTAGTGAGACGTATACAGAAAAAGACAATCGGGTAAGGAGACGGGTAGAAGATTGGATAGGGAAACAAACAGAATGTAGAGAGAGACAGACAGACGAGCAAAAGAAAAGTCTGGGTAATGGCGCAGTAAGGTCGCAGGGGGCAGAGTCTGCTAGAAACTAATGAAGACGTATCTATTTTGAAATATATATATTTTTTCAATATCGCTAACATGGAGATTTAACGTAAAATTTATTAATACAGAAGTCATCGAAAGACTTTTTATATACTTTAATAGGAAATTGGGCTACAGTTTTGTAATCGAGTTTGTAGCAAAACATTTCATCAATGTGGTTTGAAGTTGAGTACTAGTTTCTATAAATAGTTATACAAATAATACTTATATAAACAAGGAGGGAAAATTTTAAATTCAAATGGAAATATTTGTCACACAGAAAATGTTGCAACACTGAAATTAAATTTGCGTTAAGTCACGCTTGATAAAATACGCTATTTGCTGCAAATATTATTACATAACGTTTTAAGAGCTCCGGCGTTTTTTTTCAAACGTACGCAATTCGCACGTAAGAAAATGAGATTCTTTGTCAAATATAATATATAAATAAAATATGAAAACGAACCTGATGAACCATACTTCTTTTCTATTTTTTTAACAGTGTATATGAATTTATAGATGATATTTTGTAATTCTACCTAATATGCTCTTTTTCATTATTTCGTAATTGTTAACTGTATGTTCTGAACAATATCGCTCAGACTAATCCCTTTGATGGAAGTCCTATAGTTATAGATATTGCCTGAAAGATTTATCAATTGTTATGGCAAGTAAGACTATCTGACATCTAACAAGATGTTTTGTCTCGCGGCGGGAAGAAACAAATTACTTGCATGTGTCATAGCATATTACACCGTGATGTGATATGCAGGTGCCATGTGCTACACGGGTAAAGAGGATACAGAACGTAAGTACATTTATCTATTTTTAATGACTTTATATGTTTGTAAGAACAGTTGGAGATAATTATTAGAATATAAAAGAGGTGATGCGGAAATATTTCGACAGATTTTAATTTAAGTGTTGAGATATAAAAATATGAGATAACAAGCCGGTCGCTTTTCCGTGTGAGACCCAGATGCCTTCTGCAGCGTATAGCCCGGAAATAACTTGGAGCCCAGAAAGTGCATTTTACACGCAAACAGAAAAATATAAATAAAATGCTCTATTTTAAACGCTAAGAAAACAACTAGTAAGAATATAAAAAAAGCACGTAAATAAAGATATCGTGACATAAATAATATTTTTTTTTGCATAAGCAACCTGAAGACGTCCTGCTCGGCTCTGCCTGTGGGAAATGGACAGCTTTCAGATAAACTGAACAAAAATGGGACAGACTAAGATACATGGTAATGGTTACGCCCATAAATTGTTAATATAGTGATCAAAATAATGGGGCCCTGTGTGCTTCTCATTCATATATCGTTAATACAACGATCCCTATAACAGGGCCCTGTGAGTTTTGCGTGTATAAATCGTTAAAATGACAATCATTTTAACGGAGCCCTGTGGGTTTCACGCGTATAAACCGATTATACGTCAGTCATTATAATGACGCTTTATGCTTACCCGAGCCCATAAATATCACGATCAGTATTTAAATCGCAAATCTTTGCCTCCATAAAATATATTTTTATAAAAATTTATTATTTCGTATAAAAATTGAAATCCGATCGCTGAAGAAGAATAGCGCAAAAACAATTTATAAAATATGAAATTTAGAAATGAAACTTTTCCTTGGAAAAATCTCACGCAAAATATCTAATATAAAATCAGCAATGGTTGTCTTAATAGTGCTGCTGAGATAGGGTGAAATGACCTAAAACTTTCGACCCTCTATATAACCCCTTTAGAGAATGGATTTTCAGAAATCCTTTCTTAAGTGGGTGCCTACTTTGTATAAGTGACATGTTTTCGAAATTTCATTGTCCTAGGAACAACGGTTGAGATTCGGCGTTGATTATGAGTTATCAGGACATGTTGTTTTATAAGTATGGATATAACTTAACTTTTAGAAAGTATATCTATTGACGGTATTTAAATGATGAATGATGCATAATGTTTGTAAATATGTTGCGTGATGAATGGTGCGAGTGTCTGATTCTAAATAATTTAGTTGCAATAGAACCTAAATCTGTTTTAAAATTTTTAGAAAGATAATGTAAATGTCAGTATATTTTCTATTTCTATATGGTATATCTGTAAAAGGAAATAGACAATTTTTTTTAAAATAAATAACCGGAATATGTTGATGGTGTGATTTTTTATAAAAGAAGATTTAAAATAAAACAATAGCATGATTGCGAGTATCTTCTGTTAGAATATAATGAAAGAAATGTACTATTTTGATAGATTTAATATTCTATGTATCAGAAGGTGGCAAAAAGATTCATATTTTCTCAAAATTTAACTTTGCGTATTTTTCATTCTCTCTTTTCTAATAATTAACTTTAATAATAATAGACATTTTTTTTTAAAAATAAATAACCGGAATATGTTGATGGTGTGATTTTTCATAAAAGCAGATTTAAAAAAAAAAAAACAATAGCGTGATTGCGAGTATCTTCTGTTAGAATATAATGAAAGAAATGTACTACTTTGATAGATTTAATATTCTATGTATCAGAAGGCAGTAAAAAGATTCATATTTTCTCAAAATTTAACTTTTCGTATTTTTCATTCTCTCTTTTCTAATACTTTTCTGTTCATTTATCATTGATATTCCGTGAAAGATTTCTTAATTGTTGTTGTAAGTAAGGTTCGCTGACATCTAGCAAGATGGTTTTGTACTCGCCACGGGGAGAAGCAAATTGCCACGGGGAGAAGCAAATTATCTTCTTGCATGTGTCATAGGTACAAATAGGAAGGGTGTGATATGCATGTTATGATCAAACCATGTACTACACAGGAAAAGAGAATATATAACGTGAAAACATTTTTCTGTTTTTAATGTCATATATATATATATATATATATATATATATATATATATATATATATGTAAGAAGAGTTGGAAATAATTATTTTAACATAAAAGAGGTGTAGTGGAAATATGTCGAATATTTTATTTTAAAATTATTTTAAATGTTGCAATCATGTACAACGTTTTTGACTATTTTGCGTGATGTATGGTGCGAATGACTCATTCTTAGCTATGAAGTTCCAATACAATTTACATCTTTATTTAAACTTTTGAAAAGATAATATATACGTAAGAATATTTTTCTGTTTCATATGGTATATCGTGAGAAGAATTAGACAAAATTATTATTATGGAAAGAATATGTGGGACGTTTTATAAAAGCCCACATTATAACATTTTAAAGGTCTCTATACAACATATTGAATTTTGAGATTGATTTTTTTAAATATCGCATTTAGTCCACATGACAGATATTATGACAGAGCATAATAGCGAGCTTTGTCCACTATCGGACCGGTTATAAAAGCAGATTTTTTCAGGGTTCGTTCGTCTCACGAAACCCTATTAGTCCCGCTTCGTTGTCTGTCTGTCACAGAACCGGTTCTCAGAAACTATGTAACTTACAAGCATGAAATTTTGTGTACATATAGCTGCATACCTACTATGAAGCTCAAAATCATAAAATTTGAAAAAATCGTATTATTTTAATATAGAGAGATAAAAAAACAAAATCTAATAGCCTTTTCCTATTAAATTTAAACATTTTTCGTTATATCAGTTGCCAACAATTAAAAATCACAATAAAATTCTTTCTACAATAATTAATTTTCTATTGAAATATTTCCACGTGAAAAATGAAAATGAAATAAAAAGTTTCAACATTTGAAATAAAATATTAATATGACGTCTTATTGGTAATAAAATGGGACTTTTTAAACATTTCTCAATAATACAAGGAGTATGAGTATGTGTAAATACAGAAAGCAGCTTAATATGACGTCATTAGAGAATAAAAAAGAAAATTAATCGGACGTCATATTGGAAGTTTAACGGATTTTTCAAATGTTTCAGAATAATACAAAGAGAGCATCAATATGAGTAATAGAGAATAGTAAATATATGAGTTTGAGGGACGTATTGAATCATGATACAAACCCGATTATGGAAATATTGGCATATTTTAACATTTTGAAGGTCTCTATACAACACGTTTAATTTTGAAATTGATTTTTTTTTTAGTATCGCATTTAGTCCACATGACAGATATTATTATGACAGAGTATAATAGCGGGCTTTCAGCGCAATCAGGCCTGTTCAGATATTCGAAAAAACAAGAAAAATAAACCGGTAAATTTTTACTTTATAAAAAACATGACTTTTTTTTTATTTTTTGTGGAAAATGAAATTTATTTGGATTTATTAAAGAAGGGATAAAGTGTTTTGTAAGGAATATTAAACGAAACCCTTTGTGCGATCTTCAATCACACTTATCCACTTGTTAAAAAAATAGAATGACTGCGAATATCTTCTGTGTGAATAAAATTAAAGGAATGTACTATTTTGATCGATTTAATATTGTATGTATCAGACGACGGCAGAAAGTTCCATGTTTGCCAGAACGCATCTCCCTGTATTCTCCTTTCTTTCTTTTCTAATAATTTCCTGTTTATTCATCTTAGATATTTCCTGCAAGACTTATTAATTATTGTTGCAAGAAAAGCTATCTGACGTCTAGCAAGATTTTTTTTTTGGTGCTCGCGGCGGGGAGAAACAAATTACTTACATGTGTCACAGCATATTACACCATGACATGATATGCATATAATGATCAAACCATGGGCTACACAGCAAAAGAGAGAATATAGAAAGTGGATATATTTTTCTATTTTTAATGGATATATGTTTGTAAGAAGAGTTAAATTGAATTGTTTTATTATAAAAGAAACGCTCTGGTATTATTTCGATGGATTTTGTTTTAGAGGTGGAGTGATTTTAAATAAAATCCAAAACATTTTTCTTTTGTTAATACATATTAAAATTGGCAGATTTGTAATATTTTAAACAACAATCGTATTGAAAAAAAGATGGGTAGATAAGAATTAATGTTCCTTTCACCATAAGGTAATCATAAATTTTGCTCTAACATCAAAAGAGATGGTTAGATTTTTGCAAAATGTTGATTTTTTTTGCTAAGGTGTTTTTATTGTTTTAATGTAATTTACGATATATCTTTACTGTCTCTCTCATTGTTTTTTGTATTTCATTGAAGATTGTTTAAATATATTATACAAGGCCAGAAACATGTTTATTTAGCAAAATTTTATTATATTTCAGTTATTACAATTAAATTGTCTTTGACATGAAGCACACATAACACCATAATAGTTTTTGCATATGTTAATATGTGATGAAAAGCGACGTTTGGAAGTTCTATGGTAAATGGTATTATCAGTGCTTCATGCCTATAAAGATAATAAAACTGATACAACTGAAATGCATTACTTGCTAAATAAACGTATGTTTCTGATCTTTTTTAACGCATTTAACCAAAATTTGCACTTTCTTTTAAAAAAAATACACTGTCACCAAACAGTCTCATTTAACGATGTACGTATTCCATTTATATTTATTTTGTGAATAAGACAATTTACATTTACTGATGAAGGATATAAATTATATCACTACTATATCATGACTGCTATATCACAGTTTTCTCTCTCTGTCTCTCTTTTCTAAGATAAAGATTTGGGATTTTCTGTCTACAAAACTTGATTACTCTAATTTCAAGATTTTGGGATTCTTCCATTTAACAAAGTGTGGAATAAGGGTCATAATATGAGACTTTATCTACAAACGAATAAACAGTGGTGAAAAACTGTGATAAGAGAATATGTATTAAAAGGAGAACATGGTTCGACACACTGCAAAGAAAAAAAAATTGATTTTACAGGATTTTACAGTATAACACTGTCACCCCAGCTGCCAGTGTTATACAGTAAAATGAACAGTAATAAGCAGTAAAATAAGCAGTAATACGCTGCCACGCATGGGTGGTAGTATTTTACTGTTTACTATTTACTGTTTTTGCTACTATTATACTGTAAAATCAACATTTTTTTTTTTTTTTTTTTTTTTTTTGCAGTGCAGCCGAAAATTTCAAGGTTTTACATAATTTTTTATATGTATTTGATATGTTATATCTGTTATTTTTGATTGCTGTATATGTTATATCGGTTATTTATGATTGTTGTTCCCGTTATATCTGTTTACATTTTCTGACTAAATAAAGAGCAATCCGTTCCTTTCAAACTTACGTCATTATTGACATTTATTAAATCCGTCAGAAATTTTAACTATAACAATAGAATACAAAATCATAAGCAAGGAATTTTGATCCGAGCAGATTTAACCTGCGACTTTTAAAACGGCAGTTAAGCATAGTATTTTTTTAAAATTTTACCTACAACCTTCCGTAGTCGGGAAAGACGGACGTGGCATTCGTTTCAGTTATTGGTCGAAATTCGGCAACGTATAACAATTGTGACGTCACGCTTATTCATTTTTGGCGTTAAATGTCTTTGCTTGAAGACAATTATATTTTTTTGTCTCATAATATAATCTGGCCCCGATTGGCCCTAATTATTAAAATTGGTTCAAAAGAGAACCCAGGACAAATAACGAAAAAGCAAAACTCAACTTGTATTTTAAATATATAGATTATTGGATAGAATCAGTATTACGTATATAATGTTATACAAATTTGATATTTTTTTCTTAAATATAAATTTGTTTTTTTTAATGTGCTGACATAAATGTTTCATTGGCTGCTAATAGAAACGTAATTATTAAAAACAACTATATTATTTTTCGATGTTTCATATAAAGATATTGTTTATATTGTTGAGAAATTTTATTTGGAATGTCCAGAAACTGCACCTAAAGTTTAATATTAAAGTTTGATATTTTAACTGTAAAAGAAAATATAAATAAATAAATAAATAAAAATGAGTGACATTTTATCAAGTAGAATTTTGTGTACAGTAATTAAAATTTATTCACATTTTCATGAATAGATGGAATTACGCTGGCTCATCCTGTAAGAATAGAAAAACTGACTTGTAAATTTTGATCAATGTAACTCAGTTTTTATTATTTATTCTGTTCAGCTGTAGATATTACACATAGTGGAGGAGCCATCCCACTTCCAGGTCAACACCACTAAACAGCTACACCCCTGGCAACCGTCTAAAGAATGATCTTTTTTTAAAAAAAAACAAAAAAACAATTTCCATTATTATTGGCGTTTATTACGTTCCTTTCAGAAATTGTAACTATAGCAGTAGTATAAAAATCCATAAACAAGAAATTTTGTTGCGAACATTTTTATTCTGCGACTTTTAGGAATGGAGTAAAGCCTAGTATTTTTTAATTTTTTGACGAAGTACCTTCTCGACATCTTCCTTAGTAGGAATACAAGGGCGAGATATTCGGCTTAGTTATTGGCTAAAAATAGAGAACGTGTAACAAATGTAACACCACATTTATGCGTTTTTGGCGTTAAATCCCTTTGTTTGGCGACAGTTATTATTTTAGAAAGTGGTCGACGGAAAAAAAGACAAGTATCCAAAAATCAATCAGAAAGGCAATAAATATGAATCCTAGATTACATTAAAATAATCGCGAATCATCTTAGAAAATTAGAAACAAATTAACCCTCTGGGAAAATCAATCCTTATCTCCCCATCACTTTTAATGTTATAACAAAATTTATGATAAAAAGAACTTCAACTATTGCAATATAAGACAAAAGAAATGCTTATTGTTAAATTTATTTTATAGAAAACGGTTTACAGTTTGAGCGCAGTGTTGTGAAAAAATGGCTTGTCATATGTTCATAATGTTTTAAAATCGTGTACGATAAATAAGCGTATACGAAAATTCTAATCCTTCAGTTAATTTTCTTGGTATATGTTTCTTTATATTTTTGTAAATGTTCCCGTATTTTAGACTCTTATGAATTATATATTCTTTATCATTGAAATAATACATTTTTTTCTTTCGATAATAGGTCATTCTAATTAGACATTATTTGTATAAGCATGAACAAGACTCGCTGTTTACGGCTGGGTTATATGAGTATTATCTTTCGCGCAATGCATCAATTCTTAAAAAAATAGGTTTGTGCCTTATTTATTAAACTATTTGTGACTTAAAAATATAAAAAATTAAATTCATTTCAATTTTATGAAAATAAAATTCAAAAGAGTAGGATTGCTTAAATATTCTTTTAAATCTTTGTACAAGTGAGTCTAATAATTTTCAAATTAAAAACCTTAAGTATTGAGACTCAGGTAAATATTTTACAGAAAAAAGTAAATTATTAAATAGGATTTTTAATTTAAACGTTTTATTCAGTTATACTATTGCTTCAACCCACCATTTCAGTTCAAACAAGAACGAAAAATCATGCGTCAAGAATAGATTATGTAACACTTTCCAACGCTTCCAAAATAAGTTTACAAATCATTACCGTTTAATAAGCTGAAAGACAACATCTAAGTAAACAATTTGGAAAGCGCATAACATATTTAAAAACTTAATTTCAGGAATTTCCAACATATATTTCCATCATATACAATATTCGAAAAATGATCCGAATACTTTTATTCAGCCCTGTATATGATCTATAGATTTGTATATATACTACACAGGATGCTAAATTTTAGTTTAGTTAGGAAACACGTAGCACAGTTTAAAATTCTCCTTCTGGAGTTTCTGTCAATAAATGGAAATTTGTTCGCGAACTTTTGTGCTGCCCTGTATATGAAATACAGAATTTATACACACCAAGTAATAAACAAAAAGTGAGTTAAATTTGAAATCGCGTTCAGTAACTTAAAACGCACTTCCAGGAATTATTGTTAACAGACAGTAGAGAATTCTTTTGTGTGTCCCTGTAAATGAACGATGGCTGCTATACACACTATTCTGTAGTAAGCCTCTTGTAATGCACCTTATTGATATATATAAATTTCAATGCGTTTAAAATAGTGAAACGTTATTTAATTAAACCGCAAACGATTTTTCTCCATAGACGTAATGTAACGGAATTTTTTGACTGCCCCTGTAAAGTAACTATAAGTGCTATGCACACCCTATTCCATATTAAGCTTCTTGTAATGCACCTTAGTGATATATATCAATTACAATGTATTTGAAATTGTGTAACATCATTAAAATAAACAGCAAATGATTTTTCCCCATAGACCGTAATGTAACGGAACTCTTTTGAGTGTCCCTGTAAAAAAACTATAAATGCTACACACTTCAGTTGAAATAGGGAATATGCTATTGATAACGACAATAACATATAAAAATTGCAGGGCAATCCGAGCCTATTTACGGGAGTTAGAGCACGGACAGACGGCTATACGGCAGACGGCCAGACAAACTGAAGTCATAAACACTTTTCAACTAGGTTGGAAAGTGTTAAAAAGGGGAAACGTATTTTTTTAATTAAAGCTGTATGAGCTGGGGTGCTAATGTAACCATGCTTCGAAGATCAATTTCTTATTTTCATTTACTTTAATTTTTTCATCAAAAAGTTAACTTAGTAATTTAGATTATAGGTATTTTATAGGCATTTTATAGCAAAAACAACAAATAACATTTTTTATTTTTTAAAACTATTTTATCTTTATAACCTGTAAGAAAACAGACTTAGTAACGTATTTCCCAGAGCATGATAATTATTTTTAGAATGAGGGCATTTTATCTCCTTTTATGCAACCAAGTACTTAATGCGTGTACTTATTATGCATGCAAATATTATATCCGTGAAGAGGATAGTATTATCAACACCGTGATCATAGATTAAAGTATTAAATTGGTGTAAATCATAATAACTGTGAAATATTAAACCGACGCTGAAGTATTTCATTAACATGAAGTATGTCTTTGTTAACACTTAAAGCACCGTTTCTTTGTTAGAAAATTTTATATAAAGCGTCGAAGTATTTAAGAGATTTTCAAAACATGAATTTTTACAAATTAAATAAAGTATTTCTTGTATAACGCGAAGTGTACATACATTCGAAAATATTGCACAATCTTGATAAAGAATTTAAGTACAAAACTTTACAGATAAAACAAATGTCCATCTTAAAATCTTCAAATAACAAATAAAACATTTTTGTTATTAAACGGAAGAGTTGCTAATGGCCTTCGACTGTTGAAAACATTTCGCGGTACAGAGTGTGTTCGCACCTTTTTAGACGATTTTTACGGTACTTACAGAACGATTTTACCTAAAATATTTGTGTTGAAAAAGTTCAATTTGGTAACCCTTATTCTACACCATAATTCCCATGACAATAATCCATTTTGTAGTATTGGAAGAGGCATTTTTGCCAATTCCTGTTGAACAGCTTCCCAAAGTCCTTGTAGGGATAGGTCGACGTTTGGATAACGCGCTTTTTAAAAGTCCAAAAGCACAAAAATCCATGGGTAATACATCAGGCGATTTAGCAGGTCTATCAGTGAAGTTTATAGTCCTGATACCAATTTCTCGTTTCAGTTTTTTCAAGAAATCAACAGTGGATTATGATGTGGGGGTGCTTGCTTTATCTTGATGCAGTTCAACAGATTGATGGCACTGGGGGTAAAGAAAAGAGAAGCCGTACCAGAGTCAACAAAAACCCCAAATCGGCGTGATGCCCAGCCGAAGCGACAACAACACTCACCAGACGTAGGATCCCGCTGCCGAACAGAAGGCACCACACCCAAGGGAGGGCGGGTGAACCAGCCATCACCCACCAGGGTCTAGGGGGCGAACCGCTACAAGAACCATGCGCAAGCGCAGGCTACAAAGGTAGTTTATGCTTTTTTAAATCCTTCTTTGATGTTTTGAAGGTATAAAGCCATCTTTGGGCATTTTTTGAAAATACATTTTTGATTAAAAGAACTTTTGACCATGGGAAGTAATTTCGTGCAAATTGTACAGTTGTACACCAAATACTTTCAAAATGTGTCAAGGACGTTTGACTCACTTTGTATATAGGATTCTAATGTTGTGTATCTGATGAAAAAACTATGGTATATTTTAAATATGTAAATTGCATTTTCACTATAAAAATTCAAATGCGAACGCTTCGGTGTGAAAAGGACAATATTTTATTACAATAATGTTTTTCACGTTTTTTTAAAATTATAAAATGAATTTTCCAATATGAAAAGTCAGGGGGGAGGACCACCTCAGGAAACCCGGCCTAAGCCTTAGAGTTTGTGTGCAATCCTGAGGGGCTGACACGCCTCTATCACCAGCGAGACCACAGCCACAGAATTATGTATGCAAGTTTTATAATATAATATTACAATTTTTCGTCTTCTCAGAAGTTTTACTTTTACATGTGATTTTCTTTGTAGTGAAAGTAATTGAATTTTGTCTGATAATACAGTTATTACTTTCATACATACGATTATTATTATTATTTCAATGTATACAGAATATACAATTTCCAGATGAGCTATTTACAAATACTGTGCAGGCACCACGCCTAAATTATTATTGGTTAAATATGATGGGTTATTCTTGGCTAGCGTATTTTATACAAATACTTTACTACAATTGATGTATATGGAACTGAAAAAGTTTAAATGGGAAAAAGACATCTTGATGGGAAAATAATTTTGGGAAAGATATTTTTTAGTTACAGTAACCTTTTTCGCGGTTTTTTGAAATTCATAAAAAGTTTGGCGCGATGGTGCCAGTTTGAATATTATACTTTTATGCAGCATATAAAAACATTTAACAAATAAAATAATTCCTAACAAATGGGTAAGCGTGAGCGAAGATCGCGCAAAGGGTTTTTTTAACATTCCTTTCAAAACATTTTATCTTTTAATTATTAAATCCAAATGATTAATTAATAATTATTCTTATCATTTATGAATACAGTTTATGAATAAGAACATAGATGGCAGCATCATTAAATTTAATAATAAAATGATAACAAGAGGAAGCTATTTTTTAAATCAAATAAAAAATATTCAAGAACTTCTTTTTTGAAAATTGTATCAGCATATATTTGTATATCTGAAAAGTATATTTAATTACAAGATTTAATTTTAAACAAAACCTCTAAAATGGCAAAAAAAAAAAAACGAAATTCTTTTAATTAAATCCATCGGCCAGCGAAATGTAAAACTTACAAATTTCAACATACAGAATAGAACCCAGAACCTTTGGGTTAGAAGGAAAACGCTCTACAACTGAACCATCTAGCTTACGCAAAAAAGGCTGAAATTAAGGTTCTGTTTTAAGATCTAAGAAAATCGCAAAAATGGTCGGATGTCATTAAATTAATTCATTTAATTAAAATAATATAAGACTTTTTCAAAATGTTACGATTTGTCGTGTGACAGAAGGTGTTCAGCTATAAAAGTGTAAAATTTCATGTCTCTAACTCATACACTTTCTGAATAAGAACTCTGTTACAGACAGACAGACAAAGGAGTGAGACGAATAGGGTTCTGTCAGATGAACAAAACCCTAATATATGAGAAAGTTTACGTTATCTAAAACAGTGCATTAAAAATTTTCAGAACTATCTAGAAAATGATTTTGGAAATGCGAACATCAATAGTATTATTATGGATGTAAACTGGAAGTGGTTTAAAGGAGAAATCGTGAATATAAATAAGTAGGATTTTAATGTTACGTATATGGTGAGAGAATTATTTTGGTTTTTAAAAATGCAAACTGAATTTTTTAATAGGAAAACTCAGTTGTGAATGTGTCAATGTGAAAAAGATAATTTTCTGCTACAGCAAAACTTTTCAACGCTTTTCCAAAAGCATAAGATATTTGAAAGGATGCTGCCAGATTAAATATTATTCTTATAGCAAAAGTTATTAAATACCAACCCTCCACATTTATCAGTACCTCTATTATGTATCAGTAATTGTGCCTTTATATAATACATAATAGTTGGAATTAAATAAGATAACAATAACTAAGTCTAAAAGTGTTATTGAAAAGTGTTATTGAAATTTTCAGTTCTACAAAATAATAATAATAATAATAATAATAATAATAATAATAATAATAATAAAACCTATTAGAAAAAAATTAAATAATCCACAAAGAAGCAAAACTTTTACTTTATATGAAACAGTGCATTAAATTTGTTATGGTTTATCTAGATTGAAAATGCTTCTACAAATGCGATCATTAACTAGTATAAGATATCAGTTTTATGTCGCATGTAAAACTGTTAGTGGTTTAAATGCGAATTAAGGAATAGATGCAAGTAAGATTCTAATGCTACGCATTTGATAATTATCGATATCGTATTTTAGAAACCTAAATTTAATTTTTCAATATAAAAACTCTACTGGGAGAGTTTCAATGTAATAAAGACATTATTCTACTTGGACTATCTTTTTTTTCATTTCTTTTTATTACAAAAAAAACTTAGAATGATGATGCCAGTTAAAAAATCAAGCACTTTTTTTCAGAAATTACCAAGTAGAATATAAGAACTTTAGAAAAAATTGAAATAATGGATAAGATTGAGTGAAGAAACAAAATGTTAAGGTACTTCATCTATAAAACAGTGCATAAAAACTTTTATGATCTGTCTAGAGTGAAAATGCTCCAAGAAATGCGATCATTATGTATAAGATATCAGTTTTATGATGCATGTAAAACTGTTAGTGGTTAAAATGGGAATTAAGGAATAGAAGCAAGTAGGATTCTAATGTTACGCATTTGATAGTTAAAGATATCGTAGTTTCGAAACCTAAATTTAAATTTTCAATATAAAAAAACTAACAGTGAGAGTTTCAATGCAAAAAATGCATTATTCTACTTGTTCTATCATTTTTCATTTTTTTATTATAAAAAACTTAGAATGATGATCCCAGTTGAAATATCAAACACTTCTTTCCTGAAATTACCAAGTAGAATATAAGAACTTTAGAAAAATTCAAATAATGTATAAAATTGAGTGAAGAAATAAAATGTTTACTTCATCTATAAAACAGTGCATTAAAACTTTTATGATCTGTCTAGAGGGAAAATGCTCCAAGAAATTCTATCATTATGTATAAGATATCAGTTTTATGATGCATGTAGTGGTTAAAATGAGAATTAAGGAATAGAAGCAAGTAGGATTCCAATGCTACGCATTTGATGGTTAAAGATATCGGATTTCAAAAACCTAAATTTAATTTTTCAATATAAAAACTCTACTGTGAGAGTTTCAATGGCAAAAAGACATTATTCTACTTGGACTATCTTTTTTTATTATTTTTTTACTATAAAAAACATAGAATGATGATGCCAGTTAAAAAATCAAACACTTCTTTTCAGAAATTACCAAGTAGAATATAAGAACTTTAGAAAAATTGAAATAATGTATAAGACTGAGTGAAGAAACAAAATGTTTAGGTACTTCATCTACAAAACAGTGCATAAAACTTTTATGATCTGTCTAGAGTGAAAATGCTCCAAGAAATGCGATCATTATGTATAAGATATCAGTTTTGTGATGCATGTAAAACTGTTAGTGGTTAAAATGAGAATTAAGGAATAGAAACAAGTAGGATTCTAATGTTACGCATTTGATAGTTAAATATATCGTTGTTTAGAAGCCTAAATTAAAAAAAAACTAACTGTGAGAGTTTCAATGCAAAAAAGACATTATTCTACTTGTACTATCATTTTTCATTTTTTTTATTATAAAAAACTTAGAATGATGATCCCAGTTGAAATATCAAACACTTCTTTCCTGAAATTACCAAGTAGAATATAAGAACTTTAGAAAAATTCAAATAATGTATAAAATTGAGTGAAGAAATAAAATGTTTACTTCATCTATAAAACAGTGCATTAAAACTTTTATGATCAGTCTAGAGTGAAAATGCTCCAAGAAATTCTATCATTATGTATAAGATATTAGTTTTATGATGCATGTAGTGGTTAAAATGAGAATTAAGGAATAGAAGCAAGTAGGATTCCAATGCTATTCATTTCATGGTTTAAAGATATCGTATTTTAGAAACCTAAATTTAATTTTTCAATATAAAAACTCTACTGTGAAAGTTTTAATGCAAAAAATACACTATTCTACTTGGAATATCTTTTTTAATTATTTTTTACTATACAAAACATAGAATGATGATGCCAGTTAAAAAAATCAAACACTTCTTTTCAGAAATTACCAAGTAGAATATAAGAACTTTAGAAAAAATTGAAATAATGTATACAATTGAGTGAAGAAACAAAATGTTTACTTCATCTATAAAACAGTGCATTAAAACTTTTATGATCTGTCTAGAGTGAAAATGCTCCAAGAAATGCGATCATTATGTATAAGATATCAATTTTATGATGCATGTAAAAGCTGTTAGTGGTTAAAATGAGATTTAAGGAATAGAAGCAAGTAGGATTCTAATGCTACGCATTTAATGGTTAAAGATATCGTATTTTAGAAACCTAAATTTAATTTTTCAATATAAAACTCTACTGTGAGAGTTTCAATGCAAAAAAGACATTATTCTACTTAGACTATCCTTTTTAATTTTTTTTTTATTATAAAAAACTTAGAATGATGATCCCAGTTAAAAAATCAAAGACTTCTTTTCAGAAATTACCAAGTAGAATATAAGAACTTTAGATTGAAATAATGTGTAAAATTGAGTGAAGAAAGAAAATGTCTACTTCATATATAAAACAGTGCATTAAAACTTTTATGATCTGTCTAGAGTGAAAATGCTCCAAGAAATGCTATCATTATGTATAAGATATCAATTTTATGAAGCATTTATGATATCAGTTTTATGACTTGGAGTTAGTGGTTTAAACGAGAATTAAGGAATAGATGCAAGCATGATTTTAATGTTACTTATTTGATGGTTAAAAATATTACATTTTTGAGAAACGTAAATTGAGTTTTTAAATATAAAATTCAATTGTGAAAGTTTCAATGTAAAAAAGACAATATTCCAATAGAACTATCTTTTTTCACTTTTTTTTTTATCAAATCATAGAAAATTTGGTACGATGGTGGCAATTTAAAAACCAAAACAAAAAATTATCTTTAAAAATTACAGCATATAAAAAAATTTAGAAACAGCAAATAAAAACTTTAGAAAAATTTGAAATATTGTATAAAGAAATAAGAATGTTTACTTCTTCTAAAACATTGCATTAACACTTTTATGATCTATCTAGATAGCAAATGCTCCAAGGAATGTGATCATTAAGTATAAGATATCAGTTTTATGACGCATGTAAAACGGTTAGTAGTTTAAATGAGAATTAAGGAATAAAAGTGTTATTCTAATGTTACGCATGTAATGGTTAAAAAAAAATCACTATTTAAAAAAAAAAAATAAATGTATGTTGTTTGTTTTTCAGTATGATACTTAGTTGTGAAAGTCTCAATGTGATGAAAACAATTCAATGTGAAATATCAATGTGGCAAATACTATAATCTATTACAAAAATCATTTTCAAGTTTTTTTTTTAAATTAATAAAATTTTTGAAACGATGTTGTCATTTTAAAAATTATATTTTATCAGAAGTGATCAAATAGTATATATAATTATTTATAAAAATAAAATATTTTATAAAGACGCAGCACGTTTACTTCATCTATAACAGTGCATAAAACCTTTTTATGATCTATCTAAACTGAAAATGCTCATAGAAATGTGATTATTTTATAGTAAAGATATCAGTTTTATGACGCATGTAAAACTGTTAGTGGTTTCAATAAGAAATAATGAGTACAATTATGTAGGATAGTAATTTTACGTATATGATGGCGACATTAAAGCACTTAAAAAAATGTAAATTGAATTTTTAGAAATCTAAAATGAATTGGGAAAGTTTCATTGAAAAAAAGACAAATCCGTCTGAAAAATAACTGTGAAAAAGACAATATTCAGCGAACCGAAGGTGGGCGAAGATTGCTATGTACCTGGTCTAATCCGATAGTGAAATGAATACACTGCAAAAAATAATTGTTGATTTTACAGTATAAAACTGGCATCCCAGCTGCCAGTATTATACCGTAAAATTAACAGTATTAAACAGTAAAAAAAGCAGTAATACGCTGCCGTGCAAACAGTAATACGCATACCGCGCATGCGCGCGGTATGCGTATTACTGCTTGCACGGCAGCGTATTACTGCTTTTTTTACTGTTTAATACTGTTAATTTTACGGTATAATACTGGCAGCTGGGTTGCCAGTTTTATACTGTAAAATCAGCAATTATTTTTTGCAGTGTACGTATTCTCGACAATGGCTTGATCAGTTCCAACATAATTTACCAAGATCTTTGTAAGACAAGTGTAATAAGATTAAAATTGGATCTGTGGCCTGATGCGAATTCCGACACTAGTGCGAATTCGCACCGATTAAATTTCAAATATCGGCGTTTTTTGAAAACATGCTTTCCTTAATTTGCACTTTTCATTAACAAAATGAAGTTGTTGATAAAAATAAATATCCCAATTCGATTTTTCATTTAATTTCGTTTAAGGCTGCTCGTCAGTAAACTTCCCGGTTCCCCTCGCTAATGTTATTCCTATGGGCGTAGGATGCATTCGTATTTTTAAAATATCTCCTCGCAAAATTAATATTTTTAACTTCTGTTTTCTTTGTATTGTTCTTAAAGAATATCTCTTTTTTTTCTTAGTTGTCAATTTTTTTCTAAAATATATACTCAATTTTATATGAAATGTTAAAATCGTATTCAGTTTCGCTAAGATTTTAACACATAAAAATATAAATTAAGCACATAGTTTAGAAATATTTTGATAACTAAGAAAAAGAGAGACATTCTTTTAAGAACAGTACACAGGAAACAGAAGTTAAAAATATTAATTTCCCGAGGAGATATTTTAAAAATACGAATGCATCCTACGCCCATTGGATTAACATTAGCGAGGAGAATCGGGAATTTTACTGACGAGCACCCTAAAGAATGCTGAGTTACATTTCATTATCACTATGTTGCCAACAAAGTTATACGCAGTTTAAGTTATTTCAAATTGCACAAGTGTGGGGTGTTTGGGTATTGAATCGGGTACAGATATCGTAGACATACAGAGGTTTCTTTTTGGTCCCAAAGTGGCGATTTTTTGCCTGGTGTGCCAATCCGATGATTTGGAACGGTCGACCGAATAGTGCATATTAATCAAACTTCTCTGGTATCTACAGCTCAGTCAGTAGTATTATTGACACACTGCAAAAAATAATTGTTGATTTTACAGTATAAAACTGGCACCCCAGCTGCCAGTATTATACCGTAAAATTAACAGTATTAAACAGTAAAAAAAGCAGTAATACGCTGCCGTGCAAGCAGTAATACGCTACCGCGCATGCGCGGTATGCGTATTACTGCTTGCACGGCAGCGTATTACTGCTTTTTTTACTGTTTAATACTGTTAATTTTACGGTATAATACTGGCAGCTGGGGTGCCAGTTTTATACTGTAAAATCAACAATTATTTTTTGCAGTGCAATATGTGTGCTTTATAATATACTAGCAAAACCCGCGGCTTTGCTCGCGTAATTCTTGAAAAATGCCAAGTGGTATTCGTTGGCCTATTTTCATTAGAGGAAATTTTACTACCACAAATAATTTAGAAATTACTCATTAAGCCACACTAATTAAGCAAATTTCTGTAATGACTATATCACAGAAATTGCAATTTTGAAACTTTTCTGTTCCTGCTCACATTAAAATTTCAAAAATTTTAAAAACTTTTCTAAGGATGCATTTGCGTCTCTATAATGTAACAGCCATGTATAATTTCACGTTTCTATCCCTAACAATTTCAGATAAAAGGTTTCCAGAACTTTTTCGGCTTATTTCACTTTTTTAAATTGCGATTTTTTTTTATGGTAACCGTTTTTAGCGAGCACTGAAAACTTTAAAATAACCACCATGCCAAATTTCAACTTCTTATACCAGCAGCATCACTAAAATCACAATTTTGGAATGTTTTTTGCTTCTGCATTTTTTATAAATTTCGAATTTTGTAAAAACTGTTTTGTGGAAGCATTTACGTATAAAAAATAACAGGCATGTTAAATTCTAAGTTTCTATCGCTAACAATTTAGAAAAAAACATAATGTATAACGTTTTTCTCCGAGTTTACAACTTTAAACTTCGAATTTTTAATAGACTGTTTATACCAAGCGTAATACACTGCCGCGCATGCGCGGCATCCCAGCTGCCAGTATTGCACCATAAAATTAACAGTAATAATCAGTAAAATAAGCAGTAATACTCTGCCACGCATGCGCGGTAGCATATTACTGCTTATTTTAGTGTTTATTACTGGTAATGTTACGGTATAATACTAGCAGCTAGAATGCCAGTATTATACTGTAAAATCAACAATTTTTTTGCAGTGTATAAATGCACGTGAAATTATCACAGTGTGATCGTACGAAAAAAAAAAAGAGTCCAAAACTGTTTATATCAAAGGTAAATAAAATATGAACTAAACATTTTGCATAGTCAACAGATATTAGTACAGCAATATCGATCCCCTTTAATTTCAGTAAAGATTTTTCTTTCATGATACCACTGAATCGTGAAAAAACAATTTCTTTCATATTTATTAGAATCATCCATATTTTTTTTCTTTGTACCCATACTTCCATTATAAAATAAGTAGTGTGCATTAAAGCATTAATTAAATCCTACAGCTTAATTGAATTTCTTGAAAAACTGTATATTACATTTAGGAATGTAAAACAGAACATAATTTTAATGAAAATTAAACTTGGCTTACATTTAGAACTATCTATATTATAAAGGACAAACCTGTCCGTACGTAGCGCTAAATCATTTTGAGTTTGGCGAATGCGTTAAGTGCATTCTATATCTTAAGTGCCTATCAGATCGAATTAAGCTCTTTTGATATGCAAACGTATGAACATACACAGTTTTAAAGTTTATTCACAAATTAAAAATCACCATGTAAAATGCATGAAAAATACAAAAGGTTGCTACCGTTAAAAAACTGTAAAACCGCTGTTATGCCGATTGTAAAAAAGATATGCCTTTAAAAATCCTTTAACTTGCATAGCCGAACAGATAATAGAATATCAATTTTAAGATCTTTTACTATCATTAATATTTATTAACATAATTAAACTTCTGGCTTACATTTAGAACTATCTATATTATAAAAGACAAACTGCTTTTACTGCTTTTAACGCGTAATAATTTAATTATTATTTTAAAGTTTCATTTCTGTTTGTAATATTTATGCGTAAGTACATCTTTTATGACCTAATTTTAACACATGATCATTTAATTATGATTTTAAAGTTTTATTTCTGTTTTTAATAGACGCGTGTAAATAGATTTTTTAATTGAAAGGGGTTATTATTATTTGCTTTGTTTTACGAACTGGCCACAATATATATATATATAAAAAATGGCCTTTTCGAAATATAAATAAATTGAAATTGAAATAATGAAATTTTAAATAAAAATTTGTAAAAAAAAAAAAAAAAAATTCAAAATATTAGTGAAATTTAAAAAATGATTGCACACTGTAAATTGAAAGCTTATTAAGTATGTGCTTGTGAAATTTGGTTAAATCCCTATATATGGTTTTTATTCCTATAAAAAAAATTTAACGGAACTATTTTGACCAACTTCAACATTAAATAGCTCTTAAAATAATTCTTCGATTTAAAAACTGTCTGCTTCCACGTGTTTATCGAAAATGTTTCTATAAAACTACAAATTGTTATATTTCTATATACAATAGCTTTCTTAATGAACCTAGAAAGACCTCCGGTGTCAAAAAATTCATGAATAGCGGTGACAGTGTTAGTTACTTTTTTTTTTTAGAATAGAGATATATATTTCTCAATAGTTTCTCTTTTTCGTACATGTACTAAATTTTAAAATCAATAGCGCGAATTGCAGCATTATTTAAATCTGAAACCGTAACTAATTTTTCTTCTCAGAGAGATAATACATCATGTGCATTCTACATCTTAATCGTATGGCTATCGGATCAAAGTAAGCTCATGGAGTTGTCCCAATTGTAACGTTTGATACATATCATTGAACGTTTACAAAGTTTAAAATAATACAAACAATACATACATTTTTATAAACACACACACAATTTAAAAACTTATCCACGAACTAAAAAAATAAAAGGAAAATATTTGTAAAAATGTAAGCTATTATCGTGCCGTCACAAACTGTAAATACAAGGAACGTAGAAGTGAGTACTACTTTCGAATAGTTACCTTCGGCTCATTTAATCATAGAATTTTGCGATTAAATATGGCTAAGCATATTATTCGGAAATAGTATTAGTCAAATGTAAGCACTTTTACGCATCCTGTGAATAGCTTGTTTCAGAAAGTAAATAAAATATGTCTTAAAATACTCTTTAATTTGTATAGCTGAACGGAAAATTGTATATCGACAATTAGCTTCTATTTTTCAGTATTCTTTTTAAAGATATCAATGAAAGTGAAGTAACATATTCTGATATTTCTATAATCCTCAATAGAATTTCTTCCTCGTATATGTACTTTAACTTTAAAATTAACAACGTGCATTTTAGCATTAATTAAAATCTTAGCAAAACCTTAATTGAGTTTATTTTTTAAGAGCAAATATGATATGAGCATTCTATAATTTTGTGACGAGCGTCCTTTACAGAATTTTACAAATGCTGTAACCGGTAATTGCGTATAAAAATTTTTGCCTAATATAATCACAGAACTTCTGTGATTAAATAAGCTAAAATTTTCATTCAAAATTACTGGTAGGAAAAATTAAGAATTCTAAGCGTTCCATACGTCACGTGTACGTAACGCACATCGGGAAAGAGTTAATCAAGTGTTTATCAGATCAAATTAAGCATTGTTCCAGTTGCGAAGCGTTATCTAAATTATTGAGAGTATAGAAAGTTAAAAATATTACAAACAATAAATACATTCTTATATGTACACGCACGAACATACGAAATTTAAAATAATTTAATCCTCAACCTATGATCCATGGACCACCAGGCTATCACTACCAGTATTTTAGAATATGAGAATTTGCCTTAATTAATGACAGAAACAATGTGATTAAATAAGGCGAAGATTACCTTTCCGAATTTGTGGTGGCAAACGACTTTCGTCCAAAAAAGGTTGAAGACCCCTATGTTAAAATCTTATATATAACTTAAACAACTTGGAAATTGTACGTTAAACGTGATAAATGAGGTGCGTTCGTACTATAATATGTTTTACAATGTAAAAAAATCATCGTTATTATTTCAGTGAAATGAATTATATCGTCTGTTATGAGCGAAATGAGAATGCCTTTTCTCTTATTATGTATGCCACGTTTACAGATGCTAATATTTTTTTCGACGTCAGACAGCACTGCAAAATTCACTAGGGAGAACTTGCTTTGCGAATGATTACCTCCATGGTTTAATATTTTTAAGACTCATGATGAACGAATCACCCGTGTTTATTCACTTTAATGGATTAAGATACTGGATGTCAACCTAATTTTCAACTGAAGTTATTTCAGAATCTATACATATTTGAATGTAACTCATCTCTCAAGCAAACAATTTTTTTTTGAACGGTCTTCCTAAAAATGTAACTTTTGTGCAATTTTATTCGAAAAAATAATTTTGAATAAAAATGGCCTCCTGGCATTATGAAAAAAGAAATGGTCAGCCCACGTATCACGTACAAATCACGTATTTGTTTTCCTCAGTCACATGACTTGCGTTTTTATTATATAGATTACGTACGATAGGATTTAATAGAATAAAGAAAACTTTTATTAATATCTCTTTAAGTTTTGATTCGATTTTCATAAAATTTGAAATGACTTGACAAAATTTTTGCAACAATTATATGTATTAAACTTTAAACCATTCGATTTGGTAGTTTTTGCGCTGTCATATGCGGACGGGCAGACAAACAGACGGACGGACCAGACGACTACTAGGTGCTACGTATTTATATAATTACGAACGCACCTAAAAATGAAATGTCAAAAAGTGACTTGCATGTGTCAAAATGTTAACTATTATTTGAGGCGTCAAAATGTGCAGCAAGCGTAGGTCAAAAGGTAACTAAAATGTAAATATGTGTCAAAATGAAATATGTTGAAAGCTTATGTTAAAGGCAAATAAAACATGCCATTAAAAATCCTTTAAAAGCCCATTTAATTTAGGTAAAAAAAAGAAAAAAAAAAAAAAACATAATTCACGATATCATTGAAATATAAAGAAACTTTTCATGTATTTATATAATCCTCTGTAATTTCTAGACTTTGTACAAATATTTCAATTTTAAAATCAACCGCATGCATTTGTAGCATTAATTAAATCGTATACCTTAATTGAATTTATTTTTAGAGAGTAAATACGTTATGTGCATTCCATATCTTAATCAAGTGTCTATCAGATCAAATTAATCTCAAAGCTTTGTTAGACTTGCTTTCAATTTCAGTATTTATTAAGAAGCTTTTAGAGAGAGAGTTACCATCTAGTCTAGAGTAACCAAACTAATCGATCGAAATTATGATCAAAATTCCCATAGAATCTAAACCAATAAAGTGCCCTTTCAGCGTTCAGACTTCATTAAATATAAAGTCAAATTAATTGTAAAGAAAACATATTTTGTATAGCATATATTTGATTTTTTTCGGAATTGTTTTTACATTTTTCTTTTGATATCATTTAGATTGATTAGAATATTTGAATTTTTTTCAAGCACTTACAATTGTGGTGCATATAATAAAAAAATATTAATATATTATGAAAAAGACAAAGCGTGCGAAACATGTCTTGTACATATTATAAATTCAAATAGAATTGGTTTATTTGAATGCAGTTTGTGGAAAAGTTATTCTCATGGCATTGGGGGGGGGGGGGGGGTTGGTAAATAAAAAAAAATAGTGAAGCTTTTTGTCAATAGAGGGCGCTTCAGCATTTAAATCACAAAATATCGTGGAAAATTACATTTATTTACATGCAAATATTTACAAGTTCATAACAGTAAATGTTCTATGTGTCCGCCATCACAAGGAATTACACGTTGCAAGCGAGTGACAACACCGTTAAATGAGGCATGTAGCATATCCGGATGGCTGCAGGATATCTCGTGGCGTGTGGTATCCTTTAAATGCGCTAAGGAAGACTGACTACTGTGGTAGACTCGAGATTTTACGTAACCTCGTAGCCAAAAATCTATCCTGTAATTGGAATGCCTGAAGCGTTTTCTATTGACAAATAACTACAATTTCTTTTCCTTTACCAAACAAATGTCCCCAAAATGTCCTCATGTAACCCACGAATATGTATCAGAAAGACAACGCCGTGGCCCATAAATGTTTATTGTCTGATTTTACCTAAATCTGAAATTTTCTAACAGGTAGATTAAACAAGGCGGATGGAATTCCATGGCTTCTGAAATCTCTGGGTATACCGGTTGATTTTTTTTCTTTAGAGACTTGATAATGTTTATGTATCAAAGTGGCAAAATGTTGAAGAACGAAAACCATGAATAACTACTGCAATTGTATATGTTACGTAGACCATTTTGAAACATTCACGGGATGGAATTGAATATCTGGTAGATTTTCTATATGTAACGAAGGATGGATATATTGAAACTTTTTGACTTCATGAAAATAAATATATATAAATTGAATAGTCAGTAAATCTAAAGTTCCTATTCTTATGCACTCAGACGTTCTGTAGAGCTATGCAGATATCCTTTATAAAATACATTCTAACCATATTTTTATTCAGCAAAGAAGGGAATTTAAGTAGCAGAATTTGTGAAAAGAGATTTCTTGGATTTGTTTTCATATGGCTTAGTAAATTGGAATTTTGCTTCAGTACCATTATAATAAACGAATGATGTACAGAGCGTTACGACAAAGTTCATTAAAGATTAATGTTTACTGTTACACATTTCAGCTCAAATTAAACCATGCCATAATGTATAGCAAACAGAGAAAACACAGTATAGTTCTTTCTAAATTTCAAAATGTCTTCTTCATAGTTCGCTTTGAAAATGAAAAGCAAATGAAAATGACATTGAAAATGACATTGAGAAGCTCAATTGAAGCCCCTTAAAGTGTCTACACTGTTCAGCACTGGATACTTTTATCCATACCATAATGGTGTGTGATAAAATAGCGATAAAAACCAGTTTTTTTTTTTTTTTTTTTTTTTTTTTTTTTTTACAAATAAACTATTAAATTTATCTTTAAGAAACTTAGGACAGACTGAGGGAAAATTGACACCCCGGACAATACAGACATATTAATTTTTGAGCACTCAGAGCGCTGTTGGTTGGCGCCGTCACGTAGCGGAAGTTTTGGCTAATATTGCAAAGTGAGTGTTTTGTTGTTAAGCAGACTACTTTTCATGTGCTGCAAAAAACATGTTTTTGGCGAATTTTGATGTAAATTCTGAGTTCTACGCAAATTAAAATTATCCTTTCAGCAGTCATTTTATTATTTTAACTAGTTAAGTGTTTAGAAAGTATGGAATTGAGTGAACATTTTAGTGTAAACTTTATTAGTCCAGGGGAAATATACATGTTACCTTGAAAAAGATCGGGTAGAAGATTTTATTTTTTTGACTTGTATATAATAAGGCCAGCATAGAAAAACCGAATTATCCAACAAAATTTCTTAAGGGCGAATTTTCTGTGGCCAAAAAACACCAAAATTTTGGAACTTTTATTGTTGTTTTTTAAATATCTCGAGACCCGTTGTCGCAGCGTATTATTTGTTAGTTACAGTGTTAAAAAAGACAAAATTCTCTACAACTTTCACATTTACAACTTTTTTATACACTCAATAGCAAGCGCAGTACGACATTTAAAAAATAAGAGAATTTTTTCAATGTCCTTAAAAACAGTAAAAAACGTAGTTTTGTCGCGATGATTCAAATGTTCCCCACGGATGTAATGATGTATGTCAACTTCTATAGATTGACAGCAGAAAATTATCTACTATTTACACACCCTCTTCTTCATTTTCATCACAACAGACATTTTAAATTCAATAAATCTATATAATTTAGTAAGTAGGGGAGAGTGTGGATGACTAAGACAATTTTCATATTTAGACAATAACTTTAAGTATATACAATTGTTAATTTTAAAGTATTGTTTAAAATAATATTGCGGTATTTAGTAACTTATTGGCACGACAGTTTAAAAAAAAAATCTTGTTTAGTTTTAATAATTATTTTTATAATGCATGCATATTGTTCATATTGTTCATTTTATTCCATAAACATTTCATTCTATAGTACAATGGTATATTTTATTTACCGATTATTGATGACATATGTTTTAATGTTTTACTGTTTTAAGTATATCAAACATTGGATTGTAGTTCTATATAAAAGGAGGGACTCAAAAAATAAATATATCTTATGTAACAAATATGTTTACCTTATAAAATATCTACAATAAAAATGAGAATATATTATTTCATTAACTAATATTATGCATTTATATCTCTTGTAAAATTTAAAAATTCTTCAATAAAATACTTGAGATAACTATTTAAAAAAAATTTCAAAATACTAGTTTTAGTAAATATTGTCAATATTTTCCCACTTTTATTATATAAATATAACAAGAAATTATAACATTTTAGCGTGCAAAGATATATAAAATTTTATCTATTAAATGCTTTAAAGCTCAAACAGAAAAACTTACTTTGGTTGTTGAAAAATACACTTTGTGGAATATTGTAATCTTCTGTAAAATGTACTGTTTTGAAGCTATATCTGTTGAATTATCTCAGTGCTACCATCTATCAAATGAAATACGGAGTTATTTATGATTGTAGACCATATAAACATTTTTGTTGTTACATTCATCCCCTATCTCATTCAAGTCCACTTTCCCTACAGACTAAAGTAAGGTACGCAATATGACTGCATAAGCTAAATGAAAAAATGTATTTTAATAATAATAATTTCTAGGGGATATTTAACAATATTTTTGTCTCTTTGATGTGACTGTTGTAGGATTATTAGCGTTCAGTTATCCTGAATAGAAGATATATCAGGATCATGTTCTTCTAGAGCAGGGGTTCCCAAACTTTTAGACCGTCGTACCACTAAATCGAAGTTCATACTTCTGCGTACCACCAGATAAAAAGCGTAAAGCTAATATAGAAAACCTATAAAAAGGAACCTGCCTAAAACGAAATATATCTTCGGTCTTTCATGTTTCCGTCATAGCAGGTTTTATTGTATTTAAAAATGAATGATTACATAACTAAATTGGTACTAAGATTGGCTGCTTTGTAATAACATTCAAATGAAAACTAGTATCACCATTAAATTTTAATAATGCATACAATATAAAAAAAATGTTTTGGTATAGGAAAAAAGGCACAATACTTAATGACATATTGGCGCACACCGATTCATATACTGTTACAGTAGGCTAATTTGCCTCTATTGCTAATGAAAAGGGTGGACTTGTTTTATCAAGCACAGATTCCTCATGTTTGGCTCAATATTAGGTAGTTTCAGTCATAAGTCACATTCGATGTTTAGTTTATTCCTGTGTTTGTTTTCGATGTAACGAAAAGGTGGGGGGGAAAGCACATTCACAGATATATTGTTCTAAACACAAGCAGACTTTGACGATATCAAACGGTACTCTCATATTCTCGCCAACAAAATATCTGTGACATTCATCCTTTTGAATGTGTACTCCAGTAATCCATCACAGGAGAGCTGAATAAGTTCACATCTTTCCTCTATCGTGAGATACAGTGGCAGAGTGTCTCATATGATATGCTGCTTTCTGTTTTTTATTCCAGGTACCAGTATCGGATTTCGCGTACCAGTAGCCAGAGCTTCCTGTACCAGTACTGGTGCGCGTATCATAGTTTTTACTAACCCCTGCACTAGATGTATCTTTTCTTTTTTCCTGGCAGTTATTTGTCACCCGTCCCCTCTTCTTCTTACCCACTCTATATAATCGAGCGGGTATGTAAGTTGGAAAAATAGCCTCATTTTTGAAAAGCCGTACTGTACTTAAGAATAGGGGGGGTGCAAATAACAGATAATTTACTGCTATCAATACGTAGAAGATGACATCCATGATTAAATTCGTGGAGAACATTTGAATCATCGGGACAAAACTACGTTTTTCACGGTTTTTAAGGAAATTGAAAAAATTGTCCTTTTTTTGAAATGTCGTACTGCGCTTGCTATTGAGTGTATAAAAAAGTTGTAGAGAATTTTGTCCTCTTTAACATTGTAATTAACAAATAATACGCTATGAAAATGGGTCTCGAGATATTTAAAAAACAACAAAAAAAGTTCCAAAATTTTGGTGTTTTTTGGCTACAGAAAATTCTCCTTTAAGAAATTTTGTTGGATAATTCGGTTTTTCCATGCTTGGCCTCATTATATACAAGTCGGAAAAAAAAATCTTCTACCCGACCTTTTGCAAGGTAACGCCTTTTTTTGGTACATTTCCACTGGACTATATGCGGTTGTTAATGAATACTGGTTTGTTGTTAATGGTATTAGTAGTAGTAAAAGTTGGTTGTTAGTGTAATAATTGGTTGTTAGCGTAATAGTTGGTTGTTAGTGTAACAGGTGGTTGTTAGGAAATGGCCTCATGGTCATTTTGCACGTTGTCTTGTTCATACGGGGTAATATCGACATTCCTTTACGGGGAAACACCGTCATGGTAATTTTACCATGGCCTGGCCAGCATGGAAAAACCGAATTATCCAACAAAATTTCTTAAAGAAGAATTTTCTGTAGCCAAAAAACACCAAAATTTTGGAACTTTTTTTGTTGTTTTTTTAAATATGTCGAGACCCATTGTCGTAGCGTATTATTTGTTAATTACAATGTTAAAGAGGACAAAATTTTCTACAACTTTCATACTTACAACTTTTTTATACACTCAATAGCAATATATTGGCCCCTGGCCCAATATATGTAAACTTGAAAAATCCCAGATTTCACAGACGGAGCCCATGGCCCAAAAATAACCACAGTAACTTATAGGTAAAAGGAAATACAAAATACTTTACTGTGAGATAACGGAACAGATATATCCATTTAACCTACCTACGTAAATAAAATTATGAGGTAACATAGTAATCCGTTATGTGTAAGTGTTATAAATGTTGATCTGTAATAGTCCCAGAGCATAAATGAATACTTGACTGCTCAATGTATAATAGTATTGTCAGACTTTATAGTTAATATCACTAACACTGAATCACCATCACAAGCAAGTTTCAAAAGGGGTAGGCGGTAGAATTCTGATGTGATAAAATGTCAAAAATAGTCTGTCTGTAAAGTGTTCTTTCAGTTTTTATTGTATACAGTTAGTTCATAGTTAAAAAGTTTTAAACTGTAACACAGCAGTCAAATACACGTAGAATACGCCTAAGAGAACATATTTGCATATTAAGTACTAGTTCATTAAGATAAACTTGGAAAATAAAAACACTGTCATGATTCGCAGTGTCCGCCAGTAAGGATAATTATGTACTATTGAAATAAATGAAAAATAGTACTTCAGAAAATTATTTCCGAAAATTAAAACACACTGTCCTGATTCGCAGTGTCCTCCATTAAAAATAATTATATATCTCTGGAAAAAACCGACTGTACAATTCGTTTCAATACATTACGGTCAATGAGAAAAAATCGTTTTAAGCGCATTTTGATGATGTTATACCATTTCAATTACAATGAAATTTATACGCATTTATGAAGAGTACAAAACATCCTTTCTGTAGAATATACGGTGCAAAACATTTATTATTCATTTACAGGGCCACACTAAAGAATTCTGTTACAAAATGCTGTATGGGGCAAAATCGCTTGCAATCTATTTTAATAATGTTACACTATTTCAAACATAATAAAATTTATAAGCCTTACTGAGTTGCCCTATAAGTTGCTTACTGAATAGTATGCTGTTCATTGCATTTATTATTGATTTATAGAGACACACAAAATAATTCCGTTACAGTCTCTGACAGATTTGTTTTCAACTTCGGTTTGTGTTTTTAAGTTTAAATAAAAGTTTACTTAGTACGTGATATGTATAAGATTCAACACAACTTTCTTATGTATTTATAGCGTCCTCTGGTAAGAAATAGTGTAACTAAATTAAAAATAAATTGATTTTTTATGATTTTTTAAATAGATTTTGAGAATAAGCTTTTGGTGAAACGTACGATTTGGTAAAAGTTTTCGCACGATAGGATTTGTACGCTGGTAGAGCCTCTAATGGGAAATTGCATAACTAAAACTTTAAAATGGATTTTTTTTTAATGTTTCGTCATATAAAAATCATAGTCCAAGGTAAAATTAGGTAATACAGATAAAACAAAAATTTCATTTGCTTTTATAGCGCCTCCTGGTAGGAAATAAGTTAACAAAATTAAAATAAAATGAATTTTTTTTTTGTTTTGCTGTATGCGAGGCATATTGGTGTTAAAATAAGTAGTAGAGATTTAACACAATTTTCTTTAGCTTTTAAAGCGCCCGTAGTGGGAAATAGAGTAACTAAATTTAAATAAATTTGATTTATTTATTTGTAATCTTCAGAAAAAGCTTCTGACACGTTTATATTTTCATAACATTTTTCACATGATAAGTTTTAACGCTAGTAACTAATATTTTAAAATGTATTTTTTTAATCATATGGGAACAAGTTAACACTATATTACATAATATAAATTCAACCCAATTTTCATTTGCATTTATAGCGTCATCCGTCCGTAAACAGAACAACTAAATTTAAATAAAATTTATTTTTTTTTTGATTTTTTAATAAATCTTCCTAATAAGCTACTGTTGCGATAATTTTATATTTTGATCAAAAATTTAAGATGAGATGTTTTTTTACGCTGGTTGCGCGTTCTGTGGGAAATAGTATAAGTAAAATTTTGAAATGGTTCATGTAGCAACAATATTCCAAGTTGAAATTGGATAGGGTAAATTAAAGTGAACTTTCTTTAACATTACGGTCGATAACGGCCCCTAGCGGGAAATATACATTCCAAATTTAAATTAAAGTATTTTTTTTATTGTTTCACGGCCATACTCAAGATAAAAATAGGTAGTACTGATTCAACAAAATTTTCTTTTACGTTTGTAGCGACCACTTGCAGGAAACAGGCTATCTACATTTAAATAAAGTTGTCATTTATGTTTTACTGCATGAACACGTTTACGGTGATACTAAATTTCGACTAAGTTCTTACATAAAAAACATAAACGCAAGGTATATGCAATTAATCTGTCTGTCGTAATGTTCATCCATACGCAAGTTAAATTTTTTAAAATGCTCTCAATTCAAGAAAGTTTAATTTGTTATTATGGTGGATTACAATGTGTTTCAAAAAATGAATGAATTAGGAACAAATTTATAACTGCTGACAGTTTGGGGGTTGGCGCGCGAAGGGTGCAAGGGCAGATCTCCCTAGTTAATATATATATATATATATATAAAGTAACAGAAGTAAAATTTGAAATGAATACAAAAAAATAATAAATAATAAAAAATAGATAAATAAATGTAGGGGGATAAATATTTTATATGAAAAAAATTAAACAAATTAATTAATTAAATGCGATGAGAAAAAGAAAGAAAGAAAAAAAAGCAGGAAACAAGAAAAGGAGTAAAAGAACAATTTTCTGGCATTTGACATAAACGGAAAGATTGAGAGATCATTAACAAGATTTGTGGAAATTTTAAAGATGAAAAAAGCTAGGGGAAAGTAGGGGGAAACCAGTTACCAAACGTTTTTCCGTTGCTGACAAAAGTCTAGAATGTGGAAAAATCGGAACAGCCCACAAAGTTGTTTGGGGACATCTAGGCTATTGAAAAACCGCCCACAGAAAAATTCTTCTCTACTTGGGAAAAGGCGTTTTCTAGGCATTCTAAAACAGCTCCGAGAATTGGTGGTAGTGTAAGACCATGTATTAACGAGAAATTAAGTTTTTGCACTTCCAACAACAAAAAGCTTTATTGTAATAAATTTTGAATCAAAATTAAAAAAATATATACACTTTTTAAAGGTCAATAACTTTTTTTTCAGGTTTTCAAGCAATTTTTAATGTTGTCATGCAATGGCTTTCTCAGCTTTTACCTCTGGTATCCGCTGATCTCCTCATGTGCCCACTCTTTGAAGACTAAACATTGTATCCAACATTCACCACCTGTTGAGTGCAGAAAAAAATCATTGCAAAATTAAATTCAAAACCATGAGTACCTGGTTTTGCCCCAACAGGCGACCAAAAATCAACAGTGTCGTTCTCCTGGATAGCTGGACATACACACTTCTACTTGGCATCAAAATAGCGAGTGAAAGCCATAGAAAACAGTGTGTTTACTTACCTAAGTCGATCCATCAGGCTTAAAAGACGGAGAAAATTTAATACTTTTGAGGTGAATTTCTTTCCAATAGTTTCCAATAGTTTCTTTCCACGGTCAGAAAGATTAACTCATATTAAAAGCTGATCGCACAGTGCTAGGGGTCTCAAAGGAATGTCGTTAAGACGGATACTCATCTGCGAGAAAACAGGGTACCCGGTTTGACCCGCCTACCTGGTTTTACTCGCCTACCTGGTTTTACTCTACTCTCCCCTGTATGAAAATTCAAGTGAGAAGAGAAAATGGACTCCTTATTTTCCGACATAGTATTTACAAATGGGGTGGCAGAGAGAACCTGTAATATGGTTTTCTTTAAAATGTTGAAGTGTTAGTCAAGAAAATGCGATGCCTTTTTACTTGCACATCAACCGAAGATTCATATTCATTGGATGCCAAATCAAAGAAGCATGTTGATTTTTTTATTCCAGAACTTTCTTAAGGAATATTTTCTTTTGATTATATTTTTGTGGTGGAGAATAGTACATATTAAAATGAAACGAGACGAAATTTGTATAAATCGCATTGTTTCAAATTATAAAGAAAATAGAGGATATTTTTGTCAACAGCACCTGTTAACAGAGACAATGCCTTGAATATAAACAAAATGGTAAGTATGTCTGATTAAGCACATTAATGTTTTTGATAGATCCTAAATTTTAAATTGAAATGCTTTCATGGTCTTAAAATACAGGCTGATTCATAAAAGATGGGCAGAACTTTAAGGGGTTATAGTACACTTAAAGACAAATAATATTAAATAGGAGACTAAGGGTCCCAGACGTATTCCCAAGGAGATAGGGGGCATTAAAGTTTAGGGTCCGAAATTTCAAATGATTATAAAACATGGAAAAATTGGTCGATTCGTTTGCGGTTTTTGCAAAAAATTTTCTTTATGCCAGTATTTTCTTGAAATAAAATTTTAAAGTTCAATTTCAAAAAATGCCGATAGGGGGCGCTTTAGACTTTGGAGTAACAAACAACTATTTTTTAACGTTATTTTTTGTATTTCTTTAAATGATTTCGAAAGCTTAGACTTAAACTTAAATTTTGATTTAAAAATCTGAGTCCTAACGAGTAGTTAAGTAGCGTAAACTGAAATTTGAAATTTGAAACCCTTCTCCCCCCAGAACAAAAATCAGTTATTCCCGATCTTTGTGTCGTAGATTAGGCTCTAACTACTGCCGCGTTTTGCTAAAATTATTCTTTATGTCAGTATTTTCTTGAAAATAAATTGTAAAGAAAATTTTCAAAAAATTCCGATAGAGGGCGCTTTAGACTTTGTAGTAACGAACAACTATTTTATACCGTTATTTTTTGTGTCTCATTAAATGCTTTCTAAAGCTTAGACTTAAATTTTCAGCCCAAAATCTGAATCGTTAGACGTGGTTAAGTTTCTGGGGAGAGGGGTTTGAAATTTCTACTCCTGAGCACAGTTCAGTTTACCATGTCCACACATTGTGTGCTGTGATACGAGGTAAAAAGACACAAATTAGGATTATGTTACCAAAGCATATTTATTAACATGTAATCACAATAAATGTTCAAAATTGTGACCACCAGAGGTTATGCACGCAGAACAACGGCGACGAATGGAACGGCGAACATTCGCGAAAACATCAGGCTTTTCGAGCACTTCCCCTACAGCGGCGGAAAGTCTGGCGACCAGTTCCTCGGGGGATTCAATGGGTGTCTCATACATAAGAGCCTTCAATCGTCCCCAAAAAAAGAAATCGAGGGGTGAAAGATCTGGCGAGCGAGCAGGCCAAGCAACAGGACCACCTCGACCAATCCATCTGTTCGGAAATGTGATGTCCAGATAGTTGCGGACGTCTCGTACGTAATGGGCTGGCGCTCCATCGTGCTGGAACCACATGACCCGCCGGATGCGTGGAGGAACAACGTTTAACAGGTCTGGCAGCACATGTTGCAGAAATGTGAGGTATGTTTTACCGTTGAGGCGTTCAGGAAGAAGGTACGGTCCGATTAGGTGGTCTCCGAGGATTCCTGCCCAAACATTGATGGAAAAGCGTCTCTGATGAGCATGTGGATACGTAGCATGTGGATTGACATCCGCCCATACATGTGCATTGTGTGTGTTAAATGTACCTTCACGTGTGAAGGTACATTCATCGGTGAAAAGCACAGTTCGTCCAAAATGTGGATTTAGCGCGTTCTGCTGCAGAAACCAGCGGGCGAATTCAATACGATTTGGATAATCCCCTGGAGACAGTTTCTGGACTCGTTGCACATGAAACGGGAGCAAATGTTCATCCTTCAGTACCCTCCAAGTCGTGGACTGTGAGGTATCCACCTGGCTAGCCACTGTTCGTGTACTTGTACTTGGCTGCGCCGCTACTACATCCAGAATGGCTTCGGCAACAACTACTGATTCATCCTTTTTTGCACGACCTGCATTCGACCGGGAAGCGAGAAATGATCCCGTCTCACACAACTGTCTGTGCAAGCGCTCGAAAGTTTTGCGGTTAGGCAACCGCCTGTTAGGAAATCGCTCTCCGTACATTCGTTGTGCCTCTGCACCATTTCCATCTGCCGCTCCGTAAATTAAATGCATCTCAGCCTTTTCCTTATTCGTGAAGGGCACCATCTTCCGATTCATTACTACAGCGACTTACACTTGACTCACCGTTCAGTGGTTTTTATGCCTGAATCGTGTCGAAATTTTGCATACGTGTTCTTCTTCTTCCCCATTTGACATTTGCATACTTTCTGTTTCCTTCTTCACCCGGTGACTAGCGTCAGGAATGGAGCTTTAACGTTTGCATGAGCGACGTTTCCAACTGTGCCAGTGCCTTTATGAGTGAATTCCGACTATGCAGTCCTTGACGAAAGTTGTATTTTTGCCTCGTATCACAGCACAGAATCGTTGGGCATGGTTAAGTAGTGCAAACTGAACTATGTTCAGAAGTTGAAATTTGAACCCCCTCCCCTCGCTACTGAACCACGCTCAGCGATTCAGATTTTGAGCTGAAAATTTAAGTTTAAGTCTAAGCTTTAGAAAGCATTTAATGAGACACAAAAAATAACGGTATAAAATAGTTGTTCGTTACTCCAAAGTCTAAAGCGCCCTCTATCGGAATTTTTTGAAAATTTTCTTTAAAATTTATTTTCAAGAAAATACTGACATAAAGAATAATTTTAGCAAAACGCGGCAGTAGTTAGAGCCTAATCTACGACACAAAGATCGGGAATAACTGATTTTTGTTCTGGGGGGAGAAGGGTTTCAAATTTCAAATTTCAGTTTACGCTACTTAACTACTCGTTAGGACTCAGATTTTTAGATCAAAATTTAAGTTTAAGTCTAAGCTTTCGAAATCATTTAAAGAAATACAAAAAATAACGTTAAAAAATAGTTGTTTGTTACTCCAAAGTCTAAAGCGCCCCTTATCGGCATTTTTTGAAATTGAACTTTAAAATTTTATTTCAAGAAAATACTGGCATAAAGAAAATTTTTTGCAAAAACCGCAAACGAATCGACCAATTTTTCCATGTTTTATAATCATTTGAAATTTCGGACCCTAAACTTTAATGCCCCCTATCTCCTTGGGAATACGTCTGGGACCCTTAGTCTCCTATTTAATATTATTTGTCTTTAAGTGTACTATAACCCCTTAAAGTTCTGCCCATCTTTTATGAATCACCCTGTATATCTCCACAGAAAGAAAAAATCACTTAAACATATGTGGTGAAAAAATTTATTTTTCAATATGTCTCCATTTTACTTTATATCTCCATTATACTCCATATACCATATGTCCCCTCACCTGACACTACTTATGAAAAAAGTACGCTGAGTGAATTTATATTCGCACGCAGCAAATCGCCTTAAATCATCCAAATCATAATGAAACATCATTGGTATTTACTATATTTTCTATCAACAAATAGCAACATTCCCAGATGAGTTGAACTATTATCGACTTTTGGATTACAAACTGTTCAGGTGAATACAGATCAAGTAATCTCTCGCGTTGTCATGCCAACGCTTTACATCAGATAATCTGTGTGTCGCACATGATGTAGAAACGGTAAGATTTTTCTGCAGAGATTCCTTAATTTTTGATATAGTTGAGTAAAGCAATTGGATTTGCTTACAGAAAGAAATATAAATTATGCTTAGCGTTATTAAGAAAAAGGTTGACTTAGAGTTTCATTAAGTGCGTGTGCGATAAAATTGTATATAGTTGATTAGCGATAAAAAATTATGCTATTTTGAAAAAATTGTGATTACTGATAAATTATGAATATAGGTAGTATTACGAACAATCAAAGATGGAATACATGTATAGAGCTTCGTAAAAGTTGAATAAGGTAATTTATCAGTATAGTATATGTTCATAAATTGGAGTTAATGTTGAACCAAATTATAGTACCCCTGATTTAAGAAAACTACATACGATTGAATGACTAATAAGTACATAAAATAAAAATGTGTATCTTAAAAACGTAATGAAAATTCGAGGCGATTATTTCATTTTTACGGAAGTAAAATCCTACCAAAAAGAAAAAAATATATGAAAATAGACAGACATGCCGACATATAATTTTTAAATCCTAACGATATTGAAGCGAGACCACCTGCAGAAAGGGACCTTTCCAAAAAGAAAAGGATGAAAATTGGATCACCGGTGCAAAAGTTATACGTGGAAATACATAAATTAAAAATATATATGCAGATAATTGTATAATCTCTTTCGTTGGAAGTTGGTAAAGCGTGAAAACATTATCACTCCCTCTTTACTAATGTACACCTACATTGTTAAAAGTTCCGTACTAGTTTGAACAAAATTTTGTTGTTGTTGCTGCTACAAGCATATGATGCTAAAATTTTTTATCTATAGTATTTTATATAAAAAAAAAATACATCTATAACATAAAGCAAAAACATGTCCATGAGAAACGCTAACATCATATTGACGGTGGTAACGGCTTTACTAATAAATCTCGCTTTTAACTGCAATTTTTTAAATTTTCTAAACATCGTACAATTTGAATTTTTACAATGTCGAATAGAAAAGTCAAATATAACCTAACGAAAACTGTAAAAATGTTTCAAATGAAAACTGTATCTTACTTTAAGGATTTCTTAATGGTTTTAAAATAGTTTTTAAGCGTGATTAAAAAAATATATTCAATCTTAAATGAGTGCAGCCCGTTTGCACTTTAAGCAATATATAAATGGTTCTGCATTTGTTTCAGGTTAATTTTTCATAACGAAAGTAAAACTTTGTCTAAATAAACAATTTACTTCATAAAACACAAGTTTTACAGATAAACAAAAACGGCCAAATTACGCGCTTAAACACATCACAATTAAAAAGACTGCTGTAAATGGTGAAAGCTTTGGCTTTTAACCACAGGGCTGCGGCTAATACGAAAGAACCTATTTTAACGAATTTTGAAACTTTATTTGAATACATAAATGTTTTTTTTTTGTTTTGTTTTTTTGTTTTTTTGTTTTTTTAATGCCATTTGGTATTATTTGATATTATTGTCTATTGCTAATAGGCAATCTAAAAAATATATTAAATATAAAAATTATATAAGAGCTTTTAATTAAAAGTGCTTTTCTTTTCTTTTTGGTGACCCGGGAAGCCCAGTTTGATCCCCCTTTGTTACATTAATACATGAAACGCTGAATGGTACAGCCGTGGTAAAAAAGTATACCCCATACTAACTCTGCCGCAATTCATCGTATAAAATTATGACCGGAATCAGTCGGTCAATAATAACGTCTACTAATTAATGCTATACTGTAATTTTGCTTTGGAGGTCATCTACATATGGAAACTGTACAAAACTTTAAAACTTTCAATACTAACCCTTAATTTTGACATCATATTTGGATTTTTCAGTAAAATTTACCTCCAGATACTAATTCGGATGTCATCTGATAAAGTGGTTTAGGAATTATGGAAGTTTTAAGTTTTAAACTCCTAACTCATTTTAATCATTGTCAGGGCTTAATTTCTAACAAAAGACAAGTAGCAGAGCTCTAATATTCTACAGTAATAACAACCGTATTGCATCCCACTGTTCACTTCAGTCGTATATTTATATTTCATACATTATTTACAAAATTTAAAGCAATTTCGTTTTCAGGAAAAGAAAAATTTCAATATTTTTTACTAGATCTATATGCATTCATATTTAATAAAATATAATAAATGAACAGAGAAAAAATATTAAAATCAGGAGTGTGAATTTTTCAGGAAATCCTACTCGCCAAGGATGTCTTTTGTTCTTTTGTATCAACTAGCAAAACACAACACACAGCGCTGTTCTGGTGGGCGGTATTTATCAACTCTGGTGATTCCGGATAATATTTAAATATTCGCTAAAAATAAAGAATTATTGAAGCTTCGGCACAAATAATTTGATCAGTAAAAATATTTTACAAACACGAACAAAAAGCAGCGTGTAAACATAACTAAGACTAGAAATGGCAGATACGGTTGCGGTTAATTCTGGATAGCCGTTCGGAAACAGAAAACCATTGAGTGTACACTTGTGAGCACTACATTGAAGTATGCTCCTACGTATGTGACACGCTACATCAGATATGTAAGCTGGTGGAAAGCAACGAAAAGGATTGGAGATGGAAGGAAAGGAAAAGATAATTTAGGATTCGGTGTTTCGGACGTGCTTTTCCGCTGGTCTTCGGAGCGCAGCATTTATGATCTCCTGTGAATTCCGACCAATATTTAAAGATTCACTAAAAACAAAGAAAAGCCGAGCTCCGGCTCAAATTAAGCACTGATAATTACAAAAGAGATTGCAATGCAGGTAGTTTTTAAAGCACAACTCAAAAATTACGTGGCTGAATGAGTTGTGTTTTTGGATTTGTATATTTGTAGCTTTTAAAAATCAATTTCTGTTAAGAAATTCATATGTTACAATTGATATTTTTCTTGAAAATTACTTCCGAAAACATAATTAAAAAAAAAGAAAAAAAAAATTGAAATTTTATAATTTTTGTAAACAGAAATCGATTTCTAGATGCTTCAAATATGTGAATCCGAAATTATAGCTCATTACGTCAAGTAGTTTTTGAATTTTGCTTACCACATTGCAACCTGTTATTTTGCAACGATTAAAAAGTAATTTAACATTTGGAGTTTTAAACTTTAAGGGTGTATTCAAATCCAAACTGCTTATTTTGAGACACATTTTTAAATTCATTTTTGCTCTAAAATGCATCCAATTGGCAGGTTCTCTTATTCAGAAACTTTATAATGTCCGTATTGTCTCGATTTTTTGATAAAGGCAGAATATATTTCAAAAAATGCAGTCAAAGTGGACATTTTGAACCGAATTTCCTGAAGCGATAGCGCTGGAAACCAAAAAAAGTTATCGTACAGTGAAAATAACTGTTTGTAAATCAATTCCTAATTAATTGAACGAAAAATAAAAACATGGGTCCCTTATAAATCTCTTCATAAATCACGCCGCCAAGTTGCATGTTTTTATTTTTAAAAATGAGTCTGGGAATGTGTCTCAAAATTTTGAGTTGTTGAGCGTGGAAAAATATTTTATTGTATACAGCCTTAAACCTGCACAATTCCTGAACTACTTGGCTGAATGACTTTCCGTTTGGCATACGAACGTAAATGTTCTCTAAATATGGTGTTAAATATGGGTGTTAGAGAAATTTTCAATATTGGTACAATTTCTATAATTAGACGACCCTTTAAGAAACAATTAACAATAGGAATTTCGAGTAGACATTATTACGAATCGATTTGTTCCAGTCACATTTTTATACGATGATTTGCGGCAGAGTTTATATGGAGTATTCTTATTTTTCTCACGACTTTTCTAAGACTTTGCTTTACTTTAAACCATAAACTTGCGTAGGTTGAACCGTTAATTGGTAAAATGTTTACGAATATAGTACTATATTATGGGTAAAATATTGCACCATAAAGAGCTTACGGTTAATCTTTGGGAATCCGAAACACTGCGAACATTTACGCCACTGAGTTCCACAACAGAACGGAGGATTAATTCAATATTCTGTTATGTTGAATTCAGAAGTCCGCCCATGAATACAAAATGACACAGACTTCGGAGGAAAAACTACGCAAAAACACTGATTTCTTTCTATTGGATAGTATGGGGCATATATTTTCAAATTTGATTTTTTTCTTAAAATATGACGAACGTTGCTAATATTTTCACTAATTTATATTTTTACTAAAAAAATGCCAATTTTTTAAAATTTTATCACAAATGTTTAATTTATTCTATTTAAAAATAAAATTTTATGAAAACTCTACAAGAAACATGAAAAAATTGTTAAGTAGTGTGCATAAAAATATTAAAAAAAGGTGTAGAAATAACCAAGAGTAATAAAATGTATGCAGAAAAGTTTGAATAAATGACGTTAATATATAAACCAGAACGAAAAATCATGCGCCAAGCATAGATTATGTAACACTTTCCAACGGTTCCAAAATAAATTTTCAAATCATTACCGTTTAATAAGCTGAAAGATAACATCTAAGTAAACAATTTGGAAAACGCATAACATATTTAAAAACGTAATTTCAGGAATTTCCAACATATATTTCCAACATATATACTATTCGGAAAAATATCCGAATACTTTTATTCAGCCCTCTATATGATAATATTTGTATATATACTACATAGGATGCTAAATTTTAATTTAGTTAGGAAACGCGTAGCACAGTTTAAAATTCTCCTTCTGGAGTTTCTGTCAATAAACAGAAATGTGTTCGCGAACTTTTGTGCTGCCCTGTATATGATCTACAGAATTTATACACACCAAGTAATAGACATAAAGTGAGTTGAATTTAAAATCGTGTTCAGCAATTTAAAACGCACTTCCAGGAATTATTGTTAACAGACAGTAGAGAATTCGTTTGTGTGTTCCTGTAAATGAACGATGACTGCTATACACACACTATTCTGTAGTAAGCCTCTTGTAATGCACCATAGTGATATATATAAATTTCAATGCGTTTAAAATAGTGAAACATTATTTAATTAAACCGCAAACGATTTTTCTCCATAGACGTAATGTAACGGAATTCTTTTGAGTGTCCCTGTAAAAAAAACTATAAGTGCTACATACTTCAGTTGAAATAGGAAGCATGCTATAGATAACGACAATAACATATAAAAATTGCAGGGCAATCCGAGCATATTTACGGGAGTTAAAGCACGGCCAGACGGCCATACGGCAGACAAACCGAAGTCATAAACACGTTTCAACTAGGTTGGAAAGTGTTAACAACTAGGTTGGAAAGTGTTAAAAAGTAGGGGTTCACTATTTGCACGTGTTAAAAGAGCGACCAGGTCGCGGCAGAAAGTGGACCAGGAGTTAGCGTAGCCTTATAATAATGCAGTTCTGTGACCCAAGCTTGGAATAGTAGCCAGTGTTGCAACCGCTAGACAAGCGAGCTGACATTCCCCTCGTGCTTTAAATCATTATATTAACCGTCAACTGCTGTTTTCGGTCTGACAAACCGCTGCTTTTATCAATTTTCACAATTTAACTTGTAATTTTCCGTAATAGATAGTAGTGAATTTTTGTTTCATTTGGAAACTTAGTACTATTGCTAGAGACTTCTGAATAAATGAATTTTAATTATAATAATCCTGTACACAAAGTTTGGTACAGAAACAGTAACTTATGATTTAATCGAACCTTCTATTCACATCTTTCGATCAAGCGTTTTCAGACACAGCTACCAGTAGTCATGCTACCACCTTCTGAATACTAGGCCTATGCGCTGACATAGGCGACATAGTGGCTGTCGTAGGCGAATTTTATTTTAGCATTTGTACGGTCCCTTGAGTTTTAATACCAGTAAATTCTAAAAGTTTTTCTCACCTTATTTTTAAAAATTAAATGAAGACAAAGAAATCCTTAAGAAAATAACTGGTGTCCAATTTCTAAGGACCATACAAACGCAGAAAAAAGCTGCCTACGACAGTCGCCATTTTTGTATTTAGTGGGCGATGAGTTATGCAAAAATTTTGGAAACAGCAGTTAAGAGATAAGAGTGGAGACTATTTGTTCTGATTGACAATTAAATAGCTCAAAATTATGGTGCAAACTGAAATCATATTGCACTTTGAACCATGAAAAAGACTTTTGAAAGTTAAGAAGTACGATAACATCAACACACAATTGAACATATAAGAAAAGAAAAGATACATGTATGTGTACCCTAATAATATTATAAATGCGATTGTGTGTGTGAATGTTTAGCTGAAGTAAACGTCAAAACGGAGTATTCAATGGCCGATCAAGCGGTTTCAGACACAGCTACCAGTAGTCATGCTACCACCTTCTGAATACTAGGCCTATGCTCTGACATAGGCGACATAGTGGCTGTCGTAGGCGAATTTTATTTTAGCATTTGTACGGTCCCTTGAGTTTTAATACCAGTAAATTCTAAAAGTTTTTCTCACCTTATTTTTAAAAATTAAATGAAGACAAAGAAATCCTTAAGAAAATAACTGGTGTCCAATTTCTAAGGACCATACAAACGCAGAAACCTTTGCATATAGATGGATTATAACCCAGAAATGAACATATGGAAGATGTTATTTTTTATTTTCAAATATTTTTCTTAAAAATTCAAAGTGTTATTATTTTCATAGAGAATCAATGAATATTATTCCTGTGAAATTAAATTAACCATTTTACATTGCTAAGTATTATCGTTGCCAATAAACACAAAGCCTGGAATAATATTTTCCCCAACAATTAATTGTTAATTTAACGATTTCCACGTGAAAAGTGAAAATTAAAACGAATTAGAAAGAAGATGAATTGCCGTGTTATTTGAAACGAAAATATGGAGTGTTTGTTATTATACAGGAAGTATGAATGTCGGTTATGTCGAGAAGAGGTTTTCTAGCAAAAATTGTGTTATAATTAGAAGAAAAAATGAACAATAATTATATTATTAACAAAAGATTTCTAGACCATGGAACTATGAAAAGGATCCTCCTTGGCTTACAAATATGGCGTCATATTGGAAATAAAACATGCATTTTCAAATATTCGTAATAATACAAGAAGCATGAAAATCAGTATATAATGAAAGTATATGGATAATGACGTCATATTTAAAATGAAACACTGAAATATTTTTTATCGCCACCTATTAGTATGCTTGAATGTCAGTTAGATACAGGTGTGAGTTTTCTGCCAAAACCCACGTTATGATTGCCAGGAAAAGAAAATTAACAAGAACTATATCATTATAAAGAGATTTCTCTGGGAACGAAGTGATGTCATGTTTGAAATGAAACGGGAATTATGTTTTTAAAGGAGTGTGAATCAATTTTATAAATATTAATACTACAATGATCAGTAAGTATAGAAAGTAGATTAGTTTCGCGTCATATTTGAAACGAAAAACTGAAATATTTGTTTAATTATACTAATTATTAAGCATGAAAATATCAGTTACATACAGATGAGAGTTTTCTTCCGAAACTCACATCATGATTATCAGGAAAAGAAAAATGTACACGAATCTATTATATTAAAATCTGATCGCCTGTTTGTATTTCGCAACTACTCCACTTAGATTATTGAACGTAGAGTTGAAAAGAACCCGTTTATTCCCAAGTTTATTTCCAATAGACCCGGTTTATTCCCAGGTTTATTTCCAAAAGACCTGGTTTATTCCCTGGTTTAAATCGGGTTTTTTCTAGTTTTTGCAACTCTAATCGAACGCAATGCGATTTAGTTAACAACCGGTTATCATTGATACGAAGATATCATAAACTCTCAGAATTTAAAATTTTGAATTAAATTCCAATATATTATTATTATTATTTGTAAATGTTAACGAAATTTCTCTAAAAATGGCAACTAAATTATTCCATGTTTGTGGATGAAAAGGAGAAATGAAACGGATCAATATATTTTTCACGCCATTTTCTAATTAAAACTGAAAAGAGAATTTATTTTCAATTTGAATAGATGGTGAAAACAAAATCTTGATTACAGTAAAATTTTCAAAAAATAACATATTTCTACATATTCAAACTTTATACTTTATGAATCAAGTTTTCAATCGTCTGCAGACCAAAAATCGTCTGTCAACATATTGTCATTTAGAAATCAAAAGATTTGTTTCAGCTATCGATTAAACCAGGCATGTCAAACACGTGGCCCACGGGCCCCAATTGGCCCGCCAACATCTTCTCTGTGGCCCGCCAAGTCTTTAACATTTTACCTGTGTTTAATTTAGTTGTTCGAGCACACATTGCTAAAAATACACTTTGCAGGAACACATTTACACCAACCATTGTTTTAAAGATGGAAAACATCGGAAACATATGTATATCAGTGTTGCCAGTTAGGCGGGCTTTATTAATTCAGAATGCTACCACTATTTTTGAATGGTAATTTTTGTCTTAGTTATTCCATCATTAAATTAGGGAAATCTTTCTCTTCAGAATGTGGCAGCATTCTGAATAAAAAAAAAAAAATCCCGCTCATCTGGCAACACTGGTATATATAGACAGACAGATATAATTACATTTTAAATTTTAACGTCACAAAATTACGGATACACAGATAATTAACCGGAATGAAGCAAAACACGAGATCTCGAGTCTGAAAATTTAAAGATTCGTAAAATTATTACAATATTTTACTTATGATGTTTATGGGCATTATGTCGAAATCACTACTTTATTTTACTACTCTCTTCGGGTTTACATGTGCTGTATTTATTGAATAAGAAATGTATTGTAAAATTAATAAAAATTCGGAGCTAATTAAAAACAGCTTAAAAATCAAAATGTAAATTAAATAGTTTTTTAATGCGTTGAAAGGGACACAAATTATCACACAAAAAACCCACATATGTCGTCTAGGTTCTTCACTTGGCTTTAATCGACCATATGGATTTTGTATTTAAATTTTTTAATTATATGCATTTCTTATGTTAACAAATGTGACACTCTAAAGGAATCCTGCATGATCTTTCTTTCATTTTTTATTGATCGACATACATTTTATTGACATACATACATCCCACGAGTTATTAGTTTTTTATGTTAAAGTTCTCTACCAGTATGAATAATAGGATTAATTGAAGATGAACAAAGCAGATTTTTTAACAAGGGAATTTACAATACCATTATATCAAAAGGAAAACTGAAATTTTATGATCGTATGTAGACACTATTGGAGTTTGAAGAATGTAATATTAACAGGTGCTAAAGGGCAAAATATAAAGAAAACTCAGTAAAAATCTGGCAAAACATCGGAAAGATAAACAGTCAGAATTTAAAAGTATACTCCTTAAAAGAGACATAACGTGCTTTCACCAAGACTATTCAAAAAATATATTTGCTTTATAAAACTAATTATTGTCTTTATTACATGAAATATCTATCCCGTAAGTCAAAATCATTCACTGCGAAACTGAAGAAATGATGTCCAGAGAAGTTAAAAAAATTAAAAATACTATAAGCATAGGTACCATTGCTAGAAAGTATTATATATAGCCGGATAGATTAATAAAAGTTGGATATGTACTTAAAAAATTATGCTGCTTTTAAACTTATATTTTATTCATAAGTACATACTTAACCATCGTCAATCTTAGAAAATTTCTTGGAAGTATGGGTAGTGAAGATAAACAAGAAATGGAACCTTCTTATACAGAAATTTGATGACTTACCATCATAAAGTTTTAACTGTTAATTTCGAACTGCTAAAAAAGTTTTAACATTTTCATTTTAAATTGAAATATTATGAATGCGAATTGTTAAAAGACTACCAATAGATAAAATATTTGGAGTTTTGATTTAAAATTACAAACCACCTTTACCCTCAAGACAAATTTCAGAATGCTATTATGTTATTTAAAAATATTAGAGTTTTCATATAGAATTTATCACTTTAATAAACAAATTTTCAAACAGAAAATGTATTTCATTTTAAATGTTGCCAGGCATTATTTAAAATAAAATCATAGTAGAGGACAGTGTTAGAATATCTAAAAATAAATTGAAAAAAGAATTCAAATGAAAATTTTTGAATTTCAAGAAATATGAAAATTAGTTTAATTTATTTATTTTACCTCTAATGTTTGGTGCTGAAATTTTTTTTTAGAATTTATAATACTATAGTTAATCCAAAATTCAGTGCGATTCCATTTTAGACTGAAAATATATGGATGTGATTTTTCCAAATTTCTGTAATTATTTATCAATTGACCGATTTTTAAAAGTACAGAGTGCAATTAGGCATATTTTAGCTATGTTCGGTAGCGCACTTTTGTACGACATCTTCGCATAGCTGCTAATCTTTCGTTATTTTTCATATCAAATAAACATAATTTGTAAATATAAAAAATGTATTTAATAAGTGAAATCAAATAAGTAGCATATAGATGCAAGACACAATTTATTAAATAAATTATCTTATTCAATTTTATTTTTTAAAATTTTACTTGAAAAAATATCCAGAAGATTGACAGCCATGCCTTTGCTAGATAAATGTCAACAGACCAGCGTCTACTATCAATTTAAAAAATAAATGCATTTTAGAAAATTCCATTAAATTTTGAAGATTTTGTTGACAAAAAGTAATGTCAAGTATTTTTTTGAAAAATAAGATAAAATAAACTATGAATAATGATAACTTTGAAACTTTTACATGAATATTTTTTTGACATGGCTTGTTTTGTACGTTTATTCTCTGCAATGGTAATTTATACTATCTACATTTTTATGTGGCCAGCACCTTTGTATTTAATGCTTAATTTGGCCCACGGTGGTAAACGAGTTTGACAAGCCTGGATTAAACCAAAGAGGCAAATTTAAGCTCCTTGCACTTAGATGTACAAATTATTGCTCCCTATTCACAAGAATTGAATTGAAAAAAAAAAGCATATACTATTTCCAATTAATTGTTTTTCACTTCAATTGTTGTCAACAATTCCAATTAATTGTTTTTGAAGGCTGTTTAAACGTTTCACAAACTCGTTAAAAGTAAAATGGTTTATCAGGTAAAAATAATATTTGATTTTACCCAATTCGTTGACTTCCACGATTTTATTTGGCCCTCCTTTTTCCATTGGTTGCAGTTTCATTTTCGAGATTATATGGTACAAAATTTAACTTTTTAAAAACTGAGTTGTGTCAAGCCCCCTAAAGAAATACCGTATTGTCTTCTATGGAATGGGATAAAGGGTTAGTTAATTATTTAAGTTTTTAATTATCGGGAGGGAAATATTTTGCTTAATAAATGCATTTATTCTTCTTTCAATGTTACGTGAATGAGGTCACAGGTAACAGCTAGTTGACTTATAAATGCTTTAAGTATGAAGTATTCAGCATGAAGGTAATTACAAAAATAGTATTTCATTGTTAAAACGGCCCCCGAGGATGAAGCTCCATGCTTCTAGGATGTAGCGCAAAGTTACATGATATTTTATAAAATTGAAGTTATTTACTTATACAGTCGACGCTCGTTATAACAACCCGTCGCGTGCCAAAGAAAAGGATTGTTATAATCGGGGGTTGCTATAACGATATTGAACGTAAAAAAACTAATCAGGTGCAGTAAAATTAATGTTTCAAAGGAAATTCTATAATACAATCTTATTACAAATTTTTGTTTACTTTTGTATCAAATAAACATTGACAATGAAAAATTATAAAAAATCAATTTAAGAGAATAATTACATATTTCTAAAATAAAATTTTAAATTAAAGTTACATCACAAAAAAAGTTACTTGCGTATTAACATTTATTTTCTATAAAAATAATTCAAAATTGTTGTTTGTTTTTTGTGCATTTGATATTTTCTTAAAACAAAATTTTCCATTTCAGTTAGAGATGATAAGTAACTTTCTGCGTTTTCTTGTTTTTCAAAAAAACTTTTTAAAGTGTCAATAGCATTTGAAATACTTTTTAAATTAGGTATCGGCGGTGACGGTATACCTTCTTCATCCGATGACTCTATTTCTTCTTGTATACAATAGCAAGAAATTATGTCATTTTCTGTCAGATCTTCCACACAGTCTACATCACAGTCAATCAAAACATTATCATTAAAAGTCCGTTTTTCCTTCAAATCCATTTTCTCACAAATTTCTTACAGTATTCCTTCTTCCTCGTCAAAACTTTCGTCATTGATTCTCTCATTATTATTAACATTCCATCGGTCAATTTCACAGGTTCGGATTGCACTTCAAAACTGACGAAAGCAATTTTTAATGGTTTCCTCTTTAACTGCATTCCATGCTGCTTTGGAAAGGCGTAATGCTGAAAGAATATCCACTTTATAAATTTTGTCTTCGTCTGGTGCAGAAACAATTATTCTCAAAAGTAATTTCCTGCAATTGCGTTTGAAACTTATAATGAATCCTTGATCGAGAGGCTGAAGAACAGACGGAAAATAGTTAGGCGGAAAATATTCCACTGTTATAGACTTCAAACCAGTTATCTGAAGATGGTGGCTCATTCGGTCGATGTATTGGGACATAAGACGCTGGCCGGTCGTTATATTGGATGTAAAAATAACATAGCATAAAGGGAATATATTTCGGGACATTTTGAATCGCTCGTTATAATGAAACAGTCGCTATAATGGACGGTCGTTATAACGAGCGTCAACTGTATAACTTAAATAACCAAGTTAAATTGGTATATGATGCAGGTATTCGACGTATGTATAGGAGGTCTAGGACGTACATATAACATATAACACGTATATTATATATGACGTATATATTAATTACGCATGTATGACATAAATATAAGACATATATCCACACGCGTATGCAGGACATAAATATGACACATATCATGTATAACGTGTATGTAGGAAGTAAATATGTACATGGGATATATATGAGTGCTTAAGGTATATGAATGGCGTATGCATTGCGCATATATGGCATATATTTACATATAATGTACATAAGCTGGGCGATGATGTTGGCGAAATCATAACTGCGTAATCGTAATTCCGGTGGTCGCTATAATAAGAAAATGTAAAAAAAATAGCTATTTATTAATCTTCTCACTCTGGCGAGTAAATAAAATCTGCCAATAAAGCATTCGATATTTTCTTTTATTTCATTCTTTATTATTTAAAATTTAAGTTTAGTCCTGTAAAAAAAAAAAAAAAAAAAAAGCATACAAATTCATCTAATATAGGATTTTTCTAATAAAAGATAATTAAAAACAAAAGAAATCATGATATAAAAAAGAAAAAAGTGGCTCCACTACAATAAATACATTCTTTTGAAATTTGAAGAATGTATCTTTTCCTATTGCATTATTTTTCCAAATAGAAGAGTTTTATTTTCATCCTGATAAAAAGCTGTTTACCTTCCATCACTGAAAAAAAAATTGTATGTCTGAATTATGTTGTAATAGTTTCCATTTAAAAAGAGCATCGCGAAATAAAACTATGACTTAAAATTTTACAAACTCGTGTCTTAAAAATAGAACGGAAGTGAAAAAGAATAGGATAGAAACAAATGAAATAGAAAGTAATATTTTGTAATTAAGGAAATAAATGAATAGAATGCTAAAATTCATCTTAAAAACTCAAAATTTAAAGACACATAATGTATCTTATTACACTGTTAAAAATTTTCAGCAAACTGTCCAGTCTTTCGACCGTTTTTCTCGAAAACGGTGATATAATTGTAATTTAACTCAATTCTGACCATACTATGGGCAATAATATGGTCAGAATAGAGTTAAATTACGGTTATGTAACTGATTTCTATGAAAACGGTTGAATGACTGGACAGTTTGTTGCAAATTTTTAACAATGTCCTTAAAAGATGCTAAAATTGTAAAGAAAAAAGATTTTAAACTACTTATTTATTACTCCAAGGACTTTCAGTTATACACATAGCCATCATCAGAGATAAAGTACAAAATACGGTTGTATTTTATCCCTGATGATGGATATGTGTATAGCTCAAAGTGCTTGGAGTAATAAATCCTCCGACACGATGGGGGCAGGTTAAGTGAACGAATCACCTCCTCACCGCGTGCATCGGTGGTAGAGGGGCGTCTGAAAAAACCGGAGGTGCCGCGTGATCTGGTGTATGGACACATCTGGGCCTCCTACCTTAAGCACTGGTGGTCAGCGCCAAGGAGACAAGGCAGACTCCGATAGGCCCCGTAGGCTAATCCGTGCAGCCTGGCCCGAACTCCCTCCGATCGGGATGGTGACTCTCGGCAACAGACTTACGGTGATAGGACCACTTCCACAACTTATCTGGGGCGATGACGGAGGCAAGATCGTTCTCTGAAGAGCAAGGAGCGTGGTGACTCTGTAGTGACGTCTAGTCAGTGCGTGAGGCAGCGTGCAGCGACTCTCGGTACTCGTCGGCTTCGTCGGTAGAGTGTAGATACAGGCATGCGGACGTACACGCATGGTCCGCATCCATCGCAGCTGGAGTAGTTGTGAGTCGACCTCAATTGTCGGGCAGAAAGGAGATTGCACCGTTTTGAACAAGAATGACTGGTGTTCACGGAGGACCACTCTGTCAACTGTGGCTCGTGTCACATCCTTTTAAGAAGATAGGATCTTTCTCTGGACTGTCCGACTACGAGGAACCGGACCGGAGACACGCCGACAAACGCGACGGCGATCAGACCAAAACTCAGACCCCGGGTCGAAAACCAATCCAGTTTGTCTATAAGTAGTTACAGCTTTTTGCGCCCGATGGTTGGATTAGTAGGAGTCTAAGAAATAACTTTCACGCCGTCGATGTTCTGCCATCTGTATAAGTCACATGGATCGCCGGCGGGGGTCACACAGGAACAACCTAAGCTAAAACTTGCCTATGCGTTCAGGGATGCATTTCCTCGCAATTCCGGGCTAGCGAGAGGCTCTTCCTCCTTCGTTGCCGCCGATGAACTAGTCATATCATTTGCTTGATGATCGAAAGCGCCGATAAATCAAGTGTCGTTAGGGAAGCTCGGCATAATGCCTAGGACTCGGTTTCGTCTTTTAGTCTCCGGTTCCGAAGCTGTCGTGAAACTCCGGCGTAATCCTCAAGTGAATGTGGTGGCGTCCTAAGAGGGTAGGCACCACCGCATGTCGTAGTGACCTTTGTCGTCATTTCCTTGGGAAAATGGGAGAGGTCAGCAGGTGGCGGAGCTCCCACCAGCCGCAGCGCATACAGGAAATCTCCTGGTCGTGCGCGTTAAAAGTTCTCCAGAACCTGGATTCGGCGGTTGACGTGCATGAAGGGCGCTCTCATGCGCTTAGCGGAGCAGCTCAGTTTTGCCAAATTGAGGCACCAAAACATGTGTCATTTATGAACATAACAATAACTTTTCCATTTACTATCGAAAAGAATCATTAATCTAATTGCTTGTTACTCTCACAACTTCTGAACTAAACTTAAATAATTCTTCAATTGAAATCCCTTGGTAAAACTGGCAGTTATTTTTAACTATGTTTTAATTTCATAATTTTAAATATTTTTTATTTCAAGAACTGAAACCAGTATTATAGTTAACCATATTTTCAACAAAAAGTACACTCTATGCATTTACGGTAACTTGGCGCATTGCTATTGTCTTTTCTTAAAATCGCTGCGTATATTTTTATAATTATACTTTTTACTGAAGAGCTTCTTTAAAATAACATTACCCTAAGGAAAATAAAACCAATCCTTATTCAATAGAAAAAAAAAACATCTTTCCAAATCAGAAAATTTCATCTTCATATTAAAACTGCATATTTATGCATATTCAAGTAGTAAATTCCCTTTTTCTTCTTATTTCTCATAATTTTACGAAAATATATCAGCCAAGTGATTATTAAAAACTTACAAAGCAAATTAATATTAAAACAGAGTGAACTGCATTTAAAAAAATTAAGCAACGTACTTTTTATCACCAGTTTTTGTCTTCACTTATAACAATAAAACCTGTGGCAGTAGTTAATGAAATTCTTTTGACATTTTAACTAGTACTGATAAAAACTATCAAAGTTTATTTTTAATGATTTTAAGAAGGATATATGTGGTCGAGATATTTTTTATATAACTTTAAGTATTTCATTAACTTAGAATTCCTTAATTTCATATCTTTCATTTTTTGCAGTGCTTTCTTTTAAGTAGAGTATTTCAAAATATGATATAAAGAATTTTTTAATTAAAGTTTGTAACTCATTATTTTGACGTCCGGATTTGTAAAACAGCACTAAGCCTTTCACAATAGATATAAAATTAAATCCCGTGTCGCATTTTCGTATAGAACAGATCCTGCAGAATGGCAGTGGAAAGTGGATCTAAACGATTTTGCCGCACACGCTGTACAGTTGAGAAGGCACGTGCTGTACATTCCATTTGCTGTACAGTTCCGAAGGCAGCAGGGACACGTGTTGTAATTTTGTTCGGAAGGAGATTTGTTCAGAACAGAGTGCGTCCCTGGCGGTGGAAGGTGGAACTAAACGATTTTGTAGTGCGTGACAGTCGCAAAACTGTCTAAAACAGCTGCAAGGTTCTGTTGCGCATTCTACAATCTGGTGTGAAGTGTAAAACTGCGTTAATTTTTGCTGTCTAAGCAAGCCTGCATGAAGATCTATAAATTTTACGAATTCTCATTCTTCTGCAAACGGTCTGTGGTTATCAACAAAAGAAAGATGTGGTGTCGTGCTTGTCAACGCCAATCAAGATTAGAATTCGTATCAATTTAGTTAAAAATAAGCTAATTTTTAAACTAGCCATGAAAATAAGTTAATTTTGAAAAATTGAGATTTTTCAACCTATAGTCACACATCCTGCTAGCTTTTACTCTGCTTAAACAAAGCTAAAGCATAAACAATATTTTACTTTAAATTTTACATTGCGTGTAATTGTTTGTAACAAGCCATAAAAGTAGAAAAAAATGTCCTATTAACTTGTGTGGATGTCAGTAAAATGATTTATCAGGAAAAAATATACATGAAATTAATCTTTTTAACAACTGAGATTGACCGTCTGACACACATAGATCACTTTGCCTTTCGCTAAAGTACAGAGGCTTTTCGAACATTTTCTGAACGACTTTGATGATATGTAAAAAAAGCATATTCAATGCTGGAATTTCATTTTCACAGCATCTAAAACTATGAAAGTATTAATCATTACCTATCACCCTACAATTTGTTTTTCTTTCAAAATTGCACTTTTATTAAGGGAATAGGTCAAAGCTTGTCTCTGCAGTTCTTTCCTGTGAGAATTGTGCTCCATTAAAGCCTCCTCTTAACAAATAACTCCCAGAACTTAATTTTTTTTTAACAGAGTAAGAAATGCTGTAAAACAAGTATGATAAAGAATATAATGAATAATTTCCCAGCTTCCGTGAGGGTTCGTTATAAGCTGTTTCCCCTCTGTAAAAATACATTTTTTTCAATTTGTGTGTGAATGTATTTGAAAAGGGGTTTGCCAAATTTCGTAGTAACGGAATTTTTCGCTGTAATGTAATTCGTTATAACAGGAATCTACTGAATTCTGAAACTAACCAAAAACTTTCAACATAGAACTTATTTGGAAAACAAACATTTTTAAATCATCTTGTTTCTTTCAAAGAAATATATGGTTAGTTTTCTTAATATTCTGGAAGTTTGCATTTTCGGAAATGATCTCTATGATGTTGAATCATATATATCTTAAATTAAATTTATATTCTAAATTATATTTTATTTTTCATCCCTTCTTTCCAAATTTAAATCCCATTATTCTTAAAAGAACAAGGTCATTTTATCTAAACTCATTTTATTCTGCTAGGCAATCTCTCAGATTCGTTCTTCTATCAAGGCGACCACATATAATAATAAAAAAATAATATAAATGGAAAAGAAAAGTGCAATAGTCATAAAGAATTGATATCAGCATTCACCAGAAGTCTGCTCCGCGTTCAAAATGAAATAATTTATAAAAACAAAGGATGTTGTGGCGCGTCACTTATATGTAATACCCTAAACCAGACGTTCCCAAAGTGTGCTCCACGGAGCCCTTGGGGCTCCGCCTATACTTTTCAGGGGCTCCGCGGTGTTACAGGAAAATAAACAGAACATGAAAAATAATTAGCATATTGCAAGGAAAATTTTTAGAAAGTATGTAGGAATTTTTGTGTGTGTGTTTGTGTGTCAAAAATAAATACTTCTATCACTGGGTTGAAAAATACTGTAATATATCTTAAAAAATTATTTAAGGTTTTACATTTGACATGTATTCATTTTCTATATAATATTTTTGGTTTGAACTACTTTATTTTATGTTTTTGCATTTAATGTGTTTTAAAAATTCGATAAGAAATAAACTACAAGAAATAGTATCTTGAATCGAATGCACAACGTGAATCGAAAGAGCAAAGTGGAGCCAGTGCTGTTATCTCTGTTTGCGGAACAAAAAGAGGAACAGTTTTGTTCTTTTGAGCTCCGCCTATTCATATGTTTATACTTAGTTCTTTTTTGCTTAGTAACCATGTTCTAACTTACTAATAAAGTAAGTGTGTCTCACATTGTTGATTGTCTTTCGCTTCACTCTTTACGATCTTTAAAATGAGGTGTTTTATCCTCAATTACTTACTCTATTTACTGAGACATGTGTTAGTTAAGCTTTGATTGTTTCAGTGATAGACTTATAATCGTTTTTCGCTTTTCGTTAATATTTAAAATTTAAGTGGTTTAATCTCAAATTTCATGTTTTATTTCAGTTTAATATTCAAAACTGCTTCTATTTTTTTTAACCTATTCAGTTTTTCAATAGTTGTAATTAATTTGGACACCCTGTTCGCGAAAATGGAACATATGTATTTACTAAATAAAAATATTTTTTCATTTTCATAATTTTTGTAACATCTTGTATCATTTAATAAACCTCTCATTGGTTTCAATCAATATTTGTATACGTTGTGTGTATAGTTTTCTTTTTGTAACTTTAATTCCTTTAATCTGCTTATTTTCTTTTTATTAATTATTAGTTACTTAAATTTTCTATGTTGTTTTACCTAATTGAAAGGGTCGAGAAAAGAGAGTGCCAAGCCACATTTTTGAGCTCCTGAGATATTTCAATTAGAAAATTTGATCAAATACTCAAATCAAGATATATAACCTAAAGATTTTTCGCCAATGTCTTAGTAACATTTGAGATATTCCGAGTAACAATATGACATTAATGATATTACAGCCATAGAAAAAATTATAAGGACAAGCGGAAAGTCGCCAAATGTAGGAGCCGCTTGGCCATAACATTATGCAAATATTTGTAAGATAAAAATTCTTTAAACGGAACATTTCCAAACAAACTCTATGTTGAAAAATTGAAAAATCATTAAAAGGCATGGATTTAAAAGGTTTAATAGCTTGCTGCTCGGAAAAAATTATAAGGACACACATTTATTTTGCTATCTCAAACAAAATTTTGCATATTTGGTAATATCATAGGATTGTTTAGAATAGCCTAAAACTGTTGAGCACTAAGATTGTTCAGTTTTTTTCGTTTTTCACCATGCCAAAGAGTGCACAACTATCTGAATTTGAAAAAGGAAAAAATTATTGCTTACAATAATTGTGAAATGAGTGGACGGAAAATTGCAAGGAATACAAACAGATCTAAAACAGTAATTTATTATATTTTGAAGAATCCAAAAGACTATGGCAAGTAGATGCATACAGGTTTGCCTGTTTCTCTGACTATGCGCCTGAAACGTACAATTGTGCATCGAGCTTGCTTTAAAAAAAACAGAGTTCTACTCAAATTAAATCGGAAATTAATCTACCATGAACTACTCAAACACTGTGTAATGTTTTGCAAAAGAATTACAATGTTTAATATTCTAAATTACTGTCACGTCCACCACTTACAAAAATACATAAGAATTTTAGATTGGAACTTACCAAGAAACACGTTTCTTTTGAATCTCGCTGGAAAATGTGGTATTTTCGGACGAAAAATTTTTTTATTTGGACGGACGAGATTGGTTTCACAATTATTGGTATGACTTATGAAAGTAAAAACCCTTTATGTCCAAATGCGAATTCGGAGGGGGTTCTGTGATGGTGTGGGCAAGTTTTGCAGCCAGTGGAACAACACCAATCGTATCCATTCGAGGTCGCATGAATTCAGAATCATATGTGGATACGCTAGCTGAAAAATTATTGCCTGAAGCACCCCTTATCACAGGTGATGATTATTTGTTTCAACAAGACAACGCAAGTTGCCATGTGTCTCACGCATCACGTTCATGGTTCGAGGCCAATTCTGTCAAACTTTTCGACTGACCACCATGTAGCACAGATTTAAATCCCACAGAGAATATGTGGGACATTTTAGCTAGAGAAGTTTATAAGCATGGCACACAATATGCAAATACATACGATTTGACATCGTCTATCAAATTAGCGTGGAAAAACATTTCTAAACAAAGTTTAACTGGGCATTCTGAGTCAATGACTGCACGATTAATAAATGTTCTTTGAAAAAAAAGGTGATTTTGTGGAATATTAATTTATTTCCAGACATATTTAATTATGTCTTTATAATTTTTTTCCCTGTTTCACGTCATATATTACTATTAATATGTGATTTTCAAATTTTACTGTAATTTAATGTCGTATATAGGTTCCTAATGCTTCCTAATTACGAGTAGAAAATTAGGCTTGATTTTGTTTTCAGTTGATTATTACTTTAATACATATTGCTCATTTTTCAAGGTGTCCTTATAATTTTTTCCATGGCTGTACTATTACGTTATTAGTAAATTAGCTATATTGATTGGGGGCATAAACATCTGGGGCAAAAACAAATCCTGTCACATATGCTGCTACCAGGTGACATTAGAAACAAATTATATGTTGGATATTATAATTTACAATTTTAAGCAACAGATTACAGTATTAGATTCATTGCACCAAAAATGTGGCTTGCCACTTTCTTGCACCGACCCCGTCAATTGTACTTCATTTTTAAAGCAATGTATGTTGCTGAAAACGCCTTTTGTTAACATCTTGTAGCACTTAACAACCCCTCTTTAAAATTTTGTTTTAATTGGTCTCGGAATTGGCTCAGATTCTTATGTTATGATGCCACATTTTTCTATCAGAAATAAAGCTGTAGCAATTAAAAAATATATTGTTTCTTTACATTTGTCATCACACTAACAATCTAAACTTTTGCTCAGCTCCTCCCCTTGCTTAGACTTTTCATCAATGAGTACCCGCCTTGATATAAATTTAACCTTACATATATATCCCGTTTTGTTAGTAAAGTTTTTCTACTAGTTGCAGTTATTTTAACATGTGTAGTTTTTAACCGTATATCTATTTTGAGGCAAAAACAATGGTGAAAGAAAGTTTCTTTCAAAACTATAATTAATAACTAAATATGTCAAATAAAACATCCAAAAGAGTGAACGATGCTGCACCCAAAAATACACGTTATAGATTTTACCCCGTCCACTTAAACATTAAAGAGCCCTAAACATTAAAGATCTCAGACGCCTGCTTTTGATAAACCTTCATGTAATAGCAGATGTTATTTCGGCCTTTCCCATAAGGGTTAATGTTATAAAATTCATGGTTTTCAGCACTCCTGGTAGCTCAACGTCGCGATGAGCAAATTCAAACCACTCCCATTGGTTTAACATTAACGAATCTTTTCCTATTGTTCTTTGGCCTATTTTCACAATCACCATGACTCTATATTCGATTCTTGGCTGTTAAAAATGTAACCGCGATTCTTAATCACTTTACCGCCTCTGCTCATAGAGTGAAGTTCTAATTAAAAAATCGACTGAGAGGCCGTCCCATGTTTTTGAGTTGTTCTATCCCCTATTATTTTGAAGTGTTCTTGCCTTGAAGAAATAAAGCCTACAGTATGCAAAGAAATCATCACGTGTGACTATTATTTACATCTCTCCAGGGTTATTCATTTTCAGGATCTACGGATTTCTGGTCGTTATTTGCGGGAATAACTACCGCGCTAATGTACTCCTGCCACAATTCTGTACGATCACTTTGGATCTTTAATAGATGCAAACAATCCTTCAAATAAAAACTACATCTACATATCTATACCAAATCGGCTCTATACCATAATCTCTTTTTGAAATTGGTCCATCATTTAATATACAGTCGCATCTCTTTCTAACGAAATTCCATATAACATATTTCTCTATATAACAAAATTTTAGTAGCAACGGTGAAATTTCCCATGATTAAAATAAACATAATCCCCATATAGTGAAATATCTACCTTTATATACCGATTTTTTTCAGAAAACTTTCTTCATTTGTTCAGAAAAAGCATCAAAACAACGTGAAATTAATTTTCCTTCACTGATTCTTGGTTTATCTTTCAAAGTTCAGTGCCTCTGCCTTATTCTTTATGTTCAACAAAGACATTCATCCACAGAAGGGAAATAAACTTTAATACTGTTAATTAATTAATTGTTAATCTAATCTTCTTTTTGAAATCTTAAACTCATACGATGGCTGGCAGACATGTGATATTTGTATATTTTAATCTCTTTGCAAAGAATAGAATTGTAAGTCATCTGTTATTTTCAATTTTACTCTCCAAGCGTACGTTCCATTCCTGACACAAAAGTAAGACTTATGAATAAATATAGCGTATTTCTTATATAAACATGGGTCTAATATTTTAAAAAAATCTTTACAACGTTTCTGAAAATCTGTAGCAACAAACATAAAAATATTTCACATCTCTTTCGAAAATAAGATATATCCTTTTAGAAGACGGAAAAGATTTTTTTTTCTGAAAATACACATAAAATGGAACAAAATATTTGCATGCTATTTCTTCAAAGATATAAATGTCCAAAATAAAAATATATGCAATTAACTGAATATAATTTTCAATATATTCCTTATTTATGGTACATTCAATGGACAATATTCTTGTGATGTCACAGTAGGTAAAATGCGGTGTGATTGTTTGTTTACGCTTTGCATTCACGAAGGGTTTTTTCGCTATTTCTCTTAGTCTTGTTATTTCATTGTCACACTTATGAGCTCAGAAAGCAAATTAATGAAAACAAACGCTTATTCTTTCATTATTTAATTATTAATTAATGAAAAATTTGATAAAAGCATGATTTGCAAAATTTAAATGAAACATTTTGTGAATACTAAAAATTAACATTAAAATCCTGAAATAAAAGCATATTTAAGTAAAATAAGTTTAATTTACATAATTTATAAACAAACCTCAATTTAAACACTTGAAATTTCATTCATTTTTATAGACATTGGCTATAACCTACTTAGTTTTAACGTTATATTTCTAATAAATTTGATAATTAAGGCGAAATTAATCTGAATTTGAATGAATATTCCTTATATTATTCAGATTTACTACATACATGTCTTCCGTTTCAGTAACAAAATAAAAAATAAGCGAATTCGTCAACAGCATAATGATTTGAAATGAAGCGATTTTTCAATGTTTTCCCAAACAGCTGGTCTTTTATAGCCTCGAACCGAAAGAGAGAATACTATCTATTAATTAATCAGATACATAAATACTTCACTTACGTTATGGTCGATGAAATATTATAAAAAAAACGAGAGTTTATATATGTAACTTTCTTGTTATCCAAACTGGATATACTAATTTAAAAATCTGCAGTTTTCGTTGAAATACATGCACTATTTAAATTCATATATTTCTACAGTTTTAACATATTTAAACCCAAGCCTCAACTAGACGCGTGTGCGTAAAATTTTCGTGCGCCCCAAGTAATACTTGGGAGTCTTTTTCTTAGAATTTTAGATCGCATTACACAATCCTGAGTCTCTTTGGGCACCATGAAATGTTTTAACTTAGGAAGCATTTATTAGATTTAGATTTTTAAAATATGTAAAAAAAAAAAAAAAAAAAAAAAAAAAAAAAAATTGAGTAGTTTCAGGTAGTCTCAGCTAGTGAATAAACACCTCAATCTCAAACTACTTTCAAGGTTTATTTTCATATACATAATTTCATTTTTAATACCAGGAATAACTTTCTTCTTAGCATACTTAAAAATTGTTTCATAGGAAAAACACAAAATTTAAATTTTGCCTTTTTGCTGCTGGACAGTAAGAGGATTTTATTGATATTATAGGTACACGAACATTATTCATTATACAGGTGTGTATCCGAGAAATTTTATATTAGTTCTGAAGCGCGCCAACAAGGGGCAACACAAGTTTGCGTCGCTAAAATGATGTTCAATGTTGATAAGGCAGTCAGCCAAGTGACATGAAGCCTGACACAAACAGTGACATGAGGTACTGTAGATATCAAGAATTGTTCTAGAGATGACTTTGTAAGCACATGCTTGTGATAGTGTGCGATTTCATCGTGTATAAAATAACCACAAACAAGCTTCAAATGTTTTATTAAGCTATGGTATTTCCTCAGAAAAATGTTTTCATTTTGCTGAACACTAAGAGGATTTTATTGATATTACAGGTGAATGAACATTAATCCTTATACAGCTGTGTATCTGAGAAATTTTATATTAGTTCTGAAGCACGCCAAAAAGGAACAGCATAAGTTTGCGTAGCTAAAATGATCTTCAATGCTCATAAGATATTGAGCCAAGTGACATAACTCTAGATATCCAGACTTGTTCTAACGATGCCTTTGTAAGCCCGTGCGTGCGGTAGTGTGCGATTGTATCATGCATAAAAAAACCCAAACAAACATCAAATGTTTTATTAAACTATGGTATATCGAGTACAGAGATTTATAACTTTCTTCAACAGGCTTACTACAGTGAAGAAACGAGTGTTACACAAAGTTTACAGTGACATAGGCGCCTCAAAAGGGGAAGAGAATCTGTTGAAGACGATGATATTATTCCTTAAAACAATTTCGAGATCGCTTGCCGTTTTTAAGGGATGTTCTTCTATCCTTCAAATGCGTGTGCCACTCGAAACATTTCGCATGTAAATTTCCAGATCGATCTTTGCCTTTTGGTTATGTACTTACAACTCAGGAATCTGTACCACTCAGAAATTACGTACATTAAATACATTTAACATATTATTAGTTTCCGATCGTTCATCGTCTTCAAATTATGTTCTTCCACCTTGAAAGCACCAATAACTAGTTGTCGTCAAAGGATGTTCGTTCACCTTTGAAGGGTGTGTGCCACACGGAAAATTGTGTATGAGTTATTACTTCATCTTCAGAAACTTACCGAAGTATGTTCAAAGCTTATGAGTCTTATTTATTAAGTTTAATATGAAGTTTCTTTTTTAGTTCGTTAATTTATCTTTTTAGCCATGATATAATCACAGACTACCACACATATGTGTTAAGAAAATACGTTTAATTATTAATAATTATCATTGAAAAAAGAAAATAAAAGCTAAAATAAGAATTTTTGAAATAAAAATATTAATTACACCTACGATAATGTTTATTATTAAGGGATTACATAGTATTAAACATAATATAATATTATTATTATTTAAAAATTGAAAAACAAATCATTTTGTAATTTACAGTTTTTTACTGGGTTATATTTGAACACAGAAAATAAAAAAATAAAACTTATCCAGTGAATTTAATTTTAAACTTAGTGAAAAAACGGCGACCTAGAATAAATAGCGTATACTTTTTAATCATATTTTTTTTTTATTTTAATTAATTTTCTTTTATATGTTTTATATTTTTTTATGTATTCAAATATTAAAAAAATATGGATGTTGTAGAAAACAAAGTTTGATACTGTTTATTTAACAAAAGAACACAATATATTCAAAAGTAAATATTAACGTTAATTTTTTTTAATCTTTAGAAAAAAAAGTAAGTTGTTTGTTCAACGTTCTTTCTCAAATTAGAGTGTTTCAACATAAATCAGATATATATACTTTTAGTGATGGAAGACAGAATTTATCTATAGGAAAATAACATTTTTCAAAGTGGAAAAATAATGAAATTGAAAGAGAAAGCCTTCAACTTAAAAAAAATATATATTTAATACAGTGAAATCTAAAATGAAAGTTGTGAGATCTATACTTTAACTTTTTTCCCTTCTTTTGTTCCATTTTTTATTTACTTCTTTATCTCTTTTATTAGGAAAATCCTACATTTATCAAAATTGTTATACATTTATTTAATTTTTTTTTTCAAAATTTTAGAAAGAAATCAACACATATATACACTGCAAAATTTTTCTCAAAATAGCAGAAACATTAAAAAAAAATTAAATTAAATTTGTAATTATATAAGATTTGGGAAACCTTTCGATTATCTTCAGAAGCCATTTGGAGAAAAATCAATCAGAAATAAATACATTTGTTATGTTTACGGAAACGTTTTTGGAACATTTTAACAGATAGGAAAAAATGCTAGTGAAAGATGCAGCTTTTAGGTTTTAAACGTATGATTTTAAATGATTTATAAATTATATGATTTATAAAATATACTATAGAATTTATAGAAACTTTTGTATACTTTACTAATACTTCTTTAATTTTCCGTAACCTTTCATTATGATTTTGTTCCATATTGAGCGAAATTTTCAGACTTTATATTTGAGGAAATTTTTGCTTATTGATGCTAAAAGAAATTCTACCAAAAAACCGACAAAAAAACCGTTTAACAAAATCGATATAATATTTTGAGGATAATTTTGTTATTTTCAAAGTTTTGAAATTTTTTATTGATTTTGTTTCTCTTTGGAACATCTCTGAGAAAATATGCTTATAAGTAGTTTTTTATTTATGCTTATTAAAGGAATTACGAAGTAAGTCCATAAACAGATCACTAAATTGAAAATTTCATTAAAGCATTACAAAGTATGTAAATACAATTTATATCGATATAGTATTTTGCTTAACGATTGTTCTGTCTTGCGAGGCAATGTTAACGATATACCAATGTTATCTTCTTCTATTTTCACAAGAAGAAAGTATTGGATTCGTGAAAATGTTTGCCTTCCGGCTTTTGATGGATATTTAAGTTTTGGGATGTTCTGAATACACTTTAATTGTTTTTGGAAAAATGTAATTGTTGGCAGGGGTCTGTATGTGTTATGTAAATTTTTTGGCCATTCTAACTCAAAAAATCTAATGCACGGAATTTCATGAAACTTCAGGCCATAACATAAATTGGCGCTGATTAGACTTTCGTTTATATCGGCTAACAGGTGATGGTTCTATGACATTTTTTTTCACTATTTCTGCAATAGAACCCAGACACCTATGATATGGAATTGAACCAAATTTAACATGTAAGCTGTCTATTGTGAAAAAGTATGCTGATTGATTTTTACTTTGTTCACTCAGTAAGAGTTTAATTTAACCTGCTGAATAAATGATGACAAGAATCATTTATTCTGCACTTTTTTCGATATTAATATTAAGACCTGTAATATTCTACACCAGACGGTTGGCTGGCTAATATCTTATCGCGTCCGGCTTTGCAATGCTTAAAAACCTCTTTAATTTTCACTTTAACTTAACTATCTTAATTCATCACTGAGTCAGGAACTCGGGTTTCCCTCTTATTCACTACCTATTCTCGGGTCGGAGAGAATAGGTAAGTCGTCCTGTGTAAGGATAACACAGGCTTCTCCGGCCGTGTTATTTCTTTGTAATATTCTCTTTTTTTACAAATATTGTTTTTCATTATATACATCACCACCTCGACCTCTGTCGCGCTTACCAGCGGACTCAGCTTTGGTTGTATTATACATTTTTTTTCTTTCTTTTTCATTTTTTCAATACCTCAATAAAGAGTGCCGTGAGAGGCATCTATGCTCTAGAGACTTAGTTTCTTAGTCTGTCCTTCTCGAGCAGTAAAGTAAGGATAACACAGGCTTGCAAAATAATACTTTGCATCTTTTACTGCACTGCGTTAGGTGTTTATAATGTTTATCAATATTGCTGAGTTAAACAAAAATCCGAGATTTTCTTCTGTTACAAGTTACCAACAGAGGAAGAATGAAAATCCAGGTAAGTTGCACTGTGGATGTACCAGAGTCAAAAAACTTAATTGAAAAATCAATTAAAGCTAAGCCATATCATATATTTTATAAAAAAAAACTTGCATTTGTTGTATCTGCCACCATGTCAAAAATCATTATAATGCTTCCCTCTCCTCCTCATTCCTTTTAAAACTTTTTGTGTTGTGCGTTGCTTGTGGCTGCGTTCTACCCAAGAACCTAGTCTGTTACCATGTCCCAAGTAGTATGTTACCATGTATATTTTTGTCTGGTGTCTTTATCGCTTAATTTATATCTTACTGATTGGAAAAAAGGAAATCTTTATGGATAAATCTATAGATTATCAAAAAGACAGAAATTTGCAATTAGTGTGAAAATTGTACCTCATACATTTGCTGTATACTTTTCTCGAAATCTGCATGATAAATACATGAAACATTCTTTACTTTGAAGAAAAAAAACACGATCACATATCAGTGTAATTTATTCTCATTGTTGATACTAATATTAAAAGTGATACGATTTGATGTAATTAAAGTGCATCTTGATGCATCATTATACTTCAAATATATTTAGTATTTATCGAATATATTCAAATATATTCAGTATTCAGTGTTGTATCGTTAACTGTGCATGATTATCGTTAAATGACCTGAAATTTTCTTATATGTCTTTCTTCTAGTGTTAGAGATCATCTCTAAGATTTCAAATAAATCAGCTACACTACTAACAAATTTAACCAAAAGAAGAAAGAGTAATTATCATAAGAATAACAGCATTTCGGATACACTAAATATTTGGTATCATAAAACCAAAGCGATAAGTATTAAAGAATATGTTATGTGTAGAACTAGAATATTAGAATGTAGCATTAAGAATTTTTTAAAACTGTATTTTATCTCAATTATAACGAAACGCATGGCTTGTGAATTTGTAAAGAAGGATTTATTGTTATTTTTTGTTATGGGAGTAGTAAAATATCTGTAGTTTTACTTAATTTTACATTAAATATAAAATTAAAAAGAATGCGTCACATGCAAATGCTTTTACATTTCATAGGGTTTTGAAAACGTATAAATAATAAAATACCAATGATGAATATTATTCAAAGATTTTGAATGTATTTTCGTTTTATCCAATGACATAATGAGAAAATAGATTTAAGAATTTGTATTTTAAGATTAGCTGATATGTCTCAGGATTAATACATATTTTACCATAAATCACAATTTAAATGAAATTACAACATGTGAATGACATTAAAAGTGTATATTCTAAGAGTGGATCAGATGGTACTAAAATGCGCCTTCTAAAAAACTTGGATTAGGAGTTTTCAAGTTATGATTACAATTTATATTTTGAAAATTTTAGTTTCTCAACTACACGAATAAAAATAAACTTGTTCATTTCACTTCCGTGTTTTGTTTAATTATAAATATTTTAGGTACTTTTTAGCTCACAGGCTATCAAAGCCTGAGAGCTTATGTGCCCGCCGGTTCTGTATGTACGTACGTATGTATGTATGTACGTAACGCGATAACTCTTGATAGAACTAACCGTTTTACTTTAAATTTTGTTTATAGGTTCCTTGTGATAAGGCGCTTCCCTGATTAGTTTTGGAGGTTCATTGGTTAAGCATAAAGGGGGGAAACGGGGGGGCGAACCCCCCATAATTTAGATAAATGGGTTTTTCATGCAGAATTATCCCATTTTCTTAAAATTTTGTATATATATTCATTTTTTTGATAATGCGCTTCTGTCAATAGTTTTGGGGGGTCATTGGTTAAGTATAAAGGGGGAAAGGGGGGATACCCCCCCCCCCCTAATTTAGATAAATGAGTTTTTCATGCAGAATTATCCGATTTTCTTCAAATTTTGTATATAGGTTCATTGTGATAATGCGCTTCTCTGAATAGTTTTGGGGGTTCATTGGTTAAGTATAAAGGGAAGAAAGGGGGGACTAATCCCCCCTTAATTTAGATAAATGGGTTTTTCATGCAGAATTATCCCATTTTCTTCAAATTTTGTATATAGGTTCATTTTGATAATGCGCTGCTGTCAATAGTTTTGGGGGTTCATTGGTTAAGTAAAAAGAGGGAAAGGGGGGCATAACCCCCTAATTTAGATAAATGAGTTTTTCATGCAGAATTATCCGATTTTCTTCAAATTTTGTATGTAGGTTCATTGTGATAATGCGCTTCTCTGAATAGTTTTGGGGGTTCATTTGTTAAGTATAAAGGGGGAAAGGGGGCTAATCCCCCCTTAATTTAGATAAATGGGTTTTTCATGCAGATTTATCCGATTTTCTTCAAATTTTGTATATATATTCATTGTAATTAGAGACTTCCCTGATTAGTTTAAGGGGTTCATTAGTTAACTATGAGGGGGGTAACGGGGGGATAACCCTCCCTCCCTTAATATATTGTTGATTTCTTTATTTTTCGAGGGGAATATTTCAAATTCTTTGAAATAAGAGTATAATATACAATTAGTGTGAATAGCCTGTGAGCTCAATGCCCTCAGTTTAACTGGGCAGTTTTCTTTTTATTAGTTATACCAACACCATTGTCGCCAAAGTGTAATAGTTTGCACCAAATGAAAAGTTTGAAAAAAATGAACATTGTTGATTACGAAATTGATCATTTACAAAATACAGGGTATCCCAAAAGTCCTTGACACATTTTAAAATTTAATAAAAGATCAAACAATTGGCGTGCGAGACTGCGGTTTGGATGAAAATGTTTCTTATGATTGAAAATTTTGTTTAAGCAAATAAAAAAAAAATATTTCCAAAAATGCCTCATAGATGGCACTGCTCCTGGAAAGTTATTGAATAGGTAGAATGATTTTATATATAACAATGGCGAAAGACGCAAATTGCGTATGCACAGTTTTTGTCCGAACTATGGCAACGCACATTCCAGAACTTCACAATTCGCCCTCCGGAGTTCCATAAGACGAGTGAGGATGGATAGACGAGTATTTTTAACTTCTGGAATGTGGGTTGCCATAGTTTGAAAGATATTTTTTGTTGTTATGTATTTCATCGTTTTTGAGACATACCGCTTAACATATTTAGGCATTTATACTTCATGCTCGTTTACTTATCAGTTGCAATACATTAGCTAATGCGGCGATTTTAAAACGTATTAAGTAATCTTCCGTAAGTGGCCCACTGCCAATTGGCGTATTTTAACTAACACGATTTGGGGCAATCGGGTGTTTTTGGGGAAAAGCCTTTAATCATATTCATATTTTCATTAAACCAAATTGTTGATAATATCTTTTTTATTTTATGCTGAATTGGCAGTGGACTCGATTACTGATGATTAGAAAATCTATCATACGTACATATTGTAGTTGGAGAACAGATACGTAATATAGTAGCTGGCATTTATGCTAAATGAAAAAAACTCGAAAAATTCCAAAAAATATTTATGCCAAAATTTAAGCATTATAAAGAAAAACAAAAGCATACTTTTTTACGGTGAACGATTCTAAATGTAATTACTAAGTTTGTTTTAAAACCTTGCAATACTTATTAGTTTTTATGAGACAAAAAGATGGTTTTATTTTGTGCTTTTGTGGGTTTTTTTCAAGCAAAAAACGTTTTTCCATTATAAACTATAAAAAAACCAATGAAAAAGTGAGAAACAAAGAATTAATTCTAAACATTTTGCAAGATATCTATTTAGTTAGGAGTATTTAATAATATGTTGTTTTTAATGCTGGGAGAAATAAATATACAGGGTAATATAACAAAGTCCTTAAACAGTGAAATTTGTATTGAACGCAGAAAGCTACTGTTGATAAACTGTCTACCGATACCAGAGTGACCATTTTTCGTCATATAAGACCGACTGCAGCATACGTAGAAGAAAATTTTGGAAGTTAGACAATCTATCGTAAAAACTGTGAGAAATCAATAAGCAAACGTGTAAGGTATCGATGATTTTTTATGCCTACCACTTACACCAATCGCTTGTATAGAAACTGGTAACAAACCGATCCATTCAGTGATTACATTACGTTTGAAGTATCATAAAATAATTAAAATGCGTCACAAACGATTTTTCCACATAGATCATAATGTAATGTATGCATGCTATTTATTCTATACACCTGAGAAAGCATGTTGTAGTCCATCTCAAGTACGCAGAACATTTTCTTGATGATCGAAATATCGTAACATCAATAAATTGCACCGTAAAAGATTTTTTCCATAGACTATAATGTAAAGGAATTATTTTGTGTGTCTTTGTTAACGATTTATAAATGCTACAAACGTCCTTTTCAATACCAAACATTCGATAGTAAACCTCAATAACATAAAATATTTCATGGCAATGGAGTACATTTAAGAGAGTGAGAGGAAGGAAAGTCAGGCGGCAGGCAAACAGACAAATGGTAGACAGGCAAACCGAATTTATAAACATCTTTCAACTATGTTGGAAAGTGTTAAAAATGCGCATAGCCGCTTGTCGATGTTTTGTCGTCCATATGAGTTATCTTTCCCTCAAAAATACAATAGAAAAACACTATGTAGCTAATCTCAAATACAGGGTGATTTTTTTTAAAGTTGTGAAAGTAAAACCCTATAACAAAAGAACCACTGATCCAAATGACCTAAAATTTCACCAGTATGCTCCCAAAGCAATAGGAATTTTTTTGGCGAGGTTAAAAAACTCCCAGAAAATCGCACCAACAGATGGCGCTGTATATGAAGAATACGTCTCCAAGTCCGGAATCGAGCTTGCGGACGACACACGCACAGTGGATACTCTTCGCTGTGTTGTGGAACATGCGGTTTCACGTTTCCAACTCGTAGCTGAAAACGGTGAAAGCACATTGAAAATCTCTTGCGTTAGTTGCGCAGTTCCGTACGAATGCTTTACTCCATATTTTTATTTCGTTCTGTTTCTGCGCAGGTGTACGCAGTTTCTTTTCCGAATTACTTCATTCTGTATGCTTTTGATATGTGTAATAAAGTTTTCTTTTTCTTAAAGTACCGTCCATTACTTTCCTTTCACTGACGATATTCTTTGTTTCTGTTAACTTACAGCGCCATCTGTCGGTGCGATTTTAAGTTTTTTTTTAACCACGCCTAAAAAATTCTCATTGCTTTGAGATCATACTGATGAAATTTCAGGTCATTTGCATCAGTTGTTCTTTTGTTATAGGTCTTTACTTTCACAACTTAAAAAAAATCACCCTGTATTTCTCTTCCGTTATAGTAAAGTTATAATACATTAAAGCTTTTTTTTCAGGTTTATATTTACAAGCATATGGTACGATATCTCATAAGTGTGATTTCTCAGTCCCCAGTCTCTCGAAAATTCTTAGCAATATAAAGTCTCATTTAGTGTTAAAATGTTTCTCTGTGATTGTTCAACAATAGTATGTTACTTCTACTGTGAAAATCTGTTTGTTTTTTAAACTTTAAAATGGAATATTTAATGGAATCTCAAAAGGCACTACTGTTTCCTGTTCCCAACCCGTAACTTCATCATTAAAACCATCAACAAACAATAACTATTAAAAAATCTTGAAAAATCAATGTATTTATTTTAAATATAAATCTCATGGAGCCTAATAATATAAATTTTATAGGAGTGAAATGTGTAATATTTGTTTTTGTTGGGTTTAAAGTTGTGTCTCTCTCATTGTTTTGGTCACTACTGTCCCGGTGTATTATTATCCTCATATATCCATACACCAGATGGCAATATGCAGTCATTTTCAGCATTGTTTACAGTAGGGAAGTACATGTTGTTCTTAAAAAGTCGCCATTTCTTGCTGCTTGTTCATAAAGATGATTTTCTGGATTGAAAATAATGGAGAAAAGGTAAGAGTACCTTTAGTAAACATCACTACTGACCCCATTGTTAATTTAAATATTGATATTTATAGATTAACCAATATCTAACCACATAATCGTAGCTTTGATATGTCTTTGAAAATAGTGCATACAGAATTCCAAAAGTTTCTTTTTTAAGTAAAGTGACAAATTTTAAAAAAATGTCACTACTGACTTTGGGACATTTAGTGATTAGTGGCTACAGTAGTATGGACACTAGTGGACATTTGCCCTGTTTTGTCTGACAAAAACTGACATATTTATTTTTCAATAAAATTTTTGCCCATCCACTAATTATTATTCTGCAATATATTAGTGGTTACTAAAAATTTAAGTTGAGCATAATATGAGACATTTAAAAATCAGATATCTATGCAGTCAAAAATTACACATGGGAGAGTAGCCAAACGCGTAAGGCATCGACGATTTTTTATGTCTACCAAACTTATTTCAAACTTGAACGATGATCAATAGATTGCCTTTATAAATGTGAGAGAGGTGGCACATAAGAATAAAACTTAAATGTTTAAAAGGATTTTAAATAAAATCTTGGATGGGCAACAACAGCGCTTTCTAAATGAGAAAGTGGCGACATACAAACAATAAAATTTTATTGCTCGAAATTATTTTAGATGGAATAGTGAGCGATGAGTACTAAGAGTTAAAGTGCCTCTATAATAGAGTCATGACATACGTACAGGACGCATATTCAGAATGAAGTTCTTGTCCGAACTAAGTAGAGTAGCAAAGATTAGAGTAATCCTGGTTTAAACCTGCGAATAAACCGGGTTTTTTAGGAATAAACCAGGTCTATTGGGAACTAACCTGGGAATAAACCGGGTCTATTGGAAATAAACCTGGGAATAAACCGGTTCTTTGCAACTCTAGAACTAAGGCAACGAACATTCCCTAACTTGGTGACACTTGTATCGAAAAGTTGCAATTGAAAAGCAGACAAAGTCAACAAACATTTGTTTGGCGATACTGGCATATTCGTCAAGATTTTTGACAATTCATTTTTGTCCAAAATTGCCTTAACCAATCAAATGTTATTTGCCGTATGTCCTCAATATTTTGTAGAGTCACCCTATCTAGAGTACCTTTATATATAACATCATGACGACATCATGACGACACACGAGTAATAGAATTTTATGGCCAAAAACTTCGCAAGTCTACCCTTTTGGGCAAGCTAATGTTTGTTGACATGTCTCACTAGTTTAATAGAACTTGACCAAGTATTGCCAGTTTCTCTACAACAGTTTGCACAAAAGTTTTCATTCTAAATATGTGCCAAGTGCGTATACCACCACACTTTTATTTATAAAGACTCTCAAATGGCAACAACGCAGATTAAACTAAATGTAATACTCATAACAAAATAGTCTCATGTGCCAAACCACTCTCTCTAAAATATGTCAACTAGCACTCAATAAGTAAATAAAAAATAGACAATGTCAGTAACATGATTGTTTTTGCACAATTGCAAGCAAGTCGTTTATTACGAAACAGTCACTTGAAGTCTCGTTGATTTTTTTGTTTAAAAACTATTTGTTAGATTTTACACTGTAAGCTTATTATAGTCGGGACACTTTTACAAAAGTTAAGAAGAAAGAGGGAAAAAGTTTAAAGTGCACTTACTCTTTAGCTTCCCCACCGCATTAAATAAATTCTTTTAAAGCCTGAAGGATGTCTCCTCCAATTCCATTACGTTTCCATCTACGGGAAGTTCATTTTCCCTCTGATGCGATATTTTTTTAGTAGGCAAGCATAAAGCCAGGTTAAAAAGAAGTTTTTTTCCTTCTGCTTTTTTATGACTTATTTTAAGAAGTTTCTTAAAATTTGAGAAGCATCATGTTGAATCCTTCACAAACTACAGTATAATTTTAGATTTCACTTAATTTTTCTCGTTTCTTTCATCAAATTATATCATATGCTGTTATAGCTATCTCTTAAATATTTATTAAACCATCGAATAGAGAAAAAAGTGCACTTTCAAAAACAATTTGTTTGAAAATTGTAACTCAGTTTACTGATTTTTTAAATAACTTTTAAGTATGAATTTTGAAAAACATTCCTTTGCTGCATTATTGTAAATTAATAAATTAATATTTGAAACAATATAAATAAAAATGCAAAACTGTGGTGAAAGTGGTAACGTTAGCACAACTAACAATTGATTTTTTGGGAAGAATTTTTTTTGCCTTCCTCCCATAAATTCCCATAGACTCCCTCCCACCTTGAAAAAAATTGTAAAATGAATGGCTGAATTAATTCTTTTAAAACTTTTCTTAAATTTATCATATAGATAAATTTAAATGAGATTAAGGCACAAGCTGCTTATTTTATTTTAACATGTAATGATTAATAATTATTAAAATTTTAGCACTTTAATACATAAGTGTATATTTATTGTAGAAATGGTTATTGGTGTTGTTCGTGAATAATCTAATATATATTATATTCAATGTAAAATGTTTGATATATTTTTAAATTAAATACGATTTTTGAACATTTTTTGTAATTGTAGACCGGGCGGTAAAAGGCAGATTCTGCAACCGGGTAAAATCTTATTTCGCCGCACTCACTCCTTCGTTTCCTAATCTAACTAATCACAACTTTCAACAAACATCATTAACGTTCTTTTTTCACATACTTATTTTTTTACGCACCTAATTCGCACTAGAATATAAATCAATTCGAATATTTAGAACATTAAAGTAATCGAATTATATGATATTTCACATTTCAACGTGATTTAACTTATCATAATAGACTTAATTTTTTGTTACAAGTTTATTAGGCAAAAATATTCTTGTACACCACAACACTATGAAACTTTTTGACACATTCACACGTTCATTCTTTATACATAAAACCTTGAATAAAACCCAGCAATGGTTATTGAAGTAATTTAGAAGCCGCCATTCGTTTTTCATTTTTTTTTTATAAATGCTCCACATCTTTAGTTACAATCGATTGCTCTCCCATGACGAACTCCACCGAGCTATTCGCGCCTCGAAAAATGGATTAAAACGCCAAATTTGACAACATTTATTTTGAAGACACTTTACCATTATATATAAAAAAAAATGGAAATATGCTATACAGGTTAAATACGCTGACAAAATTAATTCGGAAAAAAGTTTGAGCTTATAATTCTATTAATAATCACATAAATAAAAATTATATTACTGGCAGACAAGGTATATAGATCTGAGACTGACAGACAAACTACAAGTTTACAAAGTGGCCGCCATTCAATTTTATGTAGAAGCGAGATATTTTGATGAAAATTTCAGCAAAGGTCCGCAGCTCATCTTTTGATATTTTGGTCATTCTTCTTGGAAATCTTTATTCAGACTCCGATATTCTATGAGGCTTAGAAAAACACTTCACACTCTTTACTGTAAAATAATCATGCCACATAATTTATTTGATTCATATCTGGAGAGTTCAGAGGCCATTTTTCTCTTAAGAAACCTGTCAGATGTGGCTCGATACATTCTTGTTCTCTTTTTATGCTGTGTGCTGAAAGAGAATCTTTCTGGGGAGTTCATTTTTCATTTCCTACTTGCTCTTGCGGCCAGAGATGCCAAAATACTCTCCAAAATGTTTTAATGGTGCATTTGATGGTTGATTTCGGCGCCTTTATGAACAAAAACAAACGGTGTTTTGTCCATTTGAACAAATCCCACCCAATGTATATCCAAGTAGAACTTTTGCCAGCTTTTCGTAATGACTGGTTAACCCCTTGGGGACGCGCGACACGTATACGTGAAGCATAAGGTGCTCAGAATCCTCGATTATTCCCATCAGTAACTTTTTATTGTAAACTTTGCCTTATTTAATGACAGCATTTCTGAGATTCAATTATGCGAAAATTTCTGTTTTGAAAATCCGATGGCAAAAGATTAAAAATTCTGTAAAGGACGCTCGTCGCGAAGGGGTTAACTAAAAGCATACTTCGATCAAATTCTATTAATGTGCCGATTGTGAGCCAGTTCAATTGTGAAAACTTTTAAAATGTTTCTGTCATTGATTTTGAACTTCCCGCTTCATAGATGCAATTAATTGTTGTTACATTTTTCGTGGCCACAGTAAAACGCTGGCACTGATTCATTTTCTTATACTGGTATCCAAGGAACTGTTTAAAAATTTGTCGAACTGTCTTCTTTTGATGTGCATCTTTATTACGACGTTCTTCATCAAACATTAAGAATGCATTGAATCTTTTTTACGGTCTTTTTTTGTTTTCTGGAAATGTTGACAGTTCGTTTTTCAATTCGACCTGATCTATACCTATAATGGTCGAGTTAGTGGAGCCGTTTCACAGCCAGTTCATACAGTCTGTTTTGAAAATTTCAACACTCGAACAAGCAGCTCTAATTACGTCATACAGGGTGTAATTTGAGAATAGAATTTTTCTGAAAGTTCATTATCACAACATGTGAACAGTGAGGTTTATTTCTCATGAAGATATAATAAAATTTTTGTGCTAAAATTTCGTAGCGTTTTTCATTTGAAATTTGAAATATGATACGGTTATTTTTTTGCCACGCTGTAACTTGTTTGTGAAAAAACTGAACTCTATATTTTGTACTCAGCATAATTTAAAACCTAATACGTATTGATGACATATCCAATATGGTTCTCTCTAGTTTCGGCGCCTCAAGCGATTGTCCGAACGTCTGTGCAGATGGCCTGCTTTATTTAGACTATAGTAAGAATATCATAGAAGAGTAGGATATTATGATAAAGGGAAATTAATAGTTCTAGCATCACAAAGCGTCAGTAAGGTATTTCTGCCAAATAAGGGCATGCTCTTAATAAAGCCTTCAGTTTATATCTCGCAAAAAACGGTCTCGGGACGACATGTGGCAGCACATACGTGACAGTTTTATGTGTCTTTGACACGTGTAGATAATTTTAACTAAATCCGAAACCGTCTTCATCGCCATTTTCGGGTCGCTGAATCTTTCGACATCTTTCTTAAAAACAGTAAGTAAACTTTCATATCAAATAAGAGTAAATTATCGATTTAATTTTACAACCTCTGTATGATGTACGAGGTAATTTAACGATCTTTTGAAATGAATATTAAAAGTGCTATATTTTTAATGCTGTTTGTTTTTGAAAGTGAAATATGTAAAAAACAAAAGTCCTTTAATAAGGTGTTGCTTTATTTGCCAAAAAGATCATTTCTTAGATATCCGTCTTTGTTCGAAGTGCAAGAAGTATGTTCATGAAGAATATGTAGGATTGACTCGAATGAACACAGGTAATTTTCTCGCGCCCAAATGTGAATAACATAATTTGGATATCTTCACAAAGTAATAATGACTTTATTTTGAGTTTTTTATAACTACATTTGTTTTTAACGGTTAAAATGTAAAACTTTAAAACATTTTCTTTATTTTGAGATAATACCTGTAAAATATCTGTTATTTAAAATTAAACCATGTACTTAGCAAATTATGGCCTTATTTAGAACACACACTCCTAATAAAGCCAATTTAAAGTGTCTTTTGTTTTGAACTCTCCTGGCCAAAATTCAACAGCGACTAGATTATGCATTATTTAATATTGTAAAACTATGTAAAAACATCCAACAACATTTAAAATGTTAATACTCATATAACACATTTTATTATGATCGGAATCCTTAACGTGGCTATGTATCGTACAGGTACCTTACTAATACTTAAACACGTGCAATTGGCAGTAGTGTATATATATATATGTATGGAACAGTGTACATATGTATGTATGCAGCAGTGCACATGACATATATATGTAAATAGCAGAGCACATTTGTAAATGTGCACTGTTCACATAAGCAGTAGAATAAGCAGATACATAGTTGATACATAGCATATACATAGCAGTACATAGTTCACATAAACAGCTGTACCGAGCTGCAACTTTTGTGCAGGTTCTTAATCATTTCAGATGCTTTTCGTATTCTTGAATAAGATGAATTCGTAGATTGTTAATATTGCAGGATGGTAAACTACATACTATTGTTAAGCTGCTAATCCTGGGCTCCGCATTTCTGGTCGCGCTCGTTTTTTGCAACTTGAGTCTAGCGATTAGAAGCGTACGTAACTAAGTTTTGTTTGATGTCACGTTGATTGTTTTCGTATCTCGAAGCAAGACTAACTCTTGCCAAAAATTAATAATCATCTCTCTTCGCATATTCCCCTTCTTCCTACCTTTCCACAGAAAAGACCTCCACCCACCCCTTTAAGCCCGTAATTTACCCTATGATTATTCAAACATGTGAGATTCTATTATATTGTGGAAATAATAACTCTCAAAGTAATTGATAAAACGCAATAATTTTCTTTGTAAGGTATTCGGCATTTCTGCGAGAATTTTTAGATGTAACTGTTTTACAGCCATGAACTTCGGACGCGCAGGTAAGTATTTCATTAGATATGATATTTTGAAATGTGTCCAGTCCAGCCTCATTCGATGACCCTGTACAGTTTTTTAAAAAAGCTTCTTATTTTAGAATTTTTAGCTTTTAAAGTCAATGATATATTCTTTGATATTTCAATAATAGAGTATATCTGTACATTACTTATTTATTTATTTGAAAGTAAATTCTGCTATATATCAGTACGCTGGTCACGATTCTATCCATGATTTGTTTAAAAGCTTCACAGTGTTTGTTAAATCATGGATAAATCTTGAATAATTTTTTATTCTAGAAAATAGTTTTAGGTTTTATACCATAACTAATGAGTGATACTGACAAGTAAACTGCATTAAATAGATACAAAAAAAAGTCCGAAATACATCTTCACATGATAACTAGGAATTTTCAGTTGATACAAAATTTTGGCTAAAATTATTTATAATCTGTGTTTAGATTTAAAATTTCGCGCCCTGTGCTAGATTCACAAGAAAATATTCAACTGAGTAATAGGAGCCTTACGCTGCCCACTTCAAAATAATTTCATAACTGATGATTATGATTCCAAAAATGACCGAAGAGAAGTTTCGCTCTTATTGCAATTGGTGCATTAAAATGTCCTCTACTGTAATCGCGTAGAACGCAGGCCTACGAATTCAGATAATGGTTTCCATCTGTATGAATCCTATAAGGTTTCATCATAGAACCCAACCCTTATGAAGCGAGTGTTTTAAATCCCATGGGAAATATTCACGAATTGATTGATATTGATGAATTTCTAACTGTTCTAATTATGATTAAAAACGAAGCAAGCAACATTGTTAAAAAGCACAAACAACTAAAAAAATGACCATTTTAAAAAATCGAGTTTGTTCTGGTATGTTCTATAACAGTAGAAGACTGGTATATTGACTGATATTTTGATTAACTACTATTTAATGTTTGAGACTGTCTAAAAATAGACAAAAATTAATTTTACCTGTCGACAGTCTTAGTGATGATATATTTTTACATATGTAGCCTACTCAACCTAAGTAGAAGTTAAGTAAATGCTTTTTTTAAAGGAATAAATGATGACAACTTGCAATGCGTCATTTTCTAAAATTATTTTTCAGATTGATGCACGACAAAGATAGGCAGATAGATAAATAGATAACTACGTTAGTTAGATAAATTGGAAGGGAGAGAGAAATAAATGTTAGGGAGGGTGAAGGAGGGAGAGCGAAAGTGAGGTAGGGAAAGTGAAATTTAAGAAGGGACAAGATTTTACTGAAATATTAGACAATTCTAAAATTTGTGCATTTTAGAAGTTAGTTCTACTATTTATACGAATAAAAAATTAGTATACCATACTTTTTGCCCACCATTTTCCTTCTACAATTAGTTGAAACTAGAGAGAAAGTATATGAGTATCCCTATATCGTTTCCAATAGTCTAATTACCATTGCACTATTTTCAACCTAATCCAAAAGCACCTGGAAATGAAATTCTCAAAAGACATGACCTCACAGAACAATTCCGATCCTTATATTCTTTTAGGAAATAAAGCTCTCACTTTTACGAAGGTAAGAAATAGAAAAGGATAAACAATGAAATAATTACTACAAAAAGAAAAATCTAAGGTTGTTCTTACAATACCTTAGAATAAATTGCACACGAATTGTTGAAGACATATCGAACTAAGAATTCTCCTTTTTAATCACAAAAAATCCTTTTTTTATATCACATATTTTTCTTTCTCTAAAAGTATTTTTATAAGACTTAGACCCATTTCTTCGCAGTTTTTCCTTATTCCCAGCTGCCCTTAAGTTCAACAGAATTCAGTCGCATATTTCGATATGAAACATATTCGCAAGTTTAGATTTTTTTCCACCAATTCCTTCAGGGCTTTCCTTTATAAATTATTTCAATGCCAAGTCTGTTCTTTCAAAACAAGTTATAAAAGGTAACTGTAAAGATTCAATAAAAAGGAGTATAATTTTGAGAAAAAATTGAGTGAGTGAAGAGTCTGGTTTTACAAAGTTTCCAACTTTTGGAAACTCAATTGTGCCCAATTAATCGTATATGAAACTTCAGGACGAACTGCAGAATTTTAATAGAATATATTATGCTTTCGCGTATATTCTGAAACAAATAAAATTAAATATGATTTTTGTTTTATTTCATTCATAACCGTCTTTTAAATTATATGAGAATTTTAGAAACGTGCATCTGTAGTTTTAAACAAATTTTTAAGAAAGTTCATTTTTCATTTTCTTTTTGGTATAACTGGCAAGATAATGTAAAAGCAACCTAGACCGCAAAACTATTCTTGCATCTTGAGGAGACTTAGGGCTCTTAAAAGTTCGAAAAATGAAAAAAAAATAACCATTTTTGCCATTTTATATTTTAAAAAGTATACATTACAAAAAGAAAAATATATCACTTTCGTCATTTTAATTATTTTGTCACTTTGTCAAAAATTACTATTTTTGTCACTTTATATCTTAAAAAAAAAAAAAAAAAAAAAAAAAAAAAAAAAAAAAAAACATTTTTGTCATTTTATATCTTAAAAAGTATACATAAAAAAAAAATATCGTATGTAATCTATATAATAAAAGTGCAAGTCACGTGACTGAAGAAAACAAATACGGGCAAACCACTTCTTTTTTCATATGCCAGGCGGCCATTTTTATTAAAAATATTTTTTACGAATAAAATTGCTTAAAAGTTACATTTTTAGAAAGATCGTTGAAAAAAATTGCTTGTTTGAGAGATGAGTTACATTAAAAAATGTATAGATTCTGAGATAACATCAGTAGAAATTACGTTAACAGCCGAATATCTCAATCTATTAAAGTAAATAAACACAGGAGATTCTTTCATTATGAGTCATAAAAATATTAAACCATGGACGTAATCATTCGCAAAGCAAGATCTCCATGGTAAATTTTATAGTGTTGTCTGATGTAGAAAAAAAAAATTGCATTTGTAAACGTAGAATACGTAATAAGGAAAAGCACAGGCATATTTATTCCGCTCATAGCAGACGATATAATTCATTTCACTGAAATAATAAGGATGATTGTTTTACATTGTGAAACTAGTTATAAAACGAACGTACCTTCTATGTCACGTTTAACGTACAATTTACAACTTGTATATCTTGTAAAAAAGCTTGTAAAAAACTTGTAAAAAAGCATACATTACAAAAAACACAATTTTAAAGGCAGTAATAAATACATGCATTTCTTCTTTTATTTGATATTCTTTTCAAATAATAGTGGGGAAAATTAGTTTTTATAGAGGTTTTTAAAATTTTAGATATTTGTCGAGCAGAAAATTGAAATCACAGGTTGAGCGTATGATAACAAAAGAACTTCTGTATGTAAAACAAGATTTTTGGTTTATAATTTTACTTGAGAAATTTTGTGCTGACACTGAACCAAAAAAATATATTTATTTATAGCATTTCTTGGTATTTAAAGCAAAACTGTATGTTGTTTATATAGAATTTTCCAAATGTTAGCTATATAACACCAAGAAAAAAAAATAATAAAAAGTTGAACATGTAGGTTCATTTTATAGAGCCTAGCATAGACTGTATATACTGAAAATCCCATAAAAAATATGGAAAAGTTTTTGAACTACCTATTAGGGTGGGTCGAAAAAACCGAAATTTATATATATAATCGAAACATAATAGTGCGGGAAAGTTGCCATTGGTAATAAGGAATAAATTCGCAAAATATTACACCAAATGGTTAATATCTTTTACCGCCGCAAGGGGTCCAAAGTTCCGAAAAATCGCAAAAAAAATTATTTTTTCGAAAAATTTTTTTAAATATCCAACTAAAGCAATACAATCATATATATTATTTCTCCTGTTAACATCCCTTTTTTTCTGAAAATACGAAACGCAGAACGATGAATGAGATAGCATATGAAAGGATTTTGAAAACGCTTCTGACATAGCACAATTAACATTTCGTTAAAACATGTTTTCGATTAAAAATTGCTGATAATTAAAAATTAAATCGGCATTGTTTTACTAAATGAAATGAAAGGTTTTCCTCAAAACATTGTTGCCAAAAAAATAAAATACCACATTATATGATGCTCAGCAATTATTATAAAAAACACCGCACGGGTTTATTTTATATTTATGATTAAAAAGCGAAATTGAAATTGAAATGTTTAGATTTATATTTCTATGTCCAATGATTTTCCCGAAGCGGATGACGTCACCCTCTAATGCAGTTAAAATACGATTGTTAATTTTTTTTTTCTCGCGCGTGCCTTTAGCAATCTTGGATCAGTTTTTACTCTAACTTTGATGGAATAAATTAGATGATATTCTGGATTGACTAACAACTAAATGTTGTTTATAGATATTTTTATCCTTGCTTTTTCTTTAGAAGTTTAAACCTGCATCTAATAACTATTACATATTGATAAAAAATGGTACTTCTCTTTTATCCCGTCGACCACTTTTCATAACAAAAAACTATCGCCAAATAAACGGGAGAACGTTGCCATTGGAATATCAAAATAAATAAATAAAATATAAGAATTTAAGGACACAATTGTTATTTTAATTAATGAAATAACTAATAAACCAGTAAAACATAATGAAAAATACACGCAAATGTCGAATTAAAAACCACTTGATGATTTAACAAACACGTATAATGCTTCTGACATCAAGTAAATGGGACTGCATTTTTGGCGTTTAATCTTACAATTTGGCGATAGTTTTTTATGAAAAGTAGTCGACAGCATAATAGAGAAGTACCTAAAAAATATTATATTTCAGTGCGAAATCCTCGCACGGGCCCTCTGGTTTCTAATATATTGCACCAGTTACTTTAAGATGTTAGTAATATTCCAATAAAATTTTATTATGGTGAAATCATTTCTATTACCGCCGTAGGGGCGGTCAAAATTTTGAAAAAACGGCAAAAGTTTCAATTTTCAGTTTTTTCCAATTTTTTCAATTTTCATTATATGTCTACAATTAAATAAATTTACATTATATCTAGAAATAACTTATAAATGTCTAGTAATTTTGATCATGGTGTAGCCAACCGAGGGTGAGAGGGGCTCGCCCCCTCCTAAATTTGAGTGAAAGGGGCTTTTTGAAGGGATCCTGGGAATTTCCCGGTAATTTTTAGGGATTTTTTGTAGGGTGCCCTCAAAAGTGGAAAATGAGGGGGAATCTATGTATGGGACCCTCCCCCCCCTACAAAAAAAATAACCGAAATTTCCCGGAAATTCCCTAAAATTCCTTCAAAAAAGACTTTTTCTCTCAAATTTAGGAGGGGTGGGGACCCTCCTCGCCCTTGGTGGGCGATACCCATGATAAAAATTACTAGAAATAAGTTATTACTAGATATAATGTAAATTTATTCAATTGTAGACATATAATAAAAATTGAGAAAATTAAAAAAAAAACTGAAAATTGAAATTTTTGCCGTTTTTTTTTTAAATTTTAACCGTTTCTGCGGCGGTAATACAAATGATTTCACCATAATAAAATTTTATTGGAAAATTACTAACATCTTGAAGTAACTGTTGCATTCTATTAGAAATTGTATTGTTATGGTTGGATAATTTTTTTTTTCGAAAAAATATTATTTTTTGCGATTTTTTAAAACTTTGGCCTCTTTGTGGCGGTAAAATATATTAACCATTTGGTGTAATATTTTGCGAATTTATTCCTTATTACTTATGGCAACTTTCCCGCACTGTTATGTTTCGATTATATAAATTTCGTTTTTTTCAACCCACCCTACTACCTATTGCGAAATGTCCCAAAATCACATTTATGATTTTGAAGCCCTCTGTTTGAAAATATTTCATATTTAACAACGATTAAGAGTGCCATTCAATTTGTTTTAAAGTGTTCAGAAATGATTACTCTTTAATATATATATATATATATATATATATATATATATATATATATATATATATATATATGTTACGGTCAATATGATTAATCCGGTCATTATTAATAATAACCGGCCTTTATGTCCGCTCATTATTAATAATAACCAGCTATTATTAATAATGACCAGAATAATCATATTAAACGTAACATATATATTTCAAAAATTTAATTTTTTTAAAGCTAAAAAATTCTAAGTTCTCTTAACTAAGTTCTCTTAACTATATTTTCCAAAATACATTTTAATAGTAATGCGGCATTAAAAATATTAATTTAAATCTTTTTTTTTCTATTTTATTTACTTCTATACCATTTCTTAAATCTTAGGAGGATATCTGTGTTTAAACTTCTAGTGAAGCGCAAATTGTATTTTAAATAAAATTGTTTAAGGAATTACTCTATAACATTATCGTCTTAACTGGAGTTCATATAATAAACGAGTTCTAACTATTTAAAATATTTTTGGATTTTATCTAAGTTAAACACTTAGCAATTTTACACAAGAAAAACTAGTCGGATGTCCCAATCCCAAAACTTTCTTCTATCTCATACATATTAATACTTCAAAATTCGCTATCACAACGCAAATAAAATCAATATATTTCGTTATTCTGTTGTACGTCAGCTGCTTGCAAAGCACCGGGTTACCTTCTGTGCACTATCAGCGAATTTACAACAAAACTACGAAAAATCAAGAAAATTGTACAAAAATAGTTATTACAGAGCCCCCTGCCGTCGGAATATCCCTAAATTCAATTGCTATGTAATTTGGTTTAATTCTATGCATAACTTTAAAAGGTGATACTATAATGTTAATACTATATATGATGATACTATATATGGTGATACTTTTCGGTCATACTATAATAAAAATAGTACAAAAATCGCTATTAAATCGCCAACTTCCGGCGGAATATCTTCATATTTAAGAAGGACGTGCTGGCATAGTCACAAATCTATATAAAAAATGGTTCAATTCTATGCATAACTTCATACATTTTTGGATGATACAATGAGGACAGACAGACATTTTGTATAACCATGTTTTTCGTGATCTCTCACCTCTAAGACGTGTAAATCCGTCAAAAACCGGAAGTAAAAAAATTACAGATAGAAACTTGTCGGATATTTCAATCTAAAAACTTTTTTCTATCTCATACATTTTAATGCTTCAAAGTTCGCTGTCACACCGCCAAAAAAAAAATGTATATATTTTTTTCATTCTCTTGTACGTCAGATACTTGCGAATCATCGGGTTACCTGTATGTGAGCAACCGATGTATTATACTAAACTAGGAAAAGTCCTTTTGGCCTGTACCGGCAGGAAAAGGTAGCCTCCCTGTTGCTTGGTTTTGAGATTTTAGCTAATTCTACTGAAAATGCATGAAGCTAAAATGCGCGGAACCCGATTCCCAGTTGTCGTGAACATTGAATTTGAATGAGAATGTCGCCAAATTAAACAGACATAGGCAAGTTGGCTTCATATATAGCAACGTATTTTTGTCGCCAAATTTGGCAGTATTTCACCAATTATCGCCAATTTTGGCGAGAATTTGACGTTGGCGAATATAAATATATAGTGTGAAGCATGTAAGTGTTGAAACGATGGTTACAACAATGAACGAACATTTGGAGAAACCATGTTCACTAAAACTCATAAATTAAACCCGTTTATGGAGGAATCCTCCTGTATTGTTTTAAAATGTCAGCCACCCTATAATTTCAAACTGCTATATCTCAGCCATTTTTTAAGATAGAGGCAAAACAAAAAATGATCTGGAATCTTTGGATTAAGGCCGAACATTTAAAGGAAAACATTTCTAGGATTTCTAATTTTTTCTCCATCTTTTTGAATTTGAAATCTTGAAAGGGCTATCACAGCGCCAACTCCAGGCGCAATATCCCCAAATTCAACTGGGACCTGCAGGCCATAGTCAAGAGACATATACAAGAAATTTGGTTCAATTAGCTTAACTATCTTAACTTAATTATCATAACTTCAGACACTTTTCGATGATACAATAGTGAAAATGGAACAAAATTCGCGATCACAGTGCCTCTTTCGTCGAAATATGTCCAAATTCAAGTGGGACCTGCTGGCCGTAGCCGAAAACTTGGAAAAAAAATTGTTTCAGTTTGAAGCATAATTTCATGCACTTTGCGATGATACAATGAGGACAGACAGACGGACGGAAGGACATACAGACATTTTGTAAAAACATCATTTTCAGAATCTCTGACCCCTAAAACGTGTAAATCTGAAAATCGGAAGTCGAAAAAAATTCGATTACAATACTTTCTTCTATTATAGGTAGAAGAAAGTAAAAAGTAATAAAAAAAATTGTTTAAATTTTGCTTTTTATATATCTTTATTTCACGATTTCTTTTATCATTTTCTTAATCTTAGGATATGCAATGGAGCTATGAATATAGGGGAGGAGACATATAGTGTAGTGTCCACCAGTGCGACGGAAGTCACAAGATATCGGCTGTTGTTTGTTTACATAGGATCAACAGGACTTGATTACCACCGGGACAACTTCAACCAAAAATTTTAATAGACATGTTCATCTTATTTAAACGGCTTATTCTTGCAAAATTTCTGCAATATTTAAGGAAAATTTTCTTATTTGTTTTTACTGGTGGAAGTTTGCCCCGGTTGTATTATACCTCTTTCACTGAGATTGACAGGATACACTGTTTATGATGTCACAATAAGGCGGAGCCGAAGGGAAAGTTTCCCGCCGGTGCAAACGTCCACCAGTAAAAACGAATACATATTTGTGCCTTAATTATGACAGAAATTCTGCACGAATAAAGCGTTTAAATAAGGAGAAAATTTCTATTCAAATGTACTGGGGGATGTCTGCCCCGGCGGTAATCAGTCCATTCGGAACCGGTTACAATTTACCTTTTTCAGGATATTTCAATTCCTCTTTATTCATAGTTGCATGGGGTATGCATTATGTTTAAGTTTTTTACTAAATTCATAGCAGTCTCAATATATGTTTTTCAAAATGCATATTCTACATTAGTATTTTTTCTAGCTCTGTGCATAAAATAAAAGTGCGAAAAAAAATTCGCATAAACATTCTTTCATGCTAGAGTGTTTCGCCATAATGAATCATCCATGATTAAAGTATTATGACAGCAAATATCCACGTGAAGCTGAAATAATTACATATAATAGAGAGTGTGTTATTATTATGATGAGATATTACTCTAGCTTTTGAGGAGAAAGCATAATTAAAACATTTTCTATTATTAAGAATAGGGATTTCTACTTAATTACATCGTAAAAATTTAATTAAGTTTCATGTTATTTCTCTATCTCACAAATATATTCCGAATTAATTTTTACGCCAATTATTATTAGACAAACATATTATGAGAATATCTGTAAAAAGAGAGTAGATTTGACAATTCATAGATTATTTTCTATATCTTTTAAAAATATAAGTGTTAAATAAAATTAAAATTTGTTGTTTTCTATAAATATATCTTTTATCAACATTCAATTCAGTAATTGTCACTGTAACATAATGATGAACTTAATTTTCATTAGGCTTCCGTTCATCTCACGAAACCTTATTCGTGCCGCTACGTTGTCTGTCCGTCACAGAGCTGGTTCTCAGAAACTATATAACTTACAAACGTGAAATTTTGTGTACTTATAGCTGAACCCCTACTATGAAGCTGAAAATCATAAAATTTTGAAAAAATCCTATTTTTTTTAATATAGGGAGATAAAAAATCAAAAATCTAACAGCCTTTTCCTATTACATTTAAACATTTTTCATTATAGCAGTTGCCAACAATTAAAAATCCACAATAAAATTCTTTCTACAATAATTAATTTTCTATTGGAAGATTTCCACGGGAAAAATGAAAACGAAATAAAAAGTTTCACCAATTGAAAAAAATATTAATATGAAGTCATATTGGTAATAAAACGGAAATTTTCAAACATTTCTCAATAATACAAGGAGTATGAGTATGTGTAAGTACAGAAAGCCGTTTAATATGACGTCATTGCAGAATTAAAAAGAAAATTATCTGACGTCCTATTGGAAGTTTAACGGACTTTTAAAAATGTTTGAGAATAATACAAAGAGAGTATCAATATGAGTAAAAGAGAAAGCAAGTAGATATGACGTCAGCAAGTGATTATAACGTCATATGAGTTTGAGGAACGTATTGAATCATGATAAAAAACCGATTATGGAATATTGGCATTTTTTAACATTTTGAAAGTCTCTATACAACATGTTTAATTTTGAAATTGATTTTTTTAAATATCGCATTTAGTCCACATGACAGATATTATTATGACAGGGTATAATAGCGGGCTTAGCCCGCTATCGGATAGGTTCAGATTTTCTGAAACCGGTATATTTTTACTTTATAAAAAAAATGACTTTTTTTGAAAATGAAATGTATTTGGATTTATTAAAGAAAGGATAAAGTGTTTTGAAAGGAATATTAAACGAAACGCTTTGTGCGATCTTCGATCACACTTACCCACTTGTTACAGGAATTGCTGCATTTCGTTAGGATAAATATTTGTTTTCTCAATATTAATTTTTACAATTGTTTCAAGAATATACAGGATAATAAATTTTATTTTTGTTTTTCCCACGTTGTAGGATTACTTTTTCTTCTCAATATTCAACTAAACCAGTGAGTACTCGTTACGCGGCTCTACAACTTGGGCACATATTAATAATATATATATATATATATATATATATATATATATATATATATATATATATATATATATATATCATTTGTTTACTTCTATTAATTCAATATTTCTGGGAGAAATATACTGTTCTTAGCATATTTGCCAGTATATTTTATGAAATATTGCATTATTTTCAGACATGTGGAGTTTACGGCCAGACTGCAGATTATGCATTACGCATGTCTCTCTTCTTTTCGAATTCCGTTTTTAATATAATTTGATATCGAAATTCCATTATTTGTTTTTATGTTATTTCGTTGCATCTGTTCTATTTATAGGGCATCTTTTATCCTTTTATCTATTTATTTTATAAATTTTCTTTTAAAAGTATTATGTAGTATGTTTGGCTGAGTGCCGTTTCCAAACTGGAGCTTCCGTAATTTGATGTTTGTTGTCTTGATGATGTATATATATATATTTCCATCCACTGCTGGATGTAGGTCTCCCCCAGATTTTTCCATTGTTTCCTGTCTAGTGATTTAGTCATCCAATTAAAACCGGCCACTTTTCTGATTTCGTCACTCCATCTTACTTGAGGTCGTCTTCTTGGTCGTTTTACAGCTCTTGGATACCACTGTAGGGTGTTTGTGCTCCATTTATTGTCTTGTTTTCTTGCAATGTGCCAGGCCAATTTACATTTTCGCCATTTAACTCTCTCAATGATGTCAAATAGTTTCGTCTGATGTCTTATCCAAGTTATTCTCTTTCTGTCTCTTCTAGTTATGCCTAGCATACATCATTCCATACTTAGCTGTGTTGTTTGTAATCTCTGTACCATCTGTTTTGTTAGCGTCCATGTTTCTCCTCCATAAATTAGTTGTAAACACATTGATTAAACACTTTTCTTTTCAAACAAACAGGCATGTTAGTCTTCAGAATAATATTGCTCTCCCCAAAAGCACTACATCCGTTTTTAACACTTTCCAACCTAGTTGAAAAGTGTTTATAACTTCGGTTTGTCTGCCGTCTGGCTGTCTGTCCGTGCTCTAACTCCCGTAAATATGCTCGGATTGCTCTGCAATTTTTATATGTTATAGTCGTTATCTATAGCATGTTCCCTATTTAAACGGAAGTGTGTAGCACTTACAGTTTTTTTACAGGGACACTCAAAAGAATTCCGTTACATTGCGGTCTATGGGGGAAAATAATTTACGGTTTATTTAAATAATGTTTCACTATTTTAAACGCATTGAAATTTATATATATACTAAGGTGCATTAGAAGAAGCTTAATATGGAATAGGGAGTGCATAGCACTTATACTTACTTTACAGGGACAGTCAAAAGAATTCCGTTACATTACGTCTATGGAGAAAAATCGTCTGCGGTTCATTTAAATAATGTTTCCCTATTTTAAACGCATTGAAATTTATATATATCACTAAGGTGCACTACAAGAGGCTTACTACAGAATATTGTGTGTATAGCAGTCATCGTTCATTTACAGGGACACACAAAAGAATTCTCTACTGTATGATTACAATAATTCCTGGAAGTGCGTTTTAAGTTACTGATCGCGATTTTAATTTTAACTCGCTATTTGTCTATTATGTGGTGTGTATAAATTCTGTATATCCTATACAGGGAAGCACAAAAGTTCGCGAACACATTTCCGTATTATTTAACTCCAGACGCAGAATTTTAAACTGTGCTACGCGTTTCCTAACTGAACTAAAATTTAGCATCCTATGTAGTATATATACAAATCTATAGATCCTATACAGGGCTGAATAAAAGTATTCGGATTACTTAGATGTTATCTTTTATCTTATTAAACGGTATGATTTGTAAAATTATTTTGGAAGAGTTGGAAAGTGTTACATAATCTATGCTTGACGCATGATTTTTCGTTCTTGTTTATTCTTCTATTGATTTCATTCATGATACTGTTTTACGATGTTATTTCCTGTACAAGGTACACATAAATTTGCACTTCTTTAATCTCAGTGTTGTTGTAGGATATTTTCTTTTTGATGCAAATGAATTGAACATCACCTTAGTATTTTCCAAATTTATTTTTAATCTCACCTTAGTGCTATCTACTATCAAATCTTTTAGAATATTTTCCAATTCTTCTGGGCTATTACTGAAAATTAAAATGTCATCAGCAAGCCCGAGATGGCTTAAATATTCCTCATTTATTCTAATCCCTTTGTTTTCCCAATTCAGCTTCTTGAAAATATTGTTTAAGACAAAAGTAAAAAGCTAAGGCGAAATGGTGTCTCTTTGTCCTACTTCTCTTCCAAGCTTGATCTTCGCTTTTCCTCCTTTGTCCAAACGGATGATGTCTGCTGCTTTCTTGTAAATATTTTTTATGATATTGATGTAAGGTATGTCTATACCAATGTCCTCCGGATATTCAAATACTGCTGATGTGTAGCCCGAATCAAATGCTTTTTCATAATCAATAACGGCAAGACAGAGAGGTAAATTATATTCCTTATGTTTTTCTATGAGTTCCCTTACTATTTGAATATGATTCATTGTGCTAAATCCACTTCGGAATCCTGTTTGTTCTCTAGGTTGAGCTGAGTCCAGAGCTGGTTCAAGTCTTGTCGTTAAAACTTTGGTGAAAATTTTATAAATCACTGACAGTAAGCTGATTGGACGGTAGTCTTTAATATTTTCCTTTTATCCTTTCTTATAAAGTAGCACCATCACAATATTATTCCAATCTTCTGGTACATCTAATTTCTCGAGACATTTGGAAAACATTAAGGCTAGAATTTTTGCAAATTTTTCTCCTGCTTCTTTGATAATGTCAATTGTAATTCCATCTTCGCCAGTGCATTTACTTTTTTCATACATATAGTGGCTTATACAACTTCATCTATCATCGCTAGGATTATCTCTTTAGTTTCTGTTATGTTTACTCGTGGACTATGTAGATTGATCTCCCTTTGATCTTCACATTTATATAGATCGTTACAGAAATTTTCGACAATGTGTACTATTTCATTATTAATATTGTTTATTGTTCCATCTGTCCTCTTCAGTGCAAAAATATTTTTTCTTCCAACACACTGTTTGCGCTTAGCTGATTTTGAACTTTTGTGAACTTCTAGAACTTTCTTCACTCTTTCTGTGATTGAATATCACAGTTAATTTTTCTGATATCTTCTGTAACACATTTTGTTACCAATTTACATAATTCTGCATGTTCAACTCTTGATTTAGGATAGTTTTTCTTCATTTTAAATTATCTGCGTTTCTTCATCAATCTTCTTGTTTCTTCTGTTATTTTCTTTGTCTGTTTTACTTGTGTACATGTATATATATATACTCGCATAGCAAGCCTGGTGTGTATAACGTTGCTGTGACGTCACTAAAAAACACTCACGTCACGTAACATATGTGACCAAAATGGCAACACTCTGTGATGTTGTACTGTGACCAAAATGACAATATCTTGGAAATCTTAAAAGAACTTAAAAGGATAAAACATCTTATGCATCAAAAAGTACTTTTTAATAGTTGCTTAAATTTTGTGACATTGCTGTGACGCCTCTGTATGTCACGTACGTCACCTCACATATGTGACCAAAATGCCAACAGTGTGATGTCATACTGCTATTTTCATCCTCTTTTTTCATATTTTATCTCTTAATCACATAGTTGGTAGCATGCACACTTAAATAATTTACTTACATATTTTACTAAATTTCGTACATGATAAGTGTCCAGTGTAAATAGGAAATTTAGTGTCACTAGGTAAAATATCGGATGCATACAGTGAATTACTTTGTCCGGTATTACTTAATACTTACTTAATACCCTGGATTTAACATTAGAATTTAATAGGAGCTAAATAAAGATTAAATATGGAATATAGATAATATCATAAATTTTCATAAAGATGAAGTGGAAAGTGGACAAAGGATATTATTTATCTATGATTTATGTGCTAATAAAATCATTTCCTAATGATAATAAAATTGAACATAGGCCCAAATTGATATATACAGTATCAGAATACAAATCAAGATATCAATATACTCTTACTACGACAGGTGTAAACAAAGTAATGTTCCAGCTACTGAATTAATGACTACTGTAAATTTGTGTTTATTCTCTAACAGTGTTGATCATAATAGTGAAATGTGTAAATCTTTAACTGTAGATCTGAAAAAAGAAATATTAAAAAGGGTATGGAAGTTATTTTTTATGCTTACAAAGAAAATATAAACTGCGGAAAAATCATGTTTGTGATACATAAAATTGGAGGGCCATTTGTTTTCAACTTGAAAATGATTCGAAAATAAATATTGATAAAACTGATGTATCTATTTCACAGATAATTCTATTTTCATTAATAATATACAAAATAAAATCACTCATTGTCACATTAGAAGACTTGTTCTGTGATGATAAAGGATACGAAAAATAATTAAACTAAACCAGTTCGTACTTTATTGAATAACGGAAGTATGAGAGCATTCATAATTCGCAATATTTCACAAAAATAAAATTTACCGTTTCTTAGAAAGAAAAAAAAATATCTGTTCATGCTTTTCAAATCGAAAAAGCAACTGAGAAAACTTATAATGCAGTAAATGTAAAACTAGACAATAGAGAATAACCATCTTTAAACATTGAAGTTGAAGCTCTCGAAACAGATCAAATTTCATCTGCTTGCTTACTCACTCCTGATAAATACATTCCGAAAACACATAATAAATTAAAAGGTTTACAACTAGCTTATAGTCATAATATAATGATAATAAAATTGCAGTATTAGTTAGTACCGAAAACTATAATAATATTATTGCTGGTAGAATTAAAAGACTAAAGAATAACTCGTAGCTACTGAGATCCTTTTTTGGTTGATGTGTGCAGGGCTACATGGAGTCAGCCATTGAATTGTTTAACTGAAAAAAATGTTGAAAAATATATCAGATCAAATAAAAAAATTTTGTTAAATGGAAAGCAAATTTAAAGTTATTTTAGATAGTTATTTAGCAGAGAATATTATTAAAATCTGCAACACATCTGAGTTAAACACATTTTTATTACCTTACAGAGCAGTAATTCGTGAGGATAAGTTTACTAGTAGAGTCGGAATCGTATTCGATGGAAGTGCCCATACTAAAGGTTAATTTTTATTAAATTCCCTTATACTGAATTAAATCTCATGTCATTAAATCTATTTTCAGCCTTTTGATCAAATTTAGAAACTTTCATATAGTACTAAATACTGCAGACATATAGCAATCGTTTTTACAGATTGAGATTGATGAACAAGATAGGGACTTTATAAGAAATTTTTGGGGATGATATGCGCCATGGATTGAAGATCCGTGTAACGAATTTATGATCTTCAGATTAACCAGAATTCTTTTCGGCGTGAAATGAAATCCCTTGATACTAGCTACTATCAAACATCACGTACAATGGTATATAAAAACATTTATTGATTCTCATAAAGTAGAAAATGAAGCCCAGAAAGCAACATACCTAAAGAAAAAATACAGAAGGAAATAATTTATGTAACAAGAACAAGCTTAAAATCTCGACTTAGCTTGCCGTCTTTTGAGAAAAAGAAGAAAAAACAAGAAACAGCCACAAATATAGAGATAGATGGTAAATTAGTTGTTTCAGTAAATACAAATGAAAGAAGCAAGGCTTATGCAAGAAGTATTTCACCTTTGCAAAGGAAAAATTATTGAGCATCATTGAAAAATACAAAAAAAAAGCTATTTTGGTGAGGAAGAAGATTTTCAAAAAATTATCAAACTGTCTAGACAAAAAGTAAATGCAAAAGCTTCTATTGGACTTAAAGAGAAACAAAAGAATTAGCATATGGTTTCGAACAACATGATTTTGTTGATACGAAGAAATTAGCTGCTGAAATGAAAACTAAGACTGAAAGCTATATTGAGACATTTTTGAAATCTTGCATCATACAAAACCATAGAGTTAAATTTTAGGTTTTTGAAGTTTAAAAACATTATAACACGCCCAGAAACAAATGGACTTCTTTAGTTGAAGAAAATTTGAGAGGCTGGCTTGTTGTTGGTAAATGGAGACGACTAGCTTATGAAATGATGTTATCTTACACAAGAACTAAATAATATAGTAAATCTGTTGTTTCAGCCCTTTGCAACACGTTGTAGGAAGAGGTGCCAGAGAATGATGATCCACAAGTTATCAAGGTAAAATTAATTTATAAAGATATATCAGACTGTATGGCTGAAGTAGTTTCCCCTCTATTACTACCTAAAGAAAATGCACTATTGAATTTGCTTAGGGAAGGACGTTTAATGCCTCTTGCTTACGATTTTGAAGAAGAAAGACAGTTTCTTAAAGATTTAAGAATGCTACAGCGCTTGAAAACCTTCGAAGTAAATGCAGAAATTAATAAAAAAATTTAACAATGTCCGGAAGGTAAAGTCATTGTTACTGATATAGAACTTATTGAACGATCAAATACCAACAAGCATTTTGTTTTATATATCACGGATCCCTCATACAGAATTGTGGAGTTTGCTGGTACCAGTCTCTGAAAGTTTTAGGAATCAATAAAGAGTGTTCTTGTTTTATTTTTGCTTGGATTCGTTTGAATTGGGAAAAACAATACCAAGTATAGTTATTCTAATTTCGTTAAATAAAAAAAATAGTAAAAGAACGTAAATCTTAAAATTTACGTTATTAAATAAGATTAAAATATATTACTAAATTATAGAAATATAAACTTATTTTCTTTGTTTGTTTTTGCAACATGCACTATACATAATAATAAAGCTAACTTAAATGAGTGTTTTAAATATCATCTTCGGAAGTCACGTAAAGACCATATTAAATAATTATTTTAAAAGGAAAAAAATATATAAACATAATTTTAAACTATACCTCAGAGATTTTACAATCTCTCCTTTTCAAAGAAGTACTTGCTCAGATGCTATTCAATATCGTATGATATATTTTACATTTCGCATAAAATCATTATTGGTGTGAGATAAATAAATAAAAATAATGCAAAGTTCTTGAAGCACGTTTAATGGTAAAAACGTGAGTCTCTATAATGGTGTTTTATGTTTTAAAAATAAAAATGTATGAGTTTCCATCGGGAAATTATAACTGACATATATTCATATCAAATTTATGAATAATCCATGCTAAAAGAATTATTTACTTCTTAGACTAAGGATGTATTATTCAAAAAATATGCTACGAATGTTATTTATCATATTAAAATGCATTTAAACTAAAACTTCGGTTTTATTCATTTCGTTTTCAAATCACATTGTTTACTTCCAGTTGCAATTATGAGAAAATTTGCTCTATTTCAGGGTTTTTTTAAGATTATTTTACTTAAAAATGCATATTTTAGAGCTTGTTAAATATAATTATAAAATTATCAAAAATGACAATACCGCTTACAACTACAAATGGGATTAGATAATTACGTGGTTTCCTGTCTAAATGGCAGCGATGGGTATTTCAGATCTACACCATCTATTATTCTTAAATAATTAAAACGTAGGTTGTTTTCGGTAACAATAAAGGATATATATGCCCATATTTTATCTAAGAGAGATTTCTAACAATTTAATAAATAAGTATTATAGAGCGAAAATCTCATAAGTTTGATTTTCGGCTGCTCATTTTCTGCTGATATTGCATTTTTAAGTGTCTCATGTTATGCTCAATTTGAATATTTAATATCCACTGATATATTTAAGAATAATAATTATTAAATAGTCACAAATTTTATTGAAAAATGAATATGATATGACAGTTTTTATTAAACAAAACATAAATTATAAGGGCACAGAAGTGATAGGGATAGTAGTGACATTTTTTGCAATTTTCTCAACTTTAGTTAAAAAAAGAACATTTTTGGAATTTTGTATGCACTATTTTCAAAGACAATTCAAACCTACTATTACGTGGTTAGATATGGTTTAATCGATAAATATCAATATTTAAATTAACAATGAGGGCAGTAGTAACAGTTAATAAAGGTACGCTTACCTTTATCGCATTCTTTTTAATCCAGAATGAACAAACAGAAAGCAATGACAACTTTTCAATAACAACATGTGCTCCCCTAATGAAAACGATACTGAAAATTACAGCATACTGTCATCTAGTGGAAAATATGAGGAAATTGATGCATCGGGACAGTTATAACCAAAAAAGTGGAGGACACAAATTTAAACACAGCAAAAACAGAAATTACAAATTTCCCTCATATAAAAATTATATTATTATGCTCCATGAGATTCATATTTATAATAAATTCATTGATTTATATATTTTTTAATAATTATTGCTTATTGATGATTTTAATGATCAAGTTATGGGCTAAAGACAGGGAACTGCAGTGACATTTGAAATATTTAAATTCCATTAAAAAAAAAGAAACAGATTTCCACATTAGAAATAACGTAATAGTGTAGAATAATCGCAGAGAAACATTTTAACATTAAATGAGAAATTATATTGCAAAGAAATGCCGAGAGGTATACTGGGGACTGAGAAATCACACTTATGATATTTTCGCTCTATAATCCTTAGATACTTTCACTTGTAAAATGTAAAAATGTATTTCTATTATCTAAAAGTAATTTTTATGTATAAACAGGTGGCTAATTTTTCTAAGATTTTTATTTTCTTATCTCTATATGTAATTGAATAAGTCATTCTAGAAATGGCATTAGTCCTATTTGTTTATTATAAGACAAGTTCCCTATCGAGAATGGCTAATTAAATTTTTATTTTTAAAACAGACTTTTCTATTCCGCTATGCTTTTCTAGCTCTATTCCATCTGGGCTCGAGCAGGCGAATTATGCTGAAAGACAATTTTACGGGCAAGTTTTCTTTTTTTATGATTTTAAAGCACTTTTTTATTGAAAGAATTGTACATACATGGTTTTATCATATTTTAATCATACTTTACTTATATAAATTTAAAATAAATGAATTTTTTTAACTTTCAAATCGGTGTTAAACTTAGCCGGGAAGATGAAAAGATGTTATTATAATTTCTTGACTTATAAACTTGCACTAAAAAAGAAGAAGTTAAAACAATGGAGTATGATTGAAGTAATGATGTACTAACTACTCCAGACTACATCAAATTAAGTTTATTTCTTTCTTTTCTTTTCCTTTTTTTTAAAATATTAATTTCACGTTATAAAAATAAGTGTAAAGTAAGCCTATTTGTAAGAAAAACTCTCTCTTATAAGCATTTAACATTCTCTTCAAAATCACGCCTAATTTCATGACAGCAATTCATGTTCCCCTCCCAAAATTTTCGTTAGAATACGTTAATTTGGCGTAGGCACCGAACTCAATTATTGAAAATTCCCTGCTATTTTTACTATTGGTAGAAAGTATGAAAAAGTGAATGTATTAAAAATGTATAACATTTTTGCTCTGTTACTTTTTTAAGATATCGCATTAAGAAAGAAAAAAAAGGAGAAATTTTTAAAACTATACTTTTATGATTTTTAAATTGATTTCTGAACTCATAACCTTAATTAACTTAATATTAAACTAATATTTTATTAATGTATATATATATATATTTTAATTATCACACTCTTTTTCTTAATTCATATTTTATTTTCTAGTTTTAGCGTTTAAAATGATCCAATGCTGCAGTTTCACAGCCATTTGGCAAATTTTGGCGAGCGTGGATTGGCGTATCATTAAATCCGTTGTTGTAACTCGTATACAATTGTAAACTTCAAGAATATTGAGCAATTTATCAACTATGGCGAACGAACGGGAAAATGTTTTAAAATTAATGGATTAATTTAAAATTAAGATATAAAATTATTAAAATGTTGTAATGGCATCGGAAACTAAAACACAAGTTTGCACTTATTTTATTTTTTTTAATATTTATAGTCTACCAGGAAGTAAATTAAAAATTAATTACAAAATTCCATCTTTACATAAGAAAATCATGTTGAATTTAATAAAAGAGTGTAGTAATAACTGAAGCGCTAATATTGTTTTTCTTGTATTAAGCTAAAATTTATGTCGTACATCTCTTAAAATAAAACAATTTCAAAAACAGTAGGTCGTTTATAACTTTGTTCAGAGCTTAGTTATTACAGAAATTTTCGCCTAATTGAATCGCAGAAATGCTAGGATTACATAAGGCAAAGCTTACAAAGAAAAATAACTGGTGGGAATAATCGAGGATTCTGAGCATCTTATGTGTCACGTATACGTGTTGCTCGTCCCCAAGGGGTTAACTATTAGGAGTAGCCGAGTTAGTCAGTTAAGAGTAATCATGAAACGACGAAGCACTTTTTCTGAATCCTAATAATTCTGATTTTATTGTTTTGAAATTTGCATTTGATGAACTTATTTTTGTCAGATTACAAACAAAAGTTTAAAATAATTTTTGTTCGGATATAAGTTTCTATAATTATTTTGTAACCTTCCAACATCTATAATGAGATATTTTATGAGACGAGAGGAAAAATGCCGTATGCGCTCATTTCTTAAATAAAATTTTGTAAAAAAAAAAAAAAAAAAAAAAAAAAAAAGCAGAAGAAGAAGAAGATTGGGCGCCAGATAAAATAGCTTAGTCGCCTTGTATTAATATAATCCTTGTATTAATATTACCTTGGTATTAATATAATCCAATAATTATATTAAATACTTTCTTCGCGAGTTTAATAATATTCACAGCTGCTTATATTATTAATATTGTATTAAAATTGATTAATGCTAAAATCCTCGTATGTGCAATTACTTTCCAGTTCCCCATTTATTGCAATTATGAATAAAATATGAAAAATTTCATATTTTGTAATAAGTTAAACTGTTATGTTTTATTACTAATTGAAGATAATTATTAAATTATTAAATGTAGCAAGCATGCGTAAATCTGCCAATGGATGTAAATGAATTCGTAACTCACTGCCAAAATGATAGCAATGTGCATTTTAGAGCCAAACTTACTATTATTTAAACATAACTATTAAAAGCTTGAAAATAATGTCATTTCTCATGATATTTTAATTATTTTTATTACAATTTAATTGTACATTTAAAGTAACAAAAACATTATTTTAATTTTTTTAATGTAAAAATGCTCTTAATTGTATAAAAGTAAATTAATATATAGATGACAATTTTTGCAGCTTCTTTTTCTTTACTAACCTTTAATAATAGCAATCAAAAATTTTTTTTATCATTTTTTGTCTAATTAAATTTAAATTTAGAATATAATTGCAAATTTCTGCCTATTTATAGCATTATGCAAGTATTGAATTAGTGTAGTATTTAAAGTAAGTTAAATCAGTTAGTGTAACATTGTAAGAGTTACTCAGCAATGATATGCTAATTTTCAGTCTATCTTTTCTTTCAGTTACAAGAGAATAACTAGTTTAGTTATTTAGTATGTCTTTTCTTAAAGTATGATAAGACTTATATCTTTCTTAAAATAAAACAATTTAAAAAGTATTTTAGCTCATATAAAATTTTGTTACGTATAGTTACGGATGGCAGCAACATATTGATATATAATGTGCATAGTTATATTTGGTCAAAGCTACAATCTTTTGATGCCCATGTTAGACTTTCTATACACTGTAGAAAAAAGACAAATGTTGCTTAATCTACGAAAATATATTACAAGCTCATCCGAGTTACCTATGACTTAGAAAAGTTTTCCTTTATTATTTGGAACCTCAGAAACTAATATATTTTTGATATTTAAAGGAGCTTTTATACACTAGTGTGCAAAACTTCAGCAACAAACACAAAATGCTAATTTCTGAACACGTGAGTACTCAAAAGGAAATTCTATAAACAGCAAGTGTAGAAAATAGGTACTACCCTAACAGCACAGACAGTCGATGTGAAGTCTTCTTGACATGACAAATGGTCACAATTGTCACAGTCACTACAATGAACAGAAATGTGATATCTTTCATTCGTCTCCTTTTTACTCTCATTTGGTCAATCCACTGAACAGTCACACTGACTGCTGCTTTTTGACGAGTCACCAGGTGACTTTACAAGGAAGTCATCTTGTGACTCTCATGTGACTGTCATTTTGACACTCCATTGTAAAATCATCATGATAGCTATTCTGTGGCGAGTTCCCAAGTGACAGAAAATGAAATCATCTGGTGACTTTTCACAAAGGAGTGCAATGATGACTTTACAATAGAGTGTCGATCACCCGAAAGTCACCATGCGACTTCATTGTGACATTATTTGGCGACTCATCACAATGCAATGCTCACAATGACTTCAAAGTTCAGTCTTCAACTAACAGTGACTTGAGAATCACAAGGTGACTTCATTGTAATGTCACCTGGTGACTTATCACAAAGCGACAGTCACAGTGACTTTTCAGGGTTAACAAACATTTTAGAGTAACAATGAGACAGTGAAATATTCCATATTTTGATTCACCGTAGCGATTATGACACTTCTAACCATGTGTGACGTCAAGGGGACTTCACATCGACTGACCGTGCTGTTAGGGTAGTACCTCTTTTCTACACTTGCTCTTTATAGAATTTCCTTTTGAGTACTCACGTGTTCAGAAATTATCATTTTGTGTTTGTTGCTTAAGTTTTGCACACCAGTGTAAAAAGATTGTTTTTGTTGTTACCACTGATTATCGGAAACGTTTCCGAATAGTTTTTAGAGTCTATTTATCAATTTTCTGAAACACGAATATCAATTTTTAGGACGCTATAAAGTCTGAATTAAACATTTTCAACTGCGAAACAAAATTTATACATTCAAGAGTAACAAAATAATATTAATTTTATTGTTATTGTTAATGCTGTTAATTTATCATGTTTTCCTGTAAAAAATGTTTGTTGAACACCTAGAATTTTACATTTTACATGTGAAATCAACTTTAGGCTCATTTCACTTAAATGTTTAAATAAATGTAACTAAATGGAATATATTCTTTCAGAAAAATAAACTCACAACTGCTAACATAAGTTTATCAAATCGTATAACTATGTATTGTTGGGTAAACGAAGTTCAGAATCCCTTTCTACAGTTTACGAAAATTATGATAAAAAGAATTCTAGTCTCAGCCAAAGGTTACAAAACTCACAACAATGCAAAGTCCATTATGAAGAGAATTTACGTACAAACATGAGGGTTATGATATGTTATTATCCTACACTCTTCATATTACACTGAAGTGGCCATCACAAAAGAATGCTGCCTTGATCTACTCATATATTATGATAAAGTTACAAGCATCATTTTTACTTAAAGGTCTGTGCACAGAAAGCACAGAAGTGTCCTTATTGTAAAGTTTTCATAAAACTGTATGAAACAAAGGTTATTTAAGATTTCTCTGTATTTAAATATTTGTTTAAATTACATTACTTTAAAGAATAATTGCAGTAATTCATTCTCTGAAGGGCTAGTATATTTTTCACAATGTCAAAATTGTCTTTATGCTACTTCATAGCTCTGTAGATGAAGCAAAACTAAAGCAAGCTGCAAAAATCAAATAATTTTATTTGATTGTTCATCAAAATAAGCAGAAATGTAATAAAGGATTTATTTGCTTGAATTTTCGGTTTAATTTGTTTTCTTCGTTTCTCTTAATGAATGCATTTTATAAAATTTCATTTTATTAATGTTCGTTTATTCAATTTGTACGTATAAAATTTAAAAAGCTTTTTCGTAATGAGACATGTTTCATTTTATTTTGAACGCTCTGAAAAGAAAAAGAAGCAATTAATGAAAAATTTATTTAGAGTTTGAGTGACATAATTTTTGTCTGTAAATTCACAGCAACGTAGTTCATAAAATGCCATTTTCTTTATCCGTTATAATAAAAAAAATCCTACTTTTTTTAACACTTTCCAACTTAGTTTTGAAATGTTTATGACTTCACTTCGTCTGTCCGTCCGTTTGTCTCAGCTCAAACTCTCGTATACTTGTACTACTACGAAATTTGGGCGACAAAATTGTTTGCATAGTATTTTATGAAGTTATACCACTTCAATATAAAGAAATTGATAGACATTGCCCAGCTGCACTAAAACATGCTTTCTTTAGAATATGGACTGCGTAGAATATTCGTAGAATATTAGGTAGCTTTCATTACAAAATATAAAAAGCTACCTATTATAGCCGTTCGGAGGAAAGCAATTCCGGAGAATTTCGGTATATTTACACCGATCATGACCCGTAGACCCCCAAACCACCCTCCGTTCAAGCGTTTATATATATATATATATAATATATCTGATATATATCATATATCTGATATATATCATACGACAGCACTCGTATTTATGAATCGATTTGGATATAACTAAGTGTGTGTAAGTTAATAACTAAGCTCACCAATGCCTCGACGGAGCTCGTTGGTCAGCTTGGTCCACCATTTTATTTCAAAATGGCGGCCACTAAAATATTTAAAACTAAACAAATATATACAAAAAATTAGAAAATCAAATTTATTTTTGGTTAAGTACTAGGCCTTGATACAAGGATTCTGGAGCATTTTTTGTTTTGCCTCTATCTTAAAAAATGGTTGAGATAAAGCAGTTTGAAATTCTAGGGTCGCAGACATTTTGAAACAAGACAGCAGATAAAAACAAATCTGGGATTAATTTATGAGTTTTAGTGAGTGTGATTTCTCCTGCAAATTATCTTTCATTATTGTGATCATTTTTCCAAACATATGCATAAAATTATATTCATATCCGTAAGTGTCAAATTCTCGTCAAGATTGGCGACATTTGGTGAAATACCGCGAAATTTGGCGACCAAATATAAGACTCCATAAATAAAGCCAATTTTGCTATAATTGACTATTTTTGAGAATTTCTTATTCCAAGTCAGTGTTAACGAATCTTCTATAATCGGGCTCTTTACTGTTTAGCTTGCTATTTTCACATAACAATAGCTAAAATCTTAAAACGAAGAAATAGGCAAGGTATATTTTCCTCCCGGTACAGGTCGGGAGGACTTTTTTTTTAAATACAACGGTATGATTAAAATTTCTTTTCATATAAATGTATGTAATAAAAATGAAATTAAAACTTGTATTATGCAATACTTTACAATAAAAATAGCAACATGTCGTACAAACGTAATACTTTTTACAGAGTTATGTTTTGAAAATAATTTTTGATGCACCAGTATAAATAGAATTCCTACAATATTAAAATATATAAATGTATATTGTATGCGATCTATACAGTGAAAAAAAGTCGACATTTTTTATTCTAATAGAAATTTTTACAGTGTAATGCTTTTAAATTATTTTTTGATGCCTCAGTGTAATTATAATTTCTAATCATCTTAAAGTATTTAAAAAATAAATGAGATATATACTTGTTTGCTACACTATAGAATTGAAACGGCGGCATTTCTAGGAGCACTGAACATTTATCGATTTTTGGATTACAGGTAGTTCAGGTGAATACACATTCAAGTAATCGCTTGCGTTGCCATGCCAACATTTTACCTTAAATAATCTCTGCTTTTCCTAAGAAGAAGACATCGGGAGATTTTTACAAAGAAATAAATTCATTTACTGAAATTTGATGAAAATATTTGAATATGTACATTAAGTGAATTAGTAAATACATTTAATATCAGGAAACAGAGGAAGAATAAATAAATATAAATTATATTTTTGTCTTTAAGGTTTCAATGTCCAACATCCATACATTTATACATACATAAAAAATTGGTGTGTCTGTCTGTGATTTTCAGAGAAATGCCTATTTCTGAGTTCATTCGAATAGTCATTCGATAGAGCCGTATAAGAAAACGTAATTTTTTTTGTAAAGATAATTATCTATCGTGATTCATTTTTAGTCATTGCTATATATCTAGGGTTTACTGGAGTCCATTACCTGCGATTTATTCTGTTGAGCTATTTCAGATAACAGACCAGAGGCCATGATCAATAAGGTTAACTGGGTGAAATATGTCTACCAGATTCGTCCAGGATAGCTCAGTTGGCAGAGCATTGACAACTTATGCCAAGTAGTTCCTGGCCTAGACACTTTTTCACTCAGTTGGAAAATAACAACTCATATAATTATTTATCTGTCCGTCCGTCTGTTTGTCCGGAACAGGCACAAAAACAGTTGCATAACTAACATTAAACTTATCAGAGAAAGATAGAAAATATTTCTGGCTACAGTTTGAAGTTTGTCGCATTCTGATATCTGAAATAGTTTGAGAAATAAGGTAAAAATTGAAAGAATCAATCAATCAATCAATTTTTCAATACTCAAAAACTCGACAAATTTTAACAACGCTTACGGCGATTGGAAGATATAATTAAGATGGAGATAAATAACACAAATTACATGTAGATCCAATTGTTTTTTGTTTTCATCTAATTCATTTTAATTAAAAAATCTGGATTAGAAAATATAAAGTGCTAATAATCCATAATCGGTATTAGCCACTAAATTCGATCCACCCATCCATCTGTAACAGGCTCCAAATAGAAGATTCGCATCATTAATAAGCAAATATTTGAGCATCTTAGGACAGTGATTCCTAACCTTTTTTCTCACACGTACCCGTTGCTTAGACATTTCACTTATGTGTAAATCTTCTCACAAAATCCCTTCCCAGTTATTTTGTTTTTATTCATTAGTAATGTCAGGGCTACATTAGATACCGGGCTTGCTCATTCAATATCATGACGTCACAAATGGTGGCTGGCCGCGACCAGCGATTGGTACAAAGCGAAACGACAAAATGAAAGACATACAGCGATTGGCACAAAACGACGGGCTCGTCGCTTTGCACCAATCGCTAGTCGCGGCCAGTCACCTTTTGTGACGTCATGATAATGAATGAGCAAGCCCGGTATCTAGTGTAGCCTTGATAATGTTCATATACTAGTAAACAATGTTAGATGCACTTCTCTTTAGATTCCAGTTTTAAACCACTCGCCAATTTTGAACCACAGAAGGTTATCACTATAAGGTTACTCAAAGCACTAAATATTAGCTAAAGATTTTAACTTTGACCTCACAAAGAAGGAACGAAGCTACTCCCATTATTACACATTAATGAGTTTATGCTAGTGCTGCCCAATTGAACACTAAAATGATGACGTACTTGTGAATGAATTTTAAATGAAATCGTCGGAACCAGAAGCTTGGATATGATTAATGTTTTATCCAGCTATTTCGATAATATTTGAAGAAAAAAAGAACAATAAAATAAAAGGAGGCACACATGCGAAATCGCAAGATATTTTTATGAGTGGGCGGAGATAACGGCAACAAATGAGCAACAAGTTACTAAGGTTAGGTATTTTCCTCCATTTTATGCGAATTTTACTTTTACACAAATATCTTTTTCTAAACAAAAAGTTTACAGATTTCTTTTTCTGTTTTCTTTTAGATTTTATTTCTTGCGTCTTTCACCATTACCAATGAAGTATTTTCGTACCCCTAACTAGTCCACCAATAACCCCCAGGGGTACACGTACCCCAGATTAGGAACTGCTGATCTATAGGATGATAACATTAAATGCTTTGCCACATAAAATAAAACCTGGTCACAGCAGTGTGTTTAATATTTTGCCGAGCCACGCTATCTAAAATAAACCAAATGGCCATCTTATTAATTACCCGATGACAGAAAATCTATAAACGAAAATATTTTCATGTTGATCCGATTTTAAGCTTACTTCTTATTAATTTTGATTTTAAAATTGGATTAGTAAGTAATAAAGAAAACTGCCCAGTTAAACTGAGGGCATTGAGCTCACAGGCTATTCACAGTAATTGTATATTATGCTATTTTTTCAAAAAATAATGCCATTTGAAAAATAAAGAAATCGACAATATATTAAACGGGGGGGATAAGCACCGGTTCCCACCCGGTTACTTAACCATAAACCCCGAAAATCTAATCATGCAAGCGCCTTACCACAATGAATTTATACACAAAATTTGAAAAAAATCGGATAATTTTGCTTGAAAAACCCATTTATCTAAATTAAGGAGGTGAGCCCCCTCTGTCCCCCCCCCTTTATACTTAACAAATGAAAACCCGAAACTAATCAGGCAAGCGCCTTACCACAATGAATCTATATACAAAATGTGAAGAAATCGGATAATTCTGTATGAAAAACCCATTTATCTAAATTAAGGGGGATTAGCCACCCGTTTACCCCCTTTATACTTACCCAATGAACAACCAAAACTAATTAGGGAAGTGCCTTATCACAATGAGCCTATATACAAAGTTTAAAGAAAATCGGATAATTCTGCATGAAAAACCCATTTATCTAAATTAAGGGGGGTAGCCCCCCGTTTTCCCCTTTATACTTATCCAATGAACCCCCAAAACTCATCAGGGAAGTGCCTTATCACAATGAGCCTATATACAAAATTTGAAGAAAATCGGATAAATCTGCATGAAAAACCCATTTATCTAAATTAAGGGGGTTATCCGCCCGTTTCCCCCCTTTATACTTAACTAATGAACTCCCAAAAATAATCAGGGAAGCACCTTATCACAATGAACTTATATACGAAATTTGAAGAAAAACGGATACTTCTGCATGAAAAACCCATTTATCTAAATTAAGGGGGAGTTAGCCCCATCCCTTTCCCCCCTTTATACTTAACCAATGAACTCCCAAAACTAATCAGGGAAGCGCCTTATTAGAATGAACCAGTAAACAAAAGTTGAAGCAAAACGGATAATTCTATCACGAGTTATTGCGTTACGTACATACATACATATACATACAGAACGGGCGGGCACATTAGCTCTCAGGCTTTGATAGCCTGTGAGTTAAAAAGTAGTAATATTCCGTAATTGTGTTCACAACTAAAGTTGTCCTCAATGGTTAGAAAGAAAATGAAAACTTAGGATACCATTAATGAGTGATACCAGGTGACGTTGTTTAGAATGCAATTTTAAAATTTATGTTCTTGAGAGGTACAATTTCGTTGTTATTTCAAGATATGTTGAAAGATATTTAGAGTGTCATGAATGTATTCTATTCACGAATGTTTTCCTCCTTTATCTCACCCAAAAACGCAATAGAAAATCTGAAAAAAAAAAAACATACAACATTAGTGGCATTCTTCGTCAAAATGACGATGATTTTGTAAAAAGATCATTATATAAAGAGATACTATTTTATTATACATAAAATAAGAAAATGGTAATTTTCAGCGTCGATATAGACGTACTGTCCAGCCAGCGAATAAAGACGGTTTCACATGATGATTTCGGAGTACGATGATGCTTATTCTGAGTTATTTGTTTACGGAACAATGTGATTAAAGTTGCTATTTAAACGGTATCTGACAAAGGCAATACAGCTTTTATGTCAATAATATCTATTATTTCAAGTAATTACCCACTCAGACTCAAAAGTTTTCTATTTCCATATAATTCATATTTCGTAACGACAATCAATAAGTCCCGAAGATAAACTTTAAGACAACATAGATTTGACCCCAGAAAAATTTTTTACACATGGGCATTATGTGTGGTTTTCTCTTAAGAAAGCAATTCGACAGCAAAAAAGAACAACACCCACGAAAACAAGAAGAAAATTGAAGAGTTTATTGATAGGACGGGTTAAGTTACACTTTCTCAAAAAATGTTTTATTTTACAGATGAACGTGTTATGAGGTATTGTATCACATGGTAAAGCTAAAATACTAAGATTTTAAGTAGCCTTTAAAATATCTCTGAGCCATTATTTATTAATATTTTATATTATTATATTTAATAATTTAAATAAAATTAATAATTTTTAATATTTGAAAACTAAATCTTAGTTTAGTTCCATTTGTTAACTTTTTAAACAAATGTTACCAAAAAGAAAATAAACCAATAAAATTTACAACATAAAGATTTCACTTCAATTTTCTGGAAATTCAACATTTTTATATTATTTTTCTCTCACTAAGCCGTTTAATTAAACATTGACTCTTTTTATTTTAATTTGTGATGGATGTTTCAAGCTATATGACAGACTAGTATTATTGCAACATCAAGCACAGTTTCATATTAGCTCCATACACTATCTCTTATTAGACCCCACGCACTGTCTCACATAACCCTCCTGAGTTTTATGGTTTTTGACTTACACTACGTTAAATATATTTCAAATTTTAAATGCAAAATAGACTCGACATTTCTTATCACAATTTTCCTATTAGAAAAACCCCTGAGAAAGGTTTATTGTTTAAGTGTTGCATGTCAAAACTTTGAAAATTGACAGAAAAATCTTATTTATCAAAAAAGTAAAGTTTTGTAATGTAAATGTTTTTGGATTTTTCTTTTTAAATTTTGAGTGTATTTGCAATGGATATAAATAAAACCATTGCTTGTAAAATAATCACAAAGGCAAATTTATTACTACAAAAATTAGTACCTATCTTTGTGCGTCAGTCTTCTGAGATTCCATCGCCCCATGCATTGTCTCACATAACCCTCCTGAGTTTTATGGTTTATAATTTAGACTATGTTAAACATATTTCAAATTTTAAAGGCAAAAGTGACTCACCATTTCTTATCACCATTTCTTTATTAGAAAAGCGCCTAAGAAAGGTCTATTGTTTACTTGTTAGACATCAAAATTTTGAAATATGACAGAAAAATTTTATTTATCAAAAAAGTAAGGTTTTGTAATGTAAATGTTTTTGGATTTTTTCTTTTAAATTTTGAGTGTATTCGCAATGGATATAAGTAAATGATGTATTGCTTGTAAAATAATCACAAAGGCAATTTTATTACTATAAAAATTAGTACCTATTTTTGTGTGTCACACATTCGACCTATTATTTTTGAGTGTCTCATATCAGCCCTAATTGATGTTTGCAAACAATTGACACACATAGACCATAATTTATCCTAATATTTTTTTTTTTATGAAAATGACTTATAAGTAATTTGAATTACATCTTCAATTAATTTGCATCTGTGAAATTCGCCCGGAATTATTGAATAACAAAAGTGTGAATTTTTACATTGCTATCTAACCGTAAAACCAACAGAGTGACAAATGTCCAAGCCGGGAATTGAACCCGGGCCCTTTTAATAACGCTCCAATGCTCTACCATTGAGCTACGAGGATGATACCCAGCTTGATATCTCTCACTCATGTATGTCGGCAAGGCTTCAGTCGCAGCACGAGATGTAAATGTCATCCTGAGCGCACAAATCCTGTGGCAAACTTGACACGTCTTACACAGTCACACAAAGACCAGTATACGACACATGCAAATAATTTTAATTAATACTTCATTTAATTTTCAGTAGTGAAATTCGCTTTTAATTATTGAATAATAAACAGGTGAAGTTTTAGATTGCTATCTAAGCCTTGCTATTTTAAGCATTTACATTGCTATTTTTCACTCTGTCGGTTTTAAGCTGAGAGAGCAATGTTCACATGTTTATTATTGAATTTGAGAATATTCTTTAAAGTTCACAAAAAAAATTCAGATTCCAGAGTGTACATTTTTAGTCATAAATTGTGCAATTATGGGGATTTATCTGTAGATTTTTTTTTTCATGCTCAGAAAATATTGCTGTCTCATATATACATTTGGCGAAAATTCAATTTTTTTCTGAAGATTTAACAGTAGTAAGACTTTTAAAGGGACCTTTGCGCAATAATAAGTCCATATGTATGCAAAAAATATATAATTATTATATATGAGAATCTATATTATCTTTCACATATAAATTCAATGTCTGAAAAGGAAAAAGGAATATTAACTGCTGTTACAATATATGTATATTTTATTTGCTCAATTACATAAAGATGTATTTATCTATATCTATACTATTATAAAAAGATAGAACGCCTGACTGATTGACTTATCAACGCTCAGCTGAAACAATTAAAGTCAGGATCACGAAATTTGGACAGTAGATTGCTGTTATGACCTACGCAAGAGAAAGGATAAGAAAAGATTTTTCACCCCTCCCTCCCCCGAAGGTTGTTAAAGGCGTGGTCGAACGTTTTAGGTCATTTCGCCATATCTCAGCAGCAGTTTTAGGTAAGAGCATGAAATTCTTTATAACAAAAAATTGTTGCACATGTACGATTTAAAAAATTAATCCCCTTAGGCGGTTAAAGGGATGTCGAACGTTTTATGTCATTTCGCCAAATCTCAGTAGCAGTTTAGGTAGGAGCGCGAAATTCAGGAAAACAAATCTGCTACAAACATTTAGACACATATTTCAGCGATTTTATAAATTCGCCCACTAAGGGGGTTAAAAGGAGAGGGGGGGTTGAAAGTTTTAGGTTATTTGACCATATCTAAGCAGCAGTTTTAGGTAGGAGCGTGAAATTCAGGATAAAAAATCTACCAAAAAAAAAAAAAAGAATAGTTAAACACGTACTTCAACGATTTTAGAAATTTACCCACTAAGGGCGTTAAACATCAGATATGAACCCGATTATGGAAGATTAGACGAATAAGTCAACTGTTGCTGATTCTTGATTAGATATTTTGCGTAAGACATTTTTAAAAGGAATTTTTTTTAATCATTTATAAAGCTGGAGGATTTAGTATGATTGCGTCAAAATTACATAAGCTATGATTGTCATTTTGACGGTTTATGGACGCGATTGTGTTATTGTGGTCGTCGTATTTTTAGGATACATTTTTACTTATGTTACCCGGAATGCCAAGGATAACTAGGGCGAAGCCGGGAGGTTCTGCTATATTAAAATAACTTTATTAGTCTCAATATGTGCATAAACAGAAAAAAAAGTATTTATCACATTTTCCCAAACTTTTATTTAAAGTTTGAAATTTGTAAGTACTGCAATTTTGTCTCCCTCCCGCTTTTATCCGACTTAGAACATTTTTTCTAAATTACCCACCCCTCCCTACCCTACATTGTAGTCCACCCGCGCGTAAGCCGGGACAGGTCGCTAGTATTCCATAAAGATGTTACGTTCCTTTGCATAAAATTTTGATTAATGTTGAATAATATTGTCATAATCTTAAAAAAACAAGAAACTGAGAACTAAAATGTTTAAAGTGCTTCCTCGCCGCATCAAATAAATTCTTTTAAAGGTTGAAGAATGTCCCCTTCAATTCCATTACGTTTACATCTACGGGAAGTTCATTTTCCCTCTGATACAATATAATGTTTTCTGCGCCAGACAAGTATAAATATTTAAAAGAAGTTTTCTTTTCCTCTTTTTTATGGATTTTTTACGAGGAATCTTCAAATTTAAGAAGCATTAGAAAGATTCTTTTATAAAATACAATGTAATTTGGTAAAAATTGCTTTTTTGTGTTAGATTTTATATTCTCTGCTGTGATAGCTATCTCTTAAATTATAACTTTTTTCTTGTTCATAAATGAATCTATTGCTAAGATAATTTTTTATTTACTTAAGGCGCTTTTTCTGAAATAAAACATATCTTAAATACTTAAAAATTTAGTTAAACTTAAAAACACAAACCAAAATTGCAAGCGCACTTATCACACATAGACTAAATATCGCACATAGACTGTAACTGAAATTTTTTTGTGTGTCCCTGTGTAAATGAACGATAAACGCAATGCACGCTATACTTTTCAGTGCGCAATTTGTAGTGCACCTTGGTAATGAACTTTCATTATATTTGAAATAGAGTAACATCATTAAACTACACTCTAAACAATTTTCCCCGTAGTGCATTGTATAATAGAATTATTTTGTGTGACACTTTTAAATGAATAATACATGATTTGCACCCTATATTCTACAAAATGTATGTTTTAGTGCGCTTCATAATTGCATATCAGTTGCATTATGTTTGAAATGCACTTGAAACGATTTTTTCCCATTGACTGTATTCAAACGGAGTACTTTCGATTCTTCCTTTAAACATACCATAAATGCTTTATGGTTACAATGATATACGTGTTACAAAAACAATGAAGTTAATGATGCGCCAAACCACGCTCGTTAAAATAGCAACAGGCTGGGAAATTACAACAGTGAAATATTTTTAACCCTAAAAAGTCACAAATAAATAAAAAATTAAAAATTAAAGATAGAAACACTTAAGACTAATAATATAATAAAAGTGCAACATCGTTAAAATATACTGCAAACGAATTTTCAATATATACCAAAATATAATGGAATACTTTTGACTGTCCTTATAAACAAACTACACTATGAAAAATGATACTTTCAAATCTGAGTAAATCGATGTTTTCATTTTGTTATGAAACTTTTTGTTTCAAATAGGACGACCCAATGCTTTCAAATCTGAAATACCGGAAATACTCAGAATATTGAAACATGGACATACTCAAAACTGAGCACATAGAGGTCAGTTCATACTCATTTTTGAAACATGGACATACTCAAATATGAGCTCATGATGTTTTATTTTTGAATGTGCGCATGTTTTCAGATATGAATATATACATGTTTCAAACTTGAGTACTTTTGATTCGGAGCCATTTTGACTATGCGACATACTCGAATTTGAGTATTTTTTGCTCAGTTTTGAAAATATCGTTTTTAGAGTGTATAAGTGCTACACTCTTCATTTTAAGTCAATAACTTATGAAAATTACAGGGCAATCCGAGTATATTTATGAAAGTTAGAGCGCGGACGGACGGTCATACGGCCAGACGTACAGATAAATCGAAGTCATAAACACTTTACAACTATGTTGGAAAATGAATATTTGAAATGAATAAAAAAAAATTCCCGTATTACATGCCATCTATTTTCACCTTTTCTCATAACGATCTCATGCGATCTCATGCGATCTTATTACGATCGCATAACATAAAATTCAGATTAAATTTAAATAAAATTGAACAGAAGCTTAAACAAAACAAACAGAAAAAAGAATAAGAAAGTTTAAAGTGCTTTCATTAGCTTCCTTAGTGCATTAAATACATTCTTTTTATCCCTTCGAAACGCTATAAAAATTCCATGAATTCTAACACCACTAATTTTCAACAGAAATTTCTACTTTATTTAATCTCAGTATTTCAGCAGTTAAAAAAAAAGACAAAATTTCTGTTCCAAAAAAGTGTTACCCTAAATTAAAAAAATTGGTGAAGTGTTTATAGCCTGCAGGATGTTTCTTACAATTACATTACGTTTCCATGTACGGTAAGTATATTTCCCATCTGATACCATTCTTTTTAACACTTTCCAACCTAGTTGAAAAGTGTTTATGACTTCGGTTTGTCTGGCCGTCTGCCGTCTGGCCGTCTGGCCGTCTGTCCGTGCTCTAACTCCCGTAAATATTCTCGGATTGCTCTGCAATTTTTATATGTTATTGTCGTTATCTATAGCATGTTCCCTATTTCAACGGAAGTGTGTAGCACTTATAGTTTTTTTACAGGGACACTCAAAAGAATTCCGTTACATTGCGGTCTATGGGGAAAAATCATTTTCGGTTTATTTAAATAATGTTTCACTATTTTAAACGCATTGAAATTTATATATATCACTAATGTGCATTAGAAGAAGCTTAATATGGAATAGGGTGTGCATAGCACTTATAGTTACTTTACAGGGACAGTCAAAAGAATCCCGTTACGTTACGTCTATGGAGAAAAATCGTCTGCGGTTTATTTAAATACTGTTTCACTATTTTAAATGCATTGAAATTTATATGTATCACTAAGGTGCATTACAAGAGGCTTACAACAGAATAGTGTGTGTATAGCAGTCATCGTTCATTTACAGGGACACACAAAAGAATTCGCTAATGTCTGTTAACAATAATCCCTGGAGGTGCGTTTTAAGTTATTGAACGCAATTTTAATTTTAATTCGCTTTTTGTCTATTACATGGTGTGTATAAATTCTGTAAATCCTATAAAGGGAAGCACAAAAGTTCGCGGACACATTTCCATTTATTGATAGAAACTGCAGACGGAGAATTTTAAACTGTGCTACGCGTTTCCTAACTGAACTAAAATTTAGCATCGTATGAAGTATATATACAAATCTATAGATCCTATACAGGGCTGAATAAAAGTATTCGGATATTTTTCCGAATATTGTATATGTTGGAAATTCCTGAAATTATGTTTTTAAATATGTTATGCGTTTTCCAAATTGTTTACTTAGATGTTATCTTTTAGCTTATTAAACGGTATGATTTGTAAAATTATTTTGGAAGCGTTGGAAAGTGTTACATAATCTATGCTTGATGCATGATTTTTCGTTCTTGTTTTAATACTTACCAACACAGTTGAAAAGTAACAAGAAAAGATCAGAGAGTAACATTGAACAAGAAAAGAAACAAGTGAAAACGCATCATTTTATATTCCGGCTATCTGGAAATGTATCTTGAAGGAGCTTTGATTTCGTTGAACATGATTTCCAGTTAAGTAGCTGGTTCATAGAGGGCGCCACCAGGCTTGTTTTTGAATATGTTTTGTAAATTCCGTTAATTTAGCGTCTTGTCAGTTGGAACATTTTACTCAATTATGTAACACATATTTAATTTGCTGCTGTTTGCATTTATAGAAATTTTCTCCTGAAGATGGTTATGAAGAATAACCGAAACGTCGAGAATTGTTTATATATGTAGTTTTTAAAGTAACTCATATTAAATTAAACGAAATATACGTTGAAAGCAAGTGTTTGATGTTAATAGTTGAAAAGTGTTCATGCATTCGGTTTGTCTGGCCGTCCATGCTCTAACTCGCATAAATATACTCGGATTTTCATATAATTGACATGCTTTATTGAGGTTTACCATGACATGTCCGGTATTGAAAATGAAGTGTGTAGCATTTATAGTTCATTTACAAGGCCACTCAAAAAATGCCGTTACATTAGGGTCTATGGAAGAAAATCATTAGTAGTGTGTTTTAATGATGTTACTCTATTTCAAACATATTGCAATTGATGTACATCAATGAAGTGCTCTACAAAATTCTTATTATAGAATATGATATATTTAGCACATATAGTTCGATTACACGGCCACTCAAAATAATTCCGTTATATTACGGTCTATGGGGAAAATCGTTTGCAGTGTATTTTATTCATCTTACACTGTCTCAAACGTAATAACATTTATATGCATTTCTGAGGTGCACTAAAACGTTCTTTCTGTAGAATATAGAGTGTAAAGCATTTATAATTCATTTACAGGGGCACACAAAAGAATTCGGTTACATAATGGATCTACGGGGAGGAAACTGCTTGCAACGTATTATAATTTATATAACATCATTTCAAATATAATGAAAATCAAATACATTACTAAAGTTTACTACAAGGTACTTCATGTAGAATATGATGTGCATAGCATTTATGGTTCATTCACAGAGACATACAAAATATTTCGGATAAATTATTGTATCCGAAACACTGTCTGTTTGCGATAATATAGCCGGAAGTGTGGTTTCACAGTTATTCATGCTCAGTAGTTCATGGGTTTTAAAATTCATCTAAATTTTTTATTACTACGTAGTGCGTATATGTCGATCATATGCAAGACTACACAAAATAATTAGAAAGCATTACTGAGTATGGGCTTAATTAAGCGTGAATTGCTAAAAGTGGTTTTTAATTGAGTTATGCTTTTCAAACCAAACTATATATAGTATACTAAGAAATGTTAGTAGAACATGGATAAAATTATTTACAAGTCCACACAAAGAGCTGGATACATGACCGCCTATGGGTGATAATTTCTGATAGTGTGATTTCAGTAGTTTTAAGCGGGTTTGAGCCTGAGTTAAATGTTAGCTTAATATGTGGCGTGTATAAAAATTTATAGGTAAGATACAGGACTGTACAAAGATCTCAAGTATGTTTCTATCAAATGGTAGAAATTGACTGAGGTGAATTTTCACCTGTGCTATGCGTTTTTTTACTAAACAAAATTTTAGAGTACTATGTAGAATATAAATGGCAATTAGCGTCTCATGCTTGCCACAGAAGTTGTGGTTCATGAAGATATTTCATATTGAGCTGCAGGTGCCGCCTTGCCGACTTATATATGAGTGAAGAGTGCCAGGCTGGATATTGTCTGGGAAGCTCAATGGTAGAACGTTGGCGTGAAACCCCAATGGCCCTGGTTAGAATCCAGTTCTGGACAGTTTTTCACTCCGTTGGTTTTAAACCTTATATGACAAAAATTCAGTGATTAAAATTTCATTTAAAGAATATGTACTTTATATTTTAACTTTTCTTAATTACCCCTCAGTTTGTAAATTTAGATATGTTAAGAACTAAAGAAGACATTTTAGAAGTTAAGTAATGAAAATATATTAGGCCTAATTCTAGGATAAGCATCATTGTCTAATTGCTGTAACTTACACCGATAAGCTCTTTTAGACATCTTTTACATCCTTATTGAGATCATTCTCATCTTAACTCAAAAGTGATTTACGTGGGAGGCATGTCTGGAGAAGAAAAAATAGATTTAGTTTCTAAGTTAAGTTCTAGAATTAAACTGTATGCTTAAATTACCCCACATTTTCAACATTACAATTATATATTCAGCACTGCTATTTAACAATACTGTGGGGCACTGCTCCTTACGAACTATGCTCGTCAACCCCCGTTCAGACACCTTAAACTCTAAAAATACGATAATTTGATCTGCTATAAAAGGGTTATGGAACATTGAATTATAGTAAAACGACCAGTGGCGATCTCCTGTGATCGGGTTTTCACTCATTTCCCTTTAACTGAGGACTTTTAAGGCCGAATCAACAGCTGTCGAAACAGCTAACAACTGTTTTCGTAATTGATTAAATAAAATCAATTAAACATTTGAAAATAAACTTGTATAAAATGGCTAAGTAAATAATATCGCTACCGCAGAGAATTTTATAATGACGCTATAAGAAAATTGTTTTCAGTAAGACTTTTTAAATGTATCGTTTCCAATATGACGTAATTTTCATCAAAGCTTTCTTCCAATTATTAAACGTAAAAATACAGTTTTTAATTAAAGGAAAATTATTATTTATGCTGTTTTTGTTGGGGGTTTGTTTACTTGCCTAGGTACTATTACCTTTTGCAAAAATTATGAATGAGTGCAAATTACCTATGACTAAAAATTGAAATGAATCCTGTCAATATGCATACTTACAAAATTATTCTCAAACTAAAATAAATTTAGAAAAAAAGTAAATGGATTAAATTAAACAGAAACAATTAAAATTTAAAGAATTTAAATTTACTTGAATTCTAAGTTTGGAATTCAAAATAGTATAAGAATTAATCATTTAAAAGCACTGACAAGATTCTCAATTTGCACTATATCCAATTCCCCAACAATCAGCATTGTGAATTCAAGAATTAATATGAAGGGTAACAACAAGGAATTTTCAGAGGCATAATAATTTAGACTATGTGAAAATTTTGGAATAAAGGGGACAAAATCTTTCTTTTAAAGAAAGTACAAAAAGGGGAGGTATAAAATTGATGATATAGGTTAAACAAAATAATATTTGACAAATATTAAAAAAATGCAAAATTAATTCCAAGAATTCACAACACTGAAGCTGTGATCGTATAGATTAATCCTTGTTTAAGAGACCATGAGTAAATAATTAAATTTCGAATAAGTAATTCATTATTATAAAATGCTCCTCATAAGACTTTAGATCAAAATGTTAAAATTACTTTACATAAAAAATTCAGATAAGTATGTCCTGTAATTAATTAAAGAATAGTAAAAGGTCTCAGTTAATTAAATAAAATAAGTTTGAATATTAAAAATTACAACATCCAGTAAATTAGCAGTTTATTTTTTTATTAGATTTAATGCTTAAAATAATATTTAGAAATTCCATGACTAGAGAATACAATAATTTACTTTAATTAATTAATTAATTAATTTATTTATTTTACCAGAATTAATATTTAAATCAATAGAATAAATTAAGTTAAAGATTACTATACATTTTAAACTGATAACTCAAACTATACATAGTATTCCCAATTAAATTTTAATGATTAACAAAAAGTAAAATTACTGAACATGAATCTTATTGAAATGATTTAAAATAAATTAATAAGATAAAGAAAACAAAGAAGGAATTTACTTAAATATTTTGTTTATTGACAGACACACATTATTCATAGCTTTCACGAATTATTATAGCAATCTAATGTATTGAGGTCATGATAATAGACAAAAACATTAACAAATTGGTTAATCCAAAAATCAGAAGTATCATATACTATAATCAGATAAATTTAACTAAAAATACTGATGTTATATTTACCACAGAAAGTACATAGTGATGTTATAGGTGCTTTGGCCATTCTTTGGTAGGTTTGGTTTCACTCCATTATCACACTAACACGAGTTCGGGAATTTAAGGCATGAAAGTTCTAGTCATAGTGGCTTGTTAGTAACGATCACAATGCTTGGCTACCACACTAAGTAGTCAAAAATGTCTAAACAGAATCCGAGACGGTAGAGGACAATATGCACAAGGAAATATATGTAAATAAAGTTAGTCAAGAATAAACTATTCACAAGAAGTTGTTGTTCCCACACCGGGAGTCGAATCCAATAACTATTCTGTAACTATTTATAACACGCTCCTGTAGAGTAGTTTCTGCTCCAAAATATGAATCAGAAATACTTTTCTGATATGGTGCATAGCCGGAAATAAGTGTCACTACTCTGTGTACTCACTTCCATTTTCGATGTTCAGCCACTCCGTGTGAATCTCCAGTTACACACCGGCTCCAATACAAGCAGTGGTGCTAATCTCTAGCAACGATTATTCCTAAACATCAGTCTCTAAAGACTGCAAAAAAATGTTTTTTTTGTTCGTTTTATCTTGTAGAACGCTAGCAGAGTCTGTTACCAGGGCAGACGCATCTCTCGATAGACCACTAAATCTGCACGTCCTAACACTTCGACATCTAAAAACTTTCTCGAATTCTTAACATCTCTTTTTTTTTTTACTCCAACAACAACATATCATTCTCGTCATTTCAGGCCGCGTAGCATACAACCATTTCCTATCAACTCCCTAGTAATCGTCCGTCTTCCTACTCACTAAAAAAAATCTACCGCTCGAGCAGGCGGCGGTGGGGGGAAAATCCCCTAACCCACACACACCCAAACTATTCACGCTTCACAACATGACTGCCACTGCTAGCCATCTCTCGTTCCCCTGGTAACGGACGAGAGCGTTGATTGGGTGGGGTTCTGCTACGTCCAAAACTTCCCTGTCTCAATTCCTGGAAGCAAGGTGCTCGTGGGCTTCGTTGAAAAGCAGCTGTATGTCGGGTCCCACGAAAACAACTATCCGCCCGCTGACACCTGCCATAAACAACGACTCGAAAGCAATATACTGATGTATCTTCGTAGCAAGCCTTCGAAATAGTTTTATGATTCTCTTTTCTGAGGGTAATAAAAGTTGCACACAATACAACTGACAATAATGCTTCAGTTATTCCCATGACTTCTTATAAAAGCCTTTTGTACTTTATCCAATCTGCCTGTGTGTGTTTCGAATTTACGATCCCTTAAATTACGTGAGAATTTCAAGTAAAAGTTGTTTGCGTGGAAACTATCTCATAGTGAAAAAAGAAGAACCTGGGTGGTCTTGACTTATAGAAAAATACAAATGTTTGGATTTTGAAAATAAGAGTTTTAATTAATAATGTTTAAGAAAAATAAGAAAAAGGAGGAGGGGGTTTGATTAAATATCAAAATAGAATGAGTTTATAAAAAAGAAATGTTTTAAGATATTAATGAAAATATAAATATAAAAATTTAGATTAAATTACCTCTAACAAGAATCCCCCGTCTCTATTTAAAAAACACAATTTTTTGAAAAATAAAAAAATTTTTTGTTTTTTAAGTAAAAAGTGCGAGTAAAAATTCAATGGATGCGGGAGAGATCACCAAATGGGGCCTAACATTTCAAACAAACCAGACTTCGGTCCGAAGAATTATCAAGAAACACTTAGCAAGCCTACCCCTCAAGGCATACAGTCCGGAATGCATAACCTGAGTTTGCATACACAAAACTCTCCTCACTTGTCAACAAAATCCCTAGACACACCTGTAGAATAACAAAAAAAAATTAAAAGATGAACACAAGGCTGGACATTGCGTTTGTCACCACTAACCTTATCAATCGGGAAGGTTCCATTCAAAGTATTTACCTGAACACTTTTTGCTAAACCACAAAAAAAAATTTAAAAATTGCCAAAATAATTTTTTTTTTGTTTTTGTTAAAGCCAAATAAAAATTTGGGAGAGAACATTGCCAACCGAAAGAATCGCCAAATCCATTACAATAATAATGCATATCAATATAGGTATAAATTGTTAGCTCGATGTACACAGATATATAAAAACATACGAACTAGTAATGTATATGCATATAAAAACACAAACAAAAAGAATAAAAATGGGTAAAAGGCAATTTGCACAATATACAGTTAATTCACAATAAAATACATTTCACTAATTAAAATTCAGTTAACACAAATTGTATCAATGTGTAAAAATTGAGAAACACTTTCTCCAGTCGATTGATATGCAAGTTGAAACTATGAAGTAAGTTATTTACATATGCACTTACAGCGACACTGTGCATATTGGAAGAGCAACCCATTTATCTGTGCTATAAACAATTGCCAAAATAAAAGCATAATGGGGCGAAGAAGACCCAAAAGCTATGGTGAAGATTATCACCAACAGAAACTTAATTTATACAGTAAAAAATAAAAATTTTGACAAAAGAAATCTTTTAAAAAAAAGGAAAAAAAATAGCACAGAACCAGATAAAATTTTATAAATTTTCAATAAAACCACACCACTATACTTTAATGAAGTAATGTACTCAAGAACAAAATTAATAATCTCAAAAATTTTCAGGTAAAAAAAAAATATATATACACAAAACAGTACACTAATATTACCTTACACTACGAAATACCTACATATTATATCTAGTAATGAGTAAAATTAATAGTTCACTCAAATATAGTATTATCCTGTAAATCCACTTATACTCATATACTGAGAACTTAACTAGAACATCAATTAAAATATAAATAATATGCAAATCGATGGATACTATCGTATTACACAAACAGGGAGTACTACATGAAAAAAAAAGGGGAAAAAAATTTGGATTCCCATTTTCAAAATGCACCAAAAAATTTTCAAAGTCTCGAAATTACCCAAAAATCGAGAAAAAACGTAACATAATTCCAAAATATACCTGCGGAGAGGTTATTTGCACTATAACTATCGAAATATACCTTATTTACACTAAACTTAGCTATATAGAACATTAAATGTGATGAAAACACAACCGCTCAGATCGCTACCGCTAACCAAAACAAACGGTACAAGTACTCTAAAAAGCTTATTTTTCACGTTAAAATACAATAAAAACTAACTCTAGACTATCTATATACATTATACAAACAAAATATAAGGTTATTAAAATAAAAATACTATAATTATTACAACTTAAAGTTTATAATTGGGACGCTTGTCCCTGTTCCTGAATCCATAAGTATTTCTGGACGAAGGAATCGAATCAGTCGGTTTGCGCTGAGATTCGATTAAAGTCGGAATACGACTGGTTGAAGGAATAACAGAGGATTGAGCTTCAACAACTTCGTTAGCTACCGCGATATCTGGCGTGTCCGTAACTGGATTTTCAGCCGTGGAGGGGGAGGGTGTGGTTTCAGCTCGTGGGTTCTCGAACTCGGCTGAAGGAAGAGAGGGGGAAATGGGTTCGTTGCTGGTGGATAGTGAGGGCAACGTGTTGGCTGTTGATTGCATGGGCAATGCTTCATCTCTGTTTACTGCTGATGCTGTTGGTATGATAAACGCGCGCCTGCGTTTTTTCGTCCGCCGTTCTGGGTTATCGTTAATCGATTGGTGAATGGGAGTAGTTGGATTCTGAATATTCGATTGATCATCGAATTGACTCTGCGGCCGTTGGTCATTTGTTTGGAAATCAACATGCCTGTTTTTAAATTCAGGCAGCCTATCGACGTGTACCACTTGCGTTAATTTTAAATTTGATTGGAGGGCGATTTTTAAATTTACCTCATTTATTTTTTCAGTTATTGTATAGGGACCATTATTAAATTTAGATAGTTTTTTACATTGTCCTGGTTTAACAGCTGGTGTAAAGAGCCAAACTGAATCACCTATTTTAAGATTCTTAGAAACAGCAGTTTTTTCTCTGTATTTTTCTTGCTTCTCTGAAACTTCCACCAAACTACTGTGCACTTCAGCATACACTTTCTTCAAAGCAGGGAATAAAAGTTCACAATAGGTGGGGGCGTCATTATAATTTAAAGTTTGGGGGGTGGAAAAAAGTTTATAGGGGAGATTTAAATTTCTGCCAAACATTACTGCAGCTGGGGTTAATTTTGTAGAAGAATGCACGGCTGTCCTGAGAGCTAAAAGAGCAAATTTTAATTTTGTATCCCAGTCCGACTGATTTTCATTGACAACATGGCATAGGGCATTAATTAGAGTTCTGTTTTGACGTTCAATCTGAGAATTTCCTGCTGGGTGGTAAGCTGACGTGTGAATATGTTTCATTCCAAAGTTTTTATAGACTCTCTCAATGGCTTCTGATATAAGATTTCTACCCTTGTCGGAAACAATATAGCTAGGAGCACCGTACCTTGAAACGAAATCTGCTAGAGTATCCGCTACAACGTCTGAGGTGATAGAGGATACAGCATATGCTTCAGACCACTTAGAAAAAGCATCGATATATGTCACGATGAACTTGTTACCCGAAAAGGTTGTCGGTAAAGGACCAATTATGTCGAAATTCACTTTCGCCAATGGAAATTCTGGTGTTGGCATTCTCTGCAAAGGGGCTAGATGTTTAGGTCGATAAGCTCTTCTTTGTTGGCAACTAATGCAAGATTCTACTAGATGCTTGACATCTGCAGACATACCTGGCCAGTAAAAATTTTCGCGAATGCGATCAATAGTTTTCTGGAAGGCTTGATGACAAGCTGCTAGAGAATCATGTGTTAGTGCGAACACTTGGGGGATTAGTTCTTTTGGCACCACCAGTTTGGGCAATTTATTTAAAATGGGAGAGTCTCGAGTGTCCTCGCACATCAAGAGATCATCTCGGAAGAAAAATTTCATGTACTTTGGTGCTATATCCACTCCTTGATCTAGCTTCTGAGCAATTTGGCAACACTTTTTGTCAGTCTTTTGGAGTTCTTGAATTTTTTCAAGAAGATCAGTTTGGGGCATAAAAACATTCTCCTTTGCTATTTGTACACAAAAATTACAACTTACTGTATTTACAGAGATTTCATTAGAAGTAGTGTATCTAGAAAGAAAATCCGCAACACTGTTGCATTTGCCCTTGATAAATTTAATTGAAAAAGTAAAATCAGATAAGGTGCAAATCCACTTTGCCATACGAGAAGTTGGGTCTTGAATTTTAAGCATATAAGTTAGGGGGGCATGATCAGTGAAAATAAAAAAGTGGGTGTTAGCTAGGTAACACTTAAAATGGGCGGTTGCCCAGACAACAGCTAAAAGTTCCCTTTCTGTGGCTGAGTACCTTGTTTCAGGGTCCTTCAACTTTCTGCTGGCAAAAGCCACAGGGTGTAAAAAGTTGTTCTCATCCAGTTGAGATAAAACTGCGCCTAAAGCTTCACCACTCGCATCAGTATAAAGATAAAATTCCTTCGAAAAATCAGGGAGGGCAATACATGGCTTAGAAATTAAAGCAGCTTTTAAATCTTCGAATTCTGCTTGCGCTGCAGGGTTCCATGAAAAACGACCATTTTCTTTAGTTAGTTCAATTAAGTTTTTAGCTCGTTTAGAAAAATCAGGGATAAATCTCCTGTAAAATGAAATTGTACCAATAAAAGATCTAACTGCTTTGCGGGTATCAGGGGGTTGAAATTTTTCAATTACTTCTATATTTTTATTAATGGGTGAGACTTTACCTTTATGGATTTCAAAACCTAAATATTTAATTTTATCTGAAAGAAAAAGGCATCTACTGGGTTTTAATTTTTAATTATGCTGGCGAAGTCTATCAAAAACAGTTGTTAATTTTTCAAGGTGGGATTCTACATCTTTGCTAGCAATAACAATATCATCTATATATACAAGAATTCCCATATTTCCCAGATCTCCAAATATTGCACTCATGAGTCGTTGAAAAAAATTTCCTGAGTTTGATAAGCCAAAACAATTTCTCGACCACTCAAATAGTCCTTTATGAGTTATGATTGCTGTTTTGTGTCTGTCCTCAGGACGCACAACTTGCTGGAAAAAGCCACTTGTTAAATCAAGTGTAGAAAAGAAATTTGAACCGGATAGTGCATCAACCGAATCTGTGATATTAGGGATGGGGTATGCATCTTTAACTAAATTTTTGTTTAATTTTCTAAAATCGTCAGCCAATCTATAAGATCCGTCTGCTTTCTTAACCAAAATGACTGGAGCCGCAAATTCAGAAATGGAGGGGGATATTATATTAGCTTTTAACAGGATATCTAATTGATCTTCCATTTCTTGTTTAAGATTATGGGGAACTCTATAGGCTTTACATTTTACAGGTTTATCAGAAGTTAAATTTATTACATGGGGAATAGTGTCACAGCCGGGCAAGTCTAGGACTGATGCTGCAAACACATCTTTATTTTTATTAAGAAAATCCTGCATTTTAAGTTTAAGAGGGGGGTCTAAATGGTCAAGATTAATATCTGAACTCCAGCTGAGATCAGCATGATCAAAATCAGCTAGTGGAGTGGGCACATTAACATTAAGGGCATAATTACAATTATTAGAATTACACTCAGAATCATCGACGCACTTTTGAATTTTAGCAACCCTCATTCCCTTATTCAAAGTAACCTCATCATCCGAAAAGTTAGCGAATGAAATATATAACCCGTGCTCCTGAGAACAGATTGTTCTAGATGTTAAAACACCATTACCAAATTTTTTTACTAGGGGTTCCAAAATAACAACATCATTATTATCAATAAAATTGCTTCTCGAGCAGTTTACTTGAGCTAAAATTTTAGATTGGGGGGGGGGATAGTTACTAAATTTTTTAGAACAGCAAAACTAATTTCAATAATCTTCGACTTTTCACATGTATTATTTACTTCAGTTTTGACATCATTAGATTGTGACTTTTCGCTATCATGACAACTCACTTGGCATACAGGGACATTGATTTCATTTTCACTATTTTTCACATCCCTGATAGTATTTACACTAAGATCACAACCATTTGTTTCACATATATTATCCCGACCAATTGCCTTATTTTCATTTAATTTATCACTATCCATATTACTACAATTTTCATAATTATTTGTACTATTAACCTTTCCTAACTTTGAAACACTCTCAGAAGATTTTTGAACAGAGGAATTGTTATCATTACTTTCACATTTATCTAAAATCACCTTATTTTTATCTTCGCTACTACATTTTTCACTATCTCGAATCTCTATTTGTTCTCTACTATCCCTTACATTGGCTTTTACTACCATACAATATTTCTCACTGTTCTTATTCTTCTCAGAAATATTACTAACATTAGAAAAACATTCTACATTACCCTCAGTTTGACATGACATATTTTTAAGGCAAGAAATTTTGTTATTTACAATAATTGGCGGTTTAATATTTACATGACATTCTGAAATTTTTGGAACATATTTACAAAAAGTTTGCTCATTAATACCAAGACTAATAGATTTGTCACTACACCTTATGATAGCCTTGTACTCACTCAAAAAGGGCATACCTAAAATAGCAGTAAATTCATCAGCGAGTTTACCTGCTACTACTAAAAATTCAGTTTGGCAGCTGACATTACTGAAATTGAAAAATAACTTAACTTTCTCAGTGAGAGGGACACATTCACCTGTCACAGTTAGAATGGGTACATTGCATGCCTCAGTTTTTACACCTGGGAATAAACACAATCCCTGTCGAGAAATTAAATTGATACCTGATCCCGTATCACACAGTGCAGTAATAAAAATATCACCGACAGCAATCCTTGCGGTAGGGAGATTGCATGCTGATGGTGAGAAAACATTATATACAGAGGGGGTTTTGTCGTTCGGCTTCTCATGAGTCAGTCCGACTACTCCAGACTCAGCCATTACCCGTTTAAATTTTGTTGAATATTGTGTTCATTGGCAGTGTTGTTATTCTGCTGGGTTACATTATTTTGATTACCCCTATTCCTATAATTACCTCTCTGGCCATTGTTGGTACCTCTGTTTCTATAGTTATTGCCATTTCCCCTATAGTTTCTTTGATTCTGATATCCCCTGTTACTATAACTGCCTCTGTAGTTATTGTTAGGTCTGGCCATACCTCTACGACCATAGGGATTTTCATTATAATTTTGCCAGCCTTGATTTCTGGGGTTTTGGGGGCAGTCCTGAAAAAAATGGTTGGGGTCGCCACATCCGAAACAGAAAAAAAGGGTTGTACCTGGGCTGGTGGTCTCGCTGCAGCTGGTTGTTGCATAACAAGACTATCAATTTTAGCCGTTAAGATTTCCATTTTGTTTTGGAGTTCTACAATTTCATGGTTGGGATGGCTAACCTGGGGTGTAGGGGGTAAACAGTAGCACATGCTACACCTGAGGGGACCTGTGAGCAATGTTTGCTGGTTCATAGCTGTAGAAGGGGTTAACACTCCTACAAGCCTTTTCTTCAAGTAAGGCAAACGTTAGTATTTCCTGAGGGGTCTTTGGATCTTTTGAAATGACACCCTTCCGAATTTCTGGAGATAGGTTACCTAGAAGCATAGAGTGCAGTATAGCATCTCTACTTTTATTTACAATGCCCTCAGCAATTCCATCGATGACAAGAGCTCTGCGTGACAGATCAGAAGCTCTGTCGAAAAAATCTTGGACAGACATTGAAGGCGCCTGTTTGAAGTTAAGAAACTTCGATAATGCCACATCTGGCGACTCCTGTTCCGTGAATCTGTCTTGTATAATTTCCACTAATTCCTTATAATTTTTGTTTTTATTAGCCTTAATTAATTTGGCTGCTTTCCCGGGCAGTCTGTTAAACAGGGCGAAATTTTTTTCTTTTTCATCCCAGTTAAAGAAGGTGGAAATATCTGTGAACTTTTCAATAAAGTCGGAAAAGGATATAGTAGAGTCCCCGCTAAAAGGTGGGATGTTGGATAAATTATCCATCAAAGACGATTTCTTCTGCAACTCAGCCATCTCCTTGGTAAGGGTCTCCGCCATATTTATGAAATGTTTTGTCAACAAAAAATTCAGCGATAAAAAAAAAATTATAATTAACCCTACCTACGCCTTAAGCAAAGAGAAATTTTTTTTTTACACAAATGCAAAATCTAAATAAAATTACTGAGAGCTACACCCATGTATACACTAGTCGCCTTTGTCAATATATATAATCAATTGCAAATAAATATAAACAAATGGGAAAGGTATGTTAAAATTTCTAAAAATTCAGTGCGGGTGGGGTATTATGAAAAAAAAAATTGAACAGCACAGATATGAGGGTTAACACTTCATAACATATACTCAAAGACATAATGCACAATACATTTTGAAAAAAAAAATAGTTGCCTTATACCCTGAACTTTAAGTATACACAAATAAACATTAAAAATTTGAATTGTGCCACACAGGTAAGTGTCACGGCATCAATTCTTTGTTGGGGGTTTGTTTACTTGCCTAGGTACTATTACCTTTTGCAAAAATTATGAATGAGTGCAAATTACCTATGACTAAAAATTGAAATGAATCCTGTCAATATGCATACTTACAAAATTATTCTCAAACTAAAATAAATTTAGAAAAAAAGTAAATGGATTAAATTAAACAGAAACAATTAAAATTTAAATAATTTAAATTTACTGGAATTCTAAGTTTGGAATTCAAAATAGTATAAGAATTAATCATTTAAAAGCACTGACAAGATTCTCAATTTGCACTACATCCAATTCCCCAACAATCAGCATTGTGAATTCAAGAATTAATATGAAGGGTAACAACAAGGAATTTTCATAGGCATAATAATTTAGACTAAGTGAAAATTTTGGAATAAAGGGGACAAAATCTTTCTTTTAATAAAAAAGAAAGTACAAAAAGGGGAGGTATAAAATTGATGATATAGGTTAAACAAAATAATATTTGACAAATATTAAAAAAATGCAAAATTAATTCCAAGAATTCACAACACTGAAGCTGTGATCGTATAGATTAATCCTTGTTTAAGAGACCATGAGTAAATAATTAAATTTCGAATAAGTAATTCATTATTATAAAATGCTCCTCATAAGACTTTAGATCAAAATGTTAAAATTACTTTATATAAAAAATTCAGATAAGTATGTCCTGTAATTAATTAAAGAATAGTAAAAGGTCTCAGTTAATTAAATAAAATAAGTTTGAATATTAAAAATTACAACATCCAGTAAATTAGCAGTTTATTTTTTTATTAGATTTAATGCTTAAAATAATATTTAGAAATTCCATGACTAGAGAATACAATAATTTACTTTAATTAATTAATTTATTTATTTATTTATTTTACCAGAATTAATATTTAAATCAATAGAATAAATTAAGTTAAAGATTACTATACATTTTAAACTGATAACTCAAACTATACATAGTATTCCCAATTAAATTTTAATGATTAACAAAAAGTAAAATTACTGAACATGAATCTTATTGAAATGATTTAAAATAAGTTAATAAGATAAAGAAAACAAAGAAGGAATTTACTTAGATATTTTGTTTATTGACAGACACACATTATTCATAGCTTTCACGAACTATTATAGCAATCTAATGTATTGAGGTCATGATAATAGACAAAAACATTAACAAATTGGTTAATCCAAAAATCAGAAGTATCATATACTATAATCAGATAAATTTAACTAAAAATACTGATGTTATATTTACCACAGAAAGTACATAGTGATGTTATAGGTGCTTTGGCCATTCTTTGGTAGGTTTGGTTTCACTCCATTATCACACTAACACGAGTTCGGGAATTTAAGGCATGAAAGTTCTAGTCATAGTGGCTTGTTAGTAACGATCACAATGCTTGGCTACCACACTAAGTAGTCAAAAATGTCTAAACAGAATCCGAGACGGTAGAGGACAATATGCACAAGGAAATATATGTAAATAAAGTTAGTCAAGAATAAACTATTCACAAGAAGTTGTTGTTCCCACACCGGAGTCGAATCCAATAACTATTCTGTAACTATTTATAACACGCTCCTGTAGAGTAGTTTCTGCTCCAAAATATGAATCAGAAATACTTTTCTGATATGGTGCATAGCCGGAAATAAGTGTCACTACTCTGTGTACTCACTTCCATTTTCGATGTTCAGCCACTCCGTGTGAATCTCCAGTTACACACCGGCTCCAATACAAGCAGTGGTGCTAATCTCTAGCAACGATTATTCCTAAACATCAGTCTCTAAAGACTGCAGAAAAATGTTTTTTTTTGTTCGTTTTATCTTGTAGAACGCTAGCAGAGTCTGTTACCAGGGCAGACGCATCTCTCGATAGACCACTAAATCTGCACGTCCTAACACTTCGACATCTAAAAACTTTCTCGAATTCTTAACATCTCTTTTTTTTTTACTCCAACAACAACATATCATTCTCGTCATTTCAGGCCGCGTAGCATACAACCATTTCCTATCAACTCCCTAGTAATCGTCCGTCTTCCTACTCACTAAAAAAAATCTACCGCTCGAGCAGGCGGCGGTGGGGGGAAAATCCCCTAACCCACACACACCCAAACTATCCACCCTTCACAACATGACTGCCACTGCTAGCCATCTCTCGTTCCCCTGGTAACGGACGAGAGCGTTGATTGGGTGGGGTTCTGCTGCGTCCAAAACTTCCCTGTCTCAATTCCTGGAAACAAGGTGCTCGTGGGCTTCGTTGAAAAACAGCTGTATGTCGGGTCCCACGAAAACAACTATCCGCCCGCTGACACCTGCCATAAACAACGACTCGAAAGCAATATACTGATGTATCTTCGTAACAAGCCTTCGAAATAGTTTTATGACTCTCTTTTCTGAGGGTAATAAAATTTTCACACATTACAACTGACAATAATGCTTCAGTTATTCCCATGACTTCTTATAAAGGCCTTTTGTACTTTATCCAATCTGCCTGTGTGTGTTTCGAATTTACGATCCCTTAAATTACGTGAGAATTTCAAGTAAAAGTTGTTTGCGTGGAAACTATCTCATAGTGAAAAAAGAAGAACCTGGGTGGTCTTGACTTATAGAAAAATACAAATGTTTGGATTTTGAAAATAAGAGTTTTAATTAATAATGTTTAAGAAAAATAAGAAAAAGGAGGAGGGGGTTTGATTAAATATCAAAATAGAATGAGTTTATAAAAAAGAAATGTTTTAAGATATTAATGAAAATATAAATATAAAAATTTAGATTAAATTACCTCTAACATTTTAAATATTGTAACAATAGGTAAAATATTTATTCGAAATAAAACTATCGTTGAAATATATTTTTTAATTGACATTGTTTGGAAATATTATTTGAGCATTTTAAATAAGGCTTAATTTTTCTCATTTTATTGTTCTAACGCGTAATGATTTAATTATTATTTTCAAGTTTTATTTCTGTTTTTAATATTCACGCGGAAGTACATTATAATTACATAATCTTCCCCATTTACTTCGTTTAAAGCGTGATCATTCAATTCTTATCTTAAAGTTCGATTTCTGTTTTTAATAGATACGTGTAAATACATTTTTTAATTAAAAAGGAGTATTATTATTTGCGATATTTTACGAATTGGCAACAATTTAAATAATTGCCTTTTGAAAATATGAAATAAATTTCCAACGAAATAATGAAAATTTAAATAGAAAACTAAAAAGTTCCTCCCCCCCCCCAAGAAAAATAAAATCACACTGCACACCGAAAGTTTGTCAACTATATCCCTTTAAATTATGATTAAGTTACTACGTACAGTTTTTATTTCTATAAAACTTTTTTAGCAGAAATATTTTGACAGACTTCAATATTAAATATCTCTTAAAATAATACTCAGATTTAAAAACTATTTGCTTCAGCGTGTTTAATCGATCATTTCTCTATAAAACTACCAATTTTTATATTTTTTATAAAAATAGTTTGCTTAATATTATCCTAGAAAAACCTCCCGACACAAAAAATTCGTTGACAGTGGTGTCAGCGTTGGTTACTTTTTTTAGAATAGAGAAAACTTGTGAATCAAATTATTGTAAACAAATGTAATGTAAACACCTGAATTAGAAAAATGTAGATAAAATTGTTTTGTAACAATGTGCCTTTGAATTGGATGCTTTTCACATTCTTGCAAACAAATGCCAGTTAATTTTCCTTTTTACAGAGATTAACATTGCTATTCTAAAACCTTTACACATTGAAACAATGAGAAACGTGGTATAAACATATATAGTATAAATTAAAACATTCTACAGAAATAATGTTAGGTTTAATAAAATTAAAATGTAATTTTACTCCAATTACCCCAATACACACAAATTACCCCAACAGAGGATATATATATATATATATATATATTAATCAAACCCGCTTTTTAAAGTCATACGTTTTTTTAAAATATATTTACTTAAATGTGTAAAACTAAATATGCAAAATAATGACAAAAACCTATCGCTTTATATAGCATGTATTTTCATATTTTATTGACATTTCATAACTATGTTGCATAAAATTTTGACTAAAGTTGCAGCATATTGAGAAGCTAGGAAACACAAGAGAAAATGAAAAAAAAATGTTTCCTTTAGCTTTCTGATCCCATTAAATAAATTCTTTAAAGAGTGAAGTATGTCTCCTCCAATTTCATTATGTTTCCACGTACACAATTTTTTTTTGTGCTGGACAGGCATGAAGCAAAATTTAAAAGAGACTTGTTCTTCTTTTATGAACTTCATTTAAAATATTCGTAATATTTAAAAATCATCAAAAGCAATCTTTTATAAAATACATTGTTGTTTCAATAAATATTTTTTTAGTTTTTCTTGTTTTTTAAAATTAAGTTTTACATCATAGACTGTGTAAAGTATTACTAATTTAGTGGCACTTTACACTTTACACAAAATCTGTAAGACTGCAACCACTGTCTAAAATGTGGGACAATTTTAGACAGTACTTGCGGGTCTTACAGATTTTGTTAAAGGAATGTTACTAAGGTATTTTTATAATTCAATATTATCATCCTACATATTAAAACGTCAAGCTAATATCTTAATTTTCAGTGCAAATTCGACATTTTTGCGCATGCTTCAACCTCTCCGGGATGTCCAGCACTGCACACAACAAGATCTAAACTATTTTTACCCCCTTTTCATTGAAAACTGTCCACACTCCACCAAGACATTTTTGAAGCAGCGCTTCAGGATCGCTATATCTTATATTAAAAGGATTTCCTTGTTAACATGCGAGTCTATTGTTAAAATATTTTAAGTGGAAAATGTAAAAACATATGGGGCAATCGTATGGGGGAGACACCTAACAAAACAAGTAGTAATAAAATTAATTTCACGACAGCGAATGTTTCGTTTACAAATCTTACGAGGGTACAAAACAATCTCCCCGGATGTGCTAAATACGATAACAGGCGTATCAGCAATCGACACAAGATTCGCATATGAATACACCAAGGGACGCATTCTCTACCTTAAACATGAACCTACGGCAAGCGAACTCTTTTCAAATACCACAATACAGCCTTAAATTCCAGGCTGGCAGATACAGCCCTCGGATGAGACATCCCACTACTAAATAAACACCATCCTTAATTATTTCTCCCCCTCCTCTAGGATTATCCTCTTCACTGATGTGTCCGAAATAGCCACCGGCGTGGTAGCGGCTTTCTGTGCTATATTGAAAAGGGCACCGCCACTCATCAGTAGGCCTGCAGACTAGATGAAAACAGATCTGTTTATCAGGCAGAGTTGTGGAACTCTATGCTATTTTAAAAGCCATAGAAGCCAGGTAAACACTCCTTTCGTCAAAATTTATAATGATAATCTTTCTTGTCTTCAAGCTATCTTATAAAACCAAGCAACCGCTAATCCTAGAGATAAAACTTAAGATAAAATCCCTCCTAAAACGATAATTGCTGGCTATGTCTCAGTGCACATAGGCGTTCAAGGTAATGAAACAGCTGATGCACTCGAAAAGGAAGAAACAACAAAATCACATATAGACCATCCTATCCATCTCCACCTCCATCCACATACATAAAATGTTTACTAAAAGCTAAAATACTCACGCATTCAATCTGGAACAACATCGACAAAGGCCGACACACATATAACCTAATACCGAAAGTCTCAATGAAACACAACCCCTCCACTCACACAACAGCATTTCTCCCGGGGCCTGGTTCCTTTCAAACATACCTTCACAAATTTAAATGTGCAGACACATTTCTTTGTGAGTGTGGTGCAGTGGCGTCGGCCCCCATTACTACTTCACCTGCCCACTAATAGTACATTGACATATTAATAATCCTGTCCTCCCAAGCAATGGATTCCCAATATTCTAAATAGCACACTCCTAACAGAAAGCCACACAAAATCTGTGTTTTTCTCATATATCTTTCAAATCTTACCGAGTAGCCGTCAGTTGTCATTTCTAATGCACCAAATGAAGTGTCCATGTGTTTTGGCCACTGTCGCGCAAAGAGGTTAAGTTCTGCTCTATTTCTCTAATGTAGCCTCTAGTACTAACAACTTTATCTGACCTGAAGCGACTACTCACCCAGTAAAATCGAAATCGTTGTATCAAATGATCTAACACTCTCCGTAATTTCAACTCATCTTCTAATAGCACCTTACTACTGCCTGCCGCACAAGAGAGGCTTCTTCAGCGACGGTTGTTATTATGTATACAACTGACATGGCGCACAATTTCTACTCAATCTCTGCCGCCTGTCACGTGGAAGGTTTTTCCTTGGCAGTGCCAACCTATAGGCGATCTGTTCTTTAACCAGAGGCTATTTTTGTTATCATTTTTTTAAACTTACTTATTTTTCATAGCGGCCCTTGTCACGTTTACCGGCAAGTTCAGTTCCGGTTAAATATTGTATTTTCTTTTATTTCTGTTTTTAAAGACCTTAATAAAGGAGATCAGAAGGGAGATTTAACTCTGCAAATTTGGTCTCCTCGTCTGAGCAGTCCCTCTCAGGTTATGAAAACAGGCGAACACACACCCTTTTTCTTATGCAACGTGATATTTAAAAAATTTTTTTAAACGTGTAAAACTGTATACTTAAAATTAATTATATTATCATATCATATTCCATTTGATTTAAAATTTTTCGATATTTCATATAATATTGTAATTCAACTTGTAGCACGTTGAGAAAAAAAAATAAACATACTGAAAAAAAAGGTTTTAAAGTGCTTCCTTTAGCTTCCTCGCCGCATCAAGTAAACTCTTTTAAAGCCGAAAAGATTTCTGCTACAATTTCATTACGTTTCCATCTACGGGAAGTTCGCTTCACCTCAGATACAATTTAATTTTTCCTTCGCCAGACAAATATAAAGCAAGGCGTAAAAGAGCTTTTCTTTCTTTTTTTTATGTATTCTATTTTACGAAGATTCTTCACATTTAAGAAGCATTTTTTATAAATTGCAATTTAATTTCAATAAAGTTTGTCTTAGTTTTTCATCAGATTAAATAGTTTCTTCATAATATTTTAGATCCCAGGTTGTGATAAATAGTGTAAAATGAGGTAAATAAGAACAGTTTTCAACTTTTGGCGTAAAAAATCTACCTAAAATTGCAGAGATTAAAAAGTAAACCAAATCCTAACTAAATATACCCCCCCCCCCCCCCCAAAAAAAAAAAAAAAGTCTTTAAAATTTTTTTTTTTTTTTCTTTTTTACTTTCTTCTATTTTTACAAGAAGAAAGTATTTGATTCATGAAAATTTTCAACTTCCGGTTTTCGACAGATTTATAAGTTTTAGAAGGTCCTGAACACGATTTGACTATTTTTAGAAAATGTCTGTCTGTGACTCTCTCTGTATGTGACAAAAATTTTGTGGGCGCTCTATCTCAAGAACTAATGCTCGGAATTTAATAAAACTTTATATTCAGTTAGTCCCTGATATAAATTGGTGCTGATTAGTTTTTGGTAAAAATCGGCAAGCAGGTGGCGCTGCTATGCAGCATTTTTCGCGACTTCCGCAATAGCTCTATCTCAAGAACTAATGCTCGGAATTTAATAAAACTTTATATTCAGTTAGTCCCTGATATAAATTGGTGCTGATTTGTTTTTGGTAAAAATCGGCAAGCAGGTGGCGCTGCTATGCAGTATTTTTCGCGATTTCCGCAATAGCTCTATCTCAAGAACTAATGCTCGGAATTTAATAAAACTTTATATTCAGTTAGTCCCTGATATAAATGGGTGCTGATTAGTTTTTGGTAAAAATCGACCAGCAGGTGGCGCTGCTATGGAGCATTTTTCGCGATTTCCGCAATACCTCTATCTCAAGAACTAATGCTCGGAATTTAATAAACTTTTATATTCAATTAGTCTCTGATATAAATTGGTGCTGATTTGTTTTTGGTAAAAATCGCCCAGCACACGTGGCGCTGCTATGCAGCATTTTGAAGGTTTTACACAATTTTAGTGATAGTCATATCTCAAGAAATAATGCACGGAATTTAATAAAACTTGAGTTTCCGTTAGACCTTGATATTAATTGGTGCTGATTCTTTTTAGTGTATGCGAAACCTGTGTGAGATAGAAGAAAGTTTTGGGATTGACACATCCGACGAGTTTTTTTTTTATAAAAGCTAAAGGAAGTTTAAAAAACTGAACCACATACGCACATAAATACATGAAATACATACTTTATTTTACTTTACTTTAATGTACTTTAATACATAATCACCGCACAAGGCGTATGAAGTACAAACGCGAATATCAATTGCTGCTGATTGTTGCTTACAATATTTGCGCCTGACGACGTTAGGTTATTAGCATTGGCTAAATAATTTAATAGTGGATTAGAACATCTTCTCTACTAAACTGAAACAAGAATTCGTTACAGAAACGCAGCCTGTTTGCATATTTTATTTTATCTATGAAACTGAGAGAACTTATCGTACAACAGCTGAAAATTGCTCTAGCGAGAATACCGAATTCAAAAGTAAATTCTGTAGAAAATGTACAAAAGCAAAATATTACTCAAGTTTTTGACGTTTTGTATAGACAACTAAAATTCATAAAATTGCATTTCAGAAAAGTCCTACAGACTTAGTTTATTGTAAATTTAAAACGGTGTAACTGTAAGCATTTTTGAATCGATATTATTCCTATGAATTCGCATGTGCCAATCCAAAATTTTGATTCACTTTTCGCTCTCATACTACCAAATTGTTTATAATTATCCACTTAGAAATGATCTGTACACTCTTAAAAGTATTTTATAATTTAACTTGAAGTGAAAAAAAAAAACAGTTCTTATTTGATATATTTGAAGAAAATATCTTGAAAAATTAAAGCATATAATAAGTGTAATTAACGCGTTTTCTTCTATGTGAAAAATTACTCAATTCGAAATTTTGCGGCGCAAAATGTTTTTTTTAAATCTAAATCACTCATAAGGTTTGAATGAGAAATTTGACTCTTAATAACTCAAAATACAGATCGAATTTCAAAAATGAGGTCCAGTTATTGCCTCTTTCTAACTAAGATCTACATTTTTAGCAAATAACATTGTAACTGACTGAGCAATTTCCGAGAAATCATGTGCAATGGAAGTGAAACCACCCATAAGGTTTGTATTAAAACTTTTAATTACTTAGGCTACAGATCGAATTTCAAAATGCGAACTACGTTATTACTTCTTTATTACTAATATCTATGTTTGTGGTAAATTGCATTGTAATCGATCGAACTTCCGAGTAATACTAATTTAATTGTCAGATTATGAGTGGATAGATCAGAAGCTACGTGTACCTTCGTCCGCCTGAAAATTTTCCAGTAAAGCATTTTTGCTCACCAAATACACAAAAAGAACAATTTTGAAACTATTATACTGTTCATAATGAAAATGATTATTAAATTTACATTTTTTTATTGCTAAAAATAGCTTTTTATATTATTACAGAGTTTTAACGTGCTGTTAAGTTAGGAAAGAAAATAAAGCTATATTTTAACTTCCATATGATGCAATTGTGCAAAACCCCGTGGTTCAATAACTCTGATCTAATTTTTTATTCTGCGTGCAGTCCTTTCTACAATGGCTTACAATGCTCTTTGGATGCTATCAAGAAAACTAACATTTAAATTTCAAATGGAGTACAATCGTTATAAAAATTGGCACATTTCTGTTAAACGGATTCATGGAATAAGGAATAAGAATTAAGAAATGGTATTTATTCCTATTTATGGACACCCCTTTGCAAGAAGTGCAAATTTTAGCGCAAAAGCTAACAAAGACGTCATTCTTAAATACGAAAGTCACACTTCAATTTTTGAGATACGTCTAAATGGTACATGCCAAAGTAACCAACACTCAGAAATGTTCAAAATAGTATTTTTCAAGATCTATGCACTTTTGTAGGCGAATTTGCCAAAGATTTGTGGCGACTCATCCGTGCAGGGTTCTCTAGCTGCTGTTGCTGTGGACAATCTTATGAGACTAACCTACACTAGATCTGACAAGGGGACCGCCAAACATGATGCACACAGATTTTGATGATTTTAAAGTATGTTGTAGGGGTCATACCCCTAACTATTCAGGTCAAAGGTTTCCTTCAAATGGGCTTTAGTTTTCGAGAAATTTCGGGTTAAAGTTCAGCATGCATTTCAAATACCTATAGTGCGCAGTTTTGAACAAGAACTCCGTGGCTCAGAGCTAGCGCTCGCGGTTTGAGAGCCGCAGATGAGGGTTCTGTCCTCTCATGTGACTTTTTTAACTTTTTAAATAAATTTTATATATTTGTCGCGTTATAAGTTTTATGCAGAATTATGAATTCTGCATCTTTGAACTTTTTGATATTTTTCTAATAAATTCCATTTGCATTTTCGAATTTTTCGTGAAAATTTATAGTTTTTGCGCAATTTTTATTCTAATATTTCTGTTGACGAAAATCCAAACTAATTTATGTCTTGATATCTCGTCTTTTCAAAACGATTATTGTTTACAAATATATATATATATTTACTTATATATTTATCGTATTTATGAAATAATGCATTTTTTTAATTGCATTTTCTATTTAAAAAATTTAAATGATTAAGAAAAAAATAACAAAATAATATATCCTTTTAATATTTGATTTGTTCTAAATATATTGAAATATGTTAATTGCTGAAATACTAAAATATTTATCATCACCGACATCGACATTTTTAATTTATTAAATATGGAACTAATTGTGTGATATATCGCAAAAATATTCTAAACAAATTCCGTATTAAAAGTCGCCTTTAAATATCTTTACGCAAATTGTTTTAACAATATTGGAAGAATGTATAAATTAGCATATTATATCTTCTTTAAATACTTAAATTGTGATAAATATATTTAAAAATGCATTAAAAGTTGAAAAATAAATTATTTCAAACGTTATAATTGTCTGCAAAGGAAGCTAAACGAAATGAATAAAAAGAAAATTTTATTTATTCTGATATTACCGTAAAAGTGATTGCAGACGATTTTTTTCAGATATTTTTTATATGTATTGTAATTTACAAACGATTTTTCATTTCTAGTTCAATTTTTCCGTATGGCGACTTGTTAGAATGAAAAAAAAAATTAATTGTAATATATTATTTTTTATTTGTGCAAATCAAAAATGATGTTGAGTTTGAACTTTACAGTTAAATGTATTTAAATAACATAATATATATATATATATATATATATATAACAGGCTAAAATTTGGATGTAAACTTTACTCTTTAATATTTTATTACTCCTTTCAAGATATACTGTTGGAATTACCTAATCATACATAACTTTAGAAGATTTGAGAGAAAAAAATTATTTGTATAAATTATAAAAAAATAATAAATTTTCATTTAAATTTTCATAAAGTTAAAAAAGTATTGTTCTAGAAAGGTTATTAAAATATAAAGGGTAAATAATAAAAAAATTAAACAAACTCTAGGCTTAAATTAGCTTGGAATTTCGTCAATAGAAATATTAATTTCAAAACTTCACAAAAAAAAAAAAAAAAAAAAAAAAAAAAAAAAATTGTAAATTTTTACGAAAAGTTTGAAAATGTAAATGGAATTCATTAGAAAAATATCAAAGTTCAAAGATGCAGAATTCATAATTCTGCATAAAACTTATAACGTGACAAATATATAAAATCTATTAAAAAAGGTAAAAAAGTCACATGAGAAGACAGAACCTTCATCTAAGGCTCTCAAATCGCGAGCGCTAGCTCTGAGCCACGGAGTTCTCGTTCAAGACTGCGAACTAATGGGTATTTGAAACGCAAGCTGAACTTTAACCCGAAATTTCTCGAAAACTAAAGCCCATTTTAAGGAAACCTTTGACCTGAATAGTTAAGGGTGTGATACTTACAATATACTTTAAAATCATCAAAATCTGTGCGCATCATGTTTGGCGGTTCCCTTGTGAGTACCAGTGGCAACCCATTCATGCAGTCACTCTAGCTGCATCGGCTGTGGACAATTCTCACCAGCTCGACCTACTGGAACTGAGAAATAAAAGCACTGTAACATCACATGACAGTGGACTTTCAGTTCTCGACACCCCACTTCGATGGTTATGCTTTTCGATGCGAATTTTCCTGATGACAGAATTGGACGGGTTAATACGATGCAAGATCTCTCAACAAGACTGGACTCAATAGTTTCTTTTGTGAATGGCAACAGTTTAAGAAACTTATATTTAAACTGGGATTTTCGTTGGAGAAGACAGAGCTCTCTGCAACCTAGAAATGTTGGGTTCAGTATTTCTTTATCCGTGCTAGTCACGATAATTTTATTTCTATAAAATTCTATCTTATGTTTATTAGGCTAATAAAGAAGTGATTAACCTACATTAGTCTGGAGATTCTTCACCCAAATTCTGCACGCAACTATATTAAGCTGTGTGTGGGGGGGATATTTTAGGATAACTTCTTTTACAGATATGCTTTACCCGCATCGCCTCCATAGATTAAAGGCCTCAAGCCGTCCATTTCTTGGAATAGATGAAAAATATACTTTTATAGCCTCATAAATCTCACATTTTAAAAAATAGTCGAAATTTACACATGTCAAGATAAAAGAATAGGGTGTGATGCGTTTTATCACTTTCATGTTTTTTTAATGAAGAAATTCGACCGTAATCTTTAGTGGATTAGAAGATGTATTCCTTCTGTATCATTTGGTATGCATAGTGATGATCAACGATTAACATATTTCGTACGGCCGACACATTTTTTCGGACTACAGCTGACAAAGGTCTTCCGGTGAGTTTTTCATCCAGGAGAGAATTTCCACGTATTCTAAATTCTGTAAACCATCTGAATACAGTGTCACGAAATGGAACTTCATTTTCATATACTAATTGTAGACGTTGAAGGCATTCGTTTTGATTTAGCCCCACTTTAAAATCATAGCTCGATAATTCGCTCCCGTCAACTCAATTTTCTGTTTTTAAAAATTTATTATCCGATAACTAATTTACAATTTTTGCCACAAATTATCGTCTGAGGACATAATAGAGTTCAAATTTTGTAACAATATTTTGTTGGCGCTTACCCCCTTGTCTCAAAAATGCCAGTTTTACGGAAAGTGTACTCGGCAACTAACTTAAGTAGAAAATAGCAATAGTAATCCTAATGAGATATGTAAAGTTTAATGAAAAGTGAAACAAATTTTATGAAATTTTAACGAATTTCACTAAAAAAAATGAGAAAATTTACAAATAATAAAAATAATTAATATTTCTTTACTCAGCTGGCATTAAGTTGATGATTTCATTTAGCAATTTTGGTAATATCTGATTATTTTCTTAATGTCAGTGGAACTTTATAAACTCAAATATGATTCTATGAATGATTTATGAATTGTTTATAAATGACGATTTATAAACTAGTTACTACACGTATTGATGAGAAATTAGCAGTTTACGACATTTTATTGCTTTGACACAAAGACAAAGACAAAAAACTACAACTGGTGTCCTCCTGATGAAAAAGTATCCAGAAACATTCTGACGTTGCTGTCACTTGAACGATTGAAGTTTAAGTCGAAGTAGAAATGAGTGCGATGATTAGTTATGCTAGGTGTAAGTACCTGTAAAGATTCAATGAAAAAGAAGTTCATTGCCACAATGGTGCAACGGTAAGCACGCTTTTATGAAGAACAAGAGATACAGATACCAGATTACCTAGAAATAGTATAAATAAAATGTACTCACCAATATATTTCTTTTATATAGAGGCTACATTAAGAAATATAACCTTGCAAGGCTGTTTAAATATTATTTAACACTTTCCAATATAGTCGAAAATTGTTTATGAGTTCGGTTTGTCTATCCGTCTGTCCACGTTCTATCTCCCGTAAATACAGTCGGATTGCCATGTAATTGATATATGTGATTGAGATTGACCGTAGCATGCTCGTTACTGAAAATGAAGTGTGTAGCATTTATGGTTAGATTAGAGGCGCAATCAAAAGTATTCGGATACTTTACGGTCAATGGAAGAAAAATGGTTTTCAGTACATTTTTATTAATGTTGTACTATTTCAATCATAACAAAATTGATATGCGTTACTGAGGGAGATGACACCATGTTTTTGAGTACAGAATAAGTAGCAATTATAATTTACAGGGACACTCAAAGGTATTCTGTTGCATTACGGTCAATGGGGAAAAGTTGGTTGCAGTACATTTTAATGATGTTACACTGTTTCAAACATAATGAAATTGATATGCATTGCTGAAGTGAGTGGCAGGATACTTTATATAGGTTATATAGTAAGTAGCGTTTATAGTTCGTTTACATGAACGCACAAAAGAATTCCATTGCTTTAATATCTATGGGGAAAAATCGTTTACAGTATATTTTAATGAAATTGATATACATTACTGAGGTGCACTAGAGCATGTTTTCTGTAGATTTATTGAGGGCGTAGAATATTTCGTTTATTTACAGAGACACTCAAAACATTTCGGTTACAGAACTGATTATGAACCATAACAGCTGGATTTAATTTTTAAACTGTGATAGGCATTAAAATGTTTATTTTTAGAATATTATGAGGTGTGTATTTCATATACAGGGTTGCACGATATGGAATTCGCACACATTACCGGTTATGGACAGCAATTCCTGAAAATGAATTTTAGTACGTTGTGTTTTTTTTTCTAAATGCTTATTTAGATATCTCATTTCATTGTTTGAACAAAAACGACATCTCTTAGTAATATACCGACAGTGTTGGAAAGTGTTTCATAGTCTATGCCGTTGTGCATGATTTTTCGTTCTTGTTAATTTTCTTAATGCTGTTTTAAATCAGATCTTCTTAATTAAATAATTTAACTAAATAAACATACAAATTAAAACAAAAAATGTGTTTTTAATACCATGGTTCGACAGATTTTATACTTATCTATTCTTTTTAATACTTTATTACCGAAATATGTACTTTTTTGTAAAAAGAATTTTCGAAAACAGTTGTACTAATGAATGATAATGGATTTAACAATATCAGTTTTCTTGTTGCTTTTTTACTCTAAAATCTTTTTAAGTCAGACGTCAAAATTCAGCCCAAAAAGGTCACTCCAAATCATTATCACCAAATGCTGTGTTCTGGCTGCCACAATGGGGTTGAAAATATAAAGTATTTTTAAACTGTATAGATCAAGGGTGGGAAATCTACGGCCCGCGGACATATTTTCAGCTAAATGCTAACAGAAATTTACTTTTCCCGTGAGACCATGACTGTATTTGAAACTTATTTTGAAAAAAAATATATATTGTATAGTGATTTGATTAGAGATGATACGGGATCATCTCGAGCCCGAGCTCGAGACTGAAACAGGCTTGAGTGGTCTCGGAATAAAAGTGAAAATTTGTATTTATTCACAAACTGAAAAAAAGAATAGAGAAAAGGGAACTAAGCAGATGATACTAGAGAAACAAAAATGTAGTCAAAGTTTCTTAAAGTGTTTTACAATCCTCGAGAAATAAGTTTGAAAGGAAACTGTATTTTTATTGATGGGATATAAAGATAAATGTTATATCTGATTCTGAAGCCTTCTAACGGTCAATGTTAGTAACATAAAGACACTTTGGGATATCTCTTGTCTATTCGCTCTTTGTATTTTAATTTTCTTTTTTAGGATTACTGGAAAACAGAACCCATGTCTTTCTGCCATAGCTGTATAATGATATTTTAAAATAATACGAATTGGGATTTTTGCAGATTTCTGCCAGTATTGTCGGGTTTAATTACAAATTTGGTATTTTAAACAGTTTTCAAGGACATGAAAAGCACGAAAGGTCATCATAAGTGAATGATTTGGGATTAATAGTTATTTCTATGCAAGAAGAGATTTTTAAATGATAAAATTTATCTTATAACAATTTTAAAACGTTATTAACTTTTTTCTACAGCGTACTTTTGGTATTTGTCTCGGGATCGGATGACAAAAACGTTTTATGTCTCGGTTTTCAAATCGTTAGGCAAGGGCTCCGAAAGAAACCGAACTCATCTCCAATACTGGGAATATAAAATATTTTATGGTACAACTGATGCCACATCTTTGGTTGTCAGACAGAATAAAGAATTTATTAAGCTAATACAAAACAATATTGGACATCAATTACTTAATTTTATTGCATTGTATCTATTTCATCAAGAAGGTTTAGTAGCAATGATCTTGCCAAAATGTTTGAATAATGTTAATGAAACTTTTGGAAAAATTGTAAACCTGATAGAGTCTTGTGCATAGACTCGCAGGGAATTTAAAGCGTCTTTGCTTGGTAGCGGATGTATGGATCTTCTCTTATTACAACAATATACGTTCGCTTAGTCGAGGAATTGTTGTGAACAGATTTGTATCATCTACAGATAAAATTAAGATGTTTTCTTGATGAAAAAAATAACATTTTTACATAATTAAATGATAAAATTTGGTAATGCTATTGAATGTTTCTAAATAATGCAATAACACTGTAAATTTTAAATGCGATTATAATGAACTTTATAAACGTATACTAAAATTCACTATAGTTTAATACGCGAAATAACTTTTTAACATATATTCGGCACAACATTGGTTAAATCATAGTTGCTAACCTTTACGCTTCTTTAATATCACTAATTTTCAAAAAAATTTTTGCTTTCTTTAACGGAGAAGTTCCACGATTAAATAAGGTAAAATTTATCATAAAAAATAGTGGAGACAGAAAGGTATAGAAGTTAACAGCTATGGTAAATGGTTGTCGACCTCTGCTAAAGGTGGGAGTTAACTTGTAGGAAACTACATGCAAGGATTAAAGAACTATGACAATTTTCTTATGGACACTTTACGCTTTGAATTTATCTAAACATCACACGTATCACCGACATTTTCTTTGGCATTAAAACTGTGCATTAATTATCATTTGAAATCCAATTTGTATCGACAAGATAATTATCTTCAAATAATCTTTTCTATACCTATTAAATAAATACATGAGTAATTGAGTTCAGTCTGTTTTTAATTTATGTTTCTTTAGAAAAATAAGCGAGCGGTGATTTGCCACTACATTTGGAGCGAGTATTGTTCAATAGATAATGAAATATCGATTTAATGCTGTTTATCCATTTTAAGGACTGTTAAGAAATGATTAATTTGAAGTGACATTTAAAACGACTTCCTTATTATCCTCTGAAATTGGAATTTCTTTCCAGTTAATTTAATTATCTTTTCAGTGATGTTGAGTTCATTCGCAGAATATCTCGTTTTATTCATTACAGACTTTATTATGTAACTAAACGTAAAGGAATAAATACAATCAATTTTTGAATATAAAATGGGGTGTTCAGAACTTTTGAAGTAAACGAGTCATTGTTTAAAGTCATTTATTGAATGAATTTATATTATAAAGTAAAAACATGCCCGTGAATAACGCTGACGTCATATTTACTGTGGCAACGCCTGACCATTTCGTTTTTACTCCAATTATTTTAATTTCTAAATATTGAACAATTTCAATTTTTACACCGTCGAACAGGAAAAAAATATTCTTCTAATGCAATTTGTTTGAAAGCTGTATCTCAATTTATTGAAATTTTATGGTTTTTAAAATAATTTTCAAGCATACAATTTTTAAATCTATTTCTATCGCGTGAAGACCGATTACGAGAGATTAACCCATTTTCACTTAAAACAATATAAATAGTTCAATATTTGTATTTGGCTAAAATTTTAAATGAAATTAAAACTTTATCAATCAATCAATCAATCAATCAATAAAACACAAATCACATGTGATCGAACTACACGCTTAATCCACTGAAATTAATTATCATCTATTGTTAGCGGGTAATATAAAAAATCTGAAAAATGTAAAAAGCTATTATAATTTTCAATAATAGTAATAATAATAAAAATAGTTTTTAACTGTTATCTGTAATCCATGAAACCCGGGTTGCATCCCCTAGTTCAAATTAAAGAAAAAGAAAAAGAAAAACTAAAATAACATCACGGCTCTCCATTCTCATAAAGGGGGTTTCAACAAATCGCAATTTGTTTGAATTCCCTGCACCATTTAAAAGCATTAAGCAAACAGAATGTTAAAAATTACAAAGAGTTCATCACATTCAATAATTGGAGTATCATCATAGTTGAGGTTTATTCCAACAAAGCGAGAAATGTCCGGGTTAGGACTCGAACCTGGGTACCTTGGCTTGCCGTGCCAATGCTCTTCCTACTGAGCTGCCCGAACAACTGCCTGAAGAATATCCTGGCTGGCATAATTTACTCTTATTTGTTGGACATGGGTCCAACTGCAGCGCTAGTTTCATTCATCCGATCTATAACAATAGCATTTACGTGATGGAAGTGTGAAGTAATATGAAAATTACTGTATACCATGCAATTAGGTCATAAGGATAATATTGGAATAACTATGATACTCGAACAATTGAATATGATTTATCTAGTTGAAAACACTTTCACCTACTTCATTGAAGTCTCTATCAAAAATGATAAATAAACTATTTTCGCAAAATTTTTTGAAAATGATAAACACAAATCACGAGATCACATGTAACACATCGGCTGATGAGTTCCCGGTCTGGCACACAGATGGCGTTGCAATCGCCTAACCGATGCTTTTTTAGTAAATACTAACCTTTAAAAGGTAGCAGAAAAAGTTTCATGACGATTCGCCGTGTGGATAAAACGTTAGAGTGGTTTTAGTTAAACGACTTTGTTGATAAACAAGAATTCCAAGAATTGTTATTTGATGGGAAAAAACACCGTTCAAACAAAAGCTTGGCTTGATAAGCGTTATCCGGACACTGCACCAGGTAAATCAACCATTATTGACTGGTTTGCTGAATTTAAGCGCGGTCGTACGAACACCAGTGATGCACCACGCAAAAGAGGTGGTTACTCCGGAAAACATAAAAAAGTCCACAAAATCGTTTAGGGGAACCGTAAAGTGAAGTTGCAGGAGATAGCTCAGACTTTGAAGATATCCAAGGAATGTGTAGGTTTTATTTTGAATGATCATTTGTCTATGAAAAAGCTGTTGTGAAAGTGTGTGCCGCGCGTGTTGACTTTTGACCAAAAACAACAACGAGTTGATGATTCTGAGCACTGTTTGGAGCTTTTTCGTTATAAAATTATGTTATTTATTATTAAATTATTATTATTATTTATTTATTAAATTATTATTATTAAATTATTATTATTATTATTATTAAATTATTATTATTATTATTAAATTATTATTATTATTACTGAATTATTATTATTTATTAATAAAGTTGTGTTATTTATTAAAGTTATAAAGTTATAAAGTTATAAAAATAAAAGTTATGTTAAAAAGTTGTGTTTTCTTTATTATACCGGGAACTTATCAGCCCATGTGTTATAATGCAAGCAGGAACTTAAAATGATCAAACTGTTAACGTGAAAATTATTATATTACTTATTGCTTTTTTAATTTGTAAATCATCTCGTGCCAAATTTTAGGTAATTCAAAAGAGACCGATTCATTGCATATGTTATCGTTTTAAAATATATTTTTATTGATTCACGGATAATTGAACTGAAATAAACTCTGGATGAAAAAATTATTTTACTATTCTTAAAATCACTCTGCAAAGGCTCTATCCAATATAGTCTGGCCAAAGCTGTAGTTCTTCTGTCACATTTTATATCTGCCATAGGTTCTTTTATTCTCGTTTTAAATTTTCAGTTTGTCATTTCTATCTAATATCATAATGTTCCATCTGGCCTGGTGAACGGAATTTCATAAAAAGTTGAACTATTTCAGAAAGTTGAACTATTGGTTCGTTTTTTCTACACACTAAGTTTTTTTAATTTTATGAAATAAATAATAATATGTTTCCTTAGAGTGCTTTTTTCCATATCTGTACTTTCTATAATTTGCATTAACACATCAGAAATATATGGCGGCGTTGACACAAATTCAAAATATAAATCAAAATTTCTTTTTTGTAGGCAGTATATAGGCGTATTTTTTCCGAATACATAATGTCAAGCATTTTAATTCAAATTGTCTATTAAGTGTAGTAAAGTTTCAAGTTCGCAAATTTATTTAGATTCCTGAAAAAAGAAGGAATAATGTTCATATTTAGGCATGATATAAGAAAATTCAAAAGTTCACGATCTAGACGCAGTCTTTCACATTTAAAATGCGAAAGTTCTTTCTTATAAAATGCATTAAACATGTTCATTTTTGTGTAATGTTTTTATCACTTTAAGCATTAATTACATCTTTAGTTTAACGTTAACGAGTGATTTTATAATATTATTAAAGTTTCATTTTGCTGTTTTGATTTATGTTTTTTTATGCAAACCATTTTTGCATAATTTCGTTAAAACCATGCGCTTTCCTTATTTTTGAAGCAGCTTATATGTATTACATAAACCAGTGTTTTAAAAATAGAAGCTACTGAAAAAAAAAGGTCTCCTTACAGCCCGTACTCAGAATATTTTGGAAAAAATGCTAATGAAACTACTCGTGTACGCAATAAAGTATCAATCAAATTTAATTGCGGAATCCCAGTAGAAATTCTGTAAAAGAATAAAATACCCTTCCAGTATTTCGCTTAAAAAGACATGATTTGGCGAGCAACACCTTTTCCACGCCAAATGCAAGCGATTTTAATGCATTTGGGAATTCCTGGTTAAATGACTGTTTAAACGCACAGTACTTTATGAATTTAAACTTAAACGATTAAATAGTTTATTATTTTTGCAATAAGCTTATATTATATACAAGTTGCGTGTTGCTGAATTTATTTAGTTTTATACGGTTTCACCGGCTGGATAAGTTTTAACTGTATTTTAACAGTAACTGAACGATTAAGAACGCCTTTTAATATACTTTTCTATATTGAATAAGTCGTTGTTCCCATGGCAACAAAAGTTTTTTCTTTTTGTCTCCGACACTATCAATATTGAGGTGAAATTGAAAATGCTCAAAATTGGACTTCAATTCTCAGTTTTAAGCATATTTAATCAATTTAAATTTTGTCCTAAACTGTAGAATAAGATCGTTAATTTTCTTCATATATATATATATATATATATATATATATGTGGCGTTTTTACGAAGATGAGATACCACAAGATGTAATATTCCACGAGAAAAAGGCAGTTTGTTAAAGATATAGAAGGTTGCAGTATATATCAATAATCATGGCGATGAGGTGAGGCAATGAATGAAAAGACACCAGAACAGTTTCTCCAGTAAAGACCAGTCAATTTCCAGACAAATAGTTTATTTATGAATAAGAGCGATGCAGTAACAGTTCCCACAGGTATAAACTTATTGCCCTCAGGCTTCACGATGGCTCACTACATCGTTTAATAGATGTTAAAGAACTGTATGAAAATTCTACGAGACTACAACACCAGATACCCATTTGGTTACACTTCCAAACACGTCAAAAATCCTCCTCTCCAAAGCATGCAAGCGAGTTTTGTTCGCTGAGCGTAGTGATACAGAAATAAGACGTTACGTGCGCACAAACCGATGAGTGAGAGGCGAGCTCCAGCCCAGCGAATGAGGCGCAAGGGAGAAGCTCTAACGCGAAAGAATGGGGAAATTTCACGTTTTTCAATTTACCTTGCATCTGATAGAGTATAAAAATACGAACATTTTGATACCATTTTTACCTATATTTGAAACTTGTATAATCCATTAAATTAACTTTTAAAACGCAGTTTTTGTCGTCGCGGAAAAAAGCCGCGTCACGTGATAAAAGCCGTTCTGACGTCATTAGCCATGAAACAAACCCTCGCTGTATTTCTCCCTGTTATTTTCTATGGGGGATGATTTGCTTTGCGCTTTTTTCTTTTCTTAAAAATGATTAGTATAACAAATTAAAAGTATTGTAAATTGCTGTAATGAATAAATAATACTGTGATTTCCATGTGAGATTTTTATTCCATCGTGTTTCTAAGAATTTTCATTTCCAGATCTCGATGTAGAAATAAAGTATCGGTACAAAGTTAATACTCGTAACTACAATATTGTATTTTATAGAATAAGGTATACTTTTTTTTTTTTTTTTTTTTTTTTTTTTTCCCACAATATTTCAATGCAAAGGTGCTACGTATTTATCAGATCTTAAATAATTGGATTTTTCTTTTTTTAAGTTCATTGTAATCTGAAAGCCTATATGTATTTTTTTTATTTGTTTTGTATTGTTTTCTTGAATAATAAATTGTTGTGTTGCATTCATTGTCTCCGGAAAAAAATAATAACTGTTAACTTTTTCTGAAATGATTAATCTTCCTGAATATAGTATCCAACTTTTAGCATATATGAAATTGTGAGCGTCTGCGAATTTATTTTATTATGATGTTAACATGATAGAAATGTTTTTGTAAACTTATAATCTGCTATTCTTCATTTGTATGTTTATTTATTGATTGAATCTAAATAAAATTTTAATAAATGTATTTTTTTTCTTTTTTTGGAATATATGAATGAGAATAATCACATATGAAACAGAAAGAAATATTTATGTATCATACATATAGTCATTCATTTTATTCATGCATATTAAGAAGTGTCTTCAAGCAATCGATAGTTCATATTTGAAATGTATATATTCAGTATTCAGTAATCATAATGCAATTTTTTGGAAACCTCTAATTTTGATATCCATCCTTGATGTATAATTTTATCAATGAAAAAAAAATGTAATCACTTATGAAAACAAATTTTAACTGAAATCATACATTCTGAGCGAAGCATGTTCAGAATTTTTAATAAGTATTTTTACAATAGTAGCATAGCCAGAAAAAAAAAGGGGGGCGGATGTTTGCTCTATATTAATATACAGAAATTTAAATATATTGGAGAATTCATAGTTTAGGGGGTTAGAACCTCCCTTAAAATTCTCCTAAACACCCTTGGCTGTAGAACTGTTTTGAAAAAGAATATTTGTTCAATGTTATGTTTATGTTGTGTGATATTATTAAACATTAAGAAATAATATAGTGAAGGTTTGATAATCTTTAAATAACTAATAAATTTCTAAAATTTGCAGGACTTAATAAATATAAATTGATAAACAAACAGGCAAACAAATTCTTAAGCAAAGAATGAATCTTCAAAATATGTACCAATAAAAAATATATGTAATTAAAAATGAGGACTTTCTAATAACTTGCCTCTGTTACATCAACGCAAGAGCACAAGAAATTTAAGCAGAGTATGCCAAAAATGGCAAGAATAAAGTCTCAGAATCTTTAACAGACGATTTTGTAATGAATTTGCTGACCATAAATGATAAAGCACTAACTACTGCACATATAACAGATGCTGAAATATTCCCTAGTGTTTCAGCTACTGACTATAAAACAAAACTAGTCGGATGTGCCAATCCCAAAACTTTCTTCTATCTCACACTGTTTCGCATACACTAAAAATAATCAGCACCAATTTATATCAAGGTTTAACTGAATCTAAAGTTTTATTAAGTTCCATGTATTAGTTCTTGAGATATGACTGCCTAAAATCATGTAAATCCGGGAAAATGCAGAATAGCAGCGCCACCTGTTGGGAGATTTACACCAAAACCTAATCAACAGCAACTTATGTTATCAACGTCTAACTGAATCTGAAGTTTGATGAAAATCCATGCATTAGTTATTGAGATATGGTTATCGTGATAATAATTAAACAAGTACCATAGAAGCGCCACCTGTTGGGCTATTTACACAAAAACGTAAGCAGCATCTATTTATGTCAAGGTCTAACAGAATCTGAAGTTTGATAAAATTCCGTGCATTAGTTCTTGAGATATAGCTATGGTATAAGTAATGAAAAAAGTAGTATAGCAGCGCCACCTATCGGGATATCCACACCAAAACGTAATCAGCGTCCATTTATGTCAAGGTCTAACTGAATGTGAAGTTTGATGAAAATAAGTGCATTAGTTCTTGAGATAGAGCTATTGCGGAAATCTCAACAAATGCATTATAGCAGCGCCACCTGTTGGACGATTTTCACCAAATACTAATCAGCACCAAATTATATCAGGTACAAACTGAATATAAAGTTTTGTTAAATTCCGTGCATTAGTTCTTGAGATAGAGCGCCCACAAAAATACAGACAGAAAGAGTCGCAGACTCACAGACACACAATTTTTAAAAACAGTCAAATCGTGTTCAGGACCTTCTAAAACGTATAAATCCGTCGAAAACCAGAAATTTTCATGAGTATAATACTTTTTTCTTGTAAGATAGAAGAAAGTAAAAATAGTTTTTTTTTAATATATATATATATTATATATAATATATATATGAAGCAAAAATTGGTGGCTTAAAAAAAATAAACTTGAACTTTTTGGGGGGGGGGGGGGAGGGGAATATGAATAAGTAAACATAAATGCTTTAGGATAAAAAAAGGAAGGCCATGACAAAAAAACTTTAATTTCATGGAAACTTTTGAAAGATAGAGAGCAAAAAGGAATGTCAAAGAATGAATGCAATATTTTAAAGTTTACAGAGAAAATTTTTACTCAGAAAATATATATTAAGTACTAACTAAATAAAAGGCCTTTCTTATTTCTCAATATTTTATTTTATAACAAATATACTTTATCAGTATTGTAAAATAATTAAAATTTCATTTAAACTGAAATATGATGAAATAAGAAAATAATTCATTTCAAGAACAACAATCAAGAATCGCGTACTATTATTTTAGCTTTTAATCATTATTTTTATTTAATAAATCAAAGTAAATGTAGAACAGAAATATATACCTTTTAGATTTAACTCCTCGTATTTCTGCATCCATGAAATGAAAATTCTCTCCTAAAAAAGCAAACATGGAAAGAGTATCTATTTTTGGGAGATTGTCCGATTGCCCTTTCACATATCAGGCCGCAATCGACATTTTCTAATCAAAATTTTAATGAAAATAAAAAATAAACGATATATTTTATATTAAGATAAGTTATATCTTACTTTTCCACAAATTTTAAGGTGATAACGTTAAATAAATTTTAAGAAACAGATGAAACAAGATTGCAAATAGGAAAAGCAATGGGAAAAAGTATACGCGCAAAGCGTGAACATTTCAGTTTAGCGGCAAATGACGTCACAACCAATCACGTCGTGTTTTTGTATCACGTGGTTTTGTTTATGTTTTTGCATGATTAAAAACAGTAATTCAAAGTTATTTTCTATTATTTTAACGATTCTGAGTGAATTTTTGAGGATTTCAAGATAAACTTTATCAGTTACACACAAAAGAAAACGTATTCCTCCCGTGTGAAATTTCCCCATTCCTCTCGAGCCGCGCATTAATTTTGAAGTGAAAAATACCCAGCGCGCGAAACCGAGCATGGAATAAATATAATAATAAAAAAAAACGACTTTTAAAAACATTCGAAATGAGAAAGCGTCTCTCGGAATTTTATAGATTGGGGAGCTGATAAAAGTTACGAATGAACTTAAAATTTTAGATTAAGATTTGGAATAAGATAATTATTTATATACGGATTAATACTTTTAAAAGGACATTAAATAGGAATAAATATTATTAAGAAATAAGGAAATACTGATTATGTCGGAAGTTAGATTAATTTAATAGACTAATGAGAAATAAATGTGAAGGATTTGCGAAGGAAATAAACTTTTTATATAACATTAATCTAATTTGCTATTCTAATTTACTTTACTGTTCTAATTCAATTCAATCCAAAATAAAAAAATTCTTAACTCAAATCAACCAATTTACGCCTGCATAAAAAGTTAACTCAAGCAGAAATATCTGCAGTAATATTCTTGGGAATTCCTATATTCAAGAACACACTGTTATACAGAAGAGAATTGATTAGTCAATTATAATTTGATTTCATTAAATTTAGTTAATTTTTGACTTATTAAGTTTAATACTAAGCTATTGATTTAACATTAGTTTGTTGCTGCTCATGTGATAACTTTAATTTGTCAGGAGAGTAATAAGGGCGTAATTTTGATACATGGACTATTTCAGTAAATTTATTTTGAGTCTGTCTCTTAATTTCAAAATTTACATCAGATAATTTTTTAAGAATTTGATAGGGACCACTAAAAACTTGTGAGAGCTTTCTGGTATTGGGACAATGGAATTCTTCATATCTGGTATTGGGACAATGGAATTCTTCATAGATAACAAGATCTCCTATCTCAAATTTTGGCTCCACATAATTTATATCATTATATTTTTTACTTTTCCAGTAAAATTCATCAGTGCGTTTTTTAGCAATGTTGGGGGCTTCCTGGACAGGAGAGTAATAATTTTGCTTAAGAGGGGTATCATAGGGTAATTTGCAAAAAAGTAAATAAGCAGGAGTGAATTTGGTTATGGAATGGGGTGTATTATTATTATATTCATTAACTACTTCAGTCAGAAGTTTGGTCCAAGGAATTTTGGAGGCAGTAGAATTAACTTTACACTTTAATCTAGTAACTATTCATTGATTCATTCTCTCACACTTGCCATTCGTTTGTGGGTGATGTGATGTGGTTAAACGTTGCTTAATATTGTGATTCCGCAAAATTTTTTTTAATCTAGGTGAAGTAAAGGCTGTATTCCTATCACTTAATACCTTTTGAGGACCCTGTATATTGAAAATTTTGTTGAAACAGAATAATTGTTGAGGGAATTAAATATTGAAGACTTGTTTTAAGCAATTTGTGTATGTTTCTGTGGTAACACTTTTTGAGGGAAATGCCCAAACATATCTGGTTGCATGGTCGATGATGATGTGTAGATATTTTTTGGTGGAGTTATAATAATTGAATCCTCCCACAGTATCAATAGAAAGACATTCAAAAGGTTGATTTGTGGTGGGCATAGCTTGTAACAAGCCAAATTTTTTTGTCTGGGTTTTTTATTCTTTTGACAAATATCACAATGTTTTACAAAATTGGTTATATCTTGAGTCATGTCAGGCCAATAATAATTAGGGGAATTTAACCTTTTTTGGATACCAGGATGACCAAATTTCTCATGAGTAACATTAAGTATTTTTCTCCTTAAAGACATGGGGACTACTATTTTTCGAAATCCTTTCTTTTTAATTATGATAAGTCCATTTTCATTTAGATAATTTTTACCACACACATTATCTTTTTCCTGTCTCTCTATAATTTCTTTAACGTCCAGAAGAAAAGTAAGTGGTTGAATTAAATGTGAAACTGGGTTTCTCGACAACATGTCGGCTTCGACATTTGTGGATCCCTTTTCGTAAACTATATTATATTCAAATATGCTCAACTTCAAAGACCATCTAAATAACCTGCCTCTCAGATGTTTAGTATTTTTTAACCATACAAAAGATGCATGACCAGTATGAATGGTAAAATTTACACCATGAAAATAATGATAGAATTTGTCTAAGGTGTCAATGATGGCAAGACACTTTAACTCGGTAATAAAATAATTCTTCTCATAACTTCTCAATCCTCTATAGTAATAAGCATTTGGATGTAAAAAATTATTACTATCGGGTTGTTTTACGACTGCACCTACTGCCACCTGTGAGGCATCAACAAACATATGGAGGGGTAAGTTAGGGTCATAAATTTTTAAGATAGGTTTGGCGCATCTTTTTTTTTTGAAAAGAATCTTGACAATCTGTATTCCATTCCCATTATGTATTTTTCCTGAGTAATCTATTAAGAGGGCCTCGAATTTTGGCATATTTATCAATAAACTTGTGATAAACATTGATAGATCCTAAGAATCTCTGAAGTTCCTTTACATTTGAAGGGGGTTTTAATTTTTTTATTACTTCAATATTAGCGTTAGCAGGAGTTAATGTGCCATTCTGGATGGTATATCCTAAGAAGTTAATTTTATTTTGAACAAAATTGCATTTAGATAATTTAAGTTTAATGTTTTCAAGTCTACATAATTCCAATATTTTGTTTAAATGTTGCATGTGTTCTTCTAATGAGGAAGAAAAAATAATGATATCATCAAAATAATGGCAAGCAAAGTCTATTTTGTATTTAGTAAGTATTCTTCTAAGGGTTCTATTAAATATTGGGGGGGCCTAATTTAATACCGAAGGGCAGAACTAACCATTCTAACAGCCCAAAGTTGGTAGCAAAAGCCAATTTTTCAGTATCGGATGGATGTATGGGTATGTGCCAGTAGCCAGAGGCTAAATCTAAAGTTGAAAAATACTGCGCACTACTCAGTTTACCTAAAATTCCATCGATACGAGGTAGGGGTTCTGCGTCATTTTTCATTATCGCATTTAGTTTTCTATAATCAACACATAATCTAGTTTTTTTACCTTCTTCTCTTTTCATTACTAATGTAATAGGGGCAGAATAGGGACTATTGCTCTCTTTAATTAAACCAGCATCTAATAATGATTGAATTTGATCCGAAATCTCTTTTTCTTCTAAAGGGGAAGTTCTGTATGGTCTCAGAGATATTGGTTGGACAGATTTAAGGAAAATACGTTGCGGTTCAATATTAATTCTCCAGACATCATATTTATTTTTAGAAAAAATGTCTAAATAATCCCTTATACTTTACCTTAAAGTTTCATTTTCTATAGAATTTATTTCCCCAAGTAATTTAGAATTATCAACATTAGATTGAGCAAAGGATTGAGGAGATATGATATTTCCATAATCGGGTTGCACTCTCTGATAATCATAGTTAACATTAAAATGAAGTATTCTTAAATTATCACTGGATATGCTCTTAGATTGATTTAAAACAAGGTCTCCTTGTAATACTCTACATTTAGCACAATCAATAATTAAATTAAACTTACAACATTCTTGTAAACCTAATATAGCATAATCTAATTTGGTATTACCTATCAAAAATGTAATACTTTGTTGCACATTACCTAATTTAAACAATAAATTACAAGCTTTATCTATTACAACAGTTCCTTTGGCTTGGGCAATAATAACAGGTGGAATATTGATAACTTTAGAATTTAACAATTAAACAAATTTAAAAGGTGAATTAGTTATGGTTGAGCCACAGTCAATCACACAAGGTAATTCCCTGTTATTTACATATCCAGATACAATCAATTGTCATATATTATCACTAGATGGTTGTGGTTGACTAAGAGGGGGTGCATAAGATTGCAGAGGGCTAACATTGAATACACAATTCCTCTCCCAGTGGTAAGCATTTTGGATACCTCTATTTAAACACATTCGACATGGTCTACTTAGGTATTTTCTCTGAAAATGGGTAGTAGGCAACCTAGGGTTGATAAATCTAGAATTTGGAGCATTAAAATTGTTCTGTGAATGAAAATTGGAATTTGGCACATGAAAATTTCGACTTGGGCGAACCCAATGTCTAGGTGCCTGATCATATTGAGGCAATGATCTATAATTCTGAAAATTACTCCTAGAATTACTATTGTTGACATGAGAAGTAGGAATCACTACTAGCTGTTTAGCCATTAGGTACCAGTCTATTGTATTTTTTGGAGGATTACTAATCATATAATTCTGGTACTCGGGGTTGAGACCGTCTGTTAATCCCTGTACTATTATAGTTTCACATAAACAAAGTTGTCTACCTATTTCAACCTTTTTTTTAAATACTTTTCCAAATCCTTGATATCATTTAATTTCACAGAACTCTGAAAATCGAGGAACATGAACAGTAATAAATTTTTCAGTAAGAATATCAGTTATTTTATCAAAGGCATTACATTCTAAACATTCATTAATAAATACTTTTAGAGCCTCTCCTTTCAAATATTGGGAAATATTTTTAATCTTCCAGTTTTCATCTTTCTTATCAGAAAGGCATGTTTTATCAAAATGGTTTAACCAAGACTGTATGTTTATTCCAGATTCGAAATCAAAAGGAGTAATGTTTATTTCGTTTTCACTCATTTTGTTATCACCAGGGACTTTTACAAATCCAGATCGCAATAACATTAATATAAAAATTAAAGAGACTTAACACAACAAGATGTAAAATAAAATTTAAATTAAATAACAAATGTAAATACCTCCATCTCTAATAAATAATGATAATAATAATACAACAAATAAGAAAATCTGAGCGAAACTTAAATAACATAAAAATAAATAAAATAATAAATAATACACACAATAATAAATCTTTTCATAACTTACGCAACTCCTTTTGGTGCAGCAGTTTTCCTTTTGTAATTTTTAAGAAGACCGATAATTTTATTTATTTATTTGTATGATGATAATTTTTCATCATTTTTTTTCTGTAAAAGAAAATATTTTATTAGATTATTCCGTAGTCATATTCGAGATGATGCATTGTAGAAATTTCACACAGCATGTATCCGGTGTTGTCCAGGTATAAAAGATTCCATCACTTTTTGAAAATATTCGATGCACATTTCGTGAGTATCAGACACACACACCGCAATGAAGATGTACAGCAGCATTCAGCAATATATTCGCAGCTCCTCTGTTTATTAGAATATTGGCGTGGCTTTGGCGTAAGTTCATAGCATCCTGACGGGCTTTTTGTGACGTTTTTACGAAGATGAGATACCACGAGATGTAATATTCCACGAGAAAATGGCAGTTTGTTAAAGATATAGAAGGTTGCAGTCGATATCAATAATCATGGCGAAGAGGTGAGGCAATGAAAAGACACCAGAACAGTTTCACCAGAACAGTTTCCAGTAAAGACCAGCCAATTTCCAGACAAATAGTTTATTTATGAATAAGAGCTATACAGTAACAGTTCCCACAGGTATAAACTTATAGCCCTCAGGCATCAAGATGGCTCACTACATCGTTTAATAGATGTTAAAGAACTGTATGAAAATTCTACGAGACTACAACACCAGATACCCATTTGGTTACACTTCCAAACACGTCAAAAATCCTCCTCTCCAAAGCATGCAAGCGAGTTTTGTTCACTGAGCGTAGTGATACAGAAATAAGACGTCACATGCGCACAAACCAATGAGTGAGAGGCGAGCTCCAGCCCAACGAATGAGGCGCGATGGAGAAGCTCTAACGCGAAAGAATTCCTCTCGAGCCGCGAATTAATTTTTAAGTGAAAAATACCCAGCGCGCGAAACCGAGCATGGAATAAATATAATAATAAAAAAAAAGGCTTTTAAAAACATTCGAAATGAGAAAGCGTCTCTCTGAATTTTATAGATTGGGGAGCTGATAAACGTTACGAATGAACTTAAAATTTTAGATTAAGATTTGGAATAAGATAATTATTAATAAACGGGTTAATACTTTTAAAAGGACATTAAATAGGAATAAATATTATTAAGAATTAAGGAAATACTGACTATGTCAGAAGTTAGATTAATTTAAAGGACTAATGCGAAATAAATGTGAAGGATTTGCGAAGGAAATAAATTTTTTATATAACATATATATATATATATATGTGTGTGTGTGTGTGTGTGTGTGTGTGTGTGTGTGTATGGCAAAACCGTAGTTATAAAAGTTTATTTAAGTTTAACTTACTCAAACTAGTTCAGTAATGAAGAGTAGATAAAGTTTTTCCTAAAAGAGTATTTATCACAAAAGCGTTTTTTTTTCTTTTTCGTTGTGTCGCCAACCAACGATAAATCTCCAAAAAATGAAATTTTCATTATTTTTTTATCGTCTTTATATCGAGATTCCGCAGAATTTTTTTTTGGAATCATATATATCATCATACGAAGAATATTCTGTAATGTTTTAAAAAATTTCTGAGATGCGCTTATGGAGACCTTCCTAGTGAGAACAATTTAGGGCCATTGAAAGCTTTAACATCCGAGGATATTTCTTTACTGATATTACATAATATAATTTGGATTGCTATTAAGTAAAACAACAAAAATTAAAAATTAATTTTTTGTATTAAAAATATTCTGAAAGTTGATATTAGATTTTAGAACTAAATTATTTCACTTTTTAACACATTCCAACAAAGTTGAAAATACCTGAAATTACATGGTCATATGAACATGACCAGCAGGAAATTTAATTGCAGAAAAAAAGAGCATATAGCTGATATTAAATACAATAGAAAAACTACAGCCCTAGCAAGATTATATCAAGAAGAAACCATCCAAATAAATTTCAATGAAAGTAAAATAATATTTCCCTCCAGTCTATACTATCCATCCATAATAAGAGAAACCATAGAGATACTCACGCGCAAAAATACAATATGTAACGATGCGGCATCTTTTAATTTACCGAAACTGTGGCTAGAATTACTCCATGCTCAAAGATATGAAAATAAACAATCAAGTAAAAAATAATAGATAACGTGCGTAATTTTTTAAAAAGTACATGTAAATAATAACTTCAAAGCCCGTGCAGCTTTAGAATATTCTCATTTTGTTTTTGAAAATGACTCAGAAGAGTCGAAACATGTAAAACAACTAATAAAAGTTATTTTAATTTATATTATAGCTGTTAATTTTACACCTTTAGCATTTAAAAGTAATGTAAAGTTGAAAAGTGTTTATGAATTTGGTCTTTCTGCGCCTATCTGTCTATCTCTTCGGTCTCTAACTCTTGTATATATACTAGGATCGCCATGTAATTTTTGTATGTTATTGACATGCACTAAAAAAAATTCATTATTTAAAATTAAGTGTGTATCATTTATAATTAGTTTATAGCCACTCACAAAGGAATTTGATGTTATGATATTTCAAACATAATGAGGTTGATATGCATTACTGAGCTGGACAACGGCAACATGCTTTCTCATGACTACAGTATTAGTAGCTTTTATAGTTCGTTTACAGGAGAAACACAAAAGAATTCCATTCCATTACGATATATGGAGTAAAATCGTTTGCGGTGCATTTCATTAATGTTACGATGTTTCAAACATTCTGAAATTGTTATGAACCGTTGGGTTGAACTAGAACATGCGTTTTTAGGAATATAGAATTAGTACCATTTATAGTTCGTTTACAGGGACGCACAAAACAATTCCAATACATTATGATATATGGGGAAAATCGGTCGCGGTGCATTATCATATTATAATACTTCAAACATAATTATATTAGAAAAGGAGCATTGAGGTATACTACAGTATATTTTCTATAGATTCTGAAGTACGTAGCATTAATCGCCGATTTACATAGACGCACAAGAGAAATCAATTTGTCAATGCAGAGGATTGTCTATGATCGACAACTGCTGGAAGGGCTATTTCCGCTCTGGTATGATTTTTTAAACGTACCTAATTTTTAGGTATTTCGCAGTGTGTATAAATTCTATACATAGTGTACAAGGCTGCACGACAGAATTTGCACGCATTATGGGATATGCTGAAAATGGATTTTTAGTGAGATGTGTGTTTTTTTAATTTCTTACTTAGTTATCTCATTTCATTGTCTGAAAAAATAAAATTTCTTAATAATATTCTGTTATTGTTGAAAATGTTTTCATAATCTATGCTTGTTGCATGATTTTTTGTTCTTGTTTTATTATATATCTTGTTATTTTATGTAAAAACACTTTAACAAATAATTCAAGAAAAAATTGTAAGTCTGTAAAATTCCGTAGTAGATTAATAATACGTGATTATTTCAATGATTCAGGTTGTAAGCAAATATTATCCTTTCTCAACAATTTTAAACAAAATTGTCTTTATGTCATATGTCCAACAAATAAATAAGATTGTAAGCCATTCAAATAGCTTATTACCCTGAAAATTGTTTTCTTTTAGACGCAGAGATTTTGAAATCACTTCTGATAAGAATAACGAATAGCCCAAAGCTTTTTCTTTAATGATATTTAGAAAATGCAAGCGATAACAAGCGACAAAATAATGAGCTAAGTTATGACAAAAGATAAGAAACAATATAATAAATTTCATGTGGTTGTATAGATTTCAATCTTAAAATAGGCAGTTAGTAGTATGTTAAAATATATTTTATTATTTCAATAAATTTATTAGTGCATGTAAAATAAAAATTCGCTGTAACTCACAAAGAAAGAAAATTGCACTAAACTACGAATAAAATAAATTTATTCAAAATGTGTATGACAAAGGCATTTGATATTATAAGGGGGTTTTGTATAAAATGAAATATTTATATTTTTTATAAGTAGAATGATTTAGAATTTGACGAATTTTTCTCGTCTGTACTGCTCTATTAAAAAGTTGTAGCAAATTCTCTACTCATTCAACCAGTTTTAAAAGCTTTTATTTAACTTGTCTTGTGGTTTCCTTTCGACTCAAATCTTGCAATCGAATTTTAACACACTTCCTATGCTACAATTGACCTAATTTTTGGTAATGTGACGTATTTCCGGTGACAAAACAATATTCCGTAAAAAATATATTTGAAATTTACCTCCGTCGTTTCTTAGGGGGAAAAGCATTTCTACAATAAGGATAAGTAAATGTCATGATGTTATGTGATTACGTAAATGCTATAGGTTGCTTCAGAAAGAAGCTGATGTTCTTCGATTGAACCGTGGCATGGTTGCTAAATGTGCCATCTTTCAGTTCTGCGCAGATGTGAATGAATGTGCGTTCGACCCTCAAGCGGAAGTTGATCGATTTTTTTCGTTCGACTAAACGTTATTTAAAAATGTATATATATTTATTTTTTTTAACTAACTTATAAAAAATCATTCCCTATTCATTTCATTTCATTTAAACTAAGTATTTACTTCAATCAATTGTCTGTCAAAATTTGCTTCCGTTTAGTACATTATAATTAATGCTTATCTATCTATCTATCTATCTATCTATATATATATATATATAAACCATATTTTTACCTATAATTTATTATAGAAAACGATTGTTTAACCGTAATTTGAAAAGATCTTGACCATTGAGAATGTATTCTAATATAGTCAATTTGCTGTTATTTACAAAAAACGGCTAAATGACCGGACAGTTATACTAAAAACCAAACGTTTATTGATATGGACGAAACGTTTACCAAAATTGGGGTGTCTTGTGCAGGAGGTGGTTCATACTTTATGGAAGTGATTTTAACAGTAAATAAGGACACAATTTATTTCCATTTGTTATTCATTTTTCGTTGAATATGCGATGGTTGACTTGGAATAAGGGTGACATGATACTTTGTCCATATCAAGCTCCAGTTTATTGATGTCTTTTCTTTATAAAACTGAAATATTTTCTTTGGAAAAGCGTTTGGAAACATTTCGATGAAAATATAGCGAATTTTCTTTAGCTTTACAAGATACTTTTTTAAAAATAGAATCTGTCTTCCCAGTGAAATCCAACCATGAATCACGTTTCTTTCCATTCATGAACCCATTTCTTAAGAATTTTCCCTTTCATTAATTGATAATAATAAAATAAAATCACTGTTTAAGTTAAAGCTACTTAAATACTTCATCCAGTGGTAACATTGAGCACCAGCTAAGTGTTTGTTAAAACTAGCGTTAGGAAAGTGCCACCCATGAACATTGAGAAGACTTCGGAAAGCCGCCAAAGAGGTATGGGTGAAAATTGACATGCTTGGTAGTAAGAACAATTCTAGGCTATCGAATATAATCAAATTGGTGCAAAGAATACGGATACGTAGAAATTAGCGGTGAAAATCGTTTCTGTAAATTGTGAACGACATTTTGTACTTTTCATGATTTTTCGATGTACTTTTCGACATTTTCATGATTCTGGAAACCTGTCTCTTTGCTTACGAAATCTTCAAGAGAACTATCTATGAGAAACTTTTCCTAATAGCAAAATATGATAGGCCATGGAAAGGCCTTTTTTTCATCGGCAAACAATGAAAAGTTATTGATGAATGATCGTAAACTCACACCACAAGGTGAATTTTCATCCAAAACTGATCGAAAATGTCTCAATTGCCCTCAATTATTGCTCAGCAGACTGAAATTTGGATACAAAAGCCGTAAATTTTTTATGATATTTTTGTGTAATAATAAGTATTTTCACATATTCATTAGGGAATGTGATAATTTCGTTCTGATTTTATGTCGAATTTTTCTTTCTCAGACAGCACATGTTAGAAACTGCTAAAAATATATCCTTGGTGAGTTTTGGATATCAGTAGCTGGTTATTTATAGAGGATGTCCATAAAAGAACTCTGGGATTTTGAAGCAAATTTTTTTAATTCAATCATAAAATTAGGTTAATGTTATATATATGTATTTAAGGGTAAATTTATCAAGATTTTTACCATTTAGTAGATTTCAATGTGTTCCCCGTTTGTGAAACGGCACATATCCAAACGGTATTTCAACCTCTTCATCGAAACCTCTTCGACTGCGTCATCTCAACGATTTTTTCGGACTTCATTCACATGAAGTACGGATTCTATCGACGTTCTGTTCTGACACTCGTGGCCTACCAGGCGACGTTTATTTAAACACGCTTCCCGTTTCTTTAAACGCACGTAGCCACTGACGAATAAATTTGTCCGTAGGCGCACGCATTACCACCACACTCGCGCCGAAAGTTCCGCTGTACAATGGTAACAGATCTAGTTTCTATAAGCCAGATAAGACATTGAGCCTTTTGTTGTGGCGCCGCCATCACACTGCATTAACTGAATGGAATGATGGAATGAGCGTCTGCTGCGTTACTTCAAGGTCAATGACGCGCAGCGCTACCTAGTGTTGAAAAAAATAAACTGAAACGGGTGCAGATAAAATTTGATGAGCTACTGATTTTTTCTAAATTAACTAACCTGACCTAACTCATACTGTTAACCCGATATGATTTTTTAAAACCCTGGAGTTCTTGTATGGACGTATATAGAAGGGTTGATACTGCTAGGAGAAAAATCAATAACATTTCGATATTAAATAAACGAAATTACGTTTTATAAATTTTCAAGCAGCAAAGAAGCCGTTTTCCTTTAGAATAGGGGATTAGTGGAGGGTATACGAAAGTATACGCTGTATAAATTCTGGATTTTTTAAAGGTACTCCGTTTGTTCTCTGTTTCTTAAATAAAGTAATATAGCGTGTACTCCTTTGCCTATAGCGTACAACTTCTGGTCTTTTACGAGTACAACACTTCTTTAGAAACCGTAATCCAATGAAAAGCTGTTATTATTTCATTCTTCTAATTTGTCCTTTTCCAAGCATTTTCCGAGGATAATTTTTTTTTACCAAAAACTTGAGTATCTACGACGTTACATTGATTTTTTTAAAATGTGTCCGCTGCAGCCGAAATATCTGCTGCGGTGTTTACAATAAAAATAAACTATTAGAGATTAAACAATGCGCAATTTTGAAAGAAAATCAACATGAAAGAACAATTTAAATAATTGAAAGATCCTAATTCATCGTAATAAACATTAAATCAAAATAAATTACGTGTTTCTTTGCAATTAATATTATATTAAAAGTATTTGTTTTTTCAGTGTTGGATTTTGATAAGTAAGATAACTTATTTTGCTCCCATAAATAATAATTCAAATTTATTATTTCAAAATCACATTTATGAATATTTAAAAAAATTACTTATGGTAATTTATGATCTAATTTTTATTATATTCTTTGTATTACGCTAACACTATGTAACATTTTAGGATATCATTATGTAGTGCAATATATTCTTCTATTAACTAGAGTCTAATTAATACGGACAAGGCAGATAAACTTTTGATATGAGACTTTGATTTGCAACTTTCTAGAAACGTATTGTACGAATATATTTCCCTGTTTGACCACATAAGGAAAATGCTTGAAATCACACATTTTCTGTGAAAATTCAGGTTCGAGAGAATTTAGGAGTCAACAACAAATATAATACAAACGTACAATCATCCTGTATCACAAATAATTTTTCTTGCTGTATTAAATAACTAGCAAAACCCGCGGCTTTGCTCGCGTAATTCTTGAAAAATGCCAGGTGGTATTCGTTGGACAGGTTTCATTAGACGAAATTTTACTGCCACAGATAATTCAAAAATTACTAATTAAGCTACACTAATTAAGCAAATTTCTGTAATGACTATATCACAGAAGTTGCAATTTTAAAACTTTTCTATTCCTGCTCACAATAAAATTTCAAAAATTTTAAAAACTGTTCTATGGATGCATTTGTGTCTCTAACGTAACAGCCATGTAAAATTTCAAGTTTCTATCCTTAACAACTTCAGATAAATCATTGTTTAGAAGGTTTTTAGAACTTTTTCAGTTTATTTCATTTTTTAAAATTTCGATTATTTTATGGAAACCATTTTTAGCAAGTACAGAAATCTTAAAAATAGCCAACATGCCAAATTTCAACTTCCTATACCAGCAGTATCACTCAAATCGCAATTTTGGAATGTTTTTTGCTTCTGCACCGTTTTTAAGTTTCGAATTTTGAAAAAACTTTTCTGTGGAAGCATTTAAGTATAAAAAATAACTGGCATGTTAAATTCTAAGTTTCTATCGCTAACAATTTAGAAAAAAAAAACATAATTTATAACGTTTTCCGCTCAGTTTACACCTTTAAACTTCGAATTTTTAATAGACTGTTTATAGCGAGCGTCTGCATCTTAAAAGTTAAAACTATACTAAATTTCCAGTTTCTAACCCGAATAAATCCAATTAAATCATAATGTAGAACTTTTTTAGACCGTTTTCAACTCATTTCAGCCTGTTAAATTTCGATTTTTTTAGAAATCGATCTTAGTGAGCATTTGCATTTTAAGAGTAACCACCATACCAAATACGAAGCTTCTATACCAGCTGTATCACATAAATTGCAATTTTAGTACTTTTTTTTGCTCCTGTCCTTTTATATTTCACATTTTTAGTAAACTGTTTCGGGTGGTCATTTACGTGAGTAACAACCAGGCGAAATTTTAAGTTTCTAGCTTTAATAGTTCCAAATAAAACGAAATTTAGAACGTATTTAGAACTCTACTCTTTCACTCTTTTAAATTTTCTCACTCTTAAAATTACTGCAATCTTTAAAATTTCGATTGTTTTCAAATTGTTCTGTGCGACCAAATCAGCAGCCATGTAAAATTTTAAGATTCTACCTTTAACAATTACATAGTAATTGCAATTTAGTACGCTTTTTAAACGCTTTCCGCTCCTTTCACCCTTTGAAATTTTGAATTTCTTTACAAACCATTGTTAGCGAGCATTTGTATCTTAAAAGTAACCGCCATGCCAAATTTGAAGTTTCTAATCCTGTTAGTAAAAAAAAAATCGTAATTTAGAACTTTTTTTTCCCCTTTCACCCTTTTAAATAAAGAATTATTTAAAAAAACTGTTCTGTGTGTGCACTTGTGTCTTATAAAGTATCAGTCATGTTAAATTTCAAATTTCTGTCCTTAACAATTCCAGAGAAATCGTAATTTAGAATGTTTTTATGACAGTTTTCCTTCATATCACTCTTTTAAATTTCAATTTTTTTTAAAACTGGCCTTAGAGAGCATGTATATCTTATGAGTTATCTCTTCAGTATAATAAAAATTGCTATTTTAGAACTTTTTTCTCTCTTGCAACCCCCTGAGGTTAGTGGCACTGACATAAAATATAACCTGTGTTAGAGCACAGACTGTCAGCATCAATTTGCGAGCATTACGTTTAAAATCGGTCCAGTAGTTTCAAAGATTCCATAGAAATTGTAATTCAGAAGGTTTTTAGAACATATTTAGCTCATTTCTCCCTTTTAAATTTCGAACTTTTTAGAAACTGTTCTTAGAGAGCATTTACATCTTATAAGTAACTGCCATGCCATATTTCAAGTTTCTAGTTCCTTCAGTATAAAAAAATCGAAATTTTAGAACATTTTTCGCTCCAGCAACCCCCTCGGGGTAGTGGCACCTACATAAAATATGGATCAAGGACTGTCACCATCAATTTGCAACCATCCCTTTTGAAAACGGTTCTGTAGTTCCAGAGATTCCATAGAAATTCTAATTTACAATATTTTTTATAACGCTTTTCGCTCATCTCACCCTTTTAAATTTAATTTTTTTTTAATTTGTTCTTAGAGAGCATTTACATCTTATAAGTAACTACTATGCCAAATTTCATGTTTCTAGCTCCTTCAGTATAAAAAAATCGAAATTTTAGAACGTGTTTCGCTCCTGCACCCCCCTGGCGGTAGTGGCACCGATATAAAACATAGCATATGTTGGAACAGGGATTGTCACCATCAATTTTCCACCATCACTTTTGAAATCGCTTCGGTAGTTCCAGAGATTACCCCCTACAAACAAACAAACAAACAAACAAAAAAGCAAAAAAAAAACAACGTTACTTCTTTATAATATTAGTATAGATTGAATATATTTTTGAAGGAATGTCTTATATATTCTCGAATATGTAAATGTTTTTCTAAAAACTTCCATTTTTTCCGAATGTACTTTGCTTAAAATATGCAAATCATTCAATCAAATTTAATGAAAGATTGAGAATGTTTGAAAAGCTACAATTGAAACATTTTGTTGAAATATTTGGAATGAATGAACTGAATATGTGTTTAGATATCAGTATTTATAGGAAAACATACTTAACTTCTCATTCTGAAAATGTTCAAAGCCTTATTAACACTTTTCAAAATAGTTGAAAAGTGTTTATGACTTCGGTTTGTCTAGACGTAATTATACTTGGATTTCCATCTAATTTTTATATCTCTTAGAGTTTTATAATAGAATGTTAGTAACTGAAAATGAAGTGTGTAACAATTGAAGTTTGTTTACAGGGACACACAAAAGTTTTCTGTTACATTATGATCTCTGAGGAAAAATTGTTTGCAGTGCATTTTATTGATGTTACGCTATTTCAAACATAATGAAATTGTTATGAACCACTGGGGGTAGACTACAACATGCTTTTTAAGGAGTATATCAAAAGTAGCATTTATAGTTTGTTTAAGTCGACGTACAAAATAATTTAATTACATTATGATTTATGGGGAAAAATCGTTTGAGATGCATTTTAATGATATTATTATACTTCAAACATAATGAAATTAAGGAGGATTACTAAGGTGGCCTACAACGTAATTTCTATAGATTATGGAGTATACAGAATTTATCATTTATTTACAGAGACGTACAAAATAGTTTGATTACTAGATTATGGAGTATATAGAATTTATCATTTATTTACAGAGACGTACAAAATAGTTTGATTACATAACTAACTACCAACGGCAATTGATCGAAGTGCTTTTGAGCTATGATATGCATTTTTTAACTTGTTGTGTGTTTCGAGTGTATTACGTGGTGTGTATACATTCTATAGATCATATACATGGCTGCACGAAAGATCTCGTACACATTACCATATATGGATAGCAGTTCCTGAAAAAATATATTTTTACTAATATACTAAATGATTTTTCATCATATCTGAAATCACGCTGTAAATTAATGAAATACAAATTATGTGAATTATCACTTTACTAAACAGCGCACCTCCAATAGAGTAAAAAAATGTCCAGACCGGGGTTCGATCCCGAATCCCTTGGTATAGCGCACAAAGTGCTTTACCATCGTACAACCAATGGAGTGAAAAAATATCCAGACTAGGGTTCGATCCCGAATCCCTTGGTAAAGCGCACAAAGTACTTTACCATCGTACAACCAATAGAGGGCAAAAATGTCCAGACCGGGGTTCGATCCCGGATCCCTTGGTATGCTTTAACAAAGTGCTTTACCAATTAAGCCACCCGGACGATATCCGGTCTAGCATTCTCTCACTCTTATATGGCTAGGCTACAACCTCGCAGCACAAGATGGAACGTCAATCATGAGCACAACTTCCAGTGGCATACATGAGACAAACCCAGTACTGGTGATCATTTATATACTAATTAATGTTTCAGCAGAGCTGAAATTATGCTGTAAATTAATGAAATACAAAGGATGTGATTTATCACTTGAATGATGAAAAAATGTCTGTACCCCGGTCTGGACATTTTTTCACTCTATTGGTTGTACGCTGTTTAGTAAAATGATAAATCACATCCTTTGTATTTTATTTTTACTAAGTTATGTGCTCTTAAGTTGCCTATTAAGATGTCTGCCCCTCGGGATTGCAGTATCGCTCTAAAGCGTAAGCTGAGCTCCACGAGGTGTCATCACTGTTCAGTTCATCCCTGCCTATTAAGATATCTCATTTCATTGTATAAAAAAAAAAAGAAATTTCTCAATAAATTCTAGTACTGTTGGAAAGTGTTCTATAATCTAAGCCTGATGCATGAATTTTCGTTCTTGTTATTATCTTTTATGACTCAATAGCCAGCAATATAAAACATCTCTTTGAAACAATGCAGTTAAATATCATAAAAAATCAGAAAGATATCGGCGATATATGAAGCTAAATTTTAGTTACTTTCAAAATAAATTTGGTTGTTAGCTCCCTAATTGCACTCAAGACTGAATCTTAGATGGAAATTGTGAGTTTAAGCTTGTTCTTTACATGCCCGTAGATGAAGGCCTATTCGTCTTGCACTCCTTTAGATATTCGACAAAATGTCGGAAATTGAAAGTTCATCCACCATGTTCAAATGTCCCAATCAATTTGCGCACTGTTGTATAAAGTGATAGATAAAGTTATTAAAAACCGAGGAAAATCTCAATATTCCAGTTTTAGTAACATTATGAGAAGATATGTCACAATTCTAAGCGTTTTAATTTATCTGAATTAACATAGCGTATGAAACGTATGCCATTTATATGTCTCAATGTAGATGGCCGAGGTGAGTTTTGTGCTGAGTTTTACACGAGCTTTATAACTAATTACGCGTTATGTTTTGTACTGTAATTCTGAAATCACTGTATAATGCGAAAACACCGCAGTTCTGCACTTAGTCAATTCGGCGTAAAGTTTGATATACAAATTACAACTCCACACACTTAACTCCCCCAAAGTTTCCAGCTCTGCCTATTTCTGCGTTAATACATAACGAGGAAGAATCGCACATCAGAGAGAAATTAGGTATTTTAACATTTTTTAAGTCTGCTGAATGTACCAAGAATAGCTTTTTTAAATTTGATTAACTGTATTAATATAAACATAGAAATATTTAAAGCTCCAAATACAATTAATTTCATTTAAACGAATTTATTTTAATCACTCAAAAAGTTTTATGAATACTGTTGTTTAAAAATATTTTTCACAATATTCAATTATTATTAAACAATGATGATAGGTAATTTAATTAACTGAAGAAATGAAGGAAAAACGATTTAATCGCTTTAAAACATTTATGCTGTTAGATTCGTAGCAAATACTGTGTTATATAATTGTATTAAGTGTATATTTATTGAATTACTTTTTTAATGCAAATCATAGCGTTTTTTTTTTTTTTTTTTTTTTTTTTTTTTTTTTTTTTTTTTTAAATACGGACGTTGTATCCGTACAACTTAATACAAATGAAAATGATTTATGTTCAATGAATGATTAAGTTAGCTTAAATTCAAGATGGTACTTTTTAACACTTTTCAACATAGTTAAAAGTATTTATGAATTCGGTTTTTCTATCTGCCGTCTCCGTACTCTAACTGTCGTAAATATAATCGGATTGTCATTTGATCGATATATGAAGGGGTTAGAATGAGAGTGGTGTAAGTCAATATTTAGTAATTTGGGAAATGAAGGATTTTGTGAAACTTGTCGTATTGCCGTAGCATTAAGTGGTCCAACTTGTTTTGCCCTCTAGCGACTCCCTACGTGAACCATGACTTATTTGACTGTCACACTGAACAGAAATTAATACACGTTCAGTAAAAATATGGTTATCTAGATTTTTCAAATTTTTGACTTACTCCACTGTCATTCTAACCCCCTCATATGTTATTGATGTTCACTATGCCATGTTCGCTATTGCAAATGGAGTGTGTAGTACGTTGTTTGGTTCGTTTACAGGGATATGCAAAATTATCCCTTCACTTTATGGTCTATGCGGGAAAAATCGCTTGGAGTCTATTTTAATGATGTTATACTCTTTTAAGAATAATAAAACTAATATGAACTTCTAAGGTGTACTAAAACATGCTTTCTGTAGAATATGGATTTCAAAGTATTTATCAATCATTAACAGGATCACACAAACGGAATCTGTTAAAGTACTGTTTATGAGCGAGAAATGCTGCAAGTGCCTTTCCAGTTTTAGTATGCGTCTTTAAGTTTAAATTATACGTATTTTGTGAACTACGTGGTGTGTATAAATTCTGTAGATCTTATACAGGACTAATAAAAAGAAAACTGCCCAGTTAAACGGAGGGCATTGAGCTCACAGGCTATTCACACTAATTGTATATTATACTCTTATTTTAAAGAATTTGAAATAAGCGCCTAGAAAAATAAACAAATCGACAATATATTAAGGGGTGCTCATCCCCCGTTCCCCACTTATAAGTAACCAGTGAACTCCCATAGCTAATCAGAGAAGCGCCTTATTACAATGAACATATATACAAAATTTGAAGAAAATCGGATAATTCTGCATGAAAAGCCCATTTATATAAATTAAGACGGGATTAGTCCCCCGTATCCTCCTTTATACTTTACCAATTAACCCCCAAAACTAATCAGGGAAGCGCCTTATCACAATGAACCTAAATACAAAATTTGAAGAAAATCGGATAATTCTATACGAAAAACCCATTTATGTAAATTAAGGGGTGAATTAGCCCCCCCCCCCCGTATCCCCCTTTACACTTAACCAATGAACTCTCAAAACTAATCAGGGAAGCGTCTTACTACAGTGAACCTATATACAAAATTTGAAGAAAATTGGATAATTCTGCATGAAAAACCCATTTATCAAAATTAAGGGGGATTAGTCTCCCGTCACCCCCTTTATACTTAACCAATGAACCCCCAAAATTAATCAGGGAATCGCCTTATCGCAATGAACCTATAAACAAAATTTGAAGCAAAACGGTTATTTCTGTAAAAGAGTTATCGCGTTACGTACATATGTACATACATACATACAGAACCGGCGGCACATTAGCTCTCAGGCTTTGATAGCCTGTAAGCTAAAAAAGGAATTTGTAAGCATTACTGGTATGACAAGCTATGGCTGACTGGTATGACAAGCTATGGCTGCCGAAGGCAGTACTTCACCGCCGATTCCAGATTCTCGTGAATCCATACGAGGTCACGACCAAGAAGGGTCGGTTTACCCGGACACCTCCAAGTTGGTGCTCTTCGGCTGGGGGGAGAAGCGGTGTGTGAGCCTCCTGCGCTTTGTCACCCTTTCCCAAATGAATGACTACAGACGTCGCTGCGATGATACGGTGGAGCCCAAACTCAGAGGACTGGCTGTCTGGCTGTCACCCGCCTTGAGGATCCGCTTTTGGCATATGATCGGGACAAGCCCCAAGCTCAAGGCAGGAAGGTCTCCACCGTCCAAACGACACTACCGTCTCCGGATTAACTAAAATTTCTTACACCATCAATCATAAGTGGCAGCCCTATTTATCAGGGCGTGCCATGGGAAAACATTTACAAATTGAAAAGTAAATTATAGTAAATTATACAAACTCTAATTCACAAATGGCAGCCCTATTTATTCAGGGCGTGCCTGATTTTATACAATGTTTGAATATTATAGATTATATACACAATATTTAAAGCTACAGTTTTTTACAGGTAAGTAGATTTAAAAAAAAAAAAAAAAAAATGTATACACAATAATTATATAAGTTACATGTTTTACAAATTTCAATATTTACACATTATACATAATAGCTCTTTGCAAGATGATAACAGTAATTTTCTAAGTTTAACAACATTTTCCATTCTTTAAAAGACAACCCTAAGAAATGTCTGCCCTCATGATTAACCATGCAAGAAGTAGATGAATGAATATATGAATTGTAAAGTAACAATTATGTATTTACAGGTAGTACACTTGATATATTTACATTTTACTAGATAATCAATTATATTGATTATTTTAACTATTTAATTGTTAGCAAGATTTTTCGACCACCACAACACATTTGGGCGGAACGCAGAAGTGAAACGACAGCTCCGTATCCGGAACCGGGTCCTCGGCCAATGCCGAACACACCCACGATCTATTAATGTAACCACATCTTCCGATTATCAAACCTAGGGAAGGAGAAAGCATTACTGGTATGGGCTTGGATAGCTTAAGGGTATTATTTTAGTTGAATTATGCATTTTCCAACTAAACTATATTTAGTGTATTAAGAGATATTTGTAGAATATAAATACATTCATATACAGAGCTACGCAAAGAACTAGATACATTCCATCTATGGGTGGTTATTTCAGAAAGTACATTTTCATTTGTCACGCGTTTTCTAAATTGTTTAATTCGGATATCGTTTTTCACCTTATTAAGCGGTGAAGTTCTGTTACAGTATTCTGGAAATGTTGGAAAGGGTTTCATAATCTATAACGCATGATTGTTCTTTCTTGTTAAAAATGAATTTGCATATCCTTTAGAATTGTTTTTAGGTTAGATAAACATAATCAAAGTATTTTTTACCATATTCACTTATTATTATGGTACTAATAATGAACAGTTTCATCTATCGAGAAAATGGGAAAACAAGTTAAATATTTACATTTTTATTATTCTCAAATGTTTGGCAAATATTGAACTAAGCATACATTTACTAGTTAAAACACTTCATAATTTAATCCAAAAGTTCGCTGAAATATTTGATCAAGTAATGTTAAATGAAAGGCTAAACTTAAGTCTTCTAGCTCAACATAAATCTACAGCCTATAAAAAGTTTTTTTTAATTTACAACGTAATTTGTGTTTGACATATTTTATTTAGTTAACTCTAGAAATGCTGATACTTAAGTTTTTCATACTTAAGTTTTTCAAACTCATTGTAAAGACTGTAATGTTCAAAAATTTCCAACCACATTTTAATATCATGATATTGCTTATATGTGCTTGGTAATAGAAAAATAAACAAATAAAGTTTACTTATCACAATTAGTTTGATATAGACGCTTTATATTTATTATTTTACATTTTAAAATCGACATTTTAATATGTAAAATGATTTTTTAAAACTATGCGAATTTTAATTAAAAAAAATATGTACAATACGACTAATTAATTCAATAGGTTTTATTTCAAAATAACTTTTGAACTAAATTTTCATATTTAGAAAATTTACATCAAAATAAATTTTAAATTGCGAAAACATTTGACAAATTTAAATAAAAAAGTTTAATAACCAGTTGTTTTGTACATAAATATTTCAAAATTTCGTATGTTTTTTTTGTTTTTTGTTTTGTTTTTTGTGTGTGTGTGTGTGTGTGTTTTCGGTATTAATAGATTAGCTTCTGTTACAAAAATATTAATAATGACAATAATAAAAATTACCTGCACACTTTTGAAGTTTTTAATTAAATAGCTCTGTCGACATGAACTAGTTAGTTAGGGAGATAGTTAGAGGGAGGCTAGGGGAGACAGTTGCGCCTAACATGCCCCAAATAAGAAGAATCAAATCTCCAAATCATATTTTAGAATGAATCAGTCATAAACAGGTGAACCTCGAAACGTTTTTCTAGAAATTGCACAAAAGGTAAAATAACTTGTCAGGTTTGACTAGAATATAATTATTAGCATTAAATAAATATTTTAAGCGCATAAATTAATAATTATTAATAAATAAAGCCTTGCTTTTGCAATATTCTCAAAGAGACACGTTTGTCTTGAATATTTACTTTGGCTAATTAAAAATTCATGTGAAAATAAATCTGTATAAGTTGCTTCTTTCATGTGCATAACATGTGCATAACACAATGTTTGCCCCCCCCCCTCAACTACCTTCCCAAATAATTTCTGAAATGGCGCCTCTGGTTTAAACCCTATTGTAATTTATTAAACTTCTTGGTGTTTAAAAGTAATTTATATTCTGAATCAGAAAAGTTTTTTATATTTTATGCAATGTGACGACCTAAATCTTGAAAAGTACAAGATCCCATAATGTGACACATATTCTCGCATTTTACTCGTAATTCATTTTAATTTACAAAGTAAAATCTTTCATGTTCATATAACCACAAATTCTAAAAATCGCTTAATATTTAAAGCTTTTTTTTTTTTAAGAAAAAGTGTTCAGCTTCGTGATAGTGGTAAAGTTATTTTTAGTTAAAAATTATTTTTATATTATATTTGCTTACATTACAGGTAAATGAGTACGTAGTTCAAAATATCATTAGGCTGGTGTGTTCTAATAGTTGTGATGCTTTGCTATCCGAATTTAGAATCTTATGCTAAAGTGATATCTATCCTCTTTAGCTCACATATATCTGTGAGATGACACTTAGTCGATTGAAAATAATAAAAAATAAATACAGGTCTCGCCTGTGGTCCCAGCCCGACTAAGCAGATTTGAGGAAGATGTTCACAATTATTTCCTAATGATAATTTTCGCCTTATTTATGACATAAATTCTGCATTTAAGTTAGACGATGATTTAATATTTTAAATAAAATTACATCGTGATCGCGACAGCTGACTACTTGCCCCTGCGATAGTCGGTCTCTGGTATCCCCTGAAAAAATAAAATATGTGCAACACTGCACATCATCGGCAGAAATTGATAAAATTATACAAAAAGCTAATATATCAACCACAGCAAAATTCAATAACCTAGAAAAGTTATTTAAAATTAAACTTTTCAATAATTATATATACTCATTTTAAATACTGCTAAGATTTACATTAAATAAAATTGATAATAACTGCATTTGTATTAAGTTATTAAATTGGCTAAAATAAATAATTACGTATTAATAATTAAAAATTAATATAGTATGACCCCCAAAATGTCGATGCGGCCGCCAACGTCACTTCTCTATCATATTTTTTCTCTTACAGAAATCTTAATGAGTACCACTGCCTTAGATCTTCTTCTTGTACCCCCAAGGTGTACGCTTTAGAGTACTGTGGATGTGGGGTTGCATACGACCCGTACCTAGATCTTAAATTCAACTCATAAATATTTTCGTCGACCCCACTTGAACTCGGAAAAATTTTTGTGCGACCCGAATCCCGAAATCAAAGAAAATTGATCTACAATTTAATACATTTATATAAAAAAATTAGTCTACATTCATATCTCTAATACCAGTTTTATTTTTCATCTAGAAAAGTAAACATGTAAAGATTCGAATATATAGTGTTTCATCTGAACCAATATTCAAGATTTTCATCATCATCCCAAAACATGGTTTAAGGCTATAAGCCTGTTCCGGCCTCAATCCATCTCTTTCGCGGCCTTCCTCTGTCTCTTTTCCCCCTTGGTTTATAATTAAAAGCTGCTTTTGGCATACGATCAGAATCCATCCTTTCCATGTGGTCCCCCCATTTCCTTCTGTAATTTCCTATTTTATTCAATATTGGCATAACCTCAAGCTCTCTTTTGATGCAGTCATTCTTTATTTCGTCCATTATCGAACATCCCTTCACACTCCTCAAAAATTTCATCTCTGAGGATTGTATTTGTCTTTCATCATTTTTTGTGAGTGTCCACGCCTCACTTCCGTATAGTAAAGTTGGTATTGCCATTGTTTAAAAAAAATATTATATTACAATATAGATACAATTCTAGATTTTCTTTTGAAAAATCAGGTTTTAAAACTCAACCGGAAACCGAATCAAACCCGAAACAATTAGAGTCATCCCGTCCCGGTACCGACTCTCAAATAAAAATATTGGCTAGATCCAGACTCGAATTGAACAACCTGTCAGGCCAGGTTCGTGTAAAATCGGATTACTCTATCCGATGCAGGATACCATTACGTATACCCCACTTTGAGAAACTTGGTGTAGACAAATCTAAGTAAGAGCTTTCTTCTTGCAAAATTTATTAATTTGCTATTTGTTTATATAAATATATTTTAATATTAGGCTCAGAAACCTTGTAAAATTATGAATCATTTGACAGAATATTTTTTTTAAACTACATGAATTCTCTTATCAGCTAATTATTGTATCCTTAGGTAGATTTTCAATCAAAATTAAATAGATTTTCGATAGTAAAAATGATTTACTTTTCCTAAATCTTAATCGAAAATCCATTAAATTCAATAAAGCTCAGAATTTTGTTTGGATGCTTTGATTTCTTATAATTAATGAGCTGCTCTTAAGATGTCGAGTTTGATCAAAACGAAAATAATCGATTAATATTATAATCAAAGTTCCTTCAGATGAAAAAGATAACTTTCCTTTCAGAGTATGGGCTTTATTTAATATTGCACTAAATTAATTTTTGTGAAAATATTTTTAGATAGAAAGGTTTAAAAAATAATTTAATCTGTAGGCTGTTTTAGTTTCCTGATGTAATCGAGCATGCGTTTTTCAACCTTTTGAAGTTTTCGAAAACTTCATTAAGTATTATTAGTGAGCGCAGTAAAAATCTCTCTAATGTTACGATGTTTGAAAAATGCAGGATGAAATACTGAATGAAAAAAAGGAAAATAACAATTTTTACTTCGCATTTTAAAAGCACTAAAAAAAGTCGTAAGAAAATTAAATAGAACTATCTAACAGGCATTTTGGACGTGTATCATTAAACTACCAAAAAACCAAAATAATTAAACTTTTTAGAACTTCTATTTTTAACACTTCCCAACATAGTGGATTCGGTTTGTTCGTCTGTATGCCATTTGTCCGCCGTCTGTCTGTCTATCCGTAATCAAACTCTCGTAAATATACTCGGATTTCCATGAATTTTTTATATGTTATTGATGTTTACTATAAAATGTTCTGTATTGAAAATTAAGTGTGTAACATTTACAGCTCGTTTACACGGACATACAAAATATTTCCGTTATACTATGGTCTATGGGGAAAAATGTTTTCCGATGTATTTTAATGAGGTTACAATATTTCAAACATAATGAAATTTATATACCGGGTGATTATAATTAAAGTTACGATTTCAAAAATCGATAATTTTAAAACTACTGGTCAGAATGACTTGATATTTTAGCAGAACAATCGTGAGGTAATGGAATTTTATTTGGCGAATGAAAAAATAGTTCTAAAATGTGCCGATAGATGGCGCTGTCAGGGTAATGTCAGGGGAAAGACCAAAAATTTATTCTTTAAACACAGGAATGTTGTTAGCCAAAAAGAAAAAATAGAGTTCAGGGATTTACTAAAAATGTATTAGCGAAAAGACAAGAATACGTGCTTATAGCGACAACAGTAATAATGACAAAAAATGGAAAAAAAAAAGCCTTATGGAACAAACACTTTACGATGATGATTAAAGTATAAGTTGTTCGATATGCACTCCGCCTTGTTCCGCTACTAATTGGAAGCGCAATACGGCATGCTCCACAACAGATCGGAGGGTATCTGTACTGATGCAATGGGTGTGGTGTGTGATTCTTGTCTTCAAGTCGGCTACATTCTCAATTAGCCCGCTGTAAACAACAGTTTTCAGGTACCCATAGTTGCCACGTATTAGTAATTTGCATATCTCCAGACAATCTGAACCCTGACAGCGCCATCTATCGGCACATTTTGGAACTATTTTTTTCCTCCGCCAAACAAAATTCCATTGCCTCACGATTGTTTTGCTAAAATATCAAGTCGTTTTGACCAGTAGTTTTAAAATTATCGATTTTTGAAATCGTAACTTTAATTATAATCACCCTGTACATCACTGAAGTGGTGTAAAACATGCTTTCTAAGGAGTATATAATAAGTAGCATTTACAGTTAGTTTACAGGAACGCACAAATGAATTCTATTACATTATGATCTATGGGGAAAAATCGTTTGCGATGTATTTTAATAATGTTATGATACTTCAAGCATAATGAGATTGATGATGACTTCAAACAAATGCATCAGTGAGGTGAATTTTAATCATGTTTTCTATAGATTAAGAAGTGTTTAGCATTTATCTTCATTTACAGAGATGCGCAAAAGTATTCAGTTACAGGACGGTCTATTATCGATTTCATTGTATGGAAAAATGAAATTTCTGAAAAACAGTCTGTTAGTTTTGGAAAGTGCTTCATAATCTATGACTGATGAGCGATTTTTTGTTGTTGTTTTTCATTTATTGATCTATCTATGTGAAGTTTGCAAGCTCTTAAACACAACAAGAGGTGTAATAGTACCAAGCAAGATGAAAAATATTTGTCAAAGAACCTAGATTCGCAATACAGTAACAAGTACAGAGTACGCATTTCAAGACTAAAATGGATATTCGTTCATAACTTTCATTGCGTCAAATTTGAGCATTATTATAGAGAAAAAGGTGTTTTTGTTCATTTTATAAGATGATAAGTCCTTCTGAAAAATTGGATTTATTAAATAAATGTAGCTATTATAATAAAAGTAATTATAATAAATAGTATAAATAATAATAATAATAAAAGTAGCCATCAATATAACAACCATAAAAATCAATATAGCAATCATAATAAAAATAGCCATCGACTGGCACCGCTTTCAATTTTCTACTATTATTTGTTGTACAGTTTGCAAAGGTCGTGGAATATTTTTGTTCTTGGATTGTAATAGTAACGACGCATATTGTAAATTAAAACAAAAAGAGCCTTATAACTTGTGATAAAAATGATAGCACGCATATATAGTAATCAATGTGAATGAATAATTTGGAATGAAATGTTACGTTCTGATTATGTCTGATTATGTTCTTTAAACTTAACATATTATACATAACTGCGAAATTATAATGAATTATATCTTATCTGCATGTGACTATATAATTACGTTTTGGGGGGGCACGGTGATTTATCATGGACATGGAAAATGACTTCGGTTTCAATGTTTTAGCCCATGAATAAATTTTGCCCTTTATTTAACAATGTTTATTCGGAATTAGTATAGCAATTTTTGATTTTTTCGGGAAGTTTTTTATTCAATTTCTGGCCCTTCACCTACCCTCAAGGTGAGTTTTGACGAATTTTCGTTTAAAAATATAAAATCAGACAAATTCGAGATTCGTTTCCAAAAAGAGATCGGAGGTTGCGTACAGTGCCCGGTGGACGCTGTCAAATGCAGTGGGGCGCCCATTTCTCGTTCCAGTTGCATGAATTTTCGATTAAAAATATAAAATCATTCAACACTGATTTGAGGAATAGTTAAGGTCATTATCACGGGCCTGGGCAACGCAGGGAGGGTCAGCTAGTAAGTTAATAAAGGGCGATTTCAAACCGATGGTTTGTTTTTATAGAAATTTGAATTAAATTTGACGAAGAAATAAAGAAAATTATAGAATTTAATGAAGTACTTGGTCTTTTATTTTCTTGATATTACAAGAGTATATTACTGAAATTTATGCTCAATGTATGTAATGAAGATTGTTATTTATTAGCTTATCGACATATCAACAGAAGCTCTCTCATTAAAGTATGGTAAGACTTTTTTTTTATTATTATTAAACCGTCGTGTTTTTCTTTTCCTAATATAATCAAGAGTATGCTATTGAAAATGATTCTCAATTCATATAATATGGATAAATATGTATACAAAACGGAGAAAAACACAACAAAATCTGCTGGAAATTGTTTAGACGGCATTTATTTTGTTGTAAACATTTACGGTTGGGTTGAGTTGAGTTGGGTTGATTATTGACGGCCAATTATCAACACTAGGGATATAGGCCCGGGGGGAGTGCCCTTCGTGGGGGTCTTTCTAAGGGTACCTAATCCGTATTTACGCATGGATAAATCCACGGCTCGAAGAAAACCACGAAAACTCCGAACGATTAGGCCGACAGGCGCGATTGGGATCGAACCCAGCACCTCCCGTCTACCAGCTTCGAGAGCACAACCTCTCAGCCACTGGTGGGGCTGTAAACATTTACGGAGTTACAGCCTTTTTTACCGTAATTTTTCTGTGATTTTCTCCGTTTATTTCGTATAATATTTTGTAAATATAATGATGTTTTAATTATTTCTGATTAATTTTGAAAAAGAAATTAAAAAGTAAAAAAATAATAAAAAGTATTCAAATATTCAAACTTGTTTTAAAATTTTCAAGTACATACTTCACATTTTCAAGTGGATAACTTTGGGCCTTTGTTGTCAAATGGCACCACAAGGCGTGGAATTATGAATGTGGGACAACAGTTATCCATGCATTAACTAACATTGGCCCAACAATTTTGAGCTACTGTGGGTATCCAATGCTGCAGCAGGTAATATTTAGCGTCTGCTAGGATTTCTTTCTCTCCTTTTTTTTTTTTTTTTTACTTTATTCCATCTATAATAGAAGAAAGTATCGTAATCGATTTTTTTTGACGGATTTATACGTTTCAGGGGTAGGAGATTATGAAAAACATGTTTCTACAAAATGTCTGCCATCTTTGTATCCTCGAAGTGTGTATGAAGTTTTGAATAGAATTAAACCACATTTCATTTAGAGGTTTTAACTATGGCCAGCAGGTCCCACTTGAATTTGGGATATTCCGAGGAATTATTGTATCAGTGTACATCGAAAAGTGTATGAAGCTATGCAGAGAGTTGAACCAATAATATTGTACATGTCTTTGACTAAGGCCTGAAAATCCCAATTGAAATTGGGGATATTCCGCCGGAAGACGGCGCAGTGATAGCCATTTAAAGATTTCAAATTCAAGAATATGTAAAAAAAAAAAATTTGAAATCCTAAAAGTATTTTCCGTTAAATCTTAGCCTTGATCCAAGGATTCCAGAACAATTTTTGTTTTTTCTCTATCGTAAAAAATGGCTGAGATATAGTAGTTTTAAATTTTAGGGTGGCTGACATATTGAAACAAGACAGCAGGATTCCTACATAAACGGATTTAATTTATTTGTTTTGGTGAACATGGATTCTGGTACATTTTCTTTCATTGTTGTAATCATCGTTCCAACTGTTATACGCTTAACACTATAGATTGAAATTCGCCAGCGTCAAATTATCGTTAAGATTGGCGACACTTTACGAAATATCGCCAAATTTGGCGATAAAAATAGGTAGCCTTAAAGGAAGCCACCTTGGCTATAGGTGACTAATTTGGCGAAATTCTGATTAAAATTCAATACATACGAGAGAAGGGAATGAATCTTCTGTAATTGGATTCCACGCATTTTACCATAGTGTTTTCCGGTAAAATTAGTTAAAATCATAAAACCTAGGGATAGGGAAACTATATTTTCCAACCGGTACAGGCAAGAAGGAGTTGTACATCGGCTACTCGTGCAACGAAGGGTGCTTAGCATCCAGGTAAACTGACGATTCGCAAGCAGCTGACGTACAAAAAAATGACTCAAAGTATTGATTTTATTGGCAATGTGATAGAAACTTGTTAAGTATTAACATGTACGAGATCGAAGAATGTTTTGGGATTGGCACATCCGATTAGCTTTGTTATTGCCTGTGCACCAGCAGTGATAACTGTCTCTGATATAATATCTATCAAATTTGTCCCTTTCCTGTACTACCCTTTTGCGGCTCATCGTGTCTCGTACATGTGTGATTTAAACAATGCAACCTTAACACTGCCAACAAAATTTCGGATAAATTAACTTCTGTCAACTGAAATTGTTGAAATTGTATTTTAAATTGTGTTACGCGTTTTTTCAGCTGACCAAAATTTTAATATCTATGTAGTGTGAGTAAAATATTATTAAATTTATGTATGGAGGAGCAAAAAGTATATGGATACATTGCAATCTTTTCACATAAGTGTTTTAAGTGTTGATATGTGTTTTCTAGATTGCATTTTAAATTGTGTTGCGCATTTTGTAAGCTGAACTAAATTTTAATATCTATGTAATGTGAGTAAAATATTATTAATTTTATGTATGGAGAAACAAAAACGTATATAGATACATTTCCATCTTTTCACATAAGCGTTTTAAGTGTTGATATGTGTTTTCTAGCAGAATTACATTTTAGTACACTAATCTATAGATAATCTATAGATTATTACAAGGCTGCCCAAAAGAAAAGAAATACATTACTGTCGTCTATCGGCCATAATTTCTGAAAATGGGTTTTGAACTGAGTTATATGTCCTCTAAATTGTTTATTTAGATATTTCCTTCCATCATATAAAATATAGTTTAAAAAAAAATAAGCAACAATATTCTATATTTGTGTTCAGAAAGTGTTTCATAATACATGCATGATACGTGAGTTTTACTTTATTCTATATACATAAAAAGAAAGCAGTAGAATCGTGAAAAAGTACGATTTCTGTTTTATGATGGATTTATCGTGTTCATCACATTTTGAGGTATCCGCAACACGATTTGATTATTTTAGGAAAATGTTTTTCTATCAGTTATTCTGTGTGTGACACAAATTCTTTGGCCACTCAAGGCCTCAAGAACTATTGCACGGAATTTCATGAAACTGCATATTCAATTAGACCTTGATATGAATTGGTGTAGAGTAGGGTTGGGGGTTTTATATCGCTCATCAGGTGGCGCTATTATAATGCTTTTTTGCGATTTTCATGATAGATATATCTAGAGTAATAGCTCCCGGAATTTCATCAAAATGCATATTTTATTAGATCTTGACATATTTGGGACTGATTAGAGTTTGTTGTATATATACCACCAAGTGGCGCTGCTATGCTCTGTTTTTCATGATTTATACGATAGCTATACCTCAAGAAATAATGCACGAAATTTCATCAGATTCATTTAGAACATAACGTAAAGTGAAGCTGTTTACGTGTGGGCATAATCGCCCACCATGTGTCGCTGCTATGTTGTGTGTTTGACGAATACCCTCATAGCTATATCAAGAGCTAATCTGTGGAATTTCATCAGAGTTCATATTCCGTTAAATTGATATAAATTACTCTTGATTACATTTTAGCTTACATCGCCCAACAAGTACCGTTGCTATGTAGCGCTTTTTCAGAATTGTTACGATATCTATAATTCGGAATCACTTGGATGAAATTCTACGAAATTTTCTATGCAAGTTACTTTTTCTGAAACCTATGCTGATTCAATTTCGGCTTTAGTCAATCAACAAATGGTGCTATTATCTTTTACTTGTGAAGAGTTTCATAATCGGGTCCTCAATCAATTGATGCAATTGAAAGATCGTTGTCGATCTACATTCTTGTAACTTTTATATACTAGTAATCACATTTTTGACAAGGGCGTAAATTTTTGACTCCATCTTTGGTTGTGAACACAATTACAGAATATTAGATCTATACCTTAGATTACTACAATATGAGTATATCTCATTTCTATTGTGTAGAAAAGCACCAAATTATATAGAAGAATTTCAAGTATAATGGGATAGTCGGGTAATATGTAATACTAAGGTTTCTGTTTGGTAAAGTGCTGCCACCAACCGGCAATATCATAAACTACTTAAGAAGTTTTCAGAATAACCCCCAAAAGGCGCAGTTCGTCGGTCGGCGTCAGGGCGCGTTGTGTGAATAAATATTTGTTTTTCGGGCTTGGAAATTTTCAGGAGATAATTTTTCATTATTTTTTATTCATTATCAGAAATCAGAAATAATATTTTTACATTGAAATTAAGCATAGTGTACATCGATAGGCTAACAGTTTACAAAGTAATACTCGTTTTTTTAGCTCGCGATTCACACCAATAAACATAGAGTAATTTTTCGCAAACCGGCAGTATCGGGTTATATGGAATACAAATAACTCTAAACACTCCATGATTATGGTGGCGCAAAGAAAGATCCTCATACTAGATTAATTTCAATACAATTATTCAAATTGGTAAAGAAATCATATGAGTTGTAATTTTCCAAGTGGACGAAAAATGTCCGGTCCAGGATTCGGACCTGGGATCTCTTGGCTAAAGCTGCCAGTGCTCTACCAATTGAGCCATCCCGGTTGAATCTGGAGGACCTAATTCATCCAGTTAACCTTATTGATCATAGCATCTGGTCTGATATCTGAATCAGCTCAACAGAATATAATCACTCAACAGAATAAATCGCAGGTAATTTGGAACTCCAGTAAACGCTGGATACGTGATTACACTACAATTCTTCATTTCAAACCCCCTATTCCATATTTCCCGACTTTTTCACAATACCCTCAAAATACGTTTATCATTATTATTATTATATGTTTGCAAGTGATAAAATTTCGTAAAATAATTTTACTGTATAAAAACTATTCGTAGATAGTTGAAGTTTGTAATTATATTCAGTTTTAGGGTTTTAAACAATATGGTAATGTCCCATATAGCACCAAAGCTCCTGAAAACCTCCCCAGGAGCTCCAGTTCTTCCCAAATTCCTCCTGAAACTGCAATGACGCTATCAGGCGTTCCTGGGGAAGATAATTTAATCACTTCCCCAGGACTGACCTCCCAGATTCTTCCCAGGGAGCAGTCTCCTGGGGTTGATATTCCTGGGGAAGTACCTAGGAAGAGACGGTACTGGTGCCATCTCATGAGTGATTTTGACACTAAAATAACTTATTATAACTTTTTTTTTTAATATACTTGATTTGATGTGATTCGATTTTTTAATTAATAAAGTTTATATTATTATTTGATTTATTTTATTTCCTAAGCACATCTGGTTATTGTTTAACTTTTAATTATTGTTATAATATTTAATTATCCTTATTTAGATATATTTTCAATTTATAAAATGCAATCAAAATGTAGTTAAATAAATTGAATTTAGAAAATTAAATTTAATATTCCACATCATATATTAATAATTAAAATAAATTAATCTTTAAATATAAATTGAATTTTTTTTATTTATTTTGTTTCTGATCTTTTAAAAATTAACTTATATATTAATTTATTTTATTATTATATTCACTAATTATTTTTTCTGAACTTTCAGCAATCACTTATATAGTTATATATTTTTACTATTACTTTCTCATCTAACTAATACGTAATTTTACATTGGTTTCACTTATATACGTTCTTAGTTTCTATAGAAATAATTTAATTTTAAATATAAAATTAATTTACTTTCGCCTAATAAATTATTTTTGTTTTCATTTACAAGAAATCAAAATTATTTTTTTCGAAACACGAAATTTATCAAAAGTTTAATATATATTTATATGTTTGTATATAACCATATTTTATAAATTACGGATTAGAAATACCTAGTAAAATTTATTTCTTCTGATCCTTTAAATATAGTCTTATATATTAAATTATTATTATTATTTGTATTAAATAATTAATCATTTCATATTAATTTGAATTATATATATAAATAATTTTTGGATCAATATTTAATTTTAAAATATAAATTCGATTTATTATTTTTTTTTCGCTCACCATTTTAAATTATCATATACATATATATATATATTTCTTTTATCATTCCTAATAAATCAGTTTTTTTTTTTTTTTTTTTTTTTTTCGTAACAGTAAGAAATCAAAAGGAATCAAAAATTTGTTACAAATAAGGATTTTGTCAACAGTTTAATATATATTTACATATTTGTACATATTCAGAATTTGCCAGTTAATAGATTAAGAGATAAGCTTTTTTAAATTAAACAATCTATTTTTAAAAATCTTATTTCGATTGTAAAAGCCAATTTTCATGTAAGTTTCAAAATCGAATCATATTTAAATCATATCGAGCATATTTACTTTTATTATTCTTCTTTTATTAAATTACATTTTCAACTAATTAATAATTTTACATTTTATTATTCTGTCTTTACCAAAAAATGGAAAACATCTTTTGATTATAAAGTTTATAAATAAGAACACCTGCCAATTTCATGCGTTTCCGAACAAAAATGAACTAAAAAATATGTCATAAAGTAGCCAATTTGGATTTGAGAACAGCCTAGCATGCCTAAACTCAGAAAAGCTTTTATAGATATATCGTTTAACAACTTGTAATATTGTAATATCAATATTAGAAATCAAATTCAGTTTTGCTTATTCTAATTCTAAATTTAAAATTATAATATTTATAATTTTTAAAAAAGTGCATTTTGAATTTGTTTTTCAACTTTTGGTTTATAAAAACGTCAATTTTTCTCTTACTTTCTTTAATTGTGATTATTTATAATTTTTAGTTTAAGTTATTTAATTGTAAATATTTTTATTTAATTGGCCCCCTTTTCATAGACCCCTGACCCTGATATATGTGGCTCCTAACTAAAATGATAAAACGCAATGTTGTTGCAAATGCCCTTTTCCCGTTTATTGTGATGCCGCGTGGGAAATTCGGTTCAAAATGGCGACTTTCACAGTATTTTCTAAAAAATCTGCGTTTACAAAAAAAAAAAAAAAAAAAAAAAAAAAAAAAAATTAATGCTGCATTTCCGAACAAAAACGAGTTAAAAAATGTGTCAGAAAGCAGCTCCTTTGGGTTTGAGAACAGCCTTAAATAATTATTAATACGCTTTTTTTCAAGTTATCAATTTAAAATTGTATTGAATATGTATCAAAGGGTATGCATGTTTATTTGCAATAAAAGTTACAGAATTCCTGCTATACGAAGCTTAAAAATATGCATGTTTCCGATTTACTGACTTTCATAAGAGGAGAAAGAAATACATGAATACCTTATAAACTACTCACGTACAACGGCCGTGTAGCGTAATCACTAGAGCGTGTTTCTCGTATGCGTAAGTACCCAGGTTCAAATCCAGTCGGCGGTAAGAAAGTTTATTCCGTAATATCTGTACCATAGCTTTCATGTGATTCTGTGTGCGTGATTAATAAAAGCAATATTATGTATGTAAATGTGTATGTATGTAAGCAATATTATGTTATGTAAATTTATTTTTTTAAATAATGTCCGTATTTATTAAAAGAAAAAATGAATAAATAAATAAATACTTTTTACATTACGTCGAATAATAATAACTTCGGATGTTTTTTATGCACATTAAGTGACCCTGAAGTCTCCAAAATTCCTCCGATATTACTTCCTGAAATCTTCCCTAGAACAACCTGAGGAGGAACCTGAAGGAGGTCCTGGAGAGCTCCCCGGGATGCTATGAGGCGGACATTTTCGGTTCCTGAGGACCTCCTGGTGACAAATCTTTGCATCCTCAGGGATGCCTGGGGGATGTATGTCAATCTTCCTGGGGATGTCCTAGGGAAGCACATGTGCTATATGGGGTGGTATTTCCCAAAACGTAAATCGTATTCCATAATACCCAAAGTTCCTCTATTTGAGATTATGCTTTAATATATATATTTTTTTTATCTCTTTCAAATTTTAATACCGAACAGGAAGCGCTATTGTGGTGTATGTATGTAATTCATTAATACATAGTTACAGTGATCAATATAAATTCTAAAATGTGCACCATGTTTTATATTCATAATTGTTGGTGCTATTATAACTGAATGTATTAGAAAGGTACAGAAGAAAGTTTTGTGATGGCTGCATCATAGAGTTCTTTCCCTATTTTTTTAAGCATAATTGTATCATTTAATTGTTTCTTCATTGCACTAACGAATGAGTAATTATGCGTATTTAAAATAATTTTATCCATTAAAAAAATCGCATTATTTCATTTTACAGATTATATGTTTCAAGATAAATTGCCTAATACGCATGCACTAATCGGATATATTTTGTCCGAATAGATTGAGGAATAAATAATTGTGAACTTCAACTCAACACACTATAGGTTATATCGGATCTAGGTGTGTGACTGTATGTTTCTCGTTTTATTTGCTATATTTTGGTGCAGTAATTTATCATGGACGCATTTGTAAAAACAAAGCTCAATAAAAGCAAAGTTTTATTTTTAAAAATAGTATCTGTTTATAATAGTAAAAAGGTAGTATGTGTTAATATCCGTTAATTAGATTTTTAACATCAAGATATACAAGAAGCAGTTCTAAATTGATAAATTACTTGTTATAATCCGAGTTGTTTACATTGTAACTCACTAGATGGCGCCACAGGCGCATGTAAATATTTCCCGGTCGTGATCGGCGATCGGACCGGCAGTCTCATGCTAGCCGCCATGTATGTAGTTTGGATCTTGGATCCACTAATAAGCCTAGTTAATCTTTATGCATCCAGTGTAATTCTTAACGTAACTAACTATTAGCAATTTAAAAAACTCTTTAGTGGCGACGAGGATAAAGTTTATCGATGTATTTATAACGTATTTTCGAAAAAAATCGCGACTTCGGCAGATGACAGCGTGCTAAGCCTAATCGACGTTCGGCGACCGCGTGGTGGATTTCTTTACGTGTTACCATGGCATCTTTTGGCTGTATTGGGGAATTCAACCCTGGAAACGAGTGCTGGAGCGATTATGCTGAAAGAATTGAGCAATTCTTCATCGCAAACGCGATCGGAGAGGCTAATAGAAAACGTGCTGTTTTCTTAACAGTGGTTGGACCTGCCACGTACGGACTGCTCCGAAACTTGATATCGCCGGAAGCACCTACCTCCAAGACGTTAACAGAACTAATTGGGATACTAAATAGACATTATGATCCGGTGCCTTCAGAAATCGTGGAGCGATTCAAGTTCAATAGCCGCGTGCGACGCGCGGGCGAATCGGTGGCCGATTACATCGCGGAACTCCGGAAATTGGCGAAATATTGCAATTTTGGAGTCACTCTGGATATGATGCTACGAGACAGAATAGTGTATGGTATACAGGACGAAGGAATTCAACGAAAATTGCTGTCAGAATCGAACTTAACCCTTGTGCGTGCGTCGGAAATCGCCGTTTCGATGGAAGCAGCAGCAAGGGATACAGTTGATTTGAAGGTATCTCCGATTTCTGAAGTTCAGAAACTGAAAATTAAGGCGCAAAGGCCACGGAAATACGAAAACTCTAAATCGGCATCCACTTCAGATACAGGAAAACACTGTTTTCGTTGTGGAGACCCAAAACATAAAGCATCTGAATGCAGGCATAAAATTCAATATGCCATACCTGCAAGAAACTTGGGCACCTAGCAAAGGTATGTTTGTCTAAAAATAAAGTTAGTTACAAACTAAAGGTGAATCTTTTATCAGAAACAAAGGAAAAGTTGGAACATAATCAGTATACTATGTATTACTTATCTGATGTTAAGGAAAATTACCCTCCACTTAAAATCAAATGTAGAGTGCAGGGACAATCCATAAACCTTGAAATTGATTCTGGAGCCCCATTTTCTTTAATGCCTGTAAAAATGTTTGAAAAAATTAGAAGGTTTTGCCCTTCTTTAGAGCAAACAGGAATTAAACTCCAGTCCTTTACTAGCCATCCCATTGGCATTCTGGGAGTGACAAATGTAGATGTGGTGTTCCAGTAAAGAACAGAACATTTGCCTTTACTGGTGGTTTCTGAAGGAAACACAAATTTAGCTGGATTGTTCCACTAGGCCTCATGAATGCATTTGACTCAAATATGAATCACAGTTTGCATAATGTAAGTGTCAGACAACCCACATTAGATGGTCTTCTAAAAAAAATTAGTGAAGTTTACTCACCAGAATTGGGGTTGGTTAAAGGAGTCAAAGTTCACCTTAGATGTAAGAAGGACGCAGTTCCGAAATTCTTCAAAGCCCGTCCTGTTCCGTATGCCTACAAAGAGAAAATTGACACAGAAATTGATCGCCTCATTGCAGATGGTATATTAGAACCTGTGAAAACCTCAGATTGGGTAACTCCAATTATTTCGGTGCTAAAACAAGATGGAAGAATAAGAATCTGTAGTGATTTCAAGTTGACAGTGAATAAACCAACAGAGCTGGAACAATATCCCCTTCCAAAGATTGAGGACTTGTTTGCGGAAATGTCAGGTAGTACAGCATTCACCAAGTTAGATCTTCGGGATGATTATTGCCAACTAGAACTGGATGAAGAGTCGAGACATCTGGTGGTGATAAATACTCACAGGGGCCTTCTCCGTTACACTCGACTTGCTTTTGGCATTGCCTCTGCTCCTGCAATTTTCTAAAGAGAAATTGAGAAGATTTTGCAAGGCACAAAAGGAGCTTCTATATATTTAGATGATTTGCTAGTAACTGGTAAAGATAAAGAGGAACACTTGCAAAATTTGGAGGAAGTTTTTAGCCGTCTACAAGCAGCAGGTATAAGCTGACACCCTGAGAAATGCGAATTCCTGAAATCATCTGTGGAATACCTTGGGCATCGCATTGACAAACATGGACTGCACCCAGTTGAATCGAAGGTGAGAGCAATTGCAGACGCACCAGCGCCAACAAATGTGGATGAACTGCGATCGTTCATTGGTTTATTAACATATTATGCCAAGTTTTTACCGAATATGTCTACCTTGTTAGCACCATTATACAATTTGTTAGAAAGTAAGCAGCCATGGAAATGGGAATTACCCCAGAAAGAAGCTTTTCAAAAAGCTAAAGATGTCTTGCAGAACTCTTCCTTACTTGTGCATTTTGAGCAAGACAAAGAAGTCATTCTGGCTTGCGATGCAAGTCCTTATGGTCTTGATGCGGTACTTTCACACAAAACATCAGATGGCGACCGCCCAATTGCGTTTGCTTCTCGCTCCCTTACAAAAGCGGAGAAGAATTACAGTCACATCGAAAAAGAGACTTTAGCCTTAGTTTTTGGAGTGACTCGTTTCAGGAACTACCTGTTAGGACGTAAATTTACTTTAGTAATTGACCATCGCCCATTAGTAACACTATTTTCTGAAGATAAACCAGTGCCATCACTTGCTGCAGCTCGCATACAGCGATGAGACTTAACTTTATCTGCATATGTATATAAGATTGAGTATCGTAAAGGGAAGTTACATGGAAATGCTGATGCTTGCAGTAGACTTCCGCTAAAATCTGAATTTGTAGATCCTCCAATGCCAGTCGAGTCAGTCTTACTCATCAGACAGTTGAACGATAGCCCACTGACAGCACACCTAATTGAAAGGGAGATAGACAGGTGTCCTGCACTGAGTCGTCTGAGATCACATATTCAGAATGGATGGCCAAAGAAAGTGTTAGAAAATTTACAAGCCTTTTGGTACATCCGGAATGAACTATCAGTGGAAGAAAATATTATTCTTAGAGGTTCCCGTGCGTTTGTCCGACGAAAATTTCGTGAATTCGTTTTCGATGAACTTCACAGTGCTCACCAAGTGATTAATGCAATAAAATCTCTCGCCCGCTCACATGTTTGGTGGCCTGGTATTGATCGGGACTTGGAAACAAAGGTTCGCAGCTGTGTTGTCTGCCAAGAAAATGCTACAGCTCCCCTTTCTACACGAAGCTCTTGGCTTGCACCTGAGAAACCTTGGGAAAGAATTCATATTGACCATGCAGGTCCTGTGGAAGGTCATTGGCTGTTGATTGTAGTCGATTTTAAAACAAAGTGGCTGGAAGTGATTCCTGTTCCTAATGCGACAGCAGCTTCAACAAAACTGACTCTGCTCAATATTTTTGTACGCTTTGGTTTACCACAGAGTTTAGTATGTGACAATGGACCTGGATTTCGTAGTGATGAATTCTCTGATTTCTTACGTCTAAATGGCATTACGCCTATAAAAACGGCACCCTACCATCCAAACTCAAATGGATTAGCTGAAAGAGTGGTGCGCACTGTGAAAGATGCAATGCGGAAAAACAAGGAAGGAAGCTTTGCGGAGAGGCTGGCTAGATTCCTGCTGAATTTCAGGAATACGCCATCAGCATCAACAGGCATATCCCCTGCTATGGCTATGTTTGGACGCCCTCTTCGCACCCACTTAGATCTAATTCGAGATTCGGGTAGCCCAGCTCCTGCAAAACCAGAAACCAGTGCAAGGAAATTTACAGAAGGCACTCCAGTTTGGGTGCGCTCTTTTAGCCGGGGCCAACAATGGGTGGCTGGAACTGTTATTTTCCCAGTGGGAAATGTGATGTGCAAAGTCAAAACCAGTTGGGGAGATTGGTCCATTGGCACATTGACCAACTCCGCCAACGACTTGATTATGCTAGTGACGTTCCTCTCGCTCCGCAGCTGCCAGCTCAGACTGTTCTTCAGCCCAAATTCTCAGAGGGCTTAACGCCGGCTGATGTTGTAAGTGGAGAGTGGAGAATCACCAACTGTGGAAGTTCCAAACTCCCCGGTACTCCCCCTTCTGTCTCCACAGGTAAGTGTTCTAGACAGGGAGAACAGTTCGCAAGCAGACCCTCCTGCACTCTTGCCACAAGTGATTAGGCAGGACCCAGGAACCCCAAAGCTCACACGTTCAAATCGCCCAAGGAGGTTACCTGATCGTCTGTGACTATGGACATTAGAACTCTTTTGCATTGCTGATTATGGATATTAGAACTTTTTTGCATTGCTGTTGATTTTGAACTGTTCCCTGTGAAAGAACTTTTTAATATTTGCTCTTAGCTTTCTTTAAGAAGGAAGAGAATGTTATAATCCGAGTTGTTTACATTGTAACTCACTAGATGGCGCCACAGGCGCATGTAAATGTTTCCCGGTCATGATCGGCGATCGGACCGGCAGTCTCATGCTAGCCGCGATGTATGCAATTTGGATCTTGGATCCACTAATAAGCCTAGTTAATCTTTATGCATCCAGTGTAATTCTTAACGTAACTAACTATTAGCAATTTAAGAAACTCTCAAAATTAAATACAAGTTACTTAATTTTAAATACCTATTTTAGCATTTTTTAATGGATAGGTTTAGATTGATTATTTTGATTAAAGTTGATTTAACTTTTTTGAAATTTTTCTTATACAATGTTTCACTTTTCATTTAATTTGGTTAATAAATAACAAAACAGTAATTCCTATTATTTCATGTTGTTTATTCAGGCAGGAGTAAAGAAACTTTCAATCGTTATGGTGGTTCCATTTTCCAAAGACGAAATCTATTCTTCAGTATCTTACGTTATTTGAAGTACTCATGCATGTTTATGAGCTCCGAATAGCTTTCGAGACACTTCTGTTGACAAATCAAACAAGAAACTCAACACTTCGTCCATTTATAATTTTTGTAGAAGAGTTTTATGTAATTTTTCTCTGAGAAAATAATTCTTTCTCTAACACTTTCTGTGAAAAGCCTATTTGCATATTTAAAACAACAGCAACAAAAAAATATGTTAAAACATTAATTCAAAATACACGGCGTTTGAAATTTATTAGTATTAACGTTTAGCAGAACTCCCACTCAGGGCTTAATTTGCGCCGGAGCCCACCGGAGCCGGGCTCTGGTACTTCTCTATTTTAGTAAAAATTTAAATATTGGCCAGAACTCACCGGAACTCACAAACACTGCGCTCCGGAGCCCAGTTCAATAAGCATTTCCAAAAAATGAATCCTAAATTACGCTTTCCTTTCCCTCCCATCTCCAATCTTTTGCCTACTTTTGCATCAAGTGACGTAATGTGTCGCTCACGTAAGAGATGGAGATGGAACGGGGTCGATTTTTATATCAGTTTTCGGGTTTGGGCCGGATCGAGCTCAATGTGTCTTAAATTCAAAATTTTATTTATTTCCATTTCAAATCATTTTAATGCTATTTTGATCAGAATAAAGAGTAAACAGTAATAGTCTTTTTCTATTCTGCGCAGCTGCGAACTATTCTTTTTTTTTTGTTAACACTATTTCCGAATCATAATGAATCATCGGAAGAGGAAATTTTTTTGTTCCATTTTCATTATAGTTACTGCGATAGTTATTTTTGTACCATTTTCATTATTGTAAAATCGAAAAATGTATGAAGTTATGTATAGAATTGAACCAAATTTCATTTACATGTTTTTGTCTGTGACCAGCAGGTCCCAGAAGAATTGGGGGACATTCAGCAGAAAGGGGCGCTGTGATAGCGATTTTTGTTCCATTTTGCATTATTGTATCATCGAAAAGTATATGAAGTTATGCATCGAATTGAGCCAAATTATTTATATAATGTTTTTAACTCTGGCTGCCAGGTAGCAGTTGAATTTAGGGATAATCCTCTAGAAAAGGGCGCTGAGATAGCGATTTTTGTTCCATTTTCATTACTGCATAAGCGAAAAGTGAATCAAGTTATGCATAGAATTGAGCCAAATTTCATTTATATATTTTGGATATAGCCAGCAGCTCCCAGTTAAATTTGGGGATATTCCGCTGGAAGAGAGCATTTTGATATCTATTTTTGTTCCATTTTTATTATTGTATCATCGAAAAGTATATGAAGTTATGCATAGAATTGAACCAAATTTAATTAATATGGTTTTAGCTATGGCCAGCCGATCCCAGTAAAATTTGGGGATATTCCTCTGGCAGGGGACTCTGTCATATCTATTTGGTTCCATTTTTATTATTGTATCATCGAAAAGTATATGAAGTTATGCATAGAATTGAACCAAATTTCATATATATGTTTCTGGCTGTGGGCAACATGTCCCAGTTGAATTTGGGGGCTGATCGGATGAAAGAACGCACTGTGATAGCAATTTTTGTGCGATTTTCTCAATTTTTCTTAGCTGTCTCGTACATCGGCTGATAGTGCAGTGAAGGGTGCTTCGCATCCAGGTAATTCGGCGATTCGCATTCAGCTGACGTACAACAGAACGACGAAAAATATTGATTTTATTAGTGCTGTGATAGTTAAATTTGAAGTATTAGCAGGTATGAGAAAAAAATAAAGTTTTGGGATTGTAACATCAGACTAGTTGTATTTACTTATTGAGCGCGAATTGGGATGTATTAGCGAGAGTGATTTGGCATAAAAGAGTAATCTTGTGACCATCACATTCAAATTAATATACGTCGTTGCTATTTGGGTGTCTTTATAAATAAAAGGGTTGTTGCATGCGCACATGGCGCCTGCTCAGATTACAACTTTTTGTCCAAACTGTTCCAACCCACATTCCAGAACTTGCAATATTCTATTCAAATTTTATTAAACGAGGAAAGTCAACAATTAGTTTCACTATAATGAAAGATGCCCGACGTTTTTTGTCCAATATTCTCTCAATCAATCAATTTTTATTACTCGTATGTCGCCACTTCGTTATTTATAAAGGCACTCTAGTTGCTCATAGCACAAGGTTTTCTCTAAAATCCTTTCGACCAATCGTATTTTATCTATCGTATGCCACCTCTTTCACATTTATAAAGGCAAACTATTGTTTATGCTCATCGTTCAGGTTTGAAACGCAGTATACAATCCTATAGGAAATTATTTGATAAAAAATAACTGTAAAAACTATAATATACCTTGTTTATATAAACACTATATATACCTATAAAAACTAATATGAGAACTATAATATACCTTGTAAAAAACTATACGCGATACGGTTAATCCTTTTAGCTTAAAACATTTTCTAGTGTACTAAAATTGTCGTGTAAAATGAAGAATATACATTACATGTATACAAACGTAACAAACAAAAACAGAAGCTTCTTTTTTGAAGTCGCTTAGTATAAAAAATGTATGTGAGTTTCAACTTACTCATTCACATAAGATTAAAGTAAGTTTTAATTAGCATGAGTGGCTTCATTTTCCGAAGTCGAAATATCTTCTTCAGAATCTTTCATTATCAGGTAATGCTCATGCATATTTATGCGAATAGTCTTTAGAATAGCTTTGAAGGAGTTCTGTTGAAAAACTAAACACAGTAACTCAACATCTGATACATTTGTAGTTTGGTTTACATCTTTTACTTTTTTTTTAATTTCTCTTAGAAAATTACTGTTATTATTACAAAATTTGATTTTTAGCTTTTTATTTTTTCTTTAAACTTTTCATCTTTAGTAATACGAAACGTAATTGATTAATGCGCAGTGCCTTTACTTTCTAGCAGGACATTCCAAAGGAAAAACCCTCTAATTCTCCTTTTCATTTTAGACTAGAGTTGCAAAAAACTCGCTTATTCCCAGGTTTATTTTCAATAGACCCGGTTTATTGCCAAAATACCTGGTTTATTCAAAAAAAAAACCGGTTTATTTCCAAGTTTAAACTGGGGTTTTTTCTAGCCTTTGCAACTCTATTTTAGACAAACCTTTTTTTTTTTTTTTTTTGTCTTTTAGATAGCTTTCATTACAAAAAGTACTTATTGCAGTCGTCCGGGGAAAAGCAATTCCTGAAAATTTCGGTATTATTTTTACCACTCATGACTTCCAGACCCCAGAAATTACTTCTGTGCAAATATTGATATATACGAATGTTATTAGGTAGCTTTGAATACAAAAAAAGTATACAGCTACCTATTGCAGCCGTTCGGAGGAAAGCAATTCCGGAAAAATTTGGTATATTTTCACCGACCATGACCTCCAGACCCCAAAACCACCCTCCGTTCAAATGTTGATTTATATAGTGTATATATATATATATATATAATATATATATCTGATCTATGTCATACGATAACACTCGTATTTATAAATCAATTTAGATGAAACTAATTGTGTGCATTAAGCTCACCAATGTCTCAACCGAGTTCTTTGGTCAGCTTGGTCCGCCATCTTGTTTCAAAATGGAAGCCACTGAAATGTTTAAAACTAAAATAAACATACAAAAAAGTTAAAAATTCACATTTATTTTTTTCTTAAGTGTTAGGCCTTGATACAATTATACAATACTTGATACAATAGGGATTCCGGATTTTTTGTTTTAGCTATATCTTAAAACAAATGGTTGAAATAGAGCAGTTTGAAATTCTAGGGTGGCTGAAATTTTGAAACAAGACAGCCACATTACAAGACAGCACATTACAAGAAACCAACGATTAATTTATGAGTTTTAGTGAACGCGATTTCTCGCAACTTATTATCTTTCATTGTTGTAATCATTTTCGCAATCATACGCATAAAAGTATACATTCATATCCGTTAGCGCCAAATTCTCGGCAAACTTCACGACACTTGGCAAAATATCTCCAAATTTGGTGACCAAAATAAGTTTTCATAAATGAAGCCAACTTGGCTATAGCTAACTAATTTGGCAAATTCCTTATTCAAATTCAGTATTAACGAATCTTCTGTAAATTAAAGGTTATCTGTAAATAAAAGAATCTTCTGTAATTGGATTTTTTGAATTTTAGCTTGCTGTTTCGAGTAACATTAGCTAAAATTTTAAAACTAACAAACAGGAAAGCTATTTTTTCCTCCCGTTACAGGCCGGAAGGACTTTTTTAAAAGCAAAGTACGTTTTGCTATTAAAAAAAATATTAAGTACATTTAGAAAATTTGTTTAAAAAAAAATCCTTCATACCTTTTTCTACTTTTCTACATGATTTAATGTCTGTTGGAACACTTGTCGTAACACCCCACGAGTTTTTGTAACCCTTCCTCATAGATTGCCGCCACCTGTGAGGAAAGCCTTACTTTAACCGAGGTTTCCGTTTCCTCTTCTTCGTCAATGTTGAATCGCTGGCCGCCGAGAAACGATTTTAGGTATCGCAACTGTGATAGTCTTACGGTGCAAGGTCAGGATTTTATGGATGGTACTCAAACTGCTCCCATGCAAAAGATTCGATGAGAGATTGCGTTTGAGCAGAAGTGTGTGTGCATTCATTGCATTGGAGCCATACACCTCACAGATATATCGATGAATGTGCGCTGCTGTCATGTTTTTTGCAAACTAGATTACTGACCGCATGCCACAGTCGGCTGTATGATCAAACCTCTTGAAGATCTTGAACATCAGTCTGAAGCAACATACTGACACTATAGGTGCACAACTGGCTTCTGCTGTAGCGCAAGTGATTCCGGGAGACTGCGCGCATGCACTTTGCTGGAAGCATACATATATCCAATTTTTTTTTTGTCGTGCGACAGCACTCGTATTTATGATTACATTTGCATATTACTAACCATGTGTACACGATTTACAAATGTCTCGACCAAGTTCGTTAGCCAACTTTTATTCGCTATGTTGCTTCAAAATAGGGGCCACTTAAAGATTTCCAATTTTAAAAAAATTACAAACAATTAAATATCCAAAAAGTTTTTTTCCGTTAAATGTTTGGCTTCGATACAAGGATTCTGGATCATTTTTTGTTTCTCCTCGTTTTTAAAAATTAGGTGAGATATATTTCATTACATTAAAATTAAATGTATACGAAAATCTAAATACTGTACGATTTTTGCAGACAAATTTTATCTGTTCTCTAACTGCTGTTAAATACACCAGGTCTCGACGTTAGGTGCGAGCTTCACCAAAAGTGGTTCCCTTGTAAGATTTTTTCCCCTGGAGTTCAGTGAAACCACTTACAACGGTCACTCCGAACAACGGTGACCTCTGAATACCGGTCACGTTTTAGTGTTACTGAATCTCTTTCATAGAAATAACATTACACTGAACCTTCAAATAACGAATTCCGAACAACGGCCAACGGAAAGAAGCATAAAATCATATTCTGATGTTCTGTTTAGCTTCAAAGAAATTAAAATTTTTGCACTCAATCAAAAATATAACGAATTGTACAACAAATCTATGGAAATGATTATGCATTTGGAGAAAAAGATATGCTTTAAAAAAAAAACAATTACGAATAAATGATTTCTTTAGTGTAAAATAATAGTATGTATTTTTTATATTGTGTGTATAATATTGGTCAGTTATTTTGATTTTAATTTAATGTAATTTTGAGCTTTTAAAATGTAGAACCTCTGAATAACGGCAACATCCGTAGTACGGTCACTTTATTATGCTCCCAGTGGTGGCCGCTATTCAGAGGTTTTACTGTATTTAAAATTTAGGCATTTTACTTAACTTGCATAAATTTTGTTTCTCATTTTCGGAATTGGTTTTTACTGTAACAATCATACTGCTTAGATTGCATGTTTGATTTTTTTTTTTTTTTTTTAAATCAGAAACGTAGTTTGTGTTTTTATATTAAAAAGAGTCAGACACATTTTTTCAAATTTACTTTAAATTTGATACATAAGTAACAAAAGTAAATAATCTCTATAGGCTTCGACTTATTTATTCACACATGAATGAAATAATTTTTAATCTGCATGAATGATTTCATTTTCCAAACTCGAAATATATTCTTCAGGATCTTTCGTTATTGGAAGTGTTCATGCATATTTATGAACGCTGCCGAATAAATTTGAGAGATTTTTGTTGACAAAATAAACATAGTAAATCATCACCTGATGTATTTATCAATTTGCTTGCTTCTTTTCCAATTTTATTTCGAAAAAGATTATTATTAGTATATTCTTTTGGTACATCTAAAGTACTTAAGTCTGTTCTCAAAGCGAAAGAGGCTACTTTCAGACATATTTTTAAATTCATTTTTGTTCGGAAACACGTGAAATTAGTAAGTGTGCCTTTTCAGAAACCATGTAATAGAAATGCGTTTTTCATTTTTTGATAAATGCTGAAGATATTTCAGAAAATACTGTCAAAGTTGGCGTTTTGAAACGAATTTCAAGACTTGACAGCAAGAGAAAGGACAAAAACAGGTTGTCATGTGACACAAATCGACTACAACTCGACAAGTAATTTATTTATTAAAAATTGAAAAACTCATTTAGATTCCAAATCGCTTCATTAGTCAGGTCAACCAATTTGATATATTTGCATTTAAAAGTGAATCAAAAATTCTGTCAGAAAATTTTGCGTTGTTGAGCAGATCATTTGAGAAGCGCCTTAAGGAGCAAAATGCAGAGTATTTTATTTTGTTGTTATATAGAAACTAAAAGAAAAATTTCAAAGGTGGACATACCTTCAGTTCTAATTGAAGCAAGAAAAAAATAAAAGTATCATATCATTTTAAATCATACAAGTTATGGTTACATCTCATGTATAACAAAGTATCTCTCTTGAAATTGTCGTTATAGTCTGGGAAGCAGCACCACATTTGGCAACCAAATTTAGCGTCGATGATTCTGCTACATTATGATAGACTAGATGACACAGATTACCAAACCGCCAGTCAGACTTTCGTAGAAACATCGCATAGCTTTTTTCTACAATGTGAAATGAATGGCGGTCCAATTACTGGTGTTACCTCGAATAGACATTAACAGTATTCGGGTTGCCATTCATTTCACATTATATCAGGGTGTGTGATGTTGCTATGGGAACAGCATCCTCGCCTCTTGGTGGTGCGCCAGCTGACTTGCAGTTTTGTTATTTGTACCATCTAATTTATCATATACTAGCAAGCTTCGCCCGCTACGTTCATCGGTTTTTCCAAACGAACCCTGAATCTAAAGAACAATATCGGCGAAATTTATCTTTTTTTAAAGCTGTAGTGTATTAGAAACTCTTTTATAAAGGCATTCTTGTGTTTTGAATGCGAACGTAGTGTCAACGCCTAACTTGCGTGCGCAACAGCGATATCTGTACTGTCTTTTACTCTAATTTTCCATGTATGTGTGGGACTTCAGGAGTTTGCGGTTTCGGTCCTTCGCTGTAAGTTTATGCAATTTTTCCATTATGACTGAGCTTGCAGGGAACGGCCTTGACACGCACAGTACAAAGAAATATGTACCTTCACCTGAAATGTCCTCCCGCATAGCTAAAAACGATAGGAAGGCCATTGTGCTATTATATATTTTGTAATGTGTTAGAAAAAATTTGGACCGTTAAAGACCAACTCTTTCAGTTGATCATTTACAGTAGGAGTTTGTAAATAACGATATATCGACAGGCAATATACTAAAACCTTTCCTAAAAAAATATCTAACTAAAAATTCATGTCCCATCAAAATCTGTCCTGCAGAACTTTTTAAAAGGTTAATCTTTAATAATCGAGTTCACCTGATTATAAAACTATCCAGCATATTTCTATATCTAAGCAACGTAAAACGATATGTTATATACTAAAATCGTCCCTGGAAAATTATCTAATTAACAGTACGAGTTGACGGTGGTTGACGTGTCTGACGGGCGGCGCAGCTCAGTTTTACACCTTTTATATTCAAAATTAAATTGTTCTTCAGACGGTTGCCTAAGTAACCCCTAAAATGAAAATAATCGTTAATTTGTCAATAAGTATAGCTGCTAGGACTGCGCGTCAGCCAAAATTGTTTTTTAATGATCGAAATTTTGTATAATCAGAATATCATGTATTGTTTTTCTTAAATGATAAATTGACAAATAGTGATCCACTCGCCCCCATTGGCATTGCAAATTTTTTTCCGTATATTGCAAGTATTGCTTTTTTGGTGACAGTAAATGTATGGTGTATAAATGTAGATGAAACTATCTAATAGTAAATCTTCTTTTGTTTGTTTGCTTGATAATGAAAAACATAAATTTAGTAATCGATATTTACAAAATCCGTCTAATCTTCTCTAATTGGATTCACCGTCCAGTGTCCACTTCAAACATGGATAAACTTTTAACAATAGTAAATACGAAAATTGGTGGGTGACCCGATTACGGAAGATTAGGCAATATCTTTAAAAAACCTTCCTAAAAGAAACGCAGCAAAAATTAAAATAAAATGATAATTTATAAAGAATATCGAAAATTTATTTCAGCAAGAAATTTTTATTGCGAAATGTTGGCTTTTGTGATGGTAATAACGAATAATTGCATAAATCTCCTTAAGAATAATCTTAAGATTCTTAACTTTTGCAGCAGTGAATGTTTCTATAAATGAAATTGGCGATATTAAAAAAATAATAATAAAGAAAAGAATGGACAATAGTCGCTGATCTGAGTTCGAGGCCATCAAAATCACATGTTTGGGGGAAAACAAACATGCATGTTTCTTTGTAAAGTATGGTGAAATTTTTTTTTAAAGTCTGAAATTAAATTATTTTAAAAAATATATATGTGTGGCAGACATTTACACTACAATTTAAATATTTGAATTATTTTTATAATATTAACTGCGATAATTAAGATCTTAATATAACAATTTACTCCAAAAATGCGATCGTACACTTGACAAAACACCATTACTGTGAACATTACAAGGGTTGAAGTCACGCCTATGCATTTTTGGTGACAAAAATAAAATAAAAATCGTAAATAAAAAAGTAGCATGTAAATCACATGTACAGTCATTTTTACAATTACGTCTGCTGGTTTTTCTTGTAAGTGGGGATGTGAATTTAAAAAAAAAAAATGGCACCCACCCAGATGTTGTGCAGTCAAATTTTCAGATATATTTTTCTTAACCTGACTCAAAAGATAATTCGCCAAATATTGTTTGAATTACTATCTTTTACGTTGAATTTTTTTTAGCAATACAAACATTCCTTTCATGTTTAAATTAACTATTTTTGCTTTATAATATTATCTCTCAGTAAAATGGTTCTTTTCTTTCTTTCTTTCTTTCTTATTTTTCATTTGGATATTAAATAAAATATGTAAAAGTTTTTCTTTTATTTTTAGAGGCGTTTGTATTATTTTATAACTGATATAGCTGTGCCAATTCTTTAAACAATGATAAGGGCTACAGAAAAATAACCAATGGGAACCTTTTGTCGAAAATAAGAATAAAATACCAAATTTTATTATTAAAAGTGATGGTTATATCTGTAATATATGGTTAGTAATATATGGTCTGTAATATATGACGCAGATGGTTATATCTATGTCATATATTAAAGACACTTCTCCTACAAAGAACAATACCACACTCTTGCAGTTATTCCATCAACTGTTAAAAAATTATACTCACACCAAAAAAAATTCAAAACAGCTGATATCCATGATTCTAGTATGTATCCTTCTCCTCTTGACACTCAGAACAGTACTGGAAATAACAATCCTTCATCAAACACTCACAAATTTGATTCTAAACAACCAAACGAAAGCTCCAGTGACTGTCTCAATACAAACACCACATCTTTCGCAAGAAATCATATAGAAACACCTATTACACCACAAGGAATCACCTCCAATCATGCACAGACCGCTTCCTCTCCAAATAGTTCTTTCATTTCTATACGGACTGCTGGAAAAATCTAAATCACTCCACAAGAAACACCGTAAGTATGAATAATATTGAAGATCTTCTGCAATTCAATGATAGTGATGATGGATTGATCCTTAATACACCTGCCCTAGCATCATCCAGTGATAATGAACTTTCACCATCCAATATCAACACAACAATCACTAACTCTTCAGCAATTAATGAAATCTCAGAATCACAACTGTCCACTTATAATGAAATAACCGCAAATAATAACCATTCTCAACAAATCTTCAACACGCCCACTCAATCTCAAGAACAATATCACTCATGTCAAACCCCAACCACATCTAACAACATGGACACTATACTCAGACCAAATTGCAATGAAGGCATTAGAACAGATTACTCCGACGATTCCTTACTGCAGAATTTGTCTACTGACAGCGCTTTCATACTACACAACTCTTCCTCATCGATTGGTAGTCTGGCAGACACTCCCTCTGAAATTCCTCCGTCGGAACCAACTATCAATAAGGAATCAACAAATCAACCTCGGGCTCACTCTCAAAAATAAAACACTCAATTTTGACGATTCCGCAATCCTCAGGCCTCATTTCCTTATTTTTGACAATCATTTCGTTACAGAGTCACGTGGTTTTTGACGAAACGCGAATCCTCAAATATCTTGACGAAACTGTATCCTCGCTGTCAAAAATAAAACTCTCACTTTTGACGATTCCGCAATTCTTAAGCTATATTTCGTCATTTTTGACAATCATTTCGTCTCAAAATTAAATGATTTTTAATGCAATGGAAAATCGCAAATATTTTACAAAAATGTTTCCGCATTCCCGGCCAGATTATTTTTGTTACAAAATCAAAAAAAAAAAAAAAAAAAAAAAAAAAACAATACACGAAAGTATTAAATTTACGATATATTAATGAAAACAGAAACAAAAATATTTCATCCTTGGGGGCCGCTATAACACGAATGTACCAAATTTCTACTTTATTTTTTCTATCTGATAATTTGCGTCTATCCTTTTTGTAAAGATTTTATACATTTCTATTGCCTATTCAAAGATAAATTTTTCTGAAATTACAGAATTTCGTTAAAAACGCTTAGAAAATTCATCTAAAGTTACAGAATTTCGTTAAAAACGGTTAAAATAGTAAAATGCGAATCATTTGGTCCATTTTCGACCGCAAGCATCAACATTTTCCCATGGAAGAATGAACAAATCATTTATAGTTTCATGCATTTTCCCAATGGTTAAAAAAAAAAAAAAAAAAAAAAAAAATCACAATTTTAGGTTCTTTTTTTTATTTAAGAAATATATTCATATAACAATCAAATTTAAAATATGTATAACTGACCTTTCCCCTCTCTCTATAAACAGTAATCTTATCCGCTGAAATTGATGAACTCGCCTCCAAAGTATGCCCTTCAAAATTAATTATTTCCGATCAACAAATTAACTAGAGCATATTCATTGAACAAAGGAAATTTCTCTAATAAATTATATTAATCAAGCCATTTTCTAATTATTTATTAACCATAGAAAAACCATAATAATAATCTAGCCTTATTAATTAAAACATGCAGAAGTTATAACAACACCGATAAAAACACAATCTGCTTTCTATAAATATAAACACACATCAACATCTCGTAAATACTTTTAAAATCAAATAATTCCGAAGTCCCTCTAGCTCAGGGGTAAGACGCTGGGCTGTCAAGCTAAAAGTCGCGCGTTCGAACCGCACCGAAGGACGATCTTATTTTTCCCAAAGTCAATTAAAAGAGCTTCTAAAAGCTCCGATAGATGGAACCACCAACCTATTTTTGTTGGAACTTTCAAAGAATCAATTTGACGAAACCACTTTCTTCGTAATTTTGAGGATGCAAATTTACTCGATTTGACAAAATATTTACTCGGAGCATTTCCCAAGAAATCGTTTCGTCAAAACCGAAGAAAATTTCTTGAAATCTGAGTATTCATTTTTGAGAGTGCTCTTCGTAATAGACTTAAACGAATTAATGTCACAAACGTAGGAAACTTCCCGAACACTACATCCTTTGAAGGTGACCTAATCAACTTCGTATTACCAATAGTTGGTTCCGCCAAATGCAGTACTTGCGGCGATGCTTTTGTTAGAAAGAATTGGACCAATGCCAAAGGGTCACTACTCAGACATATTGAGAATATACACAAAAACAAGATTATGAGAGTCCAAAGGTGGTGCAGCAGTTGGCAGTTCTCAATCAAAATCTCCCTCCAGCAATGCTTTGAGAACAATCAGTTCATGACAGACATTCCACAGCATTATTAATGCAATGATTGTAATTTCACTTGTCCCTCGCGGGTTGGAATTACAAGTCAGTATCGGATTTCCGTAAGGGAAGCCGCTGCCACACATCAAGCAAATAAAAGAAAAAGAAATGCTCCTCCTCCTACACCTACTCCAGACAATGATGACACAGAAGAAAATTACCCAACTCAAAATAGCATTCCGGATTCCTCCTCTACTATAATAATTCCTGATTCTCAACAAAGCTCTGGAAAAATGTTGCCGACACATTTGATGACGAAAACGAACAACACAACGAAAATGCATTATTCAACATAGAACAACGCGATGACAACACCGAAAATTCTGTTTTCCAAAACACCAACATCCGACATCCCGACGCTTCCAACCCATCAACTGAGTTCGCCAGCAAATTTCACAGCATCCACTCAACCTATAACAGTAATAAATGGGATGAATTCGAAGAACTCTTGGGCCAATTGTTGACTTTGCACAATCCAATGTTGGTATCAAAGTTCTTCCCCAAGATAACACCCAGAAGAACTCTAAGTTTAACTCAAAAGAGCTTGCTAAAATACAATGAATGTACCGCAGAAATCGTCGCAGGGCAGGGAGAGAGATTCTCAAAAAGCCTAACTCCTCATGTAGTGTTGCTACAGAAAACCTTATAGACCACTTCTTCAACGAACAACCTAAACCTTATGACGAAGAAGTTTACAAAAATGGCAATTCTGTTCCCTAGCCTCCTGAATTTACAATGTTCACTGGCAGTGAGGTGCGTGCCAAAATCCACAAATGTAAGAACACCACAGGACAGACTGACGTACAATCACTGGAAAGGGATTGACCCAGATTGCAGGGCCATTGCACAAATTTTTAACATCTGCCTGAAGGCCCAAAAAATTCCAGATAGTCGGAAAACTTCAACAACAAAATTAATTCTCAAAGATGGTGATCCAACTGCTGCAGAGAATTGGCGTCCGATCAGTCTGTCGTGTACCCTGTACAAAATATTTACAAGCCTTATTGCCGCAAGACTGTCAAAGTGGCTCGAAAACAACAAGTTGTTTTATACCCCATCAGAAAGGATTTAGGCCATTTGACGGCACACTTCAGAACAACTTTTTACTAGAACATCGCATTCGTGAGTCAAAAAAGCTCAAAAAAGAACTTTATATCCTTTTTGATCGATATCAAGAACGCCTTCGGCTTAATTTCTCATAATATAATTATGGCTGCGCTCAAAGCCGTCGGCGTTGGCGATCAATACTACAATCTTATTAAGGATATCTACTCAAATCTGAAGACCTTCCTATTAACATCAGATAGCTTATCAGATCTCGTGCACTTAATCTGCGGCGTGAAACAAGGAAGCGCCCTTAGCTCCATCTTTTTCATTCTGATAATTGATCCAACAGTCAGGATAATTCAAAGTGGGCGCCAAGGATGCCATGAACTTACGTACGCAAACGACATGGGAGTTATTGAGGATCTCCTGTCTGATATGCTTGAATCAATCAGGCTCTTGTAAGAAACTGCATCTAAGATCGGTCTCACAATTAATCCCAAGAAATGCTACTCAATACACATAAATTCAGACTACAGAACCACCAGTCCTACAACCTTCAAGATCAACGACTCAGAACATGGACCTTACCAAATATCTTGGTAATTGAAAATCGGTTTTCACGTGTATACTGTAGAATTCGGATTTCTGGTAAACGGAAGCATAGCTGCGGCGTCACAGGAATAAAATATATATATGTGGAAATAATGCTAAGCTGGAATAAAAGTTAGATGTGGGAGAGAATAGTTTCATTACAAAATTGTCCAAGGCACAATTTTATTTAGCAGTTGATTTGGTATCCAGGTTCGTGTTACAGGCAATAATCACTGAAGAGGAGGCGTACCAATTAAGTTAATACTGAAACAGTCGAGATAAGAGTGATACAAATTGTTTCAAACATAATTTGCACTTTTTATTTTGGCGTGCGGTTTTTGTTATCTGTCGCCAACATATACAATGAATTTGGCGATATTCATGCAAAGTAACAAAGTATTTTGGAGAGTTACGGGAGTAAATTTGAAAATTACAGACCGACGCAGCATTCGTGGGAAGAGAGGGTTGTACAAATTTTTGTAATTACTGAGATGCTGACCGGGCCTGTATGATTAAAATGGAATTCATGAACGTTAGAATTTAGACAATACTAAGTGCTAAATTTAGATGTTGGTTGCATATGAGAACTGAAAATTCGTTAGGAAAATGACGGCGTAGAAGGAGAAGTACAAAGAAAGCAGTTACTTTATCTTTCTTTTATTATTTATGTTCGCAAATGCCGGCTGGTGTGAAAAGGAAGAGAAAAAAAATGTAGTATGGGTGTGAATACATATTTCTTTTAATTCTGCAGGCTGAGAAATGAAACTGACATGACAAGAAAAATGCGTAATATAAATTAAGTGAAACCGCACTGAATAAAACAGATATTAAAAATTAATAAGCAAAAATGGAGAAGGGTAGAATAAAGTTATTTTACTGTTAATAAAAATAGGAAAAGTTAAATAAATTAAATAATTTTGAAACAACAAAGGGGGGGATTAATTTTAAAGAATAAGAGGATATGTAATGAGAAACGTCATTACATATCTCACCCCGCGAACGAAAATGAAACTCAATCCCTTACCTAATAGCGAGAGAAAAATACCGTGTCTCTTTGCATGAAAATATATAAAAATACAATAATACAGTAATAAAAATGTGAAAATGCAAAACAAACCTGTAATGAATCAACATGCAATACTGGCATCATAAGCATCATAATTATTTTGACCATTAAAATTTTAACCTCTGTATAATAATCTTTTTTTTTATAGTTGCAACTTTTTATTTAACGAGGTTTTCTTTTTAACATGGATATCCTTTCTTTAATCAACCTGTACCGGGAAATTTATAACAGTCCTTTTTTTATTTTCTTTAAGGACTTCAATATGGTCATAAAATAGAGAAGATTAAAGCAGACAAATTATCATTATTCTTCTAAAAAAAATGATTCATTTGAATCTAAACTGATGCCAAAAATTTAAGTTCACAAAATAAACAAACACATACAATAATAAAACACACTACAAATGTATAAAAATATAGAAGAAAAGGTTATATATATATTCAAGTATAAAATGTAATAATGAATAAGCATAATTAAATGAGCAGAAAAAAATATATATAAAGAAAATATTTCGTGCATAGCACGGGACAGAAAAGAATGCATGTGGCAAACTAATAAAAATCTGCCCTAAATCTTGTCATGTGACAAGTATACTGTCTCAAGCTTAAGTGCTTTACGTCCTAGGGAAAATATTGACGTAATGAGAGTCCATATTATGGTTGTTCTTGACCACGATATTAATTCCTTGCTCCACCTTGAAGACCAGAAGTGATCTCCAACAAGGAGTACTAGTCAATGTCTTGTATGAGTCCTTTTTTTAAAAAAATGCTACACCAATTGATGAATGTCTCTCCGCACTATTAAGTTTGGGAGTATAGGGCACAAAATTCTGAGTTGACCTGAACTTCAGATGGTACTAATTAGTAAAAAAAATAAATATAGCTATATATTTATCTTATTTATCAAACTCAAAATACTATCCGAGAGTGTAGAGAGACAGTTTGTCATTATCGTGAAAATGCAAGTGCAAGTATGTCCTAAACTTAGCTTAGTGTAAAAAAAAAATGCATTTATTTATAATATTGAAAAGACAGAATAAAATTGACTTAGGTAATTGAAGTTAGGATTACTGTCATTGTGTGTGAAATTTTTGTATTGAAAACCTTTTGTGATTTTCAGAGTGACACATCAGTCTGTGAAAGAAATAAAACAAGCCTTTTTTTAAAAAAATAAACACAGTTAAAATGTTCAGTATTAAGTAGAAATGTTTAAGGCATGTATTCTTATGTGTAAACATGTAAAATTAAAAGTTATTTGAAGTAAAATTTAAAAAAAGGGATTGTTAATCTAATAATATTATTTGTAGAAGGAAATATATTATGATTATGTGATGTGTGTATTTTACTATAAAACAACATAAGCAAAATAGAAAAAGTAAAGAGATATTATATGGTAAAGCTTATTTTATATGTAAAGAAAAACAAAACAAAAGAGTTTTTTTTTTAGTCGTTTTTGTATCAAGACTAATGTCATAACTCTAACATGTAAGAAAAAAAGAATGTGTATGACACAACATATTATCCGAGTATTAATGTGTAGAAAGGTGCTGACAGGAATCTTTGTTTACCAGCAAAGTGAGGGTGGCCTTAGAAAGCCTTGAAATTAGACAAAAAAAAATTGAGTGTGAAATTATTTTACAAAGATTGAAAAGAAAAAAAAGTGTGTATACCTAATACAATTAGACATGTAGGAAGGGTAAAGGAAAGGAAAACTCAACGGTATGTGTGTATAAGACTCAGAATCTTTATGAAGAGATATCGAGTCACCAATGAACCAAGCACAATATGGCAAACGCTATGACATGATCCGAGGATGTGTCGTGTAATTGTGTCAATGAGAAAACTATGAACTAACCTATGAGTAAACAATGAGTAAAGGTTTCCGTATACACTAAAAAAAAACTGAAAGTACAATGAACTATAGGCAATGAGCGTTTTTTTTTTTTTTTTTTTTTTTTTTGCATAAAAAAAACGAAACAATGATCTATTCAATGAGTAAACAATGAGTAACTATGAGCAGCAGTTTTCCGTGTATATAAGAACCCTAAAAAAACAATGAACTAAATGTGTTAATGTTGCAATGAACTATATGTCTTTAAAAAAACATATAAAAATACCGTTGACAATAAAAAAATATTGAGAAATAGAAATTCCAAGTGGATTTATTAAAGAATAAATTAAAATAGCAACGTGGAGTAAAGTAAGAGTATGTTTATGTTTCAATGCAAGTAGGTGTAAAAATGAAAAAAAATTAAAGTTAAAATAATATAAAAGTTTGTATGTTTGAGTGTAAATAGTAAATAAGCGAGGGGAAAAAAATGCATATGTGTGTACATAACCAGTTAAAATTACCTTGTATGAGAAAAAAAATGACGATCCGCATCAAGAAAAATTATCATACAAAATAATACATCATATCATTTAACCATTTCCGATCGTTAAAATAGGTAAATGAAAAGATGAACTAAACTGTACACAGAGATGCTTACAAAAATTAAACTCTAAAAAAATATCTATAAATGAATACAAAGAAATGTAAAATGTACTGTTGTGTATAGACGTATGAAAAGAAATGTATACAAACTGGTATGTATGTAGTTTCTGAGTTACAAGAAAAGAAAAAAAATCGCATGGAGTGTGTTTTTTTGTAAGAGGGAAAAAAATAAAGCATGTTATTAACTCTTTTTTTTAAATTAGCCTAAGTGTACTTGTAAATATGTTTCCGTTCTTCATCAATGTGTCGCTTTAGTGAAGGACAATCATGAGCAAATGCAGGGTGACAAATATCAAATTGAGTGTTGTTATTATTATTATTTGTAATACAATTAATGCATTTCGGAGTGTTTGCACATTGAGGATCATAGTGTAGAGCTGAGCAGACAGCACATATGATATCATTACAACACCCTTTTGCAAGATGTTGATACGTCTGACATCTAAAACAACGTTTAATGTCTATAAATGGTTTCACTGGGTAAACTTTTGACTGTATGGGAATCTCTTTACGATAGAATAATTGTTTAGCACTTTCCGGAGAAATCTCCAAAATCCAATTAAAAGCATTTATGTATTTGAGTTTGTATTTTTTTATAACTTGGATAAAAGGGACCGGTGAATGTAAAATGACAGAAATTCCTAACAAAATATCAGAGATATTGTATTTTTCGGGTAACTTACAAATTATAATACGAGTGGGCTTAAGTTCCTGCACATTAGGAGGGTCGATAGACATATTTTGTGAAAATTTGACAGCTTCTGCACATTTTGACTGACACTTTGTAATACTATTATTAGTCGTGGTAAGTTGTGAATCTTCGTGACATATTTCCTGAGATGCTACATTGTGTAAATGTTCGTCAACAAAAATTTCAGTTTGTGTGCATACTTCATGCATAAATTGACGTTTTTCATTTTTAGGAAACCTTATATTACCAATTTGTGTTTCTTCAGACTTGAGTTCATGTTTGTTTTTCAATGATAGTGTGTAAAGTCGTTCTAAGATTTTTCTGTTTACTGTTAATAAATTATCTTTCTCTTTCACTACATCATTATGTTCCTGTAAAACAAGTTTATAATTTTCTATGAGAAATTTAAACTGTACATTTATTTGATTTCTTAAGGTCAAGAATTCTTTAGACAAAGTAGGGTTATTAATCGAAGTGACAAGTTTGTCAAAAGCTTCGAAGTCAGTGGAAATAATTTCAGCATCACGATTTAGTGTCTCTTCAAACAGATGGGGCCAAGAAATTTTGGAATGGGATTTGTCTAAGATAGAAATGGGTTCGTTGTTCTCAATTAAAGGAGCCTGTTCATATGACGTATGAATATCTTGAATAGATTTCTGTTCATTTTTATTTTTCCTAGGCATTTTTTTGCGTTAAAAAGATAACTAATGATCAATAATACTGAAATAAGCTATAAATTAAAAAAAAATTAAGTGAGAGAGAAGATATGTGCAAATAACTTTGTACAAAAATGCCTTTTGAAAATACACACTACATAAAATAACGATGGTTAACTGAAACAAATGCTATTCCTTTTTTTTTTTAATTATGAAAGAAGAATAAAATCCGAAATATGTGCAGAGAGTTTTTTTTTTTTTTAAATTGAAGTAAAATAAAACCAAAATCGAAAACTTAGCCTTTTTTTGATAAATACTATCGAAATGCATATGCGCGATCACCAAAAAGTATGTATTGTGCCAGATTACTGACGGAAATTGCAATTAAAGGGTAATCTTCTACTCGGAATCAACTACTCTTCAATCGTCAGATAATAATAAAGTAATTTAAATTTGCAGTAAACAACTTTAATTATCTCGTCGGAAAAACCCATTCATAAACTGTTTTCAACTCAGATAAGTACATGGAATAAACGCCCACGTGAAAGAATGATTATCACGTGCTATCGTGTGCTTTTTCCCAGTGACGTCATCCAAGGCTACCAAGGACTGAAAAACTCTTTAGACTTTAGTTAGTTGTTGTGTGAATTTCTTTATAAAATGTAGTGTGTGAAAATGTCAGAGCGATGTAAATGCTGTGTTAACTTGTAATCAAGATACCGTTAAATGTTTAAATATAATATAAATATAAAAGTGAAGGGTGCTTAATTTAATTAAAACACATGTTAATAAACATTTTAATTTCACCAAAGTAATAAAGTTTCAGATCGATGGATTATGATAATGTGCGACTACACAATGGAATACCATTATGTGTGAATTAACGGAGACGTAGCGCTCGATTCGGATATACATTTCTTTGCGAAGGTTTCAACTTATAATCAGGTAAGCGAATGCATGCTTACTTAACTCTATTTTTGAATAACTGGTTTTATACAATTAAAGAAACTATTTTACACCTTAAATAAACTGCGCTGCCGATAGATTATGAGTAACTGATAATATGTATTAAATAAAAAATTTAAGCACATTAGCTATATGCTGAAAAAACTCGCTTTATAGAAAATAAAAACGAACGCAAAGAAAAGCGATTTGTATAAAATTAAATTAAATATCTTTAAAAATAATTAAAGATAGAAAATAAAAATGGCTACATTCAAAGAAAGCCAATTCATCGAGAAACTAAATTCGAGCAATTATTCCAACTGGAAATTTAAGCTCGAAATGCTTCTCATTAAAGAAGACTTATTCGAAGTAATAAGTGATCAACCACCAACTCCTTTAAATGAGGATTGGAACAAAAGAGATAGAAAGGCGAGAGCTTTGATTAACCTAAGCATAGATGACACACAAATTGTGCATGTAAAAAATTTTACCACAGCCAGGCAAACCTGGGAAGCTCTCAAAACTACGCATGAAAGAGCAAATTTGAGTAGCAAACTGTATTTATTACGAAAACTGTACAGTACTAAACTGCCCGAAAACGGCAATATGATTACTCATATAACAAATATTCTACAAATAGTAGATAAATTATCCGCCATAGGCGAGAATATAAATGACTCACACATATCCGCACTATTTCTATGCTCATTACCGCCCACCTACAACACGCTTATCACAGCATTAGAGGCAAGGCCCGAAGCCGAATTATCCCCAGATTTTATCAGAAGTAAACTCATAGATGAGTATAATCGCAGACAAGAAATGTCTGAACAAAACAACAGCTCTGAAAAGGCATTTAAAACACAAAGAAAACACACTTATAACGACTACAAAAGAAATTCAAAATATTGCAGTCACTGTAAGATGACGAATCATAATAATAGCGAGTGCTATCACCTCAAGAGCAGATACACACAGCACAACAAAAACAAACACACATATCAAAATGTGAATAACTTTAATAATAAAAATAAATCTAAACCTTTTTCATCATCACTATGCTATGAAAACACAGAGAATTATAAAGAGAATACTAACTGTCACGATAACGCGAATGATCAGAAAATAAGCTCAAAAACTAATCAATCAGAAGATCGCGTACTAATAACAGAAAAATTAGGAAAACAAAACTGGATACTCGACAGTGGCAGTACCTCACACATTGCAAATGATAAAAGGTTATTTGATAAATTTAACAATTTTGAAAAATCATCAGTCACCATCGCAAACGGCAACAAACTCGAAGCATTCGGTTCAGGCGACGTTTTAATAAAAACGAAATCCCCAAGTGGAGAAATAAAACGCACAAGACTACAGGAAGTCCTATACGTCCCAGAACTAGAATCCAATTTAATATCCGTAAGCAAAGCAACTAAAAATGGATGCAAATTAATCTTTGAAAATGACAAATGCGATTTAACGTTCGACGGTGAAATTTATATAAGAGCGAAGAACAAAAATAATTTATACATAATCGAACAAACAAACCACTTAGAAAATGCAGAAAACTATGCAAACGTCACACTAAGCTGTAATAATAATAAAGAATGTTTAGAAGTATGGCATCGAAGACTAGGACACCGTGATTATGAAGCAATCAAAAAAATTGTAAGCAAACAGCTAGCTACCGGAATAAAAATTAAAAACTGCAGACACAATAATAGATTATGCGAAACCTGCATCAAATCTAAATTAAACGACGCGCCCTATCCAAAATTGGCTACAAATAGAGCAAACAAAGTTCTCGATTTAATACACAGCGACGTCTGTGGACCTATAAGTACACCAACACTAGGAGAAAAACAATACTTTCTCACATTCATCGACGATTACTCGAGATATACAACTATATACTTACTATCTAAGAAAAGCGAAGTAATTGATAAATTAAAAGAATACATTGCAATGGTAAATAATCAATTCGGTAGAAAACCAAAAGAAATAAGATCAGATAATGGAGGAGAATATAATAGCAACGAAATAGAGAATTATCTAAAGGAAAACGGGATATTACACCAATTCACAATTCCACACAACCCGAGCCAGAACGGCGTGGCAGAAAGGAAGAATAAAAGCCTACTCGATATGACACGTAGCATGCTTTTAGAAGCAAATTTAAATAAACAATTTTGGGGAGAGGCAATACACACAGCGACATATTTACAAAACAGATTGCCAACAAGAGCGAACGACAAAACTCCATACGAACTATGGAAAGGTATCAAACCTGATCTCAAACATTTAAGAACCTTTGGATGTAAAGCATTTGTTTATATTAATAAAATACATCGAGGAAAACTAGATAATAGAGCGCAAGAAGGTATTTTTCTAGGTTACGACATACGTTCCAAAGGATATCGCATACACACAAAAGACAAACAAATAATAATTGCCAGGACTGTAAAATTCATAGAACATGAAATAAAACACTCAAACAACATTGAGGAAGATTCAAATCTCGAAGAAATCTCCACTGATGATAGAAATCAAGAAGAGAAGAATAAAAATTACATTGAAATTGACATTAATGATAATGAAAAACAACCATGCGTGTCCAAACAAACACAAATAGAACCAAGAAGGTCAAATAGATCTAACAGAGGAGTACCACCAGATAGATTTGTCTGTTTAGTTAAAGACACACAATCAAATGAACCAAAGAATTGGAACGATATCATGGAAATGAAAAATCCACACTATAGGGAAAATTGGCTCAAAGCCACCGAAAATGAAATCAAGTGCCTAGCTAAAAATAAAACTTGGACATTAGTCGATCCGCCACCAGGCAAGAAAGTGATAGGTTCAAAATGGACTTTTAAATTAAAACGCGACAACCTAAACCAAGTGCAAACCTATAAAGCACGACTCGTGGCACAGGGATACAGTCAGAAATTCGGAGTAGATTATGACGAGACCTTTGCTCCAGTTGTCTCTCATACCACAATCCGTGCATTTCTCATAGCAGCATTAAATCATAACCTTAAAGTTAATCATATCGACGTGAATACAGCGTTTTTACACGGAAACCTACAAGTAGAGGTATACATGAAACAGCCGGAAGGCTATATAGCTCCAAATCAACAAAACAAAGTATGTAAATTACAAAAAGCAATATACGGGCTCAAGCAAGCCGCCAGAGCATGGCACACGAAAATCTCCGAGAGTCTTAAAGCATTAAATTTTGTACAAAGTACATCTGACTCATGTCTTTTTATACGCGAAAATGGTGAAAACTCGACATACATTATAGTTTATGTGGACGATTTGTTAATTGCCGGAAAAAACGAAGATATAATTGAATTAATAAACAATCTCAAAAGGGAATATGAATTGAAAGATTTGGGAGAAGTCAATAACTATCTCGGAATAAATATAAAAAGAGACGATAAAAATTTCTACTTAAACCAAAATTCAAAAATTGAAGAATTGGTAGATTAACTCAATCTTCAAAACGCAAAACCTTACAGCACACCTATGGAAGCAGGTTACAATCGACTCAACGATGATGAAAATCTATTACCTAACAATATTAAATTCAGGCAAGCCACGGGAACATTACTCTACATCTCAACATTAACCAGGCCAGATATTTCAGCAGCGGTCAACATACTCAGCCGTAGAAATGAAACCCCTCGAGAAAAAGACTGGAAAGCAGTCAAAAGAATCGTAACATACTTAAACAACACAAAACACCTCAACCTGACGCTAAGTTCGAAAAATAAGCCTATTCTCGAAGTTTACGCAGATGCAGATTGGGGAGGTGATCCAGAAACTAGACGATCCACCAGCGGAAATATATTTATGTTAGGAAAATGTCCCATACATTGGACAACGAAAAGACAGACGTGCATTGCTCTGTCATCAGCAGAAGCTGAATACATTTCTGTAAGTAACGCAGCACAGGAAATACTATGGATGATAAAACTCCTGGAAGATTTAAAATTACCACAACAGAAACCCATAACAATATACGAGGACAATCAGCCATGTATAAAAATGGTTGAAAGTGAAAAACATACTCGAAAAAGTAAACATATAGATATCAGATTCCACGCGATAAGACAACTCAAGGAAGATGGAATAATAGATTTAAAGTATTGTCCCACAGAATTTATGACCGCAGATTCACTCACCAAGCCCAACCCCAAACCTGAATTCATTAAACACCGAAACAATCTGAACTTACTTCCTTATCCTACATAGAAGATTAAGGGGGAGTGACGGAAATTGCAATTAAAGGGTAATCTTCTATTCGGAATCAACTACTCTTCAATCGTCAGATAATAATAAAGTAATTTAAATTTGCAGTAAACAACTTTAATTATCTCGTCGGAAAAACCCATTCATAAACTGTTTTCAACTCAGCTAAGTACATGGAATAAACGCCCACGTGAAAGAATGATTATCACGTGCTATCATGTGCTTTTTCCCAGTGACGTCATCCAAGGCTACCAAGGACTGAAAAACTCTTTAGACTTTAGTTAGTTGTTGTGTGAATTTCTTTATAAAATGTAGTGTGTGAAAATGTCAGAGCGATGTAAATGCTGTGTTAACTTGTAATCAAGATACCGTTAAATGTTTAAATATAATATAAATATAAAAGTGAAGGGTGCTTAATTTAATTAAAACACATGTTAATAAACATTTTAATTTCACCAAAGTAATAAAGTTTCAGATCGATGGATTATGATAATGTGCGACTACACAATGGAATACCATTATGTGTGAATTAACGGAGACGTAGCGCTCGATTCGGATATACATTTCTTTGCGAAGGTTTCAACTTATAATCAGGTAAGCGAATGCATGCTTACTTAACTCTATTTTTGAATAACTGGTTTTATACAATTAAAGAAACTATTTTACACCTTAAATAAACTGCACTGCCGATAATTACTTCATCAAAATTCAACCAAAATAAGATAAAGTCACAAAATATTTATGCTGGGTTCTAAGTATATCTTTTTAAGGTAAAGGCAAAAACTATAATTTCACAAGAATACAAATATATATATATATATATATATATATATATATATATATATATATATATATATATATATATAGAACTGCAAATAATTTCTTTTTTTTTTTTATAAACGTACTTACCGTCACCATGACTATTACACACAAACATCCTATCTGTACTCTTCAATTTTTTTGATAAACATCAAAATTATGCAAACATATTTAGATACAATATAGAACTGATCTTCAGTATCTTTGATTATATTGGAGGTAAAAAAAATGTAAAACAAAAATAATAACTAATTGAGGAGTTCTCAAAAAAAAGTGAAGGAGTACAAGAAAAAAAATAATAACTAATTGTTACACGATACAAACCTTTGAGGGAAAAAAAATACCTAAAAATTTAACTTCAATTTGCAAACAGGCAACACAAAAAAATATATCAATTTTTTCAAAAAATATCACATAAAAATAGTATATTTAGTAATATAAAGAAAAATAAAAAAGCTTTAAATATTCTGTTAAAAAAATATAAACCAACTATTGATAATGGTTAAAATCTTGAGCATGAAAAGAGAAGTATAGGGAAACAATGCATAATTATTTTAAAGCAACATTTTTAATTAGAAATTGGAAAAAGAATCCTTCTCTGTTTATGCTCTAAAAATCCCAAATATTTTCTACCTTGTTAAATTAGGATCCACAATTTTTTTTATTTATTTCTTTCTTTTTTTTTTTTTTTTTTTTTTTTTTTTTTTTGCACGCTACTATTTATTATCTATCTATTTATTTATTATTTTTGTCATGAGAGAAAAAAATTGTATTTGGAGACACAAAGTGCCTAATTTTTGTTATTGTTTTCGATATTTCTATGATTTATCTATACTTTCACAACTGTGTTACTTTCTTTGTTGATTTATTTCATTCAGTGATACTAATATGTTCGTTTCATTCAACAGTTAGTATCATCCTGAGAAATTAGGATCCTAGAAGAACACAAACTTTGGAGGAGAAAATCTTTGCAGGTACAAAATTCACTTGCACACACAAGCACACAAATTACGTAGTTAAAGGAGAAAAAAAAATATATACCCCAATATTTCGTATACAAACACTTTGAAGGTAGTTTCTGTTTTCCTATTTATATAAACTGCTGTCGAACACAATCCGCGCGTACCAGTTGTCACATATCACTCATATGATTTAAAATCACACATATCACTGAAAACCACTTAAGAAATTGTAAATATTCTTTCACAAAACCACGCACATTGAAGTTAGAGAGACCGGCAAATTGGATCAACTATTGGACCTGCAATATTCCCAAAACGAAGAGCGCCCAGCAAATTTTCGACGCACAGGGGAGGGAGCGGGAGCGGGAATAGGCCCGAGCGAAGAACCGGGCGAGCGATTTCTTTTTTTTTTTTAATATCCCACATCAGTAAGGAAGGCACACTGTTTGTTGTGATTCTTAGACGGAGCACAGAAAAAAAAAAGGTTGGCACATTAGTGGCGAAACACAGGGCGAGCAGAGGAAGGAACCGTACTGACAGATGAGGCGGCGAGGGTGGGGTGTTTACGAAGTCAATCCGAACACGCGAAGATATTCTGCCGCTAACACATTGGAGAACTCTTGATTCCGCAGTCAGCAGGGATAAAACTGATCACAACTTCAGTCACCGGTCTAGATATCCGGGTAGCAAAAACAGGAAGCTGACAATATAATCCATATATAGTTCCCATAATCCACAGAGTCTTGTTATATATATATATATATATATTAACTCGAAAGAAGAAGCAGTCATTTCATGGAACGGACAGTTTGTAAGAGATATCATTTTTTAGTCCTTGTATAAACATATTTGATCCGTCATGTGATTAAATTAAAAATCCCTCCTCTCCAGTGACGAAAAATATTGCCTGTACCCTAGATGCACCAATTGTTTATACTGTAGAATTCGGATTTCTGGTAAACGGAAGCATAGCTGCGGCGTCACAGGAATAAAATATATATATGTGGAAATAATGCTAAGCTGGAATAAAAGTTAGATGTGGGAGAGAATAGTTTCATTACAAAATTGTCCAAGGCACAATTTTATTTAGCAGTTGATTTGGTATCCAGGTTCGTGTTACAGGCAATAATCACGGAAGAGGAGGCGTACCAATTAAGTTAATACTGAAACAGTCGAGATAAGAGTGATACAAATTGTTTCAAACATAATTTGCACTTTTTATTTTGGCGTGCGGTTTTTGTTATCTGTCGCCAACATATACAATGAATTTGGCGATATTCATGCAAAGGAACAAAGTATTTTGGAGAGTTACGGGAGTAAATTTGAAAATTACAGACCGGCGCAGCATTCGTGGGAAGAGAGGGTTGTACAAATTTTTGTAATTACTGAGATGCTGACCGGGCCTGTATGATTAAAATGGAATTCATGAACGTTAGAATTTAGACAATACTAAGTGCTAAATTTAGATGTTGGTTGCATATGAGAACTGAAAATTCGTTAGGAAAATGACGGCGTAGGAGGAGAAGTACAAAGAAAGCAGTTACTTTATCTTTCTTTTATTATTTATGTTCGCAAATGCCGGCTGGTGTGAAAAGGAAGAGAAAAAAAATGTAGTATGGGTGTGAATACATATTTCTTTTAATTCTGCAGGCTGAGAAATGAAACTGACATGACAAGAAAAATGCGTAATATAAATTAAGTGAAACCGCACTGAATAAAACAGATATTAAAAATTAATAAGCAAAAATGGAGAAGGGTAGAATAAAGTTATTTTACTGTTAATAAAAATAGGAAAAGTTAAATAAATTAAATAATTTTGAAACAACAAAGGGGGGGGATTAATTTTAAAGAATAAGAGGATATGTAATGAGAAACGTCATTACAACGTGCTTCCCGACACTGACAGATTAGACGATTTCATTAATATTGTTGTGAGCTCGTGGTTCGAAAGGACTGATGCCAATATATAAGAACAATTAAAAGACTTTATTCACTATAAACAGTGCAGTACGAACACCAATATCTTCTGAAAATTACAAGATATTCAGTAATCTTCAAATCCAATAAAAGCACAGCAAAATTTCACACAGAAACAATGCGTTCAATACGACAAAATCGATCCGAGAAACACAGTTCTCAATGCAAAGCCTCTCGTATGAATTCAATGGCAGTTGACAGACAACTAACTAACTGAACTGATGGAGGTCCTTATATAGGTTTCAGAGATCTTTCCAGATTATTCCAGAGCCTTCAGATGCTAGAAATTACCAGAAAGTGCTTTAACTTTCGATAGAGAACCCAAGCAAGAAAGGATCCCAATGTATAGGTATAAGGGGGGTGTGGTTGCACAAAAAGTCGCCAAATCCGTCGCCAACTTGGCGACATTTGGCGATATATCGCCAAATTTGGCGACAAAAATAAGTCGCCAAAACCATCGCCAACTTGGCGATAAACCCATTCCTTGGCGATATTTCAATAGACTTCCATTATAAAGATGAGGGTGTAAGGTTGTTTTCCTTGCAAACCATCTGAGGCCTTTAGCATTGAGTTACATGATGCTCAATAGGAAATACATTAATAATACTGCAATTTTCACAATAATCAAATAAAATAAATTTAAACAAATGGAATATTTACAGATATATACAAAATTCATAACAATATGATGAAAAAAGACCAGCCACAGACGGCCTTAGTATCTGGTTCTCTGCCAGGGAAGCCTCGCGTCACCTCAACATAAGCAGGATTCTCCGATTTCTGCCCCTCTCTCTGTGTCGGCGAAGAAATTGTAACTAACAGACGACTTATTTTCAAATCAATTCGCTCGTTCCTCAGAGCACAGCACACTGCTGAACTCAGATCCAAGAAACGACAAGGTCGCACCCTCCCCTGTTTCTCAGCGGACAAAGCCACTTCTCATTTTCACCGAACAAGACCGATCTTGTTCTCGAGAGGAATGGCCATGTCATAATCTTAGACGTTGCCTGTTCATTTGACGATGGCACTGAATGCTTCCATGAAACTTGCAGAAAGAAAATGAAAAAAATACCAGCCTCTCATTGAAGTCCTGTCTAGGCAGTACAAGACAATGATGATAGATGCCATTATTGTCAGTTCCTTCGATCTTGGGATCCGAAAAATGACAGAACGCTCCTCTAAAAAGTATCTAAAACTTAGGAAGAACCTCATCGTCTCAGAAACAAACCGCTCCTCGAGGGATATATTCTACGAACATGTTTGGGGCTTCCCCAAATTGATTACCGGAGTAGAAACAATTTTGGTCGAAGAAGACCTACCTATTCACAAGCAAATTTTTCTATTCGCAATGGTAACAATGTTCCAGAGATTGAACCACTTCATGGTGCCTCTGAGGTTACAGATCTGCTTGCTGATTCAAGAAATCAAGACAACTTCCCAGTTCTTGACCAATCCTCCTCGCACAATGAAAACAACAACTTTCCTGACCCTCATACTCATAGTACAGAAGATCAACTCAACGACAACTATACAAGAATTGTTCATGATCCGACCCTTCATCAAAACTGAATGGATTTGTTTTGATAACCTTTGCCTAGATAACAACTTTGTAGCCTTTGAGTCTTAAGTCAACATTGTGGCTACAAACATGACATAGAGTGGTTTTTCAAGCACCCCAAATACCCCTACTCCACTCTCAGTCTTGCCGCAGTGAGGGCCCACAGTGCTATTTATGCTCCTCTCACGCTGACCACTTCTTCCAGTGTTACTGCAGTTGCTCCTCCCAGCACCTTTTCAGACACTCCCCCTGAGTGATCAGAAATCACGAATCCCACCGCTGACAACCAGGTGTTAGCTCCTCCCACCCAGGACATTCTGGACATTGTTGCGAAAGTGTGCAATGAAACTGTAAACCTTTTTACACATATTAACATTATTCGCCAGGAAAATTACAACCAAGGACTCTGTGCATACACTGAGAGACTATCTTCAAAAACTAATAATAGAAATGGAACTTTAAAATTCAATGATAATGTAAATATAAATGTAAATACAATTCACAATTCTAAGAATAATTCTCATGTAAATATCACCCCTGTCTCTTGTAATAATGTAAATGCATATACACATAATTCAAATCATGATGAAAGATGCTCTTGTCTTCTCACACCCTGTGTGTGCAACGCTTTCTAGATGGTATGTAAATTATGCAAAACCTCCCCATGTATATGTACAAGTTACACCTCATTTCTGGCCCATGAGGAAAATTCTATTTCATATAAACTCTGCAACTATAAGAAATGTATCTGTGACCTCTCTGTCAATTGCTCCGCCCACCTCATTGGTTCCACATGCATCTCATCTCACATTGCATCACAACCAATTCCAAATTGTTTTAACTCTCACCAGACTAGTAACGACTCTTCTTTATGTGCTGATAACAGTAAAAATTCATCTAGTGCTGGTATTCTATTCTCAAGTGCTCAACTTCCAAATTCCCATGAGACATTCACTCCCAACAATGAATTCTCATCTCTTCAAAATTTAATTTGCAAACCTCAAATTAACTCCTCCCCTAACTCTCAGCACACTCTCAATAGAACTACCCCTTTTACTTCTGGCAGTAATAACCTCACTGCTCGTGATGTAATCGCAATATTTAATAAACACATTAGTAAATTCAATAAATTACCAAACAGTAAATCTGATTCTGCACGTAAGATCTCTTCCTGTAAAATGAACTTACGTAGCAAGTCCTTGAGCACGAGTAACATTTCTGAATCGTGTGTGAAGGAAACTAATAGCATGATGAATAAAAGTCTAGACGAATGCCTATCGTCTAAAGGTCTATCCCCCTTCCTTTATTTTATAACAATTGAAGTTTGCTGAAACGAGCACGCAAGTGGAAACTGGTTGACCACTCATTCCCGGCGTAGGTCCCACCCTTGCTGCGATGACTTTCAATTTTTTTGCTGTTTTTGCTTTCCTAGCTAAAAGATGTTCATTATCTTGGCAATAAGAGATGTTTTATCTCTTCTTTTCCCTCCTTTCCTATCTTAGAATTAATGGCGATGTTTGTTTAGTTTTATTAGTAACTGTTCCTAACAGTTTTAAAAGAAATTTCTTTTTCGCTCTGAATAGATTAATGCTGACCAGAGTTCTAAAACGCTGTATATTTATATACTTTGATTGTTTTATCATACTTTATCTGAAACGAACATACTCTATCTGTGGCTACATCATAAAAAGCGTGTGTGTGAGAGCCAATTTGTGAATTGCAATTCACAAAATGGTTGTCCTTTGTTTTTAAGTTTATTCAATTTACATCATATTCTGAAGATGATCGTAGCAGTCGACCTAAACGTCAATCTTATGTATTTTTAAGTTTTAATTATACATAAATATTTATACACCATTTAGTAATAACGTGTGATTTACCTTGCACAAAAATTATTTACGATAAGATTTTTTACATTTAATAACTTTTTAGATTGCACTCTAACAACACCAAAGAGCATTTTTATGTGAAATATATCAATTATATATTCAAATAAAATTTTGAATTTTATTAAAAGTGCAATTTCATGTTGGCCTCGTTCCAGAAGTTAATAGCCGAAAAAATCGCTAAAAATTTCGTTATCTACCAAAGTTTTTTTTTATTATTCTCATAATTTCAGCGATTTTAAGCTCTTATTTCAATTACATGTCTGTTAAATTTGTGTTTTAATTTTACAATTTTATTTATTGCTTAATGATGTTTTAGTTTCGTTATAGAATATTAGCTCGAAACAAATTCTGAACTTTTTATATTGTTTAAAGTGCAAACAGATTAATATTTTGTAATCGTCTGCAATCGATAGAGATAGATTTAAAAAAAAAACATACTTGAAATTTAATTTAAACACCATAATAAATCAGTAGATTGTGATACAGTTTTCAAACAATTTGCATTCAAAAGTATACTTTTTTCCATATCTAACGGTGTAAAAATTAAAAATGTGCGATGTTTAGAAATTTAAAAAATTGCAGAAGAAAAAATCGCAAAACCGAAATTTCATCGTCAAGTGTTGCCATTCACAAAATGACGTCAGCGTTACGCACGGACACGTTTGTGCTTTATAATATAGTCAGATACTACTTCAATTACAACTATTTTTATTTGCAAAGTAATCATAAAATGAAGAAGAAAAAATTATGGAAATACATATATTACAGGGCAATTGTTATAAATAAATGAGAATATTAAATAACAAACATTTTTTGAAGAGTAAATGTGAGAAAAATGAATGACATTGAAAATATTTTCTATTATTTCAAAGTGATCTATATTTATTCAAGTTTTGTGATTTTTTTGCGCCCTAAAATAGAACATTGCTGCATCTGTTTCGCAATTATTGACATTTGGATTACAGACAGTGAAGTAAACGTGAATACCTTAATCTTTAGCGTTGTCATGCCAACAATTTTCCCCAAGATAATTCTTTCAATTTAAAAGAAGAAACTGTAAAGTTTTTCTAGATATGATTATTAATTTTTAATAAGCTGGTAAATCTTTAGAGAAATATGTTTGAGAATTAATTAGTAAATGTACTGGGGAGTAGAAAATTGTTTATATGCTAAATATATGTCTATGCAGTATAATAAAATTACATTACTATTATTGCAAAATTTTTATGTTAAACTAATTCATTACTGACATCAGATTTAGTAAGAGTAACATGCTATTTTTGACTTCATATAAAATATAAAAGAAGTTTCCTTCAAAAATTTTTACTTCTGGGAAGCTAGCAAAGTTCTGCTAATTAATAAATTGTTTTCATATTATTTTAATGAGTGTAACACTTTGTTATTATAAAACTGGAACTGCATTTATAATTAAATTGTTTTTAACTATTTCTTTCTGACATTTAAATAAGATTTTTTAATTATTATCGCTAAGAATTTATTTCACCTGATGATGAATTTATTTCATTGGATGTAGCAATTAATATCAAAATTTCTTTTGAAAAAATGCATGTGTTATTATTACATTCACAGCGAGAAACAGGGATAGTATGGCGTGTTTATCGCTGTTTGGTTCTTTTCTCGCTTTACAACTAACTATTACAACTAATTATTACAGTTTAAAAACTTAACTTAATTATTATAACTAAATTTTGATTTATTACCAGAAATGTGACTATGGAATTGGTTCAATATTTTTAATAGATTAATATAATAGTCTGTTTTTTTTTACATACTCCTTGAAACGAAATTTGGATTCAAGTTAAATTTTATATTAAATATATTTCTATTATTTTCTATTTCAGGACGTATCTAGATGATTATATAAAATTTAATACAGTTATTTTATATATATTTTTTGTAGCATAACAGAGTACTACAAAATATGACCAACATAATATCCATTTTAGATACTCAGATATTTATAAAAAAAATAATAAATATGAATGTAAAAAGTAATTAAAACAAGTTCCGTAATTTCCGGCGTATAATCCGCGGATCAAACAATCATATTTCGACCCAGAAATTTTATTCTGTAAAAAAAAAAAAAAAATAATAATAATAACTTACTAGATTACTGTAAATATTGGACTTCAATTATTAAATAAATTTTCTGGGTCGAAAAATTATTGTTTGACCCGCAGATTATACGCCGGAAATTACGGTAAATTACTTTTGCAAAGGCAAAAAAAAATTTTTTTATTTATTTTTATTTTTTATGATTATGATTTACAAGGGTTTAAAATATGTATTTTTTTTATGATTAACATATTATATTTAAAATGATTTACATATTATATTTCAATTAAAATATTTTAAGTTAATAAATATAACACAAAAATAATTAAAAATATATTAAACGCGTTATTAATTTCAGATATTCATACAATATTTTTGAAAAATTATGATTTTAGGCATAATGCTGACAATATTTGATGAAATAACATATACTTACTATGAATATTCTTATAAAGCCCTTCTGAAAATTCTATAAGCTATTCATAGTTTTCCAATTTTGCTTTTTCATCCTTTTGGGTATACAGTAGAACCTCAATTATCCGAAAATCGGCTTAACCGAAAGACCTTAAAACTCTTTTTTTTTTTTAAATATGAAAATTTTTATTTTTAAACAATCATGCTGTTTATGAAATAAATAAACAGTGTCAACTTACATATTTGGACTATTGCGTAAATGCAGGCATTTTATTGCATAGACACATACAACACTTCATTTCTTTACAAAATATGTTGTGATTTTTTTTTGTTTTTCAACTTTACATTGCTGAAATGCTGCCTTTCACGTCACCTTTCAAACAACAACACATCTGACGCTGTTCCATCTTCCTACACTTCAATATATTGAGGAGCCAGTATCAACTTTTTCAACTTGTTAAGCTCTTCATGCTTATAAAAACACGTTTGTGCTTTAAAGTATTACTCATCGTAAATAAAGTTTGGAGGAAATTAAAACACGTGTAAATAGGAAGGGGTATTTGAACAGAATACGGAAACTTGCTGCACCTGCAAGCACAAACGCTTTACCTGACAGTGGAGGAGTGAGAAGGGTGAGTAGTGTCATCTGGTAGAATAAAATTAGGAAGCCCCCCCGGTTATCCGAAAATTCCTATTGAACCCCGGTCAACCGATAATCCTTTAGTCCCTTGCTTTTCGGATAACCGGGGTTTTACTGTACTTCCTTGAGTGATCATTCCATAGCTTTTTATAATGTATTTTCCTTCGTTCTTCACATGTGATTTCACACACACACACACACACACACATATATATATATATATATATATATATATATATACAGGAAATGAAACTGTACGACATTATTTACTTAATAATAAGAAAAAATTAAAATAAGATAAATAAGAAAACTTGAAAGCTGAACGGCTTATAAGGCACCTGTGGAGCTCGTGCTTAAAAAGAGACTGCTTACAGAACTAATCGTGGTTGAAAAAAACATCGAACAAGGAAAAAAACCTTCCAAAACTTTAGGTTTATTAGAATAACAATCCCAGAATTCCCAGTCGAAATGAGAACGAAACTAACTTCTTATGCTACTTCCAGGAAACCAACGCGTGCGCTCATAGCGCCCCCTTCAAAAGTAAATGCGCATTACAAACAAGTATTAAGCTAATTTATTAAAAATACTATTTTAATTATCTTTTATTATTACAGAAATAGTTATATGAAAAAAGACCCTGTGGAAATACTAATGAATTTTACAGAACAATTATTCTAAACAAAGGCCTTTTTTCTAATGAATCCATGCGTCATGAATGAGTGTTATTGAAATCGATTTTAAAGCATTGTTTCAGAATCATCTATATTTGATATCTATATTATGGTTTTCTTGTCCAAAAATAGAATATTGCGACATCTGTTGCGCAATTTTACATAACCGGATTACAGTTCAAATAAATGTGAATAACCTACCCATTAGCGTTGTCATGGCAACAGTTTTTTCAAAGGTAATTTTTGTGCAATTAAAAAAAAAACTAAGGTTTTTCTATATATGATTAATAACGTTTAATGCGATGACAAATCTATACAGATGTACGTTTCAGAATTAGTAATTAAACTGGCGAATAGAAAAGGAACAGATCATATGGAAAATAAATATCTATACAAGTATATCATATTCAAATAAATCATAATGAATCATAAAGATACATCACGTCACTATAAATATTTTATTCTAACCTAATTCATAATTAATATCAGTTTTAGTTATAATTAACATGCTATTTATGAGATTTCATACAAACTCTTCTATAGATTTTTTTTTCTCCGAAACATTAACTTTTTAGGGAAGCTAGTAAAGTCTTACTAATTAATAAATTGTTTTCATAATATTTTAATGAATGTAACATATAGTTATTATCAAACTGGATCTGCATCTATAATTAAATGGTTTTTTAACTATGTCTTTTTGACATTTAAATCAGATTTTTAAATTATTATCGTTAGGAATTTATTTCACCTGATGATGAATTTATAGCATTGTATAAAGCAATTAATATCAAATTTTCCCTTGAAAAAATGTATTTCTTATTATTACACTAGTCCGAAAATTCTATTCATTATAGCGGACTTGGTGTAATCCTTTACGTTTTTGTCAGAATTTATTTATTAATGCTAATTTGTTATCACAAACATTAAAACTAATTTAAACAAGTATTACGTTAATTTATTAAAAATAATACTTTAATTATCTTTTATTATCAAAGAAATAGTTAAATAAAAAAAAAGACCTAATGAATTTTACAGAACATTTATGCTGAACAAAAATCTTTTTCTGATGAATCCATGCGTCATGAATGAGTGTTATCGAAATCTATTTTAAAGCATTGCTTCAGAATCATCCATATTTAATGTCTATATTATGATTTTCTTATCCAAAAATAGAATATTGCTACATCTGTTGCGCAATTTTTACACAACCGGATTACAGTTCAAGTAAATGTGAATAACCTACTCATTAGCGTTGTCATGGTAACAATTTTTTCAGAGGTAATTCTTGTACTATGAAATAAAAAACTAAGGTTTTTCTATATAAAATGACTTCTCGCTTGTATGCGATGTTCAGTAATTAATTTTTCATACAACTATTTTAAAACAGTAAAATTCGATTTATAAATTCTGCGATTTAATAAGATGGAAATTACCTTAAAAAAAACTGGTGCTGAAAAATATCTTCCGTGTATCGCGTATAAGTGAGAGGTCACTGTATGATTAATAATGTTTAATAAGATGACAAATCTATATAGATGTATGTTTGAGAATTAGTAAATAAACTGCGAATAGAAAAGAAACATATCATACGGAAAATACATCTCTATTAAAATATATCATATTCAAATGAATCATAAAAATATGTTACGTCACTATAAATGTTTGATGGTATCCCAATTCATAATCTATATCAGATTTAGTTAGAATTAACATATACTATTTTTGAGATTTCATACAAAATATAAAAGAAGGTAGCTTCGAAAAATTATCCGTCTCTCTGTCTCTCTCTCTCTCTCTCTCAGGGAAACTAGCAAAATCTTACTAATTGATAAATAGTTTTAATGTGTGTTACATATAATTAATATCAACTAGATGTGTATTTATAATTAAACTGTTTTTTAACTATATTTTTCTGATATTTAAATTAGATTTTTTAATTATTATCACTAAAAATGTATTTCACCTAATGATTAATATATTTCATTGTTTAAAGCAATCAGTGTCAATTTTTCTCTTGAAAAATAAAAATAAATTTGTTATTTGTACACTAGTTGAAAAATTCTCTTCATTATAGAGGACTTGGTATATTCCATACGCCATATTTACTATCCATACGTTTTTGTCAGAATTTCTTTGTTAATAACAGTTTGTTAGCACAAGCACAGAAGTGAATTTAAACATGTATTATACTAATTTATTAAAAATACTACTTCAATAATCTTTATTGATAAAGAAATAGTTAAATGAAAAACAAAAATCTATAGAAATACTAATGAATATCACAGAACAATTATTCTAAACAAAGTCCTTTTTCTAATGAATACATGCTTCAAGAATGATTGTTATTAAAATCTATTTTAAAGCATTGTTACATAATGATCTATCTATATTTAATATCTATATTATGATTTTTTTTGTCCAAAAATAGAATGTTGTTGAAAATTTGGTCAATTTTTGACATTCGGATTACAGAGTAGCCGAATTTAGACCACTTTACTTAATTTCAGGTGTAACTCACTTCATTTTTGAAATATCTGTAAAATATCACTACACGTGTTCAATCTATTCAATTACTAACTAAATAAATCTTTAGAATGATTTCTTTTTGAAAATCTTAAGTTTTATTTTAATTTGAAAAAATTGTCAAAAATGGTCCAAATTCAGTGACTCGTCGTCTAAGTTGGATCCTCATTCTCCTAAATTGGACCAAACAATATTAGTGTTTGCATCGTAACAAACACTATGATGGGTTCGAAGTATTTTAATATTCAAGCCTTTTCATTATCACAAAATTTATTTACACACTTATAAGTTATAGATATGAGACATTCGACGAGATGTTGATATAGACAGTTATTTACAAATTTATAGATTACTTTTACCTTGATTCGGATCATCGTACTATACACAATAAAAGATGATCCTAAAATATATCTTCTATTTGCACTTTATTCAATGCCCGTCATTCTTTTTTCCCGGAAAATAGACGGAATTCTTTTACATTACATTCATAGCTACTCATCACAAAACATTCTTTTTAACTACACGCCAAAAGCAGATGCCAATTTTCCCCCTAAATTTTTAATCTCCTCTCGTGAGATAATAAAATGTAAAAAGAACGCAAAGAAAAAAATAACTACGTTGCTATAGCAACGAGCCGCGCTTAACAAATAAAATAAAATATAAAAGAAACCATTTTATCGACAATAGTCAAAAGTCGTCTGCATAAATAAAAATATTACTTCACCGATTCCTAACATACTCCCACCTTTAATTTAGGTGGAAGCCAAATTAAACCTACGATCACTTATGATCAAAGAACATACTAACTCAAAATAAAAAAGCATAAATATAATAAAAATAATAACTAAACGCAAATAAATAATAAAACATTTAGAGTTCTAGAAAAATGTCAATTCAGAGTTCTAGAAAAAGGTCAGTTCAGAGTTCTAGAAAAATGTCAGTTCAGAGATCTAGAAAAATGTTAGTTCAGAGTTCTAGAAAAAAATCAGCTCAGAGTATTCATACAAAATCATTTCACAGGTCTTTTTATTTCTCTACCACTTCTAGTTGTACTATTTTTCACAACATGGATTATAGGATCCTCGGGACTTGATATCTCTAAAGCAGGCATGTCAAACTCGTTTACTGCCGCGGGCCAAATTAAGTTTTACATGCCGCGGGCCATATAAAAAAGTAGATTTATATTAATACCATTGCGGAGAGTAATATTTCTATGTACAAAGCACAGCCATATTAAAGAAATATTCATGCAAAGTTCCAAAGTTATAATTATACAAAAAAAAAAAATCTTATTTTTCGAAAAATACTCAAAATTACTTTTCATCAACCAAATCTAAAGTTTAATTGAATTTTGTAAACTGTATTTGTTTTAAGAATTGGCTGTATATACTGTTCTGTAAATCTTAATCTAGCATTGGCATAACTGTCAATCTTCCGAGCTTTATTTAAGTAAAAAGTTAAAATAAATATATTTTGAATCAGGAAATTTATTTAATAAAATGTGTCTTGCATCCATGCGCTACTTATTTTATTCCATTTATTAAATACATTTTATGGTTTCAATTTTGTTCATTTGTCTTGGAAAATAACAAAAGGTGGGCAACTAACGCAAGGATATCGTAAAAAAGTGCGCTACCGAGCATAGTTAAAATATGCCCAATTGCACACTACTTAAAAAAAAACAGTTGATTGATGAACAATTACAGAAATATGGAAACCCCATATTCATATATTTTCGCTCTAATGTGGAATCAAACTGAATTTTAATTAACTGCAGAAATAAATTCTGAAGAATAATTTCAACATTAAACATTAGAGGTGAAGTAAATAGATTAAACTGATTTTCACATTTTTTGAAAAATCTTCTTTTGAATTCATTTTTAAATATATTTTTAGTATATTCGAAAAAGTTCTACTCCGATGATTTCTGTAATAATGTTTTGGCAAAATTTAAAATGAAAGACATTTTTTTTATAATTGTTTTATCAAAGTAATAAATTTTATTTGAAAACGCTAATACTATCAAATACCAAGATACCATTATGAATTTTTCTTTGATGTTGAAGTTTACTCAGGTGCTTTATAATTTCAAATAAAAACACCAAGTACTTTGCTAATTGGTAGTCGTTTAATAATCCACATGCACAATTTGTCAATTTATAACGAAAATTGCAACTTTGTTTAACAGTTAAAACTTTACGATAGACAGCCGTCAAGTATCTGTAAAAGATGATCGATACGTTTATCTTCACTACCAATATTTCCAAGGTATTTTGTAGATTGGCGATGGTTAAGCATGTACGTACGAATATAATATAAGTTTATATTAACTATAAGTTTTTAAGCATATATCCGTCTTTCATAAATCGATTCGCTATATATAAATCTTTCTAGCAATGAAGCTTATGCTTATGGTATTTACAAATGTCTTTAAATACACTAGACATCATTTCTTCAATTTCGTAGTGAATATTTCGACACGCAGGATATTTAATGTAAGAAAGACGATAATTAGTTTTTTAAAGTAAATATATTTTCTTCAATAAGCTTGGTGAAAGCACTTTAATTCTTTTTTAAGAAGTATCAATTACAATAATGGCAGTGTATCTTTCCGATGATTAGACAGATTTTTGTGAGTTTTCTTTGTACTTTGTGCTGTTGCACCTCTTAATGTTAGATTCTTTCCAAACTCAAACAATGTCTACATATCAAACATAAAATTTCTATTTTCCCTTGTGTATAATTGTATTGTAAATCATTTTGAAAGAAAATCTGCGATGTTCATCTTCAGTTTTATTATATCTATTCACAGTGTGTAAATAGCTTTAAAATTTTCTTTCATAAATCCTGGGATGTGTGAGAGTATGCCAATAAAATGTCTGTAATCTGATATCAATAAAAAATGAAAGAAGGGAAAGAAATATCATGCAGGATTCATTAACAGTAACACAATTACTAATCTACGTAATGAAAATAAGTAAAAAGCTTAAATCTAAAATCCATATGTTCGATTAAAGTCTAAGTGAAGGATCTAGGGAACATATTCGGGGGTTTCGTGTCAAGCACAAACATGATAATTTGTGTCCCTTTCAGAGCGACTCATTTAAAGCTATTTAATTTTATACTTACAAGGGGACCGCCAAACATGATGCGCACAGATTTTGATGATTTTAAAGTATGTTGTAGGGATCATACCCCTAACTATTCAGGTCAAAGGGTTTCTTCAAATTCTTTCAAATGGGTTTTAGTTTTCGATAAATTTCGGGTTAAAGTTCAGCATGCATTTCAAATACCCATTAGTTCACGATCTTGAACAAGGTCTCCGTGGTGTCGAGCTAGCGCTCGCGATTTGAGAGCCAAAGTTGAGGGTTCTGTCCTCACGTGTGACTTTTATCTTTTTAAAAATAAATTTTATATATTTGTCGCGTTGTAAGTTTTATGCAGAATTATGAATTCTGCATCTTTGAACTTTTTGATATTTTCCTAATAAATTCCATTTACATTTTCGAATTTTTCGTAAAAATTTACATTTTTTTTTTTTTTTTTTTTTTTTTTTTTTTTTTTTGTGCAGTTTTGAAATTAATATTTCTATTGACGAAATTCCAAACTAATTTGTCTTTTGTTTATTTTTTTATTATTATTATTTACTCTTTATATTTTAATAACCGCTCTAAAATAATACTTTTTTAAACTTTATGAAATTTTAAATGAAAATTTATATAGTTTTTATAATTTATACAAAATATTTTTTATTTCAAATCTTTTAAAGGTATGTATGATTAGGTAATTCCAACAACATATCTTGAAAGGGGTAGTAAAATATTAAAGCAATAACGCTTATATCCAAGTTTTAGCCAGTTATATATATATATATATATATATATTATGTTACTTAAATACATTTAACTGTATAGTTCAAACTCAACATCATTTTGGATTTGCACAAATAAAAAATAATATATTACAATTAATTTTTTTTTTCATTCTAACAAGTCGATGCCATATAGAAAAATTCAACTAGAAATGAAAAATTGTTTGTCAATTGCAATACATATAAAAAATATCTGAAAAAAATCGTCTGCAATGACTTTTACGGTAATATCAGAATAAATAAAATTTTCTTTTTATCCATTTCATTTAGCTTCCTTTGCAGACATTCACCACGTTTAAAATAATTTCTTTTTCAAATTTAATGCATTTTTTAATATATTTATCACAATTTAAGTATTTAAAGAACATATAATATGCTAATTTATACATTCTTCCAATATTGTTAAAACAATTTAATTAAATAATATATTTATATCGATTTTTAATGCGGAATTTGTTTAGAATATTTTTGCGATACGTATCACACAATTAGTTCCATATTTAATAAACTAAAAATGTTGATGTCGGTGATGATAAGTATTTTCGTATTTCAGCAGTTAACATATTTAAATATATTTAGAACAAATCAAATATTAAAAGGATATATATATATATATATATTAATCATTTAATTTTTTTTTAAATAGAAAATGCAAATAAAAAATGCATTATTTCATAAATACGATAAATAAATAAGTAAATATACATAAATGTAAGCAATAATCATTTTAAAAAGACGAGATATCCAGACATAAATTAGTTTGGATTTTCGTCAACTGAAATATTAGAATAAAAATTGCGCAAAAACTATAAATTTTCACGAAAAATTCGAAAATGTAATTAGAATTTATTAGGAAAATATCAAAATATTCAAAGATACAGAATTCATAATTCTGCATAAAATTTACAACGCGACAAATATGTAAAATTTATTAAAAAAATGTAAAAGTCACATGCGAGGACAGAACCCTCATCTCCGGCTCACAAATCACGAGCGCTAGCTCGGCACACGGAGACCTTGTTAAAGATCGCGAACTAATGGGTATTTGAAATGCATGCTGAACTTTAACCCGAAATTTCTCAAAAACTAAAGCCCATTTGACGGAAACCTTTGACCTGAATAGTTAGGGGTAAGACCCCTACAACATACTTTAAAATCATCAAAATCTGTGCGCATCATGTTTGGCGGTCCCCTTGTTAGATTTTTTAACTGTTATAAATTACCTCTGAATTTTATTAATTTTACATTTCTTTGTATTTAATAAATACAATATATTATTTTGTAAAGTGGTGTAAAATCGAAGAGATTAGTAAAGTCAAGTATTATTTTCGACATAAAATAAATAAAAATTATAAGTAAAATACTGTTCGTGCAAAGAGTACTTTCAGCATGTGTTTTCTAACAACTAATCTAAACAGAGGTAAAATGCCAAAGACTTTGCGGGCCACAAATAAGATGTAGGCGGGCCAGTTGTGGCCCGCGGGCCACGTGTTTGACATACCTCTAAAGGGTAGAGTTTGCGAAGTGGACGCACTAATGTTCCCGAACTTGTTTTAACTTCAGCCACTCTAGCCGCTCCATCTCGACTTGGGAAAATCTTAATTATTTTTCCTATAGGCCAACGAAGTCTCTTCTGGTTTAATTCGATTCAGACGACTTCACCTTGTCTGACAACTTGTCCTTTCTCTTTTGATTTCTGGCCAACTCTGCCAAATATTCGTTTCTGAATCTATTTCTGTGTTGTTGCCGAATATTTTGACAATGTTTTTATCTGGATTGAAGTTTACTTGAATCTATTCTATCTAAATCAGGAACACCTATTTCCTCAATATCTTGTAAAAATTATGATAGAGTCAAAGGTACAAATTTATCTGTTTCTTCGAAAATATAGGTTAGAGGCCTTTTATTTACTATTGCTTCGACATCACATAGAAGAGTCATAAGTTCTTCAAAAGTTAAAGTTGCAGTACCGAGTGTTCCGATCAAGGGAATTTTAACCCATCTGAGCAGGCGCTCCCACCATCCACCCCACCAAGCTGCTGTTGGAGGGGGAACAGTTCTTCAGAAGAAACTATTTCCTTCCAATCCAGCTATTTTAATAGGTTATTTGTGCCTCTAAAGTTGGTGCCATTATCACAGTATATAGTGGTCGGCCTTCCTCTTCTGCATATAAATCTTCGGAGTGACTGAATGAATCCTTCTGTTGATAGACTGGATACAAGTTCCAAATGTATCGCTCTGTATACTGCACATGTAAAAAGTACAGCCCAAACTTTAGACCTTGGCTTTACAAAAAGAGGACCGAATAGATTAGTTCCAAAAAAATCATATACTTTAGAATCTCTGACTCGATCTAGATGTAGATGAATTGGGGCTGTAGTGTATGGTTTTGCAGAGTATCTTTTGCATTTGTGACACTTAGACAGTTGACTTCTAATGTTGCGTCTAGAACAGTGGTTCCCAACCTTTTTTTAGCCGCGCCCCACCAAAACATCTCTAAAATGATGATGCCCCCGTCCCCCTATAACATATAATTCTTATAAAAATTTAAAAACATTTACTCCTGATAGAGTGAAAAGCATTTAACATTGATCCTGAAACGTGCCGAAGGTAATGGATGAATCAAATAATTTTTATAATCAACTGATACTCCTCGTAGTTTACTGACACACGGTCGCCACGTATGTATAGAGTGCTCAGAATCCTTGATTAGAAAAATCAATAATTTTGAATAAAACATTTTTGCCTTACTTAATCGCAAAATTTCTGCGATTAAATTACGCAACAATTCCTAATCAGAATAAAAAATCATAAAAGATTCTGTAAATGAAGGTCGTCAAATAATTGTTAAATATACACTTGAATAATTTCATGTGTAAAATTGATTTTCATGTGACATATTGCAGTGCGACTTATTCAATAAATAATCGAAAAAGTTGTTTAAAATTCTAAAATAAATAAAATCAGAAAAATTATAAACAATTTTTAAATATATAAAAGTATCTAAATATCTTTTAAAGTTTTCTCTATAATTATTCTGGTAGAATTGTATTTGAAACTTTTGAATCGATATTTTTTAAAAATTGAATAAAAAACTTATTTTTTTTAATTTTTTTTGAAATTTGAATGTGTAACTTTTATTTTCAGTCTACAACATTACTATTAGAAAAACAATTCAGAAGGTATGAGTTCACAGAAATTCCGAATTGTCCCTTGAAAAGTTAAATCGCCCCCCTGAAAAGTCAAATTGCCCCCCTGTGGGGCGTACGCCCCCCGTTGGGAACCACTGGTCTAGAAGAAATTATCCAATATTTTTCTATTAAAATGGATCCAACTGTTTGAAGTCCAGCATGACAGTTCTTTAAATGACATTCTTGACTCAGACAATTGACTACATTTTGTTTTGATGGTAATAAAATTGGATATCTGAAGGAAAACTCGGCATCTATCTTTGTTTTAACTCTTAACAATCCTTCTTGGTCTTTCATAACCTTCAATCCTTTTATTGCATCAGTGGTATCTCCAAAACTTTCAGGTTGTATTCTAGACCAGAGTAACTTTTCCGCATCTTCTTTCTCTTCGGTGGACAATTCTGATGGAAAAGATCTATTTCTATTTCTGCACTTCAATATGAATCTCTTAACCCAACATATGATATTTATAAATTTACCTAATTTTGAAATTCTTCTATATATCATAAATTCATGTGAAATAGAAAATAAAAGAGTAGATACTATAGTTTTCTTCTTTTCTGTCATTACTAATTCTTCGTTGGTGTTTATTTCTGATTGTGGACAATTTTCTTCCGAAAACTTCAACCATTCTGGTCCCTCCCACCATCTCATCTTCAGCAGCTGTTTAGGATTACATACTCTAGAAGGTAGATCAGCAGGGTTCAGATGACCAGGTACAAAATTCCGTAGTTGAGAATCAGAAAGTTTACAAATTTCTCGAACTCTGTTGCCCACAAACGTTCCCCATTGATCATTTCTTCGAATCCAAGCGAGAACAGTCGAAAAGTCGGTCCAGTACTTTACTGGTATGGAAATACCATTAAGGGCTTTCAATACAAAGTTAGTCAATCTCACTCCTAAAACACAAGCAAGAAGCTCTAAACGTGGGATGGATATACTTTTCTTTGGTGCAAGACGAGACTTAGCTCCTAAAAGTTGTAAAAAATTGTGTCTTTATCTTCACAACGCAAGAAAACTGCTGTTGCATAAGCTCGGTTACTCGCATCACAAATTGTATGAATAGACCAGTTTTCTTTACAACCATAGCCTACACGTCTATCTACCTTCACGTTATTTAAATATTTGAGGTCGCTATACCATTTTTGAAAATTATTTCGGATTTCATCTGGAAGTGGAGCGTCCCAATCTAATTTCGTTGACCTCTTGAATTATCAGTTCGGCTGGCAACAATGCTGGGGCTGAAAAACCAATTAGATCGAAGATCCCCTGAGTTATAGCTAATATCTTTCTTTTAGACAGATTTTCTATTTCATCACTAAATTTATGAGCAATCTTCAAGCTATCTTCCATTATATCCCACTTCAGCCCTAAAACCGGAACCGTTGTAGTTACATTTTTGTTGAGCAATTCTTTCTTGCTAAAGAAACTGCTGTCTTCTATTTTAACTGGCCCGAATTCCCACATTCTTAATTCCATTTTCACGTCAGCCATGATTTCTGTAGATTTTGAAATAAAATTTTCTAGTTCAGGCACACTGTTGACTGAAGTAATGCAATTATCTACATAGTATGATTTTAAACGTTTCTCTGCTATCTGTTTATTTTCTTCATCAACATTACTCAAATGATATCTTATAACTGCACCAAGTAAAAATGGACTACAAGTGGCTCCAAAAACTACTCTATTGTGTTGACAAACCTGAAATTCGTCAGGATTCTTCCACCACAAATATCGCAAGAAATGATGATCTGATTCTTTGACTTCAATTTGAAGAAAAGCTCTTCTTATATCGGCTACTACCCAAATAGCTTTCTCACGATATCTTATTAACACTGCAGGACTTTGTTCAATGAGGTTTGGTCCTTTAAAGAGACAATCATTTAAAGAAGGTGACCCCCCTACTTTACACGATGCATCAAAAACTGCTCTAACACTGGTAGTAAGACTAACTGGTTTGATGACGGGATGATGCGGTAAAAAATGTCCTGGAATCTTTAGAGTTTGATTTGAAACTTTACTGATGACACCTTCTTCTTCCCAATCACAGAAAACCATAGCATATTCTTCAAATTTTAATATCAATTTTAATTTCTTCGTTGAACTTATCAATCTTCGTTCAGCTATATGTCTATTTGAAGGAATCTTACGTTTGCCGTTTATCCAAGTAAGACCTACAATATAGCGACCTTCTTTATTTCTATCAACTTTTTTTATGAATTATCATGAGCTAATTCTTCTTCTTCTGCTTTAGACAAAGTATGACTGGGATCTGTTGTGCCGATTGTCTCTAAGTTCCATAAATCGGGAATGTTCATCTCTTTCAATGCTAGGTTCGTAATCAAAATTTTCTCGTTTTTTTATAACTTTTCCTTTCTATCAAAATATTCTGCTGTTTTTTTCCTATTAACTATTTTTATGAAACTACAAAGATATTATTAAAATCATTAAGTGATTATAACATTAATTTCCTTAAAAAATATGGAATACCACAACGTTTGGCATCATGATTCTTCTGCCATATGTGTATATGTATGTGTTTATAATCTGTTGTTGGAGTAACCAGGTGCGAAGCATGTTTGAAATGATACTTGTTGTGTTTACTAGTAAAGAAAAGAGAAATAATGTTATCCATCTATTTTGTTAATAAGAAGTAGTGCTTGCCTCCTACCCGTCCAGGGGGCAAGTGTAAAAGACATTAATACTGTGGAATGCATTATGTAACACAAAAACCTATATTATTTCATGCTTTTAAATAGTAACTATTTCTTTTAAGTGTTTTTTGATATAAAGTTATTTCATATATAAGAGTGATATTTTATTGATTCTCTCTTCATTTGAATCAGTAAAGTATGCGAATAATAAATATATAACCGTATCTGCACATAAATGCAAACGAAAGAAAACTAGTCGTTGGGGGCCACCGTAATACTTACCCATCATGGATATGCATAATGTAAAATATTAAAATAAAAATGTGTAAACTACTTATAAAATGCATTGCAATTCAAATAAAATCGTGGCTTGATGACGTCCTAAACTTTATAGGCTCGATTACTGAATTGCTTCAAAGAGGTTTTTCCTTATAACTCCAAAAATAATAATCCTATTAACTAGCGGTTTATTGCATCTGATTAAGCGTCAAATTTCCAATTAAAATATATCTTTGAAGTGAAATTTGGATGAAATACAGGGTCATGAAAAATCGAAGAGTGTGGAAAATAGGATTACAAATATCTCAGCAACTAATTATCCGATCGACTTCATGCTTTATGCAAAATTTATGTTTTTTATTGTCTTTTATATTCATTTCTTAAAATAAACAATTTCGAAAATTTTTATATACCTTTTATCAGAACGAATATTTCGAGAGTCCGAAAAAAATAGATCCGGTTATTCGAGGTTATTGAAATGAAATAGGCTTCTTCCCATTATTACATACTAAGTACATACCAAATTGCAAGTGTCTATCTCAATTTTTTCAGGAGATAGAGCGTTTACAGACACACAGACACACAGACACACAGACACACACACACACACACACACACACAGACACACACACACGCAGACACACACACACAGAGACACACACACACACACAGACGGACGGCAAAATTTTTTTTCTAAAAATATGTTTTTTGGAATCTCCAGTGTCTGAAACGTGTAAATCCGTCAAAAAAAAATTTTCGATTTTCAAAACGATTACAAGACTTACCCTATACTACGTATGATGGGTAGGTAAAAGTTGAAAAAATATAAGATACTGATAACGATATCATTAGGAAAGGGGGGGGGGTCGAGGGATGCTAACGTAGAATATCGTAAGGGGGGAGGGGGTTCAAAATTATCAAAACGTTGATAACGTTATATATCTACATCCCCTAACCTGCTCGTTCGCGTTGTCATGCCAACAATTTTTCCCAAGATAATTCTTACTATTTAAAAGAAGAAAATGTAAGGTTTTTTTTCCGATGATTAACAATTTTTAATAATATCACAAATCTATACAGAAGTATGTTTGAGAATTAATTACAGACGAACCTCGTTAACGCGAACACTCAGGGGAAAACTTTTTTTGTTCAGGTTAAAAGTAGTTCGTGTTATCCAAACTTAAATACGTTACATACAACTGGATGGGGAAATCAGAAACAGTTCGTGCTAAAAGTAATTCGTGTTAAGCGTGTTCGTGTTAACAAGGTTTGACTGTAGTAAATAAATTGGTGAACAGATTATATGGATCACTATAAAAGTATAATATATTCAAATGAATAATAAAAATATATTACGTCACTTTAAATATTTAATGTGAACCTAATTCCTAATTAATACCAGATTTACTAAGATTTAGTAAGAATTTACCAGATTTAGTAAGAATTAACGTGCTATTTTTAAAATTTCATACAAACTGTAAAAGAAGGTACCTTTGAAAAGTCATAGGTCTCTCAGGAAGACTAGCAAAGTTTTACTAATTAATCAATTTTATCATAAACTTTTAATGAGACTAACATAGGGTTATCATTAAGCTGAAACTATATATCTACAACTATATATATATATATATATATATATATATATATATATATATATATATATATATATATATATATATATATATATATATATATTATGTATTTCTGCCAATGTAAATTGGATTTATAAAATGTCATGACTATTATTTTCTTTCAGCTGCTGATGAATTTATTATACCAATTTTCGTTAAGTGTTCTATTAAAAAATGATTTTTCATCCATAATGCACTTTTTAGGTGCGTTCGTAATTATATAAATACGTAGCACCTATTGTCGTCGCTTGGTCCGTCCATCTGTTCGTCCGTCCGTCCGTGTGTCTGTCCGTCCGTCCGCATATAACAACGCAAAAACTACCCAACCGAATGGTTTGAAATTTAAGATATATTATCTTTGCAGAATTTTGTCGAGACATTTCAAATTTTATAAAAATCGAATGAAAACTTTAGGAGATATTAATAAAAATATTTATTAAGAATTTTTTTTTTTAAATCGGTGCTTTTTTGTTATAGGATCTTCCGAAGTTTAATCGTCTAGCGACCGAGATACTTATTTTATGACAGAAATGAATCTGTAGACGATATAATTCATTTCACAGAATTAAAAATCATCAAGATCTGAATATTTATATAACTAGCTATAGTACGAACGCACCTCATTTGTCACGTTTGACGTACAATTTCCAACTTGTTGATTATGGAAGGCTTCATAAAACCTTTTCTTTGAACGATATTTTCAACGGACTTTCATTGGTTTGTGCAAAATGCGGTAACTAATGATGAAAATTGCTGGAAATATCACAGAAATGTGGATAATTACAAAGTATGTAAGGAGATCTACAATCTGGAAAATGAAACGGATAATTCAGCGCTGTTTGGATGCGGATAGTGGCCATTTCCATCACTTCTTGTTATATCGTTCCATTTTTCATAATGGAAGACATGTATGCTGCAAATTTCGTTACAATCGTTTCAATGTTTTTAAAGTTATAACCAAAAATCTGTGTTCAAATTGGGATGAGATGCCGGCATTTTTGACTGAATCAATGGATTGAAACCGCACTTTTTTATACAAAAATTCTTTGTTGCACTGTGTTTTATCACCATTCGAAATTGTTACATACAGTTTCAGGACACCCTGTATAACAGTTCATATTATCTATCAAATTGCAATTAATTTGAAAGAAAAAAATGCATTTAAAAAAAAATTAAAAACAATAATTTATTTTTTTAAGAAAAAAATCTCGATTTCCACTGATTGAATGGTAAATCAAATTATTATATAAGAAGTTAAAAAAGTTTTACTATTTATAGAACAAAAGTAAAAATAATAAAATAATATTTTAAAGTACTGAAAGAAATATTATATATTATATACATTTGTAATTCATAGTTATTGAATAATCTGTTTCTTAAGATTTCTTATCAAATATGTATCTTGTTGAAGAAAATGAATATTCTTCAAAGTAAAAGTATACAAAGAAAAGCGGAAAAAAATGAAACTAAAAACATAAAATGTCGCTTTTACATTCCACTAGATTAAATAAATTATTTTAAAAATCCGACGAATGTTTTCTTCAGTTGCATTAAGTTTCGATCTAAAAACAAACTGATTTTCTCCGATATTTACTTTTCCTGCGAAGATTATTTTATGCTCGTGTTTGGCGTTAAAACGTGGGGTAACAATTAACGCAAGCTCCAAAGCTAATAGTAAAAAAGTCCTTCCGGCTTGTACCGGGAGGAAAAAGTAGCTTTCCTATATCTTCGTTTTAAAATTTTAGCTAATGTTACACGAAAACAGCAAGCTAAAATGCAAAGAAACGTTTACAAAAGATTCGTTAATACTGAATTTGAATAAGAAATTCGCCAAATTATTGAGCAATAGCCAAATTGGCTTCATTTATGAAGATTTATTTTGGTCGCCAAATGTCGCCAATTTTGGCGATAATTTGGCGCTAACGGATATGAGTATATAGTTTTATGCGTATGATTGGGAAAATTATTACAACAATGAAAGAAAATAATTTGCGAGTAATCGCGTTAATGTGCTGTTTTGTTTCAAAATGTCAGCCACCCTAGAATTTCAAACTGCTTTATCTCAGCCATTTTTTAAGATAGAGGTAAACCAAAAAATGCTCTGGAATCCTTGTATCAAGGCCTAACACGTAATTAAAAAATAAATTTGAATTATTATTTTTTTTGTATATTTATTTTAGTTTTAAATTTTTAAATGGCCGCCATCTTGAAACAAAATGGCAGACCAAGCTGGCCAACGAACTCGGTCGAGACATTAGTGACCTTAATACACGCAATTAGTTTCATCAAAATCGATTCATAAATACGGTCGTTATCGTATGATATAGGTCAGATATATATATATATATATATATATATATATATATATATATGGATATATATATATATATATATATATATATATATATATATATATATATAAATCAACATTTGAACGGAGGGTGGTTTTGGGGTCTGGGGGTCATGATCGGCGAAAATATATCGAAATTTTCCGGAACTGCTTTTCTCCGAACGGCTGCAATAGGTAGCTTTATACTTTTTTGTATTGAAAGCTACCTAATAATTGCTTTGAAATATGCAGGTATACTTAAAAACAAAAGAGTAAAGTTTAAGTGCAACAATATAATACAGAGTGTCTCGTCAGTCAATACATATTTTAAATTGCATTCTGAATAACAGTGTAACACGGCATTGTTAAACAATGTTAATTGTAGACTCTAGGTAGTTAGAAACTTCTTGCCTTTTCGGCTTTCTTGATTTACCAAAATGTTCATGCGCCTTCACCGCTGACAGTGAATGGATGCTATATCCAAACATATGAGAGTCAAATATGAAATGGGTTTCATGTTTATATTCTTTCACTAGCAGTAAATCCGTTATTTGCACGGAGGGAATGAAAATAAATATAATCACCACTAAACGTAGGTGCAACGCTTCCACCGATGAACTTGACATACATAAAAGTATACTCACGTGTAAAAGTAGAGGAATTTCAGGTAATATGGAATACTATTTACATTTGAGGCAATATAACATCCCGATGTTGTTTAAAAACCCAAAAACCGAATATACAATTACAAACTTCAACTATCTGCGAATAGTTTTTATAGACAAAAATTATTTTGCGAAATTTCATCGCTTGCAAACAAATGACTAGTAAATCTGGAGATCAGGAACCTCAACGTCAGCTCTAAAAGTCATTGTTTTTTTAATCTCACTTTTCATATTATTTAGCATCTTACAATCCGCAATTTATTATTTTTATATTACATACATATTTATAGGCATACTAGGGGGCCTACCCCCTGCGAGCTACGCTCGCCAACCCCCGCTAAGACTTCGAAGCCTCTAAAAACATGACAGCGTGCTTTGTTTTAAAAATATTGGTAAATCTGTAATTGGGTTGCCATGCTTTTAACGTTTTAATGAGGCATTTTTTGATTACCATGGCCTCATACACAGCTGTTGCGACAACTGACGACTGTTTTCGGGATTGATAAGTAAAATCAATTACAACTTGAAAACCAGCTTGTATAAAATGGTTAGGTTTAAATTGTGGCTACCTCTCGGACTTTTATAAGAACGATCTGTATTCTATTCTTCCTTTGAGTTTAAGGATGAGAAAAAAAAAACCATCTGCTTGTGAATAACATTAAAAACCACGGTATTGAAAAGTACTGTTATAGACATTTTCAGTAACAGGTTTTAATTTTCTCTCTATTTTAGTGCACCATCATGCATATTTTCATGTTATTTTAAATATGTCAATTATTTATTTTAATTAATATGTATATACGAATTTTCTAATAATTATTTATCATACAAAATTAATTAAATATTTTGTGCATGCATGCCTGCATTTATTCGGCATCAATTGATGACATATTTAAACAAATTTGCTATCCGCGATAATTTTACACCTTGTTATATCACTTGAATATTGTCCATAAGAAAATCGGGTACTTTTCCAGTATAGGATCCTTTGCTTTTAGGTTTGGCGTAATTCGAGCTTCGAAAAGGGATAGATTCGTTAATATACATAGATTTGTTGCCAAAAGTTATGAAAACAAACCCAATGAGCTTTTGGTGCTTTTCTATTATAGGGGTCTTAACGCTTTTTTAAAAAGCTTGGCGCAATTCGGGCATCAGAAAGTGAGATTTGGTGCCAAATGACAGAAACAGCCATGGAAACAAATTCGACGATTTTTTTGTTTATATGCGTATTTTAATTATACGTATATTATTATTGTTTTTTCTATACAAATTACTTCTGATTATATATAAAATAGGATAAATGACATTTTACGCTAAACAAATTGTATAAATATTTTTTTGCTCCTTTCATTTGCGTTTACATAAATGACGTCATTTGGACGAATTTATTCAAAATATTTTCAGTTTATAAATTAAATTAAATGCAGACTAATGAATCCTGACGATAGAAATGTGATTTTTTTTTCAAATTTTCCTGAAAAACATAATTTAATCACAATATTGTCTTCATTATCGATTGAAATAAAAGATAAATTCAATTTCAATTTGAAAATGACGAATAAAAAGAAATCAATAATCCCTATCGGGATCCTTTTCAATTTTTTCCCTTTTTTGTCACAAACAAACTGAGTAATTAGTTGCCATCATTACACAAATGTCATTAAAATTAGAAAAAAATTAATAGCTCGAAAACGAATTCCAATTTTGAAATTCTATTACCAGTTTTGACATCCGCGGATTTTTATGGACAATTGGTATTAATTTCACCATCAAACGTTTAATATTTTATTAAAAATAGCCCTGAAACATAATCAGTCGTTTAATCAGTCGTTTCATAAAATCGTTTCATAAATTCGTTTCATAAAATCGTTTCACAAATTTGTTTCATTAGGATTTTATATATATAGGGTAGATAAAATACTTCGTAGGTTTCAGAAATTAGAAGCGTTAAATTAAACACGGTTTATGCAATGATATTCTGAAATTCTTATGTACTTCATATTCTTGTAACTTAAGAAAAATAAACTTGTATTAAAATCAAATCTTTATTTATGTCAATAGAATACAAAAAATAATTTATTTTGATAATAAAATATTGCAGCAAAATAGTGCGAGTCACTTGAATTTTATTACTTTGATATTCTTTGAAATAGGGTTGCTAAGCAACTAATAAAAAGAAAAGTAAAAAGAAATTCATTTTAAAATTTGTAAAAAATATGAAAATAATATGTTTTATATTTTCCGAACAGATGCAAAAATATTTCCAATAATTTAAACAATTTCTATATTCTAATGAATATATCAGCAGATTTTCAAAGCTATTGGATATATTTAAAACCTCCATATCGAAAATTTAGCATTAATAATTTTACGTTTAAATCCATTATTCAACGTAAAATTATCTTACTTTTAATAATTGAACAATGTAATTTTCATTTCAATTAAAAATGAAATTTGAAAATTGTCTGCATTCCCATAGGAACACATTATGACCTAAAAAGAAATGTTCTATATTTTTCGAACGAATGAAGCAAATTTAACCAAAAACTATACACATAATTCGGGGTATCTCGCCAACGTACCTCGTTCGTCGTTCGGGTCGCCAACCGCCAACGTACGCCAACGCAAAAATCAACCTATTCGGATAATTTTTGCGGCAGTTATCGCGGAACAGACAGACAGACAAACAAACAAACAGACAGAAACCAAAAACTTTTCGCGTCTCACGATGAGCCTCAACTGACGTTTCGGCAATGATAATAATAATGTACGTATTTTGAGGGTAATGTGAAATAGTCGGGAAATGTGGAATAGGGAGTTAAAAATGAAGAAAACGAACAAAATTTGGCAGAAAACGGATCTAATGGTGTGAATACAGGTAAAAATATAGTGACTAGGTAGTCAGCCAATATACCCCAGTTCATATTTGAGATTTGCACAAACCACAAACATAAGGATCTGTCTTTGTGCCATCATAATAATGGAGTATTATGAGATATTGGTATTCGATATAACCCGACACCGCCACTTTGGGAAAAAAATACTCTATGTTTATTGGTGTAAATCGCGAGCTAAAAAACGAGTATTACATCATAAATTGTTAGTATTTCGTTGTATATTATGCTTAATTCGAATATATTACCAATAAATAAAAAAATATTTAAAAATTATCTCCTGAAACTTTCCAAAGACGAAAAACAAATATTTATTCACACAACGCGCCCTGACGCCGATTGACGAACTGTCCGGTATCCTGGAAGCGTTCTTAAGTAGTTTATGATGTTGCCGCTTGGTGGCTGCACTTTAACAAACAGAAATAAATCTTAGACTTTTTAAAGGTTTATATTTTTCATGAATCTAGTCATTTTGCAACATCCATCATAAACATAAAGTTTAATCTGTAATAAATATTGTTTGCAGCTAGTTCTGCAAGCGGCAATGTGAATCTTAGAAATGAAAAAAAAAAGTCAAAGAAAAGAAAGAAAGTCCAAAATGTTTCACCTGTGCTGTAATGCAGGTTGTTCTAGTTTGGACAAAAACTTCCAATTTGATAGCAAAAAAATCAATAATAAAAACATAAATCACCAATTTTACTTAACTTTCGTTATCCTATTTCCCTTCAGGAAACGCTATGAATGCAAAAGTAAATTGTATTGAATTTTTACAGCTTATACTGAACAACAGTATAGCTCAATAAAACATTAAAAAATAGTTTCACTTAAATTTGGTTACCTTATTTTCGACGTGTGCGTTTATGTGCGTTTATGGCGACGCACATAAACGCAAGAAAAAAATATAAATTTTTAGTTGAGGTGGTTCCCATATTAGAAAAGATAAATTTAAAGTTTTATTTGTTCAATTTCCTGCCAAAACCGTAACTAGCGTAAAAAAAACTTTCATGTGAAAATTTTTATCGAAACATAAACTTTACTAAGGCAGGAGCTTTTTCTGAAAACTTATGAAAAAAAAAAACGTAAATCAGTTTTCTTAATATTTGTTATCTTATTCCACCTAGGGGGCGCTGTCAACGCAAAAGAAAGATTTGTTGAATCTATATAACATATTTTAACTTGGAATAACTATATGTGAAAACATAAAAAGTCATTTTAAAGTGTTAGTTATGTAATTTCCCAACGCTGGTGCTTTAGGAGTAAAAAACAAACACACCGTAAGAAAATTTCTAACAAAATATCAATTTCACGGTGTCACAAGTTTATTATGAAGATTTATATATATTAAAAAAAAACACTTTTATTTATTTATTTTCCAACAGCGGACGGTTTAAACGCAAAAGAAAATTCTATTGTATGTGTGCTACGTTATTTTTAACTTCAGTATAGCTATCACATAGTGAATTTAAAAAAATCAATTTTGCAAATAAAAAATAAATCTGCTGGGAAGATCGAGGTATGCTCCGTTAACATTAGCTTTGCTTTAAACTCGCCAAACTTCATTATTTTCGTAGGCTTCTAAGTCATCAGCAGATGGTAAGATTCACTATCAACATCACAGAACTTCGACAGAAGCACTTCCCGATATAGGTGTGGGATTAATTCCAAGAAAGTTTTATGTACCCTGATTGGTTGAAATCTGCTTTAGAGAACTCTGATTGGTTGAATCATGTATCTATTGTGAATTTCTAGAAAATTCCTTCTGATTCCAAAAGCCAATTTTTCCGCCAAAATTTGGCGAAAAGTCGTCAACGTGACGACATTCTTTCATTTGGCGCCAAGTATATGTTTTGGCATTCGTAATCTGAAAAGCCAATTTTTCTGCCAAATACCGCCAAATTTGGCGAAATATTGCTAACTCTATGACTTTGTTTACTGCCAGCTGTTCAACAACTTAATAACTGTTTCATTCTTCATTCCCATTGAAATGCATTGATCAGTAGTTACACCAACATAGCCAACTCATTGAATTTTCTCGAATATGTGATCTAACCTGATGGTCTTCCCGTACTCCAAAACAGTAGGATACAAAATTTAATCAAAATCGTTAGATCCGTTTTTCAGATAAAATTTGCAAACACACACACAAACAGAAGATTTGCTCAAATTATAATATATTATTTGGTTACGCTATTTTCCACCAGGGGTGTACATACATGCAAAAATAAATTTTCTTAAATCAGTATTACCTAATTTTATATTGGAACATGTCTGCCATATGAGGAAATATCAGAAAAATTCATTTTAAAGTTTCAGTTAAGGAATTTCCCACCAGGGGCGCTACCAGCGCACTGTGGGAGATTTGACGAATCTGGGCGGCCAAAATTATCTTATTGTTTTAAATTAATTTAAATGTATTAGTTAGTAAATAAATTAACTTTTTGTAATAAAAAATTGCTTTATAACTTAAAAATCAATGATGTTTTGGAACTTCATACTGTTTTTTATTCTACAAAATTAGTATTATAAAATTCCAATCCATCTTAAAATATTTTACTAAGCAACATACGGCACAGTATCTAGGCTGCGCAGAACACTAACCATTCACAACGCAACACTACGCCGTACAGACTATATCAAAAGCTAACATTTGGAGAAACCACTCAGCAGAAATAACAGAATCCAGGATGGGTCACAACATTAAAGAAATAGTCATCTAACACGGATGGTTCAAAATTGATATCAGGTGCTACAGGTTCGGCTTAGGTGGCCTACAAAAAGAATAAAAAAATAAAGACATGGTCAGTGCCACTAAGGAAGCCTATCAGCTTTTACGAATCCAAACTACTGGCCACAAAAAAGGCAACCGAATGGTGCCACAAAACAGCATTACGACAGCAGGGCACGACTACAGCATTCGCTGGGACTGCAAATCGGCAATAGAGTTCTGTTCAACGCTAATGAAACAATAGACAGAATACAGCAAATAGCAAATGGGTCAAACAACAGACTCAATATCAGCTGGGTCAAGGGACACGTAGTCATTCAAGGAAACGAGGATGCAGACGCACTTGTCAAACACGCAGCATTAAATATACACCGAGCAGCCCCATTCTACATAGGAAAACCAATATCAAAACTAAAGAAAAGCGTAAAAGTAGTAGCAATTAAACAATGGCAGTTCGAGCGGGATTACGGGGGCACAGGCATAGGTTGACACAAAATTATTTCCTAATAGTAGAAAACAGATTAAAAATTGCTTTATAACTTAAAAATCAATGATGTTTTGGAACTTCATATTGTTTTTTATTCTACAAAATTAGTATTATAAAATAAATGATAATTATGATAAAACATCGAATAAAATAAAAATATAATTGAATAAATTATAAACATTAATTATTAACAATATGGACAATTAGTTAATAAATCACCAATAAGGTAGAGTTTCTTATTCAGATGATAATTCAGAGTCGTCATCTGTTTCTTCATAATCAGAATCCTCTTCATTAGGAGCTTCAGAAGATTCCATGGGCAGTAACATTTCTAAGGTTTCTTTAAGAAATGATTTTGATTTTTTTCTTATCGTGGGTCTCATTCCAGTTAACACTGGATCTGAACTCAAAAGCAATCTGTTGATAACATCACGGTTACAAGAAATTCTTGAAATTTTTCGTGCTACATTTTGACGAAATGAGCGAAAATGTTTGTTCCGTGCTTCGGCTGCTTCTTCAGACAATTGACCTATTGGTAGTAAAGCTTTCTCGATTACAGTGGGGCCATGTAATAATATTTTGTGCATTGTGGGTGACATTGGGTACCATTTATATGATTGGATGTAGAGTTCTACTGTCCTCTCTGTATATTCTGTAAACTTGTCTACGTGAATTTTGTGGCCACTGGATATGGTTTCAAGAATAACTTTAAAACGGTATATTAAATTTTTGTTAATGAGTGTAATTTCAGGTGCTACAGAGGGGTCAGTAAAAAATCTCCTGCTTGTATTTCCATCGTTGTGTTACCATATCCAGCCTTAGGTACATCTACAAGTAAACCCAATTTGGTTTTGAAATTTTCTTGAATGGTCAATTTTCCTTCTTTAACGATAGCGTTTTCATCGTCTGTATTCAATCTCCACTTTTTTATGGACAGTTTGTACGCTAAATGCAACAAATTTTCAAACAATCGAATTCTAGCATGTAAAATCGATAGTCCGAATTCTAACGTTTCGGGTTTGATGTTTTCTTTTTAGAAAGATCATTAAAATCTTTCGAAGACAGTCCACAAATGTAGCAACGCATTGTCGATTTTGTACTTGTCGCTGCGTTGTATATTTTTTCATCGACCATAGTAAGTATCATTTTATGTTTTACAATAAATGTACTTTTCTCTAATGTAATTTTTGAGGGCGGTACAGAGTTTAATGCATTTTGTATGTAATTAATCTCGTCAATAATAATTTCAGATGTTTATTTTTCAAATCTTATCCGCATGGGTCTGCAATAACGTGGTGATGAAGGCAATGGATTTTGCCAAATAATCTTGTTGTTTACGCTGCAAATTTACTGAATTGGAACAAACGAGCTCTGGAATATGTGCGCATCGGAAGAAGAATCATTTTCAAACTTTTGCTTGTATTGTGCTTGTTGCGACTCATCGCAGCCCCATTTACATATAAGAATTAAAGCGCATCTTTCCTCTTCATTTAAAATTTCCAAAATTTCATCCAAATAAAAAAATAATCGTGTCACTGTTAAATGAAGTAAATCTTGAATATTGATTTCGGTGCAAGTTTTTGTAATTTTTAAAGATTCTTTGTCTAGATAGCAGTCAATTTTAGCTCACTGTAGAAGACCGTAGCAAGGGTATACATTTTTTTTTATATCTTTTTATAATTTCATATTGGTTTCTGGAAAGTTTAGCTTCGACAAATAATGACAATGCTTCCAAAGGGGACATTTGTGTTTTCTCGTCAATCTGCCGAGTTCTCAAATATGCTTTTTAGCACTTTCCAACCTAGTTGAAAAGTGCTTATGACTTCGGTTTGTCTGGCCGGATGGCCGGATGGCCGTCTGTCCGTGCTCTAACTCCCGTAAATATTCTCGGATTACTCTGCAATTTTTATATGTTATTGTCGTTATCTATGGCACGTTCCCTATTTCAACTGAAGTGTGTAGCACTTATAGTTTTTTTACAGGGACACTCAAAAGAATTCCGTTACATTGCGGTCTATGGGGAAAAATCATTTGCGGTTTATTTAAATAATGTTTCACTATTTTAAACGCATTGAAATTTATATATATCACTAAGGTGCATTAGAAGAAGCTTAATATGGAATAGGGTGTGCATAGCACTTATACTTACTTTACAGGGACAGTCAAAAGAATTCCGTTACATTACGTCTATGGAGAAAAATCGTCTGCGGTTTATTTAAATAATGTTTCCCTATTTTAAACGCATTGAAATTTATATAAGGTTCATTACAAGAGACTTACTACAGAATATTGTGTGTATAGCAGTCATCGTTCATTTACAGGGACACACAAAAGAATTCTCTACTGTATGTTAACAATAATTCCTGGAAGTGCGTTTTAAGTTACTGAATGCGATTTTAATTTTAAATCGCTTTTTGTATATTACGTGGTGTGTATAAATTCTGTAGATCCTATACAGGGAAGCACAAAAGTTCGGGAACACATTTCCGCATTATTTAACTCCAGACGGAGAATTTTAAACTGTGCTACGTGTTTCCTAACTGAACTAAAATTTAGCATCCTATGTAGTATATATACAAATCTATAGATCCTATACAGGGCTGAATAAAAGTATTCGGATTACTTAGATGTTATCTTTTAGCTTATTAAAGAGTATGATTCGTAAAATTATTTTGGAAGCGTTGGAAAGTGTTACATAATCTATGCTTGACGCATGATTTTTCGTTCTTGTTTATATTTTGTTGCTCTCATTGGTGAATGAGTTAATTCTTTAAGTACATGGGCAGCATCTCTCTTTCCAGAGGTTTCTAACTTTACCTGAGCGGCATGTGTAAGTATTTCCACATCTGGCGAGATCCTTAAGCTTTCAGTCTTTCTTCACTTTGACGTATCACTTGATTCGTTGAAACCTTTTGCTGGCCTCCCTGGACAATTTATTTTCCTTGAAATTTCTATTGTACCTTCAAGCCATTTCTTATTATTTTTCACAAATACATCTGGTTTATAATGGCGATCCGTTTGTTTTTCAACTCCCATTTAAATCGGGAGAAATTGTGTTTGAGTGTTTTAATTTCATCGTCATCAAAAGTATCACTGTTAAGAAGATAATTTTCCAGAAAGTTTAATCTATCATGCATATATTTGGTAAATTCGGTTGTTGCATAATGTTAAACAATTCTCTTCGAATCATTACTTTGACGTTCGAAGCTCCTAGAGAAAGAAAATACAAAATATAAACAAAACATAATGCATAACAGATGTATGCAATTTAGATAGATAAAATCATTCAATCCATTATTTTTAAAGAAATCACGCAAGTTTTTGCTAACTTTTAATAAAATCATAAGCAAAATTGTCTCGACTTATTTTTTGACAAATATATGTTAATAACGAGCCATAAATTACTTCAGTTTCTTGAAAAGTGCTTAAAAGAAGATAAACTGGAATGAATAATTCTTAATAATGTTTTAAAACATTTTTTTTAAAATTTATCTGACTTCTATTCTAATCAAAATGGCTGAACAATAATAACATGGGATTGCTTTGTTATTATCCATAACAATTGTTTTCATTTTAGAATTCATATTAAAAATATGAATTAAAACTCAATACATACTATTTTCGAATTCTTACTTCGAAATTTGAAAGAGCAATATTTATAGTGCCTTCATTTTAAAAACCGGACAATTCCGGAGCTACTTTAAACAAAAATACAAAGTCAAAGACCTATATTTATTGTTACAATAAGAAACTTTGCCGGGAAATATCGGGAAATATAACTAAACCCTTCGTGAAGTGGAAAACATGCAAACAAAATAATGGGAAAATATGCATTACTTTATATTACTCTTGCAACTACTAAAACTATTTTTTTTCTCAATTCAAATATTAAAAAGGTAAGAATACATACCTGCCTCGTCACTATCCATAACAATTAGATTTTAAATATTTCCAGAAATATAGTTATTCACATTCGAAAATGGAAAGTCAAACTGAACAATGATCTGAAGCCGATGCACTCAACGCAACGCCTTAGTTTCAACTGATAACAGGAAGTCAATGTTCGCTTAAGTGAGATAAAAAGGGTCTCACGTGATTCTCCAATGATTCAGCTGCAACTTTCATCAATCTATTCGCACCTGCTTTGTACTTTATGAAATCGACTTCTGTCCAGCCAGATTTGACAAATCTGCCACAGTGCAGCGTAAAAAAACCTATCATGTAAAAAATTTTATTAAACAAAAACTTTGACCATGGCAGAACATGGCAGACCGAATCAAATGCTTTTTCTTAATCAATAAAAGCAAGGCAGAGAGATAAATTATATTCTTTATGTTTTTCAATAAGTTCCCTTACTGTTTGAATATGATCCATTGTGCTAAATCCACTTCGGAATCCTGCTTGTTCTCTAGGTTGAGCTGAGTCCAGAGCTGATTCAAGTCTTGTCGTTAAAACTTTGGTGAAAATTTTATAAATCACTGACAGTAAGCTGATTGCACGGTAGTTTTTAATGTTTTTCTTCTCCCCTTTCGTGTAAAGTAGCACTGATTTCTCGAGACATTTGGAAAACAGTAAGTCTAGCATTTTTGCAAATTTTTCTCCTGCTACTTTGATAAGGTCAATTGTAATTACATCTTCGCCAGGGCATTTAACTTTTTCATGCATCTAATGGCTTGTACAACTTCATTTGTCATCATTGGGGTTATCCCTTCAGTTTTTGTTATGTTTACTCGTGGATCACGTAGGTTTATTTTCCTTTGATCTTCAAATTTATAAAGATCGTTATAGAATGTTTCAACAATGTGTACTATTTCATTACTGATATTGGTGATTGTTCCATCTGAACCTCTTCAGTGCAAAAATAATTTTTCTTCCAACACACAGTTTGCGCTTAGCTGATTTTGAACTTTTGTTCTTCTAGAACTTTCTTGACAAGATCACAGTTAAATTTTTTTATATCTTCTGTAACACATTTTGTTACCGTTTTACATAATTCTGCATATTCAATTCTTGATTTAGGATAGTTTTACTTCATTTTAAGATCTTTGCGTTTCTTCATCAATCTTCTTGTTTCTTCTGTTATTTTATTTTATTTTTTTTTACTAGTTCTTCACCAGCTATCGTCCTTGTAATTTCTTGTAGAGTATTTGTTATTTTTCTGTTCACTACTGTAATATCTTGCTCTTCTTCTAAAATTGATTGAAGTACTTGGAAGCACTCAAAGAAATCAGTCGATGTTATATATCTCCAGAAACAATATATATATATATATATATATATATATATATATATATATATATTATAGATTTTTAAAGAAAAATACAGTTTAAAATAACTTAAATAAATTAAATACGTAAATTTAGATGAACGGTATATCGCTGGCATTTACCTTTCTTTAATTCACAAGAGAATTGAATCTTGAAATGTTTTTCTCGGTGCCAAGAAAGAAATTTCAGGAATTCCATTATATTTTATCTCATTTACTTATTATTTTTATGAGCACGAGAGGGAAATTGTTTTTGAAAAATACGCTGTTTAAATTGACGGCAGAAAATTTCCTGAAAAATGTCTAGTGAGCTAAATTTTTAATGTCTAATAGATTAATTTTGCGAAAAGAAATGAAAAATATGACTTTTTGAATCTACAGAAAAATGAAGATGGGACGTGTCGCTTAAAAGCAAAAAAATATATTTTTTAAAACGATGCTTGACTATTTTTGTCATTATTCTTAGAGTGGAACAATGCAAAAAAAAAATACGTTCGTTTAAATTGTACTTTTAAAACATAAAGATCAATTTCACGAGAAAAAGATGTGTTTAAACAATTAATTCTAAATTACAGTTTTTATTAATAAATTTAATTCGAAAAATTGTTTCAACGTTTTCAGTTTCATAAGTGTGATAAAAGGTTTTTTAAATTAAAATTTAACGCATAATAGAAATACCACTTGTCGTTTGTAAGGAAGAATTAAGATTGTAAAAAAGATACATGTAACAAAAATGTGTGTCGCAGGACACACGACTGAAATGAATTTACCTAGGGTTTTTTAATGTAAATGGGTCGGTACTACGGATAATGGTGGCCCAGTAGATATTACACTTATGCTCTTCTGAACTTATTTCATATATATATATATATATATATATATATATATTGTTACTTTCCGTTAATGGATTTCGTCGTTCATGTGCAGCTTGGTAACAAAATCCAATTACCTATTGGATTTATAACCTACTAGCTGATCCGCCCGACGTTGGTCAGGCTCGTGATAATAATCTTAAAACTCAAATTTGTATGATTTTATATCTTTGCAAAATCTTTCAAATGAAATTAGTTTTGATGGCCCCACTGCCTTCGGCAACATAGAGTGTTTCAAATGAATTTAGTCTCCGGGGCCTCAATGTCTTCGGCAGCGTCTAGTGCGTTTCCAACAAACCACTTTCCGAACGAACCTGTGACTTGGGTCTCCGATGCCTAAGGCAGTGCATTCCGGAAGTGTTCCGCACGCGTCGGAGACAATCGAAAACCAAGTTGAATGAGCCATTCTCCGTAGTAATCGGGCCCATATAATCGGAGAAAAGAATACGCTCCGTGGCGGTGGAAGGTGAAACTAAAATCTGTAAGACAATCGAAAACCAAGTTAAATGACCAATACTCATTGTAATCGGGCACATAGAACCTGGGATAAGAGTGCTCTACCTAACGGTGTAAAATGGAACTAAAATCTGTAAAACAATTAAAAGCTAAATTGATTGAATCAATTCCTGTTGAAATGGGCCCATACAACCAGGGAAAAGATACTGTCCAGGCGGTGGAAGGTGCCTCCCCCTTGTAAATTTAACGAATTACCTTTAACATTAACGCGATATTTTTAATTTACTGGTGTAGTGAGTAAACGTAACTTGATGCCGAAAAAGAAGATTAATACTAAAAAAAGGTGGTAGCTTGTGTCTAAGGAAATTTTTAGTAGTTTATCAAGTAGCTGGAGAACTCTTGAACTATGTTAAAGAAAATTGCAAGATAATCGGTTTATTTTTAAAGAAGCTGCACCAAGAGCCCCAAGAAGAAGATTAATATTCAAAATTGATGGTAGCTGAGGTCCGACAAATTTTTTTTTTGTCGTTCATGTAGCAGCTGGAGGACTTAAGAAGTTGTTAGAAAAAAAAAGCTAGTGAAGTGGAAGATTTTTAAGGAGCTGTAGAAAGGGCCCAAAAGATGCCAACTGATAATTTTGAGCAGGACCCATTCCAGATGAAAATATGTCCCAGTACTTAGCGCTTTAGATCTTCAATTAGTCGAAATTAAGCGTAGGTTAATCATTAGATTAAAACTTTTAAGATATACGCCAAAAATGGGAGAAAATGCTTAAAAAAGGACTGTAGGGTAAAAGTATGAAAGTGGTGGTCCGGGGAGAGGAGTCCAAGACTCAATTTTAAGTTATGCACTGACAGGGTGACACAATTAGGGGAGTAAGAAAGGCATAGCACACAAAAAGTTCAAGGGACCTCTTACCGGTACACGGGGCCAGGGTCTTACCTGGAATGTAGTAATAAGGAATAACTAAATGGAGAAAATCCATAAAAAACGAAGACGATCGTATTAAATGGGGGAAAGTTATTAACAATTTGGGTAACAAAAACTTAACGGGACCAAGGGGGTCCGAGTCATCAAAATTAAAAATCTGAGCCGCCGGTGCATCAGAACCTGCCTTGGGCTATCCGCACTCAAATTTCGGACTTCTACGTGCGGTAGATTTTGCTAGCTATCGCACACAGACAAACAACTTTCTTTTATTGGTATAGCTTACCGATTACTAAATTACTTTAACAACTTAACATTCTTAATTTAAGGTTACTTTAGCGAATAAAAATCTTTGATTAATTAATTTTATGATTCTTTCTGAACTTGGAAGAGTAGTTTTATAAAAACATTTTATAGGAGGTTTAGCTTAGGAGATATGATATTTCTTACTGAAACCTTGCTCATGCATAAAAAAACATACGGGTAAAGTCGATTTTTCAAAAATATACTTGATCGCAAGCGTAATGACGGGGGCTGTAAGTGATTAAACACTTGAATTTTAATTTAATGTCTAGCTAATAAAACTCATTAAATAATGGTGCGGATTGTAGAAATAATTTATGATTATTACAAATAAATCACAATAATTATGCTTTATAATAAATTGTCTTTATTGTGTCCGTATGACTGTGATGGCTAGTAAAATCTACCGTACGTAGAGGACTGAACATTTGGATAAGAATAGTCCAAGGCAGGTCCACACCTGAATACACATGACACCACACATATTACACATGAGGTCCACATATAATACACATAGTCCTCACATAATACACATGAGGCTCAGATTTTTTTCATTTTTGTTAATTAAATGAGATATTAAATAAGAACCATAATGAACATCGCAAAATGGCACGCGTTCGTCGTTCGGAAGCTTTCCGACCGCTTTCTGAAGATTGCGAATCACAGAAGATCCGAGGGTCGGAAATGGCCCCTTTTGTTTCGCGTCTTTCGAAGCCACCATTGGTTAAACCGTTTGAAATACAAAAGAACGAAATAAACCAAATCACATCTAAATACTTTAAGTTTTTTAATGGCGCAATACAATAAAATAATACAGGTATTAACGCTTTCGAAAAAAAAATTTCGAAACTTCGATTTTCGTGTTTTCGTCGTCTCTTGAAATTTGCATATGTCGAATTAATCAAAATACAGAAAAACGAAAACCATCCACTTAACCAGCTTACTGAGATCTTTAAAACACTGTAGTGTGCGAAAACATATTAATGTTAACCCTTCAGAATTTTTTTTTTACCGAAAGCCGTTTCGGGATTTTTGTGTTTTTCCGCAAAGTTTAAAAATCTACATTCGCGCTTCCAATCTAATACACAAAAATTAAAATTGGCTACTACACTGTCAATATCCAGCTTCAAAAATACTCAAATCCTTCTGGATATTGGGAAGGATTGAGTGAGTCGAAGGGATGGGGACTGCAACCTAATATATAGTAAAAACATGGTATAGGACAATAGTTTGAAAAACGCTGGCTTATTTTTGCTTCAATATGGGGACATAATATGAATAGGAGATGTACAGAAGTATTAAGAAGCTGCCAGAGACACTTCACACTGGCCATAGTCAGGCGTATAGAACGGCATCAAATGTGCAATCTAATTCCAATCCATCTTAAAATATTTTACGAAGCAACATACGGCACAGTATCTAGGCTGCGCAGAACACTAACCATTCACAACGCAACACTACGCCGTACAGACTATATCCAAAGTTAACATTTGGAGAAACCACTCAGCAGAAATAACAGAATCCAGGATGGGACACAACATTAAAGAAATAGTCATCTAACACGGATGGTTCAAAATCGATATCAGTGCTAGTGGTTCGGCTTAGGTGGCCTACAAAAATAATAAAAAAAATAAAGACATGGTCAGTGTCACTAAGGAAGCCTATCAGCTTTTACGAATCCAAACTACTGGCCACAAAAAAGGCAACCGAATGGTGCCACACAACAGCATTACGACAGCAGGGCACGACTACAGCATTCGCTGGGACTGCAAATAGGCAATAGAGTTCTGTTCAACGCTAATAAAACAATAGACAGAATACAGCAAATAGCAAAAGGGTCAAACAACAGACTCAATATCAGCTGGGTCAAGGGACACGTAGTCATTCAATGAAACGAGGATGCAGACGCACTTGTCAAACACGCAGCATTAAATATACGCCGAGCAGCCCCATTTTACATGGAAAAACCAATATCAAAACTAAAGAAAAGCGTAAAAGTAGTAGCAATTAAACAATGGCAGTTCGAGCGGGATTACGGGGGCACAGGCATAGGTTCACACAAAATTATTTCCTAATAGTATAAAACAGATTAATAAGCTACAAGTTATTTTCACAAATCTACACAGGCCATGGCGCATTCCCAGCGTATGTAAACAGATTCATATTGTAGGTAATACCAAAATGTGAATGTGTGGGTCGCTCGGAAACATCCAAACACTACCTCACAGCCTGTCTCCTCACTAAAGCACTCCATTTGGTTAAAATCACAGCCAACAATAAGGAACTCTGGGAAAAACAACTAGCATTTGTTTGAACGTGTTTGAACAAACACGTTCAAACGAAAGAAAAATCAGTGATCAGATGGCTAATAGACAACATCGACATAATATCACATTAGTACGAGGTAAGTTCAGCCCCATCAAAGCCCTTCCCTCAATCTAAATAAGGAAGTGTCCTTAAGTGTAAGCTTATAATAATACAATAATAATAATTAAAAATGCACTGTGAAGAAAGTCTTTACAGTGCTCCAAAAAATGTAAAATAAAATAAATAATAAAGGCACTATGTGCTCAAACAAATTAAGAAATATAAAAAGCTTCCTCCCAGGAGCGCCAAAAATAATCAAAAGTTCGTGCTATATTTGAATGGAAGTCTCTTAGTGATGAACTGATGGCCAAATAAGTCCATTCACAAAATGATAACAAACTGGATAAGTAGTCCAAGTGCTACACGACAAAAATAAGGTGAAAACTGCACATCGTGATACAGTTATACCGATTGGTCAGTATCTACTCTATATTAATACAAAGCATATAAGAAGGGGAGGCATCGCGGAAAGTGCGGGGAATTCACGATGGCGGCCGTTATTCAAAATGGCGTCTTTTTCGGGAATTAGTGCAATTTCGTTTCTATTCATGGTATAAAAGAATGTTTGATGGAAGTTTCGATGTTTTTAGATAACAAATTTTATTTGTAACACTTTACAGCACAGTCGAAAAGTATTTATGAATTCAGTTTACCTGTTTGTCTGTCTGCCTGGTCGTCTGTCTAGTCGCGCACTAACTCAAAAAAACGGATATCCAGATAATTAAAATATGGTATTGTAGTATACCGTAACAAGTTTGGTATTCATTTTCAAGTGTGCATCATTCATAGTTCATTTACAGGGACAATCAAAAGTATTCCGTTACATTATGGTCTGTAGACGAAAATCGCTTGCAATGTGTTTTAATGATGTTATACTCTTTGTAACATATTCAAATTAATATACATCAGTGCGGTGCAGTACAAGATATTTAATGTAGAATAAGCAGTGCATAGCAGTTTTCGTTCATTTACAGGGGCTCACAAAATAATATGGTTACCGCTACATTAATGTTTCCGAGCACTGTACCTTTATAACTTGTGTATAAATTTTATAGATCATCAGCTAAATCAATTGTTATTAAGGGAGGTGCTAGGTATGAAACAAATGCAGTTTTTAATAATAATATCCCTATTGGTCAGTATCTTCTTTATATTAAAACATTGCATATAAGAGAGGCATAATGAAATGTCTTAGGAATTTAAGATTTAGGCTGTTATTCAATTTTTTTCCGTTTTCGTCATATAAAAGTGTCTTTGATGTCATTTTCGATTTTTTTAAGCAAAAATTTTCTTTTCAATATCAGAAATCTGCTTTAAATGAAAATAGTTCAATTATTAAAGTATTTCTTATTGCATAGTGAGTAAAATGAATGGAATAAATAAATACTAAAAATGCATTTTACTAATGCCTTTCTTATACAACATATTACAAAATGAATGCTACATAACAAATGAATGACATAAAATTTCAGAATATAGAAACTTTAGTTTGTAGCATATTATTTCTCATTCACATTCGTTTTTACAGTTGCACGATAATGTGCAATAAAGACCAACCTTCCTACAACTACACTTATTTTTGCAGATTTTGCACATACATTTTATTAATTCTTTTCAAGAATCTGCAATCTTGGGCACCTCCGACCATTTTAATTTCCATGAAAAATTATCCAACCACCATCCCCATTTGTTTGGAGAAGGGGGACATATCTCCCGCTCATGTGCTTGTCCCAAAATGTGTCCAGCTTGGAAAGCACTCCGTAAAATATGTTGTTCTAGTGCACCCTTGGTTGGTGGAATATGTTCAATAGGACGATTTTTTGTCATAAACAATTCCTGTCTAGCACCATTTACACTTATACTGTTACATGTTGAACAGTACAACAATACTACGAATTTTTCTAAAATATTTAGAATATCGTCAGGTATGGAAGTTTGCGGTTTTGATAAAAATGAAAATGCGATAGTAGCATCTTTATACAGAATCCATGTCTTCCAAGCTGACTTTTTTGTTTTTCCTGTGATACCAGGATTGCTGTCGCAGCCTGTGAAAGCATGGAATCCTAGTAACGGCATTGCTTTTTCTTTTCCAATTGCTGCAGCTACAGTATGGACGGGAATAAGTCTGTAATTCTTTCCTGTTCCAAATGCAATCCAAACAGTTTGCAGGTGTCTATCTGACAGAGTAAAGAAGTGTGCAATTGCTAGAACTACTCTACAGAGCGTATAACAATATTTTTGAATCCGTTTTCTGCCATGTCTTTGAGGTGTAAGATTATCCTTGTATCAGCTACTTCATGACCAGGGCAAGTCATTCCAATTAAGGAACTTAGTGCAATATTATTTCCTTTAACTTTTTCACCTGAATTGGTTATAACTTTTGCATTTTTATGGTATTTATAGCTAGTGTTCCAAGCAGATTAAATAACTCATTTTTAGTACTTGAATTTCTTAAGAAATCTTGCCAATTTTTAGGTAGTTTGACATGCGATAGCACTTGCCGCCTGGTTCCTGCACATCTTTTTTGTCTGGTTTCACCTTTAATGCTTGGTGTAATGTATCTATCCCATATCAAATCTATTCTTTGGCAACTAAAACTCTCAATGTCGTTACATAAATGGGGTTGAAATGTGTTAATGTAGTAATCATTAAAGGTTTTTGAAGACTGGTGAGGCTTTAAAATGTTAATAAGAACTGGCCCATCATAAATTAAAGCATCGCATGTTCCTGGAAAGGTGTTTCTATTCTTCTCAATAGTTTCCTCTAAAATACGTGCTAAATCACTTTTATGGCTGGGTCGAAATTCACCGTTACTGGAAAAAAGCAGGGGAAAATGGTTGATTTTCATATTTGAAAAAATTTTGCAGGTCTAACTGATGATTCTGTGCAACTATTAAAAGCCGGAAAAATAGCTGGACGTCTGTTTTTAAAACCTTTAGGGTTGCATTTTTCTGGCTGATGTTTTTTGCCGGAGTACTAAAGAGAGAATTTTTTTTTTTTCAGAGGTTGAAATATTGATGAGGAATTTTTTACCAGGCGTTCCTCAATGAAACGGTGGAATTGAATAATACCAGTTGATTCAGCTGAATAAATTATTAGTTTAGAACTATGAAATGTGTACTCAGAATATTCTAATTCTGATTTTAAATATTTTTATTTGACGTGAAAATCTACTTTTTACGCACAATACTTTTCAATTTTGTTTTAAGAATTAGCAATATAAAGTAAATTTACATTTTACCGTAAACTTTTACTTTTAATTTATTTATATGAAAAAAATGTTCATTTGCCTATGTTGCAGAAAATGTTTGAAAAATAAAAGTTATTTTACATAATTTAATTCAATATTTAGTTATGTAACAGAGTGAACAAAATCTCCCATTACCAAGCAAAAAGCCATAAAAATCTTAAATTGAAAAAATTTATTTCTAGAACATATAATAGATAAATTCAATCCATTTACTGATATGACATTTGACATCAAGTTTATTTGGATTATATGATTTTGAAAAAAAATGTTGAAACATCAGATGCACATAAAATCATAAAAAATTTCTTACCTCAGTTCGTGGTATCTTTAAATGGATGACTTCGATGACAACTATTTATTTAAAGGAAACTGCATTCTTAGAAAAAACGAAAACCTTAATTAACATGAAAACGTAAATGGTACAGATACTGACACTGAATATTTACAAAATTCATCTTTATCACGCGTTTTAGTATATAATCATGCATCGCGCTATAAAACTATATATAGAACAAATCTTTCATAAACAAAAATCTTTTCATTTCAATTGTCAGATTGATCGTCTGCGCACCAAAGAGCCTGAGAGTAGAGTAAGAAATCGCAACATTAAAATGAAATATGTTTTGGAATTTTAGAACAAAACCCCATATTGAATACATCTCATTTTGAGTGGTACCTCGTCATCAGAATTACATTCTAATACATACTTAAATACACGCTACATTGTATATTTATATAAAAGAAAATGTTCATAGGACAATTTGCAATTCTTTCATATCTAGCAAAGTTCAAAAACACATTATATAATTGAAAACGGGCATAGACAGCATTGTTCTTATTGATAGTCCTGTGACCGTATTATTTTGTGAGCCCCTGTAAATGAACGAAAACTGCTATGCACTGCATATTCTATAGTAAGTATCTTGTACTGCACCGCATTGATGTATATTAATTTGAATATGTTACAAAGAGTATAACATCATTAAAACACATTGCAAGCGATTTTCGTCAACAGACCATAATGTAACGGAATACTTTTGATTGCCCCTGTAAATGAACTATGAATGATGCACACTTGAAAATGAATATCGAACTTGTTACGGTATACTACAATACCATAATTTAATTATCTGAATATCCGGTTTTTTTTTTGAGTTAGTGCGCGATTAAACAGACGACCAGACAGACCAGACAAACAGGCAAACTGAATTCATAAATCCTCTTCGACTGTGCTGTAAAGTGTTACAAATAATATTTTTTATCTAAAAACATCGAAACTTCCATCAAACATGCTTTTATACGATGAATAGAAACGAAATTGCACTAATTCCCGAAAATGATGCCATTTTGAATAACGGTCGCCATCTTGAATTCCCCGCACTTTCCGCGATGCCTCCCCTTCTTATATGCTTTGTATTAATGTAGAGTAGATATTGACCAAACGGTATAACTGTATCAGGATTTGCAGTTTTTTCACTCCTAGCACCTGGACTAAAGCGATAACAGCAAAACATATAATATGAAAGACTGCTAGCTAGAGAGCTCATTCGCAAAAAAGACAAGCAAAATTTCCGAGACAGAAAGAAGTGCTATACAACGAAATGAAAACAGCAAATCATACAACATGATAGACTGATAGATAAAATGCACAATTACTGAAAACCCTGCCAAAAATCCAAAATAAAAGAAAAATTATGCATAACAGTGATAACAGACACCACTAAGAATTAGACGAACTAATGGCTCTATTCATAATATAATGGCTCCATACAATAAGCCCCATGCTCTGCCGCAACAAGCAAACAAGTGGGCAAAAAAAATAATAAGACTACAATCTACATTAAAAAAAAACTTTATTCAATGTATTCTGGAAGGGGAAATTAAAAATAACGAACTAATGACCGAAACAAAGATCTACACCAGAACACAAAAATAAAATGCAAGAGTGACAGGGATTTCTTTTGGTAAAGAAAAAAAATAGTGAAAACTTTTGTTCATAGAGGGCGCTTCTACATTCAAATCACAAAATTTCGTAGACAATTGCATTTATTTGTATGCAAATATTTACAAGCTCATAGCAGTAAATGTTGTACGGGTCCACAACCACAAGAAATTACACTTTGCAAGATAAGACAGAACACCGTTAATTGAGGCATGTAGAATGGATGCAGGACATTTCATGGCGTATTGCGTCCTTTAACTCTGCGAAGGAAGGCGGACTACAGTAGTACGCTCGAGACCACTTAATCCCATAGCAAAAAATCTATCCTACAATTGAAATGCTTAAAACGCCCTCTGTTGACACATTTTTAATTTTTTTTTCTTTGGCAGAAAAAAAAAATCCTCCAGCATGAGAATAAGTTTGTCGCAAACTGCATGCACATAAACCAGTTCCTTCACTTTTTATGAATTTTTGCAATTTTAACAAGTTTATGGGACACCCGGACATAGCGACATCATCGTTAAAACACCAAAAATGATTTCAGGGGGTGTGGCGTGAAAAACGTGACGAAATTCTAATATACACGCATACATACACACAAATACACATTGAATTAAGTTTAAAAACAGCGAAAACGGATTCAGGAAACATCAATATATAAAAATATGTCAACATTTCCATAATCAGGTTTTTATCATGATTATAATACTTTCCTTAAACTGTATGTGTTCAGAAATTAAAATAAAAGAAGGTTATTACAGTGAAATTAAAATTATGCCACGCTCACTAAAATACGAGATTGTCCTCGAACCCGATTACAGAACTTTACCTATACAAATACACATACATATGAGTACATACATACATACAATTAATACACATATGACATGAAATTTTTCTCTATTTCTTTGGATATTATCCTTTGGTATGCGGTTAATATGATAGTACCCAGTTATGTACTGTAGGTAAAAATATTAAAGAAATTTGAAATTAGAACCAAATTACATCGACATTGAATTTACAAATAATGCAGTGTCTAATTTGGCGATCTATCAGTTTGCGCTTTCAAAGAAATAAGAACAAAAAACACGTTCTAAAAGTCAGTCTGTATGATAAATAACAAATGTGTGCGTCAGTAATTTTGCCGTCCCAATGATGAGGGCAACAATGTAATTAAAATGTATGAGAGTTACAACAATGGAGCTGATTTTTCAATTAAAAGAAAACATCAAAATGTCATCTTTATGGGGGAAAATTCAGATTTTAGGCCCTATGTATTGAGGCGTTTCGTTTGATGACTGTTTTTGATTTTCAATTCCCTGTGAGATCTTGGTAACATCGACTTATAGTCCAATTTTGTCGACTAATATTTTAAGAACTATCGTGTTTATGAAATTGTAATTTTTCACGTAAAATCTTAACTGTGCTCCGACAATTAAAATAAATATCACATCGCGATATACTACAACGAACATATAACTTTTGGTAGCTTTCATTACAAAAAGCTACCTATTGCAGCCGTTCGGAGAAAGTAATTCTAAAAAGTCCTTCCGGCCTATACCAGGAGGAAGAGGTAGCTTTCATAGCTCATGTTTTTAATGAACAGCGTATTTTACTCAAACACCCGACGCTAAATTGTTTGGAACTCGAGTATAGATTATTCAATCCCGGTTTACGCTAATATCGAATTTGAATGCGATTTTTCGCATGAGAATTACAGCATAACAAAAATCAGATTGTTTCAAAATATCAGCCACCCGAATTTCAAACTGCCATATCTCCGAAAATTTTTAAGATAAAGCCAAAACAAAAAATGTTCCGGAATACTTGTATCACGATTTAACACTTAACGGAAACAACTTTTTCAACTTATATTTTTTTATACATCTTTTTGAATTTAAAAAAAAAATTAAAAACATTTAACTTGCCGCCATTTTGAAACAAGATGGCGCATGAAGCTGGCCAACGAACTCGGTCGAGACCTACCTTGGTATGTTCTGTACACATGATTAGTCACATTCATATCGGTTCATCAATACGATACTTACGAAATAATCGTAGATATTGGTTCATAAATACGAGAGATAATCGGTGAAAATAATCCAAAGTTTTTTGGAATTGCTTTCCTCCAAACAGCTGCAATAGGTAGCTTTTTGTAATGAAAGCTACCTAAAAATGTTTGTATATTTTCACCTATCATGACTCCCAGAGCCCCAAACCATCCTCCGTTCAAACGTTGATTTATATATACATATATATATATATATATATATATATATATATATATATATATATGACGTATGCCATGCTGTAACTCTCTTAATTATGAACCGGATTTGATGTGACTGAGTATGTGTATAGGACATACCAAGGTCTCGACCGAGTTCGTTGGCCAGCTTCATCCGCCATCTTGTTTCAAAACGGCGGACAGTTAAGAATTTTTTAATTTTTAAAAAATCAAAAAGATGTAAAAAAAATTATAAATTGAAAAAATTGTTTCTGTTAAGTGGTAGAACGTAAGACAAGGATTCTGTAACATTTTTTGTTTTGGATATATCTTTAAAAATGGCTGAGTTATGGCAATTTGAAATTCTAGGGTAGCTCACATTTTGAAACAATCTGATATTTATTATGCTGTAACTCTCGTATTTATGAATCGATATGAATGTGACTGATCATGTGTACAGAATCTACCAAGGTCTCGACCGAGCTCGTTGGCCAGCTTCATGCGCCATCTTGTTTCAAAATGGCGGTAAGTTAATTTTTTTATTTTTTTTAAAAAAATTCAAAAAGATGCATAAAAAATCATAAATTGAAAAAGTTGTTTCCGCAAAGTGTTAGATCGTGGTACAAGGATTTCGGAACTTTTTTATTTTGGCTTTATCTTAAAAAATGGCTCAGATATGGCAGTTTGAAATTCTAGGGTGGCTGACATTTCGAAACAATCTGATTTTTGTTATGCTGTAACTCTCATGCAGAAATTCGCATTCAAATTCAGTATTAATGAAAACCGGGATTGAATCTTCTATAATTGGGTTCCAAGCATTTTAGCTTCGGGTTTTTGGGTTTTCCTACCGGTACAGGCTGGAAGGATTTTTTAATTTTAAGCTGAAAAATATAAATTTTCATAAAAGGACTTGAAAAAAAAAACATCTTTATTATTTTTTCTACTTTTTCTACTTTTTTTTAATTGTAGTAATATGATTTGTTTACCATTTTATTTACCTTGAGTTCAGTGATTTAGGATTGCTGAAATGTTCATGGACGTAATCGCTGACATTAAGAATATATATTAAAGAAAATACCTTAAATAGAATTATAATTCAGGTTGTATTAAAAGTCATCTTATCTAGTAGACCCAACTGAACAAATATTTATATGTTTCACAGTGTTCCAAATGAATAACGACGAATTAAATTCTTTATTAACCATCATTTATCATTACATTAACATACATTATCAACAAGCATATATAATTCATGAAGTGAGGTCGGACGAAAATGAATAGATAAATAACTCGAATATATTAATGATATGTATAATTACTAGATAAATATCATATCTGTGCTTAAAAATTCATATATTTATGTAAATATTAGAATAATTAAGGAAACAATTTGTTACTGGTGTGGTATAATAATTAAAATAACAATTTATCACTAATTTAAAATTCCTAAATGAAATTTCATAAATTTTTAGTAATTTATTATGATTACATTAAAGTGGAGCAATTTTGACTCACTATTCTGTCAAGATGCTGCACCGGGTCGATTAGCCGTTTTAACTCGAGCACAACTTGTCCCGTGGTTCGGGTCGAGTCAGGTTGACAGTAATTTTTTTTTTCTGCTATAGGTCGTTTTAACTTTTAATATTTTGGCTTCTGCTGTTGGCTTAGTTGTCGTGATATTTGTTATCATATTTTCCACACTCTTTGATTTTTCATGACCCTGTATTTCATTCAAATTTCAATTCAAAGATATATTTTAATTGGACACGAGACGCTTAATTCGACGCAGTAAACCGTTAGAAAATATGATTATCAATTTTGGAGTTATAAGGATATTTCTTTTACGCAGTTCAGTAATACAACATTTAAAGTTTATGACGTCATCGAGCCACGACTTAATTCGAATTGCAATGCATTTTATAAATAGTTTACACATGTTTTATTTCCATATTTTGTATTATGCATATCCATGATGGGTAAGTATTACGGTGGCCCCCAACGACTAGTCTTTTTATCACATTAAGGTATCCAGTACGTTTGAGATTAATTTTCTTTAAGTAAGAGTGAGAAAATACTGATTGTTTCAAATAAATTCGTTCATAAAAACGACAATTTCTCTAGGTTATATATTTTCTATATTGTTAATTTATAAAGATCGTTGTAAAATTTCAGGAAATTCTTAGATATTTTAAATATTCCCTTGCACTCCCAGCCTCGCAAAAATTGTAGACGATCGATTTTACATAAAGATAAGAATAGCTTTGAAGATAGAGTTTATTTCATTACCGATTGGTAAAAATCACGTTTTTCGAGAAACCTTATTTAAATGTTTTATTTCTGAAAAAAACCACAATTTCGTAAAATTGTTCAGAATTTTACTTTCTATCTATAATTGAAGTATTGTAATCTAATTTTTTTTCGACTTTCGGTTTTCGACGGATTTACATGTTTTAGGGGTCAAATATTCCGATAAAACATACAAAATATCTGCCTATCCGTGTCTCCGTGTGAATGTTATCTTTGTATCATCGAAAAGTTCATGAAGTTATGCTTATAACTGAACCTAATTTCATTTATAGGTTTTTGGGTATGGCCAGCAGGTCCCACTTGATTTTGGAGATATTCCAACGAAAAGGGGTGCTGTGATCGCAATTTTTGTCCCATTTACATAATTGTATCATTGAAAAGTGTATGAAGTTGTGCAGAGAATTGAACCAAATTTTTGGATATATTTTTTACTATAGCGTGCAGGTACCAGTTGAATTTGGGAATATTACATTGGAAAGGGACACTGAGATAGCCATTTTACAATTTAAAATGTAACACAAAAAACAAAACAAAAAAAAAAAATAGATATTCTAAAAGTTGTTTCCGTTAAATGTTTGACCTTGATCCAAGGATTCCGGAGCAATTTTTGTTTTGCCTCTATCTTAAAAAATGACTGAAATATAGCACTAGATTAATTTTGACACAATTATTAAAATTTGTAAGGAAATCATATGAGATGTAATCTTTCCAACTGGGCGAAGAATTCGGGCCAGGATTCAAATCCGGGATACCTTGGCTGAAGCTGCCAATGCTCTACCAACTGATCAATCCTGGACGAATATGGCTGAACTAATTCACCCATTTATCCTTAATGATCATAGCATTTGATCTGATATCTGAATCAGCACAACCGAATAAATCACAGGTAATGGGACCTCCAGTAAACGTTGGAAACGTGATTACACTAGATTAATTTTGACACAATTATTCAAATTGGTAAAGAAATCATATGAGATGTAATCTTCGCGACTGGGCGAAAAAGTCCGGTCCAAGATTCGAACCCGGGATCCCTTGGCTGAAGCTGCCAATACTCTACCACCTGAACAATCCCGGACGAATATGGCTGAATTAATGCTATCCTAGAATTAGTACTATGCTCTGATGATCATTTCTTTCTTTTGATAGTTTTCGAGTTTTTCTTTTTAATCTTCTTATCTTATGACACGAAAATACCTTGAAGCACTTTTTGTGCACGGTAGTTCAGGAATTTTCTTCTGTGAGTTACTGACTTCTTTTGAGTGATCTCTGGTGTTAACAATAAATGGTAATAAGATTTTTTCAGATATTTATGTAGAAATTTTGATAATCACCCTTACTTCATAGATTTCCATATTTCTTTTCTAAGGTGGCCACCTTGGGAACATGCGTATGGTCGCCATTTGCACGACGTGAAAGTATTAATCTGATAAATTTCTTAGAATTGAAGTAACAGTGGTTAAAGGGAAAGAAATAAGCTTTCACGAAAGAAAAGAAACGAAAAGAAATAAGCTTTTTGCACGACGTGAAAGTATTAATCTGATAAATTTCTTAGAATTGAAGTAAAAGTGGTTAAAGAGAAAGAAATAAGCTTTCACAAAACGTATCATAACTCAAAGTTCTAAGAATTTAAATACGTGTAAATTAAAATGTCTTTTTAACTAGAAATTAGAACGACTACTCTCAAAAGTGAAACCACTGCATAAAAAGTCGGAGGATCAAGGAGATCTCTTTAAATTCAGCCACGTGCAATGCAGATACGTGATTGGCAATGCAGTAGCAACATTTTGTGATTAAAAATTAAATTTATTCTACTTTTGAGTGGTGGGCTACCTTAGGACCACTGGCCACCTTTGGCTCACCCACCTTATAGAATATTTAGCCATGTTTAAAATTTGATATATCTCCTGAAAGAATAACTTTTTTTGCATAATTTTTTTCATTTCCCGATTTGAGAAAAGAAAATGAATTAATTTGTGATCGGTATTTACAAAAATGTTTATTTTTTAAAAAAAGTAATCATTCATTCAAAATTTTCATTAATTTTATTAACTATCAGCAAAGAATTGTGGGAATATTTTTGCACCAGTACTCAGCCATTTTTACTTTCTTGTATCTTTACACAAAGAAAGTATTGGATTCGTGAAAAAAAAATAAACTTACGGTTTCGGCGGATTTATACGTTTTAAAGGGTCCTGAACGTAATTGGACTGTTAGAAAATGTCTTTCTGTGAGTCTGTGTCTCTGTCTGTCTCCCTGTCTGTCTGTCAGTATGTGACAAAAATTTTTTGGGCGCTCTATCTGAAGAAATAATGCACGGAATTTAATAAAACTTTAGATTAAATTTGACCCTGATAAAACTTAGTGCTGATTAGTTTTTGGTGCAATTCGACAAACAGGTGGCTCTGCTGTGCTACAATTTTCAAGATTTTCATGATAGCTATATCTCAAGAATTATTACACAGAATTTCATCAAATTTTAGATTTTATTAGACCATAACATGAATATCTAAAATTTTTGTGGATTTAACTTTGTGCCGTTATATTAAAAAATTAATTAACAACGTGAAATAGCACAAATAAAACATATAAACTGGCAAACAGCTGTTTCGGAGCCCCTAAAGTTTCATCATCAGTGCCAATTCAAAAGATTATAACCGATTTAAAATTTTAAGCCATGTCAATTTGCCTGCGTCTTTCGCACATGCCAAGATGGAATGGCGGCGACCTCTTCAAAAACAACAGCGAAGTCAGAAAATACATGCGACGACGGAGAGACCAATAGGAGCGCCCTGCCAGACCGGGCGAGTTTAAGTAGGGAGGCGAATACAGGGGGGCGAAGAGAATGAATTAAGTGAAAGGACGTTTGAAACACTTGGTACGGTAGAGAAAAAAAAGGGGGGAGGGGTACGAAGAGAATGAATTGAATGAAAGGTAGCCAGACGTTTGAAAAATTTGGTGTACTGGACATATCATTAACTAAGCTGCCTGAATTCTTCCATATATGATAAGCCTACAAAAATCATGGTCGTAAATAGATGAGCATTTCTGAATTATTGAACCCTCTGAAAAATTAAAACTGTGATTTTCAGACCAACAATGGTTAGCTATTTCAGAATGTTTAATGTCACAATTTTTAACACAGTTTTTATGTTCCCCCAAACGGACCATAAGGGGTCTCTTGGTTTGACCTATATACATTTCATCACACTCGCAAGATATTTTATAAATTCCTCAATGTGAAAATCTGTTTATTGGATGTTTGAGATCTGTAAATTTGATTTTGTTAAATAGTGCATAAATTATTTTAAAATCGAATCTCTTCAAAATTCTAGATATTTGATGACTTATTCTCGGAAAATATGAAAGTGTAATTAAATTTTCATTGCGAACATTGTTAACGTTGGAATGTGTACGTTTAATTAGTTTATTACGAATTGAATCAACGATTTCAACAGGATAACCCCGGTCAATGGCTGTTGATTTAATGTGGTCTAACTCTGCTTTGAGTGAATTCCCAGATGAATAAAATTTTAAGGCGTGATGAACATAGGTATTAAAAGCAGCTAATTTTTGATTAGGGGGGATCAGATGAAAGACGGTGTGGCGGTAATGAAACTGCAAAAGGTTTACGATAAACTGTAGTTTGGAATGAGTCATTTTCGCTGTAAACCATAACATCAAGGAAATGTAGTTGGTTATTATTTTTAAATTCAGATGTAAACTGTATATGTTTATCTATATAGTTCATAACAGAAAGAATATGAGGGATATCCATATCACTAGAATCAAATAAAGCGAAGCAGTCATCGACATAGCGTAAAATGGAAAATTTAACTTATTGAAAAGGTTTGACTCGAAATAATGCATATAAAAATCACTGAGAATTGTGCTCAGGGGCGAACCCATAGACAAGCCATCAGTCATACAATAAAAATCACCATTAAAAATGAACGTGTTTTGCGATAGACAACTGTCAGTACGGTGTAATAATTCATCCATTTCAAACTGTGAGTTATGAAACTCCTGAAGGCGTAATGTGAGACAGTTTAAGGCACCCTGAACCGGTACGTTTGTAAAGAGGGATTTGACATCGAATGAAACCATACGGTGGTTTTGAGTAATGTTGAAGTTGCGTAGTTTACTTACGAAATCATAAGAATTATTGCAGGTGTAAATATTGTTGGAGAGTAGCGGGGAGAAAACAGAAACAAGATATTTCGCTAATTTATAGGAGGAAGTACCAATATTTGAAACGATTGGTCTGAATGGAATGCCAAGTTTGTGAACCTTTGCAAAAGCATAAAATCTTGTGCAATGTGACACAGAAGGAATGAGAGAGATTTATAATGGTGATTTTTATCGCATGACTGATAACTTGTCTATGAGCTCGCCCCTGAGCCCAATTCTCAATGATTTTTATATGCATTATTTCGAGTCAAACTTTTTCAATAAGTTAAATTTTCCATTTTACACCCGCTATGTAGATGAATGCTTCGCTTTACTTGATTCTAGTGATATGGATATCCCTCATATTCTTCCTGTTATGAACTCTATAGATAAACATAACAGTTTACATCTGAATTTGAAAATAATAACCAACTACCTTTTCTTGATGTGATGGTTTACCACGAAAATGACTCAATCCAAACTACAGTTTATCGTAAACCTTATCGTAAACTTTATCCGGAAAGAATTTGACATAAAAGAAATTCTGTGCAAATTGTTGCGTAATATTTTTCTTGATTTTCATCTAGTATAGAAAATATTAACATACAAATGAAAACTTCCAGAACAACAATCTGAAATAAATTAAATTTAATATATCTTCAATATAAGAAATTTTGAAAAGAAAAAAAATCATTTTAAATATTGTTTATTGTTCAAAATTATAATTATATTGTAGTTTATCTCTGCAGCCTGTCAAAATACTTACATTTTTAACATTATAATAATAAAATACAAAACTCTCAAACATACTTATCGGATTTTCCTTTTATGATTCAGCTCTTTAAATTTGGAAATTTTTAGCTACCTAATGCAATATTTTCTCAATCTACTATTTTTATTTACCGCATACTTTGATTCATTTCTATAAAAAAGGAATAAGCGTGTAATATTTTATTGGATAATTCCTAATAATAAACATCATAATTATCTCTAATACAGAAACCATAAATGAAACTATAGAAACCATATATTATGTAACATAGTGGTTTACTATGCTAAGAACGTATCTTAATCTATCTTAAGCTAATAAACATGAATAAACTGATTCTGCTGTGAAATGATTTAGCAATTTATTAGAGAAGGCGTTTGATTACAAGGGTAATTTTATAGCAGCGCTCGGGGAATTCTCAAAACTGCTTCAGAAAACAATTACGATGTCACTAGCAGTGTAAGTCTCATATCCGTTTCGCTACATTATAATATATCTGCCTATTAGAAACTATAAAATGGAAACAATGTTGAAACACTAAATTATTGAAAATAGGAATGGAAATGGAATGCGGAAAATAAAGAGATATTTCAAAGCAACCCATTATAAAGGGAACCAAGACAATCTTTACCATGTTTCTTTTAGAGTTTTAAACTTCTACTTTTCATATACAGGGTGACACAAAAACAGGAACTTTTGAAAGGCATAGTGGCAGCAATGTACAGTAGAGTGGAATGAAAAAAAAATAAAGTTTAGAATTTCGAAATACAATAGTGATTATAATTTGTCTTTTTACTTACTATTTAACATAAAATAATTTCATGTCAATCGATTAATATCTTCAGCCCTCTAGCAGGCGCTGAAATTACGAAAATTGGCAGCAAATTGTGACGTATATCATGTAAAAATGAAAATCATAATTTCGAAATATAAAAGTCATTAAAATTTGCTTTTTTACTTCCTATTTAACGAAAACAGCTTTCAGGTCAGTCGATAAATTCTTAAGCATTCTTAAGCCCTCTACCACGCCCTGAAATTACGAAAATTGTGACGTATCATATAAAAATAAATTTCACAATTTCGAAATACAATAGTAATAGTAATTTCAGGACCTGGTAGAGGGCTCAAGACATTAATCAACTGACCTGAAATTTTTTTTATGCTAAATAGTAACCGAAAAGGCAAATTTCTATTGTATTTTGAAATTTTAAACTTTATTTTTTTCGCTCTAACCTAATGTACAGTTGGTCACTCTGCAGGAGTGGGTACCTGCGTTACAGATAATATAATAATAATAATAATAATAATAATAATAATAATAATAATAATAATAATAAACACTGGAATAGTGAAATGTTTTAAAACTATTATGTTGCCAAAAAATATCCTTTTTTCTATCACCTTGCAATTTTTACATGCGTAAATTTCAGATTATGCAACACTAAGATGGAATTTCTTTCTTCTTTGATAGTTTGAAATACACTTTTTAAAAATTATTTTAATAAATGTGTATGTGTACTCTGTGCTAAGATAATAAAGTGTATCTACATTTCCATCGTTTAATGGGGTTCGTTTAATTGCAGCTTATTCTGGTGAACTGTCTCCATGGCAGACCAGATGTTATTGCCAAACTATTGTCTGGGAGCATTGTGTCGGCCAGGTAGCTGAATTGGAAGAGCATTGGTAAGCCAAATATTCCGTGTTCGATTCCTGGTCTGGCTACTTTTCACTCAGTTGCAACAATTTCAAATCGTATGACACTTTTCTTTGTTTGTTTATATAATGTGTTTGGGGAACCAAGGCGTCACAAAAAGACCCAAACATATGTGAAATATTTTTATGGATAAAGCGCACTATTGACCATTCTACTAATTGTTCAATGACGTGGTTGTCCTTAATCCAGGATCCTGTTCCAAAGTTCTACTAACTGTACAATCACTCAAAGAAATAGGAATCCCTATTCTATTTTATTATTGAATCATCGCAGGGAGATGCGAGTGGTACTATTCGGCTGGTGTCTCCTTTCCGATATGAATCCAATTTTTGATGCAAAGGTCGTGTGTATATTAAAAATTTATCAACTTTGATTTTTCATTTAGTAACTCTCGCTTTTGATACCAAATTTGATAAAATAGTATGGGTTTCTGCTTTTTTTTTAATTTATTTGACTGACTGTACATGGCTGTCACTAAATATTATTTTTTTTCTGTGTATGTGCGTTTGTGTGTTACATGATACTTTAGAGTATAAAAAAAGGGTGACAATATTTTACTACAATAAAGCATGGACACGAATTGGGTGGACAATATCGTAAATGAACAATTTGTGAAATATTAATTGAAAGGTACCAGTTCAAAGGCAGATTTTTAGTATTGTAGTATGTTATACTTCTTACCTCAGTCCTTAAATCTCAGTTTAGGTTGGTTGAGATATATTCGATGCTCCTAAAGATAACAATAATTAAAAATCAAATTTACAATCCGGAGTATCGAATATTTATAATTGAATTGAAATCACGAATCAGCACTAAATATGTTTGATGGAAGTGAACATGTTCACAAACATATGGCAAAAACACATTTACAAAAAGGGCATTTGCAGAGTAACGAAGGACTGTCACATCGAGCATTTGTAAGAAAGATAAACTTTGTGAGTTATTCTTTTATGATAATTGGTACTCTCATATTTGACTGTATATCAGAGCATAATAAACCATTTTTTTGCCTTATTAACTCATCTTTACCCTGTATTTTATCCCAAATTTTAACCTATAACATTCTAGTATAACAATCCTATAACATATAAGTGTCTGATTACATATGTGATTTTGTCGCATGATTTAGGGAATTCCATGAAGTTGTTCTATATAAAAATCGTGACATAACTACACTGTAAAAAATTGCTGCAGTAGAAGTACTGCAGCAGAGATCTCAGGCAAAACCTTTTTTTAAAAGGGCAAATAATAATCTGGCTTTGGCCTTTTAAAAATATATTTTACTAGTAAAAACATTGACAAAATTTGACCTTTTATGTTACAAAAATGTCATTTCTCATACTCCAGCCATTGACGGCAAAGTCCCCGGATATCTACATATTTCTTTACAGTGTACCATTGTAAAAAAAAGAGACATAATGTCACAACTCACTCTTAATTCCACTGGTATTAAATCTAAATCATGATTTAACTATCAAAAAATATCCTCCGTCTAATTAAAAATTAATGCCACTAACTGCTATTTAACGTAACGATAATTAAAAGATTGAAAGTTTTAGTAATCTATTATGCAAAAAAATGAGATGCAGCTCTCTAAGGAATACAAGAAATGCTCTTTTATGTTGAATGAATGGAAACACTCAGAATTTGGTATAAAAACAATTTAAACATTACTAGAGATTTTGGAGAGAAAAAAAGTCTTTCGTTGTAATTTGTAAGCATTTTTCTCAAAAGATTTAAAAAAAGCACGAACTCTTAGAAAAGCAAATGATAAAAAATAAATATTCAGATTTAATTTAAACATTTTATCCATAAAGACCTGGTGTTATCACAGGAATTAATTTTGTATGACATATTTTTATTACATACAATTAACGTTATTTAACGCTTTAACATTTTCTCCCATATCCCGTACGTGGAAGAAGAGTTTGCCTGCTCCATTACCAAGAGCTTTTGAATACCACTAATTTTTAATTGTAATCTTCGCTTTATCTATGACAGAAATTTTCTGATTAAATAATGCGAATATTTTAGTTCAGAGAAAGTGGTGCTTTCCATACTTTTAATTTATTGTGTCAGAAAACAAGAAAAAAGTAAAGAAAGAAACTATTAAGGGGTTAACTATTAATGTTATTTAACGATTTTGCATTTGTAAAATATAATTTAGTATAATAAATATCTTGCCAGAAGAATAGTGAGTGAGCCAGATTTCTACAAATGTATAAAGGTTCTAGTTCATTGAGAAATCTTCTAAGAAAAGTGGTTACCGTTTATATATATGCAGACTAAGTAAGATAAATAAAACAAATAAATGCACTACTATAGATGCCAGTCTGAAAATAACAAAGGCTTTCATCAAATTAGAAACACTGTAACAGATAACAAACCCAATCATGAAAGGAACCTAACATGAAATCATATATTATTTGCAATTTTTAGCTGCAGCAATGTTGCTAGATTGGAGAATTATCTGTTCAAAATATCTGACAGTATTTCAGAAAACAAATCGTCGCTATATTTAATAACATGTATTCTGCGATTAAATTAAGCGAATGTTACTAGTCAGAAAAGTAATAGATATTTTGAATAAAATATTCTTCTATCTGGAAACTCTAAACTGCAGCAGCCTGTTTGGAAAGCCTGACTCAAACGATTCTCCTAAAAACAGTAAGCCTTAACAGTCCGTAACAACTTAACCTTAAGGGGCCTTAAAACTGTTTCAGACTCAAGCGATTGAAGTGATTTCGTTATTACATTCATGCTATTCATTACAAAGGTTGTTGCGTGCTCCTGTTTTTCAGTCCTAATAAAATCTCAGATGTAAAATGGAACAAATGTTTATTACAATTTAAAGTAAGGTGACTTTTCAGATTTGTGGGTTTGAATCTAAAATGCTCCTTGAACTAATCTATTTCCAGTAAATCTCGAATATACTGTAAATTAGAGTTACTTGAACACTGTGGTGCTACTTGGACTCTTAACAGAAAAAGATTTTAAAATTAGTTAGGGATCTGCTTTGTTGACAGCATTGACGTAATTCATTAAAACCCGTAGCAGCATTAACTATTCAGGGTGCACCAAAGACATTGACCTCGGTTTTTATTCCTTAAATATTGATCATAGACATATATTATAAATAACAAAGTTACGTAATAAAAGGGACAGAAGATTATGAAGCCGATTCAAATTTTCAGGAGATTAAATTTGAAGAAATACAAAATTAAAATTTTTATGAACCCCATACAAAACAATTACCAATGAGTAAAAAGTGCCCTATACAATAAATTTCAGCATTTTCATAAAAATCTGTACTTTTTTTTACGTAACTTTGTAATTTATAATATATGTCTATGATCAATATTTAAAGAATAAAAGCCGATGTCAATGTTTTTGGGACACCCTGTATTGTGTCCTGTACAAATGACTGATTTAGAGAATTTTTTATTTGTGATCAAGGATTTCTCATAGGTCCATATAACCCGAAGTTTACGATACTTCGCCTATCAACATTTCCTATTTTACCGTTCAGCTTTCCGACTTAACTGGCACAAAAATAGGAAATTTCGCTAGCTAGAGTGCTCACACCCTTACATGCACAATCTTCTTATATAGTATATAAACTTCAGTCAGTTAAAGACATATCTTAAAATCCGTATCGAAGTACTTCCGACAGGCACTACCATTCTCGAAATTTAAAGGATTCTATTGAAAAGTGCAATACCTTTAACGCTAATTTTCAACGACATTAACACTCACCGGATATTTGCAAAACGTCAATATTCACTCACAAGATTGTATTAATGTGCAAAATGTGGAATATGTAACACATATTACGGAAACTTACCACGACAACTTTACCATCCGCATTGGTTGACAGTGAACTGTAGTATAACTTAGAGCAAAGAGAGCGGAGAAATCCTCTGAGTCTATCAAAATGCCCTGAACTGTGAAATGACACCATAATGTTCCCCTCCATTCTTGCTGAATATATTATAATTAGCTTTTTATTAAACACTTAAAATACCTCTAGAAAGAGTCAGTTCGGTAACTTATTGCGTTAAATAATGTCTAAGTTACTTTTATTGCTCCATCCAATATTAATCATTGCAATGACATCAGTTATCACAGCATTGCTTGTGTCTCCCAAACATGTGCAGTTTAGTATTTTAAATTTTGAAGTTCGAAGCTGCATAATCCAATGTCGCGGCTGTGTGAAGTTTCCAAGAGTATTCGTGAACAAAAATGGTCACTTTTTCTACAAAAAACATCATTTTAAATTCTCATATTATGCAGTTCAAAGTTAAAATTGACCGATGACTATGAACTCATCTTATTAAAATCACCTATACATGGTCTCGTTGAATTTAGACTTTTGAAACATAAATTATTAATCAATAGTTTGATCCTTAAAAACTCTGTGGGCAGATTTTTTTTTTATCTGTTAAATGTACATAATCATTAACAACACCAGAAGCAGCAGATGGAAAGGTATTTTACGAGCTTATTAATTTTAATTACATAAAAATTATTAAAAGACTAATGTGACAATACGAAAAAAATAAGAAGAAAACTTGTATACGAAAAAAATAACAAGAAAACTTGTATAAATTTAATTTTGCTTTTATTACAACTAGGCAATCGAACCCGGGCTTCCCGGGTTACAGAACATAGGCAAAAACCATTTTCTTTCTAATTCTAATGAATTTTTCATATTTAATATATATATATTTTAACTGATTCATTAACAACGTATTAGAAAAAATTTTTAATAAGAAAAATATCAATAATATATTCAAATAAAATTTTGAAATTTAATAAAGCAATACTTTTATATTAGCCTCATGCCAGGAGTTAATGGTCAAAGGAATCGTCCAAGTCCAAGATTTCGCTGCTTACTGCAAGTTTTTTTTTTTATTCTGAAAATTTCAACTGCTTAATCGCGTAGTTCGAGAACATGTCTGTTAAATTTGCATTTTATTTATATTATATTATTATTTATATTTATATTTTGATGAAGTTTTAATTTCGTTCTGTAATATTAGCTGGGAATAAATGCAGAACTATTTATATCGTTTTAAATGTAAACGGATTAATCTTTCGCAATCGGACTACACGTGATAGAGATAGATTTAAAATTAATTCATGCTTGGAAATTATTCCAAAAATCATAAATCAGTAAATTCAAATATAGTTTTCAAAGAAATTGCATTTTTTTTCTATTCGACGGTGTAGAAATTGAAATTGTGCGATGTTTAGAAGTTTAAAAAGATGCAGTGAAAGCGAAATTTATTAGTCAGTTCGTTGCTACCATAAAAATGACTTCAGCAATAATCAGACATGTGTTGGTTTATAATATAGATTATTATTATCATTAAACCCTATCCTTGATAACATAATTTATGTGTTACTCTCCCTTGACATGGACCCGATTACGTAAGATTAGCATAAAAAATTCATAAATTTTTTTTATTCAATATGTTTGTATCAAAGCAAAATTTGTCTAAAGTCGCCAGCAAATACAATTATTATCCCAACAAAAAACGAATCATTGTTTTTTATGTCTTTAAGCGTACGGTCTACACATTCAAATACTAATTTACTCATCAAGGGTGCTTCATCCTAGACTATTAACTTCGTTTCTCTTATAAATTCAGTAAGGTCAGATTGCTTACTCATGGCACACGTAGATGTTTCTTTAAAATTCAGCGGTATTTTGAATGTGCTATTCTACCTTGATCTAATAACAAAGCTGCGATCCCAGAAGATGTTTTGCCAAGCCTGACGCGTCAATAAAATAAACCTTAGATTTTTCATTTAAAACAGAAAGTGAAGCTTCATCATAAATTGATTTATGAACGTAATAATCCTGGCGCAAACGATAAATAGCCAAATATTGTTTTGATTCACAATTGAAAAATATTTTTATGTATCACAAACATTCCTTTGATTTTTAAATTACATTATTTTGATTTATAAAATTATCACTCACCGAAATGTTTATTATTATTGTTATTATTATTATTATTATTATTATTTTGTATATTTATATAAAATCAGTAAAAGTTTTGTTCTTTTACTTTTCAAGGTGTCTGTATTAATTTCTAACTTATAATAGTAATTTCAATTCGTTAATCAACGATAATATGCGGTCACCAAGGGGGAAAAATTACCAATGGCAACCATTAAATACGAAAAAAGTGAAAAATACCAATTTTTTTTTTTTTAAAGCCATAATAAATCGGCTAATTAAGATACAGTTTTCAAACAAATTGCATTTCAAAGCAGATTTTTTTTCCTATATAACAGTGTAAAAATTAAAAATGTGAGATATTTAGAAATTAAAAAAATTGCAATAGTAAAAACCGAAATTTCATCGTCAAAACCGAAATTTGATCGTCAACTGTTGTCATTCGCAAAATGACGTCAGCGTTACGCACGGACACGTTTGTCCTTTATAATATAGAAGATAGATTGTAAAATTGAGAAACATCTTCGGTTTTAAGATTTTGAGGAAAAAAAGCATTATAGTAGACAGTTGCGATTTCCTAAAAATTCGTTACAACAGTCAAAAATCGACACCGATTTAGTAAAATGCTAACAGAAGAACAAAAGTAAAAAAGTAAGATAGGAAGAGAAAAAAGAGTGTATGTAAAGTTTAATATGCTGACATTAAATGTTGGAATGTGGAGTCATTCAACTCTGCTTGTAATTTTTTTAGTTTTCAATATAATCGAGACCAGGGCTGTAGCTAGATGTAAATAATAGGGGGTGCTCAAGAAAATGTAGGGGGTGGCTGGTACTATTTCTCGCTCTTTGACACATGCACGCACAAACACAGATATATATGATCAAAGTATTATATAGAAAGATAAATTAGTGCATATTCAATTGTAGGCACTATGTTCCTTATTATTATTTGTTTTATGCTAATAATGGAAAACACTGCAAAATGAAAATTTTCTTTATATAACTAATGCAAGAGTCAATGTTTGCATCAGCAACAAGTTGCTAATTCTTAGTATGTGCAAATGAGCAGTTATATGCAGTTTTTAAACAAATACTACAATTTAGTATTTATGCAAAATTGTAAAAAGCTACTTTTACAATTGTAAAAAGCAAACTAAGTTCAATATTTAAACAAAGTTTCATTTGGATTTTTGAAACAGAATTTCATTTGGTGGCCTTGGCAACTTTCCAGGGGGGGCTCAAAAATTTCCAGGGGGTGCTGAGCGCCCCCCTGGCACCCCTCTAGCTACGGCCCTGATCGAGACATTGAAAGAAATTCAAGATGATAATTATGAAATTTTTAAAGGGAGTCTGGCTAAGTAGGAAAGTACAATCGTAGTAGGGTCGTCAAATGTTGGAGTCACAGCCTCTGAGAAGAACTCCAAATAATTCTTAGGAGTAGATTTGTTAACCCATTAGCGCCGGACGGGATCCAATGAATTCAGTAAACAGAGTTGCCGAGTCTCCGGCTTTTTGCACACCAGTAATTTTTTAGTGAAAAATCTTGTTCATTTAAATCACAGAATGTTCCGATTAAATAAAAGAACATTTTCTGGACTAAAATACTGGTATCCAAAAAGTCGGAGACTTGGTAGGTCTGCAGTAAACCAGCGCAAAGAAAACATCTGTAGATGACGCTATTAAAATCATATTATCTTGGAATGAATTTTGTTCCATAACTGATGAGTGAAAGTTTAGGGCTTCACTTCAAAGAGAAACCAAGTTTTTTTTCCACAGACAATTGTATTTTAAATTCTATTTGTTGTCTAAAACGCAGAAAATGTGAATTCGTCGAAGATAAGCCATATTTTTTTAAATCCCAATTTCTACAATCAATTTCAATGTCTGTTTTATAACATCTAAGAACGTTGCAGATTTAGAATTAAAAAAATATATATTATTTAAGGCCATAAAATGTTCGTGCAATTCTATGATCATGCTCGCTATTAACACTGTCATTTTATTGTAATGGATTGCATTGCTCATGTTCCAAAAAAACATTTCCAATTCAATTATATGTATGAAGTAATTTATAATATTGTCAAAAATAGCTAAGATTTGAAAATGTTCCTGTTTATTTTTGAATTTCGAATTATTTAAAACGTTTAAATAGGGTTTATTTTAGATATTTCAACCTAAGAATAATAGTTACACCAGCATACTGTTATTCCTAGATTTTAAAACTGATAAGTTTCGAACTCCTCAAATAAAATTTTAAATAAAAAATTTCTAATTATACATAAATATTGTGTAATATCATTTGCTATCTATATATTTAAAACGCTAAGGGTTTTCTTTCGACAATCTGTGAGAACAAACTACTACATCAAATTACATCATTATTTTTTTAAATGAAAGATATTTGGTCACAGATTTGTTATCGTACATTCGTTTGTTCGAAAATTTAATTAATTAGCCGTAATCTTAAATTAAAATTTTACTTCTGCTTATGACGTCATAAAGTCGGCAATCGGATTAACGCCCACTGTTGCGACGTACAGAGTTTATTTTCTGAACTCAATGATTGCGAGCATAAAAAATAAATTTTAAATATTAAAAGCACGTGAATTTTAGGCCAAATTTTTTAATTTGTAAGTTAAAATATAGTTAAAATGTTTAAGTATTTCGGTAAAAATATTTATCCGTGTGTTTTATAAGCAAATAAAAATTCATATTTACTGTGACGTCACGGAAATATTGTCAATTGGGTTTATTTTATCATTAAGCATTATAACTTTGTTGATGCCATTTTTTTCATTACAATTAAATGCAAAATATATTTTTATTTGTATGCATGGTGCTTAAGCATAAATGTACGTGTGAAAAGTTTGTACCGGTGAAAATGACGTTATGCTTAGCTTGAAATGCATTTTAACATTGATAAAACTAAAAAGAAAAATTTATATGATTGTGTCAACATGGCGTAATATTAACTGATATTTCAATTTTTAATTTTAAAGATTAGAACTGGAGCCTTTATTGGTTGCTTCATCTTGATTGCATACCTTGATTACATGTTAACAATTACTTTTTTTAAATTATAGGATTAAGTTATAGGAATTATAGGATTTAAATTATTAAGATTTCCTTTTTTAATAAAAAAATTCACAAAAGTAAAGAATTTCAAGAAAAAAAAATTGAAATTATGATTGTATTTTTAGCTAGAATAAACAATGTAAGGCTAATATTTTATAGGAATTATTTTGGTATGTTTGTTATAAGTTCATTTAACAGTTCCTTATTAGCGGCAAAGTCTTATGTCTTTCACTGTGAATTTTTCTTTCGATGTCAAAAAATGGTAGTCTACTTTTGGACGCCAACCAAAACACAGTGGCAATATTTAGAAATGTATAACGGTTGTGACAACAAACGGCATTATCGCTTTAGCTTTCATCGCGCTTACATCACTTCTAAATACTAAAAATGTAATTTTTTTACTACATTTTACATTTTCAATTCTTACATTCTCAATTAGAAAAAAAAAATTAGCTTTCGATTGAAATTTATATGAAATCTGCCGCTTACTTTAACGACTTTTTGAATAATTTTCAAGCATGAAATATTTTTCAATTCTATCTCAACAATGACCATCCGTTTGTTTTAATAAAGGAAAATAGCCCCTTGGAAAGTTGCAACAATTGAAAATAGGTATCCCTAACCTTCATGAAAAGTGAAAAAAAAATAATAATAATAAAAACCTGATAAATCATAAAATCAGATTATCCATAAGATAGAGTATTTTGGCGCTAATATAAAATCTGTCAAAAGAAAAAAAAAACTATTTTTAGTTTATGATTAACATAAAATTAATATGTTGAATTCGTTGATGTATATGTTGAATCAGAATAGGCTAGGAACTGTTATTTATTATTTTTTTAAAGATCCATTGGATATTTAACTGTATAAGAGACCGACTGTGATGGAAAAGGAATAATCATCCTGATTATGTAAAGGGATAGAAGAAACCATACAAATAAATTACAATTGAAAACATTAAAATTCTCCCTCATCTGCATATTAATTTATTATTTTTAACAAAATTTCTCCATTTTTACATAAAAATTGATTAGCTTAAAACAATGGATGCGTTTTAGAAGATATGGATTTGAAACGAACAATGATTAAAGAGGACATTTTAAAACTTTTAATTCAAACATTTTAAAACTTTTTTTAACGTCGAATTTCAACGGGGCCTTTGAGCAGATGCAATACATATGCGCATAGGAGCTCATTCGATTGCATTATCACAGGGGAGGTGTGCTTATACTATGTTCTTTTATTTACTGAATATGAGATGAAAGTAGGAAATTTGTATGATACTTTATGATAGGACTATTTGTATAATACTTTATAGGTCCATGACCTTTTTTTTTTGGTCTGGGGAATATGGTGGTAATGTCAAACTGATTTGCATTACACATTTGTTTACGGAGTGTTCATTTGGAGTTTGCATCGGAAATAGCACTCCACTGGGGGGGGGGGGATTTTTAAAATAAAATATTTGAAAGACTGTTTCATACGAAGCCCTACTTAAATAATAAAGAAGCTTATTTTACTGATATTGTTATAGTATTTTTTTCCGTCACGTTTTGACGGGTTCCATCTAGTTTACAATAACTTTTCTGTACGGGTGAATTGTTTTGAAAAAGGCGTTAACAATTCTAGAGGAAGATAAGGATTATGATGAAACAGAGAAAGTTTTATTGAACATTCAGATCTAATATTGTCTGTATAAAATATCTCAAGGTACAGGTATAGAACAAAATAATAAGAACACCCATTTTGAATGTGTCGTATTTTGACCGTCCAATACAACCCGGCTACATGTCACAACAGTCTTCCATCTATTAGCGGCAAAAGGGAAAGTATCAGTCGAGCATTTTTTGTTGTGACAGTTGTATCAGAATTTTTTTTCCCAGCAAAACGCCATTAGGTCCAATCTGCCCGACGTGCGAAAAGACATGATCACTGGAGCTCGCCTCGCTGGAGCGTCCCTGTCTAGAAAAGCCCACCATGTCGGTGTTTCAAAGACCACTGTGTCATGGCTTAAAACAGCCTACAGAAAACTGGGAATGAAGTCCTTTGCGAAGCAGCACATTGGGTGAAAATCGAAGTTAACTAGCCGTTATACACGAGTGTTGAAGAGAATAGTTGCCCGAAAATGCAAGACTACACTGCTGCAGATAACCACCGAGATGAACATCCATCTCCAGAACCCGGTATCTACTAAAACTATTCAACGGGAGTTGCAAGCTGCGACAATTAATGCAGAGTGGCATTTCCAAAGCCGTTAATGTCACCTCGGAATGCTATGAAGTGAAGACAGTGGTTCTAAGACCACAAAAACTGGATAAAACAGCAATGAGAAACGAGTCATATAGTCTGACGAATCGTCATTTATATTGTTTGAAACCACCAGATGTGTGTTCGTCTGCCGAACACCGGCAGAAAATTTTCATGTTGACTGTCTTGTTCCTACCGTGAAGCATGGAGGAGTCTCTGTGATGGTATGGTGCATGATATCTGGACGTAGCTTGGGACCACTCGTAGTTACGAGGGGTAAGATCAAAGGTGAGCATTATAGCAATATTCTAGCAGATAATTTACACCCTATGCTCCAAACTATTTTCTGGTGAGCTTCCTGTGTTCCAAGATAACAACTCACCTGTTCACATGTCTCCCTGTGTCCAAGCATGGTTAGATGAGTTTATGAAGTGGAACATCTCACGTGGTTCCTTCAATCCCTTGATCTCAACGTCATTAAGCCTTTGTCAGTTCTTTTAGAGAACAAAGTCCGTGCTTGGTTCATTCTGCCACGCACATTACATGAGCTCAAGACCGCGTTGCACGAGGAATGGGTACTAATCTCGTTGAACTTTGTGCACGACCTTTATTTGTCAATACCACGTCGAATTCAAGATGTAATGAAGGCGAAGAATGGCCCAACCCCCTACTAATAAAAAAATTGAATTCTTTGACAAGTGTTTCTATTATTACTTACCCATCATACGTAGTATAGGGTAAGTCTTGTAATAGTTTTGAAAATCGAAAAAAAAATGTTGACGGATTTACACGTTTCAGACACTGGAGATTCCGAAAAACATATTTTTAGAAAAAAAAATTTGCCGTCCGTCTGTGTGTGTGTGTGTCTGTGTGTCTGTAAACGCTCTATCTCCCGAAAAAATTGAGATAGAGATTCGCAATTTAGTATGTACTTAGTATGTAATACTGGGAAGAAGCCTATTTCATTTGAATAACCTCGATTAACCAGAACTATTTTTTTCGGACTCTCGAAATATTCATTCTGATAAAAGGTATATAAAAATTTTCGAAATTGGTTATTTTAAGAAATGAATATAAAAGACAATAAAAAAATATAAATTTTGCATACAGCATGAAGTCGATCGGATAATGAGTTGCCGAGATATTTGGAATCCTATTTACCACACTCTTCGATTTTTCATGACCCTGTATTTCATCCAAATTTCACTTCAAAGATATATTTTAATTGGACATTTGACGCTTAATTAGATGCAATAAACCGCTAGTTAATAGGATTATTATTTTTGGAGTTATAAGGATGTTTCTTTCAAGCAATTCAGTAATCGAGCCTTTAAAGTTTGTGACGTCATCAAGCCACGATTTTATTTGAATTGCAATGCATTTTATAAGTAGTTTACACATTTTTATTTTAATATTTTACATTATGCATATCCATGATGGCCCCCAACGACTAGTTTTATCCTGTATCTGAATTTCTCTAATAAAAAAGTTACGAACGTTGTCTCTGCTGCTACCGTTTTTGAATCAACCATGTTCTTTTCCCTTTCTCAGTTTACACAGAAAAACCCTATTGCACTTAAAATCATGAAAATGTATTGAAATGAATAAAATGATAAAAATGCTGCAGCTAACGGTTTTGAAATCTAAGAATTATTTTAAGCGGTAAGCAATGTTTAAATCGGCTATGATAGTTCAGTTACAAACTTTTTATATAATCAAATACTATACATAGAAATTTAACCATGTGTTTCAGGCGCGTACTTGGTGTTGTGGCGTGCAATGTCCAATAATTAGCCGTTTTTATCTGCTGTTGCCCGATTTTAATAAGCTTAAATAATAATAGTTCAAAACATTTTTCAATTAGACATATATATTTATACATGAATATTGAAAATGAAAGAAAACTTTAAAATAAATTAATTATTATGAAAAGCATTTACTGCTGAAAATTACGTTATTTTTAAATCGAATTGTGTATTTTCAAGCGTAGAATTTTTTTTTTTTTTTATGATACATAGAACATGGTTTTATAATGTTTCATGGTAACAGCACAGAAAAGAAAGTGTTTTCCGTAATAAAGAATTCTTAAAATAATATTTATTTTCAAATGGCTACTTTGTTTCTACATTTCCAGCTTTTTTTTTCATCTTTTGAAAACAAAGCAAATTAGCGCATTTTTAGAGACCGCATAGTCTGAACGGATTTTGACGAGCGTAGCTCATCGGCGGCAGAGCCTGCTAGTTTACAAAATGAAAGAAACACTATTATTATATAAAAAAAAACAGCTGTAAAAGAAAGGGAAGCATTTCGTGTAATAGTACGGTATTCCAAGCGAAATACGACGGATGGATACGACGGAATATTAATATATGACTAAAAAATTTGATTGGTCGAGATGTTTTTTAACGAAAACTTGACAATCCTGCCATTATCGCCAAAATATTGTTTGTTGTCTTTTGTCACATGTCAAATGGAACTTGTACAAGAGTGTATAGAATATGAGTGTGGAATATCAGTTGCCATATTTTGGACAAAGTTTTCAGTCTGAGCATATACCATGGGTTTAACCAGCCGGCGAAACCAGAGGGAACTGTGAATTTTTTTGATGGCACTAAATCACAGATTATCTTCTTTCTTTTGCTTTAATGATAAATACAGACAGAAGTAGCGGCAAATCGAGATAGTCAGGGCCAAATGATGCTCTGAAAATTTGTACTGTGAAAGTACATATAAATGGTATAGCTGCCTCAGTAAAGCTAATTAGATTTTTGCCTATTCAGTTACTTATAAACCAAGAAATTCGCCAAAGTATGATTCTTAGGGAATCCTAATGACATATGACAGCTTAAACATCAAAAAGAGAGAAATCGCGCATATGCACAAATTTAGATTAAGCTATTAAATATAACTTATTTCTCAATTAATTTATCCTTAGTTTATAATATTCCTAGAAAATATTCTGAGTTATTGATACTATTTTCTTTTTATCTTTGCGCTTGTGTGAATGCAACTCTATATTATATTACTTTCTTTTCAATTATTCTTTGGAAAAAAAATTCTATTTAGTGGATAGTCATTATAGCGTTTTCTATAAAAGGAGTTAAAATTATTAAGTTACCAAATTTTTTTCAATGTAACATTTTTTCTTACTTTTAAATAAATTTAATATTCTTTTTAATTTTTCTTTAGTCAAGGCTTTCCGTTTTATGAAAAATTAAATTTAACATTTTCAGAAACGTTTAAGAAGCAACTAGAGTAATAAAAATTTCAAGGCGTTGAACGTAACAGGATTATTTTGAAAATCATATCGATTAAATAATCGATGTAAGTTCTTTCCCATTTTTAGAAAAAAAGAAAAACATTCACCGAAGCGAAAAATAAGAATTCCCTTCAAGTTGAAAAATATCAACAAAAGCTAAAATAACAAATAAAAGAAAAAGAATAACAAGAACAAAATTGATGGGTAACTTTTAGATCGAACAGCATTAAATAAAAGTCTTTAAAGTTTGAAGGGTTTGTCTTCTCCACTTGCATTATCTCTTCATCTAGAAATATTTTGTTTCGCCACTCATACAGTGTATTTATTTTAGCTTAATAAAAGTTTTTCCCTTTTTTGATTTTAAGTCACTTTAGAAACCGTTTTTGGCCGTTATGTATGAGCGTATGTATGTATGCATGTTCGTATTTCCGCAATACTCTCAATACCCGCTGAACGAATCTGTATGTAAATTTTTACATTAGAATTCCTGTAGACCAGAGAAGGTATTAAGCTACAAATAGTCACTGTGCCGTGTACCATTTACTTACCGGGACACAAGAAAAATTTTAATATATTCCCTACTGCATGTTAAACATGAGCTATGCTGGCAAATAGAGCATCTTTGTAAGAGCGAAGCGATATATGACTGATAAAATTTGATTGGACGAGAAGAGTTTTGTCAAAAACTTGATGAGCCTGCCATTATCGCTAAATTATTTTTGTTGTCTTGAGTCACTCGTCTAATGGACCTCCTCCAGGCATGTATTGCCAAGTTCTGAATTGTGAGATGCCATACTTTGGATAAAGTTTTCAGTCTGAGCATACACCATAGGCGTAACCATGCGGCGGCGATGGCAGATGGTATTTGTGCATTGTTTCACTTTAACTGAATCACAGTTTATTTTTTCTTTTTATTTTTTTTTCTTCTTTTTTTTTTGCTTTAATGATAGATAAATACAGACAGAAGTTCCCCCTGTCATAAAACTGCTGATTAAAATTTAAAAAAGAGTTGAATGTAACATAATTATTTAAAGTTTATATAGATGTGACTCAAGAAGTTGCTGGGCGGTTGATGTTCACCCACCTTACCCCCATCTGGTTACGGTTACTAGCATACACTCTGTGTGAGTATGTCCAAAGCATAGCGTCAGGAGAAAGGACAGAGGAAAACTTCTACTACTTTGTACAAATAAGAGTTTTTCACGTTAAGAAATTCTGCCTTTATAGATATAATGGTCTATAGCGACGATACTGGAAAAATAGTCGAGATTTACTTGTAACTGCTCTGCCGGTGCACTTATCAGTCTCGCCGCCCTCTTGATATTCTACTTGCAACAACGCATATTAATTTCAATGTGATAACGTTACAGGGTTATGTCAAACCACTCTCTCTATAATGCGCCAACTGTCGTGCAATAGATAAATAAGATGTTTAAAATGTTATTGAAATGCGTATTTTTGAACACTTGCCAGCTACTCGCGGATTAAGATACAATCACACTGAAAAAAAAAAAAAAATATATATATATATATATATTTTATATATATATATATATATATATATATATATACAGTAGAGTCTCGATTGTTCGAGTTTCCCGTAAATCCGAGTTAGTGAAAAAAATCAGTTTAGCTTCCAAATAATGACGAACATATACGCAACACATGAAAGAATTATTTCGCACCACAAAATTCAAGTATCTGGTTTTTATTATTGTTCGACGGGTCATATGTCAACTGCGCACCCCGAAGCCACTCTCTTAAAAAAACGGGTGTATTCTTCCTATAAGTGCAGGGGATCCCGCCGGGTGAAATTGGAGAGAATCAGAGAATAGTTGTTCAACGAGCTTCCGCCCCACTCACTCTTTATGTCTACTACGAACGTATCAGAACAGAAGTAAACTAGAAGCTTTTTTTACTAACAACTGCTCTGATTTATCCTTGGAGAGAAAATCCTTAAAAAAGTCTGAGTATGAAAAAACTGGTGAGCCACTTTGTATGTGGATTACACAGCAAAGTATAAAAGTATGCCCTCTTTCAGGTCCGATTCTTCAAGAAAAAGCTCTGCTGTTTCGAAAAGAATTTGAAGAAAGTGATGAAAACTTCACTGCTAATGTAGGCTGGTTTGAAAAGTTGAAAAAATATATCGTATCCGGCAACTAGACATCTGTCGAGAGAAGCTATATGAAGATTCTGAGGTCGTCGCCGTGCAATTTTGCAAGAAATTGCAGGAAGCCATGACAAATGAAAACCTTACGAACGACCAGCTTTATAATTTCAATGAAGCTGGCCTTAATTTCAAAATGCTACCATCTAAAACAATCGCGTCAAGCTAAGAGAAAAGTACTCCGGGTCTCACATAAAAGCAAAGATAGGTTAACACTTCTTGCTGCATCAAATGCTTTAGGAAATCACAAGATTAAACTTGTTGCTATCAGAAAAGCTGCAAAGCCAAAAAAGAGCATTTAAGCATGTCTCGATATCTTCACTGTCGGTTACTTATATGAAACAAAAAGTGCTTGGATGACTCAAGAAATATTATTATTTTTTTTTTTACGATTTTGTGCCAGAAGTTATAGAGGAATGGATAAATAGTCACGAACAACTAGAATTTACGGATTCTGCCAGAATCAGACAGATTCCACACCACTAATGAGTCACAGCAAGGGGCTGTCTGCTGCGCTAGAATCCGCCATGCTATACGTAGAGCAATAGACTGAGTCGACTCCAGCCGACAATATGCTGGCGTGATATTGCTGCACAGAAACGAGACAATGTGTAAAAAAAAAACAATTGACAATTATTTTAAGATATAATTAACCTGTTGCTATATGCAGTAATGTAATAATTTGTAAGTACATTTTTCATTTAAATATACACTGAAATTTAAAAATTGCTTTATCTTCATTTATTTATTAATTAAATTTTATGATTTCGATAATTCGAGTTTTCGATAGTTCGAGGTAAGCCCGGTCCCGTCCACCTCGAATTATCGAGACTCTACTGTATATATATATATATATTACAGTATAGTACTGGCACCCCAGCTGACAGTATTATACCGTAAAATTAACAGTAATAAACAGTAAAATTAGCAGTAATATCCTGCCGCGCATGCGCGGTAGTGTTTTAGTTGTGTTGTTTAATTTGACCCTAGTGTGTATTGTTTTAATTGAGCGCAGTATTTATTTAGTGTAGAAGAGTAAAATTTTGCATATTTTTTATAAGGCTGTATTTTAACAAATTCTCCATTTTGTTTTCTTTTTTAAGAAACTCGTAGTTAAACGTTTCTTATAAAATGTTAATTATTTATTTTGAAAGGATAGCGTAGAGAAAAGATATATATCAATTTAGATTTAGAAAAGTCACTAATAAATCTGAAAACACTATACACATTATCAGTAGCAAATACGTAATGGGAAGGGGGGGGGGTTCGGTTACATGCTGCAAGAATTTTTTATGCCATGTAAATGTAACTATAATTAATTACATACAATTAAATTTTAATTACATTGCAGATAATTCCAATTACAAATTTGCCAAACTCTGTAAATTCACTGAAATCCTAATCCGTCGGATTTCTAAATTTTCTGATCTGACTCCAATAATATGCATAGTGTTTCTCCTAATATTGGTGTGAAAACAAAAATTTTAGTTGGATGATTTTATAGCACCAAAACTAGCAGATTTCTTATCACCGAAAGATTAAAAAAAAACTTTGGAACTTTGGGAAAACGTGGTGATTAAGAACAGAAAATACATTGATTAAACTGCATATTGAATTTGGTTGAAATTAATGTGTTTGATACTTAGTACAAATACAAATTCGTATTACAACTTGATATCCCATTTTAATAACTTAAGAAATGAAGAAAAAACAACCTATATATAAAAAGAAAAGGTCTAGCAGAAAAAGTAAATGGTAAAAGCTTATTTATCAAACCAATATAGCTCCATTATAATGGTTTCATATAAAAATTTCGATGTTATACAGAGAAATTTCTACTACGCTTCATAATAGTTCTTTCAAGTGTAGTGGGACACTTCAAGCCCGTCAAACAATGAAATAGCCATAGACAGAAATTTACAATAAGAACAACAATTTATTTAAAATCGGTAGTAAAAGAGCTTTGCATTGGAGCAGAGCAGCAATGCACTTTTACTACTAATTTTAAATTAATTGTGTTTATTGTTAGTTTCTGTCTATGGCTACTTTATTGTTTGACGGGCTCGAAGTGTCCATTACACTTAAAAAAACTATTATGAAGCATAGTAAAACTTTCTCTGTATAACTTCAGCAGTTAAGTTAACGATGATCAAATTTAAAGTTTAAGTACTAAAATAACGAAAGGGGAAGAGCTAACCCCAAGAAATTCTCCTAACTCTAGCTTTAACCCTCTGACTGCTTATCGTACGATTTTCACGGGCACACATTTGTCGGAAAATTTATATCATCACAGATTTTGAAGAAATTTTGTTTTAAAAGTTCCACAGTCAAAGGATAAAAATGCAAATGATAAATATATACTACATATTTCAAATACAGGATTATTTGTAATATGTAATAATAGAGATAGATATTCGTCGAAAGGAATTTGAAAAAAAACTAAGCAGTCAGAGAGTTAATATTTAAACAAAATGGCTACTCTAAGTGTATTCTGGAACCTAAGAAAAGCTGCTACGAAAAAATCTCACTAATAAATCTGAAAAAAACATACACATTATCACTAGCCAATACGTCAATGTAGAGAACCCCGTGGATTCGAAATGTACTTTTATTCGACGTAATTAACGTAAAACCTTATCACAGGTAAACTACTCAACTGAAGCAACTTCATCCGAATTTCACTGCTAACGACACGAGGCTCAATTTATGCTCAAAAACTGTCTTGGTCTTCCTTAATGGACAAGATCTGAGAAAATCCGACGATACATACTACTTCCTCCGCATTTATACTATCTAGTCGACCACAGTAACCTATTTTCCATATTACTCAATAAAATAACCGCGACAATCAGATTCCACAACAACGCATTGCGAAGGTAAAATAAGTGACAGAATAGGTGGCTCGTTCACGCACAAGTATTAAAATCAGGACGACAAGCTCAAACACAAAATTCAACAATCCTTTTGACCCTAGAGCTCATAAATAGCTAGGCAGTGCTACACAAGAAGCAAGTAAAAGGTATAGAAACGTCTAACGGAAAAAAAAATAGGGCGGGCGAGAAAAAATTAAGTAGGTGGGGTTTGAATGAGTGTTTAATCCGTATAAAAAAAATTAAATGTCAATTGAAAAATTCATATTATATTTCGAAAACTATTTTTTTTTTTAATATTGTACTTCACATCATATCTGAATTCTCATGAAACCTAATTTAAAAGTTAAATTCATATTTTTTCCGCATGTATCTTCTAGGAGTACTAAAAAAAATTAAATAAATAAATAAAATAGAATATAAGCGTAATGTACAAAAAAATTTGGTAAAAATTATTATTTATTGGTCGTATGAAATATATATAAAAAAAAAAAAAATCAATGTCAAATTCAACTAAAGGCACTTTCATCATATTTGTGTGAAGACTTAATTTATTTTGAAGGTGGGCGTGAAGAAAAAATATGCATAAGAGAATTGTAAATGATAAAAAAAACTGAAAAACAAATATAGAAATAATACACCGTCGCTATGTATTTGTTTACATTCATTGGAGAATTTAATTTTGAGGTATTTTTCTGAGATCTAAGAAAGGAAATTCCAGAATTTCATTAAATTTTGTCGTATTTATTATTATTCTAAGCAAAGACGAAAATCTCCTTCAACAAAATACGTCACAGAAAAAGAAAGAAACTATTTTTTTTCTTTTTTTTTTTCTCGCAGGAAAAAAAAAAAAATTATTGGCTAATACCTTTTCAAAAAAAGAAAAATAAATAAATAAATAAATAAAATAAAACTTTTTAGAACGTACATAAATAAGGGTATCTTTTTAAAAAATAACGATGATTTTTTTTAATGAAGCTGAGTTGAATTTGCAATATTTAATATATGATATATTTTAATATAAGCTCAATAATGAAAAAAATACTCTTGGAGCTATATGCAGTGGCGGGCTGACCTGCCCGATTGCAAGTGTACCCCTTTAAGTATTATACAATACGGGCCTCAAGCTGTCTGAGTGAAACAGTGAGAGATTTAAAATGCATCCTTGGCCTTTGCTTTATTTACATCAGAACCCCGGATATAGAACTGTTATCATATATTGCATTTTGGTATATCCCCATGGATAAGTCTAGGATGGAATTAAATTTATGTTTTTACATTCACGAAACCTTTCTGTTAAATCGTTTCTCCACTGATCTTTTTTAGACACATTAAAACATTATCTAGAACTTAATTATTAAACTCTGCATTTTCATTTGATATTTCTGTTTAGTGCCAGTAACATGTATAGTTAGTTATGTATCTTGTGTTATAGAATTATACGAGATAAAGTGACTTTTTATCATTAAAATAAAAATATACAGGGTGTCCTACAAACGTGTACCTCAGCTTTTATTCCTTAAATATTGATCATTATATTATAAATTACAAAGTTACGTAAAAAAATGTACAGAACTATATAGAATCGATTACAAATTTCAGAGGATTAAATTTAAAGAAATACAAAATTTAAATTTTTATACGGCCCTCCGTACAAAAAAATTCCAATGAATAAAATGTGCTCTATACACTAACAATTTCATGTACAAAATTTCAGCATTTTATCATTAAAAGTCGCAGAGATGTGAAAATACATAAATGCTGACTGAAACCATTTTACGATGCCTGGGTATTATTATTATTATTATTAAACCGCAGACCAGGGCCCTACCTGCCGGGCATTATGCCCAGCTTAACGAGTTTGTATACCTGGCCGCGGGGCGAAATTCGCCTAATCTCCTCATAGCGGAGATCCACCCGATTAGCTCCTTGGGAGTCTTTGGCTGCAACGCTATTTCGTGAGAGTTACTTAGTTACTGTGTTGGCCGGTTCTAGTTTGTTATTAATTATATGTTTCTGGGTATGTTGTCGAATAAGGAGAGGGGCTTGCTTTCGAGCCATATTCACACTGACTATGGTTGCTAATATAGACAAGTTAATATAATTCAGTTTAAATATTTGTGTTTCCGCTATGTATTACATTATAGGTGAAAATTAGCGGTCGCCACTCGCCAAGTGGCGATTAAAGTTTAAAAACTGGTGATTAAAAAATCAGCCATCGATCGCCTCCCTAGTCGCCACTCGCCAAGTGGCGATTAAAAAATCTGTTATCGATCGCCAAGTGAAATACACCATTTTTCATGGAAATATGCATCTCTACATTGATTGCATCTAATTAGAGAACTGGTTAATTATTTTTCTTACCAGATGCAAACAGATTTCAATGACTTATCTGTATTTTCAATATTTCGGCTTTTTCTCATGTGCTCTTACATGCATGTTATGATTACTCTTTAGTTGGATTATTTTTTGAAGAAATACAGTTTTATTCTGAAAAATATATTCATCAGCTTTGATTCGACATGCATTTGAAGTAATTTATTCCTTTTTTCCCACCGGATACAAGCAGATTTTAAGGAATTTCAGTATTTTCAATATTTCAACTCACATGCTCACCAGTTGGATTATTTTGTTTCAAGAGATACTGTTTAATCATGCGAAATACACTCATACTCATACTCATACAATAGGTATAAAACGCTTATAGAAAAATATGTTTATATACAACGATTATAATTTATCTAGATGTCAAGAAAGTTTGAAACATAATAGTGGCTACTAACTTTAAAAAGTGGCCACTAATGAAACTGAGTCTACCGGCCACTGGCTACTAACTAAATTTCCCAGTTTTCTCCTATATATTACATCTTGTCTGTAGTGTACTCTAGTGGTTTGCTACAGTTTCTATGCTTGACGGCTCACGGCCTCCGCCCAACCTCGCTGAAATGGCAGATTTTTTTTTTAAAATGAAAAAAAAGAAAAGAGAAAGGAACTGGTCTCGTAATTTAGAACCTTGATCAGGTGACGAGACCTTCACCTCCAGAGGTATAATTCAAAGGGAACTTGGAGGACTTTGCAACCACGACGGATTTGACATGCACCAGGCGCCATTAGCGTACATGGCTTCGTTTATTATTATTATTTTTTTTTTGTTCACATTGTGCTTTTAGTATATATATTTATATTTTTTTTGGTGCAGTAAAAGTAAAGTTTTTTTAATGCCATTTTTGTGCAAAAATAGAAGATTCTATTAATTGCTTTTTATTATTTCGCTATGCGCTACGCTAGATTACTGTTGCTGCTGGGAAAATAATCTTGTGTGGATGGTGGGAATGGCTTGTTCAGTTTTGCTTCACGTTAGTGTGAAATTAAGTCTATGTTATCAATTAACCATCTGATCACTGTTTTGGCTTTTGCTTGTACATGCTTGTTTTGAGCTAGCTGTTTGTGCCAAAGTTGCTGCAAAGAGGAAAAATCTTGTCGGATGATCACGTTTCAGGGGCCGTACACGTTTGCATATTCAAACATTTCTAAGCTGTTTTAATGATCATTGGTTTCACTGTGCCATTTTCAAGTTTTATTTTGTAATTCATCAGGTAAAATTTTAAGGTATTGTTCAGGAAACATAGTTTTGTAAATTTGTAAATAAAACTAAAGGTAAGAGCCATATTTTAATTGCTTATGATACATTTATGCGTCGCGTCATCTGTACTATACCTGTAAACATTTATATTATAACTAGGGGGCCTACCCCCTGCGAGCTGCGCTCCCCAACCCCCGCTCAGACTTCGAGGCCTCTAAAAACATGACAGCGTGCTTTGTTTTAAAAATATTGATAAATCTGTAATTGGGTTGCCATGCTTTTAACCTTTTAATGGGGCATTTTTCTTTATTATCATGGCCTCATACACAGCTGTTGCGACAACTGACGCCTGTTTTCGGGATTGATAAGTAAAATCAATTACACTTTGAAAACCAGCTTTTATAAAATGGTTAGGTTTAAATTGTGGCTATCTCTCGGACTTTTATAACAACGATCTGTATTCTATTCTTCGTTTGCGTTTAAGGATGAGAAAAATTCCATTTGCTTGTGAATAATATTAAGAACCACGGTATTGAAAAGTACTATGTTATAGACATTTTCAGTAACAGGTTTTAATTTTCTCTCTATTTTAGTGCACCATCATGCATATTTTCATGTTATTTTAAATATGTAAATTATTTATTTTAATTAATATGTATATACGAATTTTCTAATAATTATTTATCATACAAAATTAATTAAATATTTTGTGCATGCATGCCTGCATTTATTCGGCATCAATTGATGGGATATTTAAACAAATTTGCTATCCGCGATAATTTTACACCATGTTATGTCACTTGAATATTGTCCATAAGAAAATCGGGTACTTTTCCATTATAGGATCCTTTGCTTTTAGGTTTGGAGTAATTCGACCTTCAAAAAGGGATAGATTCGTTAACATACATAGATTTGTTGCCAAAAGTTATAAAAACAAACCCAATGAACTTTTGGTGTTTTTCTATTATAGGGGTCTTGACACTTTTTTAAAAAGTTTGGCGGAAAAAACCAAGCAGGATAGAAAACCAAGCAGGATATTTTATTCTCCTTCCGTTCAGTTGGGCAATTATTATTTTATATATTCGTTTCAAATATCCTAATTAGTGATTTTATAGATTCGTTTAATTAAATTTTACAAAAAAAATAACAAAATGATATCAATAAATAATAATTACTATTAATTCCATTTCCCCCCTTTCTTTTGCGTTTACATAAATGACGTCATTTGGACGAATTTATTCAAAATATTTTCAGTTTATAAATTAAATTAAATGCTGACAGACGATTGAATCCTGACGATAGAAATGTGATTTTTTTTCAAATTTTCCTGAAAAACATAACTTAATCACAATCTTGTCTTCATTATCGATTGAAATAAAAGATAAATTCAATTTCAATTTGAAAATGACGAATAAAAAGAAATCAATAATCCCTATCGGGATCCTTTTCAATTTTTCCCCCTTCTTTGTCACAAAAAAACTGAGTAATTAGTTGCCATCATTACAGAAATGTCATTAAAATTAGAGAAAAATTAATATCTCGAAAACTAATTCCAATTTCAAAATTCTATTACCAGTTTTGACATCCGCGGATTTTTATGGACAATTGGTATTAATTTCACAATCAAGCGTTTAATATTTTATTGAAAATAGCCCTGAAACATAATCAGTCGTTTAATCAGTCGTTTCATAAAATCGTTTCATAAATTCGTTTCATAAAATCGTTTCACAAATTCGTTTCATTAGGATTTTATATATATAGGGTAGATTTATGATTAGTTCTCACCAACTTCTGCGACTTCAAAACATACATATGCGATTTTTTTATGATAAAATGCTGAAATTTGTGTGTGACCTTATTAGTGTATTATTAAGGCATGGGTATTATTCATCTGTGCTCAATGATAAATTTGAATAAAGTAACTTCTTTCTGGCGGAGGTGGAGAGGGACATAGAAGGCCAAATGAAGTTAATTTCTAGCACGCCTCTGAACACATACACAAACACACAAACATTTATCTTTATTATTATAGATATAAGTATTACTTTATATAAATAAAATCTGCAGAAATAGACCAGTTTTAGATCACATCACGGCATTAATAAACGTTTCATTTCCAAGCGTTGCGGATGAGCTTTATTCACTGCTCAGGGAAATATGATGCACCTATAGAAATTTTCCCTTCAAAAATTACAAATCTGTAAACATATGAAGCAAGAATATTAAATCTAATTCAGTCTTAATGAAACTTTATCCATCATAGATTAACTTTTTAGGACAAAGTATCTAATTTAGAAACCCTTAATTATATTGAGAATGATTGATATTTTTTAGGTAAAATGTTTTACATCCATTTTTTGTAAGTTTGTTTCATTTATTTATTTGGGAATAGCATTTTTGATTATAATGCATAGTTTAAAGGATTAATAATACAGGAAATAATTTATACGAAACTTTAGGCAATCCTCTTAGGAAAACAGAAAATATCATTACACGGCGAATGACTTTAAATGTAATTATAAACGATTTTTTAAAGAAAATAATGTGATTAAATTAGTTTTTTAGGAGACAAAAAAAATGCGAATTTTTTTTAGATTTTTGTATAGATCGTTTTTAGCGAGCAAACAGAAAAAAAGAAAGAAGCCCATTGAAAAAAACATTAAAAATTGAAACCAACTTTTCACCTGAAAGAAATGTTCAGTTATTTAGTTATTCATGGTTTGTTGTGAATTTTGATTGAAGTTATATTTTTAAGCTCAGAAAAAGAAAAATAATCTAACCAAAGTTTCATATAATATTGGAATTTATAACAACTAGCAAGCTACACCCACTGCGCTGGTCGGTTTCTACAAATGAACCTTGAATCAAACGAAATATATCGTTTAATTTGACCTTGTATTTGAAAGCAATCTGTATATTTACCTGGAATATCCGTCCACATTACTGAAAAATGACGCCATTCCGCTTTTATATTTTCTAATGTGCACTCAAAATTTTAGCTGTTAAGGACCAACTCATTTATTTGGTCATTTACAGTTAGGGTTTGCTAAAGAATGATAAAACTATATGCATTATACTAAAACCATCACTAAAAATTATCGAACTAACGATGCAAACAAATTAACTAACAAAATCCATTCAGTAGAAGTTTTTATAAAAGCTAATCCTTGATAATCGGGTTCAACTGATTATAGAACTTTTCCACATAATTCGAAAACTAACATAACGATATGAAATATACTAAAAACATCCTTACAAATTATCTACTTAACAATGCAAGTCGCAAAAAATACGCCCAGTAAAAACTTTCAAAAAGGCTAATCTTTCGGAATAGGGTTCACCTGACTATATAACCTTCATACATAACTGTTTGACTAAGCAACGTAGAGCAATATGTAGTACACTATTACCATTCCTGAAATGTCATCTAACTAACTAACAATATAAATCTCATCAAAATCCGTCTAGTAGAACTTTTTCATAAGGCTAATCTTTCATAATCGAAATCAAATATTGTAAAGGCTAATAATTGATTAAAAAATGGTCACCCGATTTTCGAATTTCCCCATATAAATATATATGTATATATTCATACATATAAGGGTACTTACGTATTATCCGGGCCAGGAAATGGTTGTCACCAAAAATGGTTGTCAATTGCCAATTTGTTTACCGTTGCCGATAATGTGCAAAACAATAATTTAATATGGTACTTTTCCGTTATACGGACACCATTGTCACCAAGCATACATTTACATACATTTAATACATACATTTACATACATTTAATACATACATTTACATACACAGATACATTTACATACATTTACTTACATACATACATTTACATACATTATGCATTAGCATACATTTTGGCATGGTGTCCGTATAACGAAAAAGTACCTTAAATATTGTTAAATACATAAAATTGTTTAAAATGGTAAATAAATTAAATAAAATAATGATAAAATAAATAAATAAACAATAATAAATAAATAACAAAAAAACTGTATACTATAATAAAAAAATAAACTAAAAAATATATTAAACAACTATACACTATAATAAATAAATAAACTATATACTTGTCAAAAAATACTGATTACTGCAATTAGTATAATTGGCGCCATGCTTGGCTCAGTTGCACCTGACCTGGCCCGGATAATACGTTAGTACCCATGTAAGTGTATATATATGTATGTATATATATGTATTTGTGTAGATATATGTATGTATATATATGTATTTGTGTAGATATATGTGTATATATACATGTATCTATCTATCACTGGTGCCCGGCTAACCTAAAAGTACCAAAAAATAAATACAAAATACTGCAAAAATGCTGTCGTACACTTGCAAAAACACCTTTTGGCTTAAAATCTCTCATCAAAACTATTTTTCTTTTTCATTTTCTTTTCTTTCTTTTTTAAAATAAGATTAGTAGCAGTTTTTTCTTTTATTTTTCCAGATGTATAGCCATTTCAATTCTTTCTGCAACAAAAAAAAAAAAAAAAAAAAACACACCTTTTGGCCTAAAATCAAATTGTTTGGGGTCAAAAGTGAAATCAAAATCGCCAAAAACAAAAGATAAATTGCCAAATTTTATTTCAACAGCAATCTTGCCCCTTGAATAATTTTTTAAGTATTACGAAGATTCCTAATCATGTTTAAATTAAATATTTTCGTTTTATAATATTATCTCTCATTAAAACTCTTTTTCTTTTTTTCTTTTCTTTCTCTTTCTTTTTTTTTTTTTTTTAAATAAAATTAACAACAGTTTTTCTTTTACTTTTCGAGATGTATAGCCTTTTCATTTCTTTTTGCAACAATAATGGTCGCCAAAAAATTAGCAATGGTAACCTTTTCGGCTGAAATAACAGAACTTTCTATCATAATTCTGTAACTAATATACGTAGAAAAATATGTTATATACTAAAACCTTCCCTGAAAAATTATCTATCGAACAACGTAAGTTCCATCAAAATCCATTCAGTGAAACTGGAGTTATAAAGGAACGAAACGAAATTTTCGTTTGTGTTTTATATATATAGTAGATTTCATTTGCCTATTGTCATACGTAAGTCATTTGTTTATTTGGATAAAATTATGGTTAGGAGATGGTAAAGTTATATTTTTACTAGCGGGGAAGACCGAGCTAGGCTCGGTTAAAATTAGCTTGTCCCATAGTGACCCCAAAATGACCCACTAATCAAATTTTCTCGAACATGTAACCTAGCCCAATGGTCTTCTCTTTCCCCAAAACGGTAAGATAACTTTTTTTTTTACCAAATCTTTCGTTACAGACATTTTTCTTCTATTCAAAATCGTTAGAGCCATTTTTCTGATAAAATTAGCTTGACCCGTTGTGACCCCAAAATGACCCGCTACTCGAATTTTCTCGAACACGTATCCCAGCCCAATGGTCTTCTTGTACTTCAAAATGGTAGGATACTAAGTTTAGTCAAAATCTTAAAGCCGTTTTTCATATAAAAATAGCTTGAGCCGTGGTGACCCAAAAATGACTCACTAATGGAATTTTCTCGAACATGTGATCCAGCCCAATAATCTTCTCGTACCCCAAAATGGTAGAATGCAAAATTTAGTCAAAATCGTTAAAGCTGTTTTTCAGATAAAATTAGCTTGACCCGTAGTGACCCAAAAATGACCCATTAATCAAATTTCCTCGAACATGTAAATTAGACCAAAGATCTTCTCGTAATCCAAAATGGTAGGATACAAATTTAGTCAAAATAGTTCGAACCGTTTATTAATTAAAATTAGCTTCACCCTGACCCGTAGTGACCCAAAATGAACCACTAATAGAAAGTTCTCAAACATGTGACACAGCCTAATAGTCTTCTCGTAATCTAAATCGGTAGGATACAAAATTTTGTCACAATCGTTAGGGCCTTTTTTTTTATAAAATTGGCTTCAGCCGTAGTGACCCCAAAATGACCCGCTAACCGAATTTTCTCGAACATGTGACCCAACCCAATCGTCTTCTCGTAATCCAAAATGGTAGTATACAAAATTTAGCCAAAATCGTTTGAGCTGTTTTTTAGATAAAATTAGCTTGACCCTCACCCGTTGTGACCCAATATGACCCCCTAATCGAAATTTCTCAATCGTGTAACTTAGCCCAATGGTCTTCTGGTACCCTAAAGCGGTAGGATACAAAATTTCGTCAAAATTGTTCGAGCCGTTTTTAAGATAAAATTTACACACACATATATATATATATACACACACAAAATTTTCTCGTATTATAATATATTATTTATACGCGCGACTTTTGGCTAATGCCGGTGAAATTATTTATTTTATTTTGTTGCTATGGTTTTTTCTTTTACTTTTCTTTTATACCTTTTTATCTCCCGAGAGCGGATAAAATTAATAAAAGAAAGTTGGCATCGTGTTGTTTTTGAGTTCTAAAGAAATTTTTCGATGTTTATGTTTTGGTAATCGTCTGCAGAGAAAATGGTGTTTTGAATTCCGTCACAGTATGTAGTGTCAATGTAATTCCGTCACAGTAAGGCGAAAATTAATTAGTGAAATGTAATATAATTTTGATTAGATCATCCTTTTATTTGGAAATTATGATCCATATACAAAAGAAAAATTTCAACTATGTTTTTGTATATATGTACATAACTATTCATGTCAACATCTATCCTTTGCATAGTCTTTATATTATTTCCAAGAATAGAAATAAATTCTATGATCGGAAAGCAAAATTTCATTTTTTTATAAAATTTACGAACATAATATATTTTTTTTCACACACAGTACCTAACAAAACATTGTCTCATTTTACAATTCAGAAGTTTTTGCGATTTAAGTTACTTTCATTCTCAAATAGTTAATTTCTTCTGCTCGGCAACAGGAATATTTCATACACAAATGCAAAATAATTTTTATACCTTCGTGCATGAAAGATTCAGGCATTCTCGTAGAAACACAAATAATTTCTTTTCTGATGAATGTGATGCATATTTTTACTTATAATAGATTTATCGGTCATTGATGACCATTTTTAATGATTTTTACTTCATTTTAGACTTTCATAACAAAATAAAAAATTCTACTTGATTCTTGAGAACTTAAATAAGAAGCTAAAATATTCATGCATGTAGAATATTCATGCATCTCAGAAAACTGCAAACATAGATTTGAGAACAGCTTAAAATATTGAAGGGACAGCGTATAAAACAAAGTAACTAACATATTTCAAGTTTCGGTACATTCCAAATTCAAGTTAAAACCGTTCTTATGCTTCCTCTCAAAGCCATTGAATAATAAACCCAGTCAGATAAATGGGAGACTTTTCGCGAGTTGAAAATAGCGCCCTCCGGCGGTTTTGTACTGAAAATATTCGCCTTTAGTTTCTCACCCATGTGGCAACACTACTTTAGTGTTTAGCTTCCTAAAAATAAAGTGCTATTGTAGTGGCTCGATTACGCAGTTTAAAGCAACTTATATCATTTATACTAACTCCATGTTCCCATTATTTTATTTCATTTTTATTTATTTTGCTGTTAAAATTATCGGCACGTTTTTTGGTACGATATCTGGCGACCGTCCCGTTTTGTTGTTTTTATTCGGAGAAAAGTATATAGTGTTTCGTTGGAATGTTTTATTATTTGTGATAATTAATAAGTGTTTATAAAACATTTAACTATAAAAATAATTGTATTATCTTTGAAATCTATAAAAATAATTATATAGATCATTGTATAGATCAATTTCCTAAAAGAAATATTTTTCTCAGATGTTATTGTGTGATTTAAGTTAAAAGTATAAAAATATTGTAAAAATTTAATTGCACAATTCTTAAAATACCCAATAAAAATTTATTGGGCAAAGCTTGTTAATTACCGGGGCGGGGCCTTTTATATGAAAGCCGACACTTTTAGGGAAGTAAAAGGATAAATTATATTTTTAAATTTTACGAACATATAATTTACAAGAAAAATTAGGTTTTATTAATTAATTATTTATTTATTTTTGTCAATTTCATAATAGTTAAAAATTTAGTAATTGAAATATGGCACAGATATCATATACGCACCACGTTGGCGCGATCCCCCTCTCCCCCCCCCCCCCCCGCCAATTTGGCGAGAACTTTGTGTTTGAATATTAGTTACAAATAGCAGGCAATAATAGCACGTAATTTTTTTATTTCAATATAAAAATAAAGTAATGCAATAAATTAACTAGCTTCTATTATTTTAAAACAAGAAATAAAAATAAATAAATGATAGTTTATATAAATAAATATTGATATGCATAATAAAAATAATTTATAGAATTAAAATAAAAAATTAAATTAAATAAAGAACAATTTATTCAAAAACAAAGTTTTCGCCAAATTGGCGGGGGAGAAATTGCGCGTATGTGACGTCTGTGCCTGAAATATTTGCTCAAACAAAAAAAGAAAAAAAAAAATTACACATTTTTTTTTATCATGTTTGCGCAAATCTTTGAAGAAATTTAATTGTTTTTCTGCAAATATTTCAATTACTAAATTTGAAATTATTATAAAATTGTTAATAAATAAATAAATAAATAACCAATAAAACTTATCTGTTCGTAAAATTTAAAAATATAATTTATCCTTTTACTTCCGTAAATGTTTCGGTTTTCATATAAAAGGCCCCGTTAATTAGCAAGTGTAAACAAAACATCGATACAAACGATAAAAATCGTACCAAAACATTAATATCATAAATCGTATTGTTTTGCTGCGTTGCACTTCTGTTTTGGACTCCGTCCGCAGCAGCAGAAGTGGCGGTAGTCTGTGCTAGCAAATTTAACACTATCTGACTAGACTTTTTAATTCATGGCTTTGCTTCATTTAGATTTGTTAATTATAATGATAAAAATTAATTATTCAAAAATTTTCCGGTATGAGTTCGGAATTTCTGAATAAAAAATTAGGCAGAGTTGATAACACTGACTATCATGTTTTACACTCGAACTCTTCATAAAAGAAAAAAATGACAGCATTTTTTTTTTTTTTTTTTTTTTTTTTTTTTTTTTTTTTTACTACCTTCTACGAATTACGCTCAGCCACCCCTGTTCTGACACCGATAACTCTAAAAATATGCTAATTTGATCTACTCTAAAACGATTACGGAAGATTGAATTGTAATTAAACGACCAGTGGCGATCTCCTGTAATCGAGTTTCCATTCATTTTCCTTTGAATGAGGGATTTTACGACCGAATCAACTTCTAGCGAAACCGCTAACAACTGTTTTCGTGATTGATTAAATCAGATTGATTAAAAAACATTTGAAAATCAACTTGTGTAAAATGGTTAAGTAAACAATGTCGTTGGATCAGGGAATTTTATAACGATGGTGTAAGAAAATTGTTTTCAGTAAGACGTTTTAAACGTATTATTTCCAATATGATGTAATTTTCACCAAAGTTTGCTTCCTGTTATTAAACGTAAAAATATACTTTTTAATTGGAAGGAAATATTATTATTTACGCTGTTTTAAAATTTGCAAAAATAGGTAAAACTCAATAAATTGGAAATAAATTAATCTCTCGTTTAAATATATTTTTAAATTGAACCTTTTTGGAAATATTGTTGTTTGAGCATTTTAAATATGACGTAAGTTTCCCCATTTAATACTTTGAATGCGTTTTAAGTTAATTAACTTATTTTATTAGTTGGCTCCGCCCACGCATCTAATTTTTGCCTTCTACCATTTTTGAAAATTTCGGGAGAGGGTTTTAGAGAAAAATTTTATTTTTCTCATTTCCTCATTCTTGTTCGGCTGGTGCAATTGTTTTTTTTCAGTAACAATTATTCATTATTTGTCTGTTCTTGCAGCTAATTTTATGTTATTTTAGGGTTTTTGCAAGGCAGTTTTCAGTTTTTTCCTCTAGCCACGCCCATTTGCACGCCCCAGTGACGTATTCTGGTGTAGGCTAAATTTTTGTCCTTCCCTTCTACACTGGATACCAGAATTGTACGTAGCTCCTCCTTTCTTTAGTTTTTCGTGTTCTTTTAGAATATTTTAATTGTTTTTCATTATTTTCTGTCTTTCCCTAGCTTTTGTGGATAGTATTTCTGTCCCTGCTGTCTCGTCTCTTTTTTCTGTCGCGTTCCCGCTGTGTTTTGTGCCGTGGTGGTGCCTTTCAGCCGTTTGTCATATTTTCTGCGGAGGTCGAGTTGCGGTATTTGCCTTTCTCTAAGTTGCGTCCTAAGGTTATTTTGTTAAATTGCTTTCTGTTTTGACTTTAGTGACGAATATTGATGGTCTCTTAATCGCTCTATTTTTCATTAATAATTTTTATTATTTAGTGTGAGAGATTTGATTAACTATTGTATATAGTTTTTGCAGTATTATTTTGTAAATATTTTTCTTCGTTAAATTATATTTGTTTTTTCTTCATTTTTATTTTTTACTCAAGTATCATTTCATATTCCTGCTGTAATTATGCATCGTATTCAACATGTTTCTCAACCCTCTAACGAGGACATTGTTCGATTTGTTGAGGAGTTCGAAAAATAAAATTCTGTAAAACTGTCGCAGTCACAAATTGAATTAATTACTAATTAATTTACATTAATTTAGAACAATCAGTTTGATTCTTCGGAAGATATAATATTGGATGTACTTTTTCCTCCATTGTCAAAATCTTCTTCTGTAAAATCTACGGCATCGGCTGATGAAAAAATCCCATCCTCAACTAGTCAGAAGTTAAATGACTCACGGGAGAGTATTTTTAGTATTGCTTCTGGAGGTAGTTCTCCAAAATTGGTAATTGATTCAGAACATTCTTCCAGTTCTGATGACTCGCCCACTGCTCCATATGATGTTAGCTTTTTAGTTAACAAAGTAATCAATAAAGCTTCAACCTCCACTCTAATGAAGCATATTCCTGCACGGTTTGCCCCGGATTGCCCAATTATTCCGGGTCGGAAAATACAAATTTATAGCCCTTCTTCTTCGGATGATTCGCCTTTATCATCTCCTATTAGTCTTCACACTAGGATTGGTGAGTCAACACTTAAATTTCTCAAGTTACAAGATAAGTATTTTACATGTAATGTCACAAAATCATGTATAAGTAAGCTTACTACTCCTGCTATCACAAGGAAAGTAGAGGCTATTCAGCATGTGCTCACTCCGATTAAGAAAATTCATACACCTTCAAAGTCTTTGAACACTCCTACCAAATTCGAAAAAATTATTCCTCCAGTATTTAATCTGAATTCTACATCCTCTGCTTCACTTCCAAGTTCGCCTCCTTCTCCATCTGTGTTGGCAACGCCCTCAACAAATTCTCAGAAATTGGAAGTTGGTCGACGAGAAATTGCAGATTTTGATAATTCGAGGGTCGGTCCCCAGGAAAATGCTAATTCCAGAAAATTGAAAGATGGTCTTTTGAAAAAGTCAAAATCTAAGAAATCGAAAGAGGGTCTTCGAAAAAAAGTTAAATCTAAAAAAGTGAAAGTCGGTCTCTTGTCAAATGAAGGAATTGTAAATTCTAAAGAGGGTCATTCATATAATATCTCGTATGATGTTCCTACTTGTAATGATTTAGTACCTATCACATGAAAATTCATTGAATGTCTTTGAACCCATTCCAGGCACTGACTCATATTCTGTGAATGCTACTGAACGTAGAACTGTTGTTGGAAATGCAGGACTCACGTGCTTTATTGCCGTCGCAGCCTCCACAGTTTCTGCCCAGAACTTATCAGATTTTATAAATGATCCTGACGCTAATGACTTTGCTTAACTGTTGTTTGCATCTTTTCATCTGTAAATAATGTACATAATTATTATAGTAATTATTAGTTAGATTGATAAGTAATTTATGATAGTATAATATTATTGGTAATTATAATTTTCCTAGTAGCCTAAGTTTAGTGGTATTTCTGGTTTAGTAATTTAATTTTAAGTTTTAAATTAATCTTTTTAGTTATTCTTAATTTGTTTATTTTAGCATTTATATATGTAAAATTTATTCTTGGGTATATCTTAAATATGCCTTTTTTTGGATCTTTAATCCATGTGTTTTATTAGTAGATATATTTATCTGGCTAGGTCGCGCATCTTTCTTATGTCTGTCTGTCTTCTAGCATTTTGAGTTAGTGTACTGTAATCAGTACATTTGGATGTGTTGAGAACTGGATCCTATTTTCAAAGGTTCCTTTTCTAAATTCATCCCTTTTTGTTATCAAAATTTTGAGTCCAACATACGCACATGTATGTTTGCCAGCGTAGTATTGGATTCACCATTTTTATTTTTACTTTCCTGTCTTTAAGAAGATCTGGAATGATGATCTCATCTTTTTTTCCGAATTTTCCTCTCTACTTTTTTATGCTTTTCAGTAAGCACAAGTAGTATTTTGGCTACGCTTCTTGCACTTACTTTCCATTTCCTTTGAGGGGGAATGATAAGAGGCATAGATACAATTGACACCGTATATAACATGCTCTCTTTTAAAATAATTCTTCGATTTAAAAAATGTTTATTTCAGCGTGTTTATCGAACATTTCTCTATAAAGCTACCACTTTTCATATTTTTATGTGCAATAGTTTTGCGAATATTAGCTTAGAAAGACCTCAAGGCGTAAAAAAATCATTGATAGCGGCGGTTACTTTTTTTTTTAATATAGAGAGAACATTATTGTAAATACATAATCAACGTAAGATTATAAGTAATTAAATCATTATTATTTTCAAAGACTACAAAAGTGCAAGATTTAAATTTTTTCAGGAATCGGTAAAATATTGTACCATACACAAATTCTATATATTTGAAACACTTCTCTATGCTTACCATCTTTCTTAAATTTTTAAATATGGATATCAATTATCTGGTATTTACATTATAAGAATTAAAAACTAATTTTTTTTTCTTTTTAACCTTTGGATTTATATTGTTTTTGCAATCAATGTAATTTAGTGCTCTAAAATTTATACAAAAAATATATATTAATCATATTTATAATTGGTATTTGAGAAAATAGTAGCAATCATTTCTGTCTAAATCTTATCCCTTAAATACTCGTGCAAATTCACTCAGAAAAACTTCCTGCATCGTATATTTCTAATTTGTACACCGTATATTTCTAAATTTCTATGAAAGTAAATTAGTATTTTTTAAGATTAATTTTAAATGAAATAGAGTAAATATACCGAGTGTCTTAAAATAGACTGACTGATTTTAAAATTCAGTAACTTCCAAATGATGACAGATATTTAAAAAAAAATTGCAAGAGAGTAATATAAGATGTCAGGAGTTCTTTTACTGCGATTTCTAATTTTAGTTCGAATTACCAGCAATAGATGGCGCTGTGAGTGATAGGAGTGCAATCCAGGCCAAAACTAAAATTACTCAGCATTGATGCGCAGGAAGGAGGTTCAATACATGGAGTGGGTCTCATTCGCTAATACAATATTGTTCTTTTAGCCCGATTCTGAATAAGATGTTATTGCTGAATGAGACCCACTCCATGTATTGAATCTCCTTTTTATACATTACTCTTCTGCAAGAATTTTTTTAAATATCTGTCACCGTTTGGAAGTTATTGAATTTTAAAATCAGTCAGTCCTTTTTAGGACACTCGGTATTACAATATTATTACAAAAATTCTTTAACATAGGTATATACGATAATATTTTCGAAAACTGTACATTCGTAACACGCATATTTAAATTTGAAACATCCAATGGTGTACAAAATACGTCAGCACAAGTAATTAAGGATTTCAAGAATTGAAATTAAGTGATAGGATTAGAATATTATCGATTTTGAATGCCACTATTTTCCTAAAATAATATTCGCCTTATTAAATTGCAGGATTATGTAATTAAATAAAGCATAGATTATTCTTCGAAAATAATAATGGTATTTAAAACCTGCAACCTTTGGCACCTATTCATTGGCACATTCGTCATATTCACCTTCTTCTTCTATTACATTTTCTTCTTGTTCTGTTATTGTCCATTTGAATGTTTATTATTATTATCATACACTAATGTTGTTTTTGCAATAAACAACAATTTTGAGTGCCAACGGATAAATGAACCTATGCAATATCGTGTCCACACGTGTCCACACACACACACACAAAAATGAAAATAAAAGATTAGTATATTATTATTTTAAATATTATACTTTTTAACACTTTCCAACATCGTTGAAAAGAATTTGTGGATTCGGTTTGTCTGTCTGTCTGTTTGCGCTCTAACTCTCATAAATATACTCTGAGTTTCGTGAAATTTTTATACATTATTGAATTTTACTATAGAATGTTCGGTATTGAAAAGGAAGTATGTAGTATTAACAGTTCATTTATAGGGACACAAAAGAATTCCATTACATTATGGTCTATGGAGAAAAGTCTTTTGCGGCGCATTTTATTGGTGTTACAACAGTTCAAACATAATGAAATTAATATGCATTACTGAGGAGGACAGCATGCTTTCACCGGAGTATACAATTAGTAACATTTATAGTTCAATTACAGAGACGTACAAAATAATTCCTTGATCTATGGGGAAAAATCATTTGCATGTTATGATACTTGAAACGTAATGAAATTTAAAATGTCACCAGATTTTAAACACAACTTATTTTCTACAAATTATGGAGTGCATGGAATTTATCGTTCATGTACAGAGACGCAAAAGAAAATTCGGTTAAAGGACTGACTATGATCGGTAATTGCTAGACGTCATCTTTCCGCTGTAGTATGCAGTTTTATATAAATTTTAGTGTATTACGTATTGTTTACAGATTCTGTAGATCATATACAGGGCTGCACGAAAGACTTCGAATATGGGCAGTAATTGCTGAAAACGGATTTTTACCGAGTTATGTATTTTTTTAAATTAGTTATTTGGACATTTCATTTCAACGGATGAAAAATTTAAATTTCTTAATCATATTCTGTTAGTGTTGGAAAGTGTTTCATAATCTTTGCCGGATGCATGATGTTTTGTTCTTGTTATTATTTATAATATATAAATTATTTTCTATTTATAAATTATTTTCTACTTATCATTTTTGCTGTTTCAGACCCAGTTAATATATTTTAGCGTGCGTTATTTGGCGTATAATTAACTCCATTGTTCTTGTAACTCGTATGCAAGGCTTGTACCAATAAAAAAAAAATTTGACAATTTTTTACTTACGCTCCTCGAACGAAAAATGTTATAAATTTGATTTATAAATTTATAATTAAGTTCTAAAAATAATACAATGTTTTATTGTCATCGAAAATACACCTGTGGTCATAATTTTTATATTTCTAAATAACGTATATCAGTAAAGGAATGAAATATCGATTACAAATTTTCTTATTTACATATTACATGAACCAAGTAAGGTTAAACAATAAAGATAATCCTATGCCAATCAGAGATTATGCAACACTTTTCAACACTGTACTGTAATGGATAATTCCAATACTGTAATGGAACTTCGCAATTTAATAATGTGAAGGATAAATCTTGTGGAAACTGTGAAAATCTTAAGTAAACAATTTAGAGAACGCATAAAAATTAGAAACGTACTTTCAGAAATAAACATCCATAGATCTCAATGTATCCATCTCTGTATATGAATTTATTTATGTCCTACAAGTATTTCTTAGTACACTAAATATAGTTCAGCTGGAAAATACATAACTCAATTAAAAACACCCTTAATCAATGGACCCTTATACACAGTAATGCTTACGAATTCTTTTGTGTAGCACTGTATATGATCTACCAAATTTATACGCGTCACAGAGTAGGCAAAAAATTAGTTAAACTTGAAAGCACATACCAAATTGAAAACGCATGTCTAGAATTTATCTCTTAGGCAGTACTGTAACAGAATTCTTTGTGTGACCTTGTAAATGAATTATAACTGCTTATGATACTTATCTATTCCTTATTACAAAGATTTTTCGAAAAAAATTCTAGTCTACTCAGGTCTACTACTCAGGTCTACTCAGGTACAGCCTTCAGGCCACAGAATGTTTTAAAAGAATTGCTTTGTAAATTTAAACCTAGAGTCCCTCCCCTACTTAAAACCGACGCGGTCTACAGTATCCCTTGTGGGGTCTGTGACTCAGTGTATATTGGTGAAACGAGTCGTACTTGCGCCATTCGTCTTGCCGAACAAAAACCTGCCTATAAATCTGGTAGCCTTCAATCAAAACTAGTACAGCATTCTTTAGATACTGACCATATTCTGGATTTCGCAAGTATCGCAGTAATCAGATCCAGCTGCAATAATATTAAGAGTAGAGTATTTCTTGATGGTTGGCTCACTCGTAAACAGACTTCGCCAATTAATGAATCTTGTGCTGTTCCACCTGAGTACACAAACTTGCTCTAATGGAAGTTCGTCAAAAAATTTTCAAGTTTTAACTCGTTAACTTTATTAACTGTAAACATGGTTGTAAATTCTCCGTTCAACGTACGTAGTTGCGCTTATGAAGGGCTAAATTATAGCCTGAAACGTTTGCAGTAATTTTTAATGTTTTTAAAGTTTTAATTGTATTTTATGTAACTTTTATGTCTGATTAAATGTGATATTTTATTTGCAGAACTAAAAATGCTACACACCCCTTTTTCAACAACAAGCATGCCATAGTAAACATCAATAATGTATACCAATTATACGGCAATCCGAGAATATTTACGAGAGTTATAGTACGGATAGACGGCAGTTGGCAGACAGACAAATCGAATTCACAAAGTTTTTTCAACTATGTTGGAAAGTGTTAATGAAAGAACGTATAAAATGGACTTTTTGATATCACCGATTCATTTAAAGAAAATATTCTAATTAGAGTTGAGACATATGCTGTTCACTTGAAAGGAGGTCATGACACAGTTTTAACAAAAATAGAACAATTTACGTATTACGATAAACAGGGAAATTGACAGTGAAGCGGGTAGATTTAGAATACAGACAACAAATAATAAGCTCAACTTTACGAAGACTGAGAGGGAAAATCCCTTTCCCAAAAGACTTATCAAATTAAGATCACTTAGCTAAAATCAAAATAACCTAACTGTTCGTTCTGCAAGAACCTCAGAAACTTCACTTTAACAGTCAATATCACTGGAGCTGCGTAAATTCCAAAAATTATTTTAAATCCTAATACGAAGCTTAACTTCTCGCCATGCTGGCGAAAAGCTCACAGCCGTCGATTCTACCCGAAATAGCTATTTGGTGAACTCTTCTTGAACCCAACACGTAGAGAACATGAACAACAAGAAGAAAGGATGCGTTCCAAATGTAGAATTAAAGTAAATTAATGGTAAATCTATCGAATACATCTCCTACCGCAATATATAGAGCAACTACACAACCACAGATAACTAATTATTATATCATTGCAAAAAATAACAGTGACAATCAGATTCTCGGATATTTTGACATACTTTTCGAAACCTAAAGAAATTACAAAATAGAACTCATTCACACAAACATGTTAGAATTCAAGACACCGCGATTGCACGCAAAGTCTCAAAACTCACTCGGCCACTAGAGTACCTTTATAAATGAGTAGCTAGGCACTATCCTACAATGTATCTTTTCTAGGAACCTATTTTATTATTAAAAGAAAAAATGTAATGTAAATCTTTTAAGCATAAATTTTGAAAATGTATACAAAAATATTGAAAAATATTAGATATGAATACATTTTAAATACGACCAACCTTACCAAAGTAAACATAAACTTCATTCCGTCACAAGTCGCACTGTATTGTTTACATATTCCCGATTCTTCGTAAAAGTAAATCGAGACAACAGCATAATTCTCAGAAAGCAAGAGAGTGAAAGTATTTCATTGATTTTGAAACTGATGTAAACATGTTTACCAAAAAGAGCTGATAATAGGTTTAATAACTCCGCTATTAAAATCTTAATAACTTAAAAGATGAGTACACGTAATTCTGTTTTTACACGACTGCAGGTTTAATGATTTACGAACATTGAATTACACATTACGAACACATTATTATAGTAATATTCGTCTTATTTAATTAATTGAAATCGGCAATTTGAAATCCACGATTAAATATGACAAATATTGTAAAAATAAGTCGTCTTTTGAAGAAAGAAATGGTATTCAATGTCCGTAAACCATTAAAATTCTAGTCGTGTAATAAAAGAATTAGACGTACACGAAATACAATAATATACCCATGTTATGAAGATAATCGATTTAATCTTTAATATCGATTTCTTCACACCATTATTATTCCATCTCTATTATATCACAATCATTAAAATCACAACAACCCATACTAAAAAAAATAACCATAAAACACAAACATAGTGATATCAAATTTATTGTTTGGAATCAAAACTTTAAATTTATACGTTACTAGCTGAAGTATCCGATCTTGTCCGTGATTTTAAGAATGTTTGTTTAGAAAAATCAAGTTCAAAATTAAATATACAATATAAAAACATAACAAAAGAAGCAAACGAATTATTATTAAAATAAAAACCCAATGAAAAAATATATAAATTTGTATAATAAACTTATTATAAATCAGCTATAAATTAGCAAGCTTTCATTCATCCCTGGAGCAATAAAACCTGAAAATTCCCAACTCCTAACATTACTTCAAATATAACTTTGCATGTAAACGAATCACACGTGTTGCAATTCTAAAAAAGAAAGAAAAGTCATGCGCCAAGCATACATTATGAAACACTTTCCAACACTAACAGAATACTTTAACAAACTGTTTAATAAGGTAAAACTGCTGTTTAATAACTGCTGTTTAATAAGGTAAATAAGCTATCTAAGTAAACATTTCAGAAAAACACAAAACACATATGAAAATCAGTTTTCAGCAATTACCGTCCATAGCCGGTAAAGTACTCCAATTCTTTTCTGCAGTCCTGTATATAATTTATATATTTGTATACACTCTATAGTTTGCTGCAATTTAGTTTAGTAATAAAATACATAACACAGTTGGAAATTCATCTTCAGCAGTTTCTACCAATAGACGGAAACATACTTGAATTATTTTGTACAGCCCTGTATATTACCTTAAGTTTTTTATACACGCCGCATATTAAGCTATAATTTAATTCAGGCAAATACACGCTGAAATCACACTTCAAGAAATTATAATACATAGGTGGCCAGTATTCAGTATTACATGTATTCAGTTCTTTGCGTGGTTCTGTATATGATTTTATTTATATTCTACAAACCTTTCTTGGTATGCTAAATATATTTCACATTCAAAATGCGTAACTCGGTTAAAAACTCATATTAATCAATTTACGCTGATACACCGTAATGCTTAGTAATTGTTTTGTGTAGCTCTGTATATGATCTGCAGCAATTATATATACCTCATAGCATTCAAAAATTTAGTTAATCGCATATCTTACTAAAATACAACTTCCAATTATGGCTTATAAACAATACTTTGGACACAGTACTGTACCCGAAATATTTTGTGTGTCCATGTAAATGAACGATAAATGCTATGCACATAAGAAGTATTTTGTAGTAAACCTCAATAATGTATATCAATTTAATTATATAAAGGAAAGGCATAACATAATTAAAATACGCTGCAAACAGTTTTTCACCCCTAGACCATTATGCAAAAAAATACTTTTGTTTGGCACTGTAAATGAAAGAAAAAAGCTTTACACTCCATATGCTACAGAAGGCATGTCTTAGTGCATCTCAAAATTTGTATCAATTTCATTATGCGTATATATAGTGTAACATATAGTGTAACAAGATTAAAATGCGCCTCAAACGATTTTCCACATTACACCAATGGAATTTTTTTCAGTTTCCCTGTAAACTAATTATAAATGCTAGACGTATCATGTTCGAGAGTAAGCATCTTCAAGTGTATTTCAGTGGTGTATATCAATTTCAATATATTTGAAATAGTGTCACATCATTAAAATGCACTGCAAAGGATTTATAATGTAAAGGCATTCTTTTGAGTGCCCCTGTAAAAAAAGTATACGACTTCATTTTCAATACCAAGCATGCTATAGTAAATCTCAATAACATATATCAATTGCATGACTATACGGATAAATTTAAGCGAGTTAGAGCACGGACAGACAGACAGACAGACAGACGGCAGACTGCAGACAAACCGAATTCATAAACACTTTTCAACTATGTTAGAAAGTGTTAAAAACTAACGTTTTAATTGCCGAAACGTCAGTGAAGGCTTACTGTTGAGACCCGAAAAGTTTTTAGTTTCTGTCTGTTTGTCTGTCTGTCTGTCTGTCTGTCTGTCTGTTCCGCGATAACTGCCGTAAAAATGATCCGATTAGTTTGATTTTTGGTAGGTATGTTGGTGAGATACCCGGAATTAGCTGTATAGTTTTTAGTTACATTTGGTTCATTCGCTCGGAAAATATAGAACATTTCTTTTTTGATCCTAATGCTTTCCTATGGGAATTCAGACGATTTTGAATTTTTTCAGTCGTTGAAAATAAAATGTCGCATTTGATTAATGTATTTAAACGGTAAGTTATGAAGGCTAAAATTTATCAAGTCAGGTCTTAAATTATTCAAATTAATTTGAAATTTTGTTAATACATTCGTCAGATTTTTTAAATTAGGTGTATAATTTTTGGTGCAATTTTATACATCTGTTCTAATAATATAATACATTTTACTCTACCATTTTCTGCAAATTTTAAAATGCATTTATTTTTATTTACCTCTTTAATTTAACCATAACCTAGCAACTAAATTTTAAAGAATATCAAAATAATAAAATTCAAATAATTCAGACTATTTTGCTACAATATTTTATTGTGTGATTTTAATATTTTATAGAGAGATTTTAGTATGCTATTGCCATCGAGTTAGATCAAGATGTACGTAATGTAAAATAAATATTATAGAATGACCATCAAAACTGTTTTTCCGAAACAAAAATTGTAATAACACTAGATTTCTGCAATAGATATAAGTGAAATACAGTAGATTCAGTTTACATTTCCATAAGTTGCTTTTGTACACGAGATATTATTCAACTTATCTATCAGATGCGAGTGTTTCGTGGTTGGCAGGTAAGTAAATATTGCTCTTTAGGTACTAGGATAACATGAAATTATTTTCTGAATTTTTGCTTATCCTAATAAAACCACTGTGTAGAACGAAATCCAAGATATACTAGAATCATTCACACAAACAATAGGAAATCACGAATATAAATTTAATAAGATTACGGAAAACATTTCTTTTTAGGTCACAATGCTTTCCTATGGGAATTCAGACGATTTTGAAAATTTTCATCCATTGAAATAAAATGGCGCATTTGATTAATGTATTTAATGTGTAAGTTATGAAGGCTAAAATTTATCAAGTCAGGTCTTAAATTATTCAAATTAATTTGAAATTTTGTTAATACATTCGTCAGATTTTTTAAATTAGGTGTACAATGTTTGGTGCAATTTTATACATCTGCTCTAATAATATAATACATTTTATTCTATCATTTTTTACAAAAATTCCCAGTGAATTTTTTTTCTCTCTTTCAATAAATGGTTGCTAAGCAACTATATTTCAAAGAATATCAACAAAGGAAAATTCAAGTGAATCGCATTATTTTTACGCGAAGTTTTATTAAAAATTGCCAATTTTCGGGTTTTAAGTTTTTAATATGCTTTTTTTTAATGAAATAGATGAGAATTTATTTTAAGTACTAAAAAATGATTACCAAATCGGTTTTCCAAATGAAAATAATAAAAACGTTGAATGCGTAAATTGAATATAGGTCAAATAAGAGGAATTTAAATTTGTATAAGTATAATTTATACACGAAATTTTATTCAACTTCAGAAACATATGATGTTTAGTAGTTGAAATATAATTATTCTTTTAAGGATAGGATAAAATCTCTTGTACAAAGAGATGGTTATTCTAATGAAATGAGAATTGCAAATACATTCAGACATATACTCAAGAAATAAAATAGCACAATTACTGGAAATTGAGAATAGAATATTAAAGCGACAACGGGGGGTTCAGGGGGGCGGAGCCCCCCTGAAATAATGTATTTTTATTCTGAAAAAATACAGTAACAAGTAGTTTATCCTGTCATTGCATAACATTGTGTTTAAGGGGATACTTCTAAAATTTCCGAAACTTTCGATAAATTTATATTCTTATCAATGTATAAATAACTTAAAAAGATTGAATTTTAGTGTGTCAAATATTTTTCAGATAATGTTAAAAATTAGTAAGAACAATGATTTTTTGAGCTGACGTTGAGGCCTCTGATCTGTAGATTTACTAGTTTACTTTATTATTTTGAATTTGAATTTGTGTACTTTTCACTCTTTTTAGGGTTTTGTTCATCTCACGAAAACCTATTACTCCCGCTCCGTTGTCTGTCCGTCACAAAGCCGTTCTCAGAAACTATATAACTTACAGGCATGAAAATTTGTGTACTTATAGCTAAATATCTACTATGAAGCTCAAAATATTAAAATTTGAAAAAATGGTGTTATTGTCGAAACGTCAGTGAGGGCTCACTGTGGAGACGCGAAAAGTTTTTGGTTTCCGTCTGTTTGTCTGTCTGTTCCGATATAACTGCCGTAAAAAGCTCTCGATTAGGTTGATTTTTGGTGGGTATATTGGTGAGGTACCCGGAATGAGCTGTATAGTTTTTAGTTACATTTGGTTCATTCGTTCGAGAAATATAGAACATTTATTTTTAGATCATAATGCTATCCTATGGGAATGCAGACGATTTTCAAATTTCACTTTTAACTGAAATGAAAATCACATATTTGAATAATGGACGTAAAATTACTGATGCTAAATTTTCGATATGGAAGTTTTAAATATATAGAACATTGAACAATTTCCGATACATTTATTAAATTTAAAAATTAATTGTTTAAATAACTGGAACATTTTTTATATCAGTTCGGGAAATATAAAACAATTTATTTTCATTTTTTTTACAAATTTTAAAATGAATTTCTTTTTACTTTGCTCTTTAATTTATTATAGTTGCTTAGCAACCCTATTTCAAAGAATATCAAAATAAATTCAAGTAACTCTTACTATCTTGCTAAAATATTTTATTAACAAAATAAATTATTTTCGGCAGATTTTAGTATTCAATTGACATAAAGGAGAACTTATTTTGATACAAGTTTATTTATTTTTTAATCTAAAAATTTACATGAATAAGAAATTCATAAGAATTTCAGAATATCATTGCATAAACCGTGTTTAAATTAACGTTTCTAATTTCTTAAACCTCCGAAGTGTTTTATATGCCTATAAATATGTATGTAATATTCAAAAATTAAATTGAGGTTTGTAAGATTCTAAATAATATGAAAAGTGAGATTAGAGCTGACGTTGAGCGTCTTGATCTGCAGATTTATTAGTTTTAATACATAGAGATTAAAAAACCAAAAATCTAACAGCCTTTTCATGTTAAATTTAAACATTTTAAGTTATAGCAGTTGCCAACAATTAAAAATCCACAATAAACTTCTTTCTACAATAATTAATTTTCTATTCAAAAATTTCCACTTGAAAAATGAAAATGAAATAAAAAGTTTCACCAATTGAAAAAAAAAAAGATTAATATGACGTCATATCTATACTATTATATAAAGAGGAAACGGTGACTGAGTGACTGACTGAGTGACTCATCAACGCCCAGCCGAAACTACTAAAGTCAGGGTCACGCAATTTGGACTGTAGATTGCTGTTATGGCCTAGGCAAGCAATAAGGAGGGATTTTTGAAAATTCCCCCCCTCCCCGAACGGGGTTAAAGGGGGGTTCGAATGTTTTAGGTCATTTTGCCATATCTCAGTAGCAGTTATAGGTAGGAGCTTAAAATTCCTGAAAACAAATCGACTAAAAAAATGATTAAACACCTATTTCAGCGATTTTAGAAATTCCCCCCAGAAGGGGGTTAAATGGGGGTGGTCGAATGTTTTAGGTCATTTCGCCATATCTCAGTAGTAGTTATAGGTAGGAACGCGAAAATCAGGAAAACAAATCTACTAACAAAATGATTAAACACCTATTTCAGCGATTTTAAAAATTCCCCCCGTAAGGGGGTTAAAGGGGGGTGGTCGAATGTTTTAGGTCATTTCGCCATATCTCAGCTGCAGTTATAGGTAGGAGCGCGAAAATCAGGAAAATAAATCTACTAAAAAAAATGATTAAACATTTATTTCAACGATTTTAGAAATTCGCCACCCGAGGGGTTAAAGAAGGGGGTTGGTCGAATGTTTTAAGTCATTTCGCCATATCTCAGCAGCAGTTATAGGTAGAAGCGCAAAAATCAGGAAAACAAATCTACTAAAAAAATGATTAAACATGTATTTCAGCGATTTTAGAAATCCCCCCCCCCCCGAAGGCGTTAAAGGGGGGTGGTCGAATGTTTTAGGTCATTTCGCCATATCTCAATAGCAGTTATAGGTAGGAACGCGAAAGTCAGGAAAACAAATCTACTAAAAAAATGATTAAACACCTATTTCAGCGATTTTAGAAATTCCCCCCCCAGAAGGGGGTTAAAGGGGGGAGGTCGAATGTTTTAGGTCATTTCGCCATATCTCAGCTGCAGTTATAGGTAGGAGCGCGAAAATCAGGAAAATAAATCTACTAAAAAAATGATTAAACATTTATTTCAACGATTTTAGAAATTCGCTACCCGAGGGGTTAAAGAGGGGGGTTGGTCGAATGTTTTAAGCCATTTCGCCATATCTCAGCAGCAGTTATAGGTAGAAGCGCAAAAATCAGGAAAACAAATCTACTAAAAAAATGATTAAACATGTATTTCAGCGATTTTAGAAATCCCCCCCGAAGGGGTTAAAGGGGGGTGGTCGAATGTTTTAGGTCATTTCGTCATATCTCAGCAGCAGTTATAGGTAGGAGCGCGAAAATCAAGAAAACAGATCTACTAAAAAATGATTAAACATGTATTTCAGCAATTTTAGAAATTCCCCTCCCGGAGGGGGTTAAAGGGGGGGGTCAAATGTTTTAGATCATTTTGCCGTATCTCAGCAGCAATTTTAGTTAAAAGCACAAAAATCAGGAAAACAAATCTACTAAAAACATGATTAAACATGTATTTCGGGGATTTTAGAATTTCCCCACCCGGAGGGGTTTAAAGGGTGGTGGCCGAATGTTTTACGTCTTTTCGCCATATCTCGGCAGCAGTTATAGGTAGGAGCGCGAAAATCAGGAAATTAAATCTACTGAAAAAATGATTAAACACGTATTTCAACGATTTTAGAAATTCCCCCCTGAAGGTGGTTTAAGGGGGTGGTCAAGTGTTTTAGGTCATTTCGCCATATCTCAACAGAAGTTTTATGTAGGAGCATGAAATTAAGGAAAACAAATCTACTAAAAAATTGGTTAAACACGTATTTCAGCGAATTTAGAAATTTCCTCCCAAAGGGGGTTAAAAGGGGGTCGAATGTTTTAGATCATTTCGTCATATCTCTGCAGCAGTTTTAGACAGGAGCGCGAAAATCAGGAAAACAAATGTACTAAAAATGAATAAAACACATATTTCAGCAATTTTGGAAATTCCCCCCAGAAGGTGGTTAAATGGGGGGGGGGGGTTGAATTTTTTAAGTCATTTCGCCATATCTCAGATTTTATATTAGGAGGTCGAAATTAATTAAAAATAATCTACTAAAAAATTGGTTAAACAGGTATTTCGGCGATTTTGGAAACTCCCCGCAGAAGGTGGCTAAAGGGTTATTCTAAAGTTTCGGGTCATTTCGCCATATCTCAGCAGCGGATTTAAGTAGGAGCGTGAAATTCAGGAAAACACATCTACTAAAAAATGGATAAACACGCATTTCAGTGATTTTAGAAATTCCCCACGATGGGTTTTAAAGTGGGTGGTTTTGAAAATTTTAGGACATTTCGCCATATCTCAGCAGCTGTTTTGTGTAGGTGCGCGAAATTCAGGAAAACAAATCTACTCAACAAATGATTAAACACGTATTTCAGTGAATTTAGAAATCCCCCCCCCCCCTCGAAGGTGGTTAAAGGGGGATTCGAAAGTTTTAGGTCATTACGCCATATCTCAGCAACAGTTTTAGGTTGGAGCGCGAAATTCAGGAAAACGAATGTGATAAAAAAATTACATTGTCCATACATAAAACCAGTCCCGTGCAAAGCCGGGACGGGCCGCTAGTTGGTAATAAAATCGAAATTTTCAAACATTTCTCAATAATACAAGGAGTATGAGTATGTGTAAATACAGAAAACAGCTTAATATGGCGTCATTAGAGAATTAAAAAGAAAATTAATCTGACGTCATAACGGATTTTTCAAATGTTGGAGAATAATACAAAGAGAATATCAGTATGAGTAATAGAGAATAGTAAATATATGAGTTTGAGGAACGTATTGAATCATGATAAAAACCCGATTATGGAATTATTCGCATATTTTAACATTTTGAAGGTGTACAGCATGTTTAATTTTGAAACTGATTTTTTTTTATATCGCATTTAGTCCACATGACGGATATTATTATGACAGAGTATGATAGAGGGCTTCGCCTGCTATCGGGACGGTTCAGATATTCGAAAAAACGAGAAAAATAGACCTGTAAATTTTTACTTTATAAAAAACATGATTTATTTATTTATTTATTTATTTATTTATTTATTTTTTTTTTTTGCAAAATAAAATTTATTTGGTTTTATTAAAGAAAGGATAAAGTATTTTGAAAGAATATTAAACGAAACCCTTTGTGCGATCCTCGATCACACTTACTCACTTGTTTAATTTAATATGGACGACAGATTACCTACTTACTTGGTAAATAAATCTGTGGTCCGTATTGAGACCGAGATTGAAATTTTTTGCTGAAAAGTTGTTTCCGAGTATTTTGTTATTTAAATAGGTTTTTCATGATTAAAAAACAAATGGCGAATACAAAAAATCTATGAATTTTATTTAAAAAAATCATCTACATTTATCTCGGAATCCTTCTTTTCTTTTTCCATTCTGAAAATTGAACTCTAAAACTATTGACATAATTTTTTTCTACTTTCTTTTCAGTGTAGACATATATATGAAATCGCCATCTAAAGATGTGTGTTTCTCTTGTAGAAATAAAGTTTTTTTTTTTTTGGTGTGTGTGTACAAAGGATAGTATATTCTGTGTGAACCTCCTATGGATTACTACGATAGAATATCTGAAGCCGCACCTACCCTTCCGAACCCTAAGGAAAGATAATTTATTTATTATGAGTTTGAATATTGAAAAATACAGGCTCCTCCCACCACCCCGTAAATACTAGGCCTATGCGCTGATAAAAAATGGCAGTTGTCGTAGGCAGATTCTTTTAAACGTTTGTACAGTACCATGAATATGGACACCAGTATTTTCTAAAAATTTTCTTTGATTTATTTTATTTCAGAAAGATAATGTGGAGAAATCTTTTAAAAAGTATTGGTATTCAAATTCAAGATACAGTACGAATGCTGAAAAAAATCCGCCTACGACAGCCGCCATTTCTGTGTCAACACGTAGGCCTGGTATTCGAGGGACGGTGGCTCCTACCCCAATTAGAATAAGTAGAAAACTTGACACATAATATTCACCGTAGCATCATAACCTGTTTTTTAAATCATTAAAAATGTTCAAAATATCTGTAAAAATTCTGAATCAGAACGCCTTAGTATTCTTTTACCAGCAGATGATCTCTTTTTGTCCCAAAGTGTCCGAAACCGTACAATATCAACAGCATGGCAGTTAACTTTACAGTTTTCTGCTGGTACACAAAGACCCCCACATTTTGTAAATTACAAAGTGTAGATTTACTAAGAGTGAACTACTAAGGTTGAACTTTTTTTAACACGACCTGATGCTTGTGCTCATTTGCCAAGATATTTTTTTAGGGCCTACTTGAATTGGCTCAATGAACATGTGAGTTTAGTTCAAGATCAGGGGAATAAAGTATTCTTTTCTAATGAGTCTCTACTTAATTCCCAAAATGATTCTCGAGGAACTTTAATATTGAGAGGCATTAGGATTCGAAAACGAGCGACTAACAACATAGAAAAAGGACCAATACAGAAGATCCGGCTAACCAGTCTGGTCAGGAATTGCGATTGGTCGTATTGATCTATATTTTTATTGTAATGGTTTAATAACGTCTGTACAACATCGTAACGAAATCCTGTACCCTATTATTTCTTACGTATACAGATAACTTTTTCGAAAGTGAAATTGTAAGGAATATTTTTTGCCTGCTAGAACAATCGGAAGGCCAACTGATGGTAACGAAAATAAAATGTTTGTAACGTAATTGAAATCCCCTACAAATCTGAGAATCTTTATTGCGTTTAAATTTATTATTATTATTTGTAAAAAAAAAAAAAAAAAAAAAATACCATTTATACAAGGTGAGTCAAAATGACTTTTCTGATTACACATGAAAATAATTTCATTGTAAACAATGACCGGCAGAAACACTTTAAACAAAATGCAGAAGAATGTTCAAATGTTTTGTATGCTTTCTTTATAACGCGTCTGTGTGTTTCTTTTTAGACATGCAGAAAATATCTATTAGATAGTAATTTCACGCCAATGCTTCACAGTATTTTCATATTATGAAGCATTTTAAGTTAGACATTGATGTAAGTGCATTCTTTATGTGCACCTTCAGCCCCTTCATTGTTTCAAGCAAAGAAGTCATATCCCCATTAAAAAATCATTACAAGGACTCATAATCAATGCATTAACAATGAGAGGCGTGAAATGGACTACCAGTGGATGCTTTCAGTTTGACAAATAGAAAGCACATAGAACAGTTATGAAATATGCAAATAAAACTTGGAGCTTCCTTCTGAATTGTGTTTAAAGCGTTTCTTCCTATCACTGATTAGAACAAAGTTATGCTAACTTGTAATCAGAGCAATCATTTTAATTCACCCTGTATAACACATTAATACTGTATATATGTATCGTGCACATTGTGTCTCTTTTTACCATCTTTGTGTAACTTCTTACCACAAATATATATCTGTTAGGTGACAGATAAGATGTTTTAATTATGTGTATCTAGAGTTTGCGAGAGCAATTTCGATATCTGAACCTCGCGTTATCTAATGGCCGCATAATATTGTTGCTAGTGTCTATAAAATTCTATCGCCCCCCCCCCCCCCCCAAAAAAAAAAAAACAACTAATGGACATTTGGCAAATAGTGAGTGGCATAAGAAAGGTTTTCACACAGAAGCTATTTTATGAAAGGTTCATGTTATATTATTTTTGAGATTCCAATACAACGAGGTTGCTGTATGCAGATATTTTTTTCCACGGGCGTGAAGCTCTCATAACTTCAATTTAGTGATCTTGCCATTGTCGAAATTGATGTATTTTGGTATTCTTATACAACAAGATTAATGCATCCAGGTATTTTTTTTTTGTTTATTTTTCATGGGCCAGGAGCATTTTATTGACCGTGACATTACCGAATTTCATTACTTTTGAGATTTCTATACAACAAGGATGTTGTATTACAGTGATTTTTTTGTAATTTCATGGCCGCGAACCGCACATACATGCGTTTTAATGACCGCGACATTACCGAATTTCATGTACTTTTGAGATTCCTATACAACGAAGGTGCTGCATTCAGCTTAAATTCAATATCATTGATATCCATGACAGTTTTATCCACGATAAGCAAGCATATTCTTTTTCTCAAATAAAATCATAAATTTATTGCCAAGATAATTTTTATAGCGTTGACAATTCTTGTTAAACATTACTGTTAAATCTTTAATGTGCTTTTCTCCGTATTTTTCTCTTCTGGTTTAAATTCATAATCTCCTTTGCTAGAACAATTGACCTATTTGAAATCAGGGCAACTGCACTATTTTTACACTTTTTTATTTAAATCAACTTGGGTTTTGTATGTAAAGATGATATACGTTATTATTAATGTTCGTTAAAATTATAATTAATACGTTAATTTTAAGGCATTTTTCCTTTAGCAAGCCACAGATAATCTATATATTTAAAACACTAAGCGTTTTCTTTCGACAATCCGTGAGAAGAAACTACTGCATCAAATTACACCATTCTTTTTTTTTAATGAAAGATATTTGGACAAAGATTTGTTATCGTACATTCGTTTTTCGAAAATTTAATTCATTAGCCGTAATTTTAAATTAAACTTTTACTTCTGTGTATGACGTCATAAAGTCGGCAATCGGATAACTTCCACTGTTGCGAGGCACAGAGTAACGTGAAACTCCGTGGTTGCGAGGATAAAAGCAAAATAATAAATATTAAAGGAACGTGGCTTCTAGACCGAATTTTTTAATTTGCAAGTTAAATTTCAGTAAAAATATTTATCCACGTTCACTTTATTTTTATAAGCGAATAAAAATTCATATTTATTGTGACGCCACGGGATTATTGCCCATTGGGTTTATTTTATTATTATGCATTATAACTTTGTTGATGCCATTTTTTCATTACAATTAAATACAAAATATATATATTTTTTGTATACATGGTGTTTGAGCATAAAAATAACTATATAAAGTATGTGTGAAAAGTTTGTGCCTGTGAAAATGACGTTATGCTGAGCTTGAAATGCATTTTATCATTGATAAAACTAAAGAGAAAAATGTATATAATTATGTCAACATGACGTAATTTTAACTGATTTTTCCATTCTTAATTATAAAGATTAGAATTGGAGCCTTTATTGATTGCTTCATCTTAATTACATACCTTAATTACATGTTACCAATTACTTTTTTTAAAATTATAGGTTAGAAGATTTTATTTTTTAATAAAAAAATTCACAAAAGTAAAGGATTTCAGGAAAATAAAAATTATTAAAAGTAATGTTATAATAAAAAAAAATAAATAAAATAAAAATAAATAAAATTAAATAATGATTGTATTTCTAGCTACAATAAACAATGTAAGTTTGTGCCTGTGAAAATGACGTTATGCTGAGCTTGAAATGCATTTTGTCATTGATAAAACTAAAGAGAAAAATGTATATAATTCTGTCAACATGACGTAATTTTAACTGATTTTTCCATTCTTAATTATAAAGATTAGAATTGGAGTCTTTATTGATTGCTTCATCTTAATTATTTTATAGGAATTATTTTGGTAGGTTTATTAGAAGTTCATTTAACATTTCTTTATTAGCGGCAAAGTCCTATTTCTTTCACTGTGAATTTCTCTTTCGATGTCAAAAAATGGTAGTTTTCTTTTGGACGCCAGCCAAAACGCAGTAGCAATTTTTAGAAATTTATAACAGTTGTGACAACAAACGGCGCTATCACTTTAGCCTTCATCGCTCTTACATCCCTTCTAAATACTACAAATTTCTATTTTTTACTACGTTTTTCTACATTTTACAATTTCAATTCTTACATCATCAATTAGAAAAAATTAACTTTCGATTGAAATTTATTTGAAAACTGCCGCTTAATTTAACGAATTTTTAAATAATTTTCAAGCCGGAAATAATTTTTAATTCTATCTCAACAATGAGTATCAGTTTGCTTTAAGAATGCAAAATAGCCCCTAAGAAAGTTGATACAATTGAAAATAGATTTCTCTAACCATCATAAAAAGTGAAAAAAAAAAAAAAAAAAAAAAAAAAAAAAAAAAACCCTGATAAATCATAAGATCAGATTATCCATAAGATAGAGCATTTTGGCGCTAAACTAAAATCTGTCAAATAAATAAATAAAGAAAGTAAGAAAGAAAAACAATTTTCAGTTTATGTTTAACATAATTCGTTGATGTATATGTTGCATCAGAATATGGTAGGAATTGTATTTTTTTTATTTTTTTAAGTTCCATTTTGGTATTTAACGGTATAATAGGGAAAAGAACTCTCCTTGACTGTGATGGAAAAGAGATAATTATCCTGATTATGTACTAGGATCGAAGAAACCATATAAACAAGTTTGAAAAATTCTACCTTACGGCAGAATATAGATTGGCCACCCACGGCTTTTATCGTTGAGATTTTTTCAGCCAAGTCTAACTCGTCAAAATAAATAAATAAATAAATAAATAAAAACGTGTTTGTTAGCATAAGACAGCTTCTCTACTTCAGAATTTAGTTAGCGCTCTAAGATTTTTTGTCAGGCTGGCGGAATATATTAAGAACGAACACACCAAGTTTTAAAAAGATTCGGTGACTGGAAGTATTTTTAATAAATATAATAGTGAAAAGATGGGGCTCCAATGGGTGAGACGAGGCGAGGTAGATGTTGTTTACAAATGTGCTGGCTTAATGGCACCCTTTAAACTATTTTTAATGGTTCAAGACACTTTAACACTAAATAGATAATTTAAAAAAAGTAATGAAAAGTTCTACGATAGCAGCTTTTGTGATGGATACAGCTAAGAGAAGTTGTCTAACAAATGATGAGTTAGCATTAATTGACGGGCTCTTGGAGAGCGGTGGGGGGAAAGAGAGGGGGGGAGCTACACAAAACACAGGTGCTCTACGACACCTTTAAAGTGAATCCTCACTTGCAATTGAGAGATAGGACTTTAAAAGTGATGTCCCTTTTGCGCCCCTCTGACGGACCCCCTCGAGACATACGTGAAAATTGAGGGCGCCAAAAGAAGCGGGGGTAAAATACCTTTAGGTAGTTTACAGCTAATTTTGGTGAAATTTTGGAGCTTTCCGGTCTATAGGAACAGACAAAAATGAGAAAACCTAAAATATAATTATGAGAAATTGAAAGAATTAAATAAGAAAAGCGCCCCTGACGGGAGAGGGAGGAAAGGAGAGGGGAGAATAGGACTAGCCAAAAGCGCTTGGCAAGATCAAACTTTTGATAAGTTACATGTTGGGGTTTGAACACCTTGAATGTCTCCCCCGCGGGGGTTAACTTCCTATGGGAGATAGGGTCTTGGGACCCTCTTAGAAATGTCTGCCTCGACGAGTTTAACATCCTTGGATTCTTTAAAAGAGGCGTACGCCCTCTGTGGGGCTTAAAGGGGCTGAGAAAGATGGGAAAAACTAAAATTAAAAAAGGGTTGAAACAGAGAAAAATGCTTCTTTAGGGAACGGGGGAGTAGGACCAGATCATAGTGCTTGACGATATCTATCTATTGGTATGTTACGTAAAGGGGTTTGAGCACCAAAAAGGTCTCCGATACGAGTTATTTTAAAATATATACAAACAAATCATATACCCTCTGACCTATTTTATTGGAAATCGGTTAAAAGTGTTTTAGTAATAAATATGAAAAGAAAAAATGACGGAATTTCTACAAAGTATATTTAAAAGCAGTAAATGTTTATTGTAAGAAATCGGGTATATGCAATATATTTCATGTGCCAGTGGCATCAACAATTTTACTTTATCTCTCCCTGTCTATATATATATATATATATATATATACAAAGAAATCATATAACCTCCGACCTTTTTTATTAGAATACGGTTAAAAGTGTTTTAATAATAAATATGAAAGGAAAAAAATGGATCGAATTTCTACGAAGTATATTTAAAAGCAAGAAATTTTTATTTTTAGAAATCAGGTATATGCAACATGTTTCATCTGCCAGTAGCATCCACAATTTTACTTTATCTCTCTCTGTCTATATATACAAACAAATCAAATAACCTCCGACTTCTTTATTGGAAGTCGGTTAAAAGTGTTTTAATGATAAATATGAAAGGTAAAAATGATCGAATTTCTACGAAGTATATTTAAAAGCAAGAAATTTTTATTGCAAGAAATCAAGTATATGCAATATATTTCATCTGCCTGTTGCATCCAAAATTTTACTTTATTTTTCAATTAACCTTTTGATTACGGGTCAGGACTGGTGACTATTTTAATATTCAATCGTACTACAATTTACAAAATAATTTCTTTGTACTAGATTTCTCTTGAAAATATCACAATATGACAGAGATTATTTTTCAAATATTGTTACGGAGAGAATAAATATAGCTCACAGGGACGTATATGTCCCAACTCGTAGTCAAAGTGTTAAGAAAATTCAATAACATTTATTCAAATATCACTAGAAAGACATTTTAAAAATTCAAATTTTTTTTTTGTACACACACAATTTGAGAGAATAAAAAATACTTTTCTATATATTGCTTATGTATATAGCAAAAAAAAAAAATTGCTTCCTGTAGTCTTATATGATAAGTCTTTTAATATTAACAAGGAGGGAAAATACATTTCTCAGGAGGTATTTTCGTAATGTAGAACACATGTGTCTTTATTCTCTTTGGTCTTCCGAAGTTACATTGAGAAGAGAAAAAATACACCCATTTCTCAAGGGAATCCTCGAAGAGACTTAACTTAATACTAGGATAATTCCATGTCTGTAACGCAGAAACGTTGCTTTAAGAACTTTGGGGATTATTCGTGGGTTTCGCTTATTCATTCATTGATCATTTGTGTAATGATCACTTAAACAATTTTTCTCTTGAGAAAACGGAAAACCTGCAAACCTGTGAAAAAGAATAACTGGATATTTTGTCAAATACTTATCCACTTTTATATTAACCATATAAATACAGTCTTATATTATTGTAGTAATTACAACTTTTGTGTTATTTTACAATTATCTATAGATGCAAAATTCCCAATGTAACATTCAAATGTTGCTTTAAAAACTTTGGGAATTATTTTTTTGTTTTGCCCATTTAGTCATTGATGGCACTTGTATAATCCATACATTTAAAGCGAAAAGCACATTTTCAAAGTCCACATTCTTTTCCCCACACAAAAGTGGTCTCATTGCGCATGCTTCAAAATTTTTTTTGAAAGCTTCTCCCTTCTTCTAAAAAGGGAAACCTGTTTAGCCTAGGGGTATTGAAAAGGGTTGGTTGAAAACGGATGGATGCGTTATATGGCCATTGCGTTAAAAGCTAAATATATATTTTTTAAAGAACTTAACTTTTCAGTACTAAATATGCATATTTTTTTGTAAAATTTTAAAGAGAACTTGGATACAGTTATATTTATAATCGATTGCAATTTCAGAGAATTCGGAAGATGATAACTATTTTTTATTGCTATGTTAAAGGAGCCTACCTGAAAACAAACAAACAAACAAAACTAGTCGTTGGGGGCCACCGTAATACTTACCCATCAGAGATATGCATAATATGAAATACGAAACTAAAATATGTGTAAACTATTTATAAAATGCATTGCAATTCGAATAAAATCGTGGCTTGATGACGTCATAAACTTTAAATGCTCTATTACTGAATTGCATAAAAGAGACATCCTTATAACTCCAAAATTGATAATCATATTAATAAACGGTTTACTGCGTAAGATTAAGTGTCTCATTTCCAATTAAAATATATCTTTGAATTGAAATTTGAATAGAATACAGGTTCATGAAAAATCGAAGAGTGGAAAATAGGATTACAAATATCTCGGCAACTAATTATCCGATCGACTTCATTCTTTATGCAAAATTTATGTTTGTTAATTGTCTTTTATATTCACTCCTTAAAATAAACAATTTCGAAAAATTTTATATACCTTTTATCAGAACGAATATTTCAAGAGTCCGAAAAAATAGTTCCGGATAATCGAGGTTACTGAAATTCCATAAGCTTCTTCCCATTATTACATACTAAGTACATACCAAATTTCAAGTCTCTATCTTAATTTGTTCGGGAGATAGAGCATTTACAGACACACGCACACACATAGAGACACACAGACACAGACAGACGGACGGCAAATTTTTTTTCTTCTAAAAATATGTTTTTCGTAATCTTTAGTGTCTGAAACGTGTAAATCCGTCAATTTTTTTTTTTAGATTTTCAAAACGATTACAAGACTTACTCTATACTGCGTATGATGGGTAAGTAAAAGCGAGAAAAAACATTTCTTTTAGAACTAGATAACAATATTTTTTTACGAAATTTTTACACGGGCTGTAAAAACGTTTTATTTAAAACCAATAAAGATTTAAAAGAGTTCGGACAAAAATAACTTTTTATTTTAAAACTATGAAACGACCCTACGTGACAAAACAAGAAAATGAGACCTTTTATCACTAAATATCAATATTTTTTCGCGAAATTTCCATTTTATATACAATTTCATACAAAATCGGGTTAAAGATTTAAAGATTTTTTTAAATTTATTATAGCGAGCATGGGCAACGCCGAGGAAAGGGAAAATCCACTACCGTGAAAAAATAATTATTTATCAACTCTATATTAAACATATATATACAGTTTTGTTGCATTTACCAACTTTTGGGTTATTTTACAACTTTCTAAAGATGCAGAATTACCAATGTAATGCATAAATATTGCTTTACCATTTGATAATGAAACACGCCATATGGCATGTATTTTATTTTATTATTATTGGACTAAAATTCAAGAGTTTTCAAGTACTATACAGCCGTTTACGTTATACCTTACATTGTTAACAATTTGCAGCAAACTCTCCAGTCATTTGACCGTTTTTATAAAAAATGGTTACATAACCATAATTTAACTATATTATGATCTTAATATGGGCAATAATATGATCAAAATAGAGTTAAATGATGGTTATGTAACCGTTTTCTATAAAAACGGTCAAGTGACTGGACAGTTTGTTGCAAATTTTTAACAGTGTATTTAACTCTTATTTATAGCATTTTAATAAATGAATAATTAAGATTACACAAAATGTATAACAATTCATAGATATTTTTTGAACTGGAACAATATCTGATCCCAAGACATGAGGCAAGAGATTATCGCACATATAGACAATACTGTAACCGAATTCTTTTGTGTGTTCCTGTAAATGAACGATGAATGCTATGCGCACAGTATTCTACAGTATTCATCTTGAAGTGCACCACAGTGATGATGCAATATCAATTTCAATATGTTTGAAATAATGCAAAATAATTATTAAAATACATTGCAAACGACTTTCCTTATAGACCATAATGTAACGGAATATATATATACAGTTTGAACAGCAAAAACGTCTTTGTGTTTTTACTCTTGTAATATTGTAGTATCTATCTATCTATATTATAAAGGACAAAGGTGTCCGTGCGCAACGCTGACGTCATTTTGCGATGGCAACACTTGATGATGAAATTCCGGTTTTGCGATTTTTGTTACTGCAATTTTTTTTAATTTGTAAACATCGCACATTTTCAATTTTTACACCGTTATATAGGGAAAAAAATTTACTTTGAAATGCAATTTGTTTGAAAATTGTATCTTAATTGACTGATTTATTATAGCTTTTAAATTAAATTTCAAAAATGATTAAAAAACAAAATCTCTATCGTTTGCAGACGATTATAAAACATTAATCCGTTTGCATGTTAAACACTATATAAAGTTCAGCATTCGTTTCCCGCTAATATTCCATAACGATATTAAGCTTCATTAAGCAATCAATAAAATTGTATAAATATAAAACACAAATTTCACAGACATGTAATCGAAATAAGCGCTTAAAATCGTTGAAATTATCAGAATAAAAGAAACTGCTCTAGATAACGAAATTTTTAGTGATTTCTTCGGCTATTAACTTATAGCACGAGGCTAATTCGAAATTACTGCTTTTAATAAATTTCAAAAGTTTATTCGAATACGTAATCCCTTAACATTCGCGAGGGTTACGTTCCAGGAAAACCTCGCGAATGTCAAATCCGCGAATGTTGAGTCTATCTATCTGCACTAAAATATGAGTTACGTTCTATAAAATTTTAATTGGAGTGGCACAGCATTTCAAAGAACTAAAGGATAAGATGTATTAACAATACATTCTGTATAGCATGTATGTAGAAGGTGAATGTTCACACATTTTCAAACAAATTTATTGATTGAAGATAATTCAAATTAATTGACTGGAGAAATACTTACAGCTAAAAAAGCATATGTTTTTATATAAAATAATTTTGACTTTCTCTATTAGCAAATCGCAAAGAGATGATAATGTATTAGTGAGTCAGTATGCAATACAATATTAAAATACGATATTTAAATACAATGATTCAGAAATTCTTTTATTTCCTGTCTAAGTGCAGCTTTAGCTCCATCTCTACGAGAACCTGCACATTTTAAATTAATAGATTGAAGATGCCGTTGACCCCCTTTACAACTTTTTATTATATCACCTTTGCAATGAGTATTCTGCAGTTGGGCCATTCCATTGTGACGAGTGTGACATCCAGACAAAATTTTAAGAGTTTATATCTATATTTTGGGAAATAAATTAGCTAATAAATCCCTGAAAAGTATTTTAATTATGTTTTTCCATGCATATGCTTGGATAATTGAGCAAATATATAACTTCAATAGTTTTCAATATTTAAAAAACAAACATTTTAAACTTGTGACGGGTGTGACTTTCTCGGGACAAGAGTTTTTACTTGCATACACATTTGTTAAAATTCCTGTGAATATTTAACTGTTTTATTATTAAAAAAAAATTCTAATGAAAGAGATTCAAATTAAAAACTTAATACGTAATTTTCATAATAAATTTTAATTATTTTAATGTATAAGAATTTTTTTCCTGCTGTGACGGGTGTGACAAAGAAGTGACGGGTGTGACATTGTGCAAAGTGTACAATTTGAAAGTTGTTTACCAAAAAAATACAGTGATCAGTATATAGACAGTAAACTGAACAATAGTAAATATACAAAAGACATTTAATAAAACTAACATATTTATGCAGTTAGTTTAAAATTGGTAGTGCCCCCTACTCGTTATAAGTGAGGGGGGGGGGCTACTTTTTTTACAATAGCAGAAATTTTTTTTATTGAGATGTCATCTTCCTGTGGCCAAATCCAGTGTGGCCCACTGGCTTTCATGTATTTTAAGCTTATTTCTTCCTTACGGAAGTTGATATTTAAGACATTAGCATAGTACAAGCTATTACGCTTTTTGCTACTGGACAGGGAAACCAAAAGATAATCACCAATATCCAGACAAAATTTTAAGAGTGTAGAGGTGGCGAGACGGGTAAGTATAGCTGTAACATGAACTTAACCCTACAATGTCACCGACAGCTTAATATTATTGCGTGTGAAAGTATGTAGACGACAGCTAGACCAATGGAGGTTAACCAATTCTTTTATTGACCTAACGAACATAAGTTATGAAATTTATAAAATAAAAGTAACGTGCTTTTTTGCACTGCTAAAGACACACATGTCCAGTTTGTATAGAAAGCTTTGTAATGCTCTCTTGACTTCCTGCCTCCCTTCTTGTCAATAACTTCCAGTTTAAATACAAGAGCATTCGCCTGTTACCATTGTGAAAAGAATTAATGAATACAGTCCTGTTTGAGAGATCTTGCATCTTATCAACCCGTCCGATTCTGTCATCAGATAATTCGCATCGGAAAGCCGAGCCATCGAAGTGGGTGTCGAGAAGTAGAGTACTTCCATATCTCAGTACCAGTAGGTCTCGCTGGTGAAATTTGTCCACTGTCGAAACAACTGGAGTGACTGCATGAATGAGTTGCTCGAATCTAGGGTAGTTAGATTCTAGAGTTTGTCTACAGCGGCAACAGCTAGAGAGCACTGCACGGATGAGTCGCCACAAGAGTTTATATCTATATTTTGGGAAATAAGTTAGCTAATAAATCCCTGAAAAGTATTTTAATTATGTTTTTCCATGCATATGCTTGGATAATTGAGCAAATATATAACTTCAATAGCTTTCAATATTTTAAAATATAATATATTCTTATAATGATAATCCATTAATGCAGTTGTGACGGGTGTGTTGACATCCAGACATATTTGTTTGATGTTACAAAGGTTTCTAGTAATTTCGTTCAGAGACTACGCCATATTATTGCTGCGCATGGTTCAATTAAGTATCATGATTAAATCTGATATTTTCAAATTCTTTCTCGGGGGGGGGGGGGGAATCACAATTAGCAGTGACTGCCACTTCCCTCAGTGTTGATTTGGCAGTCTTTCCCATCAAAAGGATAGTACTATCACTACTTACTTTAAAGTGGTGATAAGACTTGATGCCTTCCCATTTTCTGTCAGTATTTGTTTAGTTTCTAGTATTTTCACTGCTGAGACATACAATGCCTTTATTGCACCAATCTCCTGAGCACATTTAAAAAAAATCCAAAGCAGAATTAACTTAAAAGTAAGTAAGTTGCTACCAACTCACAATTTGCTAAAATAATTCAAATATATATTTCATGATTTATCTTCTCTTTTTTGGCAAATTGGCCTTAATATGTTCAGAAACAAAAATGATTCAACCTTACACTTCATTTAAAAATATTTAAATATATTTCAAAACAATTTAAAATGTTATCATACCTGTCACAAGAATTTTGCCAACCCGTCACAAGGATTTTGTCACACCCGTCACCCTAAAATTTCACACAAAATAAAAATTTAATGAATTTTTAACGTTTTGTAGTCATTATTCAGACTTGCAATAGTTAGACTTTCCGAAAGTTCTATGTATTTTCACGGAAAAATGCATTTTGTATAATAACTTAAGCATCTTTTTTGTGACGGGTGTGACAAAGAGACAGTGTAAATATATTTGTATTAAAAATCAAGACTTTTAAATTTTTTTGAAAAATTAAGTGTTTCAAAAGCTACACAAAGGTCACAAATAGTAATATATGCACATATATGGAAAATGCTGCTGTTTTAAATATTGCTTCTGGCAGAATGAAAATACCCTATTTTACAGGCTGAAAGTTTTTCAAATTTTTCCAACTTTGAGCCTAGATAAATTATTAAAAAACTATTTTTAGAGCTTAGTTCTCTATAATTTCATATGCGTCATATTGTTACCTTTAATTTGATATATTATTTGTAGTAATAAAAGACATTTGAAATTTCAACCCTCATGTCCACTTTTTCATGGAAATGCCCAGTTGTTATTATTTTGCTTTCCTACAATACTAGCTCCTTTTTCAGTTGACAATTGAAAATTGATTTGTAAATATATACTCAGAAAACAGGGGAAATTATCTTTAACAACTATTAATTTTGAAAAAGAAAGCGATAATAATAATTTAAAAAAATCGCGAATAATCAAGTAAGATTCTCGCAAATGTTAAGTTTTCCGCATTTTCATATTCAAAAATGCCCTTTGGTGCCTTTAGAGGGCAATCTAAAAAATTTATTAAATGTAAAAAATCTATTCGAGTTTTCAGTAAAAAAATAAATGATTTTCACCTATATTCTCTATCCCGGGAAGCCCGGGTTGGATGCCCTAGTTTTTATGAAGGTAAATTATAATTTAAAAAAATCTTTAAAAATGCAAATTTACAAAAAGGTTTTTGTTCTTTAACGGAATCTGTTATCAGTTCTCTGTAAATTTATATGACTTACTTAAGATGATTATCAGTAATTTACAGTATAGTTACTGACTTTTGAGTTAATTTTAAAAGTAAGTCTGTAGCTTAGCCAACGCAAGAGGCAAACCGAGGAACTTCACCGATCTTGGCTGCTTTTACACCAACTTTCATCACATAGCAGATTGACAATTGGTGCAAGCCAGCCAAGAGGGGTGGAAGGACCGCAGCTTGTATCATTTCTCGTCTTCGGTTTGAAGTCGTGCGCATATGTGCAACACACACAAGAAAAAAAAATAAAGACCATTTATTAAAAACAAATTTATGTCCTTCAATAGCAAATAGAGTGAATATATATTATTAATAACATATAACCAGTGAACCCGTGCAAATATTTCGCATTGCAAGTCTAAATTCGCATTCGGAGTCTAATATTTTTTAGATGCAGGATTAAACTTCTAAAGAAATATTAAGGATAAAAATTTCTGCAAACAATACTAGTCAAGCCAGAATATCATCTCATTTATTCCATCAAAGTTACAGTAAAAACTGATCGAGAATAGCAAAAGGCTCGCGTAAGGAAAAAAAAAATCATACTTTAACTGTAGTAGAGGATGACGTCCTCCGCTTCCGTAGAAACATAGGACAAAAAGAGATACATTGAATACAAAATACAATTTAATCTAATATAACAAAGCATACCTTTTACGATACACGTGAAATTCGTCTGCTTCGATCGATCGATGATATCTTTTTCGTCTAAACATTTCAATTTCAATTTTGCTTTTTAATCATAAATGTAAATTAACATGTGCGAAAAAATCACACTTTATCTTTCTTCTATTATTTATTTTTTATAATCATTGTTGAGCACGATATAATGCAGTATTTTATTTTTGTGGCAATATTTATTTAAGAAAAACATTTATTTAATGAAAACAATCAAGATATAATTTTTAATTAACTGCAATTTTTAATCAGAAAACATGCTTTAACGGACTGTGAGTGTACTATGTCAAAAGCCGGTACAAAAACCTTTCGAATGATACATCTTTCATTGTTGTGCATTTTGTAAATGGATAGAAAAAGGGATGTTGACAACAGAAATAATATACAGCAAAATCTCGTTATGACGTATTTCTAGAGAACACCGATTAAATTCGTTAATGTGAAATTCCAATATTGGGTTTTTAAAAAAAGAAAATTTGCATGCACAAGCACATTGGATAAAAATATATATTATTAATACACTTGTATTAAATTTTCGTTAACATCCAAACATGTCATAAATAATAAATATAGAGTATGAATGAATTGTGAACTTACCATTTAGAAATAAGATAATTACTAAACGTTCATAACGTTTCAAGATTTTGATCGTAACTATTACAAATAAATTATAATTTATTTTAGATACCTGTCGAATTAAAGAACTTCACTGACATCTGCCGTTAATGTACCTTTATTACTTTACAAAAAAAAAAAAAAAAAAAAAATCAGAAGTTTTTCTTTTTTGAACTGAAGTTGACACTGTGTTTTTCAAAACAATATGTAAAGAATGTTTTCGGAACTTTATTTTGCTACACTGTTAAAAGTTAGGTTGAACCAACTTTTGATGCTGCAGTAGCGGCAACCATAAGATCGTGAAATCTTGTCCCAATATTTGAAGGCGTGATTCAACCGGATCTCCAGTTGTTGGACCGAGATATCAACATCTTATGGTTGCAGCTACTGAAGCGCCAAAAGTGGGTTCAATCTAGGATAAAGTTTTTAACAGTGCGAGATAATTATTTTTCATGAGTTTCAATATTCTATAAGGTAAAGCCAGGAGAGATGACGCGGTCGGAGAGATTGCGCACACAGAGGTTCGGGGGGTAGAAGGTGAGTGAGCGCGCAGCGACTCCAGGTTGTTGTACAACAACAATAGTGGAGTGTATACTTGAAAGTGCACGTTGATTGTTTTGAGCGTCTAAGGTAAAGCATTGCTATTTTGTTTTGTTTTCCCAAAGTGCTTGAATTTTCATAGCTATTCGTCAGAATTTCTATACAATGTCAGTAGTACAAAATATTTTAAACTTAAACGATTTCTTATAAGCTACTAATCTAGACTAACAGTGTGAACATCAACGGTTCGTTTTAGCAGCGGTCATGTTTATATAAAAGGCCACGCAATCTCTCCTACCGAAATTAGAGAGTTTGCGCATCTGCTCCTTAGGAGAGATGGTGCATTGTTCCCATTAGTTTCCATGCTAGGAGAGATTACGCAGCTTATTGGTAAATTTGCATAAAAAATGAAAAATGAAAATGGAATACTTTTAAGTTAAACGTGTTTTCAAGTAACTTAATGTTATTTTGTTATCTTATCTGGACTTGCTTTTTCTTATTCTTTAATTTTTTTCCACATTAATTAAAATTTTTTAATCGTTTTTAAAATTATTTCCTTTTTCTGATTCTTTAATCATTAGGTTGAAATATTCCCTCCTAATACAATAATATTTGTTCCCAAAAACCTTACAACAATGTCATTTAAGTGTAATTATTATTGTTAACAATTTAATTGTAGTTATTATTAGTAACAATCTCTCCTACCCATGTGCGCAATCACACCAACCCTGTAAGGACAGATTGCGCATAATAACTTTCTTGGTTTTATTACAACTGTTCTATTAAATTACAACATAACAACAAAATAGCAATGGAAATGCATAAAAAACAAATGAAGTCAAGATATTCATGGATAGTTTAGCAAAAAATTAATATTTAGATTTTGTATTGTTATTCTTTTGAATTGTGCGCAGACTCTCCTAGCTTTACTTTAGAGCACCTTTTGATCGGACAACGCAATCTTTGGTTCTTGATAGACAATCATCATCAGCTTCATTTTCACTGTCGTCCGCATCCCCTACATTGAGTTTCCGACGAAAGTATTTTTTCAAATTATAGTTTTTCAATAGAGGTAATTTTTTTCTTCTAAACTCAACATTCGTAAAACTGAAATAACTATTCTTTTTAAGCTTTCAATAAATTCGTTAATTTGAAATATTCGTTAATATGAAATTCGTTAAAGTGAATATTTTTATAATGCGAAAGCTTAGGACATTTTTTAACAATCCAAAAAATATTCGTTAAACTGAAAAATTCGTTAAAGTGACATTCGTTGTAACGAGATTCTACTGTATATGATTATTACAAAAATAGTTTTCTAGTTATCCAGAATATAAATCACATATATGGCTGCGACTTTTTTATTTAATCTTTTATGATTATACGATATTAACGGAAGATCGGTATAGGTGATAGTGTGCACTAAACTGCCTGTAGATAGCAGATGAACATATTTTACTTCTTTGGAAGTCTTGTAACGCACCCAGAAGATCCTTTTTTTTAGCATTTAACCTTTGTTACAAATTCTTACCTTTGTCGCAAGTTTGATTTTTCCTACATACAATCGGACATGATTTTTCCTACGTACAACTCTCTCAAATGGCTTCGAAATTAAAATTCAATCTTTAATATTGATGCCTTTCTAACGTGCCTCTTATTACTGTTATTAAAAAAAAAATCTTACTTCTGTAATATCACAAGTACAATCTAAAAAAAAATAATCTAACTTTTATCATTCATAAGGTTTACAAAAATGTAATACAACATTTTTCAGGTTTCCCGTTAGTCCAAAAATCGCTCCTTTATCTTTAGAAGCCTCTGTAACCAATAGATTTCCGAGATTTAAAGAAGCATTTTTGAAAGAAAATGTTTTTTTTTTTTGTTGTTGTTGTTACCTGTAATTATCGGAAACATTTTCAAATAGTTATTACAGTACATTAATCAGTTTTCTCTACACGGAATATCTGTGTTTCGGATGTTACGAGTTCTCAAGTAAACATTTTCAGCTGCGCAATAGAATTTATACATGCAAGAGTAATAAAATAATGTTAATTGCTAATAAAATGTACTATTAAATTTAATGTTAATGTGAATATTTAGAATTTATCATGTTTGTAGAACGTGAAAATGGTTCCTTGAAAATCGATAGCATTTGAAAAAACGATAATTCGGGTTTGGAAAACTGATTAATAGATTGAAAAAACTACTCGGAAACGTTTTTGAAAAAATACGGGCAGTGAAATGCTTCTTTAAATCTCGTAAATCTATTATTTTTGAAGGTTTCTGAAAATGACAGAGTGATTTTCAGAATCGTTGGTAATTTGAAGGAGGTTATATCATATTTTCTTAAAGATTTAGATTCAGGTATGTCACTCGCTCACACGTATAAAAAATGGGACGATCGCTGAAAGGTAAGGAAAATGTGACACATACCACTATGTTAGAAATAAATGAACAACGTGAAATAGCACAAATAACAATATATAGAACGGCAAACAGCTGTTTCGGAGTCCCTAAAGCACCATCATCAGTGCCAATTCAAAAGATTAAAACCTATTAAAAAGTTAAGGCTTGCAAAAGTTTAAGCCATATGCTTGCGTCTCTCGCACGCGTCCAAGATTGAAAGGTGGCAACCTTTTCAAAAACAAAAGCGGAGTCAGGAAACATATGTGACGCAGGAATCAATAGGAGCACCCGGCCAGACCGGGCGAGTTTAAGTACAGAGGCGAAAAAGGAGGAGGGAACGAGCAGAATGAACTAAATGAAAGGTAGCCAGACATTTGGAAAGTTTGGTGTACTGGACATATCATTAACTATGTTGCCTGAATACTTCCATATATGATAAGCCTCCCAAAAATCAAGGTCGTAAATAGATGAGCATTTCTGAATTATAGAACCCTTTGAAAAATTAAAACTGTGATTATCAGATTACCAACAATGTGATAATGTGATTTTGTGACAATGTGATAATGTGATTGGTAATGTGAGATTACCAACAATGTGATAATTACCAACAATGTGATTACCAACAATGATTAGCAATTCTGCTTTTGCTAATCATTGTTGGTCAGAATTGGCACTGATGATGGAGCTTTAGGGGCTCCGAAACAGCTGTTTGCCATTCTATAAATTTTTATTTGTGCTATTTCACGTTGTTCATTTATTTTTAATATAACGGTACAAAGTTAAATCCACCTTTTAAATATACCACTGTGCTTGTAAATATATCAAATGGAGGGATTATTAATTGCTGGAAAAAAAACTAACCTCATTTTGGCGTTATTTTACTTATTTGTCTTATTTTAAATGCTTTTTAATCCATAGCCTGCATTGATTATAACAGCTGAATGTTTGCGAAGTTTTTCTCTCTAAACCAAAAATTCAAGGGATGTTAAAACCCCGAAACTAAAAAGAAACATGCTTTGTTTTCTATTATTATTAGATTTTTTAACCCTCGTTTTAAAAGCCTGTTTTAAACAGAAAAACTATTCTATTTTGAATAATAACTTCCAAAGATTTCTTTTCAAAAATATTTTGTCATGTTTTGCTAACAATACAAGAGCGTAATGATATCAAAATGTGTTTTTTATTTTAATTTTTTTATGATAACAATTATAAAAGAAGTAAAATTTTTTATACTGTTAAGAAAAACAAACTTTCTTTTTATGTTTCTTTTTTCGAAAAAGGAAAATATATATGGCTTTATTGTTTGTTATTTTGAGGATAGTTTTTATCTTTTTCTGATTTATTTTAAGGGAAAGTCTTTGAAGTGTATCTATACGAAATATTATTTCAAATATTTTCATTTTATGGGATAAATATATATTTTCATCTTTTATTTCTTAGACGTATTGTTATTCTTTAGATTTATTAATACTGTTTTAATTAAAATACTTTATTAAAAGAATCATAATAGTAAGTACATTAAAAAAATATGAATGGTTGGATTTATTTTCAAAATGCTTGTAAGAAAACATAATTTTAACCATCTAACTACGAAGGAGGTTATACAATTATTTACTTTAGATATTTATTTTTTAACGCTTTCTAACATAGTTCAAAAGTGAAATTTATTTGTGTGATTGAAGTTTACTATCGCATTTTCGCTATTGGAAATAGAGTGGTTTAGCATTTATAGTTTGTTTACAGGGAGACTCAAAGACTACAAGAGACTACAAGATGCTTACTGTAGAATATGACGTGCATAATAGTTATCGTTCATTTACAGGGACACTCAAAATATTTTGTTTAAAGTACTGTCCATGCGCGATTAAAACTGGGGGTGCTTTTTCCGATGTGGTATTTGTTTTGATGTTTAACTAAATATTTGCATACTATGTGGTGTGCATAAGTTCTACAGAGCAACACAAAATAATTCGTAAGTTATACTGTGTATGAGCATGAACTGTTTAAGGTAGATTATTAATTGAGTTATGCATTTTATATCTTATCTATATTTAGTAATACTAAGACATTTTTGTAAAAAACAAATGCTTTCTTATACAGTGCTACACCAAAGAACCGGATACATTGCCGTCTATGGATAGTAGTTTTTATAAATACGTATTCAGTTGTGTTGTGCGTTTTTTTTCATGTATTAAATTTAGCTTAATATAAGGAGTGTATAAAAATCTGGCTATACAAAAATATTCGAGTGCGTTTTCGTCTATTGGTAGAAATTGCTGAAGGTGAATTTCAAACTATGTTATGCTTTTTGCAGCTAAGCAAAATTTCAGCATACTATATAGTGTGCACCCTTAAGAAAATAGTTCATAGAGCTGTATAGAACTCTATAGAATTCTTTACAAGTTCTATAGAATAGACTTCCTATAGAATACAATTGCTATAGAGTTTTGGGGAGTTCTATAGAATACTTTTTCTAAAGAAAATGTTTCTATAGAGTTCTTAAAAGTTTTGTAGAATTTGTTTTTCTATAGAACAGTTTTGCTATAGAACAGTTTTTCTACAGGGTACTATAAACCTTATAGAATTAAGTTCTATAGCCTAATGATACTATAGATTTTTTTTAATAAAAAAAAAATATTTTTTGGCCTTTTAAAAGTTGTGTGTACCAATTTACTATTTTAAAATTTATGTGTACTAAATTTGGTACTTACGTATTATCCGGGCCAGCTCAGATACAACTGAGCCAAGCATGGCGCCAATTATACTAATTACAGTAACCCTTATTTTTTGACAAGTATATAGTTTATTTATTTATTATAGTGTATAGTTTTTTAGCATAATTTATAGTTTATTTTTTTTATTATAGTTTACAGTTTTTTATTATTTATTTAATATTGTCTATTTATTTTATTTATTTATTTATATTATTTACCATTTTAAACAATTTTATGTATTTATGATAAATTTATGATAACAATATTAATTACTCTTTTGAACATTATTGGCAACGATAAACAAAATTGGCAATTGACAACCATTTTTGGCGATCTATTTCCTGGCCCGGATAATACGTAAGTACCCTAAATTTATATATTAAAAATATTTTTTTTTTGTACAGATATATATTTAAAAAAATATTTTTTTGTATATATATATATATTTTAAAAAATATATTTTTTTTATAATGCATCAGTTTAATATTTAATAGTACTCCATAGATTTAATATCATTGTATGTATATAATTTAATTCAATTTTAATACATTGTGATTCAATTGTCAATGTAATAACATATCAGTCGAACTGCTGATTTAAATGATGATTAATTAATTAATTTGCTTATAATTCATTAATTTGTTGGGTAATTTTATAATCATTTATTGATTTGTTGTTAAATTTATAAAACCATTTATCTAATTTAATAATTTTTATTCATTTAATAATATTGGAAGTTTTATTCAAATATTGTAATCTGAAGTATAAATATTGAAACTTGTCAATGGCTGTATCGTGCTGAAAGTATGGGTTCTTCATCCAATCACTGAAGTCAAGCGGCATCGGGCGTGGTTACTATTTGGGAGGGTGATCACAAGGATTCTATACAAAATTAATTCTACACAAATTTTTATAGAAACTCTATATTATTTCTAAAGATATTTTTATAGAAGCTCTACAGGTATTTCTATTGAACTTCTACAGATTTTTCTATAGCTTTTGGTCAAACAAGCTTATAGAAAAACGGGCCGTAATTCTATAGGATTCTATAATACGTTTTCTATAAATATTTGTTATAGAATTCTATAAGACATTTTAGTAAGGGCAGATTTATATATAGACATATACAAATTTATAGATAATTTACAGGTATGCACAAAGAATTCAAGTACCTTTTAAGCTGTAGATTGTAATTGCTGAAATCTGGTTGCACCTTTTTATATAGCAAAGTTCCGTTGCAATATTCTGGAAGTGTTGGAAAGTGTTTCATAATATATGCTTGATGCATACTTTTTTTTTCTTGTATTATGTATGTCCAGTTGGAACGGATATACGAACTGGAACGTATGTTACAGCTTTTAGTTGTTTTATTTTTCGAAAGGTCTCTTTTTGCAGATAGTTCTATATCAATATCATTAGGATCTGAAAAAGTTATGTCACTTTTTCAATTTACTTCCATGACCTTTTTGACTTTATAGGCTTTATCTGTCGTAAAAACTGACCAATCCCCACGACATTTTAATATAGTGTGAAGGTACACAGTACACAATTTACGTTTTTAGGTGCGTTCGTAATTATATAAATACGTAGCACCTATAGTCGTCGTCTGGTCCGTCCGTCTGTCTGTCTGCCCGTCCGTCCGTCTGTCCGCATATAACGGCGCAAAAACTACCCAACCGGATGATTTGAAATTTAATATATATAATCATTGCCGAATTTTGTCGAGTCATTTCAATTTTTATGAAAATCGAATCAAAACTTAAAAAGAAATTAATGAAAGTTTTATTTATTTATTATTATTCTGTTAAATCCTATCATACGTAATCTATATAATAAAAGCGCAAGTCATGGGACTGCGGAAAACAAATACTGGTTAACCACATCCTTTTTCATATGCCAAGCGGCCATTTTTATTCAAAATTATTTTTTCGAATAAAATTGCATAAAAGTTGCATTTTTAGAAATATCGTTAAAAAAAATGGTTTGCTTGAGTTACATTAAAAAATGTATAGATTCTGAGATAACTTCAGTGGAAATTAGGTATTAAACTAAATATTTCAATCCATTACAGTAAATAAACACAACAGATTCATTCTTTGTGAGTCATAGAAATATTAAACCACATGGAGGTAACCATTCGCAAAGCAAGTTCTCCATGGTGAATTTTGCAGTGCTGCCTCGTGTCGAAAACAAAAATTCGCATCTGTAAACGTGGCATGCGTAATAAGAAAAAAAAAAGGCATGCTCATTTCGCTCATAACAGACGATGTAAATCATTTAACTGAAATTATAACAACTAGTTTCACCCGTCGAAATTCAACGCAACACAATATATTAAATAAGTATGTTACAATTTAAGCTTATGAATAAAAGAATAATGTAATGAAAAAAGAAAGTGACTCTGCAAATTTAAAGCATGATATTCACACAAACATACTCAAAACTTTGCACGTGAACACCAGATTCCATTGATGTCCTGATCTCAGTAAAAATCTAGACAATTACGTCATTTAGCTTTATAAAAGTGAAATTTTGTGTTTGAAAATGCACGTTTTAAAAATGATATCATTTTCATAAGCAGACGATTTAACTTTTAATTTCGAGTTTGTGGAATAAAAAACTTGGAAAATAAAATCAATTTCACGAAAATATATAGGAAAATATTGCCGTAAGAATCACTTAATCAATTGTTTTAAAATTGTCATTAAATATTTATTATAATTAAATGAAAATGATGTAATTTTCAGAAATATTTTATTTTGTGCATACCAAGGAAGTATTAAATAGCAGAAGTTCTGTCTATTTAGATGCAGGCTTAAGGATCAGTTAATATGACGCCAGCCATACTGACACAAGATTAGTAAAATACTTTATATTCATGGAGGAAAATTCATCTTTTGTTTTCCGAATGTCGTTATTTTCTTCATCGGAAACATTTCGTTTTTCATATTACTTCTTATGATAGATTATTTACTGTTATTTTATTTACATAGATTACTTAATATAATTTCTCAACAAATAATCTGTATTCTGCTCTTCTGTGATTACGCAATTACTATGCTTAAATTTTATGATAAACAATTGATATTCTTCTTTTAAATATGACGACATTTACATTGATGGAATCCCGTTTCTGATTGTGGGAATGTGATAAGGCAAATTAATCTTATGTTGTAGAGATAAAATCTTAACCCCATTGCTACCATTTTAAAGAAATTTCATAAAAAAACATTTTAAATTAAAATTAAAATATAAAAATGGGAATGTTTAAAAAAATAGCTAGTGCGGGCACATCTGCAAATGAACAGCTTTCATTTAAAAAAAATAATTAGGGAAATTAACTCAATAGACAGTTCAGGGCAGATGACTAAAAAAACAGCCTTCTGTATTAAACACATAGATTTTTTTTACATTGTAAAACTAGTTGTAGTACGAACGCACCTGATTTGTAACGTTTAACATGCAATTTCCAACTTGTTAAAATAGTCATCGTGTTGTGTACAGATGTTTTTACAGTGACACCTGAAAATGTGTAATATATCAGCATCTACTGCGTGTAAAAATTAGTGATATTGTGGTTTAAAATGAAAGTGGATTAGTCTTTTATTAGTCCTGCATCAAGGCGGATACATGACCCACTTTTTGAGTCGGATCAGGTTGGCAATACTTTTTGGCGGGTCGGGTTCAGTCTATTTGTTTTGGGTTCGGTTTTGACTTTTGCGGATCGGGTTTGGTAACACAATTTTCAACACGACTTCCATCAGATGCGGTCAGACAATTTGTTCGTATGTTCACGGATAACTTTTGAAAGGATGGTCTGATTTTCATACTTTTTTTCGTTGGAAAGATCTCATTATGCAAATGGTTCCGTTTAAATATTAATAGGATCTAAAAAAACAATATTTGTCTGTCTATCTCCGTCTTTAAATCTTTTTGTTTTACTTTATGGTATTTAACTTTCGTAAAAAATGACAGACTGTCACGAATTTCGAGTACTTTTTACAGTACTGTTATGGTTTTGTCGCCTTTTGCGGTCGTCGTAGGACTTCTTCTAGCCTGCCACTACCTGTATTAGATTGATACCGAACACGTTGTGAAAAGAAGTTCTCACGTAAATAATCAACTAATCCCAACGAACACAGAATTTGCGGGCCACTCACGGCTACGTTAGCTTTGGCCCAAACTGTCAGATGGGGGGCCGCTATCATTGGCCGTAACGGCAACGTCAAAAAACTGTCACGCTGGCCACAATGTGGCCGCAACAGACTTGACCAGAAATACAATAAGATCCCCATAATTAGGCCACTAACGGTTAATCATAAATGATAGATAGCCTAAAACTGGCCCCAATTATACTTTAAATGGCAATTATTAATGGAAATTTGCCATAGCTAGGCCATTAAAAATTATAATGAATAAAAGCTAGCCAGAAACTTGCCATAGCAACGCCATTTGTGGTTTTAAAAAATTAAATCCAGCCCAAAACTACCCACAAAAATGCCTTTTATGGGTATTATAAATGTAAGCTAGCCAAAACCCAACCATTGTCGCCCAATAAAGATTATTTAGGCATAAATCAAAATTTATTCTATAAAAGAAAATATTTTTTAGGAGTTTATTTAAATGATAAAGTGTTTTTGCGTGAAATAAAGTACTAATAATCATTTAGGTACACTTTTCAAGAAAATTATAAATTCACTTACCTTGATTTTTTTCAAAAATTTGAGAAACACAATGTTTGACATAGTGAATTAATTTGTTTATTTTTTCAATTATATATATTTAAAATTTATATCCAATTCCCTTTTTAAATAATCATATTTCATATAAATTTTAAAAGCATATAATTAAAAAAAACTAATTAATTCACTATGCCAAGTATTTGTGTTTAAAAAAAAAGCAAAAAAAAAAAAAAAAACAAGGTAATTTGAACTTACAGTTTTCTTGAAAAGTGTACCTAAATGATTATTAATTAACACTTTTTCCCCGCAAAAACACTTTATAATTTAAATAAATTTCTAAAAAGCATTTTTTTAACAGAATAAAATTTGAATTGGAGCTTAAATAATCTTTTCTTTATGTGTATGTATGTCTAATGTTAGTTTTTTCCTTTCTTTTGTTTCACAATGGTTTAAAAATCAATTATTGTTAAGCATGTTACCAGTATATGATGTCTATTCATTAAATCATTATTGATAATCCAAAAATGCATCATTTTAATTTTATGAATATTACTTTTCACCCAAGTAATAAAATAAATAAATAAATAAAAGAAAATTGCAATACATTTTTATTTTATATAGTCCATGAATGACCAGTTTTTTTATGATTATTTATCTTTTAAAGTTTAATAGACAAATATTAAAATAATAATAATAATAATCTAACCTTTTCACATGAAAATTCAGTAATTGAAATTGTCTTGAAATTTTTAATGTTTTTTTCTTATTCTAGTTTTTCTAAATTGTATTAAAAATTACAATTTTCTTTGACAACAATTATGTTCCACACTCAGAAAAAAAAGAGGAAAAACACTTCTTTAAAAATTATTATGCTAAAATAATTATTTTAACTAAATTACAGTTTATTATATATTGTAGTTTATTATTATAGCTTATTTTTATAGATTATTTTTATAGTTTATTATTATAGATTATTTTTAAATCATATGCATTATCGGAAAATATTATTTAATAGATTTAAAAAGCGTTAAATAACAAAAGTTTGACAGAAAATTAAATCTCAATATTTTCTATTTTAAGGTGGTTCTCAAATTGCCGGATCAACAACACGAAACTTTCTGACACGTCTTAAAACGTAAAGGAAAATAATTGGCATGATTTGAAATCGAAATGAGTTTTGCATTTTCTGATAAATAAATTGCTTATCGATATTTATGAGTTATAAGGATTCTTGACGACAAGTTTATTTCCTTTCTCGAGCAGCCGCTTTGGGAATTCGGTTCAAAACGCCGATTTTGACAGTATTTTACGAAATATCTTCTGCCTTTAACAAAAAATAAAATCGTCTTTCAATTACATACTTTCTGAATGACAACACCTGCACGTTTTTTGTAATTCTAAACAAAAATTAATTCAGAAATGGGTCCGGATTTGAGAACGTCCTTAAGCAATAAAGTACAGTATAAGTGAATCTCATGAAATAAGTAATTGTAAAATAAATATCATTCTACATTTTGAAAAGAACTAGTCGTTGGGGGCCACCGTAATACTTACCCATCATGGATATGCATAATGTAAAATATTAAAATAAAAATGTGTAAACTACTTATAAAATGCATTGCAATTCAAAAAATAAAATCGTGGCTTGATGACGTCACAAACTTTAAAGGCTCGATTACTGAATTGCTTGAAAGAGGTTTTTCCTTATAACTCCAAAAATAATAATCCTGTTAACTAGCGGTTTATTTCATCTGATTAAGCGTCAAATTTCCAATTAAAAAATATCTTTGAAGTGAAATTTGGATGAAATACAGGGTCATGAAAAATCGAAGAGTGTGGAAAATAGGATTCCAAATATCTCGGCAACTAATTATCCGATCGACTTCATGCTTTATTCAAAATTTATGTTTTTTTATTGTCTTTTATATTCATTTCTTAAAATAAACAATTTCGAAAATTTTTATATACCTTTCATCAGAACGAATATTTCGAGAGTCCGAAAAAAATTGTTCCGGTTAATCGAGGTTATTGAAATGAAATAGGCTTCTTCCCATTATTACATACTAAGTACATACCAAATTGCAAGTCTCTATCTCAATTTTTTCGGGAGATAGAGCGTTTACAGACACACAGACACACACACAGACACACACACAGACACACAGACGGACGGCAAAATTTTTTTTCTAAAAATATGTTTTTCGGAATCTCCAGTGTCTGAAACGTGTAAATCCGTCAAAAAAAATTTTCGATTTTCAAAACGATTACAAGACTTACCCTATACTACGTATGATGGGTAAGTAAAAGTACTTTAAAAATTTCGTGCGGTTTTATAAAAAATAATTCTATCGTGAATCAAATGATGCAAAAAATATTATCACAACATATATATATTTAATGAATAGACAAATTGATAAAACCTCACCAATGTTTATAGAAATTACTGGCTAGCTGCTCTCATACAAGATATAAACAAGCAACATCTCTTAAGCGCTCACTCTAACTATAAGGTAAAGCTAGGATAGTCTGCGCACAATTCATTAAAATGCTAATAAAAAATCTAAATATTAATTTTTTGCTGAACTATCCAGCGATAACTTTGACTTCATTTGTCTTTTATGCATTTCCATTGCTATTTTGTTGCTATGCTTTAATTTAATAGAGCAGTTGTAATAAAACCAAGAAAACTATTTTGCGCAATCTGTCTTTATAGGGTTGGTGTGATTGCGCACATGGGTGGGAGAGATTGTTACTAATAATAACTACAATTAAATCGTTAACAATAATAATTACACGTAAATGACATTGTTGTAAGGTTTTTATGAACAAATATTATTGTATTGGGAGGGAATATTTCAACCTAATGCTTAAAGAATCAGAAAAAGGAAATAATTTTAAAAACGATTAAAAATTTTTAATTAAAGGAAAAAAAATTAAAGAATCAGAAAAAGCAAGTCCAGATAAGATTGCAAAATAAAATTATGTAACTTAATAACACGTTTAACTTAAAATTAGTCCATTTTCATTTTTAATTTTTTATGCAAATTTACCAATAAGCTGCGTAATCTCTCCTAGCATAGAAACTAAAGGGGGAAAATGCGCCATCTCTCCTAAGTAGCAGATGCGCAAACTCTCCAATTTTGGTAGGAGAGTTTGCGCGGCCTTTTATTTAAACATGGCCGCTACTAAAACGAACTGTTGATGTTCACATTGTTAGTCTAGATTAGTAGCTTATGAGAAATTGTTTAAGTTTAAAATATTTTGTACTATTGACATTGTATAGAAATTCTGATGAATAGCTTTGAAAATTCAAGCACTTACTTTGGGAAAACAAAACAAAATAGCAATACTTTATCTTAGACGCTTAAAGTAATCAACGTGCACTTTCAAGTAGACACTCCACTACTGTTGTTGTACAACTACCTGGAGTCGCTGCGCTCTCACTCTACTCCTTCCCCCCGAACCTCTATGTGCGCAATCTCTCCGACCGCGTCATCTCTCCTGGCTTTACCTTAAATGAGAATGACTAGTCAGAAAGCAAGATTTGAATTTGAGCCTCGGGCGTGTGTGTTCCGAGAATTTGCGATCTCCCCTACCTTGACCTTGTTGACGTGTAACCCTTCCAATGTGTCCATCAACGGAAACTCTAATTTACCAACACATGCTAGCCTTTTTCAAGAGGGGGGGGGAGGAGACAAAATATTTTAATGTATTTTATAAAGTGATTCCTTATAAAATAAATCACTTTGTCTTTTTGTCTTGCTTTCAATTATATACATAATTTTTCTTTAAAATCTAATTTAATTTTAATCAATAAAAGTTAAAATTTCAGTGCAAATTCACCATGTTTAATAGCTAACAGAATAAAAGAACATCAAGCAGATCTGAGATTAAATAGACCCCACACTGCGTTAGCAGGATTAGGGCAAACTGAACCTATAAAAGTTTATTTCAATAGATCCAAAATTATATTCCGCACAAATAATCACCTGGAAGCAATCATAAGAGAATCTCTAGAAATAATGTCTAAAAAAGAAATAGTCTGTAACGATGTATTATTATATGATATCCACGCAGTCTGGAATAAATTAATGCATCATTGATTACCTTTCCCATCCCACCTTATTTCCAAACTCTTGAAGTCAAATAGTTTATTCCGGGCAAGCAAGAAAACGCAAAGAGATAACAACTCAACTCAACAATTTAGTTTTTCCACTGATGATGACCGAGTTTCGGTTGAAAACGTTTTGGAATTTTTTAAAAGGGCTTTAATGTGCTTTTAAATGTTTTTATGTATGTTTTTACGCACCTTCAAGTAATTAGTTAATTTTAATCATCTGGAGAAAAAAATACTTTTTTAAACAAATTTCATACGATATTAAAAATTAGTTATAACACCAAACTGTAAATGTGAATTATATATTAGTAGTATCTTCTTTAGGTCTGCATTTGTTTAAAATTTTAAGGATACTCATTTTTATTCTATTGTGTTCATAAGAAAATTCAATGTATTAAGGCTGTTCTCAAATCGAAATCACATAGTTTCTGACACATTTCTGAATTCAGTTTTGTTCGAAATGCCTGAAATTGGCAGGTGTTCTTATTCAGAAACTATGTAATCGAACAGAGTTTTCGATTTTTCAGTAATGACGAAAGATCTTTCAGAAAATATTGTCAAATATGACGTTTTGAATCAAATATCCGGCTCGACAGTGCGGGAAAAGAGAAAAATCTGTCACGTAACAAAAATCGCTTATAACGCAATAAATTATTTATCAAACATGAAAAACGCAATTTGATTCCAAATCACTTCAACAGTGACCCCTGTCAATTTTATGACTTTACGTTTAAAAATGAATCAGAAGAGTGTCGCGAAGTTGCGCGTTTGTTGAGTAGGGAATTTGAGAACTGCCTGAGACATATTTTACAAACAAGTTAATTTTATTTGTAATTTACAAAAATAGGTAAAGGCAAAGAGAAAGAAAAGTTTTCAAATAGATATTTTAGTGCATAAAATTGAAATTATTATTATTATTATTATTATTATTATTATTATTACTTTAATACTTTCATCTAATTAAACAATGTGCTTTAAACGATGAAAATTATTTTGAAAAAATATTTTTTTTATCTCTTATAATCAAAATATCAACTATTTAGCATTGGCCTTCTACTTTCTAGATTATGGAAGACTTTTATATGATGGCTGGAAACTTAACTTACTCGCTCCATACTTAATATGCTTTCATAGAAAAACAAATTTTGAATAACAAAAATTATGTTGAAAAAATGAAGAAAAAATATTTTTCTATATCTTATAATCAACATTATATCAAGTAGACGACGCTGGCCTTCTGTTTTCTAGGTGATGACAGGCTTTTACATACTAGCCAGAAATTTAACTTTAGTGGCTACTACTGAGCGAGGAATATGCAGTAGTTTTCTCCGCGTTCGCCCGTTATCCGTTAGTCGACTGCTACCGGATGTAGCGGCGCATCAGTTAATGTACAACGGTGGCTGGATACAAATTGCCGCAAAAATATTTGGCCATAATGTTTACATCAAGCGGCCACATATGACGTGTTTGTTGGGATAATTTATTGATTCAATTAGCATGGAAAAAATGTTACAGTGATAGTCCTTATTGTTTCGTACAGTTTATTATCACTTGCCGTATGCGACTGTCGAATGTCAATCTCCCTGATCGCACGTTTTACTCTATTTCGTTGCGCAACACTCATACACACCGTTCATGCTGTAATTAGTTCACCCCGGACCAAGCTGTCCGATGCACGCTCTCTCTGCGATTCTACACACTCCTCTGCACACTGGGCTATGCTCGTCTACCCTCTCCTCTGTACACTGGGCTCTGCTTGCTACGCCGCTACTTTGTCCCAAGACACTGCCTGTACCTACTCACTACACTGCACACCAGAGAATGACTCGTCTCACACACTTCACGCCACTCTCCAGATGAACGGGGACAGTCTTTCTTCCTTCACGGGGTTTCTATACCAGTCGAAATATTTCTCTAGAACATTCCCGCTTTTTATTATCTTCTGAATCCAGTTCGCTAGGAATCCAGTGCTCATTGTATTCACCTTCCAAATCCGGATTAGTTACTTTGACAATGATCGCGTGAACATCCTACAAATATATAAGCGGAACAGGGAAATTCCATTATCAATCACATACGGAAGTTTTACCGAAAAAAATATATATCAGAATACAGTAATTTATAATAATAATTAAATATAAGTTATTAAATTAATTAGAAATATACAACATAGGTTCTGTTAAAGTCAGAAATCTGACACCCTCCACCTTAGCGAAAAATATACCTCTTAAGGGATAATTTTTCTCAAACACTTGATGACTTTTGAGATAGCATGTGGTTCTATTCTGTTCAATCAGTTCCTAAAACAGTTTTGTTTTATTTAATATCTCGTGATGTTGCATACTCCTTTCTGGTGTCTGAACATCTCTACTGACGTTTCCATTGATCCGTATGAATATATATATCATTATTAAAAAAACATTACACACTTGGTAATGCAGCTACACAATACACACAAATATATATAGACAAAAAAAAAGTTAAACTAGGATTGTGTGTTATTTCAATGGCAGTCCTCAGACTGATATTGCTGGAGGCGGTACCACTTTTTCCTTCCAGTCCTTCCTAGTTAACCTAATAGGCACATCCCTTTTCGCAGTACACCCGATCGGATGACTAATTTCAGCCTCAGATGCCTTAAATAAATTTGATTATAACCATTCAGGAACTTGCCTATCCATGTCCTCTTTGTATGTGATAAGGACACTGTATAGATTCGGTTTGTTCCTAAATATACCCGGTTTCCGTTAAATCCGATATTTCTCCGTTTCTACCGGTTGTACAGGACCAATAAATGCTTCTTTTTCCCCCTCAAGATTGATTTTATATCTCCAACTTAAGTGTTTGACAACCCTTTTATCTCAAACCCTTTCATGTCTTTAATTTCCGGTTGTTCCGTATCTAAAAAGGCGTTTTTCCACGGTCATCAAAATTCCGGTCACTATCAAAGACAATACCAACTGCGTTATTTCTAGCGATAAATTCTCTCATTTCATTTTGGCACACCTGCTTTTCACTCCCTCCACTAACTCAAATATAAATGAATGTTGAACTGTTTTCTCTTTCTCTCCATCACTCACATTCATTTCCCTCGTTAACTGACACTCTAAACATGACACACAAAAAGTTTCAGCTTCCTTAGCCATGCCTGCCCAACAAAATGAATATCTAATTCTTTGTAACATTTTCATAACTGCGTGATGCTCTCCATATACGGAAGTATGCGCTAATTTTAAAATTTCTTTCCTTCTGATTTCAGGTATTACTAATTGAGCCACAGTTTCTCCTACCAAATTCTCTTTATGATACAATAACCCATTCACAATGTAATAAGACCCTCTATCCTTTTTAGCTATCCCAAGCTTTCTCTAAGTCCTTACAATCCATTTGGGCTTTCTGAAACATATCTGAACTACTTTCCGTAACTTCATCGACATTACTTTTCTCTACCTCCGTTTTATCTTTTTCTTGACTTTGTAAAACCGACCTCGTTTCTACGGCATAAAGGTTACTCTTATCATTTCCTATCCTTCCCCCTCTTTCACTTTATCATTACTATCTTCCTTACATTCCCTTAATCATTTCTCGTGGTTTAACCCTGCCAATTCATTTACCACATCAGGATGTAAAATTACCTGTTCCTTACTATTATCAGTTATCGCGCAAAGTACATCCTGATGAATTACATTAGTTTGACCGAATTTTGGAATAGCTAAAGGTAATTGAATTAACGGTGATTTAGCTGCTTCACCAAATATCCCTTGTAAATAAATGCTACCAGCCCCTTTTAGTTTCTCTGCCGGTACTAAATCTTTATGAACGACACTTATTTCAAAACCTGAATCCACTAATCCTTTTGCTCTTTTCCGATTTACGCTAACCTCAATTTTCTCGAGTTTATCTATTTTCTCTCCAATAACTTTAGTTCTCCGTTGACCGTTTATTACGATTCTTGCCATAGTTTCAATATGTTTGAAAAAGTGTAACGTGAATAAAATTCATTGCAAACGATTTCTTCCCATAAACCATAATGTGACGGAATTCTTTGGAGTGTCCCTGTAAATAAACTATAAATACTACAAACTTCATTTTCAATACCGAACACGCCATAATAAACTTCAATAACTTATATCAATTACATGCCAATCCGAGTTTATTTACGCGAGTTAGAACATGACCAGACAGAAACCAATACAGACAGACACAGACGGTCAGACAAACTGAAGTCATACACACTTTTCATCAGTGCCTGAAAGTGTTAAAAATAATTTAAGGTACTACTCTATTATACAGTCGACCACTTTTCCAAAAAAAAAAAACAAAAAAAAAACTATAGCCAAATTGTAAGATTAAACGCAAAAAATGCAGTCCCATTTACTTGATGTCAAAAGCATTATATGTGTTTGTTATGTTATCAAGTGGTTTTTAATTCGACATTTGCGTGTATTTTTCATTATGTTTTACTGATTTATTAGTTATTTCATTAATTAAAATAGCAATTGTGTCCTTAAATTCTTATATTTTATTTATTTTGGTATTCGAATGGCAACGTTCTCCCGTTTATTTGGCGTTACAGATTGGTGATATTTTTTTGTTATGAAAAGTGGTCGACGGGATAATAGAGTAGTACCTAATTTAAAGATGAAAAAATTTTTAGTACATTCAAAATTTAAATGTTATGAAGTTTTAATTACATTTTTGCTAAAACATGCTTTATAATATATATTTTTGGTAACTGCAATGTTTAAAATAATAATTTATTTTGCTAACTAACATTGCATTTCTCAATTATTATGATCATTCAATGGTTACAAATAATAATAAAATATGAGCAATTTAATGGAACATTTCGATAAATACTACGCTGGAAATTATACTGCTATGATATTTTAACTATAAATAATTAAACGAAAAGTCATTGTCTTTGTTTTCACTAAAAGTTACTAAATATTGAGGGATTGTATGCCTTATTTACAGAATTATTGATAATGTATGAAAGATATTGTGTTTCAACCAAGTGAACCGTTATAAGCTAAAAACAAATCGTGCATGATTTAGACGGCAATTTATTATATTTATGTTTTAGTATAGTGTTAGGTAGAAAAATATAGAAATTTTAAATAGCTTCTTCTTTTTCATATGCAAACAATTAATGTATAAAGAATGTTATACAGATTTTGTTATATTATATAGAATATATATATTATCCATGTTACATAACATATATTTTCAGTACTGCTGTCTTTTAAAAAGTAAAGTGGCATCGCATTTTTCACACATTATGGTCAAATAATCATTACAGATAATGAGTGAATATTACAATTTTAATATAGCATTTTTTGATTAATTTTTAGCTTGATGTTAAGAGAATAATAGTCACATTCATTTAACTTTAAAAAATCATTCATAGTATTAAACTTTTTATCTTATTTAATTAAAAGAACAATTTGAGCATAACGAGTGAATTTAGTGCATTGAAATGTGATACTTTTATGATTTTTTTTATTACTTTGTTGCTAAACCATTTTTTCCTTTGTATCCCCCTGTGATTTATACTTCAAAACGGTTTCAACATCGAGACTTTTATTTGTATGGAAACATCATAATGTTTCATGTATTTTTCATTTAAAACTTTTGTATTCCATTGTTATAAATTTCAAAATAAATAAAATGTTTCTGCCGTCATATATTAAATTCAATATACTGTATTTTCTGGTGTATAAGCCGACTCCGAAATTTATAAAAAAAAATTAACATGCTTTACTATTTCAATACGAAGTATTTCTGCATAGTAGCATTCAGTTTTATATAATCGCAGGAATTTATCCCTAATTCTGAGAATTAAAAATGCGAAGAAAAATAGTCTAAAATATCTGATATTCAAACGTAAGGACATGTTATTTCTCTTGAATTTCGGGATCGAGTTATACACCGGAAAATATGGCATATACTTTTCATTTTTATTTCAGTTTTGTTCTGATTTAACCCTTTCGCTAATTTGAACATTTTATGAAACTCGTAAATTAAATGATAAAAATCCATTTTTAAAATAAGCTTTTGACGAAATTTTACTTTAAGTAATATTTCTTAAAATCTAGGTCTCATACATTTCAAACGTATATGTATATATATATGTGCGTGTGTGTGTCTATTTTATCTTGTGATTTATTAGCAACTTTATTTACAAACAGTTTTCTGCTATAGGGCGAGTCCATCGTTACGTGTGTGACTTTTAGAGAGTGTTTTTTTGCAAATTGAGACAAATTTGAAAGTCAAATTATTTAGATAACGTTTTACTTTTTTTTTATTGCTCTTACAGGACACATAAGGTAAAGCCAGGAGAGATGACGCGGTCGGAGAGATTGCGCTCATAGAGGTTCGGGGGGAAGGAGTAGAGTGAGAGCGCAGCGACTCTAGGTAGTTGTACAACAACAGTAGTGGAGTGTCTACTTGAAAGTGCACGTTGATTGCTTTAAGCGTCTAAGATAAAGTATTGCTATTTTGTTTTGTTTTCCCAAAGTAAGTGCTTGAATTTTCAAAGCTATTCATCAGAATTTCTATACAATGTCAATAGTACAAAATATTTTAAACTTAAACTATTTCTCATAAGCTACTAATCTAGACTAACAATGTGAACATCAACAGTTCGTTTTAGTAGCGGCCATGTTTAAATAAAAGGCCGCGCAAACTTTCCTACCAAAATTGGAGAGTTTGCGCATCTGCTACTTAGGAGAGATGGCGCATTTTCCCCCCTTTAGTTTCTATGCTAGGAGAGATTACGCAGCTTATTGGTAAATTTGCATAAAAAATTAAAAATGAAAATGGACTAATTTTAAGTTAAACGTGTTATTAAGTTACATAATTTTATTTTGCAATCTTATCTGGACTTGCTTTTTCTGATTCTTTAATTTTTTTTCCTTTAATTAAAAATTTTTAATCGTTTTTAAAATTATTTCCTTTTTCTGATTCTTTAAGCATTAGGTTGAAATATTCCCTCCCAATACAATAATATTTGTTCATAAAAACCTTACAACAATGTCATTTACGTGTAATTATTATTGTTAACAATTTAATTGTAGTTATTATTAGTAACAATCTCTCCCACCCATGTGCGCAATCACACCAACCCTATAAGAACAGATTGCGCAAAATAGTTTTCTTGGTTTTATTACAACTGCTCTATTAAATTAAAGCATAGCAACAAAATAGCAATGGAAATGCATAAAAGACAAATGAAGTCAAAGTTATCGCTGGATAGTTCAGCAAAAAATAAATAATTAGATTTTTTATTAGCATTTTAATGAATTGTGCGCAGACTATCCTAGCTTTACCTTACATATCATTTTTGAAGTGACACCTTTAGTCTAAAGTAATAAAAAAACTTTTAAATAGTAAAGTCATTGTTACGTGTGTGATTTTTCTGGGTCACACACGGAACAACGACTTTACTATTTAAAAAAAAAATTGTTGTTATTTTAGACTAAAGGTGTCACTTCAAAAATGATATGTATGTGTCCTGCAATAGCAATAAAAAAAGTAAAACGTTATCTAAATAATTTCACTTCCAAATTTGTCTCAATTTGCAAAAAAACACTCTCTTAAAGTCACACACGTAACGGTGGAATCGCCTTATATACAAGATGGAGTATGAACCCGCACAAAAACGACATTTTCTCAAAAATATATGTTACCTGATAATATTTTTTATTTTACCAAAACAAAAATATAACAATAAACAATATTTAAATAAATTGTTCAAAATGTCCACCATTTGCTTTTACACAAGCTTCCAAACGAGGAATCACAGAATTGACGGTGCGCCACAGGAAACTCGTCCCAAGTTCACCCGCCCCGCAGACAGTCCAAACTGAAGATTTTCTTGCTCTTTTACGTTTCTTCTATGTAGCCCCAAACAAACAAGTCGTGGATTAAAATCCGACTGATCGAACGCCATTCATCCTTTGTTAAATATCCAGGCACTTGTGTGTCGAGGAATGCCAATGCTCCATGTGCAGATGCCCTATCCTGCTGGAAGATTCTATTAGGGTTATTTTGCTTCCATAGGGTCACAATCATATCCAACACTTCGTATTGGTACGTTTCAGCTCTAATCTTTACGTTTTTATCAATAGAAATTAAAGGTGTTTTTCCGTGGCGGTAACTCTTACCCAAACCATTATTCCTTTCAGAAAAGCGATCGTGTGACGATTTTTTTTCGCTTCTATGCATTGGACTTATCAGTTGCCGAACATTCTGATGGTTGTGCGCCCTCTCGATGGTGAAGATTTTCTCATCTGACCACAAAACATTTTCCATGCAGCGCGGCGCAACTTGAAAATTTGGAGCATCTTCTCTCATCTCGTTAGCCTGGCATCGTTTGGCATATGTTGCTCGTGGTACAAACGAAAACTACGAAGTCCGAGAGACTTTTCAACAATGTTCTGAACACTTTGACGAGAAATGCCCACACTCTTTGCAATGGAAGGGTCGTTTTTTTTTAAATTCTCTTCTTGATGATGTTGCGAATTCTTCGAGTATTGACAGAAAGCGGTCAGCCTGATTACTTTTTAACATAAACGTTTCCTAATGATTTCCACTGCTTAATCAGCTTCTGGACAGTTTGAAATGGGACTTTCAGGCGAGATTCAATCTTTGAAGTTTTCTCTCCATTTGCCGGCAGTTAAGCAATGGCTAAGCGATGAACACAGGGCTTCATAAACACGTAGAAAGTAACTAAATAATATAGCACAAGAAAGTCTGTAAAAAACATACTACAAAAAGTAAACACGCTTTCTCCGATTTTAATTGTGAAATATCAACGTCAAAAAACGTGCCCATACTTTTCAGCTATCTTATAAATATATATTAGCGCTTAAACCATTTTTCATTGTTGAATTTTCACAGCTATTTAGCATATTTTAGCGAGCGTGGCTTGGCACATAATTAACTCCGTTGATGTCGTATATCTTATACTTTTGTAGCCATAAAGAATATTTTCTAATTTCTCACCTGCACCCGGCTAAAGGAAGAATATACCTTAAATTTAATTTATTAAATTGTAAATGAGTTATAAAAGTAGCAAAATTTATTATTATCGGATATACACCTGGTGTGCACAACTTTCATAATTCTAGTCTATCAGGTAAGTGAGTGAAAAATCGATTACAAAATTCCAACATTACATACATGAACAAAGTTAGGTTAAATGAGTGTAAAAATTTACTCAATTTTGAGTATTATCTCGGCTTATAGAATAGCTGCACATATTTGCGTCTCAAATTTCAAAGATGCGCGTACTCATTTAATTTAGTATAAACATCGCTACTGTATAATCTGAATTTTAAGAATTCTTCCTAGTTACCATAAATCACTGTGCCATCAGACATGCAAATAAAACGAGTCACAGAAAAAGCTCGATATATCTGCAACAAGATATAATTCGTTAATTTTTAGGGCTGAAACTTTTATTTTTTAAACTAGTAAATCTACAGATCAGGAGCCTCAATGTCAGATCTGAAAATCATTGTTTTTTAATCTCACTTTTCATATATTTAGTATCTTACATTCCGTAATTTATTTTTTTAATATTATATACAAATTTATAGGCATATAAAACACTTCGAAGGTGTTCACAAATTAGAAGCGTTAAATGAAACACGGTTTATGCAATGATATTCTGAAATTTTTATGAAATTCGAATTCATGTAATTTTTTAGAGACAACGTATATATAATGGAGTTTCGTTTGACCAGGATGAAGTCAGCAGTTCGTAAATATCCAAAAGTTCTGTAAAAGAATAAAGACTCACAAAATGTTCAAGAGATGAAGACATCACGTTCCGATATGAAGATTATTTATTTTAAAGCAGTTGACCAGGATTAGCTACACACAGGTCGCCGGCCTACAAACAGGGAATATGAGGAGGAGGCTTAAGTCTTACACATAAAGTGAGGGCAAGGGCAGGCGGCGAGAGAGTGAGAGATGTTACATAATTTCTCTCGTTGTTACAGTTAAGTCATGGCGATAATTACATACGCCAATCAGCCAGATAACGTACTGTTTTGGCGAGAACAATGTGATGAGAGACAGGTGGCAATTGTCCGTTAATGATAAGCCTATGGGAGAGAGATGAAGGAAAATTATGAATTTAAGCGCCAGGATGGAGATATGGAATTTTGGTAAACCAGTCAAACCGCATGGGGCCTTTCTCGTGGAGTTAGCTTAAAGTATTGAGAACTGGCGTTAAAAATAGAATTGGTACGGTACAGATATTATCTATGAAAGGCAACTGGACAATTGGGAAAATAATGAAATACGTTAAAAGAAATGAAACCATGACGAACAAAAGTGTAGGCGTAAAAATGTAAGTAAAGTTGGGATGCCGATAGAAAAGAGCGAATTCTAATGGGAATAAATTCTTTTTATACATATATATATATATATAACGAAATGCTTTATGCGGTGAAGAAATAGATCCGAATGAATTAAAGAAAGCTTAATAAAAGAGAAATACAGGGAGTAGCTAGATTTTATAACACGAAAAATAAAATAATTTTAAAGAAAGAAAATTTGGAAACAGTAAGGGGGATGGGGGAATGAATTTTATGAAAGTGGAATATGTGAAGTTAAATCCACTTCACAGTATATATCTTCAGGGGGGCTCTGCCTCCCCTGAACCCTCCGTAATCTTATTAAATTTATATTCGTGATTTCCTATTGATTGTGTGAATGATTATAGTATATCTTGGGTTTCGTTTTACACTGTGGTTTTATTAGGATAATCAACAGTTTGGAAAATGATTTCATATTATCCTAATACCCAAATAGCAATATTTACTTACCGTCCAACCACGAAACACCTCACCTCATCTGATGGGTAAGTTGAATAATATCTCTTGTACAAAAGCAACTTATGGAAATGTAAACTGAATCTACTATTTTTCACATATCTATTTTAGAAATCTAGTGTTATTGCAATTTTTGTTTCGGAAAAACAGCTTTGATGATCATTCTATAATATTTAGATATAAGATATTATCTAAGCACCTCCTGATATACTCGATGGCAGTATCATACTGAAAACTTTTAAACCTATTAGGTAATCATTCATAATCGTGCCCACTGCCAATTCACTAAATAGCAAATGTGATATGGCGCTATAAAATATTTTTTGTGATAGCTTTTTATGATCTCAATTTATAATAATTGTGCTATTTCAGGATGTATGAATACGTTTTACTACGCTAATTTCTTTAGATTAAGCATCTCGTTGTAAGACAGATTTTATCCTATTTTTAAAATAATACTAATTTTCAATTACGATACATCCACATCTCTTCCAGAAAATGAATAATATTTCATGTAAGAAATATACTTAGACAAATCCAAATTATACGTTCAAAGATTTTGTAATTTTCGTTTGGAAAAAATGTTTCGGTAATCATTCTATAGTAGTTAAATGTAACTTGTATCAAAATAAATTCTCATTTATTTCAATAAAATTCTATATCACCGGAAAATATTTTATTTTGCGAATACAATATTGCAGCGAAATAGTGAAAGTCAATTGAATTTTATTATTTTGATATTCTTTGAAATATAGTTGCTAGCTTACGGTTAAATTAAAGAGGAAAGTAAAAATAAATGCATTTGTAAATTTGTAAAAAATGATAAAATAAAATGCATTATATTATTCGAACAGATGTATAAAATTGCACCAAAAATTAACTAATTTAAAAACTCTGACAAACGTGTTAACAAAATTTCAAATTAATTTGAATAATTTAAGATCTAACTTGATAAATTTTAGCCTTCATAACTTACCGTTACTATACATTAATCAAATGCGCCATTTTATTTTCAACGAATGGAAAATTTCAAAATCGTCTGAATTCTTATAGGAAAGCATTATGACCTAAAAGTAAATGTTCTATATCTTTCGAACGAATGAACCAAATGTAACTAAAAACTATACAGCTAATTCCGGGTACTCACCAACATACCTACCAAAAATCAACCTAATCGGATCATTTTTGTAGCAGTTGTCGCGGAACAGACAGACAAATGGAAGCCAAAAAGTTTTCGGGTCTCCACAGTGAGCCGCAACTGACGTTTTGGCAATTATTCGGTTACAATTTTTTCAAATTGTGCACGTACATTCTTACCAAAAAGTTTTTTTTTTTTTATGTAATATGCAAAACAGAGTAATATGAAATTATATTTGCAGACAAAGTTATTTTTAAATATATATTGAAACGACAGTTCAATACTCAAAGATCAAATTAAAAAAAAATTAAAATGTGGAAATCCCTTTTTAAATGATATGTGGGGGAGAAAATAATTATTGAATCCATGTTACAGATAAACCTCCGTTATTTAAATTCTCATACGGTTCTTGGGTCTTATAAGTTATATATTTAGAAAAAGAAAACTACTCTCCCTATACTCTGAAAATTGTGGCAGTTAGGAATCGGTTTCGAAAGTGAAAATACCTTTATTAAAAAAATCTGCAACCAAAGTCGAAAAAGTTTGAAAAAAGGCTCATTTAAAAATCTACGTACGATATCCGATGCAAGAAAAAAAAAATCGTTTAAATATATTTAAATTCAAACGAGACATTTGAAATGACCGCTTCCATAGGTTTAACATTAGCTTACGAGTATCTTCGTTTGATTGCAGAGCTACCTTAACGAAGTGTATAGCGTCGTACTGCCAAGTATAGCAGTTTTTTTTTCTTATCACAGATTAAACATCTGAAACTTTTGCTTATAACAACAATCAATTCCGTGCATACTTCATTTTTAAGGGGCCGTACGACTGTTAACGTTTAGAAAAAATCCCTTAAAAATGTTAACAGACAGTATTTTATGAGCATTATATGAGCAAACAAATTTTTCTAAAATACAGGCTAGTTATGACTAAATATGTGTCAGATGTTTTCTTATAAACAGTGGTAAGGAAAAAAAAGCAATTGTTTTCAAAATATGATTTTTTTTTTATTCCCAGCAATGAATTCCTTGAACTACATATTATAGTATATGCTTTATATTTTTACATAAAAATTTTCTTCGATAATATATTACATATTTATTTTCGTTACTGTTTCACTTCCCTTCCCTTGTTAAGAATAAATGCATATGTATGAAGACCAATTCCTTTTGTGAAAAATAAGCAATACTTTAAATTTTATTTATAATAAAATATAAATTTTGCTTAATTATATACAAGAGGTTTGGAATGTGATACTATGTACGAAGTATTCTAATAAAGCAGTTTTTTCTTTTCTTTTTAAATTTTGGTTAATGCAACATATTCGCTTATGCTTTTTCATCACTTATATATATATGAGCAGGGAAGACCGAGCTATACTCGGTCAAAATTAGCTTTGAGTTCAACTCGATATGTTTTTCTCTCTGTATTATTACTATAATGCCTTTTATTTTATAAAAATAGCTTGACCCATAATGACCCATAATCACAATTACTCACTAATCAAATTTTCTCGAACATGTGACCAAGAACAATTGTCTTCTCGTTCCTGAAATCCGTATTATATAAAATTTAGTCAAAATAATCTGAGATGTTTTTAGATAAAATTAGCTTGACCCACAGTGACCCCAAAATAACCCACTGATCGAATTTTCTCGAGCATGTGACCTAGCCCAATGATTTTCTCGTGCCCCAAAACCGTAGGATACACAATTTAGTTCAAATTGTCTGAGCCGTTTTTAAGATAAAGATATCTTGACCCACAGCGACCCAAAAATGATCTACTAATTGAATTTTTTCGGACATGTGACCTAGCCCAATAATTTCCTCGTGCCCGAAACTCGAGGATACAAAATTTAATCAAAATCGTTAGAGCCGTTTTTTATTTAAAATTAACTTGACCAGGGTTGACCCAAAAATGACCTACTAATTGAAAGTTCTCGAACATGTGACCCAGCCCAATAGTCTTCTCGTGCCCGAAAATGGTAGGAAACATAATTTAGTCAAAATTGTTCGAACCGTTTTTTAGATACAATTAGCTTGACCCTAACCCATGGTGACCCAAAATGACCCAGTAATCGAATTTTCTCGAACATGTGACCTAGCCCAATGGTTTTCTGGTGCCCCAAAACGGTAGGATACAAAATTTCGTCAAAATCGTTAGAGCCGTTTTTAAGATAAAATTTGCATATATATATATATATATATATATAACCACACACAACATTTGCTCGTATTAGAATATACGATATATATACAAAATAATAATCATAGATATTAATTGCATAATAGTCATACATATAAATCAATACAGATATCTCTGTATAAAGCATATTTTATTTTATAGCCATGTGGTTTTTAAGTATGCACTTTAAAATATATGATGTATGAAAAATTATACTGTTTTCGCACATTTAACTGTCATAAAACCTTCTTAAACATTGACAATTAACTACGAGCTTCCTTTTACCTTTAGATTCATATATAATATAATTTAAAACATTAAAAATTATTTTGAAAAGAAATACTGTCAAAAAATTGTATTCATCGCTAAAAACTCAAAATGAATACAAATAAGCATTTTGAAAATAGGGAAATTGTTTTATGAATTCCAATACATTAGTCCAAGTTACAATATTTTAAGACGACCTAATTTCGTTACTGTTTCACCGTCTCTCCGCAGTAAAGAATATATGAAAATAGAAACTCCAATTCTTTTTATAAAAAATACGCAATACTTTCAATTTTATTTTTAAAAAATGGAATATATACAAATTTAGGTTTGGAATGTGCAACTGCGTTCGAAGTATTTTAATAAAACAGTTACTTTGCTTTTTTCTTCTCTTTCTTTTAGTAAATGTAAGATTTGAGGTTTTTTTATGATTTATATATATATATAAATATATATATATATATATATATATATATATATATAATAATAGAAGTTTATTTCCTAATACAAATACATATCATGCAGCAATGGCATCTATGTATGAAGCATACTTTATTTTACAGCCAATAAAAAAATGTGGTTTTTATGTTTATAACTTTAAGAGTTATGAAGTATGAAAAATTATGCTTCTTTCGCACATTTAACCGCCGCAAAACTCTCTTAAATAATGACAGTCAGCTATGAGCTTCCTTTTTTAATTTAGATTCATTATGTTATATAAAAAATTTAAAACATTACAAAATATATGGAAAAGAAATAAAGTCAAAAAAATTTATTCATCGCTAAAAGTCAAAATGAATAAAAATAATCATTTTGAAAACAGGGAAATTGTTTTATGAATTCCAATACATTAGTTCAAATTACAATCCGATGAAAAGGAAAAGAAAAGAAAAAAAATCCTATTTTATCCCTACAATTGATCTTTCATCTAAATCGAAACCGACTCCTGCAAATCTTCCACCAGATGGCATCCCTCTCTACACAAGATTGTCCAATAGGCGTGCAAACCCCGTAAAACGGAACCCGGCACATGAGTAAGTTCTTCGCTTACATCACATCGGATACTCGGTCAGTAAAAAATTCCAAAAGAAAAAAAAAATATATAAATATATTTACGTACGCTTGAATTTTTTTTTCCTCCGGAAATTACAATTTCTCCGCTTTGGTGGTGGATTTTTATCGCTTTTTAGCTATGTGATAAGAGTGATTTTTTTTTCTCCAAGAAAAGAAACCAAAAGGATGAGCTGAGAGGAATCAAGACCAACAGGTATGATGCGACTTGTTGCATATTCTCCGCTGCGAAGTTTTCGGCTGGGGTTTTTAATGTGGACAGGTGTGCTTGAAATATAACGGGTTCTTGTCATTATAGGCAATATTTTAAGGTGGATAAGACAAAAGGATTGTGTCAAGTTATATTTTTTAGGCTATTAATATAAATTTCAGTGAACAATTTTATATATTATTTTTTTTTTAATTCCTTTTCTATTTTTTTTTCAGTAGTAAAAAATTATTTAAAAAATATAGATATATCTAGGTAAAAATTTCAAATATATGTTTTGTGTTTTTTTTGTGTTTTTTTTTATGAGTGTAAATTTTAGTTATATTTAATTTGTAATAAGTATGACTAAACTCACTTTACTTATAAAGACTGTTTTTTTTTTTTTTAATTATTATTGTATGAAGAAAAACATATAATCTTAATGAAAAAAAAAGAAATATATTTTTCTGAAAATAATTGTTTAATAAATGAAACGACAAAGAAAATTACTCTTATATTTTCTGTAATTAATGTCAAAATGAATGATAATTTATTGTATTATAAGACGTGATTTTAGATTTTTTTTTTTTTTTTAAATATCGGCAGATGTGCGCGAAATATAATATGTTTTATCATTGTATGCAATATTTTAATGTGGATAAGACAGAAGAATTATGTGAACGTATATTTTATAGGCTATCAATATAAATTTCAGTAAACAGTTTTATATGATATATATATTTTTTATTCCTCTTCTATTTTTTTCCCTTATACTTAAAAAAAAAAAAAAAAAAAAATCGATCCTAGGTAAAAATTTGAAATATAGTTTTTGCGTTATTTTTCTTTTATGGGTGTAAATTTTAGTCACATTTCTTTTATAGCAATCACTTTATATAACAAGACTATTTTTTATTATTATTTTATAACAAAAAATATATATCGTAATGAAAAGAAGTAAAAGATTTTTCTAAAAGCAATTGTTTAATAAATTGAAACAACAAAGAAAATTACTTTTACTTTTTCAGTAATGAATATCAAATTTAATTATAATTTATTGCATTATTAGACGTATTTTTTTATTTTTTTAAAATGTGGACAGATGTGCTTTAAATATATGTTCTTGCCATTGTATGCAATGTTTTAAGGTTCATAAGACAGAAGAATTATGTGAAATTATATTGTTTAAGCAATCAATATAAATTTCAATGAAGAGTTTTATATGATATATTTTTTTAAATCCTTTTATTTTTTCCCCGGAAAAAATATATATTAAAAAATACATAGATATCTAGGTAAAAATTTCAAATATGATTTTTCTGTAAATTTTAGTTATACTTACTTTATAGTAATCATTTTACTTAAAAATACTATTCGTTTTTAAATTCTATAACAAAAAAATTTACATCGTAATGAAAAATAGAAAAATAATTTAAATAATTGTTTAGTAAAATGAAAGAACGAAGAAAATTATTTTTACTGTTTCTGAAACGAATGTGGAATTGAATGATAATTTATTGCATTATAAGATGTATTTTTGGATTCTTTTTTTAAATATGGACAGATGTGCTTGAAATATATGTTCTTGTCATTGTATGCAATATTTTAATTTAGATAAGACAGAAGGATTATGTGGTTACTATATGCCATCAGTGTATGTTTTAGAGAAATTTTATTATGTGTTAATGAGGATTTTTTAAATTAATCGTTTCATATTTTTTTCAGCAGATTCATAGAATTTTCTATAAAATATGTAGCTTCTTCAGTAAAAATTACAAATATAAACTTTTTTGTTATTTTCCAGGTATAAATGTACATTTTAGTCATAATTTACTGTATGGCAAACAGTTTCCTTAAAAGGCTCTATCCCCCCCCCCTTTTTTTTTATACTAAAACAAAATCGTAAAGGGAAAAAAATCTGCATCGTAACAGAAAAAAAAAAAATCGAAAATTTTTATGAACATTAAAAGGCGTTGATGGTGTTTTTGTTACGGCCGACTATCTGTGATAGGGATATAGGCCGGCGGGAGAGTGCCTTCTCTGGGGATCTTTCTAAGGGATACTAACCCGTATTTATGGAAAGATTCGAAGAAAACCACGGAAAATTTCCAATGGTTAAGTCACTGAGTTCGACTGGGGTGTGAACCTAGAAGTACCGTCTACCAGCTTTGAGAGCAGAACCTCTGAGCCGCTGGTGAGACGGACATTAAAAGGAAACAATAAAGAAAATAATTTTTCCTTTTCACGTTATGATTGCAAAATTCAGTGAAAAATTATTGCATTATAACATTTTATTTTTGGATATTTTTGATTGTGGACAAGTGGGCTTGAAATATAGCATATTTTTATCGTTATATTCCGTAATTATAAGTAGATAAGATTAAAGGACTGTGGAAAGTTTTGTTTTGTATTACATCAGTGTAAATTTCAGTGAAACTGTATCACACGATAATGAGGATTATTTAAATGGACCTATTGATATTTTTATCCGGAAAAAGAGAAAAATATTTAGAAACTCCGAAGTACTTCAAATATAACATCTGAGTTATTTTTGTGCGATGCATGGTATTTTTTATGTAATCAATGTAAATTTCCGTGTAAATTTATTATATAATGAACAAGGTTTTTAAAAGGATCTTTCATCATGTTTTTCACAAAGTATTTTTTTATATAGATTTTTTTTTATTCAAAAGAGGATTTGTAACCCTTCATTTCGGGAAATAAGCCGAAAATATCAATTTTCCCAATATTTTTTCTTAAAATGTATTTAAACATCCCTAGTCTAATCTGGCGAAGCTACGTCAAGATCTGATAATTATATACATATGTGCAAAAAAGGTTTTTATTGCATCTATTTAACTTTAAATGATTCACAGTTGCAATCTTTAAATTCATTTTTCTCAGTTTGTGTTTCTTCAATATATACATATTATCACAAAATGCCAAAACTTCAACATATAATTTTCGATTGACGCGCTATTTATTTTATTTTATTTATTTATTTATTTTTTGGACGATCCTTAAGCGCATTTCATAAAATTAGAGATCAGATTTTGAGTAATATAAATAGTTTATTTAAAAAAAAAAAAGAATAAAATGTCAAGTAATTAGTCATATTTACTGTATTTTTACATATGTTTTGACATTTTATTTATATTTTTTTAAAACAAAATAACTTTTTGGAATTCTTATCCCTACCGTTGTAGAACACATTTCTAAGAAAATCATGTATTTTTTTTTTTTTTCAAAAAGTTAAAAATTGTAGAAGAAGTAGAATTTTAAAATTTTCTTAAATTTTTCAATTTTTTTCATTATTAATTATTTTTTCTTCATATAATCAGTTAGTATATAACAAAAAAGTATTATAAAATACTCAAAAAAAGTTCAAAGGGTGTACAAAATCTCCTTAAACAAAATAATACATGCATTGGAACGAACATTAGAAAGAGATTTTTCTGGAAGTAACTGCACTGCAAAAAATAATTGTTGATTTTACAGTATAAAACTGGCACCTCAGCTGCCAGTATTATACCGTAAAATTAACAGTATTAAACAGTAAAATAAGCAGTAATACGCTGCCTCGCAAGCAGTAATACGCTACCGCGTATGCGCGGTAGCGTATTACTGCTTGCGAGGCAGCGTATTACTGCTTATTTTACTGTTTAATACTGTTAATTTTACGGTATAATACTGGCAGCTGAGGTGCCAGTTTTATACTGTAAAATCAACAATTATTTTTTGCAGTGTGTGCAATAAAAAAATAAAGCAACAAAGAGAAGGATTTTTACTTTTTGTTAATGAATGTCAAATTTAATACTAGTTTATTGTATTATAACACGGATTTTTGTTTTTTTTTAAATGTGGGCTATTACACTTGAAATACAACATACTCTTATCATTATAAACAATATTTGAAGGTGGGTAAGACAGAATATATATGTGAAGTTAAATTTTTTAATTATGCAATCAGTGTAAATTTGAGTGAAATTTTATTTGATAAAGAAAATTTTTAATTGAATTGTTTGATATTTCATCCGTTAATGAAAAACGATTTGAAAATAATTAGTTACTGTCGTACTTGGATTATGTATCCAGATATAATTTCCATGTTATATTCTTGTATGATAAAAATCAATTTTAGAGTTTTGAATTTTTCTGTTTTCGTCTTCATTTTCTTTAATCACATAGCAGGCTATTGCTATTGACAGACCTGCCAAGTTTCCGGATTTTGGAATACCAGTATTTTCGTAAAGAACATTTTTCTTTATTGAATTGAAGAATTAGGATATTAAATAAAGCAATTTTTTTTATTATATGAAAACGCTGGCATACAGAAATCTGGAGACTTGGCTGTTGCATCCTAGTAACTATTTTACTGTCGTTACGATAAATGATTTATGTAGTTACACCATAGTAACTATTTTACTGTCGTTAAGATAAATGATTTATGTAATTACATCATAGCAACTATTTTACTGTCGTTAAGATAAATGATTTATGTGGGTTACATTTTTTGTGGCATAAGTATTAATTTTAATAAAAATAAATATTATCCGACAATACGTTAATTCTTCCAAAGAATACCTTTTCTAAGAATTATAAAATAATATTTAATCAAATAAGAAACTAATAATTATTATATGA